>OX638130.1:118087592-119558391 GCA_951804985.1 Dryomyza anilis
TTGGCGGTTGTTCCAACGGCACAGACGGCCAAACCAAACTTGTTTCTGCAACCTGCGAATTCATGCGGCGTCAATGAATGAAGGCAACGTGTATCGCATGGATACGTTTTGTGTGATGTGCAACTTGTAGATACCGTCGTCGTCGTTATTGTCGTCGTCGATTTGAGCGCGCACAACAAACTCGGCGGCGACAAACCGCCAATGTAACAGGCGCGCAGAAACGATAACAGCAGGCAACGAAACATTGCGAACAGTTGACGACAACGACGACGACGACGAAGAAGAAGTAGTTTAAGCGAACCAAATATCTAATACAAATGCAGTGTGTACGAAGAATAACATTCGCACGATTGGATTTAACGAAGAGAGCTAGCGAGGGAGAGAAAGGGAAAAAGTGGATATGACTGCTTCGTGCTTGAATAACTCGTTTGTGTTGTTCGTTTACAGCGATTCTGACGCGCGATTTTATATCTGAATCTTTTAGATGCAAAGAAACGAGAAGTGAGTGACTGAATGAGTAAGCTTCGCGTATCTCCGAAGGGGTGTCGCGGTATTTTATTTAAGTGGCTATGAATTGATTAGGCAGCAGGCAGGAGGCGGCAGCGCAGCACAGCACAGCACAGCACAAATGAACAGGCTATTTTTCCACATTAAATTTGCACGAGTGCATAATTTATTTGAGCCGAATTTAGTCAAAGTTTGCATTGTATAATCGTAGGAAAAAGTTTACCTACTGCAGTTGGCGGGCGCATTATGAACGTTTTTGTTGTGCAGCGCGAATGTCAGCTACTTGGCTGGAAGAAAACGCCAGAAGGTTGACACACAACAGCCAGCTGGCTGATTTTTTTCTTTTTGCAAGACAGCAGCGGTAGTGGTAGCGGTGCTGGTTGAAACACAGACCATGTCGATGGTGGTTGTTTGCAAAACAAAAACCAAAAAATAGATAAAAAAAAATAAATAAAAGTAAAGTAAAAAGTATTGCTGACGAACAAGTGGTGCAAGAAAAACGGAGAACAAAGAGCATAGTAGTTAAATAAATATTTTGAGTTAGAGTCTCTAAGAGAGAGCAAAGCAACGCAAAGTTCGACCGGCAAAGAGTGCCATACAAAACAGAGCGTATAATGCTCTTTTAATGAGAGTGAAAAATCACACAAATAATCGCACAGATTGTTTACGCTTGCTGCTATTATTTTGTTCGTTTAGTATTTGTTTGCATTAATTAACATGTAGTAAAGTAATAATAATAATAAAATAAAAAGCTATTTAGCGCTTTGTCATGCCATCTGGTGGTGGTGGAGATAGATAGAGAGAGTGAGTTTTTGTTCGCTACAGTCGACATAATTAAGCAGTACCTAATAAAATGGCAAATTTATGCGCGTGCGAGTAACAATTTTGAATAATTTATCTATAAATAACAAAATACGATACGTTTCTATTAGCTAAAAGCTTTATATTAATTTTGCTAAAAGCCACTATTAACTCGAGACATATAATAAGACCCAATCACATAACGGACGACGGTGGTGAGGTCTGCAAAGTTTCAACCACAAAAATGCAATGCGACGAAAAGTTTTTTGTGTCGTTCCGATGGCGCCTCATAACTTTTTGTGACCCCACCAATGTCAGTTTTGTCGCGTCGTGTGGTTTTCAATTTGGCGTAATCAATTGTAACGATTTGTTTTCGTGAGAGTACTTTACTTTTGTACTGGCAACATTTAGAACAGTGTTGCCATCTTGTAAAGAATGTCTCGAAGCGCGGAAAAAGGAAGATGGATGTGTCGTGTTTGGTAATGAGCAGAAGATATTGGAACTGAATTCTTCTTAACTTTCATGCATATTTCCATATCATTCTAAAGAAGTTTCTGGAGTTGTTGTATGAGCTCTTTTTATAACCTCGATATAATCTCAATTCGATCCTTCAATTCGTCGTCCTCAGTACATGTTATCTTCATTTCGCATGCTTATCATACTTAACCTCCAGATCCAGAATATAATAAACCACAGGTAGTTCCTAGCACTCTTCCCAAAAATGGTACTCAAAATTTGGCGTACCAAGGAATTAACCTGCAAATAACTTTGGAAATCCATCATCTCCATTCCCAACGGTGTACAGAATCGTTTCATGTACCCCTTTCATGGTACTTAATTTGGAAACTTTTGTGGTGTTATCTCTGGTGATCTTCCCCAAAGGTGACCCCAGACGAGGCCTTCAAGTAATTCTGGAAAATTTCCAGGTTCAAAATATGGTTTGCCGCACTTAATCTCTGGTACTTATTCTAAATAGAGTACTCGCTTTGGAATTCCATCTCAAGAATATAAATCACACTTTTTAAGTCCTTTAAAAGCTTCACTGTATGGTGATCGACAGTCCTCTAAGTAATTCTGGAAAAATCGCCAAGTACACAATATGATGGGCCACACATCGTATCATGTACCCCTTCCATGGTCCTCACTTTGGAACCTTTTGTGGTGTTATCTCAGGTGAGCTTTCTCAAAGGTGACCCCAGATGAAGCCTCCAAGTAATTCTGGAAAATTTTCAGATTCAAAATATTATGTGCCGCACTCAATTTCTAGTGCTTCGCCTAAATATCACACTTTTTAAGTCCTACAAAATCAGCACTATATGGTGATGTTATATCAAATAATCCTGCCAAAACTCCAGACTTTTGAAGAATTAGTTTGTAGTACACATTCGAACTTCGACAGTCCTCAAAGTACTTCTGAAAAATCTCTAGGTTCAGAATATGGGTCACACATCGTTTCATGTACCCCTTTCAGTATACATTCGAATCTTCGACAGTATAGAACATATTCAATTCGATAGGTCCTATTCAATTCGTAAAATTCGATAGGTCCTATTCAATTTGTAAGCCTTATTGTAAATCAGATTCTTCATTCCTTAAAAGCAATTAAAACATATACTGAAATATTACTGAAATAGTTAATAAGGGGCGATCAATTACCAAATGCGACGTACCTTTTCAAAATAATCAATGAAAATTATGCCACGTACATCCCAAATAAAAAAATAAACTGTCGCTATGATCTTGTTGCCCGACAGAGTCTTCCTCGACACCGATAGGGCCGGAAAACGTATGTGTTTCGACTGTTCCTTAATCTCTGATGTGTTGTGATGGTTAAATGGTTACGATCGGACACAAAAACTCATCCAGATTGCGGTTGAACAACACTAAACGCTCATTCGAAGATATCACATGATGACGTTTATCGTAAAATTTGAGAAGTGGAGCCGAATACCCAAATGATTTGCATGCTTTTCCTAACACGTTATTTTTATATGATCTGGGCACAATTAGCGGTTAGGTAAACTTTTGGAATCAACAATAACTGAATGCTTTAATTTTATGATGGCAAAACTGTTTGGCTCACAGTTGTCAATCAAATTTATGGGGCACTTTCAGGACACTTTACTGATAGCCATTACCCCGAAGCCATTTCCTCGAAAGACAATTGCCCGAAATGGACATTTCCCCAAATAGATATTTCCCTGAACGGCCACTTCCCCGAATGGACATTTTCCCGAAATGGACACTTCCCTGAAATGGAGTCTTCCCCGAAATAAACACACACTTCCCCGAATGGACATTTCCCTGAAATAGACATTGACATTCCCGAAATGTGGGTGGGCGGGAAGTGCGAAAAAGAAAGAAAAAAACGCATTTATGATCCAAAAATATGTATTTCGGAAATTCCGAAATTTGTAACTCGAAAGCGATAGAAGCGTAATAGTACCTCTTGGAGTGGACTACTGTCCATTACCATCGAAAGGGTGTCAAAACCGCATTTATGAATCAATTTTACTAAGAATTATTGAAATCGATAGAGAACATCATCAGAAGGTTAATGACACCCTTGTAAAAGTGGGTTTTGACCCCTTTTTGGAGGTTATGGACCACTCCAAATGCTACCATTCCAACGATGTCTGTTATCGATTTCTGCAATAAAACGTTTTCCGGTATTTTTCGCCCTTTCCGCTCACTTTTGCCCACCCACATTTCGGTAAAAATTCATTTTGGGGAATGCTAATTTCGTGGAAATGTCCATTCGGTGAAATGGCCGTTCGGAGAAATGTCTTACGAGGAAATGGCTTCGGGGAAATGTTTTTCAGGGTTATGGCTTTCGAGGAAATACACATGAACTTTTTATGTATATAAGAGAATACCAGATTCTTGTTCTAATAGTTTTTGCAAGAACAAGATCGATCTTCCGATGCAAGCACAAGAACAAGGTCTACTCTTCAGAAAAAACATGACTAACATTGCAAAATATGCGCAAGAAATGCAATAAAAAGGTAGACCTGACGCTATATGAATAAGAACGGCTCTGTAAAAACAAGACTACAATGTCTAGTTCTTGTTTTTGCATTTTCTGATCATTATGAGCAACATACTCTTTTCTCCTTTATAGAAATTATATCTGCAAGAGAAGTTGGGAGTTTATGCAGTACATTTATCGTTTAAATGCAGAATAATAATATTTTATAAATGAACATTTCTTAGGGTGGCAACTCTAACACGATATACAGACAAAACAATGACATTACATTATGAAGAAGTGGACCTACTTAAACTTGAGAAAATACGCAAAACCAAGCGAAAAACGAAAATAAGAAATGTGACAAAAACAGTAAATAAAATTACATTAGCAAACCAAATATGATTAGTTAAGGTTATACCAACAAAACTGATTTTCGCGCAGTTACTAAAAGGATTTTTTTGCATCAAATTAAGTCAGAAAATTGGCAACACTTACGACACGAAATTACACACCGACGAGGAGGACAAGTACGACAACGAGTACTTGTCGTGTACTCGCAATGACGATGAACATTCTACACAAATGATTAGGAACGCAGAAACGATTGTACAGATTCGCGCAGTTCAAATTCTCAACAGAAATACAAAAAAAAAAGTATCGAAATATTGTGGTTAGAGAGCGGCGCTCGTATGATGCTTAAATTCGAAAATGACTGAGCTAGAGACGAAGAGATCAAATGTACATATTATTCGGTAGTATGTAAAAAAAAAATAGAAATATTTGTCGTTGTCACAACGAATAGAATACCGAATACAGAGCAGGCAGCACAGTAACAACGAATTTGGTTGTATTGTGTTGCACATTTTAAATATGGCTGCCATTGAATGGAGGCTCAGAAGAGGCAGAAAGAAAATAAAAAGTCGTATGATTTCTTTTATGTCATATGAAAACTGTGGAACGGGCAAATTTTGAATTTGGCTATCGTGGATGTTTGAAATTCACTTTCAAACAAAATTCGAATTTTTGATAATAATTGAGATTTTTGATAAGAATGCAGAATTTGAATGATTTGAAAGGGTTTATTTTGTATTGGAACTCTAAATTCTGGAACATAAAAAAATAAGTTTAATCGAATAAGATTTCGAGCGGAAGTAGGAAGAGGACGTATCTTAGAGATAAGAGATTAATCATTATTTATGGTGATAAAAACTGCGAAATATAGCCGAAATTAAAATGTTTTTGACAAATCCAAACTGTTTCTTTTTTATCCCATCAAGTATTAGCATTTAATTATTATGAATACAAACGATTTTGCAAACAGAAAACTTTGACATTATTGATTTTTTTTAAAGTTTTTGTTTAGTATGTGCCCACCAATCCGTAACTTGTCCCAAACAACCTAGTGACTGGGCATAGCCAACGTTTACTACTCACTCCAAAAAAAATAATGACCCCACAACGCACACATTAACGTTTGTTGAGAAAAAAAGAAGTCATATAGGTTCGAGTAACCAACACCTTCGACTTGAACCCAACGGAGAAATAAAAATGCATTTGGGGGAAGCTTTGTTGGGCCGATGCCAGCACATAATGGGAGGGAGATGGTAGGAAATAGGGAGAGATTTTAAGAGCTGTTATGGGGGGAACGCAAGAACCGACGAATATTAAAAAAAGCAAAAATCTGCAAAACATACAAAATTTATATACAATATAAAGAAACTCCTGACAACACAAATGAACTACAACAAAAACAGCGTTGACGACAAGGAAGCACAGTAGCACAAGAATAAATTCCCAACAACAATAACGAATTTAATATGAAAAATTTGTACATCAGGCTTTTTAACCCTTAGTTGATTGTGCGGGTAATTATGCCACTTTAAAGCTTAATTTGTGAGTTCATTTTATGAGAACCGATTTAAATGAGTTGCGGACAATTCTTCCCCCGACAATTATTTATCAAGAAAATTTATTTTACGAAACATTTTATTTTTTTCGTAAAAACTTGTTTTTTCAAAAAAAAAAAAAAATTTCGAGAAAAAATTTTTTTTTTCGAAATTTTTTTTTCGTATATTTTTTTTTAATTTTTTTTTTTCGGGTTATTTTTTTTTGTTGTTTTTAATACACTTTTTTGCGATTTTTTTTCGTATATTTTTAAATTTTTTTTTTTCGGGTAAATTTTTTTTTGTTATTTTTAAATACATTTTTTCGAATTATTTTCTAAAAAAATGTTTTTTTTTATAATTCGTAAAAAAATATTATATTCATATATATAATGAACAAATTCATCAATTTGACGATTCAAATTCATTGTATTGAATATTTCATTTTTTACTATGATGTACGATAGTACGAATAATTTTATATATATATATATATATATATATATATATATATATATATATATATATATATATATATATATATATATATAGATATATATATATATATATATATATATATATAGACAGTTCATTATAAAATCGTATGTGAAAAATGTGAAAAAAGATCTTAGGGACCAGTTCTGTAATAGGTCTAAAGGTCTGCATGAGCTGTTAATTCACCACTTCTAGGACAACGCGCCATGTTACAGTTGACGATTGGTTTGAAATAGAAGCGGCAAAACTAGAACCGGTCAATTATCTCTGAAGAGCCAGACACATGCCTAGCCTTGTACCCGTTTGTTGCCCCGTAGGGAATATACATGATTAAAATCAATATATGAGGAAGCGATAAAACTATCGGTACACACAATATATACACTTGAAGTTTGTTCATATAAATATGGGCATTTCCTGGGGATCCGGCCGGGACATTCTTACGCTTAAAACTTTAATATAGGGTTTTTCAAATAGGTCGCTACAAAATTAGAGCGACAGGGACAGCAAAAGACGCCAAATTTCTTGCCGCTCTTTTGACATTTCTCTTCAGTAAAGTTTGCCATTTCATGATGGAAAGATATACGAATTCGAATTTCGGTAGCAAATTTTAATAATTTCGGCTCGTTGTTGGCTCGTATATCTTTCCATCATGAAATGGCAAACTTTACTGAAGAGAAATGTCAAAAGAGCGGCAAGAAATATGGCGTCGTTTGCTGTCCCTGTCGCTCTACTTTTGTAGCGTCCCTGTTGAAAAACCCTTAAAAAACTTTTGTATCGCTCTTATTGAAAAACCCTTTATTTCAAAGGAAAATGAATGTATGTAGTAGTATTTAAATAGGAATAAATATCTGCAAAAATTAGAGAATTCTATACGGTACATCAAAAAATATAAATTAAATGTTGTCGTTCCAGACGGGGAAGAATTTTACGGGGCAGTCTGAGAAAAAATTGTCGTTGAGAAAAGTTGTTTTGGCGGAGAATTATTATTTGGCTACTACATTTATAAAACCAATAAAAAAAACTTTCACAGCCAATCACGGGCCCCTGATATAAATAATAAAAATGTTTTTTATATTAATAAAATCGCTCCATATCTTTTAATTCACAAATTGGCACGAGTCGTGCACGGGTCCAGCTAGTATGATAATAAATGTATCTTTTTGGTTAAGTACGTGACAATAGAACACCCTTATACAAAAATCAAAATTTGTCAATTATTTTAATTTCAATGCATATTAAGTTTTTGAAATATTAATTAAGGTTGTCTGAAAAAACAAAAAAATATATTTTGTATCTGTTCAAACTATCTGGTCAAACTATTTAAATTGGTTACTCAAAGTACATGAAAAGTTGAACAAATTGTATAGTAACGTAACTTTTGAAGTATTTTTATAATTCAATAAAATAATATAATTCAATAAAAAATAAATTAAAAGGGTTAATTTGTACTAAAAAAAAAGATTCCTCAGAATAGCGAAATCATAATTTTGTTTCGTGTCGGATTGTGTTAGCCGTAAATACAAATCATTCAACAATGCGCGGAATTTCATCAAATATAATTGTTGTGCAGACAAAGGTTAATGGTGTCAAAAGTTGAAAACGCATAAAACTCGAAATCGTCCGTCGGCTGCTTAAAGAGAGCATAGCGCATAAGAAGTGGTCGGGGGTTTATGAAGAGAGGGTCTGATAAAATAGTAGCATAGAGTAGTGGGGAGAACATATTGCTAGGTATGAGTGCGTGTTGTGGGAGTCGTGGGAGCCGCATTCGTTTGGTTTTGGGTGGCAAAAGTGATGGTGGGTGTTAAAGCATATTTGCGGAAATGACATTCTTCGCCCGTGTGAGTGTGTATGGGAGTGTTTGAATGTGTACGAGTGGGTGTCAATGTGTACGTCGCAGAAGGCAGTGCAACATTGCGTGGCGATGCCCGGGATTCAATTTGGGATTCAACGCGTTGACAAGAACTACTTGTGTATTTTTTTTTTTTATATATCATATTGATTTCTCCAAGATGCGATATGACAAGGAAAATGCGTATTTATTGAGAAAGATGAGAAGAAAAAACAACTCACCTCCTCCTGTCGCTGCTGTTGCTCGCGAACAGCTGCATCAGCGTTTCATTCGGCATGGCTCACCAGCAGACCATAGTCTCCCGGGTCCATGTTGCCATAGCGCGTATTCGTGGACTGCATCATGCGCAAAACAAACTTTTTCATTCGTTTGTAATTTTTTTTTTGTTCTGTTAGTTTTTTTTTATGATAATTTTTTATTTCAAGTGTGGGTGGAGGTTTTTGTTTTTTTTGTGGCAGAATAGATTTTATAATTACACTATTTTTAAGAGATTTATTGGCAAAAAATGCACTTTAATTATTTTAAATAGTTTATTAAATTTTAGTTGAATGTTTAAAATTGAATTCACTTTTTCATATTAAATTTTTTTAAAACTGTTTTTTATTTATTTTATTTTTATTGTTTTATTTAATAGTTTTTAAACTGTTTTTTTATTTATTTAATTGTTTTACTAATTTAATTGTTTTTCAACTGTTTTTAATTTTTTAATTGTTTTTACTGGATTTAATTGTTTTATTAATTTAATTGATTTTTTTTATTAAATTTAGCTTTTTTTCAATTAAACACTTTTCACTTTAAAGCCTCTTCGTTTGCAAGTGTCTAAAGAGCTTTTTCGTCCTTTTCTGCTGCTGCTGCTACTGTGCTGCATGAAATATGCACTGTGCCAACAACAACTTAACTCAAGTCTACAACAACATGCGCAAAAAAATGTTTACTACACGCACACACACTTAGCCTCACACAATCACACACACCCGAACGTCATCAATGTACGACAACGAAAAAGACGACGACGACGAAAAGCTCCGGCGGAGCAGACAAAACCATCGCTTCCGGAGGCACTGTTACTACTATTGTAGCTGTGCGGCGGCCGAGAGACCCCGAGTGTGCTCAACAACAACAAAAACATAAATCTATTACAACAACAATAACGACGACGACGAGAAGAGGATGTTGTTGATGATGATGATACCTAGTACTCTGTACCAAGAATGCGTTAATATCTGTCTGTATTTCTGTCTGTATTTCTATCTGTCTATCTATCTGTCTTGCTGTAGCAACATCGAAAAGTATTCGTCGTCCTGCCTACAAACAACATTCACCTGATTTTGAACTTTTTTTTACCCTACACTAAAAGTGAATCTTCCATTTTGTAACACTTAGTAGTAGGTGTAGTTGAAAAATATTCCTTCAGTCTATAACTTCCACTTTTACCATACTTTTTCCGATTTTTAGAGTTCATACCCTCCTATACTAAAAGTGAAACTTTGGTCTTTCATATGTAATACTCAGAAGTATTCCTACTTTATACGGTATAGAAAAAATATCGAAAACTACCAAAAAGTATTCGTCCTGCTTATAACATCCACCTATATACTTTCTTTTTATACCTTAAACTAAAAGAGAGACATTGGTCCTCCGTTTTTACACTTCCAAGTAGGAATTACCGGCACAAACAAGAATTAATGCTGTCTATAACATCGATCAAGCTGTAGCAACATTCAAAAGTATTCTTCGTCCTGCCTACAAACAACATTCACCCGATTTTGAACTTTTTTTTTTACCCTACACTGAAAGTGAATCTTCGGTCATCCATTTTGTAACACTTGGTAGTAGGTGTAGTCGAAATGTATTCGCCCTGTCTATAACTTCCACCTTTAGCAGTCTTTTTCCGATTTGTTAGAGTTTCTACCCCAGACGTAAAGTGAAACTTTGGTCTTTCAAATGTAATACTCAGAAGTAGGAGTAACCGATATGAAAAAGTACCAAAAAGTATTCGTCCCGCTTATAACATCCATCCCTATAGCATCTTTTTATACCCTAAACTAAAAGAGAAAGAGAGAGGAGTAACCGGTATGGAAAAGTACGAAAAAGTACCAAAAAGTATTCGTCCTGCTTATAACATCCACCTATATACCTTCTTTTTATACCATAAACTAAAAGAGAGACATTAGTCCTCCGTTTTTACACTCCCAAGGCAGAATGACCGGTATAGACAAGAATTTATCCAGTCTATAACATCGATCTTTCACCTGCTTTTGAACATTTTTTTAGCCTACACTAAAACTGAATCTTCGGTCATCAATTTTTGTAACACTTGGTAGTAGGTGTAGTCGAAATGTATTCGTCCTGTATATAACTTCCACCTTTAGCAGACTTTTTCCGATTTTTAGAGTTTCTACCCTAGAACTCTGGAACTTTGGTCTTTCAAATGTAATACTCAGAAGTATGAGTAACCGGTATGGAAAAAGTACCAAAAAGTATTCGGCCCGCTTATAACATCCATCTCTATACCCACTTTTTATACCCTAAACTAAAAGACGGAGAGAGAGAAGAGTAAGCGGTATGGAAAAAGAACCAAAAAGTATTCGACCCGCTTATAACATCCACCTCCTATACCCTAAACGAAATGTTAGATATTGGTTCTTTATTTGTAACACTCCAGTATACATGGCCAGTATAGAAAAGAATTCATCCTGCCTATTACATCGACCTTTCTAAGTTTTTACAATTTTATATAGCTTCTTTTTTACACTAAAAGGGAAACCTTACACGCAGAGAAAAAACATTATAAAATCCAGAAGGTAACAAAAAGAGTACGAAGTGATGTACTTAACGGAAACATTCTGAATTTTAAGAAACAAATGCACTTAGTTATCCAAAAAATAACTAAGAGCAATTATTCTTGATAATACAGAGGTTTATAATAATGTTGTTGCTGTATTCTTCGAACTGTTGTTTTCTCCAATTTTGACTTGTCTGCAATATACGCTATTATGCTTTGTTTTGTCATCATTTATCATCGCCATCAGTTTGATGTGTGTGTCTGTCAATATGTTGAAAGTAACTAAGAACAATTACTCTTAGTAAGCAGTAATTATGTCCTTGGATTTCAAAAAAGTTATGGAAAAGTATGGAAAAGTATTAAAAAAATATTCGTCCTGTCTACAACATTCACAGTTCCATCTATTTGCATACAGCATTTTATACCCTACACTAAAAGCGAATATTTAGTACTCCTTTTGTAACACTCAGATGGAAACGTGGACGGTATAGCAAAATGTCAAAAAGTATTCATTCTGCCTATAACATTCCCCTTTATAACTTTCTAAAAATGTCAAAAAGTATTCATTCTGCCTATAACATTCCCCTTTATAACTTTCTATAGATTTTATATCCAAAACTAAAAGTGAAACTTAAGCCTCCATTCTTAACATACAGATGAGGGTGCGACTGGTATGCAAAAGTATAGAAAAGTATTCGTCCTGCCCACACTAAAAGTGAAATTTTGGCCCTAAGTTTGTAACACTCGGACGTAGGAGTGATTGGTATGAAAATGTATCGAAAAGTATTTGTCCTGCCTAGACCATCCACATTTATAACATATTTATAACGATTTTTATAACTGCTGTTCATATCCTACACTAAAAGGTGCCGTGTCCGGTATAAGAGTATTGAAAAATATTCGTGTTGCATCCGCCATATATATCAAAAAGTGTCTTAAAGTATTCGTCTACCTACATCATCCAACTTTAAAATATAATTATTCCAAATTGAAATAGCTTCTCTTTATTCCCAACATTTAAAGTAAAACTTTGGTCCTTATGAAAGATGCTTCCCATCTGAATATATATATATAAATTCTTGATCTTGACCTACTTAGTTGATCTGTCCATCTGTCAGACTGTGTATTAAAATCACGATTATACAAATACAAAAAGAGCTATTTCAATGAAACTCAATACTTACATTATTTGTATAATTACGCTATCTGCTATTAAAAATGGGTGTGATAGGTCAACCTAAAAATTGTAAATCGCCCAATTTAATACAACTGCCTCATAGAAGACTGTAATTTAAGGAAAACTTGTAATGTACCGATCGAAGTGCTATTTTTATTGGTTAAAACACTAAAATTGGTGGGATTTAAAACTAAAAATTGTGGAACCTATATAGTTTAATTTCGTATACGAACATCTGAATCAAGGGGAATCAAGACAATGTTTTACTCACGAAGGTTTCTCATTGTCTGCCGAAAGATAGCGCCGTTTAAAAAATAATTTTAATTTTCATATTGCAGTCGCGTGTGTTCGAACCCGAAACCATTCGTCTCGCTGTCCAACGGAATAACCACTGACCCGCGGACTCTACGTATATTGGTCGCCTAATATACCTAGCGTCCACTTTGAAAAATCTCAGATACTTTAATGCACCATCTATCAGAATAATCCAAGACAAAATGTCTGAAAATTTTCAGAAATATTTCCAACATATTTCCGGGAATTTTATGGAATACAGATATTTTCTAAACTGCTTTGAGTCTACCCAATATTTTATCTTGGGAATGTACCTATCCGAAACAAAATTCCTGTCAGTTTTCAGGAATATTTCCGGCATATTTCCGGCAAACACACTGATAAATGGAGGTGTGTGGGAAGCGTATAGAATATTATAAAAATTATGGAATTTTAAAAGCAGATTCCCGGAATATTTTGGAAATGGACAGAAAACAGGCAGCTTTTGTTAAAAATTGTGCGTTTATTTGCTTGAAATCTTTTGATAAAATGCTTCTAAACTGCACTGAATCTGCCAAAAATATTGCCTCGGGTATTTTAAAATGTCCCATGTGACCTGGGGTTTCTTACAGTGTAGCTATTTTTTTTCTTATATAGGCAAATTTTGCCAGTATCATCAAGGGCGCAGCATTCGGTTGTGTCAAAAGTCGAGCTTCAATACGAGGCTGCAACTCTTAATGTAAATTCTTCGTGACAGACACTTTTTTAAATTTTTATATGAACATTTTCGTAAGTGACGTCCATTTAATGGTGGCTCTAAAATGAACTACAAACTCCAATCACATCTAGAATAAAAATTATAATAGCACAACAACAAAATTCTACAACAAAAATACTTTCTGAACGACGCACTCACTCAACTCACTAATGTCTACATTGAACTGAACCGAACTGAACCGAGTCAGCGCCAAAGTGTGCAACACAACAGTCGAATATCCAGCAGTTCACAAAACACCTCCCAACTACCTCGTGCCAAATGCCTACCATCCAACCGACCATCACTCCTGCATCCCGTTCAATACTCCTCTCCGCCAACTGTCTTCCTTCCAGTTCACCTACCTTTCTCTACCCAAACCACCGAGTAGTAAGTAACCTAACAAACAACCCAACGAGCACAACAACAAATTTACACACACCCACTGTTTGCTCTTTCTCTACTCTGCCTTACCTTTCTTTCTTTCTTCCAAAAACACACCAGCACTCACTGAGTTATCAGCCGATGAACTAACGAACGCACCGACCAACCATCCGACCGACCGACCGACCAACCAACCAACATGCTAAGCAAGCATTGTACGAAACAAGAACCGCACAGCCACCAGCCGAACCAACGACCTGCCAAACGGACCTGCCGACCGACCGTCCGACTCTCCGGTCTACCATCCTTCGGCCTCAACAACCGTCGTACGTGCGTCGACCAGAGTGACACAACCCTTCTCTTCCGAGCGACCAGGAGGCAACAGTTAAAGTGTTATTAAGTCTAAAGTAGCGAACATAACCTAGAGACCAAACAAACGGCAACGGCGGCGCAGCCAAAACCCAGCCAAGCCATGAATGATCTACACTGAGAGATAGAAATTACTTTGATTAACAGTTTGGCGCCAGTCCTGTGGAGTACTAAGGCCGAGCTCTCTTACCATTTACGCTCAAAGTAGAGGAACTTCAGTTTAATGTCGAATTCGAACGACGAGGCAATGTTTTACTCTCGTATGTTTGCCATTGACTGCCGAGAGATAGCGTCGCAAAGAAAAATGTTTTCTATGAAAAAGATTCGCTGGTATCGAACCCGGCTCGTAGTCCAACACACCAACTAATCGAGCCACCGACGATACAACGCTTTGATTAGTAATTAAAATAAAAAGAGCAAAATCTGTAGTCCGATATTGTACTAGGATCATGTGTGGGAATTGATCATTGTATTACGACCTTCTCATAACTCGACCACTTACATGACAATCATGATCTGTCTATTATGTCTTCCCTAATAGAGTAAATTTCAACCGGTTGTATTCTATCGACTGTTTATACAACTGAATTCGATTTTACGAATTGAAAAAAAAATAAATAATCCGATTTTATATTTTGTCACAACTTATCAATTTTTATGGAATTTCTGCGAACACGAAGCAACTACGATAAACCCAAAACATAACTCTGAAATAATCGAACCAATTCCAGCCTTAGATCGAAATGCTTTTTGCTATTCCAGAATTCGATTGTTTAATACAAAATAAAGTTATTTCAATCGAATTCAATTCGTTTAAGAGCCGTTTTCACCATCTTCGGTTAAGCACTAACTGCCACTTTAACTCAGAGTTACCAATAGAATATATGGAATTGAAAAACTTAACTTGACATTGTGAAAACGGCCCTCTGATCTGGAAAACGGATTCAAATCGGAATTTTTTTTCCAGGCAAATACGACAAATGTTCTTTAAAAATTCAATTTTTCAGTAAAAATTACCACTAAAAATTTAAATTTTAACTAAAAATTCAAATTTTCACTAAAAATTCAATTTTTCACTAAAAATTTAAATTTTTACTAAAAATTCAATTTTTCACTAAAAATTCAAATTTTCACTAAAAATTCAATTTTCACTAAAAATTCAATTTTTCACTAAAAATTCAAATTTTCACTAAAAAATTCAAATTTTCACTAAAAATACAATTTTTCACTAATATTAAATTTTTTACTTAAAATTCAATTTTTCATTAAAATTTCAATTTTTCACTGAATTTTCAAATTTTCACTAAAAATTCAATTTTTCACTAAAAATTCAATTTTTCACTAAAAATTCAATTTTTCACTAAAAATTCAATTTTTCACTAAAAATTCAATTTTTCACTAAAAATTCAATTTTTCACTAAAAATTCAATTTTTCACTAAAAATTCAATTTTCACAAAAAATTCAAATTTTCACTAAAAATTCATTTTTTCACTAAAAATTCAATTTTTCACTAAAAATTCAATTTTTCACTAAAAATTGAATTTTTCACTAAAAATTCAATTTTTCACTAAAAATTCAATTTTTCACTAAAAATTTAATTTTTCACTTAAATTTTAAATTTTCACTAAAATTTAAAATTTCAAAATTTAAATTTTAACTTAAAAATTAAATTTTCACTAAAAATTAAATTTTTAACTAAAAATTAAATTTTTCACTAAAAATTAAATTTTTCACTAAAAATTAAATTTTTCACTAAAAATTCAATTTTTTACTAAAAATTCAAATTTTCACTAAAAATTCAATTTTTCACTAAAAATTCAATTTTTCACTAAAAATTCAATTTTTCACTAAAAATTCAAATTTTCACAGTAAAATTTACACTAAAAATTCAATTTTCACAAAAAATTCAAATTTTCACTAGAAATTCAATTTTTCACTATAATTAAAATTTTCTCTAAAAATTCAAATTTTCACTAAAAATTCAATTTTTCACTCAAAATTCAATTTTTCACTTATAAAAATTCAAATTTTCACCAAAAATTCAAATTTTCACTTAAAATTCAACTTTTCACTTAAAATTTAATTTTCGCCAAAAATTCACTTAAAAATTCAATATTTCGAAAAAAAATAAAAATTTTTAACATTTAAAAAAAATTAATATGTATTAAAAAGACGTGCATAACTTTAAATTTTGTGTATTACTAAAGTAGAAATTATATATTTTGTCTTTTTTCTAAATCAAAAAAAAAAAATCCAACAGCTTCGTAGTAATCTCAGTTTTTTCTTAGTGTATCGCATTTGCCTCATTTATGCAGGTGGAACTGCCATATGATGCTTTAGCACAGACTAATACAGGGACTATAGAACTGACAGATAGATGCTTGAAGAGCAACGATTACCGAGATACTCGACACGAATTGTGCGATATTAAAGGCTTCGCAAAATGTTGATGCAAAATGTTTAATCATTAAAGGAAGAAAATATTATAATAATTATTTTAAACTAAAATAATTTAATTCAATTATGGAAATATTTTAGATGGAAATAAGAATACTTTAAAATTACAAAAATTTTAAATGCATCAAAGATCAGTTTTCAAATTGTGTATTATAGATAATTTTTGTTCAATTTAATTTTCCGAAGTTTCGATGTTGCTGCGTAGAACCTATAAAAAATTTAAGCAACACCAATAATGGCACAACAAGCGTAACAGAGAGCAACAACAACAACAACAACAAATAAAGTGCAGTGTTTGCGCATTGCATCTCAATCGAAATCCCGGCGAAAAATGCAGCAGCAGCAACAACAGAAGCACGACAGGATGCAGGATTCATATGCATAGCAAGGATAATAAACGAAGAGAGCGAAAGAGATGTGAGATGATGCTTCAAGTGAAATAATGAGGACGGACGGTGATGATGATGGCGGTGGCTCTGGTAACGTTGCAACGAAGCGATGTTGCTGCAATTTTCGGCAACCAACGAACGAACGACGACGCAACAGCAAAACGCGGCTAAATAAACCGCTCACTCACTCACATGCGTCGACAGACAGACAGATGGCGCTGGTGGCAAAAGTACAAAACTTAAAAAATCATAAAAAGGAAAAAATAATAAAAAGAAATAAAAAGTAGTACAATGAAAGAAGAGTAAAAGAAATAAAAATAATATAAAGAAAACAAAATTATTTCAAAGAAAAGGAAAAATATGCGCCTTTAAAAAAGAAAATACACAAACGCTAAAAGAAACTTTTCAAGAAAATAAAATAATGATGAAAAAAAAAATTACAATAAAAATATAATACAAATAAGAAAACAAGTAAAAGAAAAAATTAACATTAAACAAAAAAAAAAAAATTGCGAATGCTGCACACGACTGACGATGGGAAGAGAACGCCATTGGTATGAAGGACATATTAGGGCGGTACGATTGGAGCAGAGTTGCCATGGCGGCCGACAAATATACATTAAAAAAAAAATGCTCATGGGTGTTAAAAAATAACTTCATTAATAATAAGGACTGCGTCGAATAAAACTGTCCGTTACATATCTTCCCATAATGTGCTATTGCAAGATTCAAATTAAAAAAATTTGATCATAGTAGCTCTGAATTAAATGGCAGAAAATAATTTGTGTCAGTTATAATCATTACAAAATTTATTTAACGCGAAAATGGCAAACGAAGTGGAAGTGCGAGAAAATATAATTAACATTTTTCAAAAACAACCTAGTTGGTCTTTTAAAAAAATTGCCAAGGATGTAGGGGATAACCCTAAGACCATTTCTCGCGTTATCAACCGCTTTAAGGAAGACCTGAGTATTGATCAGAAGAAAGGTTCTGGTAAAAAAAAGGCCCACATGATCGTGAAAAGTCGAAGAAGGTTGTGAATATTTTAAGGAAAGATCCAAGAAAGATCCGGAAGGAAATTGGCGAGAAAGGCGGATTGCTCAGAATCTTTCGTGCGCAGGACGAAGAAAGAAGCTGGGCTAAAGACGTACAAGGTCCAACAAGTTCCGGATGGAAATGCCGTCAAGTATGAAACCGCAAAACAACGAGCTAAAAAGCGGAACCAAGATTTTTTTAAAAAATTCGATTGCTGCGACGACGAAACTTATGTTTTAGCGGACTTTTCTCAGCTACCTGGGCAGGAATTTTATACAGCCGATTCTCGAGGAAATGTCGCTGAAAAATTCAAATAAAAAAAAAATGACAAAATGCCCAAGAAATTCCTTGTTTGGCAGGCAATTTGCAGTTGTGGAAAAAGGAGCAGCTCATTCGTGACATCGGGTACAATTAATAGCGAAATATATGTGAAGGAATGCTTGCAAAAGAGATTGCTTCCATTTTTACGCCAACATGAAGTGTCCACATTTTTTTGACCTGACCTCGCTTCATGTCACTACAGCAAAACGGCCTTACGAGTGGATCCAACAAAATGCAGTGATTTTGGTGCCTAGAGAAGCCAATCCACCAAACTGTCCAAAACTCAGGACGATTGAGAGATACTGGGCTTTAGTAAAAAGGGAGATGAAGACAACAAAAAAAGTGGCCAAAGACCTTCAAGACTTCAGCAGCTGTGAGGATGTCGGACACTACCATTACAACATTAATGAAAGGGGTTCCGGAAAAATTAAAACTTTTTATTAAAAAATATTAATTTCTGGTTTTTTATATTTTTTTTTTAAATCTAAAAATAATTTGCAAAATAAAATATTTTATTCTATAAAAATTCGATTACTAGATTTTTTCATTTTTGTAGCGGACAATTTTATTCGACGCAGTCCTTAGTGAAAATTATTCATCAATATAATAAATAACTGGAGATATTGGAAAAAAAACTTCCAAAACATTTTTTCTGATTTTTTTTTATAAATAACTTTATATTTAAAAAAGGGTATAAGTAAATGTTTTAAAAAAATATATATTTTTTATGGCACATATAATAATAGTGAAAATTATTCATCAATATAACAAATAACTGGAGAAAACATTCAAAACATGTTTTCTAATTTTTATTATAAATAAAAGTTATATTTTAGAAAAAGTACAAGTAAATATTTTTCTAAAAAAAATATATTTTTTATGGAACAATTAAAGGGTTTGGTGCAAAAAAGGTTTAAGTCAATTTTTTCACTTTGCTGGAATATCAATAAAAACTGTTGAAAATTACCAATTTTGCGATTTTTTTGTTTAAATAAAAATCTATCGTATAAACTACGTATGTATTTTTGGGTTTGCAAAGAAAAAACTTAAATTTTCCATGTAACTTGGCTTAAAAACGTAATTTAAACTGCTGGATTTGACCCTTTTTTGCCCACAAAAATTGTAACAAAATTTTATTTCATATAAAATTAACATTTTATTGCATTAAAATTAAATTTATATTAAAATTTGCATTACCACCTGTCGATGTCATTCTCATATCAATGATGTTTGCGTATTTTAAAAATAGGTAAAATCACATATTCATCATAGACAAATATTTCTTTTTCAACGGTAAAACATTTTAAATTTTATTTTTATTGATTTTCAATGATAATTTTATGAACATCAACATTGATAGTATAATTTTGTAAGAGGTATAGTGATTTCACTAGGTTTAAATTCGAATATATCGCGTAATTTACCTTTTAAATCGTGGTATCTCTCTCTCTCTTCGGATATGGATGATTTTAGTACCAAACGACGCGAAATATGAAAAGCTATCATGTGTCATCAAAAACTCAATTTCGAAAATATGTGGAATTGACGCTTTTTTGCACCAAACCCTTCAATTCGTTTTTGAATCAGCATTTTTTTTATTCAGGTGGTAATGCAAATTTTAATATAAATTTAATTTTAATGCAATAAAATGTTTATTCAGAAATCGAAAGAAAAAAATTAATTATTTTTGTATTTATTTAGGGTAAAAATTATAAAATTACCAAACATTTTTTTTTATTTGAATTTTTTTTTTATTAAAAAAATATATATATTTTTTTATTTAATTTTTTTTTTTATTAAATTTGTTATTTAAATTTTATTTTTTTTATATTTTAAAAAATATATATTTTTTTTTATTTAATTTTTTTTTTTATTAAATTTGTTATTTAAATTTTATTTTTTTTTTATATTTTTTTATTTTCAAATTTATTATTTATTTTGTTAATAAAAAATATAATTTTTATTATATCGAACAGAGATCGGTTCGGGTTCCAAGATTTTTAAAATAGCGATTTCGATTCCAACCAAAAAAAAAAAATATATATGGTTTCCGGTTCCAAACATTTTTTTTAAATACGATTTCGATCCGGATCCTGACAGGGATTAATAAAACCTTTTAGTATATACCGATTTTCTAAATATTTTGGATATTCTGGTTCTGATTTCAAGGTTTTTTTTTAACATAGCGGTTTCTAAACTTGTACCAAGCAAAAAACGATTATATGGGTTCCGATTCCATTCAGATCTCACACATTTTTTTTTAATAACGATTCCGGTTTCATAAAATCGAAACGTTTCCGGTACCAGTTACGATTCCGGTTCTTTGCGGTCCCTGATATCGATACCTTATAGGCAAAAGATCGCAACCAACAAAAAGCTGCACCCAAAAAACAATTTACCTATTTCAAGATAATATGGGAACAATTTAGCTCCATATAATGTATTTCTTTAAATCAAGCCCATTTTTCTTGTAATCAAAGCAAATTTTTAATTAAATAAAAGAAATTTGTGTTTCCGTGAAAGAATAATTTACTATGGAGCCATTTTACTTCAATTAGGTAAATATTTTTTTCAGTGTAATTTTACACTCAGAAAAATCTTATTAAAATTGGTCAATAGAACAGTTAAAGGGTTTTTCAATAAGAGCGCTACAAAAGTTTTTTCAAGGGTTTTTCAACAGGGACGCTACAAAAGTAGAGCGACAGGGACAGCAAGCGATGCCATATTTCTTGCCGCTCTTTTGACATTTCTCTTCAGTAAAGTTTGCCATTTCATGATGGAAAGATATACGAGCCAACAACAAGTCGAAATTATTAAAATTTACTACCGAATTTCGAATTCGTATATCTTTCCATCATTTTATTAACTCAATAGTATCCAAAAAAAAAATATATTCATATAAACAGAAAAACAATTTAATAGTATTTTGTAGTATTTAATGGTATTTACCCATTAAAATAATAATTTATCCTATTGACTAATTTTAATGGCAAAAAACTATTGATTTTATAGTATTTTTTCAGAGTGTACAGGAGACAAAAAAAATGTCTCAAAATCAAGTAGTTCAATATTTTAATGGTTTTCTTCGTAAAATTTCCATTAAATTAGCTGTGACCCCATTTAAAAAATATCCATTATTTGCAGAATTGTTTGATGAAAAATATATTTTTGATGTTTTGCGAATCCCTATTTATTTTGAAACATTTTTCAATTGTACTTCTTACGAGGCAGAGATAAGAAACGATGTGTCATTTCGATTTTCGGTAAACAACAACACGTATGGAACATTTCGGCCACTTTGGAGATATTTTAGGAACTTATTCCTTGGTGCATTTCATGAAAAATGGTTCTAGAGTTAGGTTGTATCTGGAACACCCTGTGATATGCAGTGTTTCCTAATTTTTTTTTTATTACAAAAGTTGCTACAAACGTATATTGAATTACAACTTGTACAATTTACACTACAATATTAAAATATTCAGTTTTATATCGAAAATGTATAATTATTATATTGAATTTCAAAATTAGCGTCAAATTGTAACTATCTTTAGAAAAAAGTTTCTAACAATTTTGAGACTGCCAAAAATATCGTATAATTATATTTAAAATGTTACTGTAAAACATTTCCATAAATAATAATTTAAATAATTTCATTGGCATTGTGCAAACATTGTATGCATGTTGCGTGCATGTTGCGGCAACATTTAATGTACGTTGTTATGGTCTTTACTGACTTGGGTCGCTGCATGCAGCAATTATAGAAAAGATTAGTCACTTATTCGTGCTAAAGTTTAATAAAACATATAGTTGTTACTCAAACTCAAGTAACAAAAAAGCCTTTGGCATGTTTTAAATAACACATAATAGGTGGTTTAAAATCTGATACACGTAGAGAAATAACTACAACTGAAATGAATTTGTCTCGAATACCAAAAAATAAATTATCCCGAATATAAATAGAATGCTACTAAAAAATAAAACAAAACTAAAAATGTATACAGAATTTTTGAACTATATATTTTTTAATCATATTTCTTGGTAATTAAAAAAATAATAATAAAAGCTTGATACCAATAACAAGCATAATAAAATAAAAATAAACTAATTTCATTTTTATTTTATAAATTCTATTATTTTATAATAGCTGTGAAATTAATTTCTGCATATAAGGAATAATTGCTATTAGTTACATTTTTGATCACTAAGAAATTAACTTCTGCATATTAAGAATAATTGCTCTTATTTACTCATGTGATGGCCGAGAAATTAATCTTTATATATCAAGAACAATTTATATTTATAACCCTATTCCTAATTAATACATTAACTTCTGCATATCAAGCATTAATGCTTTTGTTTTTATTTTTTATTTGATGCCAAAGTAATAAACTTTTGCATAACAAGTAAAAATGCTCTTAGTTATATCATAAATAGTTGCTCCTATTTACTTTTTCGATACGCACGACATTAACATCTGCATATCAATAATGATTGCTCTAGTTAGTCTTTTGATATCTAAGAAATTAATCTATGCATATCAAAACATATTGGTCTTTGTTACTTTTTAAATACCCAAGAAGTTAATGTCTGCATTATCAAGAAAAATTGCTGCTTGTTTATTAGTGATAACCAATAAATTTACTTCCGCATATCAATAATAATTACTCTTTGTTATTTTATGATACCAAAGAAATTAAACTCTGCATATTAAGAATATTTTATCTATATTACTCTTTTCATACCCAGGAATATCGAGAACATTTTGATGAATATAATAAAATTCCGCATATCTGCATATCAAAAAACAATTGCTCTAAGTTTCACTTTGGATACTGTAGATATTTACCACTGCATATGAAGAAGAATAGTTCTTAGTAACTTTTTAAATACCCAAGTGACTCTGTTTCTTAAAATCAAGAAATTTTCCATTTTTAAAATCCAGAAAGAATCAAAATGTATACGGCAAGATATACGCGCCGTATACATCTTGATTTCTACTGGATTTTAAAAGTGTTTTACCTGCGTGTTTTTTTTTTTTTAAATAAATTGAGCAACACATTTTTTGAATGTTCCAATTCCACGACAACCCTTAAAATATACTTTCTAACAAATGGCAGCCAATGCAACACCAAAACATTCCAGAAAGAAACAAGTAGCACTTGGAACAACACACATAACTAATCGAAGTCCAAAAGCATTTTAACCTGATTTCGACACATGACACAGGCAGCCTAAAATAAGCGCAAAAATTCAACTGGAAGCTGTGACTGGGGTTTACACTCCACCTGCTGCTGCTGATGATGCTGCTGCTGTGTGTCCCGACTGGAAGGATGTTGTCGGTGTCGATGCCGTTGTGTGTGGGCCGTGGCTGAGACAAATAATGTGGAGCTGCCTGTGCGCGATTTCACTGGACAGATATGGAAACAAAATAAGCAGCGCAGCAACCGATTTTTCGCTTGTTGCCAAGGGAGCACTCTTGACGCAAAATGGATACAATTTTTGTTGTTGTTGATATATAGGTGCAATAGAATGGAATTTTAAATAATCATGTTTAGATATTTGAAAATTAAATTTTTAACCAAAATATTAAATTTTTCCAATATTTTATAATTTCAAAATTAGCACCTACGAATAATACAGAAATGATGTAGATGCCCAAACAAAAATCCGTGCTGAGTACAGTTATTGAATACCACTACTCCAATTCATTAATTATCATACTGTTTTTAAATCTTAGGCTTTGTTTTGATGAAAATTGCAATTGAAATTTGAGGACCATTTTAACCAATTATTAGATTTAAATAATTATAGCACCTTATAGAAGTAGTTTTCCATAAAACTTTTAACGCAATATTTCTTTTAATTCTCCATTCAAATTTTAATATCAAAAGGAATTGCCTATTTTCCAATTAGTTTTTATAAATATAGTTCTAAACTTGAAATTTAAACAGTTTTTAAATTTTTTTAATATTTCGAGTTTAGGTTCTATTATCTTGAAAACTAATTAGAATATTGGCATTATTTTTTAAATTGAAATATAACATGCTAATTTATAGTAAAACAATGTTTTTTTGACAAACTACTTTTGTAAAGTTTATAAAAATTACAATTGAAATTTCCAGACCTAAGCCACTTTTTAGACAAAAAAAATTACAGCACATTATAAAAATAGTTTTAATGCAATTTTTCTCTTAATTCTACAATCAAATTTGAATACATAACGGTATTGCGCATTTTCCAATTACACTTTAAAAAATTTAGTTCTAAACTTGAAATTTAAATACTGTTTTCATAATTTTAGAGTTTAGATTCCATTATCTTGAAAACTAGTTGGCATATTGCGATTTACTTTAAAATTAAAATATGATTTGGCAATTTATAGTAAAACTGCGTTTAAATTTGTTTTAAACTACTTTATAAAGTTTATAAAAATTACAATTGACATTTTTTGACCTTTTTATCCACTTTTTAGACTAATTCAATTACAGCACCTTATAAAAGTAGTTTTTGAAAAAACTTTTAAAGCCATTTTTATTTTAATTCTTCAATCAAATTTTAATATAAAGAAGAATTGCACATTTTGCAATTACACTTTAAAAAATTTAGTTCTAAACTCGAAATTTAAATATAGTTTTCAAAATTTTTAATTTTAGAGTTTAGATGGCATTATCTTGAAAACTAGTTGGCATATTACTATTTATTTTTAAATTGAAATTTGACTTGGCGATTTTTAGTTTATCTACGTTTAAAGTTTTTTGACAAACTACTTTGGTAAAGTTTAAAAAATCTTATTTGAAATTTTTGGATCTCTTTAGCCACTTTTTAGACCAAAACAATTACAGCACCTTATAAAAGTAGATTTTGAAAAAACTTTTAAAGCAATTTTTTTTTAAATTCTCCAGTCAAATTTTAATATAAAAAAGAATTGCACATTTTTCAATTACACTTTAAGAAATTTTGTGCTAAACTCAAAATTTAAAAATAGTTTTGAAGAATTTAAAATTTTTGAGTTTATATTCTATTATCTTGAAAACTAGTTGGAATATTGATATTAATTAAAAAATTAAAATTTCACTTGGCAATTTATAGTAAAACTGCGTTTAATATATTTTTATAATTACTTTTGTTCTCTGATTTTTTTATTCAAAAAAGTTGTTGAAAAAGGACACTTTCTTGTAATTGTAATTTTGTTAGAAAGTTAAGTGACCGTGAAAAAACTGAGTATGCTTTTAAAATCAGCACCCACGAATTATATACAAATGATATAGGATGCTGAAAGAAAATCGTATTGAGTAGTTTTAATCAATAACTCTACTCAGCACGAGTTTTTCTATCGACATTCTACATCATTTCTGTATAATTCGTAGGTGTTTATTTTGAATAGATACTTAGTTTTTGTGTTTTTTTTTTAAGTTTTTGCATTTTTTCCAAAATAAATTTTAGCTCTATTATACAAGAAAAACGTTTATTGTACTTTAAAATATTTTACGTATTTATTATTCGCTTTGCTGGTTGGCAAGGAAGGTTTTTTATGTTCATTCGTTGTATATTTTTCTGTTTAACCTTAAAAGGTACATTTTTCGATTGTGTGGTGGCTCTTGTTTTACTCTGTTCTTATTGTCATTTCGTCCGTTTAATAATCCTATTTTTGGGCGCGGCTTCTGCAGCATTTTCCACGCTGTTTTCTTTCTACACTTGAGTTCAATTTCGTGCTACCCATCCAAGACCGCCAACCCATATCCCCCACAAGTGGCAACCACCACCTACAAATTGTGTTACGTAGCATTTCCTATTACATATATCTGTGGAGACGACAACTATTTTATTAAAATTTTTGTTTTGTTTCTTTTGCTTTTTTGGTTTTACGCAATATTTTACATTATTATTTTACTGAAATTAAATTCCCTATATGCCTCATGTATTATAGAGAGACAACTATTTTACAGATTTCCAGATCCCATCAACTATACGCGCGAGGTATGTAGTTCCAATGTTGGGTTTTCGTTTATTCGTGCTGTCGTTTGTTTTGGTCGGTCGGTCGTTCGTTCCTTCGGTGGGTCGGTCGGTCCACTTGGCCCACTTGCAGCATGCAAACCGCAGTTTCACATTCAAATACGACACCCGACCCATTCGACCTGATGCCGGCTGCCATCCATATCTAGGCTTCTAAACATCCATTCGTTCAAGTGCTGTTTCTGCTATATGTTGAAATGTATATCATCTAAACGCACTTCGGTGTTCGGTGCTTGTTGTATTTTTGTGTGTGTCTGTCTGTATCGAGCATATTCCATATTCTATGTTTCATTCGTCCCAGCATCATGTGTGAACAAAGAAGAGGTGCTGTTTTGCAGGACAAGGATGAGAAGGAGGAGATGAAGAAGGGAGGAGAAGGAAAAGGTTCCGTTGTTGCCAACACCACCACTATAATAAATAATTTTCTCCAACCGACACATGCGTTTTACGTCGCGAAAATGTTATTTTTCATCTTATTAATTTTCTATTTTCATTTTATTTACGGTATCTGCACAGCATATCCTTGTTGTGCCATCAAGGATATCTGTCCGAAATCAGTGGTTAGTTAGGAGAAGCAAATTTCGTTGAAATATACATAAAATATTTGGCTAATTCATATACGGCAGGACTTGAACGTTTTTATAGAACATACTTCTTATATAATCACCTCAAATACTCTTTTGGCATGAGGTCGGAAAAACGAAAAGTTAGTTGTTACAACCAACCTGTATTCGGTTTAACGAATTTTCTACAAATGTGTTGGATGAACTGCCATATTCGCTTGGCGCTTGAAATTTTAGCCAATACACATTCCCAATTGTTTGAAAACTATTTGAAATCGATATTAAATTAATCGATATTGGTTGTAGTTCAAAATAACTCTTTATGTTCCGTGTAAGCGGTTGTGAGAACCGACTTATGGTTCCCAAAAAAAATCGAAATTCGGTACACCTACCCATTTGAAAATATGGGTATCAAATGAATGGAAATTCTTCAGCGATTGAAAGTTTGTAGTTATTTTATGGATTCGTATTCCCTGGTGACCTATATACCACTTTGAATGGTAACCACACATATGTGTAGGGTATTTATAGTCGGCTATATTTTGATAATTCTAACTATCATAATAACACCTACTATAAAATGTCCATACTTTAAAATTTCCCATGTGATTCCCAACTGGTTTTTATTTATTTCGACTTTTTTGGATTATTTTTTAAATATTTAAGATCTACTGATAAACAAGAAAATGATTTCTGTTTCTTCAGAACATAGTTACTAATTTGTTCCATCTGTTTTACTTTTTAAAATATAATTCGGTTATTGTAACATAATCTGAAATCTTAATCATTAATATATCAATCAAATGCATATGCTAACATTTTATTTTTTTATCTTACGTATACCTGAATACTTTCAAGAAATAAAAGAATATATTTAAATACCTTTAATATGGAATTTTACAAATTATGCCACTTTTAAGATATATCCTATTTTTATGAAATACACGTTGACAAACTTACCTAGAAAAAAAGAGAAAAATATATATTAAAATGTGTTAAAAGATCTAAGTAATAAAATATATAATAGATTAAAATATTAAAGCTACGCAGCATATCACAACTTGGAGAGCCTACAGTTGTCTCGAAGAATTCTTGAAGTGCCTTCGATATAAATAATTCAAACTCAATATTATATAGAATTTCATTCATAAACCTTTTTCGATTTACATGATATTTCAGAAAAATGTTCATATTGTTTACGAGACAAAAACACTATTTCGTTATTACACAGAATGTTTGGTTCTTCCATTTCAATAATTTAAATAAAATAATACAATATAAAATTAAACTGGGTCCAGTTTAACAAATGCATATTACTGGCATAACCTAGTCATGAAAGTGAGTTATAAAGCATAATCTGTAAATAAATGAATAGCTTTAGACAATTAAATTACCTTTCCAATGGTGTATCACATTTTCGAACCACATGATTTCTTTCTTTTTTTTTTTTTAAATTTACGTAAAGTTGAAATGTACAAAAATAAAAATACAAATTTTGAATTTGTCATTGATTTTCTCAAAATTTTATAACGAATGACCCAATTTTTATACCCTACACTAAGAGTGAAAGGGCATATTTAGTTTGGTACGCCGTTTATTACACCCAAAAGGAAGCATATTCGGTATGGAAAAGTATAAATATTCTTGATCAGCATGACCTCCTGATTCGATTTAGCGATGTCAGTCTGTCTGTTGAAATCACGAGTACAGAACATATACAAGAGCTAGATCTATAAAACTTAAAATTTAGGTTACCCAGAAAATGGCCATGATCGGTCCATTGTGACCTGTGAACCGACCACTTATGTTCAAATACATCATGTAAAACTTCCCGAAAACAAACATCGAAATTCGGTATACCTACCCTTTTGTACATATGGGTATCAAATGAAAGGAAATTCTTTAACAATTGCAAGTTTGCAATTATTTTCAGGATTCATAAACACTACACACAAAAAAAAAAATTCACCAACAACCAGTATTCATCATATTGATTATTTCATTCATCTGAATGAATGTAACGCGATTCGAAAGTCAATGCGATACGAAAGTCAATTTAAATCAAAGAACAAAGCGTTACGAAGGCAAATTCATACAATCTAACCGAATTGAAAAGGTAGCCGTGTTGTCACTTTGTGAATTTGAATACTAAAGTTCCAAATTTAAATGCGAAAGTTAAATACCAAAGTACCATTTATTAGAATAATATCACTTTCGAATAGCATTACAGAGTAACACGCCTGGTAGTTGGTGAAATTTTTGGCAACATTTTTTGTGTGTAATGACCTCTGTATTACTTTAAATGGTAACCGCAAACATTACCACATATGGGTAGGGTTTTTATAGTCGGCTTATACCAACTATAACTTTCATAATTCTTACTATTACTGGTTTTAATTCATAATGATAGACCAGTTAATTCCCAGTATTTTCTTACCAATCTCAGTGATTTTAATTTAGTAAGAAATGCTGTAGAAATAATTAAACAGTGATGGATCTAATGATTTGGTGGTACAATTTTCGTAACGTTATAATTTCGATTCGTCGGATAGATATTTCTCGACCGTTTTCGTAAAAGTTTCCATATGATATCCGTGCGAGAGTTGGCACCCTAGTAAAAATTTGCCCGATGCGCCATCGTGAAATGATCGGGTTTTCGTTGGGTAAGTCCTATTAGAGAAAATATGATCATTGCCTTTGCGTGCCCTTATCATGCTTACCATACCAGGGTTTGCATTATCTAAATAGTCAATGTTCCCGATCATAGCTACATTATTTGTTCCTCATAACAAAATGAATCAGACAATGATCGAGATTTAATGAGAGAACCCATAATAGGGCTCTGACAAGGCTATTGTCGGGTAAATAATAAAATGGGGAACTTCCCGATCAGTACATGATCATGGCCTGAGGTCAGTGCATGAACAGGTCACTGCGTTACAAGGACATTATGGGCTTCGTCATATCCCGATCATCTCAAATAATGACATGATCACTTCATGACCATGGCCCTACCAAAATTTCTACTAGGGCAACGACATCGGGAAAGTTATTCGATATTTCGCAACATTTTCTATTTCTTTCTTTTTTTTCATTTCGCAACATTTTCATTCCGCTGTCGATGTGATATCGGTTTGATAGCGGAAAAACCTCATAACTAGATTTTAAAATATATAATTTTTTTTTGTAAATTTCATTTTTTAACAATCTCCATGATAAAATTAAAAAAAAATGTTTTTCCGGCGAATATACTAGTGGTGCGCTAAAAAATTCTGCAATTCGGTAGACCTACCCAAAAGAAAATTATTCCTTGTTTCAAAATAAACATGTACGGATCTAAATACGGAACTTTGGCTTGATGATTCACAAAATATTTCGTATCTAATGTTAACCATTTATCATACACAGAAAGGAAATTATTTAAAAAATAACAGTAAAAAAAATAAAAAAAAAAATTATCCGAAAAAAAATGCCGGACAAAAATAAAATTCCAAAAAAATAAAATTCCGAAAAAAAAATTTGTTTGCAAAAATATTTTTCGAAAAAATAAATTCCAAAAAAAACAATTTGTTCGAAAACACATTTTTTTCAAAATTATATTTCTTATAAATATAACTTTTTATTAACAAAAAGTTGTAATTATCCTATCCTATTACTATAATAAATCTATTTGTACGTTTGTTCCGCTTCTCCGTCTAAACGGCTGATCCGATTTTCTTGAAATTTTTGTGTGGTGAATTTTGGTGTGGTGAATTTTAGTGTGATGAGTTTTAGTGTGAAGAATTTTAATGTGGTAAGTTTTAGTGTGGTGAGTTTTCGTGTGGTGAATTTCGGTGTGGTGAGTTTATAAAATTTGGGGTGGTTGATACCCTGATGTGAAATAAAGGGTTTCTCAATAAGAGCGCTAGGGAGTCGAAATTATTAAAATTTACTACCGAAATTCGAATTCGTATATCTTTCCATCATGAAAGGGCAAACCTTACTGAAGAGAAATGTCAAAAGAGCGGCAAGAAATATGGCGTCGTTTGCTGTCCCTGTCGCTCTACTTTTGAAGCGTTCCTGTTGAAAAACCCTTTATCTTGATATCACTATAATAACTGTTGACATACACCATCTGGAAAATGTACCTTCTATGGAGGGTGCCACGCACAGTGGTCCAATCCCTCCCACATTCCGCTAAATCGTTTAGAATGGTTATATATAACGCTGACCAAAATTTCATTAAATTTGCTATCCTAATTGCTGATATAATGAGTTTTTCATTTTTGGGTTATATGGGAGGTGCCCCGCCCAGTCCACCAATCTCACCGAGATATAGCCTATACTATACTGCCCAGACCCAACATAAATATTGTGTCAAAATTTTATTCAATTCGGTTCAGCCGTTTTGACGCCTATTCGGAACATACAGAGATACATACATACTTCCATTCACAAATATATAGTAGATAACATACAAGAACTACTTGAGAACTGAGAAGTACGTCAAAAAATGAACGAAAAACAATAGTTTGATGGAAATTTGGTTTGATGAACAGCATTCTTCAATATGTTACCAAGTGTTCATCATATTTGTGATCGCATTCATAACATTGATGTTGTTAGTCATTAATATTATGAATGGTTCTTCAATACAATGAATCATGGTTTAAAGAACGAAATTCATCAATATGATGTACATTTTTTTTCTGTGTAGGAAATAATGCTGCTTTTAAAAACAAATTGCATTCTGTTCTTGCGTATTCCTTGATCTAGTTCTTGCATAGTAGTTCTTGTTCTTGCATCTGTTGCTTATTTCAATGTCTCTACTTTCCCATGTAACCTAACCTATTTTTATTTGAGGAAACACAATAGACCTGATATGGTCTATGTGGGTTGACGATTTTTTTCAAATTGTTGAAACTGCCAACCTCTTCACAACCTATACCTAAACCTAACCTATTTCTAACCTAAAAATGTTGTTTTTTGGGGAATGTTGTTTTAGAATTGTATTTTTAGTGAAAAATAATTGGCTGAATTGCAATTAAAAAAACGAAAAGTAAAAACGAAATAACACAGTTCGCTTAGTCAAATTAAAAATTAACATAAATCGAAGGTGTATAAAGCCCTCGATCAATTGTGAATTGCAACACAAGATCGAATTGACTCGTGCGCAATATGTTGCTGCAACATATATTGAGAAACAGCAGCAACAAAAACAAAAATCATATTGAAAATTGCGATTTAGTTACAGGCCAACAATAAGTAGAAGAACAAAAAAAAAATGGCAAAACTATTTGAAAAAAAAAATCAACAGATTTATATGTATCCCACCGAATGAATGGAATACATACCAAGAAATCTATGCACATGCGACGACGCCAACGACGAGTATCTGTAATGTAAAAGTCCGACTTGCGATACAAAAGCGCAAATAACGAATACAACAACAACTAAAAAAAAAAAAATTAAATATGTTGTACAACAACATGAGCGTATCTTTCAGGTGAATGACCCGTAATGAGAATATGAACCTAGAAACAGCAACAGCATATCGTGGTAGTCACTGCATAGTGCGCAACTTAGCTTTACTTAAAAAAAACAACTAAAATATAAAAAAAAAACTAAGTAAGAAATATAATATAAGAAAAAAATGGTATAAAATGAAACTAAAAATTGGCTAGCAAAGTAAAATCAAGCGATGACGAAGATATCAGGCAAAAATTACAACACTGAAGGCGGCGAAAATACGAGCAAAATGGCAGTCAATCAGAGATATGGACAAACATATAGACAGACATACCGCTATACATGCAGACCAATAGACAGACTGTTGAATAGACAACCATGTGTACAGACAGACAGACAGTCGGCCGGCCGGCCGTCCGGTAGACCTACAGCAGTATAACGCAGTTTTAATACCTGGTATTATTTATTAGAAGTCTTCGTTCGCATTGCTGTGAACCTTAATGTGTCCAAGTTAGCCTCTGGAATAATAATGCATTTTTGCAATTTAATTGCATCGAGATTATGATCGAGTGCATTTATCGTAAATACCACGGAATCTGCGTGATTATTGTGCTTAATTGTACGACGTGCTAGGATTAATATCTATTGGAAATCTAACTTTTAAACTTTTTTTTGTAATCTTTGTCAAATCGTCACTGTCATGCCAAAGGGGCGAATGTGCATTTTTAAAAAAGTTGGGAAATCAAATTTTAAAGTTTGAAGTGCTTTAAAAATTAGCAAAATTAATAGTTTTTTTTAATTTTTTCTGTTATTTTGGTTTATTCGTCAATTATTATAACGTATATAAAATATCATTAGATTAGGACAACCTACTGAATTATAAATACGGATTTTGTGAGGCTATATCCTGATCAAAACGCAAATATTTTTGTTTTTTATGCTATATTTTTTTATTTGCGCAAGATAAAATAGTAATGCAGAGACATTAATTGTTTGTTTTTAAAGCACCTATCGATCTGCATCATTAATTAAAAATATTTTGCCAAACATTAATTTGCCATTTGTTATTTGCAGCAAAAAATGTGTGGCAAAATATTTTTAAATAATGATGTTAATCGATAGATGCTTTAAAAAAAGAAATTAATACTCTTACACCACTATTTGATCTTGCACCAATAAAAAATTATAGCAAAAAAAACTAAGAAATTGGAAAAATTTTAAATTTTGTCATGCGAAAAGGGCGAATCTTTTCGTTTTTTTGCTATAACTCTTTAATGGTACAAGATAAAATAGTGATGTAAAGGCAATTATTATTTGTTTTCAAAGCACCTATCGATCTGCATCATTAATGATATTAATATTTTGCCAACAATTTTCTCTTGCAAATAACAAATGGCAAATTAATGTTTGGCAAAATATTTTTAATTAATGATGCAGATCGATAAGTTCTTTGAAAACAAATAATAAATGCCTTTACACTATTATTTTATCTTATACCAAAAAAAGTTATGGCGAAAAAACGAAAAGATTTGCCCTTTTGGCATGACAAGATTTTCAATTATTCAAAATCTCCCTTTTGGTTTTGTCTTCTGTGGCTATAATAAATCTGTTAATAAATGAATAACAATTTTTTACACATATTTTAAATTACCTAAATTACCTTTCCAATGGTATATCACATGAACTGGTCTATCATTATAAATTATAAAAAACAGGGGTGATCGATAACGAAAATTGGAGAAAATCAATGACAAAGTAAAAATTTGTATTTTTCTATTTGTTAATTTCAACTTTATGTACATTTTAAAAAGGGAAGAAATCATGGGATTCGAGGATGTGATATACCATTAGAAAAGTAATTTAATTGTCTAAAATTTGAGTGAAAATTTGATAATCATTTATCACCATATTATACTTAATAATCAATTTAATTGAATAGAATATATAAGTGATGTGCTTTTACTAAACACCCTGTATCTTAAAATAAGTGCAAAATTAGACATATTTTTATTTAACATTTTCTTATTTTTTTGAATCATAGAAACACCTCTCGAGTTATTGACATCGTCCTGTATAATTATTTATCGTATTATATATTCTGATCGTTTTGTTTTTTTTTTTTAATACCAAGAATAATAGTTTAGATTTAACAAATCCTCTGAAATGTGGCAACATTGTCTTTGATCCAACACCACACACCACCAGCCCTGATATCGGGGAACAATTTGTGGCAAATGTTATTAGCCAAACGTAGAAACCTACCAAAAACCAACAAACAAACAAAAAAACTAATCTAACCAGTTTTAAATTTTAACTGAAAAATAATATAAATAAAAATGCAGCGATTAAATGCATAGTAAAAATAATGCTGACGAAAAAAAAAATCAAAGCCAAATTAAAGATGGCGTTGTGTGGACTCGTGGACAAAAACGTCACAATGTTGCATGACAGTAATCGGTAGCTGTGGCGCTGTGGAACGAAATGAGCCATTGTTTCTATGCGTGGTTGGTTCACAATGAAGAATACGTTAATAATAATAATGACGATCATAATAATAATGATGATGATCATAATAATGATGATGATCATAATAATAATAATAATGATGGTGATAATAATAATAATGTTTATAATACTAATGAAGTCGAGCTTTCTTCGCAGGATTGCATTTCGATCTGTGATTTTATTTATTAGCGCTAAAAATGCGCCAAACCAAAAAAAGAAAAAAAAACATGCGAGACGCTACAATAAATGGCAGCGGTGCGGCGCTGAATATTTCTTCGGCTGCAATAATTTAAACGCGTCTGAACGGACAGTGCAGGACGGACAGACAGACATATGGATGGACAGTCAGTCGGACAGACAGACAAACTGACACTGATGTTGTTGTAATTGTTGGAATCGTGTAGAATGCAGCCAGACAGCGACCACTACGACGCGATCAGTTGTTGGCACAACAACAAGAAGCAAAAAAAAATAATAAATGTAAAAAGGTTGCCACATGGGAGCAATGAACTCTATCTATGGTTAGCACTACTATTTGGCACAGAAATATAAATAGTGGGTTGCTAAAAATAATTAAATGGGAATTTTTCAAATATGAAATTTTTTTTATTTTGATTGTATGTTATATTAGATTTTTTCGTTAAGTTTGGAAAAAAATATATATATCGAGGGCTTATATTCAATACAGTCTATCTACAAAAACACAGTTTTTCAGGAGAGCGAAAAAACTGATTAAATCGCAATCCATGAAATTGGCGATCATTTTTTCTTCTACAATATTAAATAAAAATGGACTTTAATTGATACAATTAAAAAAAGTCAGCAATTTCGCGCTATTCATCGTGTTATGGTAGATAGAGATTATTGCTATTCAAATGTGATCAATGTTTATGAAAAAACGAGCAGATAGAGCATATTGCACAATATTGTAGTGGAGATAGATCAGAAATTATTCTTGGAATCAGCGATTTGTTAATTTTTTTATATCCTGGTGTAACCTAAACAAAATTCACCGACCAATTTTTGTTCTATCATTTTAGGTTCACGAGGTATATGACGGTTAATATTCCGTAATCTAACCCGACATTTTTTAAAGAATAAAATAAATAAAAAAATTAGTTAACTCTGTATCGCTATTTTAAAATCATGAATGTTATCTTAATAATTTAAACTAATATCCTATTTCGGAGGATATGGGTGTATTGACCTCGTAAAAATCATACGAATCCTTAACATATCTGAAAACTTTCTTTAAAAATAACACTAAACATTTTGTCTGGAAATACCATAAAAGTAATGGTACAAGCTATATTTCCTCAGTACAGAATATATTCAAATTTCGTCCTTTAAGGCTTCATATAAGGATAGAAAAATTCTTTGAAAAGTTAGTTTTCCGTATACGAAAAATTCTTTTTAGTAGCTCCTATGGCTTCTATGGTATTGTATATCCATTGAGAAAATGTGACGTCATCCTTCGTTAACCGATTTTATAGTTTTTACATAGATTTTGATTTGAGTCGATTATTTGTGAGTTAGGATGGCCTAGACCCACGGATGGACAGGACGAAATTGACTCATAAAATTATGCTTAAGAAGAATATATATACTACTCCATATTTGGAACGATTATTTATAGTCATTATAAACCTTTAAGCAAAAATTGTGTGTAGATAGACACTATTGCATTCATAAAAAATCATTCATGTAGATAGACAAACAATTGAAATGAAAATAGAACAGTAATAGAAATATTTTTTTGGTTCTAAATTAATGTCATAGATGCTGGGGTGATCAGTGAAGATTTCTGCATCAAAAACTCATTTTCGTCAAAATTGTAGATAGGCAGTATTTAATATAAGCCCTCGATATATATATATCGTCGTTGTAGAACGAAAAGTCACCAAATACATTTTCAAATGACAAATATTCATTTACAAAAATCTTTATGTATCTGTCAATTTTTAATCGAAGATCTCAATTTTTTTTACCACATCATAAGAGAATGTTAATATATCAATTGATATTAGAACTTTATAAATGTACCAATTACTTTTTAAGTTTTTCATAAAAATGTATTTGGTGACTTTTTGTTCTACAACGACGATATATTTGAATTTTTAGTGCAAATGTATCTTTTAATTGTGAAGACTAATTACACAATACCAACAAACACTAATATATGTTTTTAAGATATTTGAATCTAAACTCCAAACTTTTTGATATTTTTTAGATTATTTTGAATGATTTTTTTAGGATTTCGGATCTAATGATAATTAATAAAGTGATGATAATTAATAAAGTGACGATGAAAATAACTAATTTTTTTCCATCGGTTAATATTTGAAAGTATGGCCTATGTAATTAAAAATACCATATATTTAATAGTATTTTGAATTTTGTATTATGATATTATTTCAATAGTTTTTTTTCCTTTGAAAACATGGTAATACTATAAAATTATTCCATTTTTTGTGAATACTATTTGAATACTACAAAATCCCATCGATAGTTACTGAATACTATTAATATTTTTTTGAGTTCCCATGTAGGAAATGCCAGGCCTGACGACAGGCTTCGCCCAAGACTCAGCCAGAACAGGGAGGACAAGGCCTGGTAAGGTAGTTCTCGCCCAAAACTCAGGCAGAACTGACAAAAGCAGGTCTGGGATTAAGTAGTTCTCACCCAAGACTCAGCCAGAACTAACAGATATATGCTTGGGTACCCATGTAGGAAATGCCAGGATTGACAACGGGCGTAAGGCATAGCCAAACTTGGCATGGCTTATTGTCAAATTAGAAATAAAAAAAACATAAATATTGTTTTTGACGCAAAAATCTCAGACAAGATAAGTTAGAAGCGTAGCCCATGATACAATAACAAGGTAGTAGTATCCCAGAGCGCCTCTCACAATTTTTTCTTGTCCCATACAACATTTTGACATAAGCACGGGACGTCTGGCAGTATTTGCAGGCATTTGACAGAAGCACAGGACGCCTAAGAAGAACAAGAACTCTAATACTTCTACCATGAATAATTGTACCATGGCTAACGGAGAGAGCAGTGGACGCTAACTTCCGAGTCAGGAGTTCGATTCCAGCATGTGACAACTGAATTTTTTCTACAATTGTTAAATTACTTAAAATTGGAAATTGTATAAAATAAATGAATAATAAAATAAATAGAATGGAAGAAAAAGAAAAAAAAAAGGAAAGTAACAATATATATATTTTTTTGCATGTTTGAAGTGTCAGTCCTGCCAGTCGTGGCCGAATAATAAAACCCAGTCTTGCGCCCTTGTTATCATTCCAAGAATTAACCAGTATTCAGTCAGTTCTGGGTTCCAGACCTGGCCCAGAGCAATGCATTCTTGGCGCAAGACAGGGCGAACCTTGGGCCCATCGGTTTTTCCTATATGGGTTTATGAAAGTATTTAATTTTGTATATTATTGAATCAAAACATATCCTCATAGATGTTATTCAATAATATCATAATAGATATACAAAAATTGCAATTAGTTTATTCAGTTTCATGGTATAATTAAGAACATTGTACATATCGTCGTTGTAAAACGAAAAGTCACCAAATACATTTTTGTGAAAAACTCAATTTTCGAGTTTGTTGATTAATATTATAAAAAGTAATTGATAAATTTTTAAAGTTGAAAAATCACTGAATAGATTTACATTTTCTTATCATTGAGATCATCGATTAAAAATTGACAGATTTATGAAGATTTTTGTAAATGAATATTTGGCATTTTGAAAATGTAATTGGTGACTCTTCGTTCTACAATGACGATATGTTTACGACATATTATTTTTGTGAATTATTTTTGAGGTTCTAATATTTAGAGGTGCTAATATTTAACTTTTACACTTTAATGTTTGAACTATACCTTAAATTCCAATATTTATTATAATTTTCTTACTTTTTACATAGTTTAAATATTACTAAAAATTAAATATCACTAAATTTTAAAATGTTTACTAGAAATTCAAATTTCAATTTTCACTACAAATTCAAATTTACATAAAAAGATAAAATTTTCACAAGAAATTTAAAATTTATATGTTAAGCTGCAATTTAAACGTATCACATTGACTTTTTTAAATAATTTTATACAGTTTATTTATTCCTGATAATTTATTAAAAAATTTGAAGAATCAGCAACTATTCTCCACTACTTATTGAATTTTGTAATATTTTTTGTAGACTTAATAAAAAAAAAATGCTATCAAAATGTTGGTGTAAACGATGAAAAACTCAAGATAATTACAAAAAATATATATATATTGTTACGAAAAGAGGTAATTTACCCCACTGTGCAAGCATTCAACAATAATAAATGAGACGCAAGACAATTCAGCGCACTAAGCAATGTGTTAGAAAGAGACAGAAGATCATTCAGCGTACTGAGCAATGTGCGAGAAAGAAATGGAAGGTCAGCGCATTAAAACACATGAGTGTGAATGAGATGCAATTGCGTCTGGTATTCACGAAAAGCGTAGATGGTTCTCGGAACTTGCCGAAGCCTGTAAAAGCTGATGCATGCAGTATATAAGGGCGCTGCATCTGAGGCGCAGCACTTCAGTAGTAATTGGAAAGTGGTCGAGTGCATGTCGTGTGTGATCAATGTCAAGTTAAATTGTGGACATGAAGCAGTTGTTAGAATTTATAATTAGTAAAGTTGTTAGTTAAATTAATAAAGTTAATTGTTGTAATTTAAACCAAACATCAGAGTGTTTTTATTTTGTACACAACCCAGCGATACGAACTCGTAGAACAGTTTTCCGTAGACTGAATTTTCGTAACAATATATATATAACTTAAAGGCCTCTCCTACAAAACTTTTAAGACTTAGCATGTTATGGAATGTGAGGGTCAATATGAGGAACTGTGAATACGCTAAATTAATTCATTCATACATAATTTTAATAAGGAGTTTCATAAAAGGAATTCACAGCCTAAAACTCTTAGTAAGTAGTGGAAAATTTGTAAATAGTAGAAATTTACCCAAAATTAGAATTATATTAAGGGAATTTAATTAAGTAAAAAGTATTAATTATTGGTATTTTATTAATGGATTTTCGTAAACTAACGAAACGATAAAACAAAATGTTTAAGCAAATATTTCAAAACATTAACAAATAAATTTATGAGTTGCGCGTAAAATATTCTCATAAAATGTATGAGTAAATTTCTACTATTTACGAAATTTCCACTATTTACGAGTTTTAAGCAGTTGATATGAATCACCTTATTATTCTACCAACTACTAATAAATGTATTTCCTTGGTTTTTATGGAAATTACGTAAATATATGTTCATAAATAATTTGTTCTATCATATCGTTAGATGTTAGTGAAACTATTTAATGGTAAATGTTTGTTTTATTAAATTGTGTTTTGCAACAATTTTAAATGATTTAATTAAAATTGTGTTTCGAGTTAAATAAGCATAAATCAGAAATTAATGCTTTTTATATGAATTCGCTTAATCTTCATACATTTTTATGCAAATCTTATTTTTATGAAATACTATAATTTTCGGATGTCTTTTTTATTTTTTGTTTTTTTTTACTTTTGAAATTTTAGCAAAATGGAATGCATTTAGTTATCGGTGGCGGCGCGTTGTGTTAGATGTAAAAAGACAAAATATAAAAAATAATAAAAATAAAAAAGTAATAATAAAAACAAAAAAAAATTAAAATAAAAAAAAAAACAAATCAAGTGAATGTATCTGAAAAAGTTGAAAAACCAGTGTTGCAATTATTGTGCTTATTAGTTGCTGTTGTTGCTGCTAATGTTGCTGCTGCATTTGCGTTGCAATGCATTATTGCAAGGCGTACGCATGCATTTATTTATTTCACTTCACACACACAATTTTTTTTTTATTTTTTTATTTTTTTTTAATTTTTTTTTTATTCTCTTTCTTTGCAGAGCATTTTATTTATTAGCTACACACTGCGTTTGTCTTTCGTCGCTGTTGTTGCTGCATTGGACTTGATTAGCTGTTGTTGTTGTTGTATTTGCGCCTGAGATCAAGATAAGAGTCATTGATCCCAAAAAAATCAAATACATAATTTGCAACAATTTCACAGTACTGCAACATGTAACATATATGGAAAGGCAACGCAACGCGTCGTCGGAACGGTGATCATTGCTGCGTCGTACGATGCAAATAAAATAATACAGGGTGACCAGATAGCAATGATAGTTTGTGCCAATTGTCATTTTTCAGCAGCTGTCACAGTTACCAATGACATTCAGTTGTCAAAATATTTGGTGAAGTTTGCCATTTTATCATGCAACAGACGTTATTTCTTATGAAATTTAAATTTCTTTTCCTATCGCTCTTATCTGGTCACCCTGCACAAAAATAAAATGCTCCATAGCGAATCAGGCAAAAATATATCAAAGAAGTCTTTTGTAATAATGTGAAGGTGGTACAGCATATGTCATTAAAATTTTTAATCAAAATTCTAATTTTAGTCAAAATTCAAATTTTAGTCAAAAGTTAAAAAATATTTTTTTTAGTAAAAATTACAATTTTTAGTAAAAATTACAATTTTTAGTAAAAATTACAATTTTTAGTAAAAATTACAATTTTCAGTAAAAATTACAAATTTTAGTAATAATTACAATTTTTAGTAAAAATAACAATTTTTAGTAAAAATTACAATTTTTAGTAAAAATAACAATTTTTAGTAAAAATAACAATTTTTAGTAAAAATTACAATTTTTAGTAAAAATTACAATTTTTAGTAAAAATTACAATATTTAGTAAAAATTACAATTTTTAGTAAAAATTACAATTTTTAGTAAAAATAACAATTTTTAGTAAAAATTACAATTTTCAGTAAAAATTACAAATTTTAGTAATAATTAAAATTTTTAGTAAAAATTACAACTTTTAGTAAAAATTACAATTTTTAGTAAAAATTACTATTTTTAGTAAAAATCACAATTTTTAGTAAAAATAACAATTTTTAGTAAAAATTACAAATTTTAGTAAAAATTATAAATTTTGTAAAAATTACAAATTTTAGTAAAAATTACAAATTTTAGTAAAAATTACAAATTTTAGTAAAAAATTACAAATTTTAGTAAAAATTACAAATTTTAGTAAAAATCACAATTTTAGTAAAAATTACAATTTTTAGTTAAAATTACAATTTTTAGTAAAAATTACAATTTTTAGTAAAAATTACAATTTTTAGTAAAAATTACAATTTTTAGTAAAAATTACAATTTTTAGTCAAAATAACCATTTTTAGTAAAAATAACAATTTTTAGTAAAAATTACATTTTGTAGTAAAAATTACAAATTTTAGTAAAAATTACAAATTTTGTAAAAATTACAAATTTTAGTAAAAATTACAAATTTTAGTAAAAATTACAAATTTTAGTAAAAAATTACAAATTTTAGTAAAAATTACAAATTTTAGTAAAAATCACAATTTTAGTAAAAATTACAATTTTTAGTAAAAATTACAATTTTTAGTAAAAATTACAATTTCAGTAAAAATTACAAATTTTAGTAATAATTACAATTTTTAGTAAAAATCACAATTTTTAGTAAAAATAACAATTTTTAGTAAAAATTACAAATTTTAGTAAAAATTACAAATTTTGTAAAAATTACAAATTTTAGTAAAAATTACAAATTTTAGTAAAAATTACAAATTTTAGTAAAAAATTACAAATTTTAGTAAAAATTACAAATTTTAGTAAAAATCACAATTTTAGTAAAAATTACAATTTTTAGTTAAAATTACAATTTTTAGTAAAAATTACAATTTTTAGTAAAAATTACAATTTTTAGTAAAAATTACAATTTTTAGTAAAAATTACAATTTTTAGTAAAAATTACAATTTTTAGTAAAAATTACAATTTTTAGTCAAAATAACAATTTTTAGTAAAAATAACAATTTTTAGTAAAAATTACATTTTGTAGTAAAAATTACAAATTTTAGTAAAAATTACAAATTTTTAGTAAAACTTACAAATTTTAGTAAAAATTACAAATTTTAGTAAAAATTTCAATTTTTAGTAAAAATTTCAATTTTTAGTAAAAATTTCAATTTTTAGTAAAAACTACAAATTTCAGTAAAAAAAATTAATAAAAATCACAATTTTTAGTAAAAACTACAAATTTAAGTAAAACTACAATTTGTAGTAAAACTACAATTAGTAGTAAAAATTACAATTTTTAGTAATAATTTCAATACATAAAAAATTGAAATTAGTAAAATTGAATCACAACTATATTTCCAAAACAAATAGTAAAAAAACTTCTTAAAAATAAAAAACTTGTCTCTGAAATCAATACTTACTATAAACAAATTGTATTCCTCTTCCATAGCGTATATTTCTATTTCCCGAAGTAATATAAAATTTTTAGTTTGGAAGAATACAAGAACCAACAACAAACAAAAATCACTATATAAAAAGTTTCATTTTTCATTTAGTTCCGCAATATCAATTGTCAGTCAGTCCTGATGCTGCTGTTGCTGCTTGTTTTCCTAAAGTTCCCGAACTTCCCGAACTTGAAGCCATGCGCATCTCCGCCACAACGAAGTATTTCCGTGAATGTAGTACTTTGAATGACAAAACTTGAAATTGCATTTGAAATTGGAAGCGTGCAGCGCATAAAGTTGGCCAAGATTATGTTTGCCAAGCCATGCCAGCCATCCAGCGAGTCAGCGGGGGGTATGACGATGATGATGATACTGAGGGATGCGATAATACCTATGTTCAGCCTGTTGTCGGACCTGATGCTGGTTGGCAGGCAGGACAGTCATGGCGGATAAAGCGCAATGAAATGCAGACCGAGAGAATCTGTTTAATACGATGGCCCACATGAGTGTCGGTCGGTCGTGGTGTCGTCTGTCATTGGTGCCAGAGTGCTAAGGATCTAATATAGTTTGTTGGTACTACAACAAAAACAACAACAGGGACCAAACAACAACAACAACAGAAATATATTACTGTGCAAAGCATGTGGAATTTTTAAATTGCAGTAGTGGAATTTATGAATTTTTAGTATAATTTCAGACAGTTTAATAAAAAAAATAAATGAAAAATATCGCATAAGAGAAAAAATTCATTATGGAATATATACTCTTCATTCATTTTATTTTTACAATCATATTTTGAATAACAATTTTTATTTAGAATTTTTTAGGTTTAAAAATATAATAAAACTATATACATCACAATCTGAAAGAGTAATAATAAAATACTTGGAACATTTGATGGGCTCCTTCACGTAATATGTTTTTTTACGAAAACATTTTTTTATCAAATTATTTTTTTGAATTTTTTTTTCAAAAAATTTTTTTTTCGAAAAAAAGTTTTTTTTTGTACCGTTTAAAAAATCTAGCAAGCAATATTCCCAAAAATATATCATGCTTCAAGGTATTGAAGAACGATTCATATTATTTATAACTACAAAACATCAATGTTATGAATTCATTATAAATTTGACGAATGTCTGAAAAAGTGTTCTATAATATGATGAACTGTATGTAAAGAATACCTTTCATCATATTAATGAACAAATACATAAAATACAACATACATGTACATCATATTAAAGAATGTTGTTCATCAAACAAAACTCATTTTTCGTTCATTTATTGCCATATTTCTTAGTACGCAAGTAGTTCTTCTATGTTATATTTTATATAATACCATACGATACTATTTTGCGCACATGAAAAAATCGATCAGTGAATCTAGGGATCATTCTAAGAATTTGTGTGTACCCAGTTTTTTTAGATCAATTCGTTTACAATTTACAATTTTATTTGCATTTGAATTAGAAATTTATATCATATTTTTATAATATATTTTTTTTTTTGCGGAACACATTATGCTGATATCTCTCTGAGTATGGATATATAAACGTATTTCCAACCAATATCAATTCATTTAAATATTTTATTCGAAATGTTACTATGAGATATATTAAAAAACAAATAAAATTTATTAAAAACAAATAAAAGCTAAAAACGATTTGACATCGGACAACTATTTTCATATTCATATTTTTCATATGTTTGATCAAAAATTTCATATGCACTTGATTTTCAAATGCAAACGAATTGATCCAGAAAAACTGAAATACACGTGTATTCTATTTTTTAGAGAACTTTAAGTCTATATAAGATTTTCTCATGTGTGCAGCCAAAAGTTAAATTTTGTCGTACATCGCATCGTACGGTGTAATGCTTGCTCGTGATGCATAAATAAGTAAAATGTTCTGTAATATATTTATGTAATTATAAATAAATATATTACTATTAATAAAAAGTTATATTTAGAAATATATATGTATATTAAATAAACATTTTTTTTTTATTTTCAATAGAAATTTTTTTACGAAAGATTTTTTAGGACAATTTTTAGGACAATTTATATTTTCGAAAAAATAAAAATTTCTGAGTTTTTTTTTGTATTTTTTTTTTCTAGTTTTATTTTTATTTTAAGGTTTTTTATGTAAAAAAAAAATGTAAAAAAATGTCCATTAATTAATTTATTTTTAAAAATATATCGTCACAATCATGCCAAATGGACAAACGTGTAATTTTTGACATTTGCGTTTTTTTACATTTTTGGATGTAGCCTAAGTATACTGTGCCAAAATAGCGTGCCATTTTGGTGGATATTTCTAGCTACAAAAGACAAAACCAAAAGAGCGAATTTGAAAATCTTGTCATGCCAAAAGGGCGAATCTTGTCGTTTTTTCGCCATAACTTTTTATTGGTATAAGATAAAATAGTGGTGTAAAGATATTTATTGTTTATCAAAGCACCTATCGAACTGCATCATTAATTGGCAAACATTTATTTGTCATTTGTTATATGCAGGAAAAAAATATTTTTATTTAATGATGCAGATCGATACGTGAAAACAAAAAATAAATTCCTTCACATCACTATTTTATCATGTACTATTAAAGAATTATAGCAAAAAAAAAACGAAAAGATTCGCCCTTTTGGCATGACAAGATTTTCAATTTTTTCAATTTCTTCGTTTTTTTTTGGTGAAAGATAAAATAGTGGTGTAAAGGTATTAATTATTTGTTTTTAAAGCACCTATCGATTGGCATCATTATGTAAAAATATTTTGCCAAACATTTTCCCTGCAAATAACAAATGGCAAATTTATGTTTGCAGCATATTTTTAATTAATGATGCAGATCGATAGGTGCTTTGGAAACAAACAATTAATGCCTTTACATTACTATTTTATCTTGCGCTAATATAAAGATAAAGCATAAAAAACAAAAATATTTGCGTTTTGATCAGGATATAGCCTCACAAAATCCGTATTTATAATTCTGTAGGTTGTCCAAATCTAAAGATATTTTATATATGTTATACAGGGTTTTTCAAATGGGACGCTACAAAAGTAGAGCGACAGGGACAGCAAACGACGCCATATTACTTGCCGCTCTTTTGACATTTCTCGTCAGTAAGGTTTGCCATTTCATGATGGAAATATATACGAATTCGAATTTCGGTAGTAAATTTTAATAATTTCGACTCGTTTGGGAAAGATATATTTCCATCATGAAATGGCAAACCTCACTGAAGAGAAATGTTAAAAGAGCGGCAAGAAATATGGCGTCGTTTGCTGACCCTCTCGCACTACTTTTGTAGCGTCCCTGTTGAAAAACCCTTAAAAAAACTTTTGTAGCGCTCTTATTGAAAAACCCTTTAATAATTGACGAATAAACCAAAACAACAGAAAAAATTTAAAAAAAAATTGGTAATTTTTAAAGCACTTCAAACTTTAAAATTTGATTTCCGAACATTTTTAAAAACATTCGCCCCTTTGGCATGACAGTAACGAAAAATTCTTTTTTTTTTCAAAATAATATATTATAATTCAAGCCGTATTTAACAATTAAATAACATAAACCTTATAGGAATTATAAATACATATGTGTAAATGAAGACAAATCTTTGTGTGTAAATTTGATGTTAAAGAGCAACATATTGACCATGAAAAACATTAAATTGCAATTCAATGAATGAAATCTTCCACATGATGAATCTGGTAGTTGGTGGAAAAATTCATTATATTATTTTCTGTGTAGTCTGTGTTTTTCTGTGTAGGTTTCTGGTGTGATTTATAGGACACTTGAGAATTTAGAACAAAGACTCATTTCTGTATAAGAGAAAGAATAAGTCAAAAACTTATGCTCCTTCGTAAATGCAGTATGGGTTTATGTAGTAGCCGATTAAATTGCAAAAATTCAATAATTTTGAAAATAAAGTGTAAAAATAGATCTCGATATATTACAAGCGACAACCGCAACAGCAGCAGAAGCAGGTAAAGCAGCAATTCTTGTTTCCTTCATATGTACGATAGGTATTCAAACATTGGAATAACTGCATAATCGATGATTGTGAAATTACGAAAAAATATGGGTTGGCATTCATAGGTGGCGCTGGTGCGCTGTTGCTGATGCTGCTGCCGATACAGCGTAGGTAGGTACAACAATATGGTAGAACCTAAAAAAAAAACCAGGCAACTTCTGAGGCAAATGGAGCAGCAGCTTTTGCACTACATACAAAAGTGCATAATACATATAGATGATGATGATATAATGGATGGATGTATGCTATGTATCTACATAATATGTATTGTTTATATGCAGTTGTTGTACTTGATGTGGTTGTTGTTATTTTAGTTTTGTATGTAAAATGAATGCATGCAAATTTTCGCCATGTATAACAACAACAACAACAGCAACAAAAACACCAACCAACGTATACTCCAAGGGCCTCAGCGAAGCTTGAATCGTATATTGAATCGCATCGGGTTCATGTCATCAGCATAGCTGCTGTTGTTGTTGTCGGTGATGCTGCTGCTGCTGCTACTACTACCGACTGTTGTTGCAGCATTAGAACAACTACAACATACGGCCGTGCAGCCACCGTCATGCATTTGAAAACGACGCCTCTTACAAACCACCAAACAATCTCAACCTGCCTGACAACAGCACCTCCATTCAACCATCCTGCACCCCCTAACCTTCCGGCACCTAAATCCAACTCTCAACTCTCAACCTAACCTAAACCCAACCCAGCCAAACCTAACCTAGTCCAATCCGACTCCCCCCGCGTGGTTGTGCAATATTTCATTACAAACTAAACTAAAGCAAAGCATGGCATAGCCAGCAAAGCAAAGCCAAGCAACTAAACAGGCAGGCAGCTTGTCAAAAGAAAAAGTTTCGCAAAATAACCAAACTGTACATTTTGGGATGAGCTGTAGGTTCAATGTATGAATGTGTCGGTGTCTGTGTGGTAGAGGTGCCAAAGTTGGAATTCCTAAAAAAAAACACGGGATCTTAAAATATATAACTAGTATAGTGCAGTAGTAAAACTAACCAAACATCGGTGTAACATCGTTTCGATATCGTTAAAATATCGTGGTTTGCTGGGTAGGGACATTTTAATGCGATGGTAATGAGAAATGAAAAACACATTTTTTAAAACCTGCCTATTTCCTGCCTATAGTGTGAAAACCAAATTAGCAGGGAAATGACAGACAAGGGTAGGGTATGGTAGGCAATACTGGTGGTAGGGACAGGCAGGTCATGGGTGAAAGAAAAAATGTCAGACAAAGTAGGATATGATATTCAAAAGACAGGGAGCATAAATACATATAATCTAAGGTGTCCAGCAATGCCGTTCTAAACTATAACTTCTTGTTGTACAGAAAGAACGACTTTTTTTTTGTTTGTTGCTCTTGGTTGTTTTGAACAGCAGAGGACGTTTTATTTACCGCTACACAAGGGATCGAAGAAAGCAATAACAAAACACGTGCTACACAAAAGATCGATGAAAGCAATAACAAAATACATACTACACAAGCAATCGAAGAAAGCAATAACAAAACACGAGCAAAGTTCGGACCAAAGAAATGAGAGCTCTGCAGAATGTTATTTTTTTAAAACACAAAGTTTTAGTTGTGGGCGGAAAAAACTCGAAACACAGCGAAATACTGGTACGAATCTCGAAAGAACGGAAGGGCAAATGCAATCGAATACAAATCGAAGCCGAATATGGTCAAATTGGGTCTGTCGACTAAAAAGATAACAGCTACAGTTTATTGGGATGTCATTCATATCGATTACCTTGAAAAGACTAAAACAATCACGATCGATTCGACGTTGACTTGAAAAAACAAAAAAAGACCGTATTGAAAAGTTATCTTCCACCAGGACATTGAACAGGCGAACAAGTCCGTATTCGCAATGACTAAATTGCAAGAATTAAGCTACGAATTGCTGCCTCATCCAGCAAATCTCCAGTTTTATCTTCCCTGCGACTATTTTCTGTTTCCAAACATGAGTCAATGGCTCGGCGTTAAGAGATTTTGGTCAAATGAAGAGGTTATCGATTAAATACACTGCTATTTTGAGATCCTCGAGAAATAGTATTATTTGGAACGTTGGATGAAGTATACCCAAATAAAAGGAGACTATGTTAAAAAAATTAAAAAAAAATGCTGAAAAGAGTATTCCTTATTTCAGTTTTCATGGACTTATTGTCCCACCCACGTAGTAGCTATAATTTTAGATTTAAGAATTGTTTAAGTAGTACTTGTAAAAAGGAAAATAAAACGTGATTAATGTGGTAAAGAGGTCACCAGGAATTACGAGTCTTGCAACTAAATGCAAACTTGTAATGTCGAAGAAATTTCCCATCATTACTGCCCGGTATAGCAGTAATGTAACTTCTAAGTTTTATAGATCTAGCTAGTTTTCCTGTAATCGTGATTTCCATAGACAGAGAAATGAACGTCGCTAAATCGACTCAGGAGGTGACACTGATCAAGAATATATGTTCTGTAATGCGCGGGCGGTCTCTAGGTTCACGCCCATGGACGAAATGCAACAATCCGCATCAAGGCTAAATATTTCCATATCAGCCTAATTTGTGCACACGCTCCGACGAACGAGAAAGATGACGAGACAAAAGAGCTCTTCTACGAGCGAATAAACAACATACGAGTGCTGCCCCCGCCACGATATCAAAATCGTGCTAGGCGATTTTAACGCCAAGGTGGGCAGAGAAGCCATCTATTGTCCCACAATCGGAAAATTTAGCCTGCATGCCAACACTTCCGATAACGGAACGAGGCTAATCGACTTCGCCGCAGCACGAAACATGGTAGTTAGTAGCACTAGATTCGAACATTTCGATATCCACAAGGCCACATGGTTGTCGCATGATCAAAAAACTCGAAACCTAATTGATCACGTTGTGATTGGCGGAAGGCACGCTTCGAGCGTGATGGACCTACACACTATCCGAGGTGCCAATATGGACTCGTAGCAGCCAAGGTCCACACACACTTAAGCGCTGCGAAGAACGTACGGAACCAAAGACAGAGAAAGCTAGACGTCGGAAAGCTGCAATCACAACAGACAACGCAAGCCTTTTCCACTCGACTCTCACACATGCTTAGACAAAGCACTCCTCCTCTCGATGATATAAGCGCGCAGTGGAACCATATCTCCTGCTCTATGCGTACAGCTGCCGAAGAGGTGCTTGGATTCCAACGCCCCCTGAGGAATCAGTGGTATGACCAAGAGTGTCGCGCGGCCACTGCAGAGAAAGAAAAATAACGCTCTACAAGTCACTCATCATGCCCGTCCTACTTTATGGTGCAGAAACATGGACGCTGGCCTCCACCGATGAGAGAGTACTGGGAGCGTTCGAGAGAAAGATTCTCCGTAAAATCTTTGGCCCTATCTGCTTTGCTAACGAGTATCGAATCAGGATGAACCACGAGCTGTATGAGTTATTCGACATAGTCAAGCGCATCAAGATCCAGCGGCTTCGCTGGCTAGGTCATGTCAAACGAATGGATGAAAACACTCCAGCCAAGAAGGTGCTTGAATCGAAACTCGAAGGTGGACAGCGTAGAAGAGGGCGTCCAAATCTGCGTTGGAAAGACCAAGTTGAGGACAACCTGGCAACGCTTGGTATTTCTAACTGGCGTCAGCGCGCGCAAAGCAGATCCGACTGGGGCGGCTTCATCTCAGCGGCCAAACCGACCCACGGTTGTAAGGGCCATTTAAGTAAGTAAGTAATGCGCGGTTCGCTGGAGAGCCGAATGAACTACGGAGTGAAGGGATTGGATCGATGCTCGAATTGAACGAGATAACATACGACCAGGTGGTATCAAACTTGTATTTTCCTCGAACACATTACGCTGTTATACCTATAAGAAATTTACCCAAATATAATGTTATCCTATTAGGGAAGAAGTGTTCATAGACAGATCATGTTCCTCATGTAACTGCTTGAGTTATGGCAATGTAAAAATACAATGACCAGTTTCCGATCTCCACCCTAATACAATTTCTACTAGGAGTACGGTTCTTCGGTGCCCAAGAGATATATGCATGCCCTATAATGCCCTATAAGATATCGTCGTTGTAGAACTAAAAGTCACCAAATACATTTTTATGAAAATCTTAAATTTCAACTTCGTTGGCAATTATTACAAAAAGTAATTTATACATTTTTAAAGTTGAAATGCCAACTTTTTCTTATCAAATATTTAACGTTTCGATCATAAATTGACAGGTATATACAGCATTTTGTAAATGAATAATTGGAATTTTGAAAATGTAGTTGGTGACTTTTACTCCGACAACTTCGGTGCAGGAACTCTAAAGAAGAGTAAAAAACAATGTTATTGGAGATAAACTCAGTATCAACCTCCCACTAAAATTCCGTAATATCTAAATTGCTTTGGAGCCTGGAACCCTATTGTACCGTTCTGCACGCACACACAAACACGCACTCAGCTGCACTGATGTTTGTGTGATAATATGTGTGCGTTTGAGTGTAAATGTGTGAATGTTTGTCGGCAGTTAGAAACAGCGTCAGTGTCGGCTGCTATCGCCCAGGCGACAGCCCAGCCCGGACGTTCTTTCAAATGCACTTGAAGAGTTCTCACTCACTCGCACTCGCGGCTGTCACTCATGCACAAATAGAAATGCAAACACACACACAGTCACACACAGAGAGAGATATGCAGGCGCCAACATACGCACAGAGGCACCTAGCGTCATCGAGAACTAACCAAACCGACACCAAACCCCAACTTAAACATCTAACCAACCATCCTATTCTCCAATCCATGCAGTTTCATGTGTGTGTGTTTTTCAAGTGGCGCCTAACACAGCACTCGAGCGTCCGTCCATCCGCCTGTTTGTTCGGTCGTCTGTGCAGCAACAACTAGGCTCCGAAATGGGTTAACGTGATTGCCGAAGCGGCCTAAATGCACGACGCTATTAACGCATGCAATGCACGGACGCACGTATGCAGGCACGCTCGCATCCTGTCCGGTAGGACCTCAGCGCCAAAGCGTTAATATGCGCGCATGTATAATACATATGTATGAATCAGGCAGGCATCTGTCCGTCTATCCATCCGTCCATGTGTATGTGCAACACAAATCCGGGATCTAAGCTGGTCAAAAGCAAAGCTCGCCAGCCAAATCGCCGACCGACCAGATGATGCATGTGTACAAAGCAAAGTTTCGTGTATTTTGTTGGCTACTACCAATACTAACCAACATACCCACCCTACCGGCCAACTAAGTCCTACAACTACGCAAAATCCTTGACGCATTTTCAACCCACCCACCTCCTAACAAGCAAAAACAAGAACCACCTCGCCAAATAATACATTTGCTGGTTGCAGTTGTTCGTCTTGTAAAAGCTTTGTTAATTACTACACTTTTCCCCAGGACATGAAATATAAAAGCAACAGACGATGTTTTTAAGGGCACTAAGAAAGGACGTATGTCCATGTGTTTGAGGCAAATTTAACAATAACCAACGATCTGTTTAATTGTCAAATCGATTTAAAGTGGTAAAAAATAAAATTTCATATAGCTTTAAAAAAACAAACCTATTAAACGTTCAGAAAAGAAAATAATCTTCCTATTGATGAATTCTTCAAACCAAATACAATTCAATACAATCATGATTGTATTGAAGAACGATGCATAATATTGATAACTTGAAAACATCAATATTATGAATTCATTATCAGTACGATGAATGACAGAAAAAGTGTTCTTCAATATGATGAACTGTATGTGAAGTAGTTATGATCATTTGCAAGATAAAGACAAGAAATGGTAATCTTATTCTTGCTTTTGTTCTTGCACACTAAGTCTTGCTCTTGCATAGGTACATATGATCTTGGTCTTGTTCTTGCATACGTTTCTTGCTCTTTCTTGCAAGAATCTTGCAAAATTTTATTTTTTAAATTTTAAGTAAAAGATCGAAGACAAATATCTTAAACCGCATATTAATTATTTCTCGCTATAGTGATTAAAAAAATCCGTATGCTACACGTACCGTATGTCAAGAGAACACAAATAATATCTTGCAGGGTAACATTTATCTTTGTGAACACAAACTCAAACGCTACAATGCGAACACTAACAGAAAGAAGATAATACAACAATAACGAATTACGATGCGTATACACACACTTACGAACGACAACTCTTCGTTGCTATTCTGTATCATCGCATGGCAACGGACAGACGAATGACAACAGACAGTCGCATGGCACCACACTACATGTATGTATCTAGTACAGTTATCTAGTTGGCAACAACAACAAGTTTTTCCCTGTGGTACAAAAAATTTCCCGCCAAAAATTCTATCAAAAGCTTGGATTCTGCTTTATTCGCATTTTTGTTGTTGTTGCACTTTCAAACGAATCAGTGAATTTGTGAAAAAAAGAAGAAAAACCAATATATCAGTTAAATGAGGTACACTGTGAAAAAGTTCATATATTTTATTTTTTTATTTTGGTTTTATAAGTTAAATAAAATAATGCACATAGAACTTAACTTAAGAAAACTTCATGATTTTCCAATTAACAAAAAAATACTACGTATAAAAGTAAAACATAAAAGTAAAACATCTATTTTATCTTTTTGAAGCGACTTTTGAAGCACTTGAAGCTATTTACCGTTTCAAAAGTGCTTCACAGACCTTATTTTTAAGATGCATATTCTTTAGCCTTGAAATCAAAAAATAAAAACACACATCCTCATTAATGTTCTCACGTTCATAAATATTTTACACGCTTTCCATTGTTACTTGTTGTTCCATAATTAGTAATATCATGAATTGTTTTGTATTTCATTATTACCATAAAAAACATAATAAATACACTAACATGATAAAAACGCAAGAGTCTTGCTTTTCTTGCAGTGTTAGTCTTGCACTTGCTCTTCTTCTTGCAAGAAAATCTCGATCTTTTTCTCGCTATTGTTCTTGCAAAAAATGCAAGAACAAGAAAATTTTGATCATCACTAATGTGAAGAATGTGCTTCATCATATTAATGAACCAATATATAAAATATAACATATATGTACATCAAAACTAAAGAATGCTGTTCATCAAACCAAATTTCAATCAAAATATTTATTTTTCGTTTATTTTTTGTCCATACTGAATTCTCAAGTAGTTCTTGTTTTTCTTTTCATACAGTTACGGACAAAATAATAGGGTCCCTAATAGAGATGGGCACGTGAGTGAGTTTTGACTCACACTGTATCAAAAGCAGTATTTTCTCGGCCCTTTCCCAAAATAAGTCGGGAAAATTCCATAAAATTTGATAATCTGCCATACGTTTCCTACAAACATCAATGTGATTACTGGAGATATTACAGAAAAATGCCAGAAATGTTTTCAAAATATTTATTTTGCGTTAATTTTTTGATGCACTTCTCAGTTCTCAAGTAGTTCTTGAATGTTATTTCGTATATGTATAATGCTTGCTCGACATGCATAAATTAGTAAAATGTTTTATAATTATATAATATTTATTTATAATTACAACTTTTTGGTGAATAAAAAGTTATATTTAAAAAAAAAAAAAAATTCCAAAAAAAAAAAAATTTACGAACATTATTTTTCGGATTTTTTTTTTTTTATTTCGAAAAATTATTTGTTCGAAAACATTTTTTTTTCAAAAATTGTTTTTTCGATTTTTTTTTCTAAAATTTTTATTTTCGAAATTTTTTTTTATATAATTTACTGTTATTTTTTAAATACACTTTTTACAAAACTTTTTTTCGATTATGTTATAAATTTGTTTTTAATTTTTTTTGAAAAATATTATGTACAAATTCGTCAATATGACAATTCAAATTCATTGTATTGAATATTTTGTTCATAAATATAATGATGCATTCATTAATATGTCATTTAATGAATGGTGGTATCAATATGATGAATCTGGTTGTGGGTGAAAAAATTCATAATATTTATGAATAAATTCATCATATTGAAGATTTTTTTTCCTGTGAATATAATTGAAATTTGTATATAAGTTAACTAAATGTTACGTCTTTAGGTACTTGTATTAAATTTGAAAGACTCATTTTTTTTGGTGCAAATTTTGGTACAGCCGAAAGTGGGCAAACGAACCGCAGATTGAACCACATACTCAAAACACTGACAGAAAATATAGTGGTGGCTGGCTGCTCAGTGCAAAAACCAAGTGATGTAAACTGACGTATGTAGTTATGTATTTGTTGGGACTATATATATATACATCCTATATGTATTCTATATAGTGTAAAGTATACAACGAACGAAAACGCATTAGCAACAACGATTGCATTAGCGACAAAACACGCAAAAGATCTACAATCTACAAATTTTACATAAAGCAGTTATATGTCTCGTGTAAATAAGTAATAGTTATATGCAGTATATTCCCTATGTATTAAGAAGTATATAATTTTGGCATTTACATACTTAAAGTAGCAATCTATGTGTGTGTGTGAAACACATACAACACAAAAGCCAGCCAACAACGCATTATTGCAAAATTCGCGTTGCATATTTTAAGGCTTCGAGACAATGCGGCTCGCAAGTGTAACACAATGCGCATATTGAGTGTTTAATTAAAAATGTAGATATATCTTTTTTTAATTTTACTATATTGTGTGTATGAAGCACATAAATTTTAAACCAAATAATAACGTTATAAACAGCATAACGTGTCTTTGTTCAAGAATGCACAGAAAAAAAATCTTTACCATTATAAAGAATTTTAAACTTCCAACTATGATTCATTGCATTGAAGCAGAATTCAAAATAAAGGATTTTTCAATAGAGCGCTACAAAAGTTTTTTCAAGGGTTTTTCAACAGGGACGCTACAAAAGTAGAGCGACAGGGAAAGCAAACGACGCAATATTTCTTGACGCTCTTTTGACATTTTTCTTCAGTAAGGTTTGCCATTTCATGATGGAAAGATATACGAGCCAACAACGAGTCGAAATTATTAAAATTTACTACCGAAATTCAAATTCGTATATCTTTCCATCATGAAATGGCAAACCTTACTGAAGAGAAATGTCAAAAGAGCGGCAAGAAATATGGCGTCGTTTGCTGTCCACAATGTTATGAATTCATCATCAATTTGATGAAAAACTTAAAAAGTGATTTTTAATTTGACAAAATCTAAACTATGGCTGCAGTCAGCAGATCGAGACTGCTCACTAACTAATCGCTCACTTTTATTGAATGCACCGCTACCTCATCTGTCAATTTACAAAAGAATTTATTATTTATATTTTATTAACGTTACATACAACTCTTTAATTGATTGAAAACATATTTTTCCAATATAAATTCCATTTTTGTTTATAAATATTATTTGTGTTAAAATGTTGTCGAATGTTTTTCGATGGAAAAACTGACGACCGCTCACTAAACATGTTGAGAATAGCATGCCATTCAAGCGAAAAATACTCAAAAGTTCCACTACTGTTGATGTCGCTGAATGCAGCCTATGTTTCATCACATTAATGAAGAAATATATACAAGACGCATAAAAAAATGTCTTCATCATATCATTCTTATTGTTCGTAAAACCAAATTTCAAACATCATATTTTTGTTCATTCATTTTCTGCTATATTTAGATGTTCCATATCATTACTTCTCTTTCTCATTCTCTCTCTCTCTGTCTCAAATATTCAAGTGCTGCGCACTTATATCGCAGTATACTGCAGAGTGATATTCTAGAAGTTTCCACAAACACTCACTCATGTACGTGTTTTTATACTGGTCGTAAACAGAGTTGGTGAATATTCAAATAAAAATTTACTCAAATAAAGATAAAAATAGTATGTTTTTCTTCAGTTTTTCAATTGTTTGTATTTAATTGTTGTAATTTATTTGTTATATTGTTCAGTAAAATAATTTGAGTTAAAAGTAAAAAAAAAAAACGCGAGAGTGCCTATTTGTTTTCTTATGTGACATTTTAAAGAAAATACATGACGCTTTAAAAAACTGCAGATCAATCATCTTTAACATATTTATTTCATCAAGAAATAATATTTTATCTTAACAAAATTTGTATTTTTTTTTTAAAGCTTTTCTCAATCTCGCAAAATAGATTTTTAATGTATTTCGTGAAATATTTTTGAGTGCAATTTTTTCAAATGTTTCAAAGCAAAAGTATTTATTGTTATACCATTTTCGAAAGATCGAATATTCAGCTTTGTTATCATGTTTCTAAAATTATTAAAAGCGATTTGTGTGAAAAATTGTTTAATTGTTTGTTTTTAAAGCAGCTATCGATTGACATGTATTTATTGCCAAACATTTTTCTGGCATGACAAATTAATATTTGGAAATTTATTTTTAAATAATGATGCATATGTGCTTTGAAAACCAACAATAAATGCTTTTATATTACTATTTTATCTTGCACCAATAAAGAGTTATATCAAAAAAACGAAAAGATTCGCCCTTTTAGCATGACAAAATTTTCAATTTTTTCGATTAGATAAAATAGCAAAAAATATAAAGCAAATTAATATTTGTAAAATTATTTTTAAAGAATGATGCCAATAGATATGTGCTTTGAAAACAAACAATAAATGCCTTTACATCACTATTTTATCTTGCACCATTAAAGAATTATAGCAAAAAAAAAACGTAGAAATCGGAAAAATCGAAAATCTTGTCATACCAAATAGGCGAATCCTTTCATTTTTTTTGCTATTATCTTTATTGGTCCAAGATAAGACGGTGGTGTAAAGGCATTAATTGCTACATCACTATTTTATCTTGCACCAATAAGGAGTTATAGCATTTTGCTACCAAAATCATCAATATCGGTTAATCCATTCATGCTTTATTTTCTTTTTATTCAGAGCTGTCGCGTCAAACTATTATTATTATATTATTCCCATCTCATTAACAGTCATGTACAGCTGTTGGCGGTTTATAGAAGTTTCCACAAACTTCTGCACTTAACGAGTATGCGTTATGCTGTTTGTATCACTTTCACACTCATGTATTTTATTGCACTGATCTCTTACTTGTAACTCGCACTCTGCCTCAGTACATGAAAGATGTATGGTCTCAGTTTTTCGTAAAACATAATCATAAGAACAGTTTATTAATTTTTTTTTTTAATTTTTTTGTTTTAAATTTTTTTTTTTAATTTTTTTTTTTTTTTTTTTTTTTTTAATTTTTTTTTTTTTAATTTTTTTTTTTTTAATTTTTTTTTTTTAATTTTTTTTTTTAATTTTTTTTTTTAATTTTTTTTTCTTACTATTTTTTTAAAAACTTGTTTTAATATTTATAAGTAAATCATTTCTGTTTTTTTTTTTTCAAGTAAATTTTTATTTCGTTATTTATTCTAAATTTGATATTTTAAAATGTCATATTGAGCATAATAAACCATAAAAAACGATTATAATGTAATGTAAATCTTTCATATGATGAAGAAGTTAGATATATTTTTCTGTGTGTAACGTAAATATTACTCATACGCAGTGGTAGACGCAAAACCTGCTTTAAATCAACTCAGCTCAGTTCAACTCAACGCCAAGGCGTCAAACGGTTCGATACGCAAGCTGTCTTTGCAGTTATCGACGCGTTTAGGACAACCGGTTTTCTGCAATTAAAGCAGGAACGAACAAAAAAAGAACGCAAAAAATTAAATCTGTGGCAACCGCGCGAAAAACACGTTGCGTGAATTGCGTTGCGCATCATACTCTCTAAATGTTCTTAATACAGCAGAGACAGACAGACAGACGCATTTATCGTTCGACAGACATACAGTACGACCAACCGATCAACAGATCAGACAGACAGTCAAGAGTATCTTGACCTTGATTATTCCGTATGCGGATTGAATTGCGGCTCAAGAAACACAACAAGCTGCATCATCGTCATTTCAGAACCAAGTGCCATGGCAACGAAGGATGATGATGCTGCTGCTGAGAACCGGTTCAACCGGTTCGCGTTAATCATAATGATGATAGCATAATGATATTCATAATGATATTCATAATGATGATGATGATGATGTTGATGATGATGCCGCTGCATCTTCAGGTAGAGAATACTCAATCGTCATGCGTAGTATCTGCATTGATCGGGCGAGCAGCTCTTAGTGGCAATTAAAATAATTACAACACGAATAAACGTGTAAAACGGCGATATTAAACAGAAATAAAAAAAATAATAATAATCAAGTATTACTTTATGAAGCGGTAAATACGTGGTGTAGCATTTAAAAGGCTAATGCGAATTAATACTACTTATACTGCAAATAAATAAAAATTGTGATTTAACAACAAAATTGAACCAATCTCTACAAAGCATTTAGAGACAATTTTTAAATTGAATAAATAATCATAATTTTAGATAGTGTAATCTGTAAGTTGGTTATTTGATATTGTTTCATTTGCTTGGATGTTACACAAAATGTTGTACGACTCGAATTTATGAATTTTATACAAAACTTTAAAACAAAAATTCAAAAAGATCTTATGAAAAAAAAAAATAACCTTTGTTCCAAATTCTAAATTAAAATGTTTAATTCTTGTAATTTTTTACTTCCCAAGAAAAATTGCTGGTATATTTCGGACAAAAACATGTATCTACACCGAAAAACATACTGTATTAAGAAAAGATTAATTATAAAATATTTTTAAATGAATACATATGTATTTGATTTACGTCCAAAAACAAATCGCTCATTTATTACAAGAGTGTCATAACTCAATAATCACGATATTGAGTTAATGATGCAGAATTATTCGTTATATCATTTTTTATCTTGTGTAAAATTTGTATTCAATCTTGTGCAACCACAGAGTGAAAAGAGAATTTGCCCTTCCTCATTTCATATGCCCCATACATTTCAATGGAAAGTGAAAATCAATTGAAAACTAAGGAACGCGTTTTCTACAAAATCGATATTTTTAGTTATGACACTCTTGTAGTAAATGAGCGAAATGTATAAATTTAATACATTTGTACTGACAATAAATAAAGTTTGTATTTATTTATACACCCTGAAATAAATTACTATATCTGTATTTTTTTTTACTTACGTATTTATTTAGCTTCAAGAAAAATGTAAACATATGTATTTAATTTGACTACATTCTGTATTTATTCCATTGCAAGGACAATTTAAACATATGACTACATATGTATTATTTTTACTACATTCTGTATTTATATAGAAGTCAAATAAGATTGTCTGTAAAAACTTATAACAAATAATATATATTCCTGATGGGTAGAATCAACATTTGAAATTGTACTACATATAAATAATATGCGTGTAAATAAATAACGCGCATAAAAAATGAAAGTAATACAAAAAAAAACACTTTCTACAATGTGTAGTAAATTTTTTTTAATACATTGTGTAGCAAAAATAAGTTAAATAAATACATTTTTTTTTTCAGAATAGTTAAGACATATTTCCGACAAGAGCAGAATTTGGTAGAAAGCGGCACGAGCACAAATTCATGTTTACTCTAAACATGGTAAATTTATACTAGAGCCTGAATCACACCAACTATTGAGGCAAGTTTCAAACAATTTTAATATCAATTGCCAAATTATTCATACAAAAAATAATATAAATTTTCATTTGATTAAGAGTAGCCTTTTTTATGTCAAATTTTCAATAATTAGAATTAAGTCGCACAGAAGCATTCGTTGATGATGGATGTCTTTCTTGTAGCCCTTTAAAGCCTGCCGAATCATATAAATACCAGAAGATTAGTGCATATTTTCTCCATCATGTTTCCCCATTCTACATTCAGATTCTAAGAATTTTGCACCTGAACCACTCAGTATGAAATTGTATATCTCTTCTTGCATTTTATTCCAAATTTTTAAAAAATATTCAGAAAAATTTCAGTAAGATAAAGTTTAAAACATTTATTCAAAATTTGACAGCATACACATTGCGAACTTTTATTTAAAAAAGAATTAAGAGAGATTTGAGAATTGTGATAAATTACTCTGTCCACACACTCTTTAGATAAGACATTTTTTTTTTTTTGCAAAAACTAATATCTGGACTATAATTTTTGCCAATTATCTGTTGGGCAACGTGATAAAGTTTGCATCTGCAACATGTAGAAATCGTGCGATAAATTGCGATATAAAGTAATAAAAAAGAACTTTTTGCAACCTTGAATGTCCACGTATAGTGCAAATACTGAGAACGCAGCAAGAAACCGGACACCGAAATCAACCAGAATGATATATTTCATTCCTGATTAGAATCCTTGTAGAACTGTTGTAGCGTCGGTAGCTCGTCTGGTTAGTGCGTTGGACTACGAGCGAAAAGTCACTGGTGCATTCAACTACGAGCCGAAAGATCCGCGGTTCGATCCCCAGCGACTGCCAACATCTTTTTCATAGAATACATTTTTTTATACCACTCGGCAGTAAATGGCAAACCTACGAGAGTAAAACATTGCCTATGAAAAGCTCTCACCCGCCGTTCGGATTCGGCAATAAACTGTAGGTCCCACCACTTTGAGTACAAATATAACACGCACAGCTCAAAATGGTGAGAGATCTCGGCCGCAGTTCTATACAGGACTGTAGCGCCAAACTATTATTACTATTAGAACTGTGTAATTCAGCTTAAATGGTTTAATAGGGCTTATTTTTAAGAGTAGAAGAAGATGAAAAAATATTTTTTTCATCGTTAGTTTGGACTAAGCTCTGGATAATCATAAATTATTTTCTTAATTATCTTTAGATTCAAAATATTTAAAAAATTATCCAACGATTGTTTTTGATAGAAATAAGTAATAGTTAATGAAAAATCGGTAATTGATCTTTAAAACTTGATAATTCAGAAACTATGTGAGACTCCATTGAAATTATTTTTTATTCGACGGGGAAAACTAAAGTGTTTCAAAACAAAATTGTTTCTGAGTTTTAAAATAGTGGGGCGTATACATAACAGTGGTTTGAAAAATATTTTTAACTTTTTCTAAGTTATATACATTTCATTTTTTTAAATTGTTATTTTTATTGGAATGCCATTAGTATTATAAAAATATGTTAATTAGTTACATATATATATATAATTATCTAATATAGTACTTTGATATTTCGATTCACATAACTTTGTTGGAGTATATAACTGTAATAACTGTGTACTTAGTCTTTTTTTGATTTCTCAAAAAAGACTAAGTACACAGTTATTTTTTATTTTTCGGTCAATATTTGTTTAAATTAAAAAAAATTACAGTATTATTATCTTTATTTTACTATTATATTCCAAAAAATCGTCAAAAATATATATTTTATTAAATTTAAAGTGAATTTGTCTTATTAAAAAAAATTCTGAATTTTTTAACCGATTTTGATCGTTTATAGTTGAAACCGTAATTAAATTTTATAACAGATGAGTTTCATTTTGTTAGGGAAACGTCATTTCCATTCAATTTTGAATTTCCCTGAAAATTCCCCACATCGTTTTTCTCATTCAATGGAGAATTTTTAGAGAGAATTTGAAATCATGAAAATCAATTGTTAGTCTAATGTCGAGTATGAGTAATGAGTAGTGTTATCAAACAGAAATATTTAAATATACAAAAAACCAGTTGGGAAGGTTAGATCACATGGGAAATTTTAAAGTAGGTGTAATTCTGATAGTTAGGATTATCAAAATTATAGTCGGTCTAAGCCGACTATAAATACCCTACACATATGTGTAGTTACCATTCAAAGTGATATATAGGTCACCAGGGTATACGAATCCTGAAAATAACTACAAACATTTAATCGCTGAAGAATTTCCATTCATTTGATACCCATATTTACAAATGTGTAGGTGTACCGAATTTCGATTTTTTTTTTTGTGAACCACAAGTCTTTTTGCCGGAAAACATTATTATAATGTATTTGAGCATGATATCAATATATATTTGACCAAAAAAGTTTACCTAAGCACGTATACATAAAAATTGATCTTTATATGAACATTTTATATGAGGTATTTGAACATAAGTGGTCGGATCATAGGTCACAATGGACCGATCTCGCCAATTTTTTCGCACATACAGCGTAGGTATATTAGTAATCTAAGTTATAAGTTTCATTTATCTAGCTCTTCTATTTTAAAAGTCTTAGGGATTTCAACAGACAGACAGACAGACAGACGGACAGACAGACAGACAGACGGACAAACAGACGGACAGACGGACATCGCTAAATCGACTCAGGAGGTCATGCTGATCAAGAATATATATACTTTTCCATACCGGAGATGCTTCCTTCTGGGTGTTACAAACGGCGTACCAAACTGAATATACCCTTTCACTCTTAGTGCAGGGTATAAAAATTGGAAATTCTAAAATGTAGTAGATGGCATTTACTTCTACAGCAATGTCTCAATAAATCGAAGTTATCCATAACTTAAAGAGCAACTTTAAATCACTATTACAGAGAATGCATCTGATTGAATCGAGAAGGTTCTACATTATAGGAGGCTGTCATCTGGGTTCAGTTGGTGTTTTTATTTTTATTTTTATGAGTGTGTGAATGAACCTCACGGTAAAATGACGCCACGCAATGAAAACAGAAGAGTAACAACAACGTAGAGCCGAGTAGAGTAGAGCAGTGCAAAGTTGAGTGCAGTGCAGGCAGTGCAGAACAGCGAAAAGTTCCGCAAGAAAGTTTGATTGCATTTTTCGCTAAAGTTGCTGCTGGCAGGCAAAGTTTTGCACATCAATGTACTACATAAATAGCATATAATATTTATGTACACCGCCGCCGCATATACTACGTACATAGTACATATGAATCAAGTACATGAAATTCTCAAGAGCACACAAAGAGCGAGGTTATTGGAAAAACAAACCTGATGCTGTTCGGTTGCAACAGCATCATCCTCCGGCTTTTGCTCCTCATTCTACTCCTACTTTTCGACCACCTTCAACAGCAACAACAACAAGAACAGCTCACACAACGAAGTCGGGTCGGACGTTCGGTCGGTCGGTTGTTATCGTCGACGTCATCGTCGTATCGTTCATGAAATTTTATTTTTTGCAATTTTAGTTAAATTTAAGGGAATCAGTAGTTGCCATCTCGTTCGCACCCTGAAATATTTTTGACTCAGTTGCAGCACCGCATCGTGTGATGCATGGGAAATAAAGAAAAAGAAGAAGAAGAATATGCAGCGCAGCACAGATGACACCTCAACCTCCGAAACAGCCAACCCAACCGAAACGAACCTAATACAAATTCTAAACTCAAAAACAACAACGACAACAAAAGTGAGTAGAAAAATGGGAATCCTATGAAACAAATGTCAGCCAGCCTGCGCTGGAACGGTGGAAAGTTCAAAATAACAGCAGCAGCAACAACAGCAACAGCCACTCATCATAAAGGCTAAACCAACAAACGGAGCGAACAAACGTCCAATCGACCCAAAAAACGAAAGACGAAAAAAAAAAATTAAAAACAAAAAAATCTTGCACAACATCACCGTAGTCAGTGGCTGCAGCTGCAACAGTGCAAAGTGCATAAAATAGAAAACGACGACGTCGTCGTTGCTGCACTGGAATTTTCGCATCTTTCCGCATACAGCCTATGAGACGGCGAGCGACTTTTTCCCGGGTTTATTTGACAGCTAATGGTGCGAACGAGCGCAGGCATTCACAGGGTTATGCACTTCGAGTTTAAAAATGTCAGATTATATCATTAATTTTAGAATTTTCAATAAATTTTATTTTATACACAGATTTTATTTTTCAAACTCAATGAATAATTTTAATAACTACAATTTTGATACTTTCAAACACACAGAAAAAAAATGTACATCATATTGATAAATTCCGTTCTTCAAATCATGATTCATTGTATTAAAGAGCCATTTATAATATTAATCAATGTAATGAATGCGATCATAAATATGATGAACGTTTGTAAACTGTCCAAAAAGAAGTGTTAATATGATAAATAGTAAAGGGTATAGTAAACAGGAACGCTACAAAAGTAGAGCGACGGGGACAGCAAGCGACGCCATATTTCTTGCCGCTCTGTTGACATTTCTCTTCAGTAAGGTTAACCATTTCATGATGAAAAGATATACGAACCAACAACGAGTCGAAATTATTAAAATTTACTACCGAAATTCGGAGTCAGTGGCCTCAACGTTAAGAGCGCTACGTCCAATTTATGGTCGTCATAATCGTCGTAGCAGATCAACAATTGAGCATCTAGTGGAAAAATTTGAATCCACAGACACAGTACAAAATGTTCCCGTGCCAGTGAGACAAAGAAGTGCCGTAGTGTCTAGAATATTGCTGCCGCTGAGGCTTTGTTGAAGAAGCCCAAATGTGTCTTTCACACGTCGTTCTCAAGCGTTGGGCATCTCTGTGACGTCCTTGTGGCGAATTTTGCGAAAAGATCTTGGCCTACATCCTTACAAAATCAAATTGACGCAAGAACTGAAGCCGCTTGACCACCAGAAGCGTCGTATGTTCGTGAATTGGGCTGAGCAACAACTTGAAAATGATTCGGATTTTCATCGAAAAATCATCTTCAGCGATGAGGCTCATTTCTGGCTGAATGGCTTCGTCAATAAACAAAATATGCGTTATTGGTCAGACAGCAATCCACACGTACTCCATGAGTCATCATTGCATCCAGAAAAAATTACGGTTTGGTGCGGTTTATGGGCCGTACTTCTTCCGTGATGATCAAGACCGGCACGTTACTGTGAATGGGAATCGCTACCGTTCAATGATAACCGAATATTTTTGGCCCTAATTGAATGATATGGACTTGGAGGACATGTGCTTCCAACAGGACGGCGCCACAAGCCACAATCAATTTATTGGAAACCAAATTTGGAGAACATTGAAAAACCCTTTATGTGAAGAATACGTTTCATCATATTAATGAACAAGAACATAAAATACAACATATTTTACTTCATATTGAAGAATTCTGTTTATCAAAGCAAATTTCAATCAAAATATTTATTTTTCGTTCATTTTTTGCCGTACTTCTCAGTTCTCAAGTAGTTCTTGTATGTTATTTCTTATTTATAATGCTTGCTCGACATGCATAAATTAGTAAAATGTTTTATAATATATTTATTTATAATTTTAACTTTTTATTAATAAAAATTTATAGTTATAAAAAATATATTTAAAAAAAAAATTTTGTTTCACAATTTTTTTTATCGAAAAATTCGTAAAAAAATATTATATTCATAAATAGTATGAACAAATTCACTATGATGTTTGATAGTACGAATAATTTCATATATATAATGATGTCAATATGTCATTTAATGAACGGTGGTATCAATATGATGAATCTGGTAGTTGGTGAAAAAATTCATAATATGTATGAATAAATTCATCATATTGATGTTTTTTTCTTCTGTGCATATTTGGAGTGCAATCGATAAAATCAAATAATTACGTGGCTTAGTAAACTGAGAAAAAAGATACCATAAAATTAATAGTTTTTTAGTATTGAAATTAGTCAATAGGATAAACTACACTACACAACAAAATGAGAAAAAAAGTTTGCGCAGTAAATTCCATTATGTTTGTATTATTTGAAATGATCCGCAGAATTTGAATATGTAAAAAAAAAGTTGTTCACATATATTTGTAAATATCTCACGTTTGCTAAATTGTTTTATCAAATGAAAGGTAATTAAATATTCAATAAACATTTCCTACAAGACTTTGGAATTGGTTCACTGGTTTAAGAGAACTCTATAGAAGAACTCGAAAAATGTAAATTTTTTCGACCAACATTTTATTCAAAAAGGCATTTAAAAAATTTCGAAAAATTTTAAACGTAAAATGATGTACAGTTTGTAATATTACAAAATTAGCATGCACATTTTTTAAGAAAATATAGTGAAAATAAAAGAAATCTATGGATACATTTTGAAAACAGAAAAAATCATGTGAAAGCATTACAATTGCGTATTAACTAAAAAAAATCGCATTTTACGTTTATACCCTATACCCATGGGTTACATATTATAAAATATAAATAAGATATTTTAGCGCCTCTTAGTAGGCGTGGCTGGTATGAAAAAGTATATATTTTCTTGATTTTCCGAGTCGATTTTGATATAACCGTCTGTCTGTCCGCCTATACACGATAAATTTAAAGCTGTTATTCCGAATGATGTGAAATTTATTTTCAATATTTTTTAGTAGAATAGTAATTCAAAGTTCGAAAATGAGTCGATTTAGACAACGTAATCTACTACATCCACTACGAGATATGGGTTTACTTCTTAGGATTACTTTTTAGGATAAGTATTAAAGATAAAGTTATATAATTTAAAATTAATTACAAGCAATCATCTATCAATATGTGTTCAAAAAATGAGCGTAATCCGCTCACATTTTTTATTTTTTATTTTTATGCCTATTTGTATGGCACTCAATTATATTGTTTTCACATAATTTTTTTTATCATTAAATTTTACCCATATATTTTTGTCATTGATAGCTCAAATTCTTCGAAAAAGTGTCAACTAATTTTAGAAAATTAAAATTTGTGTATCATCTTACTTTCTCGATTTTTTTTTACATTTTTTTTAAATGAATTTTTATTTAAATTTTTGTTGAAACAAATGCTTTTTTCAAGTTCTCCTATCGAGTTCTCTTAAACTAATGAACCAATTTAAAAATGTTCTGAGAAATGTTTATTGAATATTCAATTACCTTTCATTCGATATAACACTTGATCAGATATGTTAATTAGAACGCGAGATATTTACAACTATATATGTAAGCACCTTTATAAAGCACGGTTCAAAATTTATTGGCCCATATTTTGTAAACCTATCCAAAGAAACATTATTAAACCATATTTTCGGAATCAGGGCGTCATTTTACATAATACAAAAATAACCTTAACTGCTGCGCAGAATGGCTGTTGTGTAGTGCTATTAATTCAATCGGCAAATCCCATTAAATACTATAAAATTACTTATAAAGTTTGTATGAAAATATTTATTTTTGTATACTATTAAATCACTAACTGTCCTATTGACAAATTTTAATGGGATTTTATGAATTTTTTTCTGAGCAAAATCCCTCCCTTCTAAAGTATTTGCAAAATCCCTTTTTTAAAGAGATATAATATATGTAAAATTTAAATACACCCAGAAAAAAATATTATATATAAAATAATAGTTTTTAACTATTAAAAATAGTCAATTGGATAAATTATTATTTTAATCGGAAAATACCATTAAATACTAGAAAATACCATAACATTGCCATTGAGTTTATATGAAAAGTTTTATTTTTTGTATACTATTAAATCAATAATTGTCCTATTGACCAATATTAATGGGATTTGATGTAATTTTTTTCTGGGTGTATAATTATTTAATTTTAAACGTTCAAATTGCACACTATTTGAAATCAAACACTACCACTCTTTTTTAATACATTTTTTCACATGTTCTCAAAAATAATAATGAAGGTACAAATTAGTATAAAATTGTGGATAAAAAAGTGGATACCAAGATATTAAGTAACACATGACAGTGGTTTTATGTCTAGCAATAACATTTCAAAAAATTGTAATTTCCCACATTACCTCATTTCCCAATTTTCTTCAGGTTCCCCTATAACGTTTTACCTTAAATAGTGATATTTTACGTAACCACTGTGGCCAAGATTATGGGGGTGTAAGAATCAAACATAGTTCGAAGAAAAGATACATTCATTATCTCTCCAACGATATCAATTAGTAATTACTCAGGGAATTCCGATTATACGAATTTTGACTCTAATGATTGCATTATATAAAAAACTAGAAAAGTGATTTTATAAGTGATCGCTGTTTCCAAGATTCTGGAAGTGCAAGAACCAAACATAGTTCGGTGGATAGGTCCTTTCTCTATATCTAAATACCCAGGGATTTCAGTCCCAGCTCAAATTTGAACCTTCGGATTTCAATCCAACTAAGTGCATCCAACTAAACCTAACGGCGCTACGCTGAATTTTAAAATGGAAAAACCCAAGATGTAGGAAACCAGAAAATACAAATTAGAACTAACTAGGAACTTACGGAATCTCGAAATATGTCAGTTTATACCACAAGACTTTAGCTATCAACCCTTAAAACAAGTAGTAAGTAGTAACCTCTGAATATTAAAGCTTATTTATTGCACATTTTTCTGGCAAATTAATTACCACACTGGCGATTTTAGCCGTCATGTTGGTGGCGGCAACGGCGGTGTCGCCGTCATGCGCAATGCCGGTGATGATGATGATGACGACTACGGCGGGGCTTCAGACCAAAGCAACAAAGGATGAATATGAAAACCTAAAAACTAAAAATGCATTGAATTTTCGCCAAACATTGAAATGCAGCAACGGCGATAAGTTGTACTATGTAAATGGCAAAACAGCCACTGCCTGCGATGTGAGTAGGTGCTACGCGATGGTGACACAGAGCGATGGTGGCACAGCGGTGCTGGTAGGTGGTGCATTGACTGGGTGGGATTTGTGTAGTGTTGGATTTGGTAAAGAATGCAAGGACTTCGTTCGTGTGTTGTGTTGGATGCTGCTGATGTAGTTTCTTTGTTGCTGTTGCTGGCTCTTGTTGTTGCAATTGCACCAACAAATAAGCGCGTCGTCAGCAGCAGCAACCAAAAAAAAGAAACAAAACGCATAAATGCACCTACTACACAAGAAATAGGGGTTGGTTGTCGGTTAATGTTTCGGCAGGCGAGCGAATGGGGAAAAAGTTGTGTATCTGAAGAAATTTATATATTCAACTTGCAGGCGCGAAATTGAACATTTTTTTTTCTTTTCGGCGAAACACCAACGAAAATGCGAAAACTGGACAAAATATGTTTCGAGGCAAAAATTTTTCAATACTTTTTATTTTGCTTATTTTTGATGGTAGGCGTGGGTGTCGTGCTGGAAATCTTGTCTACAAAGAACAAACAAAAAAAAATGATGACGCATCAAAAAAAATGCAATTTGCTATGGCTTCCTAAATTGGAAAATACTGAAAACAATTTAAAAAATTTTAAATCATTCCATTTCCAAAATTAGTAGGAAAATATATATTATAAATATTGGGTTCGTGAGTTTTGGAGAAAAAAATCTCTAAGCCTAAAAATTTAGAAATTCTAAAAGCCTAGATTTTAAAAGTCGAAACAATTTTTCGGCTAAAATGAAAAATGTCGAAAAAAAAATTTTTTTTCGAACCCTTTTTTTTTTTTTGGGAAAATCTTTTTTTTTTTTAATTTTTTTTTGTAAAAAAAAATTTTTTCGAAACAATTTTTTTAAATAAAATTTTTACAACACTTTTTTTAATTATTTTATAAAGAAAAAAAAATTTTTTTTGATTATGAAAAAATTCATCAATATGACAATTCACATTCATTGTATTGAATACTTTGTTCATATATAAATTGAATGCACTCATTAATATGTCATTTAATGAACGGTGGTAACAATATGATGAATCTGGTAGTTGGTGAAAAAATTCATCATATTTATGAATAAATTCATCATATTGAAGAATTTTTTTTCTGTGTATAAGAAATAACATACAAGACCTACTTGAGAACTGCGAAGTACGGCAAAAAATGAACGAAAAACAAAACGTTTTGATAAAAATTTGATTCAATGAACAGCGTTCTTCAATTTGAAGAACATATATGTTGTATTTTATGTTTTGGTTCATTAATATGATGAAACGTATTCTTCACATACAGTTCATCATATTGAAGAACACTTTTTCGAAAGTTATCAAGTATTCATTATATTTATGATAGCATTCATAACATTGATGTCGTTAGTCATTAATATTATGAAAGGTTCTTCAATACAATGAATCATGGTCTGAAGAACGGAATTCATCAATATGACCTACATTTTTTTTTTTCTGTGTATAACATTCATTTGTCATTAATATTTAGTTTGACAGAAGGCAAACTTAAGTGAGGAAAACGGACACTTACGTTTTTCAGGTGTCTATATTACAAAAATGTTCTTTTTTATATTTATTTGTACATTTTTTGCTTTTTTCTATCTTTTACATATTTTTTGAAAAAAAAAATAATTTCGCCGTTTTTAGGTTCGGCATTTTTATTTTCTACATTTCGATATTTTAAATTTCGACTTATCGTACCAAACCCAAAAATATCCAATTATTTTTCCCTATCAAAACCTTCCAAGTCAAGTCTTCCCCAAAAAATGTGCAACAAAATAATTATCCCAATGCAATGCTTCCTTCCTCGAAATACAAATTTTCTTCAGACAATGACTACGTTTATGCCGCAAGAGTTTAGCCCAAGCTAACGCTTAGCCCGAGTTAAAAATGAGACATATTCACATTCGAATAACTTAACACGATTCAGTTGGTGACACGAATCGTATTTAAATAATCTGAGAACAGTTCAATTTTCAACATGGCCTTTGCTGTCAGTTTTGAAGTATAATTAAATATTTTTAAAATTATTATAAAACTGGAAATACAAGCAAGAAATTAAAAAAGATCAAAAAGTGTTGGTGGGAAAAGAAAAACAAATATGTAGGACCAATTCTAATTTTACACGGACGGTTAAACTGATGGCGCTGCACAGGAAATACAGAAAAGCCGTAGAAAAGGACTCAAAGACTGTGAAAACAACACAGAAAAAAAAATGTACATCATATTGATGAATTCCATTCTTCAAACCATGATTCATTGTATTGAAGAGCCATTCATAATATTAATGACTAACGTCATCAATGCTATGAATGCTATCATAAATATGAAGATCGCTTGGTAACTGTCGAAAATGTGTTCTTCAATATGATGAACTATATGTGAAGAATACGTTTCATCATATTAATAATCCAAATTATAAAATACAACATATATGTTCTTCATATTAAAGAATGTTGATCATTAAACCATATTTCTATCAACATATTTTTTTTTTTGTTCATTTTTTGCCGTACTTCTCAGTTCTCAAGTAGTTCTTGTAAATATGTTATATCTTATATAATGCTTGCTCGACATGCATAAATTAGTAAAATGTTTTATAATATATTTATTATAACTACAACTTTTTATTAATAAAAAGTTATATTTATAAAAAATATATTTTTGAAAAAAAAAATTTTTTTTTTCGAACAAATTTTTTTTTGGAAAAAATTATTTTTTTCGAACAAAATTTTTTTTTTCGAAAAACATTTTTTTGGAACAATTTTTTTTCGAAATTTTTGGATTTTTTTTTTTGAAAAATTTTTTTTTGTCTGAACTTTTCTTTTTCGAATAAATTTTGTTTTTAATTTTTTTACTGTTATTTTTTAAATAAAATTTTTACAACACTTTTTTTTCGAATTATTTTATAAAAAAAAAATGTTTTTGAAAAAATATTATGAACAAATTCATCAATATGACAATTCAAATTCATTGTATTGAAAATTTTGTTCATATATACAATGAATTCATTCATTAATATGTCATTTAATGAACGGTGGTAGTTGGTAGTTGGTGAAAAATTCATAATATTTATGAATAAATTCATCATATTGAAGAATTTATTTTTTCTGTGAACTTCCAAATTGTTGTTTTGATACATATAGAGGAGCTTCTAGATTCCAGGCCATTTTTGTATTTGGCTTTGTACAAATGGTGAAAATTATTTTATATTTATTTTTTGACAAATAATCTAGGTTAGAAATATAGCGGCTTAAACTGCAAAGAACAAAATTTTATGTTGGGAAGAGTTGATCTCAGTTTACCCTGGGCTAAACTCATACGGCATAAACGAAGTCAATGAGAAATATTCCTAATACAATTTTTCATCACACAGTTTTTCAACAGAACAAATATGTTTTTCGAAAAAAAAAATTGTTTTTCGGAATTTTGTTCTGAAAATTTGTGTTGTCCGAATTTTTTATTCGAAACAAGTTTTTTCCGAAAAATTTTTGTTCGGATATTTTTTTTTTAATTTTTTTACTGTTATTTTTTAAATAAAATTTTTACAGCACTTTTTATCGATTATTTCATATACAATTTTTTTTTTTTTTCAAAAAATGTTATGATCTAATTCATCAATATGACAATTCAATTTTATTGTATTGAATATTTTGTTCATATATATAATGAACGCATTCATTAATATGTCATTTAATGAACGGTGGTAGTTGGTGAAAGAATTCATAATATTTATGAATAAATTCATCATATTGAAGAAGTTTTTCTTCTGTGTACATGGCATGCTTTTAAGTGCCGAATACTTAAAAAAAAATGATTTTTGTGGCAAATTATTCAAAATAGACGCAGAAAAAATATGTTCATTATTGTTGTACTCTCAAGAAGCTTTTTTTAATGTTGCACTTTTTCAATTTTGAAGTCCGGGTCCCTTGCAGTTCCACCAACCAACCAGGTTTTTTTCTTTTTCAGGTTAAAGGCACTTTTGAGCTGTTTAGAATTGCGAGTTTGAATAAAATTTCTTTCAACTCAAAAAAAAAAATAGGGTTAGGACGCGGAGATAATTAAGGGGGGTGTACTGTATAAAATGTAGTTTTATCCGTAAATCCTATAATTGGTAATCTCTAAATTCCTAGATTTATTTAAAACATGCGACATTAAGTCGCCCTACAATGTATGTGCGTCTGATGCCGCTGCCGCATGCGTTGGCGCATGTAATGCGGTAAACGCACGCATTCGCGTTGCAGCATTGATCGCCGCACACACTGCGATTGAAACCAACTTCGACACATAGTTAGACCTATGCATTAGCAGATGGAAAGACGGCCTGCAACCAGGCATCACCAACTCCAACTGCACATATGTACGTCAGTCACTCAGTCAGTTAGTCCGTCCGTACGAACAAACCACCAGCAGCAGCTTGACGCAAATCGATTTTATGTCGCAGCAAAGAAATCAAAGATGGCTGCTCATCTCGCTAATGCAACAGAATTTTTAAGGTATTTTTATGCTTCAATGATTTTCGGACAGGTGAGTTTATTTAAAAAAAAAGTGTATCTTATATTTAAATTTATAGTACAAATTTTCATTTATAATAAAAATTTAACTTTATAGTAAACATTTTAATTTATTCGTAAAAATTTTAATTTATACACCCAGAAAAAAATTCCCTCAAATCCCATTAAAATTAGTCAATAGGACAATTATTGATTTAATAGTATACAAAAAATAAATCTTTTCATATAAACTCAATGGCAATGTCATGGTATTTTCTAGTATTTAATGGTATTTTCCGATTAAAATAATAATTTATACAATTGACTATTTTTAATAGTAAAAAACTATTATTTATATAGTATTTTTTTCTGAGTGTAGCAAACGATTTTTATTTATAGTAAAATGTAAATTTATAGCAAAAATTTTAAATTAAAGCAAAAATATAAATTGACAGTAAAAATTTTAATTCAAGTTTTTAAATTTGAATTTATAGTAAAATCGAAATTTAGGAAAAAATTTAAATTATGTGAAGTAAAATTGAAAATTATGGTAAAAATTGAATTTTATAGTAACATTTTAAATTTAATGTAAACATTTAAATTTATAGTAAAAATATGAATTTATAGTAAACATTTTTATTTATAATAAACATTTAATTTTATAGCAAACAATTTTTATTTATAGTAAAAATGTAAATTTATAGCAAAGATTTTAAATTATAGCAAAAATATTAATTGACAGTAAAAATTTGAATAAAAGTTTTTAAATTTGAATTTATAGTAAAATCGAAATTTAGGTAAGAATTTAAATTATGTAAAGTAAAATTGAAAATTATGGTAAAAATTGAATTTTATAGTAAAATTTTAAATTTAATGTAAACATTTAAATTTATAGTAAAAATATGAATTTATAGTAAATATTTATATTTATAGTAAACATTTAATTTTATAGCAAACAATTTTTATTTATAGTAAAAATTTAAATTTATAGTAAACATTTAAATTTTTTGTAAAAATTTTAATTTATAGTAAAAAATTGTATTTATAGTAAAATTTATAGTAAACATTTAAATTTATGATAAACATTTAAATATTTAATAAACAAATAAATGTATAGTTAAAATGTAAATTTATAGTAAAATTTTAGAATTATAGTAAAAATATTAATTAATAGACCAAATTTTAATTTATAAAAAAATAAATATTTATAGCAAAACTTAAAATTTATTGTAAAAATTTTAATTTAAGGCAATAATTCAAATATATAGTAAGCATTAAATTTGAATTAAGACATTTTTCGGTGTATTTAAATTGTTAAATATAAGTAATACCTGTTTTTCTCATTTTGTCAAAGTTCGTGGTATTATAAAAACTAATTAAAATATATATTTTTCTTCGATTTCATTTTAACGCATTCCATTCGAAATTAAAATACCCACAAACAATTGCCCAAAAACTTTTACCAACTACAGAGTAGAGTAATAATATGAAAAAAAAAATAACCCCAAAACCGGAAAATCTATTATTCCCTGAACAAAACTATTTTGACAACTTAATCTAACAGTACTTTGCAAATTGCAACTGTAAAATTGTGGGAGAGCAAGAAGCGCGCAACATCTGACGATGGCTATTGCTCTCACATTTTCATATTTTACCAGTGATGCCAACTTAGTGGGTTTCCCGCTAAATCTGGTGGGTTTTAAAAAATAAAACGCGCAAAAAAATTGTACGGTGGACAGTGGGTTTTTAGTTTCGACACAGAGTGTTTTTATAATTTCGCGGGCTTTTTTTTATTTAATTTAATTGAAATTATACTTTTTATATTGCTGTTCCTTGAACAGCAACACAGAGGTGATTGTAGATTGTTGAATCGAAGTTGCTAACGGTTCGATTGTATAAAGAAGGATTTGGGCCTAATTCATTTCAGGATTTAGTGCATTTCGTTCGTTATGTTTTCTATTCATTTAAATCTTTAACTTAGTATTTAAATAAAATAAGAAAAGCATTTTCTACAATATGCATATATATCGTCGAGGTGGTAATTAATACTCGCCAATACAATTTTTACAAAAACTTATTTTTAAATATATTTTTGTTAATGCTATAAAAATTAAAACCATGTTCTTTAATGTATGCCAATGTCGGTCTAATAGATTAGAAACGCGGATACAAAAGAATTTTTGTAAAACTATTATTAAAATTTTTAAAATGTAGTTGGTGACTTCTACAATGACGATATGTTCGAATTAAATTAAGAATAACCGAGAAACAGAAAAAAATCATGTTTGTCAAGTAAAATAAAAAACATTATAATATTAATGTGATATTCTTACGTTATTTTCCAGCAAACTAAACTTTAATTTTACGATATCGAAACGATATCATTAATAGGCTCAAATTGTCGTTTTCGATAATCTATAATGATACGAACACGAAAGGTTTTTCGATAAAAACGAACCTGTCTGAAACGATATCGTTGTATTTGTTTTTATAGATATCGAGATGATATCATAAATGGATTTATTTACGATAAACTTATTTTATTTGTTTAGAAATTTTTATTTTTTGACAAAAATTATAAAGAACACGCAATTAAATTTTCAAATACTTTAAGTTTCATATTTTAAATTTATCATTATTTTATCGAATTGGAAAATTATCGTTCGTCAAATGGTTTGTAGGGTTGTTATTGTGAACAAATCCTGTTTAAAAATTTTAAAAATGTATAAATACGGTGGATTTTGCTTAAAAAAACGGGTTTCTTTCCTCGATTTGGTGGGTTTTGCTTTTGAAAAGTTGGCAACACTGTATTTTACTCAGTGACGGAACGAGCGAATTGAGGAGACTTCCCCCCACTGATAAAGAGAAAATATTTTGATAATAATTAAATTTTCTACATTCTGAGCAACGAATATTTTTTTGTTGGGGGGCCACCACCAACTGCTGATGGGAGCTGTGAGAGCAACTGGGAGCTAGATAAAGAGAGTGCAAATGCGTAAGTATGGATGTGTGTGTGTGTGATATTGAGAGAAAGCTTTTCGCTTTTGTCGTCGTCGTCTGTTGAATTTGCTCCACATACAAAAAATGAATTTTCGTATTTTAGGTCAGGTCAAATCTATGTACAGCGCGCGCAAACAAACGACGACAATTCGTTGCAAGTTCAATGAACTTGCGAAAAAAAACAAATATATTTTATTTGAATTGTAATAGAGAGAAAGTTTCGATGTGTGAGTGTCGGTTTTTTTGTCCGCTATGCTTTTTCCGTTGGTATGCATTAGAAAATGGCTGTTATTTAATTTGGAGTTTATATATTTTGTTGTACGTTTAGTTAGGTGAATAATTTAAATGAGGTAGGTTTTTTTGTTGTTGTTTTTGTATATATTTAAAATAATCATTGTGTTAAGTTGATTAATTTGCGGATACAAAACGGATTAGTATAATTGGAATTTAATGAAATTACAAAATGGAAAATTTAATTATAAATAGAAAAATGTTATTATAATAGAAATTAGGATAAATTAAATCAATCGCATCGAAAATACAACATTCAGAAATAATTATGTATTTTTAAAGTTAAAATTTGTATTGAATTTGTGCAGATTTTCGACAGATAAATGAAAGTTTGTAGTATAGCGTACACACAGAATAGGGATTTGTTGCGCCAATAGACTGGTTCGGTTCTCTCAACCGCTAAGTCGGATGTTATTGTCAAAACTAAAAAAATTGTAGTTTGTACTACAACCCATTTTGAACTGTTTTATAACAATTTAGTACAGATTTAGAAGCACTGGGAGTGTGTATGGGCTAATTTTTCATGCGCCAACCGAATGTGGCAGATTGGTCGGTACAACTAACTTTTAGCTCTTCCAACCTCATGCCAAAAGAGGATTTTTCCTGTGTGTATAGAACCCTAGACAACATTTTTGACAGGCCCAAGGCAGTACATAAACATTTTTTTAACATTTTAACGTTTAAAAGTTAAACGTAATGTGGGAAATTGAAATTTCAATGGATACTTAAAGAAAAAAAGAACAATTGTCAAGTGCTTCAACTTTTTCATCCATGGTTATAACTAAATTAATAGATTTTTATTGCATTTCGAGAACAAGAAAAAAAAATATAGAGTGCGTTTCATAAGAATGAAAATGACATAACAAATATTTTTAAATTGTTAACAGAATATGAAAATAGTTTTAATATCATTTTCATTCAGCAAACGCGAATAGGTCCCCTGTTGCTTGCTATCAAAAGTGAGAATTTTTGTCGTTTTAAATTAAGGCGGTATGTTTAAAATGATGGCATATTCTAGATCTTTTAAAATGTAAACATGTTTTGCAAATAATTTAACATTGCTTAAATGGTGCTAACTACTGATCAAATTGCGATATTAAAGTAAAGTGGGAAACTCTCTCTGGGGTAAAGTGGGAAACGTAATTTAAGCAATGTTTGTTGTAATTTTAGTGAAAATATTGTGTTATATGAATTATTTAATAGGTTTAGAGAAGAAAAAACTTCGATCGTGGCGACTTCGATAGTGGCGATGAATATAAAAGAGCATTTGGTAAAATGTTTTAACATTTATCAACAAGTCCAAAATGAAGCTGTCTTTACAGTAATGAAAAGGCATTAATTGTTTATTTTCAAAGCAACTATCGATTGGCATCATTATTTAAATATAATTTGCCTAAAATTTTTCATGCAAATGATAAAAATTCAAAAAAATATTTTAAAATAATGATGCCAATCAGTAGCTGCTTTAAAAACAAACAATTAACACAACTATTTAACACAACTATTTTATATTATAACAATAAAAAGTTATGGCGAAAAAACGAAAAGATTCGCCCTTTTGGCATGACAAGATTTTCAATTTTTCATATTCGCCCTTTTGGTTTTGTCTTTTTTGGCTAGAAATATCGAACAAAACGACATACGATTACGGTACAGTATATTTGAGAAAAAACTACACTAAAAAATGTAAAAAAACGCAAAAGTCAAGAATTACACATTCGACCCTTTGACATGATAGTGACGATATAATATGAATTGTAAATAGATGTCCGATGCCAACCTAAATTCTGTTTTTCTTACAGCGAAACTTAAAAAAAATTAAAAAATCTAACAGCCATTATGCATACAAAATATTTCAAAAATCTGAAGTTCCTCAAAAATTTTACTAAAATCTCAGATGCATTAAAAATCCCAGAAAATATCACTTAAGCATTAACATAAAATCTCACAAAAAAATCTGAAATAGATAAAAACGCGAAATGTAGTGTTTTCTATATTAAAATATTTTAATAAATAAATAATAAAATTCATTAAAATGCATTCCATTTCTTCTATTCCATAGTATTTAAAAAATTGTATTAATAAATATACAACAAAAAAGATTTTTTCTGTCAGAAAAATGTCTGTAAAAATTGACATTTTTGTAGCAAAAAAGAGTTTATGGTAAATGTTGTCTTCACTAGTAGAAATTTTGGTAGGGCCATGTTCATGAACTGATCATGTCATTATTTGAGATGATCGGGATATGACGAGGCTCATGATGTCCTTGTAACGCAGTGTCCTGATCATGTAGTCACCTCAGGCAATGATCATGTACTGATCGGGTAATTCTCCATATCATTACTTATCTGACCATTGCCTTGTTAAAACATGACCATACGAAAGCACTACAAATACCCGATGAAATAAAATATCATACCTCATTGAAACCTGATTATTGCACGATGAAAATTTCTTTATGAGGAACAACTAATGTAGCTTTGATCGGTACCATTGTCTGTTTAGATAATGTAAACCTTGCTATGGTGAGCATGATAAGGGCATGACAAGGCAATGATCATATTTGCTCTAATAGGGGTTACCTGACGGAACCCCGATCATTTCCCGATGGCGCATCGGGCAAATTCCCACTAGGGTTTATTGTTCTGAAAGGACTTTTCGTTTAACACAAAATTGCTCAGAATACTTTTGCGACAAATATAAAAAAAGAATATATGAACAATGAACTGTATATGCGAGAATCGAAAAACTTTTTTAAGAACTCAAATTATTATTGTCTTAACGAAAGTTCGATTGTAAGCCAAAATAAAAATAAAAAATTTTGCAACAAATGTATAAACATTTATATTGAACGTAAAATACGTATTTTCACACAAAAAGAATGTTGCGGGTTCGAATCCTGCCTGGTGCAATATTTTTTTTTTATTTTTATTATTATTAATAATATATATTATTATCATATAATTCATCATAATATTTATGTTGCAATTTTATAATTCATTCACCAATAACATACGTTGGATTACACTAAACAACAAAATGAGAAAAAAAGTTTGCGCAGTAAATTCCATTATTTTTGTATTATTGGAAATGACTCGCAGAATTTGAATATATGAATTAAAAAAATTTCTACGGATAGGTTTACGAGATTTCGGGCAATATCTTTGGTACTGCGCTTTCAAAAAGGTGGTCACATATATTTGTAAATATCTCGCGTTTAATAAAACACATAAATTCAATTGTTATATCGAATGAAAGATAATTAAATAATCAATAAACATTTCTTACAATAGTTTGCAATTGGTTTACTGGTTTAAGAAAACTCTATAGAAGAACTCGAAAAATGTAAATTTTGTCGACCAAAATTTTATTAAAAAATGCATTTAAAAAATGGCGAAAAAAACGCAAGATAATGCACAGTTTGTAATATTGCAAAATTAGTCTGTACATTAAAAAAAAAAATGATGTAAAAATAAAAGAAATCTATACGTTTTGAGAACAGAAAAAATTATGGGAAATCATTACAATTGGGTATTAACAAAAAAACGCATATGTTTATACCCTATACCCATGGGTTACAAGTTATAAAATATATGTGAGGATATTTTAGAGCCTCTTAGTAGGCGTGACTGGAATGAAAAAGTATATATTTTCTTGGTCAACATCTCTTTCCGAGTCGATTTAGATATGACCGTCTGTCTGTCCGCCTATACACGATAACTTTAAAACTGCTATTCCGAATGATGTAAAATTTATTTTCAATATATTTTAGTAGAATAGTAATTCGAAGTTCAAAAATGAGTAGATTTAGGCAACGTAATCTACTACATCCACTACGAAATATGGGTTTACTTTTTAGGATCACATATCTCATTAAATATTAAAGAAAAAACTATAAAATTTAAAATTAATTACAAGCAATCATCTATCAATAGGTGCTCAAAAAATGAGCGTAATCCGCTCACATTTTTTTTTTTTATTTTTATGCCTATTTGTATAGCCCTCAATTATATTGCTTTCACATAACTATTTTTATCCTCAAATGTTACCCATATATTTTAGTCATTTATAGCTCAATTTTTTCGAAAGATTGTGAACTAATTTTGAAAAATTCAAATTTGTGTATCAGCTTACTTTCACGATTTTTTTTTCATTTTTTTAAATGAATTTTTTCTTAAATTTTTGTTGAAAAAAAAATGTGTTTTCAAGTTCTCCTTTCGAGTTCTCTTAAACTTATGATCCAATTTAAAAATGTTCTAAGAAATGTATATTCGATATTCAATTAACTTTCATTCGATATAACATTTGATTATATGTGTTATTTAAAACGCGAGATATTTGCAAATATATGTGACCACCTTTATGAAAGCTCGGTCCAAAAGTTATTGGCCCATATTTTGTAAACCTACCCAAAGAAACATTATTAAACCATATTTTCGGAATAAGGGCGCAATTTTATATAATACAAAAATAACCTTGACTGCTGCGCAGAATGGCTGTTGTGTAGTGTTATTGTACATCAAAATGAATTGCACACTGTTAATGGACAATGGTCGAATGGAAGTATACTGGCTTTGCAATCTGAAGGAAGAGAGTTCAAGTCACCAAAGTAAAAAGGCAAAGTAAAAATAATGTTTTTTTCAATTAATAAAAATAAATAAATTTTAAATAAATTAATATATATATATAAAATAAAAATAAATAAACTATAAAAAACGAAAAACCGCAAACGAAGTTCTTTTGTCTAATTTTTCGTTTGTGAGGAACGTTTTTTCTATGCGTGTGGGTTGGAACTCAACCTATTCGATTTCAATGAAATTTGAGAATTGATTAATGATATCGATATGCCTTTTTATCGATTTTTATCGATACCTTTTTTGTATTTTACCGACCACTACACTCAAAATAAAAAGTCTGTAACAGTAGCAAAAAAGGTTGCCAATATAGCAAAAATGTTTGCTGAAAAGAGGAAAGCGCCGGATTCTGCTGAAACAGCAAATGACAGTTTGCTTTTACAGTGAACTTTTTTTAAGCTATTAGAGCAGACAATTCTAGCTTTTTTAACAAATTGTTTGCTGTTAACTCCAATTCATAAAAAATATATATTTTTTTTTGACTTTTAATATTTTTTTTATTTCTGATATACTTTTTTTATATTATTATTTTTTATTTTATTTATCTCATATTGTTATTTTACCTTTATTTCACTATTTCAGTCTTGCATGCGTGCATTATTATTGCGAATAAGAAATATCTTTAAAAAAAAAACATGTTGTCGAATAAAAGTCTACGAATTATAGACACATTTAGCTGCAACGTCTCGTAACTATGACTCCACCTAGTGCAGGTTAGCTACACTTGCGATATGCACACCAGTGACACTAGCACGAACTCGATCACTAGCAGAACTAAGATTCCCAGCAAACAGTTCGCTATTGCAGATAAAAGTATGCTGTAAATGCAAATTAAAGTGTGCTAAAATTTAGCAGTCAGAGTTTGCTACTAATAGCAGACTTTTTATTTTGAGTGTACTTCTAGAGATACAGCAGTTCAAAGTTACAAACAAATTAGCCAATAATCATATTTGTATAGTTGTTCATATATAAATATCTCCTGAATGAGATCTGGTAGAAAATACTTGGAGGTATCGTTTTAAAGCTATTAAAACAAGTTTTTTGAAAATTTAAGTCATAGCTTCTAGGCTTGAACATGTGGCCAATTGTAATTAGCAATTCAATTCAAATTTGATGTCCTTAAAAAGGCATATTTTAAAATTCTGAAAAAATCCTAAAACGTTTGTCCAATTATTATAATTGTCGTGCTAAATTAAAAGATGGTATTTTGATGACATCATATTTTAACAAAATGTAATTTTATGAATTTCTTGTGGAATGGCTCGCTTAAGAACAGAATGAAAAATAATAAAAACGATTATAATTTAATAATTGCAATTTACATAAGTAATAAAACATACTAAATATGATTTTATATCATGTGGTCTTTTTTATTTTTAACATGTTTAGGTTTTACTAACTCTTGAACTGTGACTCATCACAGGCGCCCATGAAACACCCTGTAACAGTTGTTCGCTTTTTTGTTTTTTTGGTAGGTATCTGTTATACGCACCTTGTAGCGACTCATTTTTCGCTGTTTGACCAGAGGCATCACCGCGACGCAGCGCCGTATTACGGCCGCCGAAGAGCAGACGTTGTTTTAATTGTTACTTTTGAGCTATTATTAATTAATTATTTAATTAAAGTTATTGTTTTAGTTATTTTTTATTTTTAATTTTGCACAAAACACTTAAGAAAAATAAAAACAAAACGTAGTAATTAATTGAAATGAAAAAAAAAATTTTTTTCTTCTATTTTACAGCAACAAATAATAATTTTGCAATATTGCTTTTGTTTTTATAGTATATAGTAGTAGTAGTTGTTGCAGTTATTGTTTTTGATATTTTGTTGTAGTCAACTCTACTACAGCAGAATTCTGTTACACACACTACTAGCACAATTCTTCACTGAAGCGTTGCCACAAACTGAAAAAATCTCACTGAAAATCATGAACAACATCAATGCATGCGCGCCGCAGCCGCAGCAGCAGCAAATCACACAGAACGACGACAACAACAATAATAAAAAGAACTGCCAAAGGAAAAACACAAAAAGCAACAGCAGCAAAAAATAATCATAACAAGAGTGAAGAAAATATAGAAGATTAAGTAGCAACATAAAAAGTAGAAGCTGAGCGAGCAAAAGCAGCAGGATTTTTAAATAGGTGGTGGAGAAGTAGCAAAAGAAGGCGAAACATGTGGCAACACAGGAAAGCTCACAAAAATTAGCCACACTTTTGCGGATTAAGCAACGCCGCGTCCGTCGTCTTGGTATTGTTGTTGCAACTCAAAGCCTGGTCGTGACTCGTCGTCGTTTGATGTCTTCGTGCTTCGTGTGTGTTTCTATGTTCGGCAAATACCAAATATTGTAGTTATGCCGTCCCTGCAGCTAAGCACCACGGCGGCGCTGCCAACTCTTTGGCGACAACAAACGCAACAACTTTCGGAGACTCTGTCTGTCAGTCAATCAATTGGCGAGTGGATGCTGCCATTGCGGCGGCTGCTGTTGCAACTCGTTGCTCCAACTTTCGCGACTCCATGACGACGAACGAACGCACACAACTGGTCGTCGTCGTCATCGCAGCAGCTTTGTTGGCAGATCTCTCTGCACTGGGTGGGATGGATGCGCGCCGCGCAACTGACGACGAAGCACTTCGTTTGTTTACTCGTAGTAAGTAACACTGCACGATGTTGCCACCCCCCACCAATGCACATCTGAATACTATAAAAGTGCGAACATGAAACTCGTTACAATGAAACGAGTTCAATAGGCGAACAAAATAGTGTAATAACGAGTACTACCAACTAGTAGTAGAAGCAACGACTTAATGCGCCTGGGATTCGCATAGGGTACGAGGGGTTTTAATTAGCGTTGTTTTATAACTGTTTTGGTTATTCGGGTAATTAAGATGAATTAAAAGGTGAGAGTCGTAAGTTTAACTTATAAATGATTTACATTATACGAGTTTATGTCTATGATGTATCGCAAATATTAATGAATTTAAATTGAGTTAAACATTATAGATATTATTAGAAAATTCTATACGGTAGATCAAAAAATATAAAGTAAATAGTTGTCGTTCCGGATGTGACAAAAACGGAAGTAAATATCGAGGTTCATATGGAAATTCCAAAAAATCGGCGAATTTTGCGTACAAATTATTTTTTTAATTATTTTAGAAAATAGCTGAAATCATGTGCTTTATTTGTATATTTACACATTGTTTCCAAAGTTTATAGTTTTTTCATAATAAATCACAGAAAAATTCCGGACGGTACAAAAAGTTCCGTATAGAAATTATCACTACGAATTTTTTTTGAAAAATACTTTTGGCGAACAATATATATTTTTTTTAATTATCTCAGAACATAGCTGAGACAATTTACATTATTTTTGCTATTATACACTTTGTTCCTAAAGTTTATAGTTATTTCGTAATAAATCAAAGAATAATTCCCGACGTTCTGTATGAAAATTTGCACTACGATGATAAAAATAATTTTATATCTGACAACATTAATATTCATTATTACGAAATAAAAAGTGATGTACGATATGAATTTCCTTATTTTTTTTAGGGTTTTTTTTAGTTTAATATGGTTTTGGTTGCGTACGTGACAATATGACACTCTTACCCAAGTAACCACGGCTCGACAATTGCCACAAACTTTTGTGGCAAATGTGTAGCTTTTAAGTTACCTCTAACACCAGTGTTGCAAACTAGTAATTTTTAGTTCCAAACGGTGGCTAAGAACATGTATGGAACATACGCAAGAATATATCACAATGCTGTGATATATAAGTCAAACATTCTGATAATGCAACATAAATTTTGTTCCAAAGCGGTGGTTAAGAACATGTTTGGGACAAGGCAATTATATGTCAAAATACTGTGATATATAAGTCATACATTCCGATAATGGAACATATACGATAATAGGAGTTAACTTTGTTGTTATGACGTGGCAAAGTAGTGACAATGTAGTGTAAAATGTATTATGTTCCATGTATGTTGCATGTATATAATGAATAATATAGCTAATTAACTTTAAAATTGTATAAATGTAACTTATTATACACAAAATATTTATTATATCCACTACATATGTCCTAGGAAAAGAATAATGACAGGATTATCTCTACCAGTACTTAAGGGTGTCACTATTCCTCTGTCTAACGAAGTAAAATATCTGGGCTTAACTCTAGATAGTAAACTACTTTGGACAAAACATGTTGAAAATAAAATTTCGCGAGCATTGAATGCCTTCTGGCAATGCAAAGGAATTTTTGGGAAGACATGGAGACTATCGCCGAGCAAAAACTTATGGATTTACACGGCAATGATAAGACCGATGATATCATATGCATCGGTAGTCTGGTGGAACAAGCTGTCGCGAAAATGCGTGACAACTAGTCTTGCCAAGATTCAGAGAACCGTGTGTCTGGGTGTTACGGGTGCCTTTCCCACTACACCTGGTCCAGCACTGAATGCAATCTTAAACCTACCACCACTTGACATCTTCATCAGAGGCGAAGCCATGAAAGGCTGCTGGAGACTAAAACGAGGTGGTTTCTGGTTTAATGTTCCCTGGAATATCTCTGACATTGCACTTGACACTTCATTAGACACCTGTCTACTGGAGATGCCCTCTGATGCAATGATAACAGAAATATTACCAAGACGAAATTTTGAGGTCTGCCAACCTGACATTCAAGACTGGCTAACGCCTGACTGTGAGCCAGGTAGAGGGTCACACCGCATTTTCACAGACGGCTCCAGAACCGATCAGGGATCTGGTGCTGGAGTGTTTGTGGAACCGGATGACCGCAGACTTCACTTTGCCTTAGGCGACAATGCCTCGGTATTTCAAGCCGAAGTCTATGCTATACTTATGGCTATGGACTACATTGCGGATAATAGATGGCAGAACAGGGCTATATCAGTTTGCAGCGATAGTCAGGCTGCTCTTATGGCTTTGAACAACCAGGTCATAACATCCAAAATTGTACGTCAATGCAGATAACGTCTCAATTGTGTTGGTAAATACAATACACTGAAACTGATTTGGGTGCCGGGCCATAAAGGAGTTTCGGGCAATGAAACATCTGACGAACTAGCACGTGCTGGATCTGAGGATAATCCATTTGGACCGGAACCTGTGCTTGGACTACCTGCATCTACGGGAAAATTCGTCATCAGCTCTTGGGTCGCCTCCGCACACAAGAGCAGATGGCTGAATGAGACGAAATGCAGATTCTCCAAGCTCATGACACCGACGATAACCAAAAGGTCGGCCTCGTTTCTACTTTCCTTAAGTAGAAAGGAGTGCAGAAAACTGACGGGACTTCTAACGGGACACAACGCATGTGAAAAACACATGAACGCAATCGGCCTGGCCGAAAGCGCCTTATGTTCTGCCTGCTACGAAGAAACTGGCACCACAGAGCACTATCTCTGTGATTGTCCAGCATTTTCTAGAATTAGAAGGCAGATCTTTGGCACAGACGTGATGAGAGAGGATCAGCTTCACTCTCTATCACACAATAGCCTTCTTAGTTTCAATAATGAATCTAAGAAGTATCATTAAAAACCAGAGAACTGGGTCACAGCACAATGTATATAACCCTGTCTGAGTGCTGTGGCTCTATTTTTTATCCCACATTAAAAAAAAAAAAAAAAAAAAAAAAAAAATGGAACATTGGGTTGTAAAAAGGACAGTCGGAATAGTATAATTTAAGAAATTAAAAAAAAACATTTTTTTAACCCGAAAACTTGAACCGTTTGTTAAATTAGAGTTGTAGTTTGCCGACAAATCTGTATGATGTGCAGTTTTATTACACGACAAACATTCACGTTCATGGCACTGGATCTTTATTACTTTTATTTTTAATCCACACAAGTTTCATATTTAAGATTACAGTTCAAATTCCAAATAGGTGAACCGACACTTTAATGGATCGAAATTTGTGGCAACAAAGCCTCGCCCCGGGGCTTTTTGACTGGCAATAGGGTGGCAAATAAGTATATTTCGTATGATTTGGAACAAACACTTTAATGGCAATTCTGTGGCTACCACTTAAGTTGCCACAAAGTGGTTACATGGGTATACAAAAATCAAAATTATTCTCTTATTTTAATTTGAATGCTTATTTTTAAGCTTTAGAAATATTAATTAAGGTTGTCTGAAAAAACAGAAAATAATATTTTGTATCTGTATTTCATTCAAATTATTTAATTTGGTTACTCAAAGTACATGAAAAATTAGTATATTTACAAGTTCTATAACAACGTAGTTTTATGGGTATTTTTTATACGTTATCGTTAACGGAATAGAATTTTATTTGCAGATATTTAGATTCACATGTTTAAGATTCCAAATCCATTGTTGTTTCAAAGATTTGAGCATTTTGAATTTTTCGGTCGTGATTTACGTTTTTCTGGAAATATGTGATACCATTTAAGGTGACATAGGGTTTACGTGCAGGGTTTACGAATTGTGAAAATAACTATAAACTTGCATTTTCTAAATAATTTCCTTTCATTTGATTACCCATTTGTAAAATAAGGGTAGAGGTGTACCGATTTTTTTTTGGAACCAATAGTCGGTTGCGGGAAGACATTTTTATATATTTGTGCATAAACTCAATATATATACGATCACAAAAGTTCACTTAACTCGGTATAAAGTAAAATTTATCTGTAGATGTAAGTTTTATATAGGTATTTAAACAGATGTGGTCAGCTCACAGGTTACAATGGACCATTCATGCCCATATTCTTTCTAGTCCAGCGTAGGTATATAAGTAATCTGAATTAAGAGTTTCATTGATCTAGCTCCTCTAATTTTTCTGTAATCGTGATTTTAACAGACAGACGGACATGGTCATGCTGATCAAGAATATATAAACTTTTTCATACCGGATATGCCTTCTGCTGGGTGGCCAAATTTCATTGAAATCGAAGAGGTTTAGTTAACTGATCGATTTGGTATGGGAAAAGTTAAAGTTAAAATTTTTTAATCAAATTTAATCACTTTAAAATGTGTAAATAGTAGTGACAAAATTAAAAATTTTAGAAATTTAAGACATTCCAACGCCAAATAGCTGCCTGACTCTGAGTGAGTATTTTTTCTTTGTTGGGAGTATCTGTCTGTTATTTTTGGTAGTATCTATTAAATAGCCAACTATTTACATATCACAATAAAGATAGATACACATTCGTAATATATATAGTAGATGCCTTGCACATGTACTAACTTTCTTCTACTTCTTGCCAAAGTTCTCTTAAATAGTTCGTGTCTCACATTTGGTTGTATGTAATGCGAAAACAAAAATGGAAAACCGGTTATAGTATTCGCATGGCCAATATGGTTGGTGATGGTGTTGAGTACCGCAGAGTGCGTTTGCTGGTAGTACCTACTGATGCAGTCTGGTCGGTCGGTCGGTCGCTCAGTCTCTGGTCTTTGCTCTGATATGTTCGGGTCGGTCGGTCGATCTAGTCTGGGCCGCATTAGAAAGTTTCTGGTGCAAATGGTGCATATTGTTGAGCGGTGCAGTAAGTCAGTTGTTGTTGTCTTGCTTTCCCAGCACCTAGAGCGAATTTATTTTTATTTTTTTAGATTATTCTGCAATAGCGTTCACCACCAAAACAGTCTCTCTTTTTCACTAGTTCTCATTTGCTTCCTGGTTGGATGGAGCACATACGGTGGTGTCGTTCGTTACTTTATTCGGTTTGCTTAAACCGAGTTAAGGTATAAATCAAATGGCTGACAACTTGCTGAACATGACCGTGGCAAAATAACCTAAACGAGAACAAAATTCTAATAACTCTTTTCATATAAATTTATGCAGGAAATAAATTTTATTAGGTTTTGGTATTCGATTATAATAAATTTTGATTTTACGTAAGGTACAAATTCTATTCAATTAAAATTTTGAATAGTTCACTAAAAAAAAAAATGTTCACTAAAAATGGAATTTTTAACTAAAAATTCAATTTTTAACTAAAAATTCAATTTTTCACTAAAAATTCAATTTTTCACTAAAAATTCAATTTTTCACTAAAAATTCAAATTTTTACTAAAAATTCAAATTTTCACTAAAAATTCAAATTTTCACTAAAAATTCAATTTTTCACTAAAAATTCAATTTTTCACTAAAAATTCAAATTTTCACTAACAATTCAAATTTTCACTAAAAATTCAATTTTTTACTAAAAATTCAATTTTTTACTAAAAATTCAATTTTTCACTAAAAATTCAATTTTTCACTAAAAATTCAATTTTCCACTAAAAATTCAATTTTTCACCAAAAATTCAATTTTTCACTAAAAATTCAATTAAAATTCAATTTTTCACTAAAAATTCAATTAAAATTCAATTTTTCACTAAAAATTCAATTTTTCACTAAAAATTCAAATTTTCACTAAAAATTCAATTTTTCACTAAAAATTCAATTTTTTACTAAAAATTAAATTTTTCACTAATAATTCAATTTTTCACTAAAAATTCAATTTTTCACTAAAAATTCAATTTTTCACTAAAAATTCAATTTTTCACTAAAAATTCAATTTTTCACTAAAAATTCAATTTTTCACTAAAAATTCAATTTTTCACTAAAAATTCAAATTTTCACTAAAAATTCAATTTTTCACTAAAAATTCAATTTTTTACTAAATATTAAATTTTTCACTAATAATTCAATTTTTCACTAAAAATTCAAATTTTCACTAAAAATTCAACTTTTCACTAAAAATTCAATTTTTTACTAAAAATTAAATTTTTCACTAAAAATTCAATATTTCACTAAAAATTCAATTTTTCACTAAAAATTCAATTTTTCACTAAAAATTCAATTTTTCACTAAAAATTCAATTTTTCACTAAAAATTCAATTTTTCACTAAAAATTCAATTTTTCACTAAAAATTCAATTTTTCACTAAAAATTCAATTTTTCACTAAAAATTCAATTTTTCACTAAAAATTCAATTTTTCACTAAAAATTCAATTTTTCACTAAAAATTCAATTTTTCACTAAAAATTCAATTTTTCACTAAAAATTCAATTTTTCACTAAAAATTCAATTTTTCACTAAAAATTCAATTTTTCACTAAAAATTCAATTTTTCACTAAAAATTCAATTTTTCACTAAAAATTCAATTTTTCACTAGAAATTCAATTTTTCACTAGAAATTCAATTTTTCACTAAAAATTCAATTTTTCACTAAAAATTCAATTTTTCACTAAAAATTCAATTTTTCACTAAAAATTCAAATTTTCACTAAAAATTCAATTTTTCACTAAAAATTCAATTTTTCACTAAAAATTCAATTTTTCACTAAAAATTCAATTTTTCACTAAAAATTCAATTTTTCACTAAAAATTCAATTTTTCACTAAAAATTCAAATTTTCACTAAAAATTCAATTTTTCACTAAAAATTCAATTTTTTACTAAAAATTCAATTTTTTACTAAAAATTCAATTTTTTACTAAAAATTCAATTTTTCTCTAAAAATTCAATTTTTCACTAAAAATTCAATTTTTCACTAAAAATTCAAATTTTCACTAAAAATTCAAATTTTCACTAAAAATTCAAATTTTCACTAAAAATTCAATTTTTCACTAAAAATTCAATTTTTCACTAAAAATTCAATTTTTCACTAAAAATTCAATTTTTCACTAAAAATTCAATTTTTCACTAAAAATTCAATTTTTCACTAAAAATTCAAATTTTCACTAAAAATTCAGTTTTTCACTAAAAATTCAAATTTTCACTAAAAATTCAGTTTTTCACTAAAAATTCAATTTTTCACTCAAAATTCAATTTTACACTAAAAATTCAATTTTACACTAAAAATTCAATTTTACTGTAAAAATTAAGCAAATTTAATTTTTTTACAAGAAAAAAATCACTAAAATATATATTAAATAATTCGCAAACAATTAAGACTAAAAAAATGATTTAATTAAATCTCTTTGACATCCTAATTCGTTCATTTAAATACAAATAATATCGACAGTTATTAAAATAAATTTATTAATTTATATACTTCATAAATTGTTCACAACAAGGCGATAACACCAAAACAATTTGGAAATAAAACCAAAATAAAAAATCAAATCGTATAACAAAACCACACAAAAATTAATCAAATTAACCACATAAAACTGCTAAACAACAAATTTATTTTAACTACAAAATTTATATTAAGTGTCATAAAAGAATAAAGCACAACAACGAACTAAAGTTGAAAGCGAAACAGCAAATACTACAGCAACGACAACAAAAACAAATAAACCGCAGCCGCCACCAACAAAACAATTTGCCTGTCACGTTGTCTGTCTATATGTCATACATTATGTCTGTCCGTCTGTCTGTCTGCCATGCTGTATGTCTTTCTGTATGTCTGTCTGTCCGTCTGTTTGTCTGCCCGCCTTACTGTCCAAGTGCTGCCAAAACTCACAAGAGCTCAGCAATATTCAAAATTATAGAACGTCGACTCAAACATGAAGTGCGAACTGAGCTCTCGCTTAGAATCAGCACTGGCACCAGCACCAAACAGCAACAACAACAACAAGAATTAATAACGATAACGAACAAGTGTACAACACGCAACTATAACAACGACCTACGACCACACCAACACCAATAAAAACCACATCACACTCAACACCCAGCCCCCACCAACCCTCAACAATACAACGAAAAACGAAGCGAATTAAACCACAACGAGTTGAAGAATCTTTGGAATGTTTTATAGTAAGCAACGAGTCATGCAGCAACGAGAAGTGACAAAAACGTTTTTAACGTCGAACCATGTCGCTTCGAACCTGCTCCATTTCGGCGCGGCTCGACAAAGGCAACTCCAACATGCGTGCTACACAACGAACAAGAGCAACGAACGAGCGAGCAACCACTTGAACTAAAAAAAAACCCGCGACAATCAAATGAGATTTTATGACGCGACCGATGGGGGGAGTTTCTTTCCCAGTCCACAAGGCATACGACAAGGCACCATGGAAACGAGAGTTGCCGTTGTGCGATTTTTGCAAATTTGCTTCTTTTAGACTCTTTTAAAACAATGTTGCTACTTTTTAAAAAATTAGCTTTTTTCATACTTTTTTAAGTCTGTTGTTATTTTTGACACTATTCCGTAATTTTTGTGATCCGCATCAAACTCACTGCACAATAATTTCAAGTGCTGCAAATTAGTCTTATAATAAAAAAATGAATCGATCTAAAGAATACCATTTGATTTTTTATCAAGTACTTTCGTTACAAATAAAATTGTCTGCATCAAAAAAACAGAAATTCATTACCAAAGCAACGACAATAGTAGTTTTTTCGGAACTGAGGTATGACGCGAGTTTTTGCTGTAATTCATCTCAAAAATCACGTTTAAATGCTTGTGGTAATTCTCGGTAGCTCGTCTGGTTATTGTGTTGGACAAGTTTTCTGGAAATAAAAACTTCTCCACAAAAAATGGACGTGGTCAAACAACTGGCACGCCCACTTCCCATAGAAAAAATATATAACACTATACACATTTGGCAAAAATTCTTCTACAACTGAAATAAAAATGATATATTTCAAATATAAATTTTATAAATACAATTTTATTACTCATATATTAAATTATAATTTAAGCTTAAACTAAATAATTTACATAAAAATGCTTAACAACAAATTAAACTTATTTAATGTCTTAAAAAGTTTGCATTCTCAAAAATGGAAAAACACTACAACTTGTAAAGCATGGAGCATGTATTCTTAGGACACGAATACTTTCCCAATCCAAAGAATTTTGCGTTTGGAAAATTTATCAGGTTTGTTTGACGTTTTCGTGGAAACAATATTTTTTAAGTTTATTTCATGTTCATTTTCGGCTTAATGGTACATTTTTCTACTAAATATGCGAAAAAATTTATTTATTTTCAAAGAAAAATAATTTGTTAGTAATAATTTTATAATCTTCGTATTAAAATTCAATTTTAAAAATAAAATACGTTACTTTAGACATGTGGTTCATGCAAAGCATTGTTCAGATATCGTACGTTTCTCATTAAACTCTTAAAAATGAAGGTTAAGCCATCGCTAAACAACCAAATATATTGGGATGTCACATTCATTGTACGCAATGGATTTCTGGCTCCAAAATCACATTTTTTTAAAAGGTAGATCATATAAAACTGGCATGAAGGAATCCCATAAAGGTACTATCAAGTCGGGACCTTTTTAAGTCACCTGCAGCAATTTAAACAGACTTAGGAGTCCAAATTTCAGCTAGAAATGATCGGAAACTGATTATTGTATTTCTAGTTTATTATAACCAGACCAGTTATAAAGGGCATAATCGAAATATTGTCCCCTCAGACCATGATCCTATTTATTTCTAACTAGAACAAAATACGATATGTTATCTTAGGGGCCATCATTTCCAGATAATCCAAAGGTTATCACAAAGGTTATATATTAAGCATCGATTAGATACATCAGGAAGGTAGCTTTTTAAAGTAAAAACTATATACTGTCCCCCGAACTACGTTTCGTGGGAGTTGGATGATTTTGTGGATTGGCTGCAACCACAGACGAACTGTGACAGATATTGGAAGTGACGTCGTTGGACGCATGTTTTGTGCAGTTGAAAAGTGGAAGCAAAACGATTGGCCGAGATGTCCGATAAACAGGCGATAAGAATTGGTAGTAATATTAAAATTTTTCTGACTACATCGACATCGGCAACTTTTAAAAGTAAAGCTCGAATCACACGATTAAATAAACAGTCAATTTTCGAATCAATTTTCAAATAATTTTAATATCAATTGAGTGATTGCCCAATTTTTGTATGAAAAATAAGGCAATCACACGATTGATATTTAAATTGCTTTGAAAATTGATTCAAAAGTTGACTGTTTATTCAATCGTGTGATTCGAGCTTAAGCATTAAGTTATGTTTTGAACATCGTTTGTCTAGGGTCCTAATAGTGTGAATTTCTACGTAAAAATTAAATTTTTGCAACAATTTTATTTTTATTTTTAGTACCAATTTTTGCGACTTACAATGGTAACCCAAAATGGGAACAAAGAAAGAGAGATATAAATGAGCGCGTATGAGTAACCTCCAACGTGAGCAATAAAAATCAGAGATACACTCACCAAGTTGCTCCAAATTTTAAGAGCGCGAAAGTTCGAATGAGCCTCAGCTACTCAGTGGTTGAGAGTTTTTGTGTGCAAAATGTAAAACAAACCAGGCCAGACAAGGCCGACTGTCGCGCGAACAGGAAGTGTGAAAACGAGACGGCAATTACTGTAATCAGCGCTGTCATCAACAGCTGTCAGTATTTAGTATGTTAACACAATCGATTTAGCTGTGTAAATACGGATGAATTGGATGGTTGGAGAGATTGTTGGACGGTTGGTGAGTCGGTCGGTCGTCGGTTGCTTGATTTGAAACAACATCACTGCATGGTGTAGGTATTTAATACCTGGTCATGCGGCGGCGTTGGTAGAGACCGAGACCGATTGTGGTGCAGTGCTGCCTGCCATTCACAATAAACAAAGATGTTTGATAATTATTTATAAAATAGTAGCGGTTTAACAGCTTTGAACTATAAAAGAAATGTAAATGCTATTTATAAAACGTAAAGATTATGTTTGTCGGTTTTTGACACTAAAAGGTTAAAGTTTAATTTTAGCATTTATTTTTTACTTTTAAGCGTGACTGCAGTCCGTTGCTGTAAACTTAACATATTTTAAAATTTAATCTTTTGTATTTTTACAGAATAATAAAATAAATACAATCGCACCTACTCACTCTACAACAGGAATTGTATGAGGCGCGCATAAAAGGCTGCTAACAGTCGACATTAGTGCCGCCAACAATAAGAACAAAAAACAGAATTATGTCCGACTGCAGCACCAGACGACGCTTTGTGGTTTGTTCTTGCTCGCTCGCAAGCACACAGACGGAAATTGTGCGCGCTCATGCGGCGAGAAAAAGACCAAAATATACTACATAAAGTTCGTATATTAAATGTAGCTACTCACGTAAATGCGCTCGTGTAAACTTACGACACGCAAATGCTGCGCAAAGCGTCATGCGACATGATTATATATTATAAAACAAACAATTACGAGTTAATTTTGTTTTATTTTCTTTGAAAAAAAAATCAATATTTCATAGCACTCGATTTAATTTAAAAATGTATTAAAAAAGTTTGCATAATTATAAATTTGACTGGAGGCTAATTTGACACAACAAACATGACAGACATGGATACATTTGTTTATAACAGTATTAAAATGCAGTCAATAACCGGCAAGCAGCAAAATGGGAAAGATACTAAACTGAAAAAAGAAACAGTGTTGCCAAGAGTTTTTTTAATTAATAAATATGTGTTAATAAATCTGTTTTATATACATTTTAAATTAAATTTCACTTTAACATTTTCAAAATAAATTTAGTTAAGAAATGACATTTAAACTAATACGGTTGCAAAATTTAATTTTCGTTTCAATAAAAAATATCAAATTAATGTTCTTGATAGGTTTGCCCATATTTTATGACTCTGTAAAACATGCATTATATTATGGACCAGGGATTGAAAGCATTAATACAGAAATCGAAATATTTAAAAAAACCAAAACAGTAATTGAAACTGAAACCGAAATGATGAAAAAATCGAAGCCGTTATTCGTTTGGGTTTCAATCCTTGCTATAGACAAAGAATTGAAACCAATATATAAAACTAAGTTTATCGTTTTTAAGTAATTCTTCTCAAAAATTTTATATTTTAAAAATGTCTGTGACAAAGTTTTTTAATGATTTGTTATGAAACTTAACATTAATGTATTCAAATTCACCACATTTGTATATTTGTTTTGAACATTGTTGTTCAACTACATTTTTCTAGTTTTTAGTTCTCCTAATATTTTTTAGTTTTGGCTTGACTTTACGACAGAATGTATTAGAAATTCGTTTACTACATATTATAAAACTTGAGAATATATTTGTTTTATAAATTTTTTATTATTTTGAGTTCGTACGGACACGAATACTGATGTACTACGAAGTGTTCAGGCCAGACGCAAACCAAGCATCTGAATAAAACGCGATGAAGTTAGAATATAAGACAAATAATTTTCTGCTAGCTTATTATTATTATTATTCACATTTGATACAAAATAAAAGCCACATAGCTGTGGCTATGTGGCTTTAAATAAATACAAAATGTAGTTATTCTCAATACAAATGTAGTCATATTTTGTATAGAAATGTAGCAAAGTTATGTATAATTTTCCATACAATATCAATTTCAGCAGTAGTTTTTTTGAAGATATTTTTTTGTTCTTTTTAATACAGTATTTTTCCAAAACTTAAAATCAAAATTTTAAAACTTTTTCCGCTACATCTTACATTAAAAATTCGCTAAATAATAAAACTACTTAAAACGCATTTTCTCTTAAAATGGTCAATACTGCCCAACTAGATCAAAATACGAAATGTTATCTTTACGACCATCGTTTTACAGATAACGTAAAGGTTATAACAAAATTTATCTATTAAGCAACGTTTAGGTACCGCAGAAAGGTAACTTTTTATAGTAAACAAATCGGTATAATCCCCTCATAGCGGTATTTATCATGTTCGTATTTATTTCATATATATTAGTTTATCATTTCGATTATTTTCATTCATTTTTGGAAAACAAATAATCGAAAGACAACCTAATACATTAATAATAATTGATTGACATTTTTACATGTGTATTGGTAGTTAATAGCTTGACTAAAAGTTGTATTTGTGTTATCTTATGGGTTGTCTAGAGTACAACTGTCCGATGATGCCTTTCAATAGTTGACTTAAACATAACTTTTAAGTTACCTCTTCGAGAGCTAAAAGTCAACAAAAAGGCGGACTCAGATACCATTTTGATCACTTTAACGACAACATTCGGATATCGTCTTTTAAAAGTTAGCATAACGTTAGGTTTTGGACATCGTTTGTTTGGTTGAGTCATTTCACCATATGCCAATATTCCAAAATGTTTCAATATATTTGTTACTACACCCGAAAATTTACATGAAAAGAGAGAAAAACACTATAACAAAAACCGGCTAGAGAGCGTCGCAAAAATTGCAAATGAATTGACGTTGCGTATACGTTACGTAAACAGCTGTTTACAGAACGTGCTAAAACAGAAAATGAGAAACGTTTGTTCTACAAAAAAAAAGGTAGTTAGTAGTAAAATATTAATTAAATTAATTATTTGTTACTTTTTTTGATTTACTTATTTATTTACTAATTAATTAAATGTATTTTACCAATAATTCATGTTAAAAGTTTAAAAGAAGTAGATTTGTTTACTTATCAATTCAATTAAACACACAACTAAATTCAATATTTGTATCACAATACTTTAATAATTTTATTGATGTGACGCAATTTTTTGAATGAAAAACTATTAAATTAATAGTAAAAACTAAACAATGGTATTTTAAACATAGTTTAGTTTTTACTATAATTTTAATAGTTTATTTAATAGTATAATACTATTAATCATTCAAAAAATTGCGTCACATTAATTAAACTATCAAAGTAATGTGATAAAAATATTGAATTTAGTAGTGTGTTTAATTGAAATGATAAGTAATAAATATACTTTTTTTTAAACATTAAACATGAATTATTAGTAAAATATATTAACTTAATTAATCAATAAATAAGTAAAACAACAAAGTAATAAATAATAAAAGCTGTTGAATGAATAGGAAAAAAATCCTCTTTGAGATCCGAAAGTCAACAATAATGCGGACTTTGGTACGCCTTTCAAATACCCTTTTGATCACTTTAATGACAACATTCAGATATCGACAACTTTTAAAAGTTAGCATAACGTTAGGATTTGGACATCGTTTGTCTGGTTGGGTCATGTCAAAATATAGCCGTATAATAAGAAAATAAATGACATACCATACCATTATGTTGTCACTCTAGTTTCTGCTACAATACAATTATTTTACAAATACTACTAATTTTTCACGATATTTACTACATTATGTGTCCGTTATAATTAGATTTTAATCTCTGTAAGCTGTAACTGAAATTAAAAGCGAGGTACAACCAAAATCGAAACTTTATGACTTTCAATCCATTATTTTAATTGAATAAATTAATACTATCTTTTAAAAATACTACGTTTTGATACGAGTTGAACATATTTATTTACTGAAAACCTTAAAAAATATTACTTAAACACCACTGGCGGATTTGATAATTTTATTAATTGAAATATAAATTTCAGTTTCAGTCAGTCGAACTGCAACTGTTGAGACAGATGAGTCTGTTCAACAGCCACATGTTTATTATTTGCTTTTTATTAGTATGCCTATGACTCTTACTTTAATATATACCTCTTTTTCGCTTTGCCATATTAATTAGTTAAACATTATCGCTTTTTTTTGTATTATTCTTTGCGTGTTTTGCAGTTTATATTTAGACAAGGGTTTTATTTTTGCTTTGATACCATGTTTCAAAGTGATTATTTATTTTTCATGCTTTGTATTTTCTATGCATACACAAAGGAAAAAACTTTTGAAATCTAGTAGAAATCAAGAAGTAAACAGTAAACAGAAAACTTCTTGATTTCAAGAGAAAAAACCCACTTGGTTGTCAAAAAAATGCACAAAAGCAATTAATCTTGTTATGCAGTGGATTAAGGTATTGCTTAACAATAAATAAAAGCAATAATTCTTGAGCTGCAGAGATTAATTTGTAATTGAAAAGTAAACCAGAACAATTAAGCTTGATACGCAGAGGATTTTGTCTGGTGTATCAAAAAAGTGAATAAGAGAAAACAATTTATTTAATTTATCATTATTTTATTATTTGTTATTGTTTTCAAGTATTTATTATATTCCTTTTTGATAATAATAAAGTCATTGATTTTCTTAATAGAACAAAATACTAGAATTTTACATTTTAGACGAACATCTATCTCATCAATTGTAAAAGTAAAAATACCCTCAGTGTAAAAGAAAAACGTTGTGCGAAGAACGAACGCCATCGAAAGACGTTTGCATTCCTTGAACTTTGAATGCGCACTGAGGAATGTGAAATTTGCCTTCGATTGCCTAGTCTCATATACCATATACTTGTTTGAAACATTAGAAAGATGTGGATCTGCGCTGTGGGTTTCGTTTGGTGTTGATTCGTGCAAAACGTCGTTGAATGTAGCTATAGAACGTCCGTCGTAGGTGACGCACGGTCAAACAGACTGACTGACAGTCATTCGTAAGTGACAGACTGACAGTCAGTACAAATGAAAATTGTTGGCCACACAATGACGCCAAAGTAGTCGCTGCCTTTACTTTAGAGCAATTATTTTATTTCGTAACTGCTGCTGTTTTGATTGTTTTTAATATTTATTTTTTTTTCTGTTGCCAAGAGCATTCAATGTAGACATATAGTATAAGGTTTCTGTTGTACATTATAAATGCGTATATTATGTATTTGTATATAATACATAAGATACGACAAACAAAGACCTTCATAATACGAAATACGTAATACGGCAAAGTTGTGTTGCGCTTAATATCCCCAAATACAAAATCGCCAAATCAAAATACCCCAAACGCAAGCTCACAATCAATATTTTCATTTTTTACTTTATAAAATACTAAAATACTAAATACTTAAATACTAAATACTAAAAGAGTGCCTGAAAACACTATGGCATGCTCTTAAAAATGGTAAATGCTCGGCTGACAATGGCTTTGTATGAAATTTTTGTACAGAATTTTATTGAAAAATGCTCTATGGGATGAGTACATCGATGTGGAGAATATTCAGCTAAATCTGAATATGATAAAAGTATCCGTAGGGACCTCAAACAAAGTTCGCTTTTTTGCGTTTGACATATGTCAACTGTGTAGTGTTTGACATTTGCGTTTTTTTACATTTCTGAATGTAGTTTTCCTCAAGTATACTGTGCCAAAATCATGCGTGGTTTTGTTGGATATTTCAAAAAGGCAAAAAAAAGGGCGAACTCGAAAAATTGAAAATCTTGTCATGCCAAAAGGGCGAATATTTTCGTTTTTTTGCCATAACTTTTTATTGGTATAAGATAAAATAGTGGTGTAAATGCATTAATTGTTTGTTTTTAAAACACCTATTGATTGGCATCATTATTTTAAAATGTTTTTTTTTTAATTTTATCATTTACAAGAAAAATGTTTGGCAAATTATTTTTATATAAAGATGCCAAACGATAGGTGCTTTGAAAACAAACAATAACTTGCACCTATAAAGAGTTATAACAAAAAAAACGAAAAGATTCGCCCTTTTGACATGACAAAATTTTTAATTTTTCAAATTTCTTCGTTTTTTTTGCTATAATTCTTGCAAGATAAAATATTAATGTAAAGGCATTAAACGTTTCTTTTAAAAGCACCTATCGATTGGCGTCATTACTTTAAAATATTTTGACAAACATTTTTCTTGCAAATAACAAATGGCAAATTAATTTGGCAATTATTTTTAAATAATGATGACAATGACGCTAGGTGCGTTATAAACAAATAATTAATGTCTTTACATAACTGTTTTATCTTTTACCAATGAAGAGTTATCGCAAAATAAAGAAAAGATTCGCCCTTTTGGCATGACAAGATTTTCAATTTTCCGAATATGTTCGTTATTTATTTTTGCTATAACTCTTTATTGGTGCAAATAAAATAGGAAATTGTCGATTTGTTAATGAAAATACGAATTTTGAGGCCCCGGCGGGTCCATTTCCCATATTTAGAATTCGTTGAAAATTCTCCAATTCACGATTCTCATTCAATAGATTACTTTTAGGACATTCCCTTTTTTCGATTTAAAATAATGAAAATCTATTGGCAGTTTTGTCAATTTAAATTGGATCGAATATGTTTACTTTTTCATCGTTCGAATAAATGCTAAACAATTTTCGAATTTAAAATTTTCCGAAGTGAATTTAGGAAAATGCTCAATAGTTTTGTTATGAAATAAATATATCGAAATATTTCTAGTGACGTTATTTATGTATACAAATAATATATATTTCATTGTAAACATTTGGTTTGTTATCAAGGTCTGTATTACATAGTACCAGAGAAACCTAATTTCCAAGTTGTTTTGTTGCCACACCCGAAGCCGCAGCAGCAACAACAACAACATGAAATCGCAATTATTTCTCTCTGTAAACAAAAATTGTACAACGTAAACAATTAAACAAAGCCAACCGTATTAATTATTTTGATTAATCTCAAATGAAAACAAACACAATTATATTTTATATATAACATAGCATTATATACTATGTATATAGTAAAATACATATATAGAATATTTACATATTCGCATGTATTTGATGGCGACGTTATCGCCTAAATCTATTTTTGGTCGTAGGTGCTAAGAATTTGAATCAGCTAAAAATGGGCACAACAAATTGTTTAATTTAATAATAAATTTACATTTATTCATATTAGAGAAAGAAACAGTAAAAGAATCGCTTAATACCGTTGTGCAACAATCATAAGTAAAGCGATATCTAAAACCGATATCTAAAACCTTTTTATACAAATTATTTTTTAATAGGTATATTTTTTGTATTGAAAATGTGCATCGTTTAATTGCAATTAATTAAAATTATGTGCTGATCTAGAAAAACAACGTACTTTCAAAATATATAGGTTTTTCTTATGTGTCCAATCAAATGTTGAATTGTGTACGTTGTGACAATAAATCAATGCATCTAAAGAAAATAGAAACAATATCGATTCTGTATATATAGCACATACGTGTTATATACCATAAATAAAAATATCTACTCTGATATCAAATATATATATAACATAAATACATTGAATAGAACAAATCAGAATAGACGAGCGCCACAACAAGTAGCGCAATAAACTAAAGAAACAACAAATTTTTAATTGGTGTCAATGTCAATGTGAATTAAGTGCTAAATGTTTTTATTTGTTGCAATTTATATAAACTAAATTTAAAACTCACCCTTGCTCCTATAAAACGCGCTTCGAGTAACTCTTGCTTGCGTGGATCCAATGCGGCTTGAAAGTGATCCATTTTCCAAACTAAAAAAAATGTTAATATTTAATACACGCAGCTCTAATCTTTGCTTGCTTTTTAAATTCAATATTATCGAATTTAGCAAACTTACCTTTAACTTAGTAAAATTGAAGATGACTTCTTTCGGTCCACTTTTGCATAAAAACTCTTGCAAATAACTGAATTATTTGTTTTTGTCAAATATTTTTGTTCAAATTAGTTAAATTTTTTTCAGCAAATAATTAGTTTTAGCATAGAATTCTATTTGTCTCATCCGATTTGAATGTTATCATGTGCATTTTATATTTTTCAGTACTTGGTTGATACTTGGTTAATATTTTTATAAAATTTTTGTTTTTGTCAGCTGGAAAAAAATATACAAAAAAGCAAACTTATTAGATTGAAAAATAGAGTAATTTTTCATAACAAGTAATTTTTTTTTGTTTGTTATGGAACATTAGATGAATGCTGTGTGGACTTTTGACTCGCTGTTCCAAAGCACCAATAGTGGCCAGAAATTCTGGAAAACTGTCAGCAATAAAGTATTGGAGAGTAGAGATTCTATAAATTTCGTTTATTCCGTTTATTTATTTTTTTGTACACATTAAAAAAAAAAACAAGTTTTGACCGAACTGCACTTTACCGACTTATGTCGAATATTATTAAATAATATGGACATTATGTTATGATTTTTATTAATTTAATTACTTTTTAAAAAATTGTTCAATTTAGTATACTAAATAGAAATATATATGAAAAAAGTAATTATGGCAATACTGTTTTATTTTCTGTAAAATATTTTTTTAGTCTGGCAATGTGACATAAAAATAGCAAGAGGTGCAAAAGAGACAACAAGATTATTTTTAAATGTGCGCAATGCTTTAGTTAGAAAGGGATGTCTTGTCACATGTACTTCACACAGATATGAATCTGCCGGTTACCTTTCTCCCGATGATAGAACAAGGTAACCGGCAGAATAACCTGCAATTACCAGTTAGCTAACCGGTTAGTTACCAGTTACCTTTTTTGCTGGGATAATAAAAAATGTCTCCCTTTTTATTTTTGCATTAAAAAAGAAGACAACAAAAAGAGGAAAGAGGTTATACTACTCGGTGCAGTTTATATGCTAGAATACCAAAACACCAGACAAATGATGTCTGAAAGATGTCTTTAAGTTATCTTTTAATAATGTCAATATCCGAAAGTGGTCTGGAATGTTGCAAATTGTTTTCTTGCAACCTGAGACTGCAAAGAACTGGAACCGTTCCGATTTTTGTAAAAAAAGAATAAAAGTGACCTCAACGTCATAAAATTAAAAAAAAAATAATATTTTCTAGCTCACTTTATTGATGCAGAAGTGACAAAATCAAAATTTAAAAAATTAAAATCTTTGAAAAAAAAATGTTGACAATTAGTTCTCAATGAAATAATCTCTAATGAAATGACGCCCAATGAAATAAACCCGAAAAAAAAAATGAAATACTCTCAAAAAAAAAACAACAAAAATGAAATAATACCAAAATCAAATAGCACCCAAATCAAAAATTATTAAAATATGATATTTCACATAAAATAAACCCCAACAAAACGTGGTTCCCAAGTAACACAATTCAAAACTTAGTCTGGATCTGAAGATTAACATGTAACGAATAAGCATCGATACGTAGAATTGAATGGTTCTTGGGTAATCTATGTAGAAATCTGTATTGAAACTCGAAAAAATACTATTCCAACTTTAAAAAAAAAACTAAATCGATATATAAAAAAACTGTGTCATGGGACAAGGAATTCTCTACATTTTTCCATTTATATTTCGCTACATATCTACTGCCAAACTAACGAAAATGTCTAGAATTCGTGACAAAATCGTTACTTTGAGTTACTTGGGTTGTTATTTCATATGAAATAACACACAAAATGGTATGAAACACCAACCGTCTAGAACTTGAACTGGTCAGTTCTCTTTTCGACTTTTCTCGTTCGGCGGTGTCATTTATAGTTAACGGGATAAATCCCGTTTTCTAAGTCCAATACATTTACAGTTTTTGTGACGCGAACGGCTTTGTTGCTAAGGCGCATAAAGTGTAGATAAAATTACTTTGTAAATCTATAATAACGACATTAGTTATGGAGAGATTGGCCAAGTAAATCTTCAATAATTTTATAAAAGTAACTCAAATCCAAAAAAAAATAACAAAAATGGTATGAAACATTTTGGGGATTATTTAATTTTTCGGTTATTTCATAGCGTAATTTTTTAATTTTTATTTCGAAAGTAAACTTCTATCACATTATTTAGTATATTTTAATTTCCGAACGAAATTTTGTTAAAAAATCATTTCGATTGAATTTGGTGGTATCGGAATTCGATTTTGCAATATAGAAATCAGCAGCTCGTTTCTGTAAATCAAGCGATAAAATTCTCGATTTCTGTGACGTCAAAATTGTTCAAATGTCAACAATATTATTCGACAAGAAATGAAAATTGCGTCATTTTGACGTCAAATTGACAATATGAGTCACCTAGATTTTTAATTTTTAATCATATTCAATTTCTTTAGCTTAAGCTCTGTGGACCGATTCCAATTGGATTTATCTTGTATTTTTTGTAATAAACTAAAAAATATATATATATATGATAATTTTTAAATATTTAGCTTTATTTAAATAAATAATAATTAAAAATAAAATTCATAAATTTTTAATAAATCATATAATACTTACGATTTTTTTAATAATCTGGCAGCACAGCAAAACGTGAATAGTTCGTTATGCCAAATTCAAAGGTACGCGCTTCAAAAACCTTACTTCGTTTTTACGTTATATTAAATTTGCTTTCGTAAATGCTTAGCATTATTTGTTAAGTAGTTTTTTCTTTTTGCATGATATATGCATTTTTAAATAAAGTTCTTTTCTGCCCATTAAGTGTTTAGGTTATTATAAAACAATTGAAATTAAACAAATTGAATTGCACGCCACAATAACGTAGAGTACGCACTTTCGTCTCTCTCTAACAACGTCGTAAGTACGTAAGCACACATGCAATTGTTGCGTTTTTCTGTTGCCACTCTGTGTCACTTTTAACGATTTTTTTCCAATTGAACACCAATTTATTTGCATATGCTTTGCTATTAGTTATTAGTTCAATAAATAGTCGAAAATACGACGCCGCGTCTCATGAAATGCGACAACACACACAGTAGTCACGGTCGTTAGGTAGGTGGGAAGTCGGGCGGGGGGTGAACCTCGTCACTGCAAAATCCAAGTGAATCCAAAATGAAATTCCATCAACAATTCACTCACTGACTCGAAAAAGAGTTATAATTTTTGTACAGTTTGTTCTGTGGTATCTTAAATTATTTGCACTTTGTGTTTCTGTAATCTTTCATTGTGATTTTAATGTAATTATTAAATAATTGTTGAATTTCAATCACTTGTCCAGCCGAATGATTGCGAACTATAGGTGGTGTATTTTTTAATTCGTATTATGTTTTGTCCTACCTTTTACATGCAAGCAAACATTTATCGATTTTATTAGTTTACAAACAATTATTTTTTAATATAAACACTTTATATGAAATTTTGTGCAAAGTTTTTGGTTGGTTTTTTGCATTTTATTCAATGTTTCTTGTTCGCTGAAAACGTCACAAAGTTGAACGCGTTTTGGCAAAAAAAATTCACAATTCAAGAAAAGCAGCGCAGCACGAAACTTCAAAAGTCCATCTGGTATCGATTTCAAAACGTCAAAATTTTTCCTGGTATCGATATCGATACCTGGTGGGCTTTTGAAGTTTCATGCTGCGCTGCTTTTCTGAATTGTAAACACATATTAACTAATTTTGTTTTAATAAAACCAAATTTTAATTTTAATAAGAAAATACGTTAGAAATATCGCAATAATTAAAAAAAATAGATATATATTCAATTTTGTGTAAATTAAATAACAGACATGACCAGCGAAGTAGGCAAAAACATTGCTATGGTGCTGAACGATCAGATCTGGTCCCGAAGCCCCTAATGGCAGCATGATGAAAATTATCAGCCATGTAAAGAGATTACAGCGACTTTATGCAAAATCACATATCTGCCGATCTTTTGGACTGGTGAAGGAGGCCGACCATCTGCTGCAGAACATCGGCAGCGAAGCCAAAGCAGCGCTGGGCGAGGTATCCATCGATCTGCAGGAGTATGTGGAGCAGCTATGGATATTTAAGGTCAAATACCACATACAGGCCAACATACTGCAGCAGAATCTGTCACAGCGGTTCGAACGGTTTGTGCAGTTCACGAAAAAGCCTTTTGTCAGCACCAAGAGTGTCACGTTGCAAGTGTCCAAGGACGAAAATCAGCTGCAGGACACGGTGATGGCATTGTTTCAGGTGCAACAGCTAAAAAGAATCGCTTATTATTAACTGTACTTTTTGCAAGCGCGTTTTAATACCATCAAAATTTGTGACTTCCTTTTGGAAGACTATCTTGAGCCTTTAATTGCAAAGCCTGCATCGGTAGAGTTCATCGACGTCAATCCGGAATATGTACAGCTGACACTATCATATTTGCTGAAGCCGTTGGGTTCCACAAGCAGGTCTTCAAACACATAAAACTGCTGCTGCACTGCTTGAGCAACATAAATGTTTTCATTTCAGAGACACAGCATGTATTCACAGACAGTCAATGGCGACTACATTAAGCAACGTCTGCTGAAGCGGCTGGTCGACGAGTGTCTCATGCACGCCATACCCGAGACTATGGACGAGTTGCAAGAGTGCACTTTGGTACCAATTGGCAATACTGCCTAATATCAACGACTTAACGATTATTTTTCTGATTAGAAACAGCGATAATGATGAAAAGCAATAAACTACAAAAAAAAATATCAAAAATTACGTTTAATTTTTTTATTATAGTAAAAACTGCCTGTCTGCCCTCAAAACTTTTATAAATTTTAACAGTTTTAAGGGAAACTGTGTTGATAGGGCATATTTTAAAAATTAGAAACGATGAAAAAACGTTAGTAATTTTGATAGTTTGAACTATGCTCTATTTAATCATAAATCATTTTCTTATTTAAAAGTCGTCTAAAAATAAACAAAAATTATCGAGTTTAAATTCAAATATCTTAAAAACATATCGGAATATTAGTATTTATTGATATATTATAATTAGTCATGACAATTAAAATAATAATTACCTTTAAAGTTGTTTGTGCCCCATTTAAATAAAAGTGAAATTTCAAATATAAAACTGGAACTCAACAAAAATATGAGAGGAGCAAACTGCTTTTCATGTATATTTCAAAAGTCAATCTATTTACTGTCTATAGATATTCATTACTCCACAAAAATCCATCGATCTATAACGAGTTCATTAATGTTTTTTACAATTTTTATTATTGAATTTCAAATGGAAAATTTCATTTAATATTTTCTAAATTGCAAACGAAAAGTTCCGAATATCAATTGATATTTTCTGAATTCCGAACGCGTACAAAATTTTGAATTTCTAATGGAAATTCTGGATTTTATAATTGAAGTATTTTGATTTTCAAATGCAATTTCTGAATTGGTCTTTTGAATTTTAATTTTTGAATTTCAATTCTCTTACATTTGAAAATGGTGTATAGTTCAAACCACTGACCAAAATTACTAAATTTCTCGAAATTTGTTTTTGTAAAATATGAAATAATTGGTTTCTTCATGAAATCGAAAATATTTTTTTTTTATTTTTATCTTCACTAAAGCGAATTTGTTATAACGGTGCCACAGAGTAGATAATGCTTCATATTACAATACAATATTATTAAAAGTGTGTCGTCTGTTCGTCAAATATTTATTATTAATACGAATGCATTTGAGTAATTAATGCAATATTTTGATTTTAAAAAATTTAGTACAGCGAAATCGATGAACAAACGCATTTTTTAATATATATATTTAGTTAAATTTATAATATGAAAATACGTTAATTAAATCAATGTAAATTAAAGAATAGAAAAAACATTAGACGGAGCAGCCAAAGCAATTGTTGATGTGTAGTTAGTTAATCAACTACTTTCGTCCACAATAAAGTTACAAATGCTGCTAACATCTCGCTGCCCAAAACCGACGCCCACCATGTGTCTACTTCTCCTCACACCATTCGTTCTCCTTGCGCACCTGCTCCTCCTCGGCAGGCGTAAAGTCATTCTTGATGTTGAACGTTTTGCGTATCTCCTCAGGTGTTTTGCCCTTGATCATGTTGGCCACCGTCTTGCAGGTGACATCGAGCAGCCCCTTGATGTCCAAGTAATTTGCTGCAAGTATCAGTTCAAAGAGCGTACCCTGATCGACTTTTAAGAAATCAGCGTCCCATGAGGAAATATCATCGGTGCGCTTCTCCTTGTTCTCATCGTCCTCGGTGGGCTGAGGATCGTCCTTGTGATAGTTGGCCCAGTGCAAGACTTTGCGCAATATGGCCGAGTTGACGTTGGGCAGCGGCACAACGGCATTGTCGCCATCCTCCATGCCGCAATCTTCCAACATGGTTTTGATGGTGCCCGAGCACTTGGCGATCTGGACATCGGTGTCGAAGATCTCGTTGTCGGACGATTGCAATTTAATGTTCGGCATGATTAATACTGCGAAATTAAGATTTAGTTAATATTGTGTGTTTTAAAAATGTGCTGCAACAACAAATAATTCATTCCAAGTCTAAATAAGTCTTTGTTTGGTGCTAGGCAGCAACGAGACTGCGATGTGCGCGTCGTGTTTTTGCACGAAGCAGCACTTTTGACAGCCATTAAAAACCGAGACGATGGTAAAATTCACATTAACTTACATTTCTTTGTTTTATATTGCAGAAATTAATTTGAATTTTAATAATTAAATGTTTTCAATTTTTGCTACAGTTAATTTGTCAATTTTTTTCTTCAGAATATGCGTAATTCTCTGGAACTTTTGATTAGATGAAAAAATAGAATCCAGCCGATGGAGTTTTTATTTTGGGTATGCAGCGTTGCCAACTATATATATGTATTACCCGGACGCTTAGCGGAGGTGTTCAGAAGGTGTTCCCAGCAGTAGCAGTTCGCAGTAGTTGGCAACACTTTTATCTTACTGGACCGAAAATTCGAACTGGACCTTTAATTTTTTTTGTTTTTAATCAATATTAAACTCAATTAATTTTTGTAACGTTCTATTAAACTAAACCGGAATAGCATAATCTTTTTTTCCTTTTTTCATAATATATGAATGTCAAATAAATTAAAGATCCTCTAATTCATCACAAAAAGGTTTATTGATTTGTTGTTCATTATTTTGTTATAAAAAGTGCATATGTTTATATAATAAGAAAACCACCTTAAATTTAAGATTAAAATATATATTTTTTATATTATTTATTTAATCATTAAAGGTCGAAAAATTCGTTGTACTGTTTTTTAATTTTTTCGCAAATAATATATTCATTTTTTATTTAGTTTTTTTTTTTAAGCATATATATTTTTGCATTACTGATGTTTAGTAAGCGACCGAGCAAGTCTCATATGTCCAGAAAAATGTTGAAGTACAGGCACCATTTCCAAAGTTACGCGCCCTATTGTAACGTCTTGCCGCCCATACAGCATAAATACACAACATTAATAACAACGTAAAGAAGGTTATTATTATTTGATATGAGTGAGACATTTTTTTATACCTGCGAATAAAATATAAAAAATAATTGAATATTTTATTGGATAATATTATTTATTTTTAGATTGTTTTTTTAATTTATATATTGATTAGAACTATCCTAATTAATAACCTTGAATTTATAAACAAAAATATTTACGACTTTCAAATAATTTAGAAAATATCGAACCATGGGATTTTAACATTGGCTGCATTCAGCGACCTCAGCAGTTGCGAAACTGCTCAGTAACTAATCGCTCACTGTTACTGAATGCACCGCTATCTCAGCTGTCAATTTACAAATTAATTTATTATTAATATTTTATTAAAGTAACACACAACTCTTTAATTTATTAAAAACATATTTCCAATCTAAATTCCATTTTTGTTTATAAATATTTGAGTTAAAATATCATCGAATGTCATCGATAACATAGGCAGCGCAAATGTAGCGTAAAAATTTCATGCTGGAAAAAATGGCGACCGCTCACGAAACATGTTGAGGGTAGCATGCCATTCAAGTTCAAATTGCTCAACAGCTCCACAACTGCTGAGGTCGCTGAATGCAGCCATTGGCGACTATATCAAATAGTAAAAACCAGTTGATAAGTTATATTTAAAATTGGATAAGTTGTGTGGGTATTTAATCTATAATTAGAAATGTCCTTCAAGAATTTATTTATACAACAATAGATTTTCACTTTACCCATATCCTAAATATAAAATCGAAAATTTAAAATCGGTCTGCAATAAAAAATCTCTCATGTTTCGAGAAATCTGAAATTCCTAAAAAATCTGTCAAAAATATCACATATAATAAAAATCCCACAAAGAAATACTGCATTAAAAATCTTACACAAACATATTAAGGGTGTGTGCGAGTTCGACTAAATTGCTGACTAAAATAAATTGAACGAATTTCCATTCGATCGCTATTCGGTAACCGGTAATTGTTAAAGTCCCCAATAAATTGATTATCATTTGTCTGTTTGCTGTCTTCCAATTTAGATCAATTTAGTTTGCTCGAAAATTTGATAAATTGAAAATAAGCGCTGCATTACCGACAAAATTTAGTTTAGTCAGCAATTTAGTCGAACTCGCACACAACCTAAATATATAAAAAAGCAAAAAAAACATATTAAAAGATGATATCTATATTAATTAAAATTAATTAAAATTAATTAAAATTAATTAAAATTCATCAAAAAACTAAAAATATTTAAAAAAATTGTGTGAGAATAAAAAATCTGACATCGAATTAAAAATCCGATCAGATATATTTTATCTTCCACGTATTAAAAAAAAAACAAAGTAGATTTATTTAACAAAAAATACCATTAATGGGACATTTCCCATAGGACTGGCAATTCATGGCATTTTTCAAAACAATTTTTAATGGTAATTTAAGTTTAAATTGTTTTTTTCTTTATAAAATCCGTTTTAAAACAATTAGAAAACAAAAGAAGATTTATAGGTTTATTTTTGATTTTAGTATAACAGTTTTGGTAACGATTTAAAACAGAATCTATTTCAATTGTGGTTTCAAACACTGATTTATTTTCGTGGGTTACTGAAACTGTTATGCGATGCACTCACCAAAGTAATTTAGTTTGCGTATTTTCCATGCGAGACTTATGACCGCATTGACAACAGTTCACGCTGTTTAATGTGCGAAATAAATCAATTTTTTGTTTTTCTTTGTATTTGCAAAATATATCTCGAATGTCTTCAGCTATTTCTTCAATTTCTTCAACATCTTCGGTCAGTTCCATTTCGCAGTTTCTATTCTTATTTTTTTTTTTGGTTTATTTTAGGTTTACAATAAATTATTGAAAAATAAATATAATTTCAAAAAGAAAATGGTTATTTTGACAAACTTCAAAGAAAGTCGGCGAATTCGTCACGACTAGGGTTACCATTGCGAATTTTGAGAATGTATAAAAAGTTTCAGCGTCGAAAATAAATCGCCATATTTTATTTTTTATATTTAAGAAAAATGATTCTCTTATAAAAAATAAAACGTACAATCAAAATAAAGTAAATTAAATAAAACCAGCTAATATTTTAATTCTCTTAATCAACGTTTTTTTTTTTATTAATTTTGAACAAAAGTAGCGCCGGTAGCTCAGAGGTTAGTGCATTGTACTGCGAGCCGAAAGGTCCCATGTTCAAATTTGGACTAGGGGTAACAAAATCTTTTTCATAGAAAACATTTTTCTATACCGCACTACCTCTCGGCAGTCAATGGCAAAACCAACGTGAGTAAACATTGCCTATGAAAAGCTCTAACCCGTTGTTCGGATTTGACATTAAACCAAGAAAAAGAAAATATATAAAGGACAGACCGAAAATTTTTGAAAAAGGTAGAAACATTTTTCGTAAAAAAACGTAAAGAATTAGAATTCCAAAAGAAAAACATATGAAATGCAACACTGTCGAATTCGCTTCGGAGTTTCGAAATTTTCGAACTGGATTTTCGAAAAAACTGAAAAACGGCGAATTCACCGAGCAGCACGACTAGCACAAAAATTATTACATGAACAAAAAAAAAATATACTATTGAAAATTAACCAACAAAAAAACTGACATCCGTTGGAATTCGCCGTATAATTTTCAGTTTTTTCGAAGGTCCAGTTCGAATTTTTCGAAGGTCCAGTTCGAATTTTCCCAGTTCGAAAGCGAATTCAATGAACCGGTTCAGAAAAGAAGAAGAAGAATGACGCGCGCACCAAAAAAAAAGTTAAATGTGGAAGGCATTTGTGGTGTTGTGTTTAAATAAAAAGAATTAAAGAGAATTACAATATTAAAATGTGAATATTTAGATTTAGAAGCCAATAAAACATAAAACAAACATAATAAAACGCGAAAATAGAAGCAGGCAGTAAAAATGATGATTCAAAGATAAAAGAATAAAAGAAAAAGGTGCTTTAAAATATAAATAAATAGATATATATAATCCACAAAAAAATATATATTTTTTTGACGCCACCATTTTACGATTTACGATTGCATATGTATATGTTAAACGTCAGACAAACGTCAGAAGAAAAACGTCAAAAATTGGAGATCGTAATGGTGTGTGTAGCTTCGTAGAGAAAAATTTTCTCAAATACGGAAAAAACTTTTTCACTTGGTTAAATCATTTACGAAGCAGAAGTTTAGACTCAAGTTGTATGCAAAAATGTGCGTGAAACGGAAATTGTGATAAACGGAGCCACCAGTTGAAGGAGAAAACGGATTAAAAATTTCAACAATTTTGTGGAAATAATTAGCTGGAGACAAAAAAAAAGCATTGGATACCCAGCGAACACCAAACCACACATCGTTTCTTGGTGAAAAAGTTGTGCGTACAGACAACGAAATGATGGAGCAATAAAAGGAGGGGGAAATGATATGAAAAGAAGAAAAAAAATCGAAACAAAAAACGCAGGCATTACAAGAAAAAGCAGTCGGCAGAAGCAAATCAACGAAGCATTAATCAATTTTCAGTCGGGTAAATGTTTTTACTAATTTTTTTGCAGTTATTAAATGTTGTACGAATTCAATGGCATCGGTTGTTGGAACCATATTTTGTGCAAATAAAAAAAAAATGCCAAAATCCTTTGGACTAACGAGAAAAAAGCAGTTCAACTTTGTTGGACGGACGCCGCCATTTTGTTTCGTTGTCTGTATTTTGCGAACATAAAAATCAGCTGAGTTGGTTGTGAGAATTAAAACAACGGGGAAGCAAGCAAAAAAAACCTGAAGCACATTGTGATTGAGTGCTACAATCGGTATATCATACTTCGGGCGTTCTGAACTCTAACTGTCAAAAAGAGATTTGCATTTGTTTTTTTAACTCTTAACAAAGAAAAGAGTCAGTAAATTGCGTTTGTTTATTCGTTCAGATTTTCGATGTCGGTTGTTCAGAGCACACTCGACGTGCTCGATTTTAATTTATCGAGCTGGCTGAACAATACTGATTTTGACTTTCTTTTTACTAGACAAACACATGTCTTAATACGAATTTAACAACTGCTCAAATTGTTTGTAATTTAAATCAGAGTCTTCAGGTTGAGTTCAGATTGCGTTCAACTCTGACAATATTCGGAATATTCAGATCATGTTCAGAACTCTGCTCTGAAATGATTTACGAAAACGCCCTTTGAGAAAATTTAAAAATTAAGGCTTATTTTTTGTATCTGCTAAAATGCGTTTGACAAGGATTCAAATTTGTTTTTGTTATTTAATTTTTGACAGCCTAATGAACAAAAAAACGATATATTTATAATAAACAATGTCACTTTAAAGTAAAACTAAGGTATGTTAATATGTACGTACAGCCTACGTACAGCCCTATATCATTTTCATTTTTTGACTTTCAAAAAAACATTTTTTTTTTAATTTATATGTAAAAAAAACAACATTTTTACAAAAGCTGCAATTTATTTTCTCATGAAGCTCAAACTCATCACGTTCTTGTTTGGATTAAAACCAAAAGTGAGAGTATATTAAAAATCACCTAAAATACAGCCAGACCATATATCTACAACGCTTACCTGTTTGTGATCACAGGTATTTTATACGTCGGGATTTAAGTTTTTGCAGGTATTTTGGATTAAAATTCGTCCGGATTAATATTTTCGTCGGGGTTAATAGTTCCACTCGCCTAGCAACAGGAGGGTTTTTACTATTTCATTTATTTACATAAATATAGTTTGTCCTTCATGTTATTTATAGTGTTTAAAAGACTTAATATAGCGTACTCTAAAATCTGAAAGACTAAAATTTGTATATGTTTATATGACCGACCTTAAAGAGCAGCAATAGTGCAGCTATATTGAGGTTTATTTAAATCTTTATAGTTATTTTCCATATAAACATTTTATTGCTGTACGTACTAACAAAAAAACAAAATGTTTATATGACGACGTTTTTGTCAACTTGCTTTTGCGCTCCTTCGTTGTTTTCGCTCTACTCCTTGTACTCATTTTTCAGATTTTTTGTACCTGCGGCGAATGTCAGACACTGCAGCAATGTCGACGACGCACCGCCTGTGTCGACGACCGAAAATTAATCGATAATTAATAAAATTTTTCATTTGCTTAACGTTAGTTCGTTGTACTTATTGTTTCGCTAAAGTTATTTTTGTTTATTTAGTTGTTCAATTGCGCAGAGTACGTGGTAGTGATTGGTGTGAAGTAATTATTTGCACAGGCATGCAAACTAAACTATAAGGAAATGAATATATTACAATTTCCAATTTGTTTATAATTTTTTTTTTTCATTTCTGATTTGTTTAATAGAATTTATAAATTATATGAAGCCATACAAAAAAGAGGCCGTCGTTGTGCCAGCCAATCAGTCACTTGACTCAAGGTTATTTGTCGTTGCATTTCACGTCATGTCTTGCGTTTCTCTTAATATTTTTTACAAATACGTTTCCCTTTCAGCGTTAACGAATGTGCAATTAATTGATTTTTTTTTTATTATCTTCTGTTTGTGTTTTTCGGAGCTCTGATTTTGTCGGAAGCTTATTCACCAACATTTCACATTTGCATTAGTGATGTTTATGTGATGGGTACTCTTTAATTGATGTAAATATTAAGTAGTCGGTACCCACATATTTTAAAAGCTTTTAATCATTTTTTTCAATACTTTATATTACTAGCTGGACTCGTGCACGACTCTTGCAAAGATTTTGTGAATGCAAGGAAATGGAGTTATTATATTAATAAAAAGAACATTTTTATGTCAGAGACCCATGCTTCGCCGTGGACGTTTTTTTATTGGTGTTATAAATGTAGTAACCAAAACAAAAATAATTCCCCGTAGAATTCTTTCCGGTAGAATTCTTCCCCGTATCGTTTTTGTAGTAGAAGTTTTAGTGTGGTGAGTTTAGTGTGATGAATTTAGTTTGGTGAATTTTATGTGGTGAGTTTCGGTGTGGTATAGTGATGACGAGTGATAGCGGAGATAGCATGGAAACCATGACTTATATATCGTCGTTGTAGAAGTGTCATCAAATAAATTTTTTTTATAAAGGATTTTGTTGCATTTTCTGTTAACTTTTTATGAAACGAATATCTTGAGTACTTTTTAAAAAAATGTTAAAAAACACTATTCATTTTGAATTAAAAAATGTTTGTAGAAAAAAATAAAAATTTCACAATTTTCAATCTTCAAGTGCTGTCCAAAATATAAATATAAAAAATGGTAATGAAGGACATAAACAAAGATTCCTGGTTTAATGTTTCCGCTAATTGCTTCTTCATTTATAGTTTTTAAAAAATACAATTATGTATCAGAGCGCCGATTAAAAATAGAAACGACATCCCATACTTAAAAATTGTATTTTGAATTATGAATAATTTACAAAACCACAACTCGAATTTTTAAGAATGTTATTTGGTGACTTTTACTTCTACAACAATGATATAAGAGTACTTTTTTAGAAGTTTACCCCCAAATCATGTATCTTTTTATTTATCCTGTGACTCCGATTTGTTTCCAGTCCCCTTCGTCTAAAATTTGTATAACGTATTTCAAACGTTTCGTTCGTTTCGCTCGTTGAATCGAACGTTTGTTCAAAATTTTTGTTTTGCAAACTATTTTTCATAAACAAAAATTATTATTTTTTTTTTTTTACTTTGTCGTATGATTTATATGCTGGCAACCAAAAAACTTTCAAAACGAGCGTACTCAACGTTTCGTTTGATACACGAATCAAAAATTGTAGTCACACGATATTCAACCGATATTCAAACGAATTGTAGCCGATATCGTTGTCACCGGGAAATACATGATCGACACGTTAATATTTTTTTAGATATTAGAAAAGCAACAAAGAAAAATTGGTAGACATTTTTTATTGATTTTTGTAAATAATATACATAATTTTTATGGAATTTCTTTAAAATGTTCATTATTTATTTATTTTTACTAATTTCAATTCAAAGGCCAAATGATACAAAAATCTTCATTGAATCGGAACGCTACAGAAAACTAAAGTCGTTTATAAATCCGGTTTCTTTTCCTGATTATAACCTAGAAGTCTTCAAAACCCCATAAAATAAAAATAACTTCAAATATATATTTTAAGTACTCATTTCTGAAACGCAAAATATTTTCCAACACTATTTCGTATAATAATTTTGACATTTTGTATCATTCGTTTGTTTTACTCGTTGCGATTATTCGTTGCTGCAGCTGCTGTTGCTCCCATTCTTTGCAGATGTCAGGGTTGCTTTGCAGCTGGTAGTGTGCTTGCCTAGCAAAATAATTCGCGGCTTTATGGTTGCTTTAAGGCATTAAATGAAGATGTGCAGATTTACATAAATGTGTACCTGGAATTTAGCTCTTGGTTTTCCAAATTTATGATATACATTCCGCATACTACATAGTTGGAAACATTGCTGCTGCAAATCTGTTAACAGCTGTTTAATTTAAAAATGTTATTAGCAGAGAGAGAGAAAGAACGAGCAATTGGTGGCTCACTTGAAAGCGTGTTGTCGCAGTCTTCAAAATATTTAAAACAGCTGTTGATAAAATAACCAACTATTTTGATACTATTAAAATAATAGTATTTCATATTAATTAATTTGTATTAATTTTTGTATTGTTTTTTTTCTTATACTTTTAGTGACTGTTGAGAGAAATGGTTGTTGGTTCGAATAACAGTCGACGCGGTGAAACTATCAGCAGCAGATACACAAACTCCAACTCATCCACCACAGCGGCACCCAAATCCCACTCGATGTCATCGACTGGTGGATGCAATGGATACAACAGCAACAGTGGCAGTGGTAGCAGCAGTAATAACAGTAGCAGCAACAATCATCTCACGGTAAATGGCTATCACTTGGGCGGTACGGGTTCGAATGGGTCGACCAGCAGCATTGTGAGTCGTCTCTCACAGTCGACTGGCATGACACCAAAAGAACTGTCTGAAAATGATGATCTAGCCACCTCCTTGATACTGGATCCACATTTAGGTTTTCAAACGCACAAAATGAATATACGTTACCGTCCATTGAAAGTCGATAGTGTGCAATTGAAATCAATTGTTGAAGAATTTATAAAAACGCAGAGTTATGATGTTGCTGTTAAGCGGATATTCAGCGGGCCATGGATACCGCGTAGTTGTAAGAGCAAAAATAAAATGTCCATCAAGCGGTTGCATGATCATGTAAGTTAATAAATAAGAGTATTGAGATAAAATTAAACGAGGAACATTTTTTAGAAAAGATTAATTGAAATTTAGAAATCATATTTGAAATTCAGAATTTCCATTTGAAATTCACAAGGTGTCAATTTCAAAAGGAAAAGAAAGTTATGAATATCATTTTTTTTTTGTTGTTTTCAAATGAAATTTCTGAATTTCAATTTTTTTTTTTAATTTCAAATGAATTTTCTAAATTTCTATTGATGTCTTTTGAATTTCAAATGGAAAATCTGAATTATATTTGGTGTGTTTTGAATTTAAAATGAAATTTATGAATTATAATTGATGTATTTTGATTTTCAATTGGGATTTCTGAATTACAATTGACGTCTTTTGGAACTTCTGGATTAGAATTGATAGATTTTGAAAATATAATTAAATTTCTGAATTACCAATAATGTCTTGAATTTCAAATGAAATTTCTGAAGTAGAATTTAGTCTTTTGAATTTCAAATGGATTTTCTGAATTTCTACTGATGTCTTTTGAATTTCAAATGGAATTTCTGAATTACAATTGACGTCTTTTAACTTTAAAATGAAATTACTGAATTAGAATTGATAGGTTTTAAAAATCAAATGGAATTTCTGAATTACAATTGATGTCTTTTGAATTTAAAATGGAATTTCTGAAAAATAATTTATGTCTTTTGATTTTCAAAAGGAATTTCTGAATTACAATTGATTTTTATTTCATTTTTTTTATTTTCTGTGATAAAATTCATAATGAAAAATCCTTTTTTTTTTGTTTGTTTTTTTTTCAGATAATTCGTTACTTACGTGTCTTCGACAAGGACAGCGGTTTTGTCATCGAAGCCTGCTACCGCTATTCGCTCGAGGGCCAGAAGGGCGCCAAAATATGTTCCACCAAACGCTGGTCGAAACACGATAAAATCGAATGTCTCGTCGGCTGCATAGCTGAGCTAACCGAAGCCGAGGAAGCCGCGCTCCTACAAACGGGCAAAAATGATTTCTCTGTGATGTACAGTTGTCGAAAGAATTGCGCACAACTGTGGCTGGGTCCGGCCGCCTACATAAATCACGACTGTCGCGCCAACTGCAAGTTTGTGGCGACTGGACGCGACACCGCATGCGTCAAGGTGCTGCGCGATATTGAGGTGGGCGAGGAAATTACCTGCTTCTATGGTGAGGATTTCTTTGGCGATGGCAATTGTTACTGTGAGTGCGAAACATGCGAAAGACGCGGTACTGGCGCATTTGCAGGTAAAACAAACAACAGCCAGCTGTTAAACGGCGATGTTCCGCTTGGTGTTGTCGCCATTGGCGGAGTTTGTGTAATTGGCGGCATTAATCCGCATGATCCAACCGCCAGTACAGGTTATCGCTTGCGTGAGACTGATAATCGTATTAATCGCATTAAGAGTCGTGCGAATTCGACCAACTCGACGAATACAGATTCGAATAGTTGCCTCAATTTGGACAGCAACTCGTCGGCGACGTCAACACAGCACAACAACAATAACAACAGCAACAATGCAAATCACAAAACCGACGCCACAGCTTTGGCTGTCGCCGCATCAAGCAGCAGCAGTTTGTGCGATGCAGCAAAGACAACATCGCCCCCAGCTGCTTTGAATAAATCAGCTGCTGTTGTGGTGACGCCTTTAACAATGAAGGAGCTGCGGCAGAAGGGCATGACAAAGTACGATGCCGAAATGATTATGGCCAACACCTATCAGCACAGTCATCTGCACAGTCAGCAGCAGCCTCAACCGCCGCCACAACAAACTGCAGCCAGTGCAGAAAACTGCAGCAACAGCGCAGCGCAAAAACCTGCCAACGTAGCCGCCACAGTCGCCAGCGCCACCGTCGAAGTAAGCAAAAACTGCTTTAATGTTAATCGCGAATCTTTGCGTAAATCAGCGCGCGTCAACAGCACCAGCAGCACTATTTCTTCAACTTCAACGGAGGATTTCACGAGTCCGGTGGCGCATGTATTTCGCGCGCAACTCAATGCCAAGGCTGCGGCGGCGGCGGCGCTATTGAGCTCTGCAGCGATGGAAGAGCCGAAACCGATAGAGACGACGACGCGTCGACAACTGCGTCGCGGCACCACATCGCAGCGACCGGAAGAACACAGAGTGTTGCCCGTGCGCACGTTGCGTCAGACAAGATCGACGGCATGCAACAGCGTTGTAAATTGCAGCAGTGTCAACAGCAATAGTTGCAACGCTGACGAGGTTATTGTGCTGGAGTCGTCGGATCAGGATGATGAGCGCAATGATTATATTGCGAATGTGGCGCATCCCTACAAGGGTTGTGTCTTTAATGAGCGACATGAAAGTGCTGCCGCGGCAGACGCTGACACGATTAACTCTACCACAACCAACAACAACACCACTACCACCACCGACGAAAATAGTCTGAAAGCTGCCAATGTAACAACACAACAACAACCACAACAACAAATACAACAACGCGTGACGCGCAATGGCATCGTGCGACATGCGTTGAGCTGCAGCGCTGTAGGCGGCGGTACAATTGGAGTTGGAAGAGTGCTGCGCAAACAACAGCAGCAGCAAAGTGTCGCCACCAAACAAAAGAGCGCCGTTGCCGTTACCGCCGCCGCGTCGACGCTTAAATCGAATGCAACAAATGCTGCCACTAACATTTGTAATAATAGTAGTAGTAATTGTAATATTATTAGTAGTAATAGTAGTAGTAACTATGAAAATGCGCCGAGCTTGCAAAGAGTAGCGGAAGTAGTTGCCACCGACGTCGCCGAAAATGCCGCCGTTGCTGACATGTCGCCAACATCGCCACCAACGACGCAACAGCAGCAGCAACAACTGACAAACACACCGAATAGCGTCGCCGCCGTCGAGCTGCTCAACAGCGGCGGCAGCAGCAACTTGAGCACCTTGAGCAACTGCAGCAGCAGTAGCAAAGGTGACTCTGCCACTAGCAGTAGTAATAATAGTTACAATATTAATAATAATAATAGTAGGTTGTTAGTAGTGAGCCCAAGTTATAGAAAGAATTTATTTGAGTCGTTTGAGGAGGCCTCAAAAACGAGCACGGCTAATGAGTCGGCAGAACTTAGGCCAGAGCCAGTTTTGCAGCGTTTGCGACGCAGCGCAAATACCCGCAGCCACAACAACAACAATAACAACGACAACACGCATTTAACGTCTCTTGTTGCCAATGCCGAAAGCAATTTGCTGCTGCGCAAGCGCATGCACAGCAACAGCGAGCTGTGTAAAGTTGCAACAAACGCCGTCGCCGCCGCTGTTGAACCGCTGCTTAAGACACCCGAGCGTCGTCTAAAACTGACGCTGCGCATGAAGCGCTCGCCCATACTCGATGAGGTCATTGAGTCCGGTACCAGTTTGAGCGACGAAAGCAGCAGCATAACTGGCTCTAGCGTCGCTTCATCCTCATCCTACTCGGAGCCCGTGGAATACGAAATACTGCGCATGGAGGGCATTTGCGAGAATGGCGTTGAGTTTGATGCTATGCCGCAGAAGCGCAAGAAGCGACACAAATCAAAGGAGCATCATCATCACCATCATCATAATCGTAGGCATCACAAAAAACAGCAACAACTACAGTTGCAACGGCAACAAGAACAGCAACAGCAGCAGTTGGCTTCAATTGCAGAGTGCGCTGTTTTATCACCTGAGCCTGTGCCGCCTGTTGTCGATGCTCTTGCTGTTGCACCTCCCCTCAACGTCGCTACGACGCCACAGAAAAAACGTTTACGTTTAATTTTTGGCAATGAAACTCATACTATCGACATTCCACCAACTGCCGCCAACGCCAACACAACATTGTCATCATCATCTGCTTCCGAAGCCAATGATTCCTTCGCCTCACACAATACATCGTTAAATTCATTGAACACAACCGCTGCCGCATCCACTGAGGCGGCCGCCTCACCACAATCGATCAATTCATCGAATTGTTCATTTGTTGGCGCCACCTTTGGCAGCACCGCCATGGTGTCAGATGAGCTGTCGACGGCGGCCACTTGTGCGCCTTTAAATCTATCATTTTCATCCAAAGCTCATTCACCCGCCTCGCACAACAAGACCTCAACATTTCACACACATTTGCTTGCCGAGCTGCCAACGTTGCGTCAATTCTCCGCAACGCACAACCTTTTGAGCAGCGCTTCGCACAATGCGGCAACTGCTGCGCTAGCAACGGGCAGCGCGGCGGCGACAGCAGCGACTGCTACCACCAGCAGTCTGTTTTTGTCGCAGGCAATGCCCACACATACGTTTGGCTCGTGCGCGCTGTTGGCACCACCTTTTGCGCGTAACATGCCGGTGGCACTGAATGCAAATGGCGCCAATACTGCAGCAGCAGCGGCTGCCGCCAACACGTCTGCACTGCGTCTACATTTAGCAACGGCGGCAGCAGCGTCTACAGCGACAGCAACAGCCGCCACTGCAACGGCAACTGGCAAAAATGCGTCTGATCTCCTGACGAATTGACTTTCGTTTAAAGCAACTTCCGCAATGCCTAAACAACCTTTTAACACTTTTCTTGCTCCTCCTCCTCATTCTCCTTCTCCTAAATTTCAACTACACTCGCCTCTTTCTTTCACACATCCTCCTCCTCCTCCTTATTTTCCTTTAATAATAACATAGTAAAGTTCTGCTATTGTAAAGTTGTGTAAATGTGAATGTTTAGGGCTCCGCCATAGCATTTCATTAAAAGAGTTGACTTTAATTAAATGCCTAGTTTCTAAGTTAGTGTTTATTTTAATATTTTATTTTATTAATAGTTATAGTTATTTGAATTTATTATATAATTATAATACGTTTGCGCGCAATGCAGCAAATAGTTGTTTAAGTATTGAAATTGAACCACAAAACGTTGCAATAAATCGATAACGTTATTTTTTTTATAAATTTTTGAACATTTTACATATGTATTTTATTTGTATATAAATTATTATTGCATTTTATTATAAATCGTTGCATTTTATTAATTGTCGTTGACAACCAGTTTTTTTTTGTTTGCCAGAAGAACTATTTCAATCGCTATTCTAGAATCTACTCTTATTTCGAATTAGATATTCTTGTTTTTTTTTTTGTAATTTGAAATTTTATAAGGAGTTCTCTAAATACTAAAAGCACTTTGATCATCTTCAGTTAAGCATAAACTGTCACTTCAACAGAGAGTTCTTCATAGAATCTATTGAATTGAAAGACTACACTGAATATTGTGAAAACGGCGCTTACTGTCACAACAGATAATTTTTATAGCTATTTTAGAATCCTCTCGGTTTTCAGACCAGAGATTTTTATATTTCAAATTCTACAAATTCATTTTACATTTATACAACTGGTTATTCGGTTACGGTCCAGCTTTTGATCTATTTTCAATGGAATTTCATATACAATTTATATGAAATGATTTTGCATTCGATATCTCAGTGCAAAGATTTGTTTTTCAATGAATACAGTCCGTTTGCCTTGGCTTCAATGATTTGAATTCGTATGGAAAACATTTAGATAAATCGTCGTTGTAGAACGAAAAGTCACCAACTACATTTTTATGAAAAACTTAAATTTCGAGTTTGTTGATTAATATTAAAAAAAGTAATTGATGCATTTTTAAAGTTGAAATATCAATTGATAGATTTACATTTACTTATCATGTGATAAAAATTGAGATCATCGATTAAAAATTAACAGATATATAAAGATTTTTGTAAAAGAATATTTGGCATTTTGAAAATGTATTTGGTGACTTTTCGTTCTACAATGACGATATTGTTACATCGAATTCAGAACCGTATTACAAATTGTCTATGAAATACGATCTAAAGCTGGAACATGATCTAAATTATTTCAGAATAATGCTATTGTAGTTACCATGGTTGGGTAGTGTACAAAACAAACAAAATAATAAAGTTCAGAAAAAAAACAATTAATCGCATCAAATTAAAAGAAAGTTACAAACCAAAAGAACCTTTTAATCGTTTTGTGATAAATTTAAAATAAAAAAATAAAAAAGGCGGTTTTCGTTTCGATTATGTTAGTGGAATATTAAATTTTACAAAAAAATTAAATTAATAGAACTAAATTAGTAGAATAAAAAAATAAAAAAAAAACAATGAAAAATCCAAGCATGTTCCGACTTTCGATCGAATTTCATATAAAAAATGTAAAATGGTTTTGAATTCGATGCCTCAGTTCGAAAATTTGTTTTTTTCAATGAATTCAATTCGTTTGCTTTGACTTCAACGATTGAGTTGGTTTGAAAATTTTTTTGTTCATTCAAAACCGTTTGTTTACAAATTTTATATGAAATTCGAAACATGGCCGATAATTTCCCAATTTAAAAAAAACGTTTCTTAAAGACTAAAATAATATCATTTGGTTCAAATTAAATACTAAACGTTTGTCAAATTAACTGACCACGTTTTTAATTTCGTTTCGTTCAGTACCCTTGGCATGTCAAAACCTGGTGTTTTCAATAACAATTTATGCGAAAACTGCTTGCGCGGATAACTTAAACAACTGAGAAATTAAATTAATCGGTTTTAGTTCTGCTAATTTTATTTAAAATCAACCGTCGACTTTAATACGGCTTTGTCCTAATTAGTGGTGAACCTTAGCTCTTCAATTGAAGAATCGAATTATGCTGAAAATTCTTCAATTGAAGAAAAGTTTAGCGATAGGTCTAAAGGAGTGTATGGAATTTTAATTCATCGCTTCCTGGAACACGACACTTTCGATCGATATTCAAAAATTAGACAACAGATATTGAATTGATTGTATTGAAAATTGTAAAATCAAATTCTGAAAACAAGCTAGAACATAACCCATAAAGTTCTTTCGAGTTGAAATTAGCAACAGATATTGTAAAACAAAAACAATTACAATCGAACACATTTTCAAATATAATTGAAGTGCCCTTTATGACTATTATACGAAAGTCATGTAAATTTTAAACAAATTTCAATTTTTTAAAAGTCAAATAACATGAATTCCAAATACGTGTATGAAATTTTGATTTTAAGTTTTCGTTGCGTCATTTGTTTTGAAATGCAGAAAGTATTTAAAATAGTTTCATATTTAAATATTTTAGAAATTTTCCTAAATTTTGCTTTAAAATTATGTGATCTTCAACGTTTTTTTTTAGCTTAATTTTTTACTTTTGAAAAAAAGTTTTAGAACGATTTAAATGTGCTATACAATTATAAAATATAACGTTATCGATTTGCATGCGAATTTTGTAAAACAAAAAACCAAAATTTATAAAGTTTTTGTTTAAAAACAAAAAGAAATTGTTGCTGTTGCGGCGACGGCGGCATCGGCGCAGAAGACTGACGTTAATTAAAAATAAATCGCCAATTAATTTGGTCAACTTGCAAAAGTCAAGTTGAAAATTTGTTACAAAACATGGTATATACCATACTATTTTCTTTTTTTTTTTTTTTTAAATATGTGTGTATGATGATGTTTTACTAAAGCATAATATTTTGCTTTCTCTTTCTTTTTTCTCTTTTTTTTTCATTTCTTGTGCATTTCAGATGGAAGGTTTAGACATAAAAATAGAGCAAACACTCTAAGCAAAGCCGGCATGCATCATATTGATGATGATATTGCTGCTGATAATGATGTTGATGATGATGATATGAATAATAATAATAATGATAAAAATTATAACAAGCATGTAACCATTAAAAAATTGCGCATTGAATTAAACCGAATTAAATTTGTGTACAGTTAAACTACAGTTGTAGCTAAATGCGCCACGGCAACATTATTCAATTCCACATCATACATAATAATAATATTAATAATTATATAGAACAAAGAACGAATTCAAATAAATACAAATTATATAAATAATTCTTATTAATAAAATTAAAAAACAAAAAAACTTAAACGTAAAAAAGTTATCATTTGTAAAATAGATATTTTTTTTTCACTCTTTAATTATATTTAATTTTAAAATATATATTTATTTTTAATTATTTTATTCAAAAATACATGTGTGTGTGTTGCCACAAATTTTCAATTGGAAATTAAAACATAAAAAAAGGAATACAGTGCGTGTTGTAATTGTAAAAAATTGTGAAATAAAAACTCTATTTAAATTGTCTTTATTTTGTGTTATTTTTTAAATCAGTTTATATATAAAATAAGAATAAAATATAAAAATCCATGAATTCCAAAATCGATATTTATTTGTATTAATTGCGTTGTACTTTTAAACCACATTTATAAATATTTTTTCTTTTTGTAAGGAAGTAAATTTTTTAATATTGTTTTATTACTTTTTTTTATTAAAATCTGTACATGCCTTCTTTAAAGTTGAATATTATAGTAAAATATTAATAATTTTCATTATATTGAGCTGTTGGAAATATTGTCACTTTAAAAATGTACTATTTCTAAAGCTTTTTTTTTAATAGGTACTTTTAACGTTCAAAGATTTAGAATAAAAAAGTTTCCAGATGTAATTTTTCTTATATCTCACGTTAAATTTCCCGAATCATGTAAATCATAAAATCATCTCTCTTTAAAAATCTATCGTTTGTCGATTATTTACACTTTAGTGTTATCGTGAACAGTGTTGCAAATTTCGTAGTTTTTTTACACCCACACCAAAAGCGAAACTCCAATACCCAGCAAGACATGCCTTACCGAAACTCCAACAATATTATATTTTCTCACTCATACATAAATAGTTTGAAATACATCCCTGCAGGATCAATGATAGGTATATGACCCATAATTTTACTAATAATGAAAACTAATATTTTTTTGAGCATCGGTTTGCCACCATTTTTTATTTGTAGGTTATTTATTACGTTTAGCCGCTACAGCAGGAGTTGAAAAAAGATGTTACTTAAATTATAAACACTATCAGCCTAACCAATAAATGAAATAATGTCGACTTTAAAGAAAGTATCAGCTTTTTGACAAATAAATATTAGAGAAAATTGTCGGAAAAGCTGATACTATCTTTAGAGTCGACTTTATTTCGTTTATTAGTTAGGCTGTATAAGAATTCTTGAAAAGAGTATTTGTATATATTGCTTATTTATCTATTCATATTATAGATATCATCAAAGTGAAAGGGTCATCTGCATTAAACAAATGCATGGAAGGAAGCAAAACAACGGCAAACAAAAGTTGTTTTAATAGACAATTTTGTAATGCAAACATGTTGAATGTAATGCGCATTATATTCAACGCAATAAAAACTATAGAATTTTGAGTTTTTTTGGTTTTATTTGGTCTGATTTTGGTTAGTTTACTATTAATTTAACCGTCCCTAACCTTAAAATTAAAACAGTTTATGTTACGTAAAATATTTCGTAAATTTACAAGTAATTTAATCGTCACTTATTACCAAAAGAACAGTGATAAACATATATTCAATTGTATCTCATTTCAGATGAGTGAGAAAGAGATAAAAATTCACACGCACACAAACTTTTACTGAAATTTTCAGTTTTGATACTTGTAATATTACTGCTCATATGACCGGCAGTGTTCTTGCTGGGATACTTGTAATATTACTGCTCATATGACCGGCAGTGTTCTTGCTGGGTACAGTATGGTTAAGCCAAATACATTGAGGTGTACACTAAGAAAACAGAATATTTCTGAGAATGTTGCTGCAACTAAAATACTACTTAACAATTCCAATATGCAGGAAATACAAATAAATTTGCAGCAAAAGTGTAAATAAATTGTAAATATCACATATTTTGTATTATTTGTGAGATGTTTCCTATAAACATCAGGAAAATGTCATGTTTGTGGTAGATTCACTGCAACTACTAGAGATATAGGTAGCATTGCTGCAAATATTCACATATTCCATAGATATTAATGCTTTTGTAGCAAAACTATAAATATTATCTAAATATCACAAAAAGTGTCAAATATTTGACCTGAATAATTTGCAACTGTAATGATGTTTCAACCATCTTTCGTTTTCTTAGTGTATATATGAAAAAGGTCTCTTTATGATGAAAGCCTTGTTTTCAATTATTGCGAATATTCCATTTATATAAAAATACATTAATGTACACGTTTTCGTTTGAAACATCCCTTTTAGCGGCTTTGAATTGCAGGGGGATGCTGAATTACCGGCCGAAATGAAAATAAAAAATGGGGTCCGATCTATCTTTTCTTAGTTCTCATTATTTTTGCAAACATACAGGGCGTGGCATTTTTTCTCTAGACATTTTTAATTTAGGATTTTTCACCTGCAGAACACATTAAATGCACATAAGGAGACCGTTAATTTTTAGACTTACCGAAATACTTTTTCATCTTTTTATGATATCGTAATCGTAATTTTTACTACACTTTGATTTATCGTATAAACAATAGCAACCCTGTCAGTCAACAGCGTCCCATCAGCTGTTTGGAAGAAGAAATTGGTATGACGTATGTGTTTTGAAAATTTTTTGTTATCATTAGAAAACTGAGTAATGCTAATACATTGGATTAAGAGACATAACTAGTAATAATAGCAAAATGACGCGGAACGTGCTGCAGAGTAGCCTACTCAGTGCGGGTTTCAGTATTATATTTCAGGTATTTCTTTTCAGTTGAGTTACGTGGCCATTCTTAACTTAAAACGTTCTTTCTTCTGATTCATTGTGGACAACAGATCCTCTGCCGTTTCATCACCTTCGGCATCAATGCCTTCATTGTACGCAACGTGGGACGTGAGGTATTGGGCATCATGAATGTGCGGCTGCTGCTGCTCGAGAGTACGTTGCTGTTTTTGTCCCGTGAAGCCATAAATCGCGCCGCCTTAAGTGCGACAACACAACACAAGGAACGGTGCTCCTGGGCACAGCTCATCAATCAGATGTGGCTCACGTAAGTATTATGATTGAAGCTGTATTTGTTATATATAAAGCAGTTGGTATAATTTGTAGTGTTCCCATTTGTTTCGTGCTGTGTATTCCCTGCGTCTATATTTGGCTGCATCTGCTATCGCCTGTCGACGAACTATTGCGCGCTCAATATAATGCTGCCTGCTATGCGGTTGCATTCTCCTGCATTGTGGAGCAATGCGCAGAGGCACCTGTATTTGTGACGCAGGTTTTCTGTTTTGTCAAGCTTAAGATTGTGCTAAATACAATGCATATCGTTGTGCGATCCTTTATATTCATTTGGATTGTATTGGGTGATCGAAGCGCTGCTATTGATGCCTTTGCCATGGCGCAGGTGGTCAGCACTTTTGTTATATTAATCGGTTATTATGTGTTCTATTACGTATATATTGCAAAATTGAATGCGTATCGAAAAAAACTGCTACACACTATAATTAACCAGCAGGAGCTGTCAGCTGCAGCGGGCGTTGATCATGAACACAGCGCAGAGCAGCCTAAAATGGAGCAGGCTTTATTTAAGAATATGGATGATTTTCCATTTACCAAAATTAGCGAATTGTTGCCGGGTGTCATGGAAAACAAGGTATGTATAATAAATGTTTTTTGTCCATATCTAAATTAAATCTTAAATAAACTCTGAATTCAGTATGTGTATAATTCCGATTTGTAGTGTCAGACAATTCTTTCTCGCGACAGATTCTTCTTTAGACAATTCTTCCCTTTAAATATTCAAATAATTTAAATAAATTTAATATTGGTAAGATTTTTTAGAAATCCGAAAAGAATTGTCCGGGAAAATTTGTGTCTAGTTTAAATTGTCTCAGGAATTATGTATCTCAAGGAAGAATTGTCCTCTGAAAGAATTGTCTCAGTGAAGAATTGTCCGGAAATAAATTAAATCGGATAAGAATTGAATAATTTAAATAGATTTCTTATCTGTTAAAAATAATCTGGAAAGAATTTTATTTGGAAAGATTTGCCTCGGGGGAATAATTGTCCGGCAAATACTTGTCCGGGAAATACTTGTCCAGGGAATAATGTAATATTAATTCTGAAAGTAATTTTCCGGGAAAAATTGTATCTGGGAAGAATTATATTAGTGAAAAATTGTATCGGGAAAGAATTGAATAATTTAAATAGAAGAAGATAATTGTTTCTGGTTAAAATTGTCTCAGGGAAGAATTATCACTGAAAATAATGGTTCGCGAAAAATTCTCTTGAAAAATAATTGTCAGAAATGGTTTATAGCTAAATTATTTTTTTTTTTCATACAGTCAAAACTCCTTAATACAGAGCTGCAAACACTGACGTTGAGCTTCATAAAGCAAGGTGTGCTCAAGCAAATACTAACTGAGGGCGAAAAGTACGTCATGTCAATGAGTCCGGTGCTTTCATTCAGCGAACAAGCCACCTATGATGTCGTCAACAATCTGGGCAGTCTGGCGGCACGTTTTATATTTCGTCCCATAGAGGAGAATAGTTATTTCTACTTTACGCAGACCATAGCGCGTGATGTCAAACTACAGCTGCAGAGCAAAGTAAGTAGTGTTTAGATAATGTGGTGTCTAAACAACGCTTTACAAATTGCAGGAAAAAGTACTGCAGGCCAGTAAAGTTCTCAGCACTCTAACGTTGACCGTTACTTCCATTGGTATGTTGGCCTTTACATTTGGCCAAAGTTATTCTCACACTGTGTTGCTGATCTACGGAGGCGCTGATTTTGTGGCTGGTGGTTTGCCCGAGAATCTGCTAAAGTGGCACTGTTTGGCCATACTGTTTTTGGCTGTAAATGGCATCACCGAGGGTTATATGTTTGCCACGAATACCAGCAAAGATATTGACAAGTACAACTATTTGATGGCTATTTTCTCGGTTAGTTTTCTAGTGCTGTCCTATGTGCTGACGAGCTTCTTTGGCCCAGTAGGTTTTATATTCGCCAATTGCATTAATATGTTTTGTCGCATTTGTTATAGGTTTGTTAAAAACGCATTATTGACAGTCTTCATTATGAAAATTAATATACATTTTTTATTAATTAGCACTCGCTTTATAAGACAACAATTTAAGCCCGTTGGCATAAATCCCTTGAGAGATATGTTGCCACAAAAGATTTTTATACTCACACTTATTGTGGTTGGCCTCTTCTGCAAGTACACTGAGGTAAGTGTTACGGAAATAAAACTTGTTGATTATATTAAATTGTTTTTTTTTTTTGCAGTTTTTGAACTTGGGTATACCCGTGTTCTTGTTGTTGGGCTGTCTTGGAGTCGCTATCAGCTTAATTTCCTGGGCATTTGAAAACTACGAACTCGTACAACTAGGCCTACGTTATGGTCGCAAATTGAAATCCAATTGATTACGCAGCTTATACTAAAAAAAAACCTCTATAAAAGACAAATATTTATATTTATTATACGCTCAAATTATTTGTGCCATGTTAAGGCTTTTTTAAAGCATTAATTTAAGCGTTTGTATATAAATGAAGCATAATATGCTTCATTATTCTGTTGTGCAATTTATGTTAAAAGTATTAAAAAAATAAAATAATTTGGTGCGTTTTTTATTTCTAAACAAGTGAAACACACAGATTAGCTATAATCAAAACTGTTAAATTAAAAAAAAAGTGAGTCTGGAGTGTTCATTATCCGCCAATGAATACAAGAATTACTGATGGTTGCAAATTCGGGTTCTGTCTTACGTTTCGATTGCATGATTCCGATGGAATCGAGTTAAGTTTCCGGTTTGTATTCCATATTTTAATAAAAACCCTTACACGTTGAAAAAAAAACAAATCCATTTATGAAAAAAAAAAACAATTGTATGCCGCTTCAAAAATCATTTTAAAGCATAATAAAGCCTAAACTGTGCATATCTTTTTTGAATATCGATTTAGGTATAACTTTTGTATAATAAATTTGATTTTGTATATGAAACGGTTTTCGCTACTGATTTATTTATGATTTTTGTATAATAATTTCTATTTTAAAAAATCATTTTATATATTATATAAAACGATTTTCGAAACAATGAATTTTAAAAGATTTGTGTATTTCACATTCTCATCGAGGAGTTCGTAAAATATAGTCCTACAAAATTATAAATGGAGACGAAACCCTTTTAAAACAGTATTATTTTTCAACCGAAAATAAGAAATAAAAATCAATAATAAATCGATTTATACTAATTCCGATCGAATTTCATATAAAATTTGTAAACGTGTTTAAATTAAAATAATCGGTACTCAAATTTGCTTTTCAAGTAAATTCAATAACTTTGCGTAGGCTTGCATGATTTGAATTCTCTTGGAAACATTTTCCAATCGAAAATATTCCGACCTAGTTCGAACGGTAACCAATGCTTTCTTCCATACATGCTCCACAAATTTCGTATTATAATGTAGCAGTAATTTACAAACATGACTAGTTCTATGATCCACTTGCGAAGTAATCTATAAAATAAACTACCCTCCCTTACCCACTGATTACTAAATAATGTGGAAATGGAACAGATACTTGTTACTTTATTTATCTGATGTCAATTATTTTTAAACGAAAAAAAAATAAAATTAAACGATTTTAAAAGCTATTGAAATGTACGCGCTTATATTTATTATTTATTAATGATAAAAAAGGAAAGAAGTCATTCAAAATACAATATTGGTGGGTATTATGTTGGTTATTTTTGAATTTGTCTTACATATTGCTGTTTTTCAATATAGATTCTGTGGCAATGCTGTGGTAATGCTGATGTCTTGTCTTTGTATTAAATGTTATTATATTTTGTTTGAACACTATTTTAATATACTGTTATTTTTGCGTAATAGTAACAAATACCCATTATTACTTCACAAGAAGTACTTTAGAAATGAAATCAGCTCTATTACTATAGCGTACAAAGTAATGTATAAATGGAACCACCCCTCATTACTACTGCGTACAAAGTACTGCTACAAAGTAATGTTTAAAGCGACCAATCTTCATTACGATTGCGTGAAAAGTAATGCTGAGATGAAAACACCCCTTGCGAATGTTTGGTTACGAAATAATGATGTATGGTTGACGATACTTCGATACTTCTGAACAGTAATCTATATATACATGAGTTAACATTAGATTCCTTTTTACTTTGGACGCGGTGTGTAATGGGTGGTGGCTCCTTCATAGCATTACTTCGTAATCTACAGTGAATGCATACCTGATCTTGGACATGGCTGTGTAAAAGTAAACAGAACTCAGTATTGAGATTCCGACGCATACCGATTCGATAATAATTGGGCAGTAATCGACTACGTAATGATGCTATTTCTTATTGCTATATAGAGAAATCTAATTAAAATCGTTTGTTTACAAATTCTTATAAGAAATTAATTTGAATGATGACACATGTCCGATTAAAGGTCGTTTTCGTTTATTAGTTCTGAACTGATCTCAAACTGTAAAAAAAGATATGCTTTTATTTTAAAACTCTGAACATTCAGAGTCAGTAGTTTGCGTTAGTTTATTCGCTCAAATTCTCGAAGTCGGTGGTCAAACACAAGACTTCATACGAATTAGACAAATGCTGCTCAAGTTGTTTGTAATTTAAATCAGAGTCTTCAGGTTGAGTTAAGATTGCGTTCGACTCTGACAATATTCGGAATGTTCAGATCATGAAGAAGTCTGCTCTGAAATGGTTTACGAAACCCAGTAGAAATAAAAATCAACTATATGAATTTTTGCCATCACGTTGGCAACAACATCTTTCAACAAGTCGCCTCCCACAAAGATCTGGCAACACTGTTGTTGCAGCATTGCAATACAAGATTGCTGGCAACACTGAGCGCATATCTAAGAAATTGTAAATTGTTTTTAAAACACCGCCGCGTCTTGTAATATTTTCAATAAATAAAATATTTTAGAGCAAAGCAAGGCGTAAATTTAATTAACAACACAAAGGGTAAGCACTACACTATCGATTTAATTGATAAAATACATTAAAACCACTACTTAAGTGGAGCATAGAAAGCATGCAAGCAAAGCATTTTTTCCAAATATAAACAAAATGCATTTGTTGCTCTGAATTTTAATTAGTTTTTGATTTAATACTGCGGCGCTCTATTTAGTTTGATTTAATTTTTTTACCTAAAGATGAAGAAAGTAGCACGTATGCGTATTGCAGTGGACGAACATGCAAATATTGGTGGCGGCTCCAACGCTTCCAGTGATCAGATTGGCGTTCGTACCACCGGACGCATTAAGGCAAGTAGTTTGAGATCACACACCCCACACTTATACAAACGCACTTTGATTACGTTTACAAAATTATGTTTTATTTATGCTTGCAGAAACCCAAGGCGGTCTTTGATCCATCGGACAATTATTTGCCGCGCGCTCAACGCGTTTCCAATACGTCGTCGGGCGGCTCAACGCCTGTGGGTCAACAATCGGCCAACAACAGTTTGGAACGCAGACAAGATGCGGCTGGCATTACGCAGAAACGACTCTCACAGTCTTCCACCGCTTCGGCCTGCACCACGGCTTCGTTGACTTCGCCGTACTTGGCCAACGACATCTGCAGCACGTGCAGCAAGAAAGAGCCAAAGCGTGGCTTGGGCGCTAAAAATAAATTGATTACTTGCATTGATTGCGAAACCAAAGGTTTTCCATTTTTTTAAAGCATATATAATGTAATTTGGTTTAATGTAAAATCTTTTGCTGTAGTGCATAAACTGTGCCTCAAGATTGACTTTGAAGACCTCGATGTGCTGCGCGCCAGGTACAAATGCGAGAACTGTCGTCTGTGCGTGCTGTGCGCTGCCTTTGCAGATTCGGATGCCAAGCCAGATGTTTGTATTTTCTTCGTTTTTATTTCTACTACATAAATTTAGCAATTTCTTTACATTTTATTCATTTTCGTATGTAACAGGAGCTCATCACTTGTGCCAAGTGCGTCAAGACTTTTCATCTGTCCTGCCACATTCCGTCGGTGCACAAGTATCAGCAGCAGAGCAACAACTGGAAGTGCAACAAGTGCTCAACGTTGCCCGCCAGTATGGGCAATGGCAGCGTGTTGCCAGTGCGCGCCATACGCGAAATAATAGGCGACGATTCGATGCTATTTTTAACGGCAAACAATAGCACTAAACAGAACGCTGTTAAACTCAACGACAAACAGCCGAAAGTCAATATTGCTGAAGCTGCCGAGGAGGCCAAACACTCGGCGGCTGCCGCCAAACGCATACGCGCGCCTACACCACCGCCACCGCCGCCATTAAATAATGTTACAAGCAATGGCGCTAATGCGGAGTGCACAAATAAAACAGTGTCGTCAACATTATCAACAGCAACAACGTCATCATCCTCATCGGCTGTACCAGTTGCGACAACAGTCACTACTTCTGCTGCTGATGTTGTCGATGCAAAGCGCTCTAAATTATCTGAACCTAGTGCTGATGCAGCTGCTGCTGTTGCTGCTACCACTGCCGCTCAATCTGCTGTTACTGCCACAAACGCATCAGCGCGCTACAGCCCCAACGAGCCACTCGAATTGCCCGATGTCAAGTACTGGAATGTCGATCAAGTAACTGATTTCTTTGCCAAGTACTTTCCGAACGAGGCCTATGTCTTCAAGGAACACGAAATCGATGGCATGTCCTTGTTGCTGCTCAAGCGCAGTGATGTCATCAAAAAGTTGCCCATTAAGCTGGGTCCGTCGCTGCGCATTTACAGTCTGATTTTGAAAATACAGTCGCAGCTAAATGATCCAACGCTTGGATGGAATTGCGGTATGTAAGTGTGTCGGTCGGTCGATCGAATCATATAGTAAACTGGTGATCAGCCACTCTTTACTCTTTAGTTAAATAGTAACAACATTAAATATTTAAACTGTGACGTTATATACTTTCTTTAAAACAAATCAAACACATGTTGTGTGTTTATATTTTGAATAAAAATTAATTGAATTAATTGCAGTAAACAATAGAAGATTTTCTTTTAAAATTTTTAAAAAAGTGCATCAAATATGTTATTTCAACAGAATCAAAATCGTTGTAAAGAAATGTTCCAAGTGTTCAATTTGTGAAAAAATGTGCATTTTGTGTTGAAATCAAAATTGTGTTGAAGCAAAAAACAAATTCGATGGAATTATGATTTCGTTCGAAACTTAAAGTTGATACAAATATTGGACTCATCGTTCTGACCTATTTAGATACATACAGATGAAAATCACAAATGAATTACTTAAATTATTGGTAAGTATTAATTCTATAAAATAACAATTGAAAGGATAAAGTCCATGATAAATTTGTTAGATTTTGCGTCAGCCATCCGAAGTATATACACTAAAATTTTTAATATAAATTACGCAATATATCCGGATTTCACTGAAAATTCTTAAAATCGATTTTCTCATCCATTAGAGCATTCGAACTTTTCCCATTAAATTATACCATTGTCAGTCTAGTGTAAAGTAGATGGTCAACCTCTAAAAATGCTCTATTTTATGAGAAAATTGATGTGGAGAATTGTCAGCGATATCCGTATATGCGAAATGGACCCACCGGGACCTCCAAATAGCAATAAAATAAAAAAGTGAACATGTCATCTGTTAAAAAATTTAATTACTGTTTCCACAAAATACCAACGAGCAAAATCGGATAAAAAAAACCAGATGCAGTGATTCATTTCACAGGCACTCTTTGTATTTTTATTTTGTTATTTGGGTCTATTTCCCATATTTGGATTTCGCTGAAAATTCTCCACATCAATTTTCTCATCCAATACATGATACAATAACAAGGTAGTAGTATCCCAGAGCGCCTCTCACAAAATTTTCTTGTCCCATACAACATTTTGACATAAGCACGGGACGTTGAAAGTATTTGCAGGCGTTTGACAGAAGCACGGGACGCCTAAGAAGAACAAGAACTCTAATACTTCTACCTTCAATAATTGTATCATTATCCAATACAGCATTTTTAGGAGTTGTCCTTTTCAATCAAATTCTATAAAATTTGTTCATTCAAAGCCATAAAATTATGTCTTTTGATTTGGACATATCGTCGCCCTGAAATTATTATGTCATATATACTTAGTAAATCTTATGAATACACTACTATACCACTATTTCGGAACAACCATATATCCCTTAAAATCTGAACATAATTTATATATGACTTCTTTTCCAATCCAGTTTATAAGAAAATAGAAAACTATATCGAACTTTAGAAAGTATTTGATCATTAAAAGGATGAACTCTTCAGCAATATAAAGTCAATGCTTAGTTATTGCTTGGATCTCTAATAAGTGTCATATAAATATTTCAATTAACCACTAAGATTTTTGTTTTCTATTTGTGATCTATTTTAGCTACCCTTGCTCTTGTGCCTTTAGACGGGATACCTGTTTTGTACACCCGATAGTAAATTTGTTTTTTGGATTTCCGACATGAATATAATCTACTTTAATTGTGTTCGGCATATACCAAAATTCACCTATTGGTGGATTAAGATTCTCCTACCACGATTTTTAATTATTGCCTTTGTTATGCAAATTATCTTGATTTAATATTTTACACAACCTGTCAACTGCTAAAGTGTGTACGTAGGGCATAATATACACTTTAACTCACACTTATTGATGGAGAATACGGAATTATTTAATAATAGTTTGGCATTATAGTCCTGAAGAACTTAGTCCGAGCACTCTCACTATTTACGCTGTGCGAGTTATATTTGTACTCAAAGTGTTGGGACCTACATTTTAATGCCGAATCCAAATTGTGGGATGAGAGTTTTTCATAGGCAATGTTTTACTCCCGTAGGTTTGCCAATGACTGCCGAGGATAGCGCTGTATAGAAAAATGTTTTTCTATGAAAAGATGTTGTTAAGCACCAGCCAAAATTTGCACCTGTGCTATGGTATTCTTCGGCTCCCAGTCCAACGCACTAACCGCTGAGCTATCGACACTACGTAACGTATTTAGCTGGAAATATTATTTTTAAGTTGTACTACGTTTAGATTCCCAAATGGAAATTGGTTAAGGTAAGTCTTATTTCGCATCCGTTCCTGATCAAAATACGATAAGGCATCCATACCAAAAGCTCCCTGAAATGATAATGATCAGGGTCGATCCTAATTTCAACCACGTAAGACAACCTGATTCAACCTTCATAAAAAATACTGATCTAAAGTCTACTTAATAAAACCTGATGGGACACTTATGAAAAAAAAACCGGATTAGATATCGTATTAATATGATCGATATTTTATTAAAACCCCATTATCATAAAATTGGGTAGCAGAATTATTCTAATAAAATAAAAAATGCAGAAATTGTGCAGAAGACCGCTGATGGGGAAACTTGACAGCTTCCGAAACAGCTGTACGGTCACAGCCAACAACCTTTTGTTTTCGTCAATTGTTGTTTGTTTCAATTCGCAGTACATATCACTTTGTATCTGACAAGACCTTGAGCCCGCAAAAACAATATTTTTGTAAAAATAAAATAATCTAATAAATAAATGTTAAACTCAAATGCAAAGGAAATACAAATAAATTTAGACTCAAAACGTTGACTATTTATCATTGCAGTGTTCACAAAACTATTTTGTTGTTTGAAAGGGCTCAAATTTAAAGCAGTTTAAGAAGAATTTAAATTATATAAGGTTAGGATAAGAGTAAGATCAGAAAGCCTGATCAGCTTCGAATAGCGTCACGTTTTGAATCAGACACTGATGAAAACCTCTGATCATTGACTGATTGGAAATCAGGCTGCCTGATCAGACAATGATCGCATCCTCAACGAAATTTCCACTCGGGTTGTTGTGCTCCCTATTAATAATATATACTCTCTGACCGAACAGAAAGTCGAGAAAGCGAGCTAAAAAAATGTTTTAAAATTATAACTTTCAATTTTCTGCTTCCCACATTCGTGACTACAAAATAAATAAAATATATTAAAAATAATAATCGATGAAATAAAAGAGTTATAAACAATGTTAACCCCAGTTAACGATATTCGTGACATTTTTACAAAATGGATAACAATTCTACTCAAAAACGTGACAAAATCTAAACAATTGAAATATTACAATATAGCAATACCACAAGATAAGAGAACTCCACATACATTTTATCATCGTCACTAATAGGCCAGAGTAATGGTCTTTATTTATATTGCTTATCTGTAAAAAAAATGTACATACTTTAAATTCTGACTAACAAACTTTTAATTGATTAAACTTATAACATGTTTTTTAAAGACATAAACGCACTAACAAAGTTTGAACGATATTCGTGACGTTTTCAAAATTGGATAACTGTCCTGATAAAAAAAAATATAAGTTTACCTTCAAATTCTAAATATATCGATTGTGCAATATATTTGATTAATTTCTTTTAACAAAATATAGAAATTATCAAACTATTTTAAATTGCAGTTTGAATTTGCGAAACTTTTTCATTTCCATTTTCCGTTTTGATAGTAATTTGGGGACGGTAATACGGAATTCGTACATATTAAAAACTAATCTGAAAAGAAAACCCAAAGCAGCATCTTTTTTTTATGGGCAACATTTTTGTCGAAGACAATATCTTCACTGTCATGCCCAAGGGGCAAATGTGCATTTTTTAAAAGTTGGGTAATCAACTTTTAATGTTTGAAGTGCTGTAAAAATTAGTAATCTTAATTTTTTCTATTTTATTTTATTTTGTTTTATTAATTAATTAGAATAACGTTCATATATATAAAATATGTTGCGATTTGGACAACTTACTGAATCAAAAATATGGTTTTTGTGTGACTACATCCTGACAAAAACGGCGAATATATTTCTTTATTACATTACATAAATTTTTATTAGTACAAGATGAAATGATTCGACCTTTTAGCATGACTGAAAAACATTTTATTAACGAAATTTGACGGCAAAAGCTGACTAATCCAGGCGTGGGTAGCCAAATATGCATCGAATTCAGTATTACCGTCCCCAAATTACTATCAAAACGGAAAGAGGAAATAACGTGACCTGTGGACCTTTTTAATATTTTGTTTCTTACAAACAGCAAATTTTGATTACACGAAATAAACAAAAATCGTTGTTTAATTTATGATTATATTTGTAAATTTTAAAAATTAACATTACACATTTTTTTGTGCATATTTTGTCGTTCGAGGAGTTAAATAAAAATTTTAATAAGTGCTTTCTGCTAAACGTGTATTGGAATATTTTTAATAATGCTAATTTTAGTGTATATTGATAGGCCATTTTATGGAAGCTCTGACTGATATTTTAGATTTTGCAAAGCAGCAAATATATTTTAAATTATTATATATTTACATTATTAAACCAAAGAAAATTTATAAAAATCTGAAAAGAATAACTTAGACGACTTGAAATGTAGAATCTCAGGGAATATAGTCGATGAAGGTGCTTGGCTGCCTCTGTAACAACAGCTGTACGATCTGTCACTCAATGCATTTTGCCAATTTTGTTGTTGTTTTATTTGTTGGTACAAAACACCCAATTTGTACCCGACTGGACCTTGAGCACGCGTCAAGAAAATACCTTGAAAAAATCTAAAATTTTTATAAAATCACGCCGAAATTTTCCAATAAATTAAGACAACATTTATCGTTATGCAAAATATGCACAGTTTTGCTGTTTATTAAGCTATTTACAATAAGTTAAAATAGGATACACATAAAATTTGTATTGAGATTAGAACATAAACTTAAAGTAATAATTAAAATTTTGTTGTTTGTAAAATCAGCAGCTGCACATACGCTGGCCGCCATTGAAAGCAACATCAGCAACGCACTGGTTCTGATTTGAATTATATCGTTCTTCGTCGTTATATAAAAAAAATACTGGCAATTATGTTAGACATTTTAAGTAAACACCTTTTTGTTGCGTATGCTAAGTTTTAAAAACTGTTACAAATAAAATTTAAACCTTCGGCAACAGTTTCTCCTCGTCCGCCTGTGTGCCGCCGCCAACACCACCACGCACCGGCTTGCCATTGCTCGCCTGCTTCTTCGGATCATAGCCATACATAAATATCGAGGCAATAACCAGTGCTGCGCCCATAGCAAAACGTAACGTCAAATTAAATTCGAATATATAAATCGAGGCAATGCACGAAATGATGATGGCCAAGGAGGTGGCAAAACCCTTCAGAATGTTGTCCGCATATTTAACGACTACAGCGACAATAAGACCACCGCCTGCCTGCAACAATATCAGATACCAGATGAAGAGATCATAGCCGTGAAAGAAACCATTGCTGAAAATTTTGCTGCTGTCGTTCACAAAGCACGTTATTATGCCGAATGGTATGCTGAGCAGACTCAGCTGTACATTACGCATCCACACAGAGATATCGGCACCTTTGAGAATCTTCTCAAAGTAGATACCCGCAAAACCGGACAGAAAACATGCGCCCAATGCTGCCCACAGACCAAGCATGCGATTCTGTTCGGGTCCCGCTGTCTCTGCGGTGACGGCTGCTGTTGTCGTTTGTGCCAGTTGAACCATTACAATGCCTAGCACCAACAATACCAAGGCGCCCCATTGTGTGGACAGCAATTTGCGACGCAATATCACTACGGCAAACATGGCTGTGGTAAGAATTTTGAGCTGATATGTCACCTGATAGGTGGCGGCATCCAGATGTGAGGCTGATACATATAGCAGATTGTTTTGCACAATGTAGACGAGCGAGGGCACGCACACCTTCAGCGTGTCCATTGGATTGGCGATGATGGTTTTGTGTAGCGACTGCGCAAATTTGCGCACATCTTTGCCCTCTTCGTAGAAGACGAGCACCAGGCAGGTGAGCAGTTTGGCCACTTCGGACATGAAGACGGCTGTAAAATAAGTGAATTTATTTACATATTAGTGTAAAATTTAATTTAATCGATGCCGTAATAGAATTTTGTATATATTTAATATATTCTTGTCAATTAGAATTAATTTGTACGAATATATCATGAACAATTCTACAATGATAGCGACAATTATTCTAAAAGACAAATCTTCCTAGAGTGTTCATTTTCCCGAGATAAATATTCTCAAAGGCAATTTTTTTTCGAGAAATGAAGCTCAAAAACAATTATTTTCAAATTATATCCTCGGACCAATTCCTCGCGTGACAATTCTTTCCTGAGCCATTTACATTATTTCTAAATCTTTCTAAATCTCGCGTGACAATTTTTTCCTGAGCCATTTACATTATTTCTAAATCTTTAACGATCTAATTATTACCGAGAAAATTATTCTTATAAACAATTCCTTGCAGAGACAAATTTTCTTCTTCAAGATAATGCTGCCCCGAGACAATTATCCACATAGACTATTCTTGCCCGAAATCATTATTAGCAAGAGACTTTGTAGATTATTGTACACCCAGAAATTTTTGCGAGACAATTCTTCCACCAAAAATATTCAAGAATGACACAAAACATAAATTTAATTAATTTTATTTTTATTTATTAAATAATACGAACATTATTTTAATGTATGTGAAATAAATGTCTAGCGAAGAATTGCTATGTATAAGAATTGTTCGGCTTACATAAATCAGTCTCAATGGTGCTGCCTATAATATTGTTTACAAATGGTCGATGTAGAGCTTCAACTCCCTAAACTAATTTTAAAAATGTGAATCGGTAATTTATATAAACCTCAATTTTAATTATTTTGTATAGCCACTTCCTGCAACTATAAAATGTACTTTTCCGCAAACCATTCTATAAACACAGATAAGCATTTCAGTCCACGTTGCGTCCATAATGAAAAAAAAAACGAATTTCTTCAGAAGACCTTTTTAATTTTCTCTATTCTGTCTGATAAGATCACTGAAGAGTTTCTTATCAGAGCGCGCGGCATTGTTGTGCAATAAACTAATTCATTCGCTAATTGTTTGTGGCACCTTTCATGTTTTTTTCTGATTCTTCAACCAACCAAAAACTCACCTGTGGAGCTGAGAAAAATATCACCGGGTCGTGTCCTTGCATAGCGCATGCTAAGCCCAAGTATGGCATTTTGTAGCGTCAACGTCAGCAGACTGATGTACTTCAGCGAATTGTTATTAACTACAGAAAAAAAAAACGCATTTAAATTATATTTTATGTCTTTTAACCACAAGGCCGGAAGTGGCTCCACTTTTACGTACTATGTATATTCATTTTTGCGCCGTTGATCTCGTCGCATTTAAACTTTTGTCACACAATATGATGCTTTTTTTATTGTTAAATTCACTTGTCGTTGCAATTACTCTTGGTGTTTTGTTTGAACCACAGCAGCTCCAAAACTGACCAAGTTCACCCAATGCCGACCCAGACACGTAAACAAAAAACCTTATGACGGACGGCAGAAGAAGAAGATTTTTTGATGTTGCCACATTGTATGTTTATTTAATAATCTTCTGTTTACATGCAAAAGTTGGAAAACCCCAAATTGTAAATTTTGTGAAAAAGGTAATAGAAGAAGTGTTATGTTATAAGAATTGTAAAAGATGTGAGTAGTTTACTTTATAGGCCTGCTCGAAAACAATCTTAAAACTGACACGCCTCCTAAAAGGGGCGCAAAAGTACTAAAACATAAAAAATATTTGCCGCTCGATCTCGTAGTAATCGACCAAAAATACAAAACCAATCGAGGTCACAACTGTTTTATTGATTATATCAAGGTACGTGGGGCGTAATATAAAATTTCACTTGAATAGACGTAAAAATTACAAAAATAAATGTGTGATCAAAATATTAACGCCCTTATTTTGTAAAAGGAAACGAAAAGTGACTCTTCAAAATTTCCAGTGATAGCTTTTGTTTACTTGTTAAATTCGTCGTCGTTTTTATTTCATTATATACAAAAAAATCTGTCATTGACGTTTTTCTGGACGAATCACATTTACAAAATAAGGGGGTAAAATAAGGAGTGGTGCAAAATGGTTCGACGATTAAAAATTATCATTAATTTCTATTATTTTGCTCGTAAAAAACTATCAATAAAAAAACAATCATATTTTGATCTTTAATAACGATGGCTCGTATATTTGAAGTGTTGTTTATATCGTTAAAAAAAGATTATGTAATTTTATTATTGTTCTACTAATCAAAAGTTAATTTAAAATATACGAAAAATATTCAATATTTTTTTGTAAGATTTAATGAATTATTTTGATGAAAATTTTAAATCATTTGCTGAAATTTAGAAGTGAAAGCATTTTAGAGCTTTATTGTTGCTTATTTCATTTCCGTTTTTGGTGTTATTTAGTTTATGTTGTATTAATTAATTTTGTATTAAATTATTTAAATTTTGTACTTTAATTTTTTACTTAATGCCTACAACAAAAGTCAAGCAGATTGTATCGTGTGGACGCAAACTCATCCAACTTAGTGAGTTTTTTTTCATTCGAGCGCAGTTGTACCGTGTGGATGCAAATGGACAAATAGTGCCGTTATTTTCCCATCCAACTTGGTTGTACGACATGTAGTACCGTGTGGATGCCGCTAATCTAATAGGAAACAAGAAATTGCAAGACATTATTACAAAATTAAAAATTGCATTCAATTGGAAAATAACGATTTAATTAAAAATGCCACCAGTTGTTGCAGCTGAAACGCGGGTAAGTTTAACAAAGTCTAAAATAAAAAACAATAAAACACTTTAGTTGTAGAACCTAAAGAAACTTCCACTGGGCGAGCTGATAATAGACGTGGAAGACGATGGTGTGACGGTTCATGTACCAGCGCTGGTAGGATTGTGAAATTAATACCGAAGTTTTCAAACATTTTATTTAATTTTAATTACCATTCAAAGGACAAACGTTGGATACAGCGCAGCAACTTTGTCAACTATGTGGGTCTGGTAGTGTCCGGTGGCAAAATGAAGACTGCCGCCGATCTGGAGGAATGGATGCACGAATCCGAGTGGTTTTTGCGTGACATGGAATTTCTGTTGCACTGCAAACATCATGAGTAATATAGAGCTGTTAAATATTCAATAGAATAACAAGTGTTTTTTGTGCTTTCTTTTAGATTCTGGTCACATATGGTATTCGAGAAATCAGCACTCAACGCTGTCGTATCATTTCTGCAACGCGCAAATCCATTTTACATCGATGTCACACATCAGTTGTTGCCGGCAGCCACTGATCTCTATACGCAAATACTAAACTGTGTGCTGCGCATCATTTGTCGTCTCATCACCAACAAAGAATCGTCAACTGCTTGGCTGACAACGGAGCATCTGCGTGAATTGCTATACACCAATTTTCTGCTTTCCATTCCAATGTTGCTGGATCTGGTTGTAGCTGTAGGCGATGCTGTACCACAAAATGCAGCAATTTTGACAAAGATTTTCGATACACTATTCAGTGTTGAGCCTAAATATCGACAGGATTTATTGGCTGCTTTGGCATTTTTTAAGACTGCATTTCGCACCATACAAACACAGTCTGAGAATGAGGGATTCGATGGTGCGGGTGGAGGCGCTGTGGACGATAATCTGGAGACGCCGTTCGATGATGTTGTGCTGTATACGCTGGACTGCGCCTATACGTTGAGTATACTGTTGGAAATTTGTCCCGAGGTGCAGAGTTTATGCAGCGATATGCAGTTGGGTCAGAGGTAGTTATAGTGGGTCTTTTTAATATATTTTTTCTATTTTTTTTTTTTTTATTTTATACAAGTATTTTGTAATTTAAAACGTTTGTGAAAATTCTTTGCAGTGTGGCGCAGTTTTACGACAACACAATTCCGTTCCTTTATAAAAATATTTTTCAAATAAACGCCGCCGCCAAAAGTCTGGACTGGCTCAACATGGCCAGGGTGCAGTTTTTGCGTGCATTTCGCAGCATTGTCAATTCGCATATTATGGCTGCTGTGATGGAACCGTAAGTTTTTTAAATTTAAATAATTTTTAATAAATAAAAGAAAAAAACAAAATTAACAAAAAAAAAACTAAAGCCAAAAATCAAAAATAAACCAAAAATAAAAACACAAAGTCAAAACCATAGAGAAAAACTGCAAATAAAAAACCAAAAACCACAAAGTTAAAGCCAAACGAAAATAAAAGCAAAAAAAAAGAAACAAAAGCAAAACATAAAGAAACAAAAGCAAAACATAAAGACAAAGACAAACGAAAAAGAAAAACTGCAAATAAAAAACAAAAACCTCAAAGTTAAAGCCAAACAAAAAAATAAAAGCAAAAAAAGAAACAAAAGCAAAAAAAAAGAAACAAAAGCAAAACATAAAGACAAACGCAAAAAGAAAAACTGCAAATAAAAAACAAAAACCTCAAAGTTAAAGCCAAACGAAAGAATAAAATCAAAAAAAAAAGCAAAAATGAAACAAAAGCAAAAGCAAAAAACATAAAGACAATCACAAAATCAAAAGAAAAAACAAAAATAAATTTTTAAAAAAATACAAAAACGTATATCAAAACCAGAACCTAAAAATCAAAAGAAACTATTAAAAACAAAAGCAAAGGAAAACGCAAAAACAAAATCAAAATATCAGAAAATACACAAAATCAAAAATCACAATAAAAAATAAAAGCAAAAACACGAAATTAAAACAAAAAAGACATCATAAACAAACTTAAAATTCAAAATTATATAAATTAAAAAATTTGAAGAAAAACATTATAACAAAGCAAAAAAAAAGTCAAAAACTAAAAAGTACATAAAATTGAAAACACATAATTTAAATAAAAAAATATAAACACAAAGTAAAAATACAAATTGAAATGGTATAACCAAAAAACAAACACAAAGATAAGCATTGGGCAAAGTATGGCATCCAATAAAAACAAAATCAAAGTATAAGAAGAAAAAACGCAAAATTAAAAACAAACATAAAATCATATTAAAATAAAAAGCAAAAACACGAAATTAAAAATAAAAACAAGACAATGCAAGCAAATTAAAAACAAAAATAAGAAAACAAAATCAATAGTAATAATACAAACACAAGAACTCGAATCTTAAGAAAAAAATTTCAATTTCTTCATTTTAAATTTTTCAATTTCTTCATTTTAAATAATTTTAAAACATGATAAATATATATTTTTTTTTAGAAAAACGTACAAATCTTAAATGTTTTACACATTCTCTTTTCAGCGAGGAGAGCATTTTGCCTGCCGAGCACATTGTGGGCCTGTTGACGGAGTGTCTGTCCGAGCGCACATTTGTCATTGACTATCAGCGCGAATATCCGGTGGAACTGGACATGGATATCTTACGACAGGCCTGCAATCAACTGTAAGTTAATCATTTCAAACAAATAAATACTGTCGTCTATAAAAATTGAAAAATTCAGTACTGTCTATCTGCAAAAAATGGTATTCGCAAAGTCGGGTTACACCAACACCTATTATAAAATATGAATTTTTCTTAAATACAGACTTAACTAAATTTTAAATATTAAATTGTTTAAAAAATTTTAATAAATTTTCTTTTGTAGCTGAAATATAGTATCCTAAAATAATATATTTTATTTACACATTTTAGCGACAATTTCAAGGCGGACTTTGTGCAAAAAGGCTACCAGCAGGAGGCAGAAACACACTCGATTAGCATGGCGCAAAGCTTGGCACCCGTTGTGGCACCCAAATCCAAAAAGAAGAAAGACACCGTATCACAAGCAAACGCCACAAAGCCTTCACCAGCACCTGCCACACCAGCTGCACCCGCAAAGCAACGCGATCTCGACATGGAGGTCACTGCTGCACTCGATATTCTACCACATCTGGGCACCGGCTTCTTGCGTCGCGTGCTGCAGCGTTACGAAAATAGTGAAGCTGCTATTGCTGCCATTTTCGAGGAGAATCTACCACCAGATCTGGTGAATGCCGATCAGATGGAGGTTTATATACCAGCCGATCCACAAGATACACTCTTCAAACAGACGGGCATTAAACATTACAACGTTTACGATGGCGATGCCTATGACATCATGACACAGGACAATCCGGCTTGCATTATAAAGAAGGGCAAAGGTTTTCCAAATGCGCCACGCAATGCCGGCGAATTGCTCGATGACAAACGTGATCTGCAGGCCATAAAGCATCGCTATCAAGAGTACAGTCTGGTCTCGGACGATGTACCGGAAAATAATGAGTACGACGATGAATATGACGACAGCTATGAGGCGCTGCTGGAGAGTGAAACACGTTCCGCACGCTCGTCGAAGCAGCTAAAGGCGGGCTTGGCCGAAATCGAAGACGTCTCGGAGGAGGAAGAGAGTGAATCGGAGAATGAGGAAAATGCCAATGACAATGTGAGAACTACAAATGGCAAACGTTTGGACTTTTGTGAAAATCCAGAGACAATACGTGCGCGTTATGAAGCAAAACGCGAGGCTAAGCGTGCTGCTACTGGAGGCGGACGCAGAGGAGGAGGAGGTGCTGGAGGTGGCAACCCAAGTGAACCGAAATCTTTTGATGTCAAAGGCGCGCCCAAGGGACAGGGCCAGGACAAGGAGACGCTGCGTAATCGCAGCAAAAAGGAGGCGCACAAATCTTCGCGCGCGAATCATAATCGCAAAGCGGGTGCGGCTTTTAAGCGTAACAAAGGCATGATGGCCTAAGCATGGACAATATAGTTTTTTAGGCTGTTATTTATGAACAAAAGGCTTTAATAAAATGTTAAAAATAAATAAAATATAAAATTATAAAATTTTTATAAAAAAAAATTAAAATTTAATTCAAATTATTGTACATTTTTATAAATGCTTACTAAAATTAAGATATATTACTACAAATTGAATGTGAATAAGACGAAGTACATTATGTCAACGAGCAAAAAAGTGTATGTGAGTCAGAACGTATGCTACAACAAATTCGTCTTATTTGGATCCGGGATAAACTTCAATAAAGACTTCATTTGGGATATCAAAAGTAGAACAACTTTTGTCAAAGGTTGCTACGTTGGACTCAGTTGGCAATTGAGAAGTAGATAAATCTGGAAGAAATACACTAACGTTTCTTAAGTTCCTCAGCATGTCCAACCACCTTTATGGTGCAGAAACATCGATCTTGGGCTGCAACGATTAAAAAGTACTGGAAACGATCGAGAGAAAAATTGTCTGTGAGTCAGAATGTAGACAACAACAAATTTGACTTATTTGGGTCCGAGATAAACTCCAATTAAGACTTCATAAACTCCAATTAAAACTTCATTTGGAAGCTCAAAAGTAGAACAACTTTTGTCAAAGGGTGTTACATTGGACTCAGTTGGCAATTGAGAAGTAGATAAATCATAAAGAAATACACTAACATTCCTTAAGTTCCTCAGCATGTCCAACCACCTTCATGGTGCAGAAACATCGATCATGGGCTTTAACGATTAAAAAGTAATGGAAACTACAGAGAGAAAAATTGTCTGTGAGTCAGAAAGTAAACAACAACAAATTCGACTTATTTGGGTCCGGGATAAACTCTAATTAAGACTTCATAAACTCCAATTAAGACTTCATTTGGGAGCTCAAAAGTAGAACAACTTTTGTCGAAGGGTGTTACGTTGGACTCAGTTGGCAATTGAGAAGTAGATAAATCTTTAAGAAATACACTAACGTTCTTTAAGTTCCTCAGCATGTCCATCCACCTTTATGCAGAAACATCGATCTTGGGTTTCAACGATTAAAAAGTACTGGAAACGATCGAGGGAAAAATTGTCTACAAAATCTTTGTGACTACTAACGAGTATCAAGTCATTGTAAACATATGTTCTAGCCATGAAGGACTTGGATCTAAACTGGAAGGTGGACCGCATAGCAGAGATCGTCTAAATCTGCGTTGTTGCATTGCAAAAGCGACTGGCGAAACTTTTTAGTTGCAGAACGGTCTTAAAGGCCAATTAAATATGTAAGTAACATATCAAAAATGTTCACTTAATTTAAAAATATTAATTTATTACAAAAAAATTAAATTTATCAGTAAAAATTGAAAATTTCACATTAAATTTTATTTTTCACTAAACATTCAATTATTCACTCTTTAAAAAAACACATTTTTATATCGTCGTTATACAACGAAAAGTCACCAAATACATTTTAAAAATGCCAAATGTTCATTTACTAAAATCTTTATATATCTGTAAATTTTTAATCGATGATCTTAATTTTTTTTACCACATGATAAGAAAATGTAAATCTATCAATTGATATTTCAACTTTAAAAATACATCAATTACTTTTTATAATTTTCAGAGTTCGGAAATACTCACTCTCGTTCACTCATGCTCATGAACGTGAACACAAATTTCATATCGTTGCTTCACAGTTCATGAACACTCGTTGCCTCAGATGAGTACGATCAAAAGTGAATACTCGTTATAGATTTAAAACACGTTGCTCGTGAACGAGAGCAATGATTTTCTTCTGTTTACTCTTTATTCACGAAGACGAAGCAACTAAAATTTTCTATGTTATTCATATTCATAAATGATAAAGATCAAATTTAGCAAAACTTTTTATTCACGCTGTGTATGTAGTTAAGTGTTGCATTTTGTGGTCATGACCACACAAAAGTGGGTAAAAAAAAACAACTTTTTTTACCAAAAAATGTGTATTGCGGAAATCGATTGCGGACGTCATGGGATGCCTAATGGTACCTTTTGGAGTGGTCAATGACCACCAATGGGTCAAAAACCAATTTTTGACCCAAACATTTTTACTGCGGAAATCGATTGCGGTCATCATGGGATGTCTAATGGTACCATTCGGAGTGGTCAATGGCCACCAATAGTGGATTCGAAAACCAATTTTTGACCCAAACATTTTTATTGCGGAAATCGATTGCGGTCATCATGGGATGTCTGATGGTACCATTCGGAGTGGTCAATGCCACCAGTAACCAATTTTTGACCACAAAACTTTTATTGCGGAAATCGATTGCGGACATCATGGGATGCCTAATGGTACCTTTTGGAGTGGTCAATGACCACCAATAGTGGGTCCGAAAACCAATTTATGACCCAAACATTTTTATTGCGGAAATCGATTGCGGTCATCATGGGATGTCTAATAGTACTATTCGGAGTGGTCAATGACCACCAATAGTGGGTCCGAAAACCAATTTTTGACCCAAATTGCGGAAATCGATTGCGGGCATCATAAGGGTCAAAAATTGGTAATTGGTGGTCATTGACGACTCCGAATGGTACCATTAGACATCCCATGATGTACGCAATCGATTTCCACAATAAAAGTTTTGTGGTCAATAATTGGTTATTGGTGGCATCGACCACTCCAAATGGTACCATTAGACACCTTTATGATGCCCGCAATCGATTTCCGCAATAAAAATGTTTGGGTCAAAAATTGGTTTTCGGACCCACTATTGGTGGTCATTGACCACTCCAGAAGGTACCATTAGGCATCCCCTGAAGTCCACCATCGATTTCCGCAATAAAATTTGAGGGGTCAAAAATTGGTTATTGGTGGCCATTGGACCACTCCAAATGGTACCATTAGACATCCTACGATGTCCGCAATCGATTTCCACAAAAAAAATGTTTGGGTCAAAAAAAAAAAATTACCCACTTTTTGGGATATGTTTCATTTTCTTCAAAGGTTACACTCAACATGTGAATAAACATATTTGCCAATTTGATTGTGAACACTTTTGAATATGAACAGAAGAAAAAATAATATCTTGCTCATCTCTTATGAGGAGTAAAAATGTAGCGAATGTGAGTACTCGTGAGCAGACAAATTCTGTTCGATAACGAGTGTTCACTTTAGAATAACGAGTAAGTCGGATTTTTCTTGCTTACTCGCTCGTGAAGTGTGAAGAAAAATAATGAATTTTTATATTCATTTATGAAGATTTGTCGTGAGTGAATAATTTTGAATATTCATTTATGAATATTGCCGAACCCTGATAATTTTAAACAACAAACTCGAAATTTAAGTTTTTCATAAAAATGTATTTGGTGATTTTTCGTTCTACAACGACGATATGTGCATTAAAAATTAATATTTTTAATTTTTATTAGTTTAATTTGTATTTATAAAAATAAAACATTTAATTTATGTATGAATTATGTTTATAGCAAATGCTCCCCTAAAACATTTCACCCATGGGCTTCAGCGTGATTTCATGTATCTGTAAAATTAGCAATGAAATTTATAATAATTTTAAACATTCCCAAAAAAAATACCTGCACATGTGGCGGCGTTTGTAGCGCATACAGCACTGCAGCCGCAATATTTTCCGGCTCCAAACGCGGCATATCCTTGACATAGAAATGTATTTCCTCAGGAAATATATTTGTATTGACAGCACCGGGACAAATACCCTGCGAGGAATGCAGAAAATATCTCAACCGCTTTCAAATGACACATAAAAAATACCTACCGTTATGCGCACCTTGTTGCCATGCAACTGAAACTCCTGTCGATAGGTTTCGGTCATTGCGGTGATGGCAAACTTGGTCGCCGGATAAATATTAAACGACGGTAGCACATCGATAAAGTTGAGCACCTGTTGCCCAGCAATACTGTTGATGATCAGCACATGACCCTCGTCCACGTTGCGGGCGCGCATGCGTTTGAAAGCCTCACGCGTGCACCACAAAACACCCATCACATTGGTGTCGATGACCTGACGTATCTTCGATGTATTGTCCGGTGCCACCAGCTCTGTTTCGCGCGTAATGCCCGCATTGTTGAGCAATACATCGGCGCCACCCAGTTCATGTTCGACCCACTCAAAGGCCTCGATGACGTTTTGCTCCTGGGAAACGTCGCATTTCAGCGGCACAAAATGCGCACGCTGCTGCTGCGGCAGCGATTGTTGCAGCTCCAAAAGTTTGTGCTCGCGTCGCGCCAAGCCGACGACGCGTAGTCCAGCGCCAACTAACGCACGAGCGCAGGCTGCTCCAATACCACCACTGGCACCTGTGACAACAGCTATTTTATTTTGCCAGCGCTGCATGACGACGACTGCCAATGAACTGACTTCTGACTTGCCGTTGGCGGTGACTCGACGCAAAGCAGCTTAAAACATTTGTTATCGATTGCGTGGCAGTTGCGTGGCTTCTTTTTGTAAAGGGCTTCTTCCAATTGTCAGAGGTTATGACCGCTTACTGGTCTGCGATATAAAGTTATTCATCGCCTCAGTCGTCATGGAACGTTGGTGCAACAAAGTCGCTGTAGTTACAGGTGCCAGCGCTGGTATTGGTGCTGCCTGCGTTCGCGCCCTTAGCGCCGCCGGCCTGCAGGTTGTTGCCTTGGCACGCCGCCATGAGCGCCTGCTGGAGCTACAGCAATCTTTGCCTAGTGTCGAACAGCAGCGCCGCATGCACGCGCTCAAGTGTGACGTCAGCGAGGAGCAAAGCGTCGCGGAAGCTTTCGCCTGGATTACCGCACAGCTGGGCGGCGTCCATGTGCTGGTCAACAATGCGGGGCTCATCGCTAGTACGGAGCTAAGTGCGGCAAACAATGGACGCGAGATTCGTGCCACGATTGCAACAAATCTACTTGGCGCCGTCTACTGCACGCGTGAGGCATTCGCAGCGATGCAGCGCCAGGAGCAGCACGCGGAGGAGGGACATGTGTTGCTGATGAATAGCGTGGCCGGACATCAGGTGCCTAATTTGGGACCCGATTTGCCATCGCTCAATATATATCCGGCGACAAAGTTTGCATTGCGTGCCATGAATGAAATTTATCGGCAGGAGTTTCAGCGCAAGAAGTCGCGTGTACGAATAACGGTAAGCTGGATTATTTGAGGTTATTATTAAAATTTAAGGTTATGTTCGATTTTAATTTTCAATTTAAAATCTTGTGCAGAGCATTAGTCCGGGCATCGTGAACACAGACATTTTGCCGGATGATATACAGACGCTTGTCAAGCAACACATGCCAATGTTGCGGCCAGAAGATGTGGCTGATGCGGTGCTTTGGGCCATCGGCATGCCTTCCAATGTGCAGGTTATTGTTTTATATGGCAACGTCTTTAAATTGCTTAACATTTATTGTTTATTTAAGGTGCATAATATAACGCTGAAGCCCATGGGCGAAAAGTTTTAGAGCGTCAACAAGGACAGTTAAAATGTGGTAGTTTAAATTGTGACTAAGTTCTTCTTTTATGTAACAATTAATTAAATAAAAACAAAAATAGAGAAAATTCTTCTAAATCTTATATTTATTCATTCTAGAAGTAAAACTTACCGAATAATTTTTATCAGAAACTAAATTTTTAAGTTTATTGATTAATATTAAAAGAATTAGTTGATAAAATCCAATAGTTGAAATACCATTCAAAAGGTTTGCATATTCTCATTAATGTATGACAATAAAAAAGTAAACTCTAAAAATTTTTAAAAATTTCTAAAATGTGAAATATTTTTTATGAATTTGGAAAATTTTGATTTTCTCTAAAGTCATCATTTTTATTTTATTTTTTAAATTTATAAATAAATAAAACCAAAAATTCTGATTCAATTGATTTCCAATAATCTCTAAATTCCAATTTTCGATATCAATTCAAATTTTATCTGAATATTACATTTTTTTTTAATTTCAATTTTCTCTAAAAATTTAAATTTTCTCCAAAAATTCAATTTTTTTTTTATAAAATTTCAATTTTCTCTAAAAATTCCAATTTACTTTAAAAATTTTAATTTTCTTTAAAAATTCCAATTTTCTCTAAAAATTCCAATTTACTCTAAAAAACTCAAATTTTCTCTAAAAATTACAATTTTCTCTAAAAATTCCAATTTACTCTAAAAATTCCAATATTCTCTAAAAATTCCAATTACTCAAAAAATTCCAATTTTCTCTAAAAATTTCAATTTTCTTAAAAATTACAATTTTCTCTAAAAATTACAATTTTCCCTAAAAAAAAAAAAAAAAATCCATTTCTCTCTAAAAATTCCAATTTCCTCCAAAAATTTTATTTTTTTTTTATAAAATTTCAATTGTCTCTAAAAATTCCAATTTACTTTAAAAATTCAAATTTTCTTTAAAAATTCCAATTTTCTCTAACAAAAAAAAATCCATTTCTCTCTAAAAATTCCAATTTTTTCGAAAAATTCAATTTTTTTTTTATAAAATTTCAATTTTCTCTAAAAATTTAAATTTACTTTAAATATTCCAATTTTCTCTAAGAATTCCAATTTACTCTAAAAAATCAATTTTTCTCTAAAAAATCCATTTTTTTTTCCAAAAATTTAATTTTTTTTATTGAATTAAAATTTTCTCTAAAAATTCAAATTTTCTCTAAAAATTCAAATTTTCACCAAAAATTTTAATTTTTTTTAAAATTCCAATTTTCTCTAAAAATTCCAAATTACTCTAAAAATTCAAATTTTCTCTAAAAATTCCAATTTTCTCTAAAAATTCCAATTTTCTCTAAAAATTCCAATTTTCTCTAAAAATTCCAATTTTCTCTAAAAATTCCAATTTTCTCTAAAAATTAAAATTTTCTCTAAAAAATCAAATTTTCTATAAAAATTCTAATTTTCTCTAAAAATTCAAATTTTCTCTAAAAATTCCAATTTTCTTAAAATACAAAATTTCTCGAAAAATTCAAATTTTCTCTAATAAAATTCCAATTTTCTCTAAAAATTCCAATTTTCTCTAAAAATTTCAATTTTCTCTAAAAATTTCAATTTTCTCTAAAAATACAAATTTTTTTTACAAATTCAAATTTTCTCTTAAAACATCTAATAATCTCTAAAAATTCAAATTTTCACTAAAAATTCAAATTTTCTCTAAAAAATCAAATTTTCTCTAATAATTCAAATTCTTTAACAATTCAAATTCTTTCAACAAAAAAAATTATAATTTTCATTTTTTTTTTCAATAAATTTAAATATTCAAAAATCTCTAAAAAATTAAAATATTCTCCAGAAGAAAAATTTGAAATTTTCTATTTTATTGAAAAATTAAAATTTTATTTAAAAAGTCAAATTTTCTCTTAAAAAAGTCACAACTGCCAATAGACTCGAACCCCAAAGACAAAACATGTCTTTGATATTTAAGCCAACAACGTAAACTGGTTGCTGCGCGAAACAAGCAGCGACTTCTTCGACTCAGTTCGTTCTCTCTCTTCGACTCAAGAAGACGTGTGCAAAATACGAGGCTCGCGCGTGCGCAACAACCTCAAAGCGAATCAACTAATAATAAATAATATTAAATTGAAACAGAAAAAAAGCGGTGCAACTTTTACCTGTCTACATTGACGTGCAACAACAACAAAAACAACAGCAATAATAGTGGTAGCAACAGCAACAACAATAGTTGCTGCTAGTACTATTTTCAGTGGCGCGGTTCTGCTCGGTTAAATTGTGTGGCTGGCGTTACTTCTGGATTTCCTCCTCACTTCAGCGCTGCACACAGGAAAGCGCAGAAATGTGATACGCGCAGTGAAAACAACAATAACGAGCAGCAGTAGCAACAAAAACAACATCGAAAACCGTGTTAACATTAACGTCATTTGGCCACTGTCCAACAAACTGCTGGTCAAAACAACAGCAACAGCAACAGCAACAAAAACAAAAACAACATCCGCGCGCGACATTCGAAAGTGCGCAAAAATCTCAATCGCAACCGCAAACGCAATAAATCGCAACAAAAAAAAATAATAGCAACATTTTTGCAAGAATTAATTAAAAAATTTAAAAAATCAAAACTTCTGCATTGCGTATACTGTGTAAATCGTTGGTGGTTCTATCTATTTTCGTCATTAAAGCATCTGGCAACATTGGCTGCATGCTTGCGCCGCATTCAAAAAACACCCGAAGGTTTTAGCATTTTTCGGTTCTGTTTCTTTTTCTTTTTGTTTAAAGTTTAAAGGTTAAAGTCAATTGCAGAGAATTGCTTATGCGTAAATTATATCGGTTCAAGTGAATGCCACCCAACAACTAACTGCCTGCTTGCAAAAACAATTAAAACAGTCAACAATCAACAAGCGCACTACCAAATCCATTGATATTCAGTCAGTCAGTAAGTCATTCGTTCGTTCGAATGATGTCAATTGTTAAGTGTTTCTGAATTGACAAGTACAACCGCAAAGCAGCAGCAACAATTGTAATTTTGCTGTTTCTTGTAAAACAACATCGTACCACAACTTTCTGCAGACAAACCCAAAAATGTCGGATATCTATTATTGCAGCAATAATAAGGTGAGTTATGCCGCATAGCCAAAATAGCATTTATCGCAAATGATTCACATGATTCTGCAACAACATTTTATTGTCATTTGTTGCAGCAACAGCGATGACATAAAAATACGCTTTTATTGTTTAAACACCTGTCATATTTATTATGAAATCACCAAATATTGCAGTTTTTCTTTTTTTTTTCTTTTTTTGAAAACCTCCGGTGTCGCAAATAAATAAAATGGTCTAATAGTTCCACAGGAATATTTTCACAATTTGCAGGAATAAAATTTTGTTTTAAGATAGAAGCGCTCGGGTACATTAAATTGCTATCGCACATCCCTAGTAGATATTTTGGTAGGGCCATGGTCATGAAGTGATCATGTCATTATTTGAGATGATCGGGATATGACGAGGCCCATAATGTCCTTGTAACGCAGTGTCCTGATCATGTACTGACCTCAGGCCATGATCATGTACTGATCGGGCAATTCCCCATTTTATTATTTACCCAACAATTGCCTTGTCAGAGCCCGAGCATAATAGGGTTTCTCTCATTAAATCTCGATCATTGTCTGATGCTAATTTCGTTATGAGGAACAAATAATGTAGCTATGATCGGGAACATAGACTGTTTAGATAATGCAAACCCTGCTATGGTAAGCATGATAAGGGCATGCGAAGGCAATGATCATATTTTCTCTAATAGGGCTTACCCAACGAAAACCCGATCATTTCCCGATGGCGCATCGGGCAAATTTCTACTAGGGATATAGTTTATTCTGAATCAATAACGTTTTAAAATTGAAAATATCTCATAAAACATTGCAAAGCCTGCAATATATGTTTTTAATCAGAGCTAAAAGAAAAAGGTTAACATTTTCGGAGGTTACTGCATAACTCTCACTAAATAACATTTTTTAAATAAATCAGGGAAAAATAAAAAAAAGTGAGGAAAACAAAAAAATAAAAAGTTTTAGTCTGAGAGAAATCTTTATTTTTGAGAATTTTTCTTTTTCGGTGTGTGACAAGAAGATTTACCAAAAAATAAATGCAAGTCGACAAAAATAATAATGTTCGAAAATAGTACGAATTTTTTTAACCGTTTTTGAGCGACAAATATTTATAATTTGACAAAAATAACAATGTTCGAAAAATTTGAAAACAAATTCTTTAAAAAAATGTTAATGCGACAAAAACAACGTAATGTTCGAAAACAATATTTATAAACAAATAAATGTTATTCGACAAAAACAAAAATGTTCGACAATAACAACGCATTGTTCGAAAACAACATTTTCCTGCAAACATTTTTTTATTCGACAAAAACAACAATGTTCGAAAAATTTTAAAAAATAATTGTTTAAAAAAGTTTATGCCCCTAAAACAACGCAATGCTCGAAAACAACATTATACAACAAATATTTATAATTCGACAAAAATAACAATGTTCGAAAAATTTGAAAACAAATTCTTAAAAAAATTGTTTATGCGACAAAAACAACGCAGTGTTCGAAAACAACATTTACCAACAAATAAATGTTATTCGACAAAAACAAAAATGTTCGACAATAACAACGCAATGTTCGAAAACAACATTTTTCTGCAAACATTTTTTTATTCGACAAAAACAACACTGTTCGAAAAATTTTAAAAAATAATTGTTTAAAAAAGTTTATGCCACAAAAACAACGCAATGCTCGAAAACAACATTATACAACAAATATTTATAATTCGACAAAAATAACAATGTTCGAAAAATTTTAAAACAAATTCTTAAAAAAAATGTTTATGCGACAAAAACAACGTAATGTTCGAAAACAACATAAAGTTAGTCGACAAAAATAATGTTCAAAAACATTTTTCAAAAAATATTTTTATTCGACAAAAAAAAATTCGAAAAAAATAAATTGTTAAAAAAGTTTAGACAACAAGAACAACGCAATGTTCGAAAAAACATATTCCACCAAAAATTGTATTAAACAAAAACAACAATTGTAAAAAGTTTTACAATAAAATTGGAATAAAACATTGTGCGATAAAATGTTCGAAAACAAAACTTTCCAACAAAAAAAATTTATGTTTCTCCAACAATTTTTGCAAAACAAAAAATTCTCTATAAATGTGATCAAATGAATTTCTGCCTACTTCCCAAGTAACCACTTTGTGGCAACTTAAGTGGTAGCCACACAGTTGCCATTAAAGTGTTTGTTCTAAATCATGCAAAATATACTTATTTGCCACCCAATTGCTAGTGAAAATGCCCAGGGGCGAGGCTTTTTGCCACAAATTTTGAACCATTCAAGTTTCGGTTCACCTATTTGAAACTTGAACTGTAATTTTAACTTGAACTGTAATTTATGTGTAGATTAAAAATAAAAATAATAAAGATCCTACGCAGTGCCATTAACGTAAATGTTTGTTCTGTAATAAAAAATAAAAAATATGCATGGCATAATAATAGAAGTCTATACGAAGTTTTGGAAAAATTACAACTCGAATTTAACAAACGATTCAAGTTTGCGGGTTAAACCTTATATCCTAGCCTCTCTAATTTTTGTGATTTTCTTTATTTTTTAAATTATGCTTTTGCGGATGTATATTTTTGCAACACAACTTTCCATAAACATATGTAGTGGATGTTATAAATATGTCGTGTATAATAATATACCTTTATTAAATTTTAAAGTTAATTAGCTACATTATATATAAACATGTTCCTATTAGGTTCTTCATTCTATACTTGCCACATATATGGAACATAATACATATAATAATTTGCCACTTTTTGTCACCTAATAGCAACAAAGTTAACTCCGCCCTCTATTGTATATGTTCCATTCTTAGAATGAATGACTTATATATCACGGCATTGCGACATATTATTGCGTATGTTCCATACATGTTGTTAGTCACCTCTTTGGGACTACATATTATTAGTTTGCAACACTGGTGTCAGAGGTAATTTAAAAGTTACACATATGCCACAATAGTTTGTGGCAATTATCGAGCCGTAGTTGCTTGGGTTATAACCTTTAAACACTTTAAAATTAAGGTTTTCATATAAGTCTTGGCGAAAGACCTTTATTTTAACAAATAAAATATATCTCTCAACCAAATATCTTTATTTTCTAAAATAAAAAATATCTCTCAATCAGTAACCAATTTGTTCTACTTTTAAATATGAATCTCTGATAAAGAGATTTTTTTTTTTTGAAAAATAATATCTCTCCCCTAAAGACCAAATAGAAATAAAGATTAATAAGACAGTGCAACAAAAAATACCATCTTCCAATTTGATACCTTACGATTTTAGGGTAACATGGGGTCGCTGATTTTTAATCTAAAGTCCGTTTTATCTGTTTTATCAGCTTTATCAGCTCTGCGTTTTATGTGTTTTATCAGTTTTTATCTGGGTTCGTCATTATTTGGGTTCAAATATGATCAATTATGGTGTTTAAGGACAGTAGAAAAAATATTTTATTTTCAGAAGATAGAGCAAAACGGTCTTCTGATTCGAGATCAGCGACCCCCATATTACCCTAAAATCGTTATCAAATCGGAAGATGGAAGAAAAAGTTGGACATTTGTTGCACTGTGTAATTATTTATGATCTCTGTTTTTAACATCTCTGTTAATAACATTTAAAACTAAAATTTATGGGAGGGCAGGATCCAGTAGAATAGGTCGACGAAACTAAAAAAAATCGAAACTAAAAAAATTCGAAGCTAAAAATTGCCCCAACTAAAAAATAATTTTGAAAACTTATATATACGGCTCCCTTACATTTAAAACAAATGCACATGGCATATAAAATTCACCAATTCGTCAGTGCCATGCCAAAAGGGCGAATGTGCATTTTTAAAAATGTTGGAAAATCAAATTTTAAAGTTTGAAGTGCTTTAAAAATTGGAAGAATTTAGTTTTTTTTTCAATTTTTTCTGTTATTTTGGTTTATTCATGAATTATTATAACGTATATAAAATATCTTAGGATTTGGACAACTTACTGAATTATAAATACGAATTTTGTGAGGCTATATCATGACCAAAACGCAAATATTTTTGTTTTTTATGCTATAACTTTTTATAATAATAATAATAGTTTGGCGCTACAGTCCTATACAGAACTTCGGCCGAGCTCTCTCACCATTTTGAGCTGTGCGTGTTATATTTGTACTCAAAGTGGTGGGACCTACAGTTTATTGCCGAATCCGAACGGCGGGTGAGAGCTTTTTCATAGGCAATGGTTTTACTCTCGTAGGTTTGCCATTTACTGACGAGAGGTAGCGCGGTATAGAAAAATTTGTCTATGAAAAGATGTTGTTAGCCCCAGTCCAGGCTTGAACCGGGGACCTTTCGGCTCGCAGTCCAACGCACTAACCACTGAGCTACCGCGGCTACTTTTTATTAGCTAAAATAAAATAGTGATGTAAAGGAATTAATTGTTTGTTTTAAAAGCACCTATCTGGCATCATTATTTAAAAATATTTTGCCAAACATTAATTGCCATTTGTTATTTGAAGGACATTTTTTTGGAAAATTTAAATAATGATGCCAATCGATAGGTGCTTTAAAAACAGACAATTAATACCTTTAAACTACTATTTTATCTTGTTCGAATAAAAAATTATAGAAAAAAAAATGAAGAAATTGGAAAAATTGAAAATCTTGTCATACCAAAAGGGGCGAATCTTTCCTTTTTCGCCATAACTATTTATTGGTACGAGATAAAATAGTAGTGTGAAGGCATCATTCTCTGCATCATTAATTAAAAATATTTTGTCAAACATTAATTTGCCATTTGTTATTTGCAGGAAAAAATGTTTGGCAAAATATTTTTGAGTAATAGACTACAATTCTCTAAATAAAGTTCAGTTTTCTTTTAATCAAAGAAAATTTTCTTTAAATCAACGATATTTTTCTTCAAATAAAACAAATTTGTGTTTTCGTGATAGAATAATTTGCTATGGAGTCATTTTACTTCAATTAGGTAAATATTTATTTCAGTGCAGTTATAAAATTATTTTGTAGAAAAATATAAAACTCAAATATTTTAAATAAGTATAAAGTTGAATTAAAATTAGCATTTCGACATTTTATTCATTATAAAAGTTTTCAAAGAGGAAGACTTTAATTTTGTAGTTGACTTTAAATTTTTTATGAATAAGCGTTAATATTTTTCACAATTTTTATATAATATATAAAAATAAAATTAAGCAAATTCCGTTTAAAATAAAAATCATTTTGTTTTATTGTTTATTGAGTAACATTGTGAAAACACTTAATGCATTTTAAATGTGAAAATGCAATTCGTAAGATCGATATGGTTGCAACCATTAACGTTTATTTTGGTCGTAACTATCATTTTTAAATTTGCATAACCGATTATTTAAATTGTTAAAATATGAATTTTAACTCTGTAAGAAGACATATTTTTATAATATATATTTTTAATGAATAAAATAAACTGAAATCATTTAAGATTTTAAAAATAACTACTGATTGTTATCTATTTTGATCAAAAAGAATTGTGATGGTATTTTATATCCAATCAGCAATTGAATTGAAATCAAGAAATTTAATCATACCATTCGATTTTCAAATTAATTAAATTTAAAAAATAATTCAATTTTTCTACAGCTATGCATATTATCAATATTATTTTTATTATATTTATATTCTTATTCAATAAATTATTTTTACAAATTAATTTATAAATTAAGTAAAAGATAGAGATGCAAAAATTTTGAATGAATCACAGTTTCCCTTTAACAAAATTTTAATAGTTTATTTTTATTTATAACTATTTTTTATATGAATAGTTATGTATTACAGTTTACCCATTAACTATTATTTGTATAACTCTTAAAAGTTAAGTTTGAAGTTGGTGGCTAATTGTAGAAAGTGAAAATGTTTAGAGATCATTATTGATGCTGTGGATATTTATCGTATTTACATTACAAAACATACCAAATAACAAAAGAAACCAACCTAATGATAATATGCATAATTTTGGAAGAAGTAGCAAAGAATAACAAACTATTGAAGACATTTATTTACGTAATCGTTAAAAATAACCGTAGGTTATTATAGATTTCAGTGATGTGTGCAAGAAATTAATTTATTGATAGCAGTTAATTTTAAAAAATGAATAGCTCTTTAATAATAAATAAGACATAATATATCAGGAATATAAACAATATATTTACAATATCATTTAAATGTTCAAATTGTCGTTTTCATTAATCATAAGCATACCAAAATGATAGGATTTTCGATAAAATTACACCTCTCTGAAACGATATTGCTAAATTAGACTTTGAGAGTTTTCATTTCATTTGTGGAATTTACCAGCATGTTATCGTTACGAAATTAAGGAGAACTCGACGGACACTTTCTCGTAGCGATTTCGAGCTCAAATTAGACCTATTCGGAGTATGTCAAAATCCCAATTTGTCGGAATGGTCAAAGCGCGATACACTTGTCTGAGATCCACAGCACTCAGACAGACTATATCCATTGTTCTGTGAAATCTATTCCCTACAATTTTGTGGTTAATATCACCACGAGCGCCCATGCCCAAGCCGGGATTCGAACCCGAGACCTTCAGAATGCAAGTCCAGCGCGCCACCTCTGGACTGCTGTGGCCGGCACACTCTTGTGGGGTACTGGAATCTGCAAAATTATTGTCTTTTCCACTCAAAACAAAGTACGAAATACTTAAAAAAACATTGAAAATCACTTTAAACTCAAGTGCAAAACATTTTGGCGCATAATCATAGACAATTAAAAGTCGACTTTAAATTTAAAATAAGCTTTTTGACCATTTATTCTATACAAAATTTGTCAAAAAAGTCGAATTTATTTATAATTTGGATGTATGAAAGTCAGACGTATTTGAAAAACTTTAAATTTCAAAGTGTTTACTCTTAATTTAAAACACATTTTATATCTTAATGTGAAACTTTATATTTTAAAGTATGACTTATACTTCCGAAGTGTCAGTTTTAATATTTCTGATATAACTTATACTCGTACAATTTCATTAAATTTCAATTTAATTGAATTTAAATTGTTGCACTTTAAATTCTTTAAACCATTAAAATTATAGTGTGAACTTTAAAATTGAAAGCGCTCTTTTATTTCTCGGTATACGTGAACTAAAAAATATATAGCAATTTAAATGTTTTTCTGTATATATTGGACTATGATTTTCTATCCAATTTTATTTCTATTCTATTAATACTACCTTATGAAATATTTTGAAATTAAAGTTATGACCATAACCAATAGTATTGAACTATAAAAAAAAAACTATTAAAACAATAGTAAAATTACTATTGTATCAATAACATGTCCTATTAATGTTCACCGCCCTATTTCAAAATACTATAAAAACTATTGTAGTAATAGGAAAAACTATTGTTTCGTGTCCTTTAGAATCAATAGTCGTACTATTGGTTTTTTGTATTCTGAGTGCAGTCAAAAAATATAAATTTTAAGGTACAACTATTATTTATTGCATAACATATCGTCACTGACATGCCAAAGAGGCCAATGTGCATTTTTAAAAATATTGGGAAATCAAATAAATTTTTAATTGCTTTCAAAATTAGTAAAATTTATTTTTTTATTTATTATTTTTGTTTTATTCATCTATTAGCATAACTTATTTAAAATATATATTGATTTGGACAACTTTCAGAATTAGAAATACGGATTAGGTCTGGCTATATTTTGACCAAAACGCAAATATTTTTGTTTTTTTGCCATAACTTTTCATGGGTACAAGATCAAATAGTGATGTGAAGGCAATAATTGTTCGTTTTTAAAGCACCTATCGATTGGCATCAATAATTTTAAATAATTTTTCGAATTTTTGTTATTTGCAAGAAAAATGTTTGGCAAATTATTTTTAAATAATGAATCGATAGGCATTTTATAAAATAATATAAATTAATTAATTTTTTTTTTATAATATTTCTTTTTTAAATTTCAAAATTATCATAAATTGTTTCTTATGGTTGCCATAATATTTACAAAAAATACTACAAAATAAAAACTGCATTACTTAAGTTTTATAACCTTATAGTATATGTGAGAATCGTGGCTGCTTTGTTGGCTGTAACAGAATAAAGAAACTAATTTGGTAACTCTTTAATTGTGGGAATGACTTGTTCATTATTTATTTATTTATTTGTGCAGATGAGGCCGTTATGAAGAAGCCAAACGGAAAAAAGAAACTCTACTCAAATAAAATAAAATCCGATTATTTTTATTTTGCCAAGGAAAACTTTAAGATTTATAAAAAAATGAAAAAGTGTTTAAACTACTAATTGATAAATACTGACTGGTTGACAATACATGAAGACTTTTTAAATAAATGAAAAAATCATTGAGAAAAATAACTGCAAGAGTTGGCTGGCTAATAAATCGCTTTATATACGGATAACCACTATATAGGCAGGTTGAATGAACGGGTTTTTGAACGCTTCTCCAATTTTGAAAGACTTCAATGTGTTTTGCTGACAACACGACTGGTTGGTTCCAGGCATAGTTGGGTTCGTTCGTACGTTTATTCGTTCCAACGCATAGATGACAATGTTGTCTCGTCTCTGCTCGCATTAAAAGGTGCAGATCATTATTATTCCAGCGACGTACCGAGTGTCTTTGCGCGTTGTTATTCTTGCGAATTATTATGGACTGTGTCTTACTTATATATCTCAATCCCAGTCCCAGTGTGCAGACGTATTTTGCAATCATGTCATGGTAATCGAATTATTTTCCCTTCATCCTCCCTCAATCATTTAACGGTTGGTCATTTTGTGCTCCCCTTTAGAGTACCTAGCTATACGAATTACGAATACCTATCTACCACGTACCTACCTTTCAAAATAACTGATGAATGTTTTCTCATGTGCCCCACAGTGCCTTGAGTAGTCAGTCTAAACACTTAACTTGTTTGAAACGCCAGAGAAATAAAATGTCTTTGTTTTATGGCCAAGTAAGTCGGTGAATTCCACCAGCTACAAACGACTGGAACAGCAAGTGGCTGGCTTGCGTTAGTCTCATTTTTTTTCTTCTTTTTCTAACCACTTTATAGTCAGACACCAGACAAAATTGAAGGCAGCCGCCGCCACAATCTGAATGACTGAATGACTGCCTGACTGTTGCATTGTTTAAGTCGTCGTGTTTAAGCCAGTTCTTGCGGGAAAGGTCGGCATGTCATTTATACAACAACAACTACAACAAAAATGACAAATTATCAAATGCCGATGTTTGTTTGCAGAATAATTTGCTGGTTCCAATGAATTCTGATGTATTCAAAAGAGTTTAGCAATTATTGTTTTTATTTATAACATTTTAATTATTGATTTTATTATATAAAACCATATATTATTGGATTGAATTTTTTTTTTAATTTGTTGCTATTCAATTCGTTGTAGAGGTTAAAGTAATTAATATTTTTTCTACCCAGAATATATTCTCTAAGAGTATAAATAATAAATGCCTTCACACTAATATTTTATCTTTTACCAGTAAAATGTTATTGCAATAAAACTAAAAGATTCGCCCTTTTGGCATGATAATATTTTCAAATTCGCCCTTTTGTTTTGTCCTTTATGGCTAGAAATATCCAAAAAAAACTTACACGATTTTGGTCCAATATACTTGAGTAAAAACTACATTAAAAAAATTTAAAAAACGCAAATGTCAAAAATCACACATTAGCCCCGTTTGGCATGATAGCTACGATATGTAATGGTCATTGAAACTTAAAGATAATTTACCTATAATGTAAAACGAAAACGAATTCGTCAATATATGTCAGAAATTCTTGTGACAGATTATTATATAAAAACGACGACGAAATGAACAAGTCAAAAAATTCTGTCACTGAAATTTCGGATGTTTTTGACTAATTCGTTTCGTTTTACGTTACAGGGTCTAACATAAGCTCGAAAGAAAATAAGTTGCAAAAACAAAAAACATTTTTTTATTTTATTTTTGAATCTATCTTTATCATTTCTACATAATTTCCATTTATTTCAATACAATTCTTGATCCTGTAAAGCCACCTTTCGAAATATTCCTTAAAATAATATTTTAAGCCTTACAATTTCGACATTAACTTTATTAATGATCTCTTCATTTCACACAAAGACCTTTACTCACAAATTGTTTCTCCATTTTTTGACATACACTTTTTTTTGGAAAAGAGTTTTCTAAAAAGTCAGTTTTACATTTTAAGGAATGTCGAATGAAGTTCCTGTTCCTGCTAAAGCTATAATTTTCTTTTTGACATCTGGCATTTCAAATATACTGGAAAAATTTGTATTGACAACTCTCGTTAGGTTTTCGAAAATATTTTTAGAAGGATAACGGCTTAAAAAGAAGGACTATTCTTCTAAAATAAGAACGAATGGTCACTAACTATATACTGTACTTGTCGAACTAAAATAAATAAAATTGTTTTTACTGAGTTTTGAAAGTTTATTAAAAAAAAAAGCTGTGTCAATATGAAATAACTATATAAGTCTATTTTAATGAATTTTCAGGAGAGTATATTTAAACGTTAAAACTGTTTAAAACATATTAAAAATTAGCGTATTCACAGTTTCATGGTATTGGTACGACATTGTACGAATACGACTGTACGGTAATTGAACTGTGAGCCCCACTTTTCTGCTTATTAAAATATTTCGTCAAATAAATGCCGCTGATTCTTATAAAATAAGGATTATTTGAAATTATCATAAATATTCCTCAATTTGAAAAGAAAAACAAATAAATTAACATTAAATGCACACTATTTGTCTTCAATTTTACAATTTTTCTTCATTTCACAAAATATGACACCAAAAAACATGCCTCAGGGCTACTCTCAAATACAACACTTGTGGTATTTCATTTTTATAAGTGATGCAATAACAAATTGACGTTTCTGTGTTATTGTATCGTATATATACTACTTGGTAGGAATAACATACTAAAATACGATGAACTGTGAAAACGCTAAATGTTTTTTAATTTATTTTTGAAAACTAATGAACAATTTTAAGAAAACAAATGGCTGCAAAGTTTTTTACTAAAAATAATCTTATGTAAATATTAAAAAAAAATAGACTTATGCTTTTATTACAAACTCCAAGAGTACCAAATATGTGGATTTAAGAGGTAATAACCATAAGGTGAAGAGAAGAAAGAGCTATGCTATATTTAAGACGATTTGCATACACAAATGTTATAGATCAAAATATTTTCGTGATTCTGGAATTAAATAGAAATCATTCTCAAGTTCTGTGAGAATATTAAATTTTTTTCCGAAGTGAAATAAAAGCGAACATGAATAAAATGTTTCAATCGAATAAATAAATTTTAAACAATTTGATAAAAACAAATTTAGACAAAATAAAATAAAAACACAGTACACATTTATAAATGCATTTTTAATTTTGAAAATAATGTTACTACTTAAATTTTTCATATATGAAGTAAGTTGTTTAGTAGAGTCAAGTTTTTTTTAATGTTCAGTTAATTCTGCTTCAAAATAAACAAATTAGAATTTAATTAAATGCTAATAAATGAAATATCAAAAGTCAAAAGATTGTCACCTTTTTTGGAACACAATGTATACAATGTGACTGACGAATTGTGATCGTCATAATTAGTGACTTAGTGCGATAAATCGATCGAAAGATTGATCGCTGATCAACGAATTCAATAATGATGTTGTCGCATTTAGCAATTTCAATAAATTTTATACTATTTACTATGTGAAAGTATTATTTTGTTGATGCTTTCTCCGTCAATTTTTCTTATTGTTCATCTTGAAAATTGTGCTGACAGTCAAGCCAAGCCAACCAGTCAAGTCAGCCAGTCTTCAGTATTTTTATTTTGGTCGTCTTTGTTGCTTTGAGATTTCTTTTATTTTTCCTTTGTAAAATTGTTATTTATTAGCTGTGAAGTTGTCAGCTGTTACAGAGGAATTGTGCTAAAATTTTGATAAATGCTAAAATTTTTATTTATTTAAAATAATTTTTTAAAATGTACAAAATATAAATTTCAAAAAAAGTATTCTAAATAAATAACACATTTTGCATTACTCCAATTTCAATGTATGCTATAGTCAACACCCTGACGTCGCGACGTCATTGTACTTGGTCCCAAGTTTTCTTGGGGCCACAATCTATTGTTTAAATCACTCGTGACGATTTTCAGTCATTATCTGCGACTCACTGCGACTCACTGCGACTGGAGAAAGTGAATAAACAGTTTGTGCCCAGAGTCATGCCATGATTGAATTTTATACACCTTGTACAATGACTCTTTTTTTTCGTAATATTGCATTAAAAAAATCATTTAATAATTTATAAACAGCACCTGTCATTAAAATTCTAAACGTACGCATAAAAAGCAGTATATACTAAGAACTTCAGCGCATATAACTTGTTTTCCAAAGGCATCGGGCAGTTAGTAACCTTGCCTACAAATGAGAAAATTCCATCACTTTTGGGTTTTCAGTTTTTTAGGTTAATTTTATTTATGAAACCAACAATGGGTTCAAGCTGTTGGTGACTCTCAGTTGGGTGGAATTTAGTTTGCAAAGGTGTTACGACTTTTGCATTTTAATTAGAATTTGTACGGACAGCAAGAAGTTTATGCATTTTTAATTTTTGTTTAAAGTTTTAGAAAGTTTTCATTTTTTAATTTTTGCATTTTTTCACATGCACATTGAGAGTTTTTAAATAGTTTAGAAAATAAGGCGATTTATTATGTTGTAAATAAGTAGCACAGAGTTTAACCTTATTTGGCATAATTTATGACACAATTAACTCTAATATATTTTGTGCTTTCGACATATTTTATTTTATTCATTTAAATATTATTAATTTAATTCTTTGTGCCAAACTGAATTTTTATAAAAAAATATTTTTTTTACTTAGATAAAACTTGAATTTTTAGTAAAATTTAAGTTTGACTAAACTTTTTAATGAAATATTGAATTTTTTGTGTTTAAAGTAAAAATTTAGTTTTAAAAAAAATATATTTTTTTGAATTTTTAGTGAAAATTTGAATTATTAGTGAAAATTTGAATTTTTAGTGAAAAATTGAATTTTTAGTGAAAAATTGAATTTTTAGTGAAAAATTGAATTTTTAGTGAAAAATTGAATTTTTAGTAAAAAATTGAGTTAGTGAAAAATTGAATTTATAGTGAAAATTTGAATTATTAGTGAAAATTTGAATTTTTAGTGAAAATTTGAATTTTTAGTGAAAATTTGAATTATTAGTATAAAACTGAATTTTTAGTGAAAATTTGAATTTTTAGTGAAAATTTGAATTATTAGTGAAAATTTGAATTTTTTAGTGAAAAATTGAATTTTTAGTGAAAAATTGAGTTAGTGAAAAATTTAATTTTTAGTGAAAATTTGAATTATTAGTGAAAATTTGAATTTTTAGTGAAAATTTGAATTTTTAGTGAAAATTTGAGTTATTAGTGAAAATTTGAATTATTAGTGAAAATTTGAATTTTTAGTGAAAATTTGAATTTTTTAGTGAACATTTTTAATTTTTAGTGAAAAATTGAATTTTTAGTGAAAAATTGAATTTTCAATGAAAATTTGAATTTTCAATGAAAATTTGAATTTTCAATGAAAATTTGAATTTTTCTTGAAAAATTGAGTTAGTGAAAAATTGAATTTTTAGTGAAAATTTGAATTATTAGTGAAAATTTGAATTTTTAGTGAAAATTTTAATTTTTTAGTAAAAAATTGAATTTTTAGTGAAAAATTGAATTTTTAGTGAAAATTTGAATTATTAGTGAAAATTTGAATTATTAGTGAAAATTTGAATTTTTATTGAAAATTTGAATTTTTAGTGAAAAATTTATTTTTTATTGAAAATTTGAATTTTTAGTGAAAAATTGATTTTTTAGTGAAAAATTGAATTTGATTTTATAGTGAACATTTTATTTTTTAGTGAAAATTTGATTTTTAAGTGAAAATTTAAATTTTTAGTGAAAAATTGAATTTTTTGTGATAATTTGAATTTTTTAGTGAAAAATTGATTTTTTAGTCAAAAATTGAATTTTATTGAAAAATTGAAGTTTTAGTGAAAAATTGAATTTTTAGTGAAAATTTGAATTTTTAGTGAAAAATTGAATTTTTAGTGAAAAATTGAATTTTTAGTAAAAAATTGAATTTTTAGTGAAAATTTGAATTTTTAGTGAAAAATTGAATTTTTAGTGAAAAATTGAATTTTTAGTGAAAAATTGAATTTTTAGTGAAAAATTGAATTTTTAGTGAAAAATTGAATTTTTAGTGAAAAATTGAATTTTTAGTGAAAAATTGAATTTTTAGTGAAAAATTGAATTTTTAGTGAAAAATTGAATTTTTAGTGAAAAATTGAATTTTTAGTGAAAATTTGAATTTTTAGTGAAAATTTGAATTTTTAGTGAAAAATTGATTTTTTAGTGAAAAATTGAATTTTATTGAAAAATTGAAGTTTTAGTGAAAATTTTAATATTTAGTGAAAATTTGAATTTTTTAGTGAAAATTTGAAATTCTAGTGAAAAATTGAATTTTAGCGAAAAATTGATTTTTTAGTGAAAAATTGAATTTTATTGAAAAATTTAAGTTTTAGTGAAAATTTGAAATTCTAGTGAAAAATTAAATTTTAGCGAAAAATTGAGTTTTTAGTGAAAAATTGAATTTTTAGTGTATAATTAAATTTTTAGTGGATAATTGAATTTATAATGAAAAATTGAAGTTTTAGTGAAAATTTGAATTTTTAGTGAACATTTTATTTTTTTTAGTGAAAATTTGAATTTTTAGTGAAAATTTGAATTTTTAGTGAAAATTTCAATTTTTAGTGAAAAATTGAATTTTTAGTGAAAAATTGAATTTTGAGTGAAAATTTAAATTTTTAGTGAACATTTTTGTGAAAAACTGAATTTTGAGGTAGAATCAAGTAGAATGATATTTTTACTGAAAAAATCAAATTTTTAGTTAAAAATCCAATTTTTGCGATGCATCATTTTATCGTTTCTAGGAAATCAACAAATATAACAGCCTTGCTAATATTTAAAACTGGTTAAGATAAACAACATAAAAAACTAAACAATTTGCTTAAATGCTACCTACCTACAAAGGTTAAATATTAAAATATCATTTAATTGTGTTAGTTAATAAAATACCTAAAAAACTTCACTTTATGTTAGACACTAATTATTTAAATAATTTTAAACATTTTAAAATTAGCTCCTAAATTTAATGAAAGTGATTTTGTTAATTTTAGTTTTTTCATTTGGCATAATTAAAACTGTTTTTATTTGAAAAACAATAACAGTTTTAATTTAAATACATAATGTAGACATTTAAATGCATATTGTTACTACATGAATAACGGTCAACAATTAATTAAGCTAATTTCAATAATGTGCAAATTTGCTAATTTGCTGCTGCGAAAAGTAGCTAGCAACAACATTTTTAGTTGCTGGCAACAACATTTTTAGTTGCTGCTGCCGTTTGCCCAATGCTGCAGGCATTTGAAAGAAAAGTGAAATTTAACTGCATCCGCACAATTGTAGAAAATACTGCCGCCGAAGATCAGCAACATGCGACTATGTTGCTGATCCTGTCCGCAGTAGTCTGTGGCTTGATTTATATTTGTGAGAAAGGCAACGAGTTTTTCGTTTTTGAGGAAAATTAAGAAGACACAAAAAAGAAAGAAGATAAAACTATAAAAAAAAATTATATGAAAAGATAAAGTAATGTTGCAGTCTGGCAGAACTTGTTTCTGATTGAAAAAAAATTGACGCAGTGAAAAAAATGTAATTACTACAACATTTACAAATGTAATTCAGAAAAGATCAATTGAATTTCAAAAGACATCAATTGAAATTCAGGAATTACATTTGAAATTCAACAGCCATCAATTGAAATTAGGAAATTCCATTTGAAATTTAAAAGACATCAATTGAAATTTAAAAAACATCAATTGAAATTTCATTTACATCTCATTTAAAATTCAGAATTTTCCATTTGAAATACAGAAAATTTACATTTTAAATTCAGAAATTTTCTTTTGAAATTCAGAAATTTCCATTTGAAATTCAAAATTCAGAAATACCAATTTAGATTGATGTCTTTTGAATTTTAAATGGATTTTCTGAATTTCAATTAATGTCTTTTGAATTTCAAATGGTATTTCTGAATTTCAATTGATCTATTCTCAATTACATTTGTAAATGTAAATGCAAGATGTAACTATCATATATTTCTCTCATATCTCTATTTTTATTATTGCGCTGATCATTAGAATGTTTGATATAAGTTGAATTATAATAGTTTTTCTGATAATCAATTTTAATAGTAAAAAACTCTTGATTATATGGTCTCTTTTCTGAGTATAGTAATCATGCATCATTGGCTACACTTTTTTGCAGCCACTCATTTTGGCCAAGTAACTTATTCGATTCTCTCAACTGTAAAGTCGTTTCTTATAGCCAAAATCAAAGGAGAAGTTTGGACTACAAGTAATTTAGAACAGTCCGAGTACAGCAAAAGAGTAGTTTGGACAACAAGCAATTTAGAACAGTCCGAGTACAGCAGTTCTATCAACAAATTTGTAGACATTTTGTTTTAATGTTATTATGTTGGTAGTTGTTACAACTATTAATTTATTTTTTGAACCTAATCTAAAAGAGGATTTTACTTTGTATTCAATTATTTGAATATGACAGTTTCATCAATCAATTTGTAGGAATTTAGTTTTAAAGGAATAAAGTTGGCTGTTATAACAAACTTTTCTTTTTGTATGTGTGCATCGAAATTTGTTACACTACTTATCGCATTGCCTCACCAACATTTTCTGTTCTCTCAGCTGTTAAGTCGATTATTATAGCCGAATCGTTTTAGTTTGTATTTAACAAAATTAGAACCATTTCAGACCTATTGAGTGTGTGTAGACTTTTCATCTTAACAAATCAAGGTGGTTGTTACAACCAACTTTTTTTTTCTACCTGACCGACATTGTCGGTACGCTCAACTGTTAAATCGGTTCTTATAGCCAAATCATTGTATTTTTTTACTAAAACTAATTAGAAACAATTAAGACCAATTTTTTGATTTGTGAATATCAAATTTGCCAGTTTCATCAATAAGTTTGTAGAAATTTTGTTTTAAACGAATAAAGTTGGTTGTTGCAACTAACTTTTTCTTTCTGCCAAACTCATGTCAAAAGATAATGTTACGATGTTTTGATTTTCGATCATTATTTGAATTTAGAATACACTTTGAGTATGACACAATTATATAAAAAATTTCGAATTATTATAACAATCAACTGTTATCTACGCAAGCATATTATGATATTTATTATGTTTGCCACAAACATATTTTTTACATTTTCGGCTTAAAATTAAATTAGATAAATTTCAAAATCAATTAAAAAATACATTTTAAAATAAATTAATAAAAACGCCGAATTCAAGTTGTGGGAACATTTATCGCTTTTAGGATGCTGCTGACAGTGATCTGGCTGCATGTCATTTGCTGCAACAAAATGCAGTGAAAGTGAGTATTTTTTATTGTTGTTGTACAGATCAGGTTAGCTTTCCTTTTCAATGCCGTACCCAGGCAACCTCCAAACCAGATCCACGATCCAACTGCAATTTAAACTGCATTGTCAATGTCACCTGGCGTGACAGCAAAACTGGAAAAATATAATAATCAAAAAATACGCAAATTGAAACGAAAGAAAGTCAAGACCGCATTTTTTTTTTGGTGGTGCAAATGTTTGGCCCATTGTCACGATGTGAAGTACAGCAAAAAAAGGCAATAATTTCGAGCGCATCCCACGCGCCAACTAACAACGACAAAAATAATCTATGAAAAAAACTGAACAGTTTAGGTCTTAGACTTAAAGAATAAATAAACGTTTGAAACTAGGTCAGTAGTTGAGTCAGGCAAAAATTCGCAGTTGAGCGCGCCGCCGTGCGACTGATCAATGCGTCGCGTCGTCGTCGATCATGCGCAATGAACGATTCGACTTTTACCGGGCGACTACATTTTGCGGGAGAAACGAAAGTGCGCTGCATACGTTATTCACACGAGACCGGTTCTTTATTTTTTGTTTTTTTGTGGACTATAAAATCCGAACCGAACGTCATATTAATTGTGCGCCATATTAAATGAACTGCCAGGGAAAAAGATCGTCTTACCGTCGACGACAGACAGACGCAGTACTGATTTTCGTCTTACCGTCCAACTAAAACTCATTTCGTTCAACTAATCGAGCAACACCCGCTGTAAAAGTTGTTAACGTCGTTTTTCGTCGAGTCTGCTATTCTTCTATTCTCTGGTATTGAGTTTTTTTATCGTTTTTGTAGTATTTTTTCTTTCGTTTTCATACCCATTGAAGAAAGTTTTTCTGGAGCTCTATGCTAATGTTTTGTTTTTTTTGATGTTTAATAAGAGGCGTTGAAACTTTTACTTTTGTTTTGCTTTGTATTTTCTGCAGTTGCTGCGTATATACGACCCTCAGAGAGATTAAAAATATTTAAAATAAAATCATCTTTTTATGTCCATTTTATGATTTTTTTAGTTTTAAAACAACTAATGCGATTCTTGTTGTGTAGTCGTCTTTGGGCGCGCTTAATCTGTTGGAAGTAAATTTATCTAAGCTACCTTTAGAGGTTTTATTTTTATTATTTTACTTAGATAAAGAAAGTGAAAGATATTATTAGCTGAGTTGGTTTCGCGGAATGCGGTTTTATGATTTCCGCTGATTAGGTTAGTAGGTTTTTGTAGGTTGTTTTTTTTTGTATCTTTGTAAATTTGGACAAATTTCACGTTTTTTTGTATTATTTATTTAAAATCTTTTAAATGTTTGACACAAACTTGGTGTTTGTGCATCTAATGATATACAAATGATTTCTGAATTAACTGCTAGAAATTATATGCTAGAAAATAATATGCCTGGCGTAATGTGGGACACGTTTTGAATTTCCTCGAAAAAAGTATCCTATTAATCCTATTAATATAATAAATCTCTTTGTTGGTTTATTTGTTTGTTTGTTCCGCTTCTCCGTCTAAACGACTGATCCAATTTGCTTGAAATTTTTAACACAGATACGGTAGGGCCTGGAAGGGTCTGTTTTTGGCGATATTTTTTTTTTTTTTTTGAAAAATGGTGATTTTGATATTGCATTGTTTTTGTCGTCCAAAAAAACTTTTTAACAATTTTTTTTTTCGATAATTTTCGAACATTATTGTTTTTGTCGATTATTTTTTTTTTTCAAATGGTGATCCATTATTGTCCTCCAAAATTTTGTTAACAATTTTTTTTTCGAACATTCTTGTTTTTTTCGAATATTGTTTTTGTAAATGGTGATTTCGACCATTGCGTTCTTTTTGTAGTCCAAAATTTATTTTAACCAATTTTTTTTAATGAAATTCACAACATTAATACTGACCACACTAAAACTCACCACAATGAAACTATAATAATAATAATAGTTTGGCGCTACAGTCCTGTATAGAACTTCGGCCGAGCTCCCTCACCATTTTGAGCTGTGCGTGTTATATTTGTACTCAAAGTGATGGGACCTACAGTTTATTGCCGAATCCGAACGGCGGGTGAGAGCTTTTCATAGGCAATGGTTTTACTCTCGTAGGTTTGCCATTTACTGACGAGAGGTAGCGCGGTATAGAAAAATGTTTCTATGAAAAGATGTTGTTAGCCCCAGTCCAGGCATGAACCGGGGACCTTTCGGCTCGAAGTGCAACGCACTAACCACTGAGCTACCGCGACTCACCACACTAAAATTCACCACACTAAAACTCACTACACTAAAATTTACCACACAAGAACTCATCGAACTAAAATTCACCACGCAAAAAATCACCGCGCAAAAATTCACCACACTAAAATTCACTACACTTAAACTCACTACACTAAAATTCACCACACTAAAATTCACTACACTAAAATTCACCACATTAAGACTCACCACACTAAAACTTTTACTGGGAAAAACTCTACGGGGAAGAATTCTACGTGAAAGAATTCCACCGGGAAGAATTCTACGGGAAAGCGTTCTATGGGGTTGAATTTTACTTGGAAGAAGTCTATGAGAAAAGTTGGTTTAGCGTAATTTTTTTTTGTTTGTTTACTACATTCATAAAACCAATAAAAAAAACGTCCACAGCGAAGCACGGGTCCCTGATATAAATAATAAAAATGTTTTTAATATTAATAAAATATAAATAAAATAATTTAATAAAATAATAATAGTTTGGCGCTACAGTCCTGTACAGAACTTCGGCCGAGCTCTCTCACCATTTTGAGCTGTGCGTGTTATATTTGTACTCAAAGTGGTGGGACCTACAGTTTATTGCCGAATCCGAACGTCGGGTGAGAGCTTTTCATAGGCAATGGTTTTACTCTCGTAGGTTTGCCATTTACTGACGAGAGGTAGCGCGGTATAGAAAAATGTTTCTATGAAAAGATGTTGTTAGCCCCAGTCCAGGCTTGAACCGGGAAACTTTCGACTCGCAGTCCAACGCACTAACCACTGAGCTACTGCGGCTACATATATAAATAATTTAATATAAATAAAATAATTTAATATAAATAAAATAATAAAATTTCCTTGCATTCACAAAATCTTTGCTCGAGTCGTGCACGGGTCCAGCTAGTATTAGAATAATTTTTAAAATTCGTTTGAAGGGTCTATTCAATAGACTGGTTCATGTCCTAACTTTTTGCATTGACACAATACAATTTATATGCCTTTTAATTAATTTTTGAGCATTCTTTCAAAACAGCTCATTTCGGACTTGTTGAAAAATGTTGGGTTAAAGTGGGGAACTTCAAAATTATTACCAAATTTTAGTCTATCTTTTTGATGTTTTGTTTTTTTTTGTTGTTCAAAACACTGTCAAATATACTAAGAATAAAAAATATAATAAGGTAATAAACAGAAAATAATAATGCAGGAAGAAAATAAAAATTCAAATTAATAATTGTCTTCTCAGTAGTTAATTACGTTTCCCACTTTACCCTTGAACAATATTGTCATTTGAACATAACTTAGCACCATTTAAGCAATTTTAAATTATTTTATTATAATAAATCGCCAAAATGCGATCATTTTAAACATACAGTTTTAAATAAAAACGATACAAATTCTCTCTTTTTGATAGCAAACGCCAGCACTCTAAAAAAAAATTCTAAAAACATTTTTTTCACTTGTTCTCGAAATGCAATAAAAATGTAGTCATTTTATTAAAACCACGAATGAAATATTTTAAAGTCATATGAAGAAGCAGTTGATAATTATTTTTATTTTTCTAATTACAAAATCATGTCTACAAAATGCGAAATTCCATATTACTCCATGTTCCACTTTACCCCAGGTTTCCATATATAATAAACATGTACCAAATTTGTATAATTTGAATTTATATTTTATATAAATTTCACAAAAGAAGTTATATTAAATACGCTAATAGATCTATATAACAAAATGAGAGAGAACATAATTCGCAGTTAATGCAGATTTTGAAAATTTGATTTAAAATATTTTCTAAGGTTATGTATACCAGATATCGATCAATTTCAAAAAGGTGGTCACAAATAATGGCGAATATTTCGCGATTCATATGAGATCGAGTAGTATATCAAATGAAAGGTAATTTCACATCAAATAAATATGTATCAGGTAATTTTTGTAAATTTATGAGAACTCGATATTAGATTTCAATCATTTTCAAATCATTTAAAAAATTGTGAATAATTGAAAACTCCAAAAAATCCATAGTTTGTTAAATTCCGTAATTAGTCTGCACTTTTTCGAAGAAATCAATGAAATAATATATGTATACTATTCAAGAGTAGAATAAATGTACAATGAATTATTTGACTTTTTGTTTTTACACCGAACATTCATGGGGTACCCTTTTTTGTAACTGAAAATGTTCCAAATATTTAAAAAAAGGTTTTTAATAACATCCCGACCGATTACAATAATACGATTTACTATGATATTTTTTTTATTCAGAATTGTTAAATCTTGAGAGCGGGATTCTTTGTAAAGGATGGATCAAGTTGTCCTTCGAGTGGAAATTTAGTTCAGGATGCGATCATTATCTTTTCAGAGTTGCCTGATTTTAAATAAGCTAATGATCTTTTGTCCACGTCAGTGCCTGACTAAAACGTGACGCTATTCGAAGTTGCTATCCTGATGAGGTTGCCTGATCAAGCTGCCTGATCTTATCCTTATCCTTAAATTATTCTGAGAGTGATTTTATCAAATTCGAGTCCTTTCAAACAAATAATAGTTTTGTCAATAAGTTTTGTAATGACAAAACGTCAACGTTTTGAATCTAAGTGATAAATTTAAATTATTACAAGAGGTTTTTAAAAACATCTGAATAATATTATAATAATACGATTTCCAATTAGATATTTTCATGTGTCAGATCAGGTTCCATTAAGAAGACTTTAGATCATGATTCTTTGTAAAGCATGAATCAGGTCGACCCTGATCCGTAGGCCTTTGATAGGGATGTCGTATTGTATCCTAATCAGGGAGGGATGCGAAAAACGACTAAACTTAAACAATTTACACTCGGGCTGTTTGCTCTCAAAATATTTACAATACACTCAGAAAAAACATATCATAAAATTAATAGTTTTTACTATTAAAATTAGTCATTAAATATTAGTCCGATTAACTATTAACTCAATCAGTGAATCCTATTAAATAATACAAAATACTATACGATTTATTTGAGTTTGTATGAAAATATTTATTATTTGTATACTATTAAATCAATAACTGTCCTATTGACAAATTTTAATAGGATTTTATGAGTTTTTTTCTGACTGTACATACACCCAGAAAAAATGTCCTCAAATTCCATTAAAATTGGTCAATAGGACAATTATTGATTTAATAGTACACAAAAAATAAATCTTTTTATATAAACTCTATGGCAATGTCATGGTATTTTCTAGTATTTAATGGTAATTTCCGATTAAAATAATAATTTATACTTTTGACTATTTTTTTATAGTAAAAAACTATTACTTATATAGTATTTTGTTCTGGATGTATAAATTAGATCTTTAAGTAAAATACAATTTTATATTTTCAGAGTAAGAAATCATCCTCCACGGGCGTTACCAAAACTTCAGCTACGGATAAAACATCGAAAACATCGAATAACAACAACAGCAGTCGTGAAAACAACAACAGCAGTCGTGAAAACAACAATATATGTGGTAAACATACAACAAGTTGTAAAACAAACTGGAACATGAAGGTATGACATATAAATATTTTAGAACTTTTAAAAGTCTCATTAAAAAATTCAAATTTTCACTTAAAATTTTAATTTTCAATAAAAATTACATTTTTCACTATAAATTCAATTTTTGACTAAATATTCAAAAATTGAAATTAAAAATTTAAATTTCCACTATATGTATTGACATTTTTCTAAAAATTATAATCTTTAAAAAAAATTAAAAATTATTAAAAATATGACACAACGTTCTAAGTTGATATGTGTTTGAAATAATTTAAGTGCGAACCATACTATGTTACAATAATCCACACTGTCCAATCCCAAATAAAGTTAAATCTTTCAGAAATCAATTAACACACAAAGTTGGTTAAATTATTAATGTTTCCCTCAGTTTTATGTAAGATTTTAATTAAGTTTTTAGTTATGCAAAACATAAGATGAAAGAAAGAAATTTTCCACGAGCGCGGAAAACTTTTCTCTATTTTCCGGGTGCAACAAGTGAAAGATGCAAAAATTGTAGTCAAATCTCACATATGGTCTGTTCCAATGACTTCTACACTTTGTGCCATAAAATTTTGATGTCTGTATTTTCTACAGATATCGTATTTATCACGTAATTTGTATGTTGCATGCGATACAAAACAACAAAAAATGCGTAATTATTTTATACAATTTAAACACTTGAGGTATAATATCAGGGGCCAAAAGCGAACATGTTCTCGGTGCACGTCTGACGAACGTATTTTAAAAATGCACTCTCGGTGGATCATGAAATTTAGCGACGCATATTTCTCGGAAAATCTTCATCCGTACGTGTCATGCGGCGGCGGGGGGAGGGGAGTACAATTATTACAAAGTGGGAAATTTCAACATAGGCCACAAGTCGTCGGTGGCATTCCGTCAGAATGTATGTAGTAAACAGTAAAGTGTACTTGCGACGACTACGACGAGAAAGTAGGTCAACATTTGAACTCATAATACGTATAATCACAGATTTGTTCTGCATTTTTAGCATGATCTTCGCTGGTATTCTGAGCAATTGCTCCTGCTTAAACGTGCTTTTATGGCTTTTAGTGGTTTCTTAATGTTTTTTTTTTGTTTTCTACCTTTTAATTTTTAATATGTTATAATTTATTTTTTTATAATTCATTACAACATGCTGTTGATTTCTTCATCAGCATCATTCACATCAACGTCGTCCGATGTAGGGAAGCTGTATCTGTAACGTTCTAAAGATTGAGGTATCTATTAAAACCAGATACCGTCTGTCTAACTGGCTTGGCACTGACGATCTTGCGTAATTTTTTAGAGCATATTTTTGAGTATTCATTACGACATCAATAAATTCTGAAACTAGTTCTTGAGTTTTTTTTTTGCATGCAGTGTAATAATAAACCATTGATCTGATATAAATAACAACATCATTTTTTGTAGTTCTTCTTCTACATTTGATGTTTATAATTTTAATACATTTACGTTTATTTAAATACACCATTAATTATTTTATTTTCAGATTCTTATTTTAAAAGAGTTATTTTATGTGTGCCATTCCACACCAAATCGACCGAAAAAAGTCAAATTTGAGATTTTACCTTTTCGATTTTAATCAAATTTTGGCAACTGATAAAGGGTATCAAGACATGCACTAACCATTTTTTTTTTATTTTTTCCGACCACTGCTTCCAGAGATTCAGTGGCTCAAAGTTGGAAAAAAGGGCTAAAAATAACTTTTGTATGGTTCTTCATATTTAAATATATCTTGAACCAAAAATGCTAGAAACTCCGTTAATAACTCGTTTTAAAGCTAATAGAACAAGCTTATAGAAAAGTTAGAAAATAAAATTATTTTTTAAAATATGATGCCATCAAAATGCCATCTTTAAATTTTACATGAACATTTATAATAAATCGACAAAAACTTAGTATTTTTTTCAGAATTTTCAAAAGGGGCCATTTTAGTGACATCAATTTTGAAGTACAAGGATAATGACCACGGGCCACATGTTCACGGTTAGAGGTTACAACTTATTTTTTCTAAAAGCTCGTTCTATTAGCTTTAAAAGGAGCCATCAATGAAATTTCTAGCATTTCTAGTTCAACAGATATTTAAATATGAACAACCATACAAAAGTGATTTTTGCCGTTTTTTTCCAACTTTGAGCCACTGTGTCTCTGGAAGTAGTGGACGGAAAAAATAAAAAAAAATTGTTTAGTGCATGTCTCAATACCCTTTATCGATTCATTGAATACGTAGAAGGTGAGTTCCAACCGCTGGTCGATTTGGTGTGGAATGGCCCATGTACAGAATTTGTATGAATTTGTTTAAAAGAAATTAAAATTCAAATTTTTAAATAATTTAAATACAACTTTGTGTGTATCTTGGTTTGAAAGGGTTCGAATTTGATAAAATCACTCTCAGAAGAGTTTAAATATACATCGAACGATATAAGATTAGGATCAGGGTAAGATCAGAAAGCTTGATTAGGCAACCTGATCGGGATAGCAACTAAGCTTCTGGTTTTGAATCAGGTACTGATGAAGGAGCCTGTTTTAAAATCAGGCATACCTGATCCGACAATAATCGCATCCCTACCAAATCTGTTCATTCCGGCCAACTGAGAAAATACTGATTAAAAAATTAACATAAAGCAACCAAATTCATTCTTTATTTCTATTTTTCATAAAAAATTCAACTTTTCACTAAAAATGAAATTTTTTACCAAATATTTTATTTTTCACTAAAAATTGATTTTTTTTACTAAAAATCAGAGTTCGGATTTGCACGCACGCCCGCGCCCGCGCCCTTAAGTAAATGAGAAGCAAATTTGTTTACGCATACTCTGCACTCGGGCACCACATTTTTTTTACAACACATCCCGTCGCAACGAGTGATGCTTTGCATTATTCTCGGTACCTGCCCTCGTGCGTGCTACGAAACTTCACTAAAAATTCAATTTTTCACTAAAAATTCAATTTTTCACTAAAAATTCAATTTTTCACTAAAAATTCAATTTTTCACTAAAAATTCAATTTTTCACTAAAAATTCAATTTTTCAATTTTTCACTAAAAATTCAATATTTTACTAAAAATTCAATTTTTCACTAAAAATTCAATTTTTCACTAAAAATTCAATTTTTTACTACAAATTCAATTTTTCACTAAAAATTAAACTTTTCACTAAAAATTAAACTTTTCACTAAAAATTAAATTTTCACTAAAAATTCCATTTTTCACTAAATATTCCATTTTTCACTGAAAATTCCATTTTTCATTAAAAATTAAATTTTTCATTAAAAATTAAATTTTTCATTAAAAATTAAATTTTTCACAAAATATTCAATTCTTCACTAAAAATTAAATTTTTCACTAAAAATTCCACTTTTCACTAAAAATTCCATTTGTTACTAAAAATTCCATTTTACACTAAAAATGTAATTTTTCACTAAAATAAAATTTTTTATTAAAAATTTCATTTTTCATTAAAAGTTCCAGTTTTCACTCAAAATTCAAATTTTCATTAAAAATTAAATTTTTCATAAAAAATTAAATTTTTCATAAAAAATTAAAATTTTCATAAAAAATTAAATTTTTCACTAAAAATTCCATTTTTCACTAAAAATTCCATTTTTCACTAAAAATTCAATTTTTCACTAAAAATTCCATTTTTCACTAAAAATTCAATTTTTCACTAAAAATTAAATTTTTCACTAAGAATTCAATTTTTCACTTAAAATTAATTTTTTAATAAAAACTAAATTTTTTACTAAAAATAAACTAAATATTTGAATTATTACTAAAAATTCTGATTTTAACTATTAATTAAAATTTTAACAAAAAAATTAAAATAATTTCTAATTATTCCGACATCAGTTGGACATTTAAGAAAATTTGTATTATTGAAATATGTATATTAATTTATATAAAATATGCATTAAAAAAAAAAATTGTTCTCAGTCCCGGGTTTTGAACTCACGCATATGAGGCATAAGTGACATCTACTCAACCACTGTGCCAAAAACATAATCTGAGCATTCGTTGAATTTGCTAATTATATTCTCTGTGCGCACACACTCTGACACTTGCCAATGCATTACTGGTAATGTTGTGAATAATAGACTCAGTGACAATGGCTTCAACATGACAACGATGCTCTCAGATATCACAAAGTAATGACATCCTTTGCTGCTTGTGAGTCTGAGAAGATACAACGCCCTTTAACCCTTTCTCTCCCATAACACAACTGCTCTTTGCTCTTCTGAGCGCACTGACCATCAAACACCACCACGATGTGCGATGTCTCAACACAAGTCGTGATTCTTATCGCCAACATGACGTCATCGGTTTTTATGAGCGAGCGCCCAATTAAATTGGAATTTTTATTTTGCAAAGAACACAAAACACAGCAACAACAAGAACAACTAGCAACAGAACGACTTACAACCGACCAACAACACGTGCGGCTGGTGGTTGTTGTGCCACTTTAGGCAGCGCCCCTCTCAGCGCTCCAGTGGCGCAATTGGTTAGCGCACGGTACTTATAATCAGTAACTTGTGAGCTATGCCGGGGTTGTGAGTTCGAGCCTCACCTGGAGCAGTGGCATTTTTTTGGCAATTTTTTTTTTAAATATTTTTATTTAATTTAAGAATGTTCGTATTTAATTTGAACATTTTAAATAATTTTGTTTTTAAATAGAATTTTTTATATATATTTTTTAAATAAATGTTTTAAAATTCTATTTTAACCCCTTTAAAGAATTGTGACTTGAATTTCATTTGAATTTTGATTGATATTGTATTTCAGAACACATTTTAAACCTCGAATTCAGATAGATCTCAGCACACTTAACTATATTTAAAATAAATCGTAGCAATATCTTTTAAATAGCCATATTTTAATTTCTGATGTTCCAGAATTACTTTTTCATTACTAAAGTCAATATGTTCAAGACTTGAATTATTTGAATTGCGATTAAAAGTATCTGCACAATTCCAAATTCCAATTATCCAAAAATTCCCAATAAACATAACAAAAAATATCTATATATATTTTCCACTTCAATTTCAGTTCTTTTAAAATTAAAAAAGTTAGATTTTTGAATTCTCACAAATAATAAACCATACCCAACAAGATTCTTCCCATGGACATCCCATACATCAATTCGCAGGAGCTAATTTTGATTTCATACTCAGTTTTTTTCGTATCATGTAACGTTTTTGAGAACATTGCAATCGTATTTTTCAACCGTTCTTGAAATTAAAAAATTCTTGGAATAAAAAATATATAGTACTGTTGAAAAAATAGTTTTACGAAAAACCTTAAACGCAATTTTTCTTTCAATTGTCAAGACTTATTTTAATACTGACTGGACCAGTGCACGACTCGTGCAAAGATTTTGTGAATGCAAGGATATGGAACAATTTTATATAAAATCATTTTTATTATTTATATCAGGGACGTTCGCTGCGCACGTTTTTATTGGTTTTATAAATGTAGTAACCAAAACAAAACTAATTCTGCGCTAAAACAACTTTTCTCATAGACAATTCTTTATCAGACTGTGCTTCCCCGTAGAATTCTTCTCAGTACAATTCTTTCCCGTAGAATTCTTCCCCATAGAATTTTTCCCAGTATAAGTTTTAGTGTGGTGAGTTTAGGTGTGGTGAATTTTGGTGTGGTGAGTTTTAGTGTTGTGAGTTTTAGTGTGGTGAATTTTAGTGTGGTGAATTTTGGTGTGGTGAGTTTAAGTGTAGTGAATTTAAGTGTGGTGAATTTTAGTGTGGTGAGTTTTAGTGTGGTGAATTTTAGTGTGGTGAATTTTGGTGTGGTGAGTTTTAGTATGGTGAATTTTATTGTGGTGAGTTTTAGTACGGTGAATTTTATTGTGGTGAGTTTAAGTGTAGTGAATTTTATTGTGGTGAAATTTAGTGTGGTGAATTTGAATTTTATTGTGGTGAGTTTTAGTGTGGTGAGTTGTAGTGTGGTGATTTTTAGTGTGGTTGATTTTGTTTTTGTGTTTTGCTTCTGCTTTTGTGTTTTTCCTTTTGTTTTTCTTTTGTTTTTGTGTATTTGCTCCGGTTTTTGCTTTTTTTTGGGTTTTTGTTGTTGTGTTTTTTGTTGTTGCGTTTTTTGGTTGTATTTTTGCGTTGTGTTTTTGCTTTTATTTTTGTGTTTCTGCATTTGTTCTTTGTATTTGCTTTTAATTTAGTTTTTCCGTCTTTTTTTTATTTTCTGTTATTTTTGAGTTATTGCTTTAGTTTTGTGTTTTATTTTTGCTTTTTTTTGTATTTAAGTTTTTATACCCTACCCCTATGAGGTGGTTCGGAGTTTGGATTTGAGCAAAATCGGACACGCCCACCTCCCATACAACTCACTTATATATTACTATTTAGGATCCAATAACTCGAAAAGTATTAGATATAAATTTATAAAATTTAAAACATATTGTTAGAATTCGCCTAAAAACATATGTTCCAAAAATGGGCGTGATCTGCCCACATTTTAATTTTTACCGATTTTTGTAGTGGAAATTTTAGTCGTAAATTATTAAAAATTTTCCCACCAAATTATACCACTAATATATCCAACAAGAGTGTAGGGTATTCCATAGTCGGGCCCTGACCGACTATAAAAGTCCACCCCATCCCGCCCATATATTGCTTATATAACCCTCCGGAGTTCATAGTATCCTGGTGCAAAATTTCAATCAAATCGGTTGAGCGGTTTAGACGTGATGCTGGAACAAACAGATATAATGAATGCTTATATTCCATATATGTTTTTTAGAAAATTGGGTCGGAAACTCGGAAAACTTTGATTTTTGGAAAATTTTGGATATGTTTTTTTTAATTTTAGAATCTAATGATAAACAAGAAAATGATTTATGTTTATCCAGAGTATAGATCAAATTAACTATCAAAATAATTAACTTTTTATATGCTCTACTTTCTCTGGAAAGCGTATAAAAGATTATCAAACTTTTTGAAAGGTTCTTTGAAAACTCAACCTGTCAGATTCTCAGAATATTTTGTAGCTATATTTTAAAATAACTTCCCCGATTATTTGTCTGTTTACTGTACTCAGAGAAAAATACCATATAATTAATATTTTTTTTACTATCAAAATAAGTCAATAGGATACATTATTATTTTAATCGGTAAATACTATAAAATAACTAGTAAAAAATACCATAAAATGTCCATTTAGTTTATATAAAAATATTTACTTTTTAGTATAATATAAAATTAATAATTGTTTCTGAAATTTATTTCTGAATGTACCTCTGAACTGCGTATCTGCCTGCTATTTGTCCGTCTGTTTCTTGTCGAATATTTAGTCTGGGAGTATAAAGTTTGTATAAATTTATAAAGTGTTTCTATATTTTGTACACATAGAATTCAAAATTTGATGTAATAAATATATAATGATTGCAATAATAAATATTTGTGGCTGTTTTAATAATGCCCCAATTTTTGAAACAATGTTGATAATCATTTTGTGGTGTTTGGCGCTTCTTACGAAAACTATATTTTCTTACGAAGACTATTTATCACAATTTTCGTACAAACGTACAGAAACATATTTTTATTTATGAAATACGTTTAATTAAAATTTTATTTACGAAGAGAAATATTAGTTTAGTTTTGACACGAACAAAATCACATTTATTCTATATAAAGAGTTTTTCAATAAGAGCGCTACAAAAGTAGAGCGACAGGGACAGCAAACGACGCCATATTTCTCTTTTGACATTTCTCATCAGTAAGGTTTGCCATTTCATGATGGAAAGATATACGAGCCAACAACGAGTCGAAATTATTAAAATTTGTATATCTTTCATGAAATGACAAACCTTACTGAAGAGTAACGCCAAAAGAGCGGCAAGAAATATGGCGTCGTTTGCTGTCCCTGTCGCTCTACTTTTGTAGCGTTGAAAACCCCTTTATTAGGAAATTAGGAAACTAGAATTTTATACATCGTGCCAAAAATTAAGAAAAGGTTTCTATTTGTGGCGAAAATAAAGAAATATAACATTTCAATGGCTTAATTCCAGTTTTTCTTTCATATTTTCAAATTAAACTTAGTTTAAACTAGTTGTTATTTCGTCTAAAGTCAACATATTACAAATATTTAAAATTTTATATTAACTGATTACTAATTGTCTTTTAGTCAGTAAAATTTAATGACATTCGGTCACTTTAATTAGAAATTATAAATCTTTTAAATATGTGAAAAGCTTAAACTAAGTTTAAACTTGCACTGAAAAACTGGAATTTATTCTTCGTATTTAGATCTCGTGTTAATACGAGAATACTCGCTATTAATATTTCTTTTATATTCGATATAATTCCATCAAGAAAACAGTATTCATTGCTAAATCGACATTTTTCTGACCAATTTTCATGGTATTTAAGGAATTTTTTCACAGTTTAATTGTCGAATGAAAATCAAGAATAAGGTCTCTAACATGTTTCGTAAGGGACGACGACTACATAATGATTAACATACTAATATTATCAATTTATAATTCAATAAATTAATTTAATATTTTCTGTTTTTTTTCTCCGGCGGCATTAACTTAATGCCGAATTATATAAAATATTTTTTTTTACTTATTCATTTTATTTATTTTTGTATTATAAAATTAAAGCTTTATAGCAAAATGTTCCACAATCATTTGAAAATGTTGTTGCTATACTTTAAGTCTATTTAATTTAAAAGCAAATTAAAAAATAATTGATTAATCAACGTAACAAAATGATTAGCTGGCGTTTTGCATGTTCATGTTTTTGGTGGTTTTATTTTTTATTTTTATTTTAATTTTTTTTTTATTATTTTTTATTAATATCAGGCGATATCTGTGCCTAGTGTTATCCGTACCAGATACTCAACCAGCGTAGATGCACAACATGTACAAAATTATTTGCTGATTATCAACATAACACCCGACGACTGTTAACAATTAAGTTTTAAGAGCCTATTAAAATGTTGTATTTGTTAAATTTATAGCACTAGTAGATTAGGTTAAAAAGTTGCATTAGTTTAGTAGCAACATTAAAGCGATAAACTAAATACTTGCTGTAGATTTCGGGTTTACTGTGGTCTCTAATCGAAATTTAGTTGAGGAGTCAAGGCAAAAATTAGAGATAATTGATTTGAAATTGGTGTAAAATTAGACAAATTGTTAAATGATTTGCATGATTTTTTAAAGGGTTTAAAATAAAAGATATTCAGTTGTATAAATCAGTGCTTAGATTAGCTAAACCTTTAAATACTCTGAACAAATTCATTTGTAACAAAAACTTTACAATATTAGAGATCATCGTAAAAAATAGGGTTTCCAATATAACTCGTCCTATAGATTGATTGTTTTTTTTGATATGTTCTTTATGGTCACACAGAGTTAGCCTATATTCATTATGGTCATCCGGAGGGGGCGTTCATCTGTCTTAATCCATTTGTTATGATGTTGGTTGAAATCACGATTATAGTAAAACGAGAAGAGATAGATCATGAGAACTTAGGACTTGAATTACTAGTATACCTACGATAACTGGTATTGAATATGGACGTGCTCGGTCAATCTATTCATTTCGAGGAAATGTCCATATCGTGGAAGTGTCCATTTCGGGTATCGGTCCGGTTCGGGTAGTGTCCAGTACGGATATAGATCCATTCAGAGTAGTGTCCAGTTCGAGCCAATGACTTTTGGGGGAAATGTCTATCGTGGAGAAGTATGCATCGAAAAATCTTGTTTTGATATGAGTTGGAAGAAAAAAAAAGAGTTATTTGTAACAACTAATGTTATCGGACGACTTTTTCATTTTAAGGAAATGTCCATTGCGAGAAATAGGTCATTTTGGATAAATGCCTATTTCAGAGAAGTGTCTATTCAGAAAGGTGTCCAATTCGTGGACATGTCTGTCGGGAAATGTCTGTTGATTTTCAAAGAAATGCTTCGCTGAATGTCTTTCGGTGTAATTACTTTCTGAGAATCTATACTGATAAAAATTTCATTGAAATGAGTGGGAAAAAAAGTTAGTTGTAGCAACCAACTTCGTTCGGGTTAAATGAAATTTCAACAAATTGGGTAAATGTCCATTTCAAGGAAGAGTCCATTCAGGAAGGTGTCCAATTCGGGGAAATGGCTTTCCGAAAATATCTGCTGGCTTTCAAGAAAATGCTTCGATGAATGTCTTTCGGTGAGTGGAAAAAAGTTAGTTGTAACAACAAACTTCGCTCGGGTTAAATGAAATTTCTACAAATTGCTTGTTGTAATTACCATTAGCAAATGTTCATTTAAGGGAATGGTTCATTTCCATTTCGGAAAATTGTTCATTTTGGGTAAATGTCCATTTCAGAGAAGAGTCCATTCAAGAAAATGACTAGTGCGGGGAAATGGCTTTTGGAAAAGTCGGCTTTCAAAAAAATGTTTTGATGAATATCTTTCGGTATAATTACTTTCTGAGAAATCTATACAGAGAAAATTTTCATTGGAATGAGTGGGAAGAAGAGAAAAATCTACAGTTGTAACAACCAACTTCGTTCGGTTAAAAGGAAATTTTTATAAATTGATTCTTGTAATTACCATTATGTTGTTATGACACTGGTTTTTTATGCTTAAAAAATATCTAGCAAGTTGGTATAAAAGAAGACAAATATATTAAAATCGTTGTTTCATTCACGCAATTCGTGTAGTTTTTTTAAAGCCAGTGTCATGGACATTAGCATTAGTTAATGTCCATTTAAGGAAAAGGTGAAGTTCGGAGAAATGTCTTTCAAAGTAATGTTTTCGGGGAAATGTTATTCGGTGTAATGAATTTCGAAGAAATGTATACGCTCCTTTTGCATGAGTTGAAAAAAGAAAAATTTAGTTATATTAACCAATTTGTACGGTAAAAACGGAATTTATACAAATTGTTTTGTTTTACTGTCTTTTGGAAATGTCCATTTTGAGGGAAGGTGTTCCTTTCGGTTAAGAGGCCATTCAGAGAAGTATCAATTCCTTTCGGAGAAAGCTCCAGTATCCAGTTAGGGAAATGGCTTATAGGGAAATGTGTTTCGGGGTAATGTCTATGGGGAAATACCTTTCAGTGTTGGTAATGATTTTCAAAAAATTACAGAAAGAAAAAAACTAAATGGCTTTCGGAGAAATGTATACACAGAAAAATAATCGTTTGGCATGAGTTAAAAAATAGAAAAATTTGGTTATATCAACCAATGTGTACGGTTAAAAAGGAATTTATACAAATTGGTTAATGTATCTGCCTTTTTGAATTGCCAATTTGGTGGAAAGTGTCCCTTGTAGAGGATAGTCCATTCAGGAAAGTATCATTTTCATGGAATGTTCGTCCAGTTGAGAGAAAATGTGTTTCGGGGCAATGATTTTCGGAGAAAAAAAATCTTGTGGCGTGAGTTGAAAGAAAGAAAAATTCAATATAACAACCAACTTCTTTCGATTTAGGGCCCTATCATGACTGCCAATACGAATGTCGTTGGCGAAGCCAACGTAAAAAAGCTATCACAGCTTCTATTCGCCAGAAAAAAGTAAACTAAAGCGAACGTAAAAATCATGCGAAGGTTGAAATCATTCGCCTGAAGTTCATTCGCTTCGCCAGTCATGATAGGCCCCTAAAAAATTTGAAAATATTCATTTTAGGGAAGTGTCGCTTTTGGAGAAAGTGTTCAGTTCGGCGAAATGGGCTTTCATAGATATGGCTTACAGAGATATGTCTTTTAGGGAAATGTCTTTCAGCGTAATGCATTTGAGGAAATAAATAGAAGAGAAAAATCTTTGTTCGGTTACAAAGGAATTTCTTCAAATTGATAAATGAAACGGCAATTTTTTTTAGAACTGTTTTGAATTGGTTGTAGTCTAACTAAATCCCTCTTAGGTTTAGGTGTGAGAACCGATTTTTCAGTTGAGTTGGTTCACTCAACAAATGTCTATTCTGATTGAATATAAATCTACCATTTATGGTATAAAACATCATAAAGGAATGTTAAATATTGTTTAAAATAGAGTTTTTTTTAAAAGAAAAATTTAACTTTTGGCTAACATTTTTTCAAGAATGATCCCATCTTTGAGAATGCATAATTCTCTGAAGCATACTGAACAATCGATAATATGTAATCGAATATTATATAAAAATAACTACTACAATTTGTCCACTCTCTATTAATTACGAAATATCAACTGCACTCGATCTGAGCACAGTCTTCCAATGTAGACGACCTTGTGCGGAACATGTTTTGCATTAATTATAGAACATAATTAACTGTTGGCGTTGACTGGTGGGCTCTTAACATGGTTCACATGCAAATATTGCACTTGTTGCTGTGTGTTATTGAATTAAATATGTGTGTAATATGTATTTAATAAAGTGCATTTTTTCCCATTGCAGGGCATACAAAACAATCCAAATGGTCATCATATCACGGCCGATGGTGCCGTCGCCCCTGTCACAACGCCACAAAAGACCTTTCACAATACACGATGCACACGTCATCACAAATCCCACACGCATGCGCACAATGGTGGCAGCAACAATAACAGTAGCAATGGCGCGGCAGGTGACAATCATCGTCACCACTCCAGCGCACCCACTAATGGTAATGCTAATGGCGGCGGCGGCGGTGGTGGACATCATCATCGAAAGAAAACCGAATCGGTGCTATCAACCGATTCGGATATACGTTTTACACGACGCAAATTGGGTGACAGTCAAAAGTGTGGTTGTGCTGTGATAGCGGGTTTCTTGGTGGCTCTACTGGTAGCGGGTGTTTTTGTATATCTCGGCTGTAGGTCTACTTTATAATTATAATAATGAAGACATTGAAAATAACGCGATATTCTTTAGATACCTACTTCAAACCTGAACCGTTACCTGATCGAACATTCCGCGGCAAATTCAGGGTAACAAATGAGAAGTGGACGATGGCTTTGGCGGATCAGAATTCGTTGCGGTTTCAGCATAAAGCACGTGACTATAGAGAACGCATAAATCTGATCATTAGACGTTCCGATTTGAGAGAACTCTACCAAGGCAGCGAAATACTCGCGCTAGATGGGTAAGTGTTAGGAGACAACGAATTTGTACTAAGTTCTTTTTAAGACTCTTCTTAATTTTCATTCGAAACGGAAAATAATGTCGATTTTAAATCAGTTTTAAAATATTGAAGTGAGATCAGCATTTCTCTCTAGTTCTATTACTGTTTAGAACCTTTCTATATTTCGAGTGGCTAAATGAACGAATTATCTAAAATGTCCTAGCACATTTTAATCCCATACTAATCCAGCTTCTTTCCAATAGCACCGAGGGCACCAACGATGTCGCCGTGCATTTCAATGCTATCTTCGATCCATATGCCGGTTTGGTCTCTACAGCCGATCTCTTGGCCATATTCGCAGAGGAGATAAACGCATTGGAACCCAAATACTTTGCCGATCTCACCATCGATCCGGATAGCTTGACCATCAAGGAAGTAACCGGTCTAATTGAGGAACCCATTATGTCTTCTTCGCCATTGGGCGGTGAAGATGAGACCACCGAACTTATAACGACAACACCAAAACCACCCAGACGCTGTGAACCGCTTCAGTTAAACTATTGTCGTACGATTGGCTATAATGTGACCACATATCCGAACTTATTGGGTCATGCGACATTTGCCGATGTGGAAGCCGATGTTATTGCCTTTCGTGAACTTGTGGACGCTGAGTGTTTTCGCGAGGCTTTTGATTTTGTCTGTCGCCTGTTGCAACCACCTTGCGAAACGCACGAACCTTTTGAGCCGACACCGGCGCTTATGTGTCGCGAGTATTGTCAGAGTTTCATGAAGGGTTGCGGTGAACGTTTGCCACAACGTTTTCGCCAATTTTTCGACTGTGAGGCATTTCCAGAGTCCACAGGTATAGCGTCGTGTCATCAGAAACCGGGTTGTGCCAACGATCTGCAGAGTAATGCACAGAGTCCGCGTTTGTGCGATGGTTACGCCGATTGTCCCGATTTGTCTGACGAGAAGACCTGCTCGTTTTGCGCGGGTAATGCGCTGTACTGTGGCAGGGGACGTGCATGTGTGCCACGTAAAGCACGTTGTGACGGTAAAGTTGATTGTCCCGATGGCTCGGATGAAAAGGATTGTCGTAAGTAACAAGCTTATTTTATAAACACAAAGCTAATCTATCCAAAACTTCGTCTCACTCAAGTGTCCATCTCGCCATTGGCTGCGGATCTGGTAAAGCCAGAACCTATGGTACCGTACTTACCACGCTTTCACTCGGAGGGTTTTGCAGTATTCTCGGAGAAGGGCATTGTCGGCAAGCTGTGTGCCGAGGGTTTGGAAGGCGAATCGAAGCTTATAGTGCGACAGACGGTGGCAGAGTCATTGTGCAAATCTTTGGGCTATGAGTAGGCAACCGTCTTTTATCATTTACGCTGAACTAATAAGGCTTTGCTTCACAGATCGGTCGAGATATTTGAAGTGCGCAATGACACGGAGCACATTGACGACTATGTGCGTGTCTTGGATCCGCATGCGCCGGAGATATCCTTCATACGTACCGCTTGTATACGCAAACAGGTTCTATATGTTGGTTGTGGCGAATTACAGTGCGGCGTACAGTCCGTTTTGTCGCCGAAACAACATCTGTCGCTACCGAAGATGTCCTCACCAGGCGACTGGCCGTGGTTGGTGGCGTTGTATCGCGAGGATATTCATGTCTGCGATGGCACTTTGGTGCGTAGAAGCATTACACTAGTTAATATCTTTACTAAGACGTTCACTTTCAGATTTCACAAGACTGGGTGCTTACCACAGAGTCCTGCTTTCAGGGTCAACCACGTGCCACCTGGATCGCCATATTCGGCTCTGTGCGTCTCGCATCCAATTCGCCGTGGAAACAACGTCGTCGCATAATCGGCATGATCAAAAGTCCCGTTGAGGGCTCTACCGCTGCGCTGATACGCCTAGAGACGCCTGTCGTTTTCTCCGATCACGTGCGTCCCATATGTCTGCCGGACGAGTTACAGCGTCGCAACGATCAGCAGATACAGCGACGCGCTTTCGTACCACAAGCCGAACGTTTGGAAGCTTTTAAAGACACATCTCCACGTTCGGCATTAACATCACACACATCTTCGTCGTCGTCGCGTCGTCTGACTCAAGAAACGCAACAATTCTTTGTGTCGCCCACGTTGCAACGCCAGACACCGAACGTCGATGCCTTGAGCTCGGACGAAGAGGATCGCTACGAGGCAGCTGCTTCACATATGCCACACGCGGAGGCTCTGACATTGCACGAGGATGCGAATCTTAATGCGTATCCGTTACCCGAAAATGCGCCACAACTTTTGTCCAGCGCACAACAAACACGTTCGCTTGCAGATGCCGCCGCGCCACTACTACCCGAACAATACAAAAGATCAACTACGTTGACGACGACGTCATCGACGACAACAACCAGTAGAACGGTGTCCAGCAAAACGCCGCTGCCGTCTTCCGGCACAGAGCAGGTCTGGGTAAATTGCAATACATTGGGTTGGTCACGTCAGCGCGATCACTTGCAGCGCGTGCAGCTGAAGATCGGCGATATGGCGCCGTGCGAAAATGTCTCCATTGCGACGGTGAACAGTATGTGCACGGAGGCCACCTACCAGAAGCACGATTGTACGGTGAGTTTTCAGGGGTTAATTTTTTGAAAGTTTAATTTGCGAACAGTCGGCAGGTCTTGTTGGTTCTGAGGGAGAGTAGACAAACAATGTACGTGTTATTTACTGACGTAATTAGCACCTTACCCATATGAAGTTTATGTCTCACAAACTAGTGAATTGCTTTATTATTTCGATGCAAAAAGAAGGACACAAAAACCTACTAATACCTTAATAAAAGAGGGCATTCCAAGCTCTCCTCCATAAATAAACGTGAACAATCCTGCAAAAAATATGACCTTTGGTACAAAATAAAAACAAAAAAAGGAGAATAATCAGAGGCCTTGCCATGCAACTAACCTAATTAGATCTACACTCCGAATACACTCCAACCTACACTCTGAATACCATTCAACTAATAGTTTGGTACTAATCAAATAAGTTAATAGGGTAAATTACTATTTTAATCGATAATTATCATTTAATACTATGTAATACGTTTTGTTATACGTTTTGAGTTTATATGAAAATGTTTATTTTGTGCACTATAAAATCTATAATGCCCCGTTGTAGAAATAAAAGTAACAAACTACATTTTAAAAATGTCAGTAAAAGATTTAAAAAACAGTTTTATATCTGAAGGTTTTTAATTGAGGTTTATACTAACATTCGCATAAATTAATGAGAAATTAAAAAGGCACAAAAAATTATAAAAATTTATGGTAGAAAGTATTTAGATTTCAATTAGGTCAATTAAATCTATAGGACAAATATCGATACCTTACAGGCAAAACATCGTAACCAACACTTTGAGAATGTTTGTTTTATTGCAGTTTTGGAAACCTCTTTATGCGTAGAATGTCCCTTAGGCCAGGTCGAAAAAAAATGTTGGAAAATAAAAGAAGAACATAAAACGAACGTTTCTCTTTAATCATATGTTTATTAAATTTAAAAGTTAATTATATAGAAACAAAGGAAAAATTTAAAATAAGAATATTGAAATGACAAACTCAGATCGCAAAGCTAACTCGAAAGAAAAAGTACATTTTTATCGAATAAAAATGTAAAGGTTGCTGAGCAGAAATAAACTTAATGCGATAAAGTAAATAAATTAAAAGTAGTATTTGTAAGTCCTTTTCCAACACCTTGTAAAATGTCAGAAATATTTTTTTTTTACCTCGTCAAAATCGTTTTTTTAGTGTTGTTTTTTCTGACTTAGTGATGTTAGTTTTTTCTGACTTAAACCCCATAAATGCATTTTTTTTTCATATGATTAATGGTCTCGAAAAATTATAAAAAGAACACAATTAATTTTATAATGTACTTGCAATTCCTTTTTCCATCAAAGTAAAATACTGACCACTGACTAGTCTCAATTTGTATTAAACATATGCCAAAAAGTTCATATACGTGTTATTTCCCTGTTGCCGTTTACCGGAATTAGGAATACCAAACCGTTAGTGTATAAGACGATTTACTTAAGTATCGTAAGTAGTACAATTGAAAATTTTTTCGAAATAAATTGGGACAGGCAAAACATCGTAACTACATTTTTCTCCAAATATTTCTGCATGTAATGGATATTTTGGAAATTGGGCCACACTATTATTATTGTCGGCTCATTTAAAGAATACTTTGCACAAAAAAAATATCAATAAAATCTTGAACTACTCGATTTTTAGACGTTTTTTTCGCCTCCTGTGAAATTTGCTTATTGTTGGTTACGATCTTTTGCCTGTAAGGTATCGATATGTTAACCACTAAGACCGAAACTGGAACCGGTTTTTTCATTTTTTTAATGGACCCAAAACTGGAACCGCAGAGAATAATATTTTGGTTGATTAAAAGTCACTTTTCGATATCTAAAAAATGTGAATATATCGAATTAGTATTTACGGTTCTATAGGTCAATTAGAATGAAATTGATTAAAATTTCGGAAACCATTTGAATATGTTTTAGTCAATCGTTATATCCAAAAACTTACTACGGATCTGCTATATAAGTTCTCAGAAAATAAAGCCCCAAACTAAAAACGAAAAAACAACTAAACATTGAGGCTTTATTTCGTAAATGAAACAAAGTACCATTGAGATATGTATATTACCAAATTTAAAAGAAAATCTTATATAAATGGCTTAATTTCATTTTAAAGGAAACCCAGTATGCTTTTCGTTACGATATCGTTTCGATATCGTTACGAGATCAATACTAGTAGATGCAAAAATCTCTCGATATCGGACCCGTTCTCGCAACGATATCACGCCTCAGATCGGACCTATATGGTAGATAGATATCTATCGGAGTTTTCTCGATAGGAGAAATTGTTCGAAATCGGAACGATATCGAAGAAAAAAAATTTGAGATTCCTTCGAAAAATAGTGCGTTATCGATGTGATAAATATTTAAATATCGTATCTTGTCCTTAAATTAGAATGTATGAGAAATTTGGAAAATTAGAAGCGATTTAGCTTCGAGTTCGAACTTTGGTATCGAAGTTAGTTCGAGAAAGCTTCGAGGCATCCGAGACAGGTCCGACGGGGAATCCCCTAAATCTTAAATTAGGTAAAGCCCCGGAATAATAAACGAAATTATTAGAAATATATATTTTTTTTAATTTCGTAACGAAATAAATTAGTAGATTTGTTGTTTTCTTAAGAACTGTTTGGGGCTTTATTTCGTTTATTAATTTATGACTTTATTTCCTGGGGTATTATTTCGCATAGCCATTTACTCCAATTAGGAAGCCCGTAGTAAGGAATACCTCCATTCGAATACGAATCAATTTATTATAAACTGTACGTTTACATGTTTTCGAGAGCTTCTTTCATATTACAAATAGTATCTATAATTCATATTAAATAAATTTTATTTAATTACTATGTCAATTTTGTCTTAGGGTCTCTTTATGTTTTGCGTATGAACGAAATCAACGAACGAATGACGTAAAATGACGTAAATAGTATTCGAATTACATGCTTTTGACTTTTAAAAAATTCAAAATAGACAAAAGTGACTTCGCTCTCGTCTAATAGTCTTTCGTGCCCATCTACAGAAAGTGGAGTGTAAAATTTTCTATTTTTTATATTAAAAAATGTAGCTAATAAGTGCTCAATATGTCGTTTGTTATTTTTCTAAAACGTTACGCGATGGGGAAAAAACTACAGTAAGAATAAGATACTATTTATATCTCTTTCAATAGTAGTTTTATTTTTCTATCATCAAGTAAATTAGAGAGATTTTCTTTTGGTTAATTAAATATATGATTTATTTACATATGAAAAATGATTATTTTATATACAACATAATGGTATTGTTTTGAACAAAATTAGCATCACATAGCTTACTTAAACTAAAAATAGATATTTCTATAATACTGAAATGAATATATTTTCGAAGATATTATGATCATTCTTAGGATAATAGTTTGATCAAACTAAAGATGATAATGTTAATATTATTAATTCTATTTTAATATATGATATTTTAAAATTATTTTATATGAATTCTTTGGAATGTAATTCAGATTAAATCAGTTCTTTTTTAAAAAGTAAAATTATTCAGTACAACTTTTTCACTTTTATTACTCTATAAACGCATTGATCTCTTGGGCGCGAGACGTTTGCTGAGGGTCGGCTTTTTGTCGCACTGCTGACGTTGACGTTTTGCTATCTTTCGTAGTACTTCGTCCTCTTGAAATTCACCCGATTGCGATTGCACTGAACTGGTGGGTAGTGTACCGAGAAAACAATTCTGACGTCTGACAGGTGCGCCATAAACATTTTGCTGCCTATTATTTAGTTTGGAGTAGCCAAAGGGCAGACGCGTATCCTTGTCGTCGGTATCATTGGCCGTTATTTTAGCATAATCCAGACGCATATAGAAAATTATTTGGGGATTCGGGAACAGCAAAAGAAAATATTCAAAAAGTTGCGGTTCAAAGATGTAGCCATGTTCGTTGGTTAGCTGCAGACAGGTGGCATCATCGACATCGATGTTGAAACGTTCAATGGCTGCGGGGAAAATAAATTTGAAATTAATAAAAAAATCAATTAAAAACAACTTTGAGTAAACATACCCATTGCAAGTAAATCCTGGTAGCTGCATTTTGGCTCGCAGATCAAATAACGCAATAGACCACGATAACTGATTTTCACAATGTTCTTATTGACGGCTTTTGCGGTTGGCTTATTGGATGCAGCAGACATGTTGATGTATTTTATTTTCAATTTATTTTTATAAAACTTTAACAACTACGATGTGCTCACTGCGCTGTTCGAATGTGGAATGAAACTCGTTTGTGGCAGCCACCTTTATATAACGCGAACCCAATTTGACTCTCATGCCAGAGCGAAAAGCAGGCAGAAGAACGACCGAGTGTTTTGGGTGCAGCTCAATTCTTGAGGCAGGTCAGCTGTTGCTCTTAGGTAGAGGTAGTCTTTGGTAGTGGTAGCGCCTGTGACTATTCTTCGATTTATGACGCAGCTTTAGCGGGAGACAAAAACAACCCCAAAAGAGCACGAGCACCAGATCGAGAGCGCATAAGAAGACAATCATTTTCTATGCATTTCGTGTTCGTCGTATCATGTTTGAACATGTTTGTTTGTAACGGCGCGTGCTCGTGTCATAGCCGACGTTGAGTCATTTTTATTCAGTGCCTCAGAAAAATACGTTATTCATTGTCAGAATGAAAGGCAACAAGACAAAATGTGTGAAACTTTTTTTGCTGTTTATTTCTTTTTTACCTTTTATAAAGTTTAATGACACCTATACGTTTGGAATTTTAAAAAATAATTAAAAATTTTAAAAGCAAAATATATTTTTAATGTTTACTACAAATTAATTTTTACAAAATATTCAAATTTTCACTAAGAATTCAAATTTTCATTAAAAATAAAAATGATCATAAAAAATTAAAATGTTCACCTAAAATTTAAATTTTCTCAAAAAATACAAATTTTCACTAAAAATTCAAATTTTCATTAAAAATTAAATTTTACACTAAAAATTTAAATTTTCACTAAAAAATAAAATTTTCACTAAAAATTCAATTTTTCACTAAAAATTCAATTTTTCATTAAAAATTAAATTTTTAGCTAAAAATTAAACTTTTCACTAAAAATTCCATTTTTCACTAAAAATTCCATTTTTCATTAAAAAATAAAATTTTCACTAAAAATTTTAATTTTCACTAAAAATTTTAATTTTCCCTAAAAATTTAAATTTTCACAAAAAAATCAAATTTTCACTAAAAATTCAAATTTTCACTAAAAAATTAAATATTTACAAAAAATTCAAATTTTCACTAAAAATTCAAATTTTCACTAAAAATTCTATTTTTCATTAAAAATTAAATTTTCCACTAAAAAATAAAATTTTCACTAAAAAATAAAATTTTCACTAAAAATTCAATTTTTCACTAATAATTCAATTTTTCACTAAAAATTCAATTTTTCACTAAAAATTCAAATTTTCACTAGAAATTCAATTTTACTCTAAAAAATAAATTTTATACCTACTCAAAATTCAAATTTTCACAAAAGATTCAAATTTTCATCAAAAATTCAAATTTTCACCAAAAATTCAAATTTTCACTAAAAATTCAAAAATTTTCAATTTTTTACTAAAAATTCAATTTTTCACTAAAAATTCAATTTTTCACTAAAAATTCAATTTTTCACTAAAAATTCAATTTTTCACTAATAATTCTAATTTTCACTAAAAATTCAAATTTTAACTAAAAATTCAAATTTTCACTAAAAATTCAATTTTTCACTAAAAATTAAATTTTTCACTACAAATTATTTTTTTTACTAAAAATTCAAATTTTCACTAAAATTTAATTTTTCATAAAAATTCAATTTAATACTAAAAATTCATTTTTTCACTAATAATTTGAATATGTATTAAAAATTAAATTATTCAAAACTAAAAGTTCGGCAAAACAATTATTTTTCAGTGAAAATTTAATATTTCCTGAAAACAAATTTTTCATGAATTCAATATTAAAAATATCATAAAATAATAAAAAGGTAAGAAAAAGTTATAGTAAATAAAAACATGTTTACAAAAAAATTATTAGAAAAAAAAAACAATTATCTAGCAATCAGCTGGCCACTCAATGTCTAGCAAGATCAAGAAATTCCTATTGTTGCCTCTTTCCGTATCTCCGTGGCGTCAACAGCAGTCTGTCTACCTCTCGCGACAGTGCGTGCCACATGCGCCCTTTTATTACAACGAGATTTATTATCGCTGGAAATCTTAAGAATACCGTTTACCTGAAGATTTATGAGGTGACCTACCTTTTATAAGCATATCCATAATCTGTTTATATATGATTTATTTGAAGGTACCCGCAATAAAAACAATACATTTCAACAATTGTTTTATATGTAATAAATATTTGTCTCTGTCTGTCTTTGTTATTTTTGCTCTTAGTCTGAGGAATACTCTGGCGCTCCGGTACAATGTCTTATACCGGGTACAAATCAATGGGCCCTCATTGGTGTTTCATCCTGGCGCATAGCATGCGGCCCTACGGGTGTGGAGAGACCACGGATGTATGACAAGATCACCTCGAATGCAGCCTGGATACGAGAGACTATAAATGCGGTGTAGAATTCGAAATTTGGGGTGAAGTTGGGGAAAAGTTCGGATTCGTTATTGAGAGTGCATGTAAATAATATTAATATATGGAGAGTTATTTTTTCGTTGTGTGCATGAATTATTAAAAAATGTGGTAAGTTCTAAAAGCAAAACAAAACTTTTTATTTTGCTCTCAAAAGTATATATTGCTTTGAATTGCTCTTGTATTTTTTTACATTTAATTTTAAATTAAGATTGCTTTTAAAAATGTATTTTGAACTATATTTTTGAAAGCAAATTTCAATGGAAATTGCTCTCAAAATGGGATTTTTGCTTGGAAGTGTTCTTAATTTTTTTTTACTTTTTTTCTTTAAAGTAATCAATTTTATTTAAACAGTTTTAAATAAATGTTTCTAGAACATGTTCAGAGTTCTGAAAGATTTGTATTGTATGTAAGCATTTTATTTTTTTTTTTTTCAAATTAATAAATTTTAAATGTTATAAAGAGTTTTTTTAAATAAATGTTTCTAGAAGTATAAAGAGTTCTGAAAGCATTTTCAAGAGAATGAGCTTTTAAAATAATTTACTTGAAAAATTAAATTTATGTAAATTAAACGAGTTAAGAATTTTGACAGCATTTTCAAGATATTGAGCTTTTAAAATTATTTACTTGATTACTATTTTTATAAATTATCTAATAAATTCGTGTAAAATAGAGCAAAAATGAAGCGTAATTAAAAATGCAAGAGCATTCCATTGCAAAATCATATGAGAGCATTTGAAGAGCACAAACATATATAGGTGTGTATGACTGACTGTATGGCTCAAAAAAGTATGCCATCGAATGCAATTTGTATTTATGTATTTAAATAACATAGATTTTTTTCATATTAACATAAGTTTAATTTAATATAAAAAATTTAAAAAGAAAACAAAAAAAAATATATTATTTATTAATTTGTACCAAACGAAGACGTTATTTATTTATAATAAAAAAAAGAAAATTTGCATTTTTTGTAGAGGTTATAGTTTGTTCACACAAATTAATAGTACTTAAATTATTATAAAATATTATAAAAATCAAAAATTAATTTTATTTTAAATTATAATTTATATTTTACTTGCAGTTTTGTAAAGTAAAGTAGCTTTAACAATAAGTTTTGTAGTTTATTTGTATATTTTTATTGTCTGTTAGTTTCTTAAGCAATATTTTGAAATTGTTTTGTTTGCAATAATAAATTCATAAAATAAATAAAAATCAAAGTTTTTCAATTTATTTTAAGCAGCCACATGAAAAACATCCCAATTGTCCTGTTTTCTACGATATTGCACACGATCGGCAATTTTATTTGGCTCTGTTTTATAGAAATCCCAACGTTTGGCATCGACACGAAAGGCAGTGCTTTTTAAAAACAGTCGAAATATATATTTGGTAAATTTCAATCTATCAGTGAAGACGCTCTACTTACTATGTATCGGTTTGTGCCAGTTTATTGTGTCCATTTTTAAAGTCCTGCAGCAATTGGTCGTGTTTTTGTTTTAGTTGCATCGTATCGACTGGTGCTCCGCATTCACAGATATGGCTGCGTATTTTTGCGTATAAACTCTCCTCCTGCCAGAGTTTTGCAATTTGCTCTGGCCTAAGTTCGACCGCTGTTGCATCGAATAGACGCACCTGCCAGGTTTCTATAGTCCCCGTGGCAGTTGGTACCTCGGGAAAGTACAAGGTCAGCGCTAGCTTCGGATTATGCTTGAGATTGGCAAATTTTCGTGTATTGCGTTCGGTGACAAAGGTAACAGCGCCATCTGTGAGACCACGATAGACGACAGTCCGATTGAGCAGCCCGAATTCGCTAAATAAAAGCAAAAGAAAACACAATGATCTTAAATCAAAAGTTATATATTTAAGAGTTGGAAAATTCTCGCTTCTCGGTAAATTCTCCCTTTACAATTCTTTCCCCAATGCATTTTAGAAATAATTTTTCACCAGTCCGGTCTTTTTCTCCTTCTGAAATTTCTTCCCCTGAAAGAATTGTCTTTCCCTAGACATTTTGTCTCCAAGAGAAATCTTTCCTGGACAATTCTTTCCGATGATATATCTTTTCCAAGACAATAATTCTCGAAATAATTCTTCTCCAGTCCAAACATGTTTTCCCTCTAAAATTTCTTCTCCGACAATTCATTCCTTGACAATTCTTCCCCTAAACAATTTTTCCAACGACATGTATTTCCCAAGGCATTTCTTCCAAGGCAATACAATTATTTCCAGTACAATTTTCCTCAAGACAATTCTTTCCCGAGGCAATTCATCCCCAATATTTTAAGAATTTTATTTAAATTTTAAATTTATTGAAATTGTCTTGTTAAGAATTTGACTTATTTTTTAGCAAAACTCACCTATCCAAAGTCGCTACATTTATGGTCACAAAATCCTGTGGCAAGCGACGCAAAAGTTCGTTGAATAATGTTAAAGGTTCCGGCGGATATGTGGTAATTAGTGCAAGCTCTGAAGTTTCCTATTTTTCAAATAAAATTTATTTAAATAAAGGTTACAATATTAGATTTATGGGGCTACGCACCATATTGCAGTTACTACTGCTCTACTGTAAGTAATGAACTAAAATAATTATTTGATAAATGCATTATTTATGGTTTTAAATAGCAGATAAACTCCAACATGACAAGGTTTACCAAAATAACATTTGGTGATAAAATTAGACAGACCACAAGTGATATCAAACACAAATGCTATATTTAAATGTTTTTTTTTTTTAATTTTTGTCATATCATGTGTTTGTATATAACAGAAATTTATATAATTATTATTGAAAAATATAAAAAGAAATTTTATTTAAAATTTTTACTCACAAAAATTCAAAAGTTTAGTTTAAAAATTGTAAACATTTTTTTCTTATATATTTAAATTTGAACGAAATATATATAAAATTGTTCATAATTTTTTTTTAAATATAATTTTTCACAAATTTAAATATTTTTTGATCACATATTAAAATAAACAATTATTGTAACTTTAAATTCGCCACTACTGTAAAACAATATCTGCAGATGCATGCATTTTGTCACACTAAAAAAATGCAACACTGCCGCAAATGCCCATCAAAAGGGCGTTACGAAAATCGAACAGAGCCAACAGCTGTTTACAAATATGCGTTGGACAAAAAACGATATGAAGAGAATTGCAATCGGAAGATATTTAGCTACACCGAGTGCAAGTGGCAAATAGTCGTTTGGAAATTGTGGTTAAAAGTTTAATTAAATAGAGGAAAACATTTTTAAGGCAGTGACGCTATAGGTCGCGGCCGCCATTGGCTCGAGGAGAATGACTTCCATATTGGATATGAAGGCCGGCGGCCCCGACTACTGGGCGGAAATTGGCAACTTCTTTATGCCGCTAAAGTACTTAATCACCAACGAACGCTTCGATACTCTTATACAAAATGTGGATTTTAATTACCTGACCAATGCAATGTTCTGGATATTCGTGTTGTTCTCAGTGAGTTTCGTTGGATTCCTGAAAGTTTTCACGGTGAGTTTTTGGTTTTTCACAAATAGAAGGCTACGCGTCACTTAAATCGAGGCAGACAGGTGCAGGTGCTATGCGAAAACAAACCCCCGAAAATGGCCAAAAATAGTTATCAGCATGTTGTATGTGTCGTTTTTGCAGCTATTTTGTTGCATTGCATTTATTTTTTTTTGTTTAGCCTGAAAACAGCTGTTTTGTTTGGTCAATAAAACAGATGTGGCAAAAAGATAAGGTATCACATGCACATGTCAGGTAAAACGGTGTTGTCGAAAAGTAGCGATTCATGTTTTAGTACTTTTGGTCAGCTACTATTTTTCATACTCAAAATATTTTTAACGGATCGCGAACTATTCATCGTAAACAATTCATCGTATCACTATTCATCGTATGCACAATTCATCGTATACACAATTCATCGTATACACAATTCATCGTATCACAATTCATCGTATATACAATTCATCGTATACATAATTCATCATATCACAATTCATGGTATGTACAATTCATCGTATGTACAATTCATTGTATACACAATTCATCGTACACACAATTCATCGTATGGACAATTCATCGTATCAAAATTCATCGTATGCACAATTCATCGTATGCACAATTCATCGGATCACAATTCATCGTATGTACAATTCTTCGTATATACAATTCATCGTATGTACAATTCATCGTATACACAATTCATCGTATTCCGATTCCAACCAGAAAAATTATATGTATTCCGGTTCCAAAAATCGAAATGGTTCCGATTCCGTTTCTTTGCGGTTCATGATTACTACATATCCTCTTTCATGTTTCTCGCTCTCTTGGTTTTATTATTAATTTGTTTAAAAACCTTATGTATTACATTTTCTTTACAGTTTTTTATAAAATCTTCATCTATAAAATTCTACAAACGCAAACAATTCATACGCTCCATCTGGAACATCGCCTTCTATGCGGCTTCGACACTCTTTCTGCACTTCTACAATGAGTTTATGCTGTCGCCGCAATTATCAAAAAATGCCGGACGTTTCTCGCTGTTTCCCTCCTCGGAGAACTCCATATTCTACAAGTCGCAACAATGCGATAAATTTCAATTTTACTCACTGTTCATCATCACTTTCAATCTGCACGGTGCCATACTGGACTTTACGGATGCCGATATACTGGAGGCGATCTCTAAGACGTTATACTTGCTGGCACTAGTGGCGATTAATGCATACAAGTAACAATTTTTATATAATATAAACCAGAAATTAAATAATATTTTAAGTTTACTCCAATTAGATATGAAAACTACTTTGTCGGTCTCAATATAAATATTGGCATCTATAATATTATTACCGAGTGTCTCTTTCTGATGGCCTTGCAGAATACGCATCGCAGTCGTTTGGTGCATCAAATATTTCTGGGTTTACGCATTGCCTCGTGGTCGCATATATTCATTAGTTTGTTGCCCTTCAAATATCTGGTGCCCACATTGTTTGCCAAGAATTTTAAAATCATACTCAACATCACATTCTGGCTGTGGTATGGCCTATCGATTTGGAATTCGCCGGTGTTGCAATATTTCTATCATCAGATTTATCATAATTCACCGACGGATTGCTCTGGTGAGGGTTCGGCAGCTAAGTAAGTTGTTTTCAAAATAATAATTTATATTGCAATTAAATATTTTTTTTTTTTACGCTCTGCAGATGTATACTCTTGAAAGACTCTAGCGAACATCGTCATTTTAAATGTCTCAAGAAGGCCTATCTCGAGGTGAAGCTGGCGCATGAGAAGATGCACAGCAGCACGCTGGCAGCACCCTCCAGTGAGAGCTCCTCGGCCAAGGCGTTTCAGGCTATTAAATGTTTGTCTTTTGCTATATTTTTAAAATATGTTTTTTTAAAATTTGATTTGCTTGCAGGCATCATGACGCTTAAACGCAAACTCAAACGCATACGCGAGGGACGTGGCGCTGAAAATGCCGATGACAATGACATTGATGACATGACAATTGATTGAGGCGGCGGCCAGTAGTCGGCAGTCAGTTCAATTAAAACCACTCCAATTAAAACAAAAACCACTCGAATGCCACGCTCTCGAGATTTAACCAAATAACTGAATTGTTGATCTCCAAGTGGTCCACCGTCTACTACTACTACTACTATGCACCTCGAATGTATTATTTGCCACTGATAAAAGACATTGTTAAGCTGTAATTTTATTTTGTGTTGTTTTCAAGATATGTTTTGAACAATAAATTAATCGCCCATCTCGTTGTCCCTAAGCAGAAAAGGATGATGTTCTATTCACTGACATTAATTCTAGTAAATGGCATATAATTCATAGTAAGTAATTTGAAAATTCTTTGTAAAAAATGAGTTTCTGTCATATTTTATATATTTAACAATTTTTAAAATAGCACTCAGGTGAAAAAAAATGCATTAAGACTATGTAGAATATTAAAATATGTCCTGTTGGAATCAAACCACGTGGCAAGATTACCTAAAACAATAAATTAAACGCCAATATCATTGCCCCTAAACCAAAAGGATGAAGTTGTATTAATTAACATTCATTCTGGTAAATGGAATATAATTCATGTAAATATTTTGAGCACTATTTGTAAAAAACATGTTCGATTAAAATTATTAAATTTGATGCTAAAAATTTATTCTTAGTCTGCAAAAAAAGTGTTAATCATAAAATCTAATTTGTATGAAGAAATGTTTAAAAACTTTTTCGACCCTGTCAAAAGTTTTGTCTACACCATTTACAAACGTAATTCAGAAAAGGCCAATTGAATTTTCAAAAGACATCAATTGAAATTCAGAAATTCCATTTGAAATTCAAAAGACATCAATTGAAATTAAGAAATTCCATTTGAAATTCAAAAGACATCAATTGAAATTCAGAAATTCCATTTGAAATTCAAAAGACATCACTTGAAATTCTGAAATTCCATTTGAAATTCAAAAGACATCAATTGAAATTCAGAAATTCCATTTGAAATTCCAAAGACATCAATTGAAATTCAGAAATTACATTTGAAATTCAAAAGACATCAATTGAAATTCAGAAATTCTATTTGAAATTCAAAAGACACCAATTGAAATTCAGAAATTCCATTTGAAATTCAAAAGACATCAGTTGAAATTCAGAAATTACATTTGAAATTCAAATTACATCAATTTAAATTCAGAAATACCATTTGATATTCAAAAGATATCAATTTAAATTCAGAAATTCTATTTGAAATTCAAAAGACATCACTTGAAATTCTGAAATTCCATTTGAAACTCTAGGAAATTATGGCATTTTTCAGAGATATTTCATGCATATTCCCGTCAAACACACAGATAAATGGAATATTTTGGGCAGTGTATAGCAGTTGTAAAATTTTGTGGAATGTTATTGGAAAATTCACGGCATATTTTGAAAAAGGGCAGATACAAACGTTTTGATACAAACTCGCCATTGTCTGCTTGATATCATTCTATAAAATGTTTCTAAACTGCCCTGAGACGGCCAAAAAGATTTTCTGGGATGTGAATTTTCGCGAGACAAAATTTTTGGCAATTTTCAGAAATATCTCCGGCATATTTTTGGCAAACATACCAATAAATGGAAATTTCTAGGAAATACGTATGACAGATTTTTAAATTTTATGGAAATTGAAAGACAGATTCCCGGCATATATTGGGCATGGGAAGAATGTATGCATTTTTTGACTATAACATGTTTCTTAACTATGCTGAGTCTGTCAAACATTTTGTCTTGGGTTGTAATTTTGTCTTGGGTTCCTCTTTTGTCTGTTTGAAATATGTCGAGAAAATATGTCTAAACTGCCTCGACCCTTCAAAAATTTTGTCCAGGAAGATTATTAAATTTCATGGGAATTTAGAGGCATACTCCCGGCATATTTTGATTATGGGATAGGAAAAAGGCAACTTCTGAAACAAACTTCGCCATTTTCTGCTTGAAATCCTTCTATAAAATGTTTCTAAACTGCCCTTAGCCTGTGAAAAAGATTGTCTTGGATGTGAACTTTCGCCAGACAAAATGTTTGACAACTTTCAGGAATATTTCCGGTATATTTTTGGCAAACAGACCAATAAATGGATATTTCTAGGCAACGTATGACAGATTATTAAATTTTATGGAAATTGAAAAGCAGATTTTCGGGTAATATAGGGCATGTGAAGAAAGGAGGCAGTTTTGACTATAAAATGTTTCTTAACTATGCTGAGTCTGTCAAACATTTTGTCTTGGGTTTCTCCTTTGTCTGTTTGAAATATGTCGAAAAAATTTGTCTAAACTGCCTCGACCCTTCAAAAATTTTGTCCAGGAATTTTGTCCATTAAATTTCATGGGAATTTAAAGGCATTTTCCCGGCATATTTTGATTATGGGATAGGAAAAACGCAGCTTTTGGTACAAACTTCGCCATTGTCTGCTTGGAATCTTTCTATAAAATGTTTCCAAACTGCCCTGAGCTTGCCAAAAAGATTGTCTAAAAATTCGTCCATGTAAAAAATACCATATAGTTTATATTTATAAATGTAAAAAAAGTAAAACACAATTTTTTAAAATCATTTCTCTTTTTATTCATAGTTAGATGTTTCATTATTTTTTTGTTGTTATTATTTTAAATTTAATTTTGAATAATTTTTGCATATTTTTTTTTAATAATCTCTGCAATTTTAATCGTCAATAATGTTATTAGTTTTTTTTTGTATGCAATTACATTAGTCGGCTTCTAATGCAATTGGAAATTTCTGTTTTTTTTATATTTTTTATTTGCAAGTAACAATTTTTGCAGTTAATAAATTTATTATTTCATTATTATAATTAATTTAAATTTAAGTAGAAATCTGTTAAATAATTAGGTACTGACTAAACTGCAAGAGTGTTTTTGTGTGATTTTTGTATTATTTTCTGTTAATTGTTTTATTATTTTTTGTTGAACTTACAAAGCTAAAGTGTTTTATTATACAAAGAATACTTTGTGGTTTAATGAACGACAATGTTAGTTATTTTTAGTATTACGTGCTAGTTTTAATTTGTATTATGTTTATTTTAATTAAATTAAATTTAGTTTAATTTGATTTGATTTAATTTAATTTAATGTTTTGAATTTATTACTGCTTGTTGCCTATAACATGCTAATGATATTTTTCTGTTTCACATAATACTTAAATTTATTTAATTTAGGTGCTTAACTAATCCCTTTGCATAGGTTACATGAAAACCGTATACTTACTACTAAAATGCTGCATTTTTTATTATATTTTTATTAAAAAATATGTTTTATGATTTAACCCTACTTCATAAATTCAAAAATTAACACATTCTATGCAAATTGGTTTGAATTGCTCGTAATATAAAATTCGAATTAAAATCGTTTGTGTTTTGTTTTAAATAATTTTCTTCAAAATCCTAGTATTTTTTTATGAAGAAAAAACCAATCCAATTGTGACCCATTTTTGAAAATTTTGAATTGTGACCTTGAAAATGTAATTTTTACAGAAAATGTAATAATGCCATTCGATTCACTGAATATCAGGGATTATTAGTTGAAATTTCTGTGTCACTGGTCATTCTGTAGCTCCTAAACCGAGCGTTTTTTCAAGGTCACTCCATACGAATATTTTGAAATACCAGAAAAATTGGTTCATTTTGACCCAAATTTGTGCAGCAGGGTTAAAACTATTATTTTTGAACTATTAATATTTATGTTATAGACATTTTTTGTATTATACATATATTTTTTATTAAATCTTTTTTTTAGAAATATTTTTATTTTTTGTATTTTAAATATTTATTTTTGTTTAAATTAATTTTTTATGATATATATTTTTTAAATATATTTTTTTATATATATTTTTTTATTTATAATTTTTTATATATATTTTAAATTATTTCCTTTTAAATATTTTTTATAATTATAGCTATTTTATTAAATTTTCAATTTACAATTACACAAAATGTACGCAATGGGTGAACAACAATATAAAAGGTTATCTATCATCTGCTTTGGATCTCTTTAAGCATTTTATTCAATTAATTTTAATTGTTAACAATTCTGTTTTTTTGTTTTGTTTTGTTTTTATAATATACAAATATTTATTCTAGTTTTGTTTAAATTTTAATTACATCCGCTATCACATAAGATTCCGTTTTGTTTTTATAAAAATTAAAATAACCCTTGTAGTATTTGCTGATGATATTTTATTTTTTTTAGTAGAGCATGAAGTTTAGCAAGAATGGGAGAATCAAAAAAAAAAATGTTTTAAATAAATTATGTTTTATATTTTATTTAGTTTAAAATAGTTTATTTTTATAAAATGTTATTATTTTTAAATTGCTTATAGTAAATAAAGGGTTTTTCAACAGGGACGCTACAAAAGTAGAGCGACAGGGACAGCAAACGACGCCATATTTCATGCCGCTCTTTTGACATTTCTCTTCAGTAAGGTTTACCATTTCATGATGGAAAGATATACGAATTCGAATTTCGGTAGTAAATTTTAATAATTTCGACTCATTGTTGGCTCGTATATCTTTCCATCATGAAATGGCAAAACTTACTGAAGAGAAATGTCAAAAGAGCGGCAAGAAATATGGCGTCGTTTACTGTCCCTGTCGCTCTACTTTTGTAGCGTCCTTGTTGAAAAACCCTTGAAAAAAACTTTGGTAGCGCTCTTATTGAAAAACCCTTTATGTATTTATGAAATAACATTTTCCAGTTTAAAATAATTAAAAACAAAATACATATAATTCATTGTAACAAATTCGTAAATCTGATGCGTTTATGTCATGATCGATTAAAGAAATGTCTGTGAAATATTTGAAATATAAATTTAAATTTATCGTATGCAGTTTTAAAAATAAATTTTATATTATTATGACGAATTTTGAATACTTTTTTAAACTTTACATTTATTGTTAACAATGCAAAGTATTCATAGTAAGTAATTCGTATATTTTTTGTATAAATTAATGAAATTTTGGTGAAATTTCGATTTTTCACTTGAAAGTTTAATTTAAATTTTTAGATAATGTTAACAGTTTGAAGAAGAAATTTGATATTATTAGAAAAATGTAAATTGTATGAACAATTTTTAATATTTTTTTTTAAATTAATATAAAAAACCGTAGCCGCGGTAGCTCAGTGGTTAGTGCGTTGGACTGCGAGCCGAAAGGTCCCCGGTTCAAGCCTGGTCTGGGGCTAACAACATCTTTTCATAGAAACATTTTTCTATACCGCGCTACCTCTCGTCAGTAAATGGCAAACCTACGAGAGTAAAAACATTGCCTATGAAAAGCTCTCACCCGCCGTTCGGATTCGGCAATAAACTATAGGTCCCACAACTTTGAGTACAAATATAACACGCACAGCTCAAAATGGTGAGAGAGCTCGGCCTAAGTTCTTATAGGACTGTAGTGCCAAACTATTATTGTAATATAAAAAAACAATATTAATATTGGTAAATGTGCATATAATTCGTAGTAACAAATTTATAAACTCTTTGTATAAAATTCAATTTTGTCTTGATCGATTAAGTGAAATTTGTATTTTTTTACTTTCACTTTTAATATAAATTTTCAGAGAATATTAAAATTTTCAAGAAGAAATTTTATATTAATAAAAAAATGTAAATCATACAGACCAATTTTGAATATTTTAAAATTAATAAAAAAAAAAACAATATAAATTATATAATTCAATTTGTAAACTCTTTGTATAAAATCCGTGAAATTTGGATTTTTCACGTTAAAATTGAATTTAATTTTTCAGAGAATGTTAAAATTTTGAAAAGGAATTTGATATTATTCAAAAAATAAAAATTTTATAACCAATTTTGAATAATCCAATATTTATTATGATAAATATGCAGCCGCGGTAGCTCAATGTTTAGTGCGTTGGACTGCGAGCCGAAAGGTCCCCGGTTCAAGCCTGCACTGGGGCTAACAACATCATTTCATAGAAACATTTTTCTATACCGCGCTACCTCTCGTCAGTAAATGGCAAACCTACGAGAGCAAAACCATTGCCTATGAAAAGCTCTCATCCGGCGTTCGGATTCGGCAATAACTGTAGGTCCCACCACTTTGAGTACAAATATAACACGCACAGCTCAAAATGGTGAGAGAGCTCGGCCGAACTTCTATACAGGACTGTAGCGCCAAACTATTAATATGCATATAATTCGTTGTAACAAATTCACAAACTCTATGTATAAAATGGCCGAATAATGGAATTTATATTCAATTTAGATTTCACATTTTAAACTTAAATTTTAATTTTCAGAGAATGGTTAAAATTTAATGAAACAATTTAATATTATTAAAATAATGTAAATTGTATGACTAATTTTTAATATTTATTAAATTTAATATAAAAAAAAACTCAATATTAATACTGGCAAATATGCATATAACTCGTAGTAACAAATTTTAAAACTCTTTGTAAAAAATGAGATTTTGGCATGATCGATTAATGACATTTTTGTGAAATTTTGATTATTCATTTTAAAATTGAATTTAAATATTCAGAGTATATTTAAATATTTTGAAACAATTTCTATATATTATTGCGACGCCTCTTACAAAAACCCACATGTTTGAATTTGCTTACGAAAAACAGCACGTTTTTCGTAACTACGAAAAGATGCACAAGTTCAGTTTCCCGACAAAAACAATCAGATTTTTATTATACCCAAGAAAAGAAGCATATACGTTTTATAGCCACGAAACGAAATATAACTCTAGTTTTGCCACGAAAAGAAACACTTATATATTTAGCTAAAAAAAAGCTCATCTATCAATTCACCAATAATAAAAGCATATGTATTTCTTCAAGAAAGTTTTCCCAGTAGACTGTGCACAAAAGCAAACATAGACCATTGGCCAGAACCCACTTGTGTCATTGGACATTTTTTTGAAAGAAAATTGTTCCTCCGAATCTGAAAAGAACAGGTTTTTCAAAAAAAAAAAATGTCCAATGACTCATTGGGTTCTGGCCAAATTCCAAAGGAACAAGATTATACAAAAAAAAAATGTCCAATGTCGCAGTTAGGTTCTGGAAAATTCGAAATGCACAAATTTTTTCAACAAAATGTCCAATGATGGGTTCTGGTCAAATCCTAAAGGAAAACAAAAAATGTCCAATGACACAAGTGGGTTCTGGCCAAATCTCAAAATTTTCCAAAAAAAATTTACAGTGACGCAAGTAGGTTCTGAACAAATCGTACATGTCCATTGGAAAAGTTCCAATGACTCACCTGGAAACCACTTCATCTATAATAAATCAACAATGTTGGACATAAAATACTATCACCTTCATCAACATTTTGTGATTTCTTAACCACAAAAATGTATATTGGGATATCTGTCTCAAAAATATATATATGGATTTATTCGTGGTGAAATTAAAAAAATCGCCTTTGCTCGTAGATAAAATATAAATGTGCTTCTATTCGTGGGAAAGATAAAGTTATGCTTCTGTTCGTGGAGAAAACGAGAATGAGATTCCTTTCGTAACTAAAATAATTGAATGCTTCTTTTCGTGGATAAAATAAACTTATGCTTGTTTTAATGGAACATTTTTTAAATGTGCAATTTTTCGTAAGCAAATTGAAACGTGTGGGTTTTCGTAAGAGGCGTCGATTTGGAATACTTGAGAATTATCCAAATTTGGGTATTTACAATTTCAGTTTAAATATCAGATAACATTTACATTTTAAAACAAATATTATACAATATTCAAAACGCTAAAATGAAGTGAAATTTAAATTTTTTAAAACATTTTAACATTTTTTAAAATACAAATTTTATGACAAAAAAAAGTCTAAATTTTATGACAAATTCTGAATATTCTTTAAATGATGAACTTTAGCTTTTGCATCATTTTACTTTTGGTGCTTTCGACAACGCACATAATTCGTATAATGTTCGTGGGAAAAAGAAAACTAAAGCGACTTGAAATGTAGAATTTGCAGAGAAAGAACGCCGTTGAACTGTCTCTGAAACAGCTGTAAATGAAATGATGAAATTTAAATTTTTATTTCAAATATACATTTTAAATTTATTTTGGGCGGGACTGTCTCTGAAACACTTTGGATGAAATTTAAATTTTTATTTCAAATATAAATTTTAATTTTATTTTTTATATTGGGTAATATGATTCGAACTTGGAAAATAAATGAAAAAACTATTTATAAATTTTTCTTTTAACAAAATAAGTTAATGCTTAAATAATAAATTGAGGATCATTCAAATTAACAAAATAAATGTTGCTCTATAATAATTTATTTCATTCTAATTTTTTTTCTAATCATAGTAGTTCTTTTTATAGAAAGTTTAGTTGCCAAATTTAAAACAGTTCTAGTTTTTCGAAACACATCTTCCCTTACAAAACTTGCAAATGCCAATTATAATTTATACTTCTCATACCGTAGTATCTGGGAATATGCTACAAATTTTATACAACAAATTTCATTCAATGTCATCCTAAACATGCTCTGTAATTTATTCATCAAATTATCTAATAGGCCACCAGAGAGGTTTCTCCATTTGTGGACCGACCATATGTTACAATCATTTAACAGTTAGTAGTGACTTAGCGCTAATTACATTATCGTTTTTAACAATTATGTTTTGTTAATTAGTGTTAACATTAAGAATAGTTGATCCTTTTTTTTTAGTTTTAGAACTCATTGCTTTTCCGTGTGTCTCTGAGAACAGAGAGAATTTTTACAATATAAATCTAGTTTTTTTTTTTGGTGAGTGGGTGGTTTTTTTTGGGGAAATTTAGAGACTACACAAATATTTTTTAGAGACTAGTTGACTTAATTAGGGGCACATGTTGTGCGCGTTTAAAAACCATTTTTTAAATTTAATTTTAGACAAAAAATTATTTAAATATTTATTAAAATATAATTAATTAAAAATTTATTAAAATATAAAATATAAAATATAAAATATAAAATATAAAATATAAAATATAAAATATAAAATATAAAATATAAAATATAAAATATAAAATACAAAATACAAAATATAAAATATAAAATATAAAATATAAAATATAAAATATAAAATATAAAATATAAAATATAAAATATAAAATATAAAATATAAAATATAAAATATAAAATATAAAATATAAAATATAAAATATAAAATATAAAATATAAAATATAAAATATAAAATATAAAATATAAAATATAAAATATAAAATATAAAATATAAAATATAAAATATAAAATATAAAATATAAAATATAAAATATAAAATATAAAATATAAAATATAAAATATAAAATATAAAATATAAAATATAAAATATAAAATATAAAATATAAAATATAAAATATAAAATATAAAATATAAAATATAAAATATAAAATATAAAATATAAAATATAAAATATAAAATATAAAATATAAAATATAAAATATAAAATATAAAATATAAAATATAAAATATAAAATATAAAATATAAAATATAAAATATAAAATATAAAATATAAAATATAAAATATAAAATATAAAATATAAAATATAAAATATAAAATATAAAATATAAAATATAAAATATAAAATATAAAATATAAAATATAAAATATAAAATATAAAATATAAAATATAAAATATAAAATATAAAATATAAAATATAAAATATAAAATATAAAATATAAAATATAAAATATAAAATATAAAATATAAAATATAAAATATAAAATATAAAATATAAAATATAAAATATAAAATATAAAATATAAAATATAAAATATAAAATATAAAATATAAAATATAAAATATAAAATATAAAATATAAAATATAAAATATAAAATATAAAATATAAAATATAAAATATAAAATATAAAATATAAAATATAAAATATAAAATATAAAATATAAAATATAAAATATAAAATATAAAATATAAAATATAAAATATAAAATATAAAATATAAAATATAAAATATAAAATATAAAATATAAAATATAAAATATAAAATATAAAATATAAAATATAAAATATAAAATATAAAATATAAAATATAAAATATAAAATATAAAATATAAAATATAAAATATAAAATATAAAATATAAAATATAAAATATAAAATATAAAATATAAAATATAAAATATAAAATATAAAATATAAAATATAAAATATAAAATATAAAATATAAAAGTAGTTTATACTATTTAGCAGAAAAAATACTACTTAATTCGAGTTTGTTCTTCTTTTCAGAGTTCAGCAAATTACCAGGCGAACAGAATTTACAGCAAGCATTCGCTCACTGCACAAAATGCGTGCAGAGCATAACAGAGCAACTCTCTGCTGTCGACGCGAGAAAGAACAGAGCACACTGTTAATGTCTTTATGCAAAGCTCTTCTCTGTTAACACAGCGTACACTGTTAATAGCAGCATGTGGTTAACATTTGGCAGAAGCATTGGTAACAGAAGCTGTTAACAGAAGCAGAGTGCATTTTCACTCTCTCTCTCGCTCTCCATCTGCATAGTTGAGCTCTCTGTCTTATTAAAGCACATAATTGCCGCAAATAAATGCGATGCATGTCTTTGTGGATTTTTAACTGGCGAACCACGTGAACAATTTAGATGCGGTCTTCGACGTGTCGTTAAGTATGCTACTAGCTAAATTATAGCATTATTGAAATAAAATGAAATGCTTGCAAAGTGTGTGATATTTCTAATAGAAAAATAAAAATATAAAAATTGAAAAAATAAAAAATTCTAATTTTTAGTAAAAAATATATTTGTATACTTTCTTTTAATATTAATAAATTGTTATCAAAAAAACAATATAATAATTCACTAACTTACATTTAATGTTAACTCAATCGTTCATTAAAAACTAACAAACATTTAAATATATTTGTATTTATTTTAAATTTATTTTATTTTTATAAACTTAATGCAATTTTCGCATAGTTTTAACAATGTTTGTTTTGTTTTCTTGTTTATTTTTAATATTACTATTTATTTTTAGAATAATGCTATAGTTCTTTTGTCTTTGTCATACTTACACTTATACAATGCTTAAAAATTAATTAAATATTTTTAAAATTATGCTAGATTTAATTTTAATTTTATTTTAAATTTGCTTAATTATTTGTTAAGTTTTTTGTTTTTTGGTTTGTAGTTAATTAAGTATATTTTTGTGCTGTATTAAATGTAAATATAATTTTTCTACGTGTTGTTTTTTTCGTTTTAATTTTATTTTATATTTTTTTGCAAATTTTATTTTTTTAAATTTAAATTTTTTTGTTTTTTGTTCAATTTAAATAACTAGAATATTGTATGAATTATGCAATTCTGGCAGTTGTTTTATTTTAACTCATTGTGTTAGTTTTTTTTTGTTTACAATAAAGAAATGCATTGAGAATATTGCTTCATGCATGTTGCAGCTAAATTCCAAAAACCGCTTAAGTTAACATTTTCTTTTCGAGTTTATTTGGCTGCCAAATATGTTGACACTTTGTGCGAGACATTTGTGCGAGTTTTTTTTTTGTGTTGTTGTTGTTCATTGGTTTTGTTGTTGTTTGAAATTTTATTTAAGTATATAAATTATATTTTTTAAATAAATATAAAAAAGTGAATAAAGAAACATAAACCATTGATCCATCCACCTATGACCATCATTCTCATGGGATTAAAAAGCTCAGCTGGCAGTTGTTAGCGTTTATCTCAGCTATTTTTAATTTAAGCATAAAAATTATTAAATACAATTTTAAAGATTTTTTAATTCTTTACAATAAATGTTATAATCGTTTTTCTGGTATGTTCAATATTTTTGACGATATCCAGCATTTTTTGAAATTCAATCAGGCGTTTGTGATTTGATTCATCGATAATAAGTCCTAAAATCATTTTGAAATTTCTAAATTGAAGTTTCTCAATTCTAAACTCAAGTATTACTATTCTGAAACGTTTTTGGATATATTAAAATCAATGGGGTTGTTTTGAATTAAATTCGTCAATATTTGAAATGGCAAAAATAAGGTAGGCCCAATTCTGAATAAAATTGGACAATACTAAATTTAATTTTCTCGGTTCTGAAATTGTGCTGCAATCAATTTGGATAATCTAAAATTAATTTGATTATTTTAAATTTAATTCCAATTTTTATTTTAATTTCCATAATGTTCTAACAAATTTATCCAATTCAGAATTCAATTCAATTCATCAATCAGGCTATGCTAAAAACAAAAATGATTATCTTGAATCAAATTGCTTATTTTTAATTCAATTGAACAATTTTGGAAATGGTAAAAAAGGCTGTGCTTACTTCTCGAGTCAATTTGTGCCTTTTTGCATATAAACCACACAATTCAAAATTTAATGTTACTGCTACTGACATCAATTGGGCTATTTGGAGATATATTTGGCAATGCTGAAATCAATTTTGTTAATCTGAATTCAATTCGCAGATTTCCGAAAGTGTAAAAAAAACGTTTACCAATTTCAAAATTCAATTTGTGACCTACTATATTTTATTTTGACAATTGCGAAATAATTTTGACTATTCTGAAACAAAATTAGATATTCTTATTTAATATTGGCTATTCTGAATTCAATTCGTGAATTTGCGAAATGTTTAAAAAATATTTGCTTTCTGCTAAAGTCAAATAGTGCATTTCAGAAAAAAATTGACAATTCTAAACTTCATTGTATCAATTAGGCTATTCTGCAATCACGTTGACTATTTTTGAAATCGATTTGTCTATTCTGAATTCATTTTCTCTATTCTGTATATTTTTTGTATCAGTTTTGTTATTCTCCATTCATTCGCAAATTCAGAATTCAGTTTGTGCTCTACTGAATTCAACTTGGCTAGTACAAATTTCATATTCGGAACTCTGAAATCAATTAGGCAATTTTAATATAAATTTGTATCTTTCCATCATGAAATGGCAAACCTTACTGAGGAGAAATGTCAAAAGAGCGGCAAGAAATATGGCGTCGTTTGCTGTCCCTGTCGCTCTACTTTTGTAGCGTCCCATTTGAAAAATCCTGTACAAACTTCCCGAGATAAAATTTCTGTAATTTTTCAGGAATATTTCTGCCAAACGCACAAATAAATAGAATATTTTGGGAAGTGTATAGCAGATTGTAAAATTTTGTGCAATTTTAATGGCATATTCAAGGCATATTTTGGGAACTGACAGAAAATAGACAGCTTGTGATACAAACTCCGCCTTTGTCTGTTTGAAATAAGTCGACAAAATGTTTCTAAGCTGCACGATCCTGCCATAAATTATGTCTGGCGTTCCTGAGATAAAATTTCAGTCATTTTTCGGGAATATTTCCGGCAAACACACAGATAAATGGACGATTATAAGAAGTGTATAACAGGTTAATTTTGCTATTCAGAATTAAATTTTGTTATTCTGAATTTAATTCGCCAAAAAGAAATACTGCAAAAGGTTTACCCAATTCTAAAACAGAATTGGGACCTTCTAAAATTAACCCGACTATTCTAAAGGGGTTTTCAATAAGAGCGCTACAAAAGTTTTTTTCAAGGGTTTTTCATGATGGAAAGATATACGATCCAACAACGAGTTGAAATTATTAAAACTTACTACCAAAATTCATGAAATCATGAAATGGCAAACCTTACTGAAGAGAAATGTCAAAAGAACGGCAAGAAATATGGCGTCGTTTGCTGTCCCTGTCGCTCTACTTTTGTAGCGTCCCTGTTGAAAAACCCTTTAAATGGATTGACGTCTTATTAAAATGTGCTAATTAGAAATAATAACTATCAAAATGTGAACTATTGTTTCCAAATACTATGGAGTATTTGAAAATTCTTCTGCTACATTAGACCCCCCGTTACTACTTGAAATGCTACAACTGCGAATTCCGCAACAACGAACAAAAGCGGACCAGAAGTAGCTGCTAATGGCCTGTACGACGACATAGGGCAGCAATTGGCCGCACACATTCCTTGAATGTGCCAACCGTCCGCACGAAATCACGGTTGTCGTCGACAACAACAACAAGAAACAACAGAATCACTTTAGAACCGAAAAAAATGAGTAAAATTTGGAATCTGCCATGAAATGGAACCCGCGCGCGCAAACAATGGCGCTATAATTGCATCTGTGGATGGCGAAATCGACAACAATGACACACAACACATAGCAACAACAAGCACAGGAACAACAACAACAGCAACAACAATAATAATACGAATAATAACAACAACAGTAATAATAGTAATAATAACAATGAGAGTAGTACTTAATAGTTGTAATGCTAACAATGTGGTAGTAAAATAATATCTCTGAGTAGTATGTAGTACCACCTACGTATGTATTGTATGGGTCATGCATCTGAAGTATGTTTGCGGTGTATCTATGTTGAAGTGGCTACAATATATGATGTGGTCGTGGTGCTGCTGAGGATGGTACTCCTGATGATGCTGCACGTGAATTTATAACACGGGCTTCGCAATGTTCGGCTTCGCTGTGGTCGATGCAATTTCGGACAACTTAATATCGATGGGGACGCGTGTATCGTACAGCGTGGGTGCCTGCAAAATGATACCAGCCGTGCCCACAACAACAGCAATTGTAAAAATCCATAAGAATAAACGATCCAATACCATCGCTACGTATTTCCAATCCTCTTTGACCTACAAAAAAACCAAAAATGAGAAAAAGAAAAATAAAATCAAACAATATAGCAATGCTAGAAGTTAAAGAAGAATCAGTGAAAATATATATATATATATTTTGTATAACAATATAAAATTTATATCAAGGACCAAAACAAAAAAAAATAAAAATAAAAAATAATATAAAATAAAATCAAACACAATAAACGTTAAAATAGTAATGTAAAAATTTAGCAAAAGCTGCTGATTTGAGGCAGCTTGTGTGGAGAGACAGTTTTGGGTTTTCTTTTTTTTTATTATTTTTATTGAGGTCGAAGTTTGAGCTGCACGTGCAAAAAATGTTAGGGCATAGAAAATATTAATGCAGTTGAAAAATTCAGTATTTTAAAAGAAACGTGTTGAAATTAAGTAGAAAACATAGTAAAAAGTAGCAATTAAAGAATCTGTATACAGGGTGATCTGTTATAGGCTGCAAATATTTTAGAGAATGATTAATTTATATATATATATATATATATATATATATATATATATATATATATATATATAAAACTCTTGGTCCGTCTGTGTGTCTGTCAGTATCACGTCTAAACCGCTGCACAGATTTGACTGGATAGGACTACGAGGCGAGGCACCTACCATACAACCTAAACTTTCAACGCGTTATAACTTGTTACTTACACCAGCTAAGAAGATAAAACCAAAAACTCAAATACAAAAAAAATTACAAAATCAAAAACACAAAAACAAAAGCAAAAATCAAACACAAAAGCAGGAACTAAAGCAATCACAAAAAAACAAAATAAAAACAAAACAGAAGATGGTAATACAAACACAAAAGCAAACACAAATAACAAAAGCAGAACCACAAAAGCAAAAACACAAAATAACAAGCAAAAACATAAAAGCAAAAAAAACATCAATCTCAAAAACAAAAACACAAAATAACAAGCAAAAACATAAAAGCAAAAAAAAAAACATAGCAAAGACACAAAAACTAAAGCAAAAACACAAAAACAGAAGCAAAAACAAAAAAACTAATGCAAAAACACAAAACAAAGGAAAAAAACACAAAAACAAAACACAAAAACCAAAGAAAAACACAAAAGCAAAATACAAAAACAAAGGCAAAAACACAAAAACCAAAGAAAAACACAAAAGCAAAATACAAAAACAAAAGCAAAGACTCAAAAAGAAAAGAAAAGCAAAAACAGAAAAACTAAAGCAAAACACAAAAACAAAAGCAAAGATATAAAAGCAAAAGCAGAAACACAAAATTAAAAATAAAATCCAAAACAGAAAAGCAAACCACAAAAGCAAAAACACAAAATCTTTGCACGAGTCGTGCACGGGTCCAAATAAACAAAAGCAAAACTCAAATGTAAAAACACAAAAATAAAAGCAAAGACACAAAAACAAAAGAAAATCAAAAACAGAAAAACTAAACCAAACACAAAAACAAAAGGAAAGACACAAAATCAAAACACAAAAGCAGAAACACAAAATTAAAAATAAAAGCCAAAACAGAAACATAAAAGCAAAACACAAAAGCAAGAGTCGTACGAGTCGTACACGGGTCCACAAAAGCAAAACACAAATGTAAAAACACAAAATTAAAAATAAAAGCAAAAACACAAAAGCAAAAACAAAATTTACTTAAAATTTGGAATATATAGTAGAACCCACGAAACAAACTCAATTAGACTACGAAAATAAATAATAATGTTTTTTTTTAATAAAATCACTCCATATCCTTGAATTCACTTCGAATACAAAACCAGTTGGGAAGGTTAGATCACATGGGAAATTTTAAAGTAGTTGTAATTATGATAGTTAGGATTATCAAAATTATAGTCGGTCTAAGCCGACTATAAATACCCTACACATATGTGTGGTTACCATTCAAAGTGATATATAGGTCACCAGGGTATACGAATCCTGAAAATAACTACAAACATTCAATCGCTGAAGAATTTCCATTCATTTGATACCCATATTTACAAATGGGTAGGTGTACCGAATTTCGATTTTTTTTTTGTGAACCACAAGTCTTTTCGCCGGAAAACATTATTATCATGTATTTGAGCATGATATCAATATATATTTGACCAAAAAAGTTTACCTAAGCACGTATACATAAAAATTGATCTTTATATGTACATTTTATATGAGGTATTTGAACATAAGTGGTCGGATCATAGGTCACAATGGACCGAACTCGCCAATTTCGCACATACAGCGTAGGTATATTAGTAATCTAAGTTATAAGTTTCATTTATCTAGCTCTTCAATTTTAAAAGTAGTAGGGATTTCAACAGACAGACAGACGGACAGACAGACGGACAGACGGACATCGCTAAATCGACTCAGGAGGTCATGCTGATCAAGAATATATATACTTTTCCATACCGGAGATGCTTCCTTCTGGGTGTTACAAACGGCGTACCAAACTGAATATACCCTTTCACTCTTAGTGTAGGGTATAAAAATCGAAATTCGTTACACCTACCCATTTGTAAATATGGGTATCAAATGAATGGAAATTCTTCAGCGATTGAATGTTTGTAGTTATTTTCAGGATTCGTATACCCTGGTGACCTATATATCACTTTGAATGGTAACCACACATATGTGTAGGGTATTTATAGTCGGCTTAGACCGACTATAATTTTGATAATCCTAACTATCATAATTACAACTACTTTAAAATTTCCCATGTGATCTAACCTTCCCAACTGGTTCCTATTACGTAGCGTGTTTGAGAAAAATTCGGGTTAAAACGGGTATTTTCAATTTTAACGTAAATTATAAACGATAAAAAAGTATAAACGATAAAAAAATAAATTTTCGTCATTAGTTTGAACTATGATCTGCATAACCATAAATTATTTTCTTATGTATAATTAAATTCACAATGCTAAAAAAATATTCCAAAAATAGTCTAAAAATAAATATTTTTCGAGTTTAGATTCAAATATCTTAAAAACCTATCGCAATTATAGTTTTTCTAGGTATATTGTAATTGCTCTTTACAACTGAGAGAAAAACTGCGTTTACAGTTTTTTGAAAAACTGGTTGTGTAGGGGACTGAGTTTTTTTTAATTCTAAAAAGTGGCTGAAAAGGTGCTGAAAATTCGAGAGTCATTTTCTTGAAAACGTTACATAATAGAAAAAACTTAACATGCAGTAAAAATCAGCAACCGCGAATTATATAGAATTGATGTATGGGATGTCCATAGCAAACATTTTTTTTCGTTTTGTTGAGTAGTGTTATTTACTATTTAAAAAAAACTGTTTTTCAATCGGGTTGATATCGAATATTTGTATGACGATTTCGTTTCTAAAAATGAATCGGTTTCAATACCTGGTTTAAAATAGAATTTATATATTTTTTTTGTATTTGGTTTTGTGAAGACTATTATAAGAAAAATGAGCAGGAACTGAAAAGTAATATTTATGGATTTGAAATAAAATCGAATTAATTCAAAATTTAAAAATTTTTTCGCACAGTGTGTCTGCGTTTTCGAAGCAACCATAACCGACTTGTCGTCAAGATGAAACGATGCAGGAAAACGGCGCACACAAAAGGACCTTCACACCAATTTGACAGAGTGAAACCCGGTCTGGCAGGAGCACCCTTCAAATAGCCAGCCACTTGTGTGCCTGAAAGAGCAACGCGGACGGACGAGAGACGAGAGACACTCAAAGGTTTCGATAATTTCTTTGAATTTGGAATTTTTAGTTTTTATTTCCTTTTGTAATTTTATTTTTTCGGTTAAGCTAACGTTTCGTTGACAATGGACAGAGTGTTTGACCTGGAAAAATAAAATAAAAAGAAAGCAATGTGTGAAAGCCCCAAAAAAAAAAAAAAATAGATGCCAAAACAGGTCAAAGGCAAAACTGTTTAAGAGACATGGCGGTAAATAGGGTAACCAAAATACAAAAAAAATCTTCACTTGCAAATTGAGTTACTTTGAGAACGTCTGAAAGACGTGCGTTACAATTGACAGTTACTTGGGAAGCACTTCCGCAGGCATGTCAGTCGTAAGGTCAGCTAAAGGACATTCGCACGCACGTCCTTTGAATTTATTGTGTTGTGCTGTCGCAGTAGCTGTTGGATATTTGCGCACGTATTTGCACTCTGGGCAAAGGACATGCAACAAACAGTCAACAACAACAACGAAATAACTAAAGAAACTGTCAACAAAAACAACTACAAAAAAATTTACAAAGTCAACTATATTATGTCCTGTCAGGATTGGAGTTCATAATGGAAGCCAATGCAGGCAGAATACAGAACGTGTGACAAAATTTCAGAGTATTGCCATCACTTAATCCTTAATACGAAAAAAAAATCTATATACGATACGTTATTGTTGTTATTGCAAATAAATGATATCGATTAATCGATTTTAAACTATTTAAAATATTTGTGTGATCGATATCAAAAGAATATCGAAATAGAAAAACACAATTCGATATTTGGTCTTTGTTATTACGAATAAATAAAATCGATTAATCGATTTTTTTTAACCGAATTAAAATTTGTATTGTAATATATCCATATCAAAGGAATATCGAAATCGACCACACTATTTTCAACACAAAATCTATAGAAGTTCGCTAAAATTTCAAATAAAATTGAATTATCTAATTTTAAATTGAGAAAGAAACAAATTTAATTAAAATTTATCGAATTTGAAATTCGAATTTCAATTTAAATTATTTGTTAGGTAATATATCGATATAAAACGAATATCGAAATAGAAAAATACAATTTGAAATTTGGTCTTTGTTATTACGAATAAATAAAATCGATAAATCTATTTTTTAACCGAATTTTAAAAATATGTATTGTAATATATCGATATCAAAAGAATATTGAAATCGACCACACTATTTTCAATAGAAATCCTGTTGAAACTCGTTAAAATATCAAATAAAATTGAATTATCTAATTTGAAATTGAGAAAGAATCAAATTAAATTTAAATTTTTCATTCGAAATTGAGAAAATAACGAATAAATTGAGATTTTTCATAATAAAATGAGAACGAACCAAAGAAAATCGCAAATTTTCATTTCAAATTGAGACTTTCCAACTATTTATCTTTGATATTGCGAAGAAATGTAATCGATTTTTAACCAAATTTTAAAGTATATATTGTAATATATATATACTTTGTTTAAGAATATAATTTATATAACAAAGATTATCGATAATCGATCACAACAACACAAGGAATTTGAATAAATTCCAAATTAAATTGAGATTATCCATTTGCAATTCGATAAGATAAAGAACAAAATTGGCATTTTTTCATTTGAAATTGGGAGAGAAACAAATTGAATTGAAATTTGTGATTTGAAATTGAGAAAATTCCAAATGCAATTTACATTTTCCATTTGAAATAAAGAAAGAAACAAATCAAACTGATTTTTTTCGATTTTAAAAGCTGTTCGATAAAAGTGCATGAAATAAAAATACAATAGGAAATTTTATCGTTATTATTGCGACGAAAGAAAATAGATTAAACTATTATTTAACCAAATTTCTAAAATTTGCAATGTAATATATCGATTTTAAAAGAATATCGAAATCGATCACACCATTTACAACTGAAATTCTGTTGAAATTTTGTAAAAAATCAAATAAAATTGAGTTATTTCATTTGAAATTGAGAAAAAAAAACAAATTAAATTGAAATTTTTAATTTGAAATTGAGAAAATAACAAATATAATTGAGATTTTTCATATTAACCACTTATCGACCACACCATTTCCAACTGAAATTCGGTTGAAATTTCATTAAATGTCAAATAAAATGCAGATATTTAATTTGAAATTTAGAAAGAAACAAATTAAATCGAAAATTGAAAAAAAAAAAAACAAAATATAAATGATATTTTTCATATTAAATGAAGAAAGAACCAAAGGAATTGCGATTTTTCATTAAAATGAGAAAACTCCAAATGAAATTTAAATTTTCCAACTATTGATCTTTGTTATTGCGAAGAAATGTAATCGATTAATCGATTTTTTAACCTGACTGACTCCGATATATGAAAATGTTGCGCTTTAAAAGTCAGGTACTTTTGATGGTTCGCGGACTATTCATCGTATTACAATTCATCGAACATATTTCATCGTATGCACAATTCGTCGTATACACAATTCATTAAATATATGCATTTTCCAACAAATTTTGACACACCACTTGATCTATAACATTTATATGGAAAGTTATGACGAGAAAGCGATGCAGGTGAAAAAGTATTCATTTTGTGCAATATGAAATACTTGATGTTTAACATTTATAGGTGAAGTGAAAATGCGAAAGCGCCGCAGGCAATTGGAACAACAGCTGATGTATTACAAGAGAGAGCCCAAGGCGAACATTTTTCCAAAAAATCGCGAGATGAATTGTGCATACGATGAATTGTGATACGAAGAATTGTGCATATGATAAATTGTGATACGATGTATTGTGCATACGATGAATTGTACATACGATGAATTATGTTCGATGAATTGTGATACAATGAATTGTCCGGTTCCCACTTTTGATCCGTATAACTTAATTATTACTTTTCGTACATCGAATATTCGATTTAAAACCGACTTTATCTCTTTATCGTTTAAAAGTGCCTATTGATGAATGTTACGCAATTTTAGATTCGTTGATTCGTTTACCGAGAAACACTAATAAAAATTTGAATTCGCCTTTTACTTATCAGGTACTTATTTTCGGTCAAATCGGTTCTGAAATATTGCTTATTCAAATCGAAATTCAGAGCAATAATCGCAAAATCAATAATCGATTAATCGTTTTAAATAACACATCTCTGACTCACCCTGGTGCTCTCCTCTTCTTTGCGCGTCTGGTCCGCTATATACGTCACACCTTCCATCGCCTTGTGCAGCTCTGGGCAGCCATGCCATCGATGCCGCAGGCTACCACCTCCGCCGCCACCACCGCTACTCCCCGCCGCACAACAATGTGGGCCACCCTCCTGTCGACACGCCGGCAGCTCTAGCGCTGGATTTCGCACTCGGCTCGGCTGGAATTCGACGTTGTGTGCGGCCGAGGAAGAGGCGGCACCAAAACCACCCATACCGCCGATGGCGCCGCCGCCACCACCACAGCTCTGATGCAGCTGCTGTATGCCGCTGCAGCAGGAGTCGGCGAGCGTCGAGGCGGTCGCCATTGAGTTAACCGTTGTGGTGGACTTTATCACGTTGCTGTTGTTGCCCATCAGCAGATCACTGGTCGTCGTCGACTGATGCTGTTGATGCGGATGCAGCGGCACCGGCGAAAAGTTGGCCGCCGCCTGTGCGGCCGATGACGCCGACTGTTGACGGTAGAGGTGATGCGGATGAGCATGCTGCGCCAGCTGCTGATGCAGCGTCGAGGTGGACGACGACATGTGACTCATGTGATGTAGAATGCCGGCGCCGTTGCTGCTGCTACAGCCCATACCACCGCCGCCGCTGCCAATGCCATTCGTTTGACACGAGGTGGAACGAAAGTGTGACGGTGTCAGCGGATGATCAAGCAATGAACCGCCTGTTTGCTGGTACTGACTGTGATGTTGTGTGTCGATTAGCGATGATGTCGTCGAAGTCTGTTGATGCACCATTGAGGAGCCGCCCATCGATGGGTAGATGGTGGATAGGTGACCGGTGATGGTGGAGGCGCCGCCGCCCATGGCGCCACTGATGCTGAGCGCATCTTCCAGAAGGTTGAAGCTTTGTACACGGTGCTGCAGATGCGGCGAAGTGCTGCGCGAAGTGGTTTTCGGGCTGTGATGTAATCTGTGAAAGGAAGGAAGAGAAGAAATAGAAGAAAATAGAAGAAGAAAGAGAGAGTTTATGAAGAAAGCGTTAAATTCAAATTTTTGAGAGTGGAACCTACTTGGACAAGGCTACTGGTGGTGGCAGCGGTGGTATTTGATCCCTCAGTTCCAGACCGTTACATGTGCGAACCATCAGACGTCGCGAAGATTTGCTAAGAGAGGTGTAAAGGAGAGGGGAAAAGAAAGAGAGAGAGATATAAGTATTTGAAGTTTGATTTTCAACATAAATGGAATTCTATAAAGATTATCTATAAAGAATCCTGCAAAGAATTATATAAAGAATCTATAAAGAAACTAAATAATTCAAAGACTACTAAAGAATATTTAAAAGAATTCTATAATGAATTTGATAAAGAATTCTATAGAGAATTTTATAGAGAATTCTATTGAGAATTTTATAGAGAATTCTATAAAGAATTCTATAAAGAATTCTATAAAGAATTCTATAAAGAATTATATAAAGAATTCTATAAAGAATTCTATAAAGAATACTATAAAGAATTCTATAAAGAATTCTATAAAGAATGTTATAAAGAATTCTATAAACAATTTTATAAAGAATTTTATAAAGAATTATATAAAGTATTCTATTAATAATTCTATAAAGAATTCTATAAAGAATTATATAAAGAATTCTACAAAGAATTCTATAAAAAATTCTATAAAGAATTCTATAAAAAATTATATAAAGAATTCTATAAAGAATTCTATAAAGAATTCTATAAAGAATTCTATAAAGAATTCTATAAAGAATTCTATAAAGAATTCTATAAAGAATTCTATAAAGAATTCTATAAAGAATTCTATAAAGAATTCTATAAAAAATTCTATAAAAAATTCTATAAATAATTCTATAAAGTATTCTATAAAGAATTTTATAAAGAATTCTAATAAGGATTATATAAAGAATTATATAATGAATTCTGTAAAGACTTCATAAGAATTCTATAAAGAATTCTGTACAGAATTCCATAAAGAATTCTAAATTATATTCTACGTAGAATTCAATATATAATTCTTAAGATTCTCATTACTCACATCATTTCGCTGATTGGATAGAGAGGGCGCCGCATCACCAGCACGCGCGGCAGTTGATTGATGAACACAGTGCGAACCCACGGCGCCATCGTGTGGGTCTGCGGCGACCGGAAGTGGATGTTCAGCACAACCACAGTGACACATATACTACGAGAAAAAGCAGAAAAATAAAATTATATTATATGGGTCATTTTGACCCTTTTCATTTATAGATAAAACTCACCTGAATGTATCGAGTATCATCGTAAATAATACGAATTTCCCTAATAATGGCACAACTAGTGAAGTAGGCGGAATAATCTCCGCCAGCAGCAAGAAGAACACAGTAAGCGACAGCAAAATCGAAATACTTAAGGAGACCTGTGAAAAAGTTGGAAAACATTTTAGGTTATATTAGGTATTCAGTTTTTAATAAGTCACGATTTGAATTAAAGGGTTTGGGGGTCAAGTCCAAATTTTTTCGAAATTGAGATTTTGATGACATATGGTAGCTTTATATATTTCGCCTCGTTTGGTATCAAAATCATCCATATCCGAATTATATTCACGATTTACAAGGTACATTACGCAATATATCCGAATTAAAAACTATTGGAATCACTATACCTTTTACAAAATTATACTATCAATGATTTATCATTGACAATAAATAAAAATAAAGTTAAAAATGTTTTACCATTGAAAAAGATATGCCTAACATGCAAATATCATTGCACAGTGGTCGGACTTATATGGAGTGAGCGGCCAAAAATACTTCCAGAAAAGATATCAACGTGAAACTTTGGTCACGGCTAAATAAAAACGTTAGAATTATTTAGTGATAAAATGTGCGTGTTTGTAATTATATTCAAAATGATATTCCGAAAATATGCAATATATATGCAAATTATTTGCAAAATATGCAGGTTTTTTTATATTAAAATAAGAGTAAAAGTATGGAAAAATATATTTATTCCTCATAATTTAAAAATAATTCAACCATCAACACATATTATGAATGAAAAAGAACATTATCCTAATAAACTAAATATTATTTATTTTTACAGTCAATATCTATATATATAAAACTCTTGGTCTGTCTGTCTGTTTGTTCCAGCATCACGTCTAAACCGCTGAACCGATTTAACTGAAATTTTGCCACAGGATACTAAGGAGTCCGGAGAGTGTCATAGGCTATATATGGGCGGGATTGGACAAATGGGCGTGGTACCTCTCATACAACCTAAACTTTCAAAACGACATAACTCGGCACATACAAAAGCAAAGAAGATGAAACAAAAAACTCAAATACAAAAAAAAATACAAAAGCAAAAACACAAAAACAAAAGCAAAAATCAAATACAAAATCAAAAGTAAAAGCACAAAACTTAAGCTATAACTCAAAAACAACAGAAAAATAAAAAAGGATAAAAAACAAAAACAAAATTCACCACACATATACTCACCACACTAAAATTCACCACACTAAAACTCACCACACTAAAATTCACCACACTAAAACTCACCACACTAAAATTCACCACACTAAAATTCACCACACTAAAACTCACCACACTAAATTTCAACACACTAAAACTCACCACACTAAAATTCACCACATTCAAATTGACCCACTTAAACTGACCACACTAAAATTCACCACACTTAAATTCAACACACTAAAACACACAACAATAAAATTCACTACACTTAAATCACCACACTAAAATTCACCACACTAAAACTCACCACACTAAAACTCATCACGCTAAAACTAACCACACTAATACTTCTACTGGGAAAAACTCTACGGGGAAGAAATCTACGGGAATGAATTCTACTGGGAAGAATTCTACGGGGAAGCACATTCTGAGTAAGAATTATCTATGAGAAAAGTTGTTTTATCGGATAATTAGTATGGTTTTGGTTACTACATTTATAAAACCAATAAAAAAACGCCCGCAGCGAAGCACGGGTCCCTGATATAAATAATGTTATTTATATTAATAAAATTGCTCAATAACCTTGCATTCACTTAATATTTGCACGAGTCGTGTACGGGTCCAGCTAGTATTTTATAAATTTTCGACTGTAAACCATTCTGTTCTATTACTTCATATGAATATATGTGCAAAAAACGATCGGTCACATCACAAAACATTAGAGGCACGAAATGATGGATTCAAGGAAGCAATTATGGCATCAGTTCTCACTCCGATATTGCCAGTTTTAAATATCGAAATTCTTTAAAACTTGGAATCAATATAATTATATTAGACTGACAGGGGCTTTGCATCAAACAATTTTCATAGAATTTGATTGCAAATGACAGTTAATTTACATATAACATGTTATATATGACAGTTATATGCAGAAAATTGTCTGATATCATATCAAAAAATCATATCAATATTGAAATTAGTAACTCCAACTAAAATTTATCGATGGACTTGATCTATACTATTTTAAAAATGTGACAAAAACATCAAAACAACAAAAACAAATACTCAAGAAGTGTCGGAAAATTGCTTTTTTACTTTAAATTACTTTAGTAATCTACATAAATTCATTATACGCGCGTATATACGAGACATTTGGATGAATTATGCAAATAATATGCAATAATAATATAATAATTTGGCGCTACAGTCCTGTATAGAACTTCGGCCGAGCTTTCTCACCATTTTGAGCTGTGCGTGTTATATTTGTACTCAAAGTGGTGGGACCTACAGTTTATTGCTGAATCCGAACAGCGGGTGAGAGCTTTTCATAGGCAATGGTTTTACTCTCGTAGGTTTGCCATTTACTGACGAGAGGTAACGCTGTATAGAAAAATGTTTCTATGAAAAGATTTTGTTAGCCCCAGTCCAGGCTTGAACCGGGGACCTTTCGGCTCGCAGTCTAACGCACTAACCACTGAGCTACCGCGGCTACGATAAATATATATGCAAAATATGCAATAAATATGCAAAATATGTAAATTATATGCAAAATATGCAATATGCAAAAAATATGCAAAATATGCAAATATGCAAAACAGATTGCCTATAATTCGAATTAGTTTTTAACGATAATTAATTCTGTTTTTTGTCCGACTTTAATTTGAGGCTTCGTTAAAATATGCATTTGCATATAAATCCGCTCTCTAGTTATGATACATTTGGATCTAAACTTTAGACTTCGATTTTTTATTATTGACCTATAGCAGTGACCACTGTGCATTGGTATGAAAATGACATCGACAGGTGGTAATGCATCTGAAGGTTAAAACCACGAAATTTAATTTTAATACAATAAAATACTATTTTTATAAAGGATTTTTCAATAAGAGCGCTACAAAAGGTTTTTTTCAAGGGTTTTTCAACAGGGACGCTACAAAAGTAGAGCGACAGGGACAGCAAACGACGCCATATTTCTTGCCGCTTTTTTAACATTTCTCTTCAGTAAGGTTTGCCATTTCATGGTGAAAAGATATACAAGCCAACAACGAGGAGAAATTATTAAAATTTACTACCGAAATTCGAATTCGTATATCTTTCCATCATGAAATGGCAAACCTTACTGAAGAGAAATGTCAAAAGAGCGGCAAGAAATATGGCGTCGTTTGCTGTCCCTGTCGCTCTACTTTTGTAGCGTCCCATTTGAAAAACCCTGTATGAAACAAAATGTTGTTACAATTTTTTGGTGCAAAAAAGGTCAAGTCCAGCAGTTTAAATTACGTTTTTAAGCCAAGTTACATGGAAAATTTTAGTTTTTTCTTTGTAAACCCAACAATACATACGTAGTTTATAGAATAGATTTTTTTAAACAAAAAATTGCCTAATTGGCAATTTTAAACAGTTTTCATTGATTTTCTAGCTAAGTGAAAAAATGGACTTAACCCCTTTTTTGCAACCAAAAACTTCAATTATTTGTAGAGATTTGAAAAGTTTTTAATATTTACTAAAAAAATTCAATTATTAGAGAAAAATTTAATTTTGGATGAAAAATTGAATTAGAGTTAAAATTTGAATTTTCAGTGAAAATTTAAATTTTTATTAAAAATTTGAATTTTATGTGAAAATTTAAATTTTGAGTGAAATTTGAGAAAATTTGATTTGTGTGAAAATTTTGAGTGAAAACTTAAATTATTATTGAAAATTTGAACTTGGAGTGATATTAATATTAGTGATATAAAAATTTGACTTTGGAGTGAAATTTTGAATTTGATGTGAAAATTTGAATTTTGAGTGAAAATTTGAATTTTGAGTAAACAAAATAATTTCGAGTGAGTCTTTTTTGAGTGAAATTTGAATTTATAGTAAAAATCGAATTTTTATAAAAAATTTTAGTTTTTTTTTGTTAGATAAAATTTCAGTTTTGAGTGATAATTTGAATTTTGAATAAAAATTTGAGTTTTGAATGAAAGTTTGACTTTTGAGTACAAATTTCCATTTTGAGTGAAAATTTGAATTTCAAGTGGATATTTGAAACTTGAATGAAAATATGAAATTTTAGTACAACTTTTTAGTGAAAATATGAATTTATAGTAAAATTCGAACTTTGAGTGATAATTTGAATTTTGAGTAAAAATATGGATTTTGAGTGAAAATATGAATTCTGAGTAAAAATTTGAATTTTGAGTGAAAATTTGAATTTTTAGTGAAACGTAGAATTTTAAATGAAAATTTGAGTTTTAAGATAAAATTTGAAAATTTAGTGAAAATTTGAGCAAATATTTGAATTGAGTGAATTTTAAATGAATTTTAAATGATCATCTGAATTTTGAGTGGAAAATTAAATTTTGTGTGAAAAATAGTTAAAATGTGGCTTTTATTCAAATTTAAAATGAAGAAACTTACAATTTGAAATTTTTTTATTTAACTATAAAAACATTATAAAGTTCTAATAAAATGTATACATAAAATAGCAAGTATTTTATCTTTCGAGAACTTTTATTTAATTTGAATTTTTTTATTATATAGCTCTTAAATTTTATATTTTATTATTTTATTTTAATAGAATCGCATTTATCTTCACCTATTTAAAAACTATATAAAATGCAGTCGCACTAGTCTGTCATAAACAGCAACCAACAGAGCTGCCACCCTCCTATAAAATACACATTTCTCATTGAACTCTCCGTATTAACACCCCACATAAAGGGTTTTTCAACAGGGACGCTACAAAAGTAGAGCGACAGGGACAGCAAACGACGCCATATTTCTTGCCGCTCTTTTGACATTTCTCTTCAGTAAGATTTGCTATTTCATGATGGAAAGATATACGAATTCGAATTTCGGTAGTAAATTTTAATAATTTCCCTGTTGAAAAACCCTTGAAAAAAACTTTTGTAGCGCTCTTATTGAAAAACCCTCTACTTACTACATTATAAAGCATTCCTTCATGCAAATCTTACTTTAACTAATATAAATTACTATTTTTCGCCAGTTATATGCTTTACACACATTTACTGCTCTTTCTTATTTTTTTTTTGCTATATTCCCACACTGCCTTTGTACTTTAATCCCAATGGATTTCTGCGAATTATGGTTTGGAAATAAAGCAAAATGAGTGGCATCAATTGGAACCAACCACACAAATGCATGAATTCAACTAAATTGCCTTAGAAAGGCATTTACTATGCATCGATTAATGATATGGAATTTATTTGAAGTAGAATTTTCTATGCAGCATATTGCTCTAAAAGGTATAAAGCCTCTTTAGTACATAAATGTTAGTACTTTTAATTAACCTGCTGCTTATATAGAATCTATTATATAGAACCTATAAAATTTAAAAACGTTGAGAAGAGTTGATTCTTTAGTACTGTTTAAAACCATTTTATGACACGACTGCTGCTACTCGTGTCGCAATAAAAATGAAGAATTCAAATTTCACACTCACCTTTTCACCGCTGTCCGATGGCAGATAAAACACCAGAATAGTTAGAAAACTGATGCCCATGCAGGGTATGATGAGGTTCACGGTATAGAAGAGGGTCTTGCGACGCATCGTTATGTTGAAGGTTATATCTAAGTAGGGCTCGTCGCAGCATGTGTAAAACTTTTCATTTCTGTTAAACGAGGAAATAAACGAGAAAAATATTACAAATCTTATATTAAAAAGTTAAATCTATGGTAAAAATATCTGTAAGTTTCTAAAAAGTATTTTTTTTTTACATCCAAAAATGACTCTAATGATGATATGGCTTTGTCTGCTCTAATTTCCATAGTCATCAAGTTTTTGATGTCAGTCAGATATACTTAAGTTCGTTTATATGGTTTTTTATTAATATTCTTGTGAAGCACATTTAATGTGTGGTTTGGGCATGGATTTTAATATAAATACGTCTTGTGTTTATGGGGTATTTTATGGTATCATTTAGAAGTTGATGTTGAAATAAATTCAATAATGATTTTAATCTATTGACACTCGCTATTAAATAGAAGATTAAGCTTGATGAGATTGGAGAAACGAGCACGAAATTTTCGAGATGAGTGCTGTCGTGAAATGTATTAAGTATCTTGAGGAGTTTAAAAGTAAAATCTGCGTTTTGTTGATAGCATTAGATGCTCATTAAATTTGTTCGTACTAAATGAATAACATTCTTAAGATATATCAGAGTAGTTAATGCTAATTAGCTTTAAAATCAACCACTGAATTCGTAAATGCAATTTTATAGATTTTAAAATGTGAAGGTACAAATTATAAATATTAAATGAAATACCTTAATGAAGATGAACTTGGAGCTTAATACTAATAGCCTAGTTTGTTTTGAGTTTTTTGTTTAAGATTTTATGGTATGGGGTCTAGAACATGATTCCCAAAAACATATAGAGAATACAATGCTGCTAATACTTTATTATTTTGAATTTTTGTAGTGAATACTATGAAAATAAAGCAGAGTTCAGTGAAAAATGTTAACTTTTTCGAAGGTTCCTGAATAATTCTCGCAAAATAAAATCTCAAAAAAATTAATTTATTAAATAAATCAGTGAAAAATCAAAAATTAACGAAAAAAAGGGAATCCTTAATTTATGAAAATTTTCCATTTTGGTCTGTGAGAAACCTTTATTTTTGAAAAATATCGATTTCGGTCGGTAGAGAAAAAAAGTTTAAGAAAATATATTTCTCATTAGTTTTTTTTTTGAGCAGCTGATAAAGCGTTGATGCACAATTCTTTTTTCAGATGACGCCCAATATTTCTGGACCACAGACTAATGGTAACTTTTGATTAAAAATTTAGTAATATATGTAATTGAAACCCCAAAAGCAAAAACTAAACCTATTTTTATTAAATTAAAAAAATTGTTGAAAAATGTTTGGTCGACAAAATGTTTAAAAAATTTGCGAAAAAAAAAATTTTAAGAACAAAAAAATATTGGATAAAAACGACATTTTCGGAAAATTAAAAAAAGAAAAAAATTGCAAAAAAAAGTTGAGAGACAAAAACAACGCAATGTTCGAAAACAACATATTTAAAAAAAACGACAATGTTTGAAAATTTTTGAAATACAAAATTATTAAAAATCACAATTTTCCAATAAAAAAATTTCGATAAAAATAACAAAGTTCGAAAAATTAGAAATAAAAATAATTTGTTCAAATCATTTTTCAAAAAAAAAAAATTTAATATAACAATGTTCGAAAAATAATTTGTTCAACACAATTTTTGGACGACAAAAACAACGCAATATTCGAAATCACCATTTTCCAAATAAAAATATTCGAAAAAAAAACAACTACACATGTTCGAAAAATTAAAAAAAAATCCATTTTTCAAAAAAAAAATGTATAAAAATAACAATGTTCGAAAATTTTCGAATAAAAAATTATTTCTTCAAAACAGTTTGTGGACGACAAAAACAACGCAAACTTCAAAATCACCATTTTGCAAAAAAAATATATTCGAAAAAAACATATTTTCGAAAAATTAATAAAAAAATAGTTCAAAATTTCAATTTCCCAAAAAATATATATCGATTAAAATAACAATAATCGAAAATTTTCAAAAAAAAAAGGTTCTTTTGAACGACAAAAACAACGCAATGTTCCAAAAAAATATATATATATATTCGAAAAAAACATGTGTTCGAAAAATTAATAAAAAATAGTTCCAAATTTTAATTCTCCAAAAAAAAAAATCGATTAAAATAACAATTTTCGAAAATGACTGAAAAAGAAATATTTCTTCAAAACAATTTTTGAACGACAAAAACACGCAATGTTCGAAATCACTATTTTACAACAAAAAAAAAAAAAAAAATTCGGAAACAATAACTACATATGTTCGAAAAATTAATAAAAAAAATAGTTAAAAATTTCAATTTAAAAAAAAGTCGATTAAAATAACAATATTCGAAATTTTTCGAAAAAAAAGTATTTCTTCAAAACAATTTTTGGACGAAAAACACGCAATGTTCGAAATCATAATTTTTCAAAAAAAAAATATTCGAAAACAACAACTACATATGTTCGAAAAATTAATAAAAAATAATTATATTGCGATAATAACATGTTCGGAAAATTTGGAAAAAAATAATTTGTTCAAAAGAATCTTTGGACGACAAAAATAACGCAAGTTTCGAAATCACCATTTTCCAAATAAAAATATTCTAAAAAAAACAACTACATATGTTCGAAAAATGAAAAAAAATAGTTCAAACTTTCCATTTTTCAAAAAAAAAAATCAATAAAAATAACAATGTTCGAAAATTTTCGAAAAAAAAATATTTCTTCAAAACAGGTTGTTGACGACAAAAACAACGCAATATTCGAAATCACCATTTTCCAAAAAAAATATATTCGAAAAAAAACATGTTCGAAAAATTAATAAAAAATAGTTCAAAATTTTAATTTTACAAAAAATAAATTTCGATTAAAATAACAATGTTCGAAAATTTTCGAAAATAAAATTATTTTATTCAAAACAATTTTTGGACGACAAAAACAACGCAATGTTCCAAAAAAATATATATATAGTCGAAAAAACAACTACATGTGTTCGAAAAATTAATAAAAAATAGTTCAAAATTTCAATTCTCCAAACAAACAAAAAAATCGATTAAAATAACAATATTCGAAAATTTTCGAAAAAAAAATATTTCTTCAAAACAATTTTTGGACGGAAAACACGCAATGTTTGAAATCAACAACCAGAGATCGAAAAAAAACACTAACGTACTGTACCTTACTGTACTGTACTGTTCTTTGATACGAACACTACGAAAACACAAACCTAACATGAAAAACACTAACGCTACCTTCCTTCTTAGCGTTTGTGTTTGCAAACACTAACTAATACACTACGAATATAACGCAACGGAAACAGAACAGTATACAACATTGTTTAGTGTACCAGGAACACAAACTCTATCTCGAAGTAAGTGTTTGTGTATTTTTAGCGTTAATTTAGTGTTCTTTTTAGTGTTCTTTAAGAGTTTTTTTAGTGTTTTTTAGTGTTCTTTTAGTGTTTTTTTGACAACAACTACATATGTTCGAAAAATTAATAAATATTAATTATATTTCGATAATAATAACAATGTTCGAAAACTTTGGAAAACAAAACAATTTGTTCAAAATAATACAACGCAATTTTTGAAATCAACATTATCAAAAAAAATATATATATTCGAAAAAACAACTATGTTCGAAATATATAAAAAAAATTACAAAAATATATTGGACGACAATAACAACGTAATGTTCGAAATCAACATTTTCCTAAAACAAAACATTTCCTATAAATGGGACCAATTGAACAGAAATGTCTACTAAAAACAATTAACCAAGACCTTTAAAATAAAGGTTTTTCATATAACTCTCAACCAATATATACCAATTTTTTAATATATAAAAATATTTCTCAACCAAAAATTTCATATTGTTTGAAAAATAATATCTCTCAGTGAATAACCAATTAGAAATAAAGGTTACTAGGTATTTCTGATATCTATAATAAAGTATAGACTACTTATACCCACTTTCTGTATTTCGAAACGAACGACGAAACGAAAATTTGAGGTCAAAATCTCGTCACACAAATTTTGATTTTATGTTACTTGATTTTTATAACTTTGAAATTTATTTGAAATTACGTCACTTTCGTCTAATAGTCTTTCGTTTCGAAATACAGAAAGGGACAGTTAGTATTATACAAGTTGAAAATCCTAGTCTGCATCAATTAATTATACCATATCAGAACGGCCACCTAACCACCTTAAATGTCATGAATTTTCTTCAAACTTTATGGGTTGTTAGTACATTGAAATATATTTATTTGCGCGAAATATTAGACACGTTTGTGATCCGGTTACCGTGTACCAAAGCGGTACAATATCGCACACAGAATAGAGATTTGTTGCGCCAACCAACTCTTTGCCCAACCAACTTATTCGGTTCTCTCAATTGCTTAGTCGGTTGTTATTGTCAAAATGAAAACAGTTGTAGTTTGTACTGCAACCACTTTCGAATTGTTTTAGAACAATTTAGTACAGATTTAGAACCATGTGTGTATAGACTAATATTTCAAGTATATAGGCTAAAAATGGCAGTTCAGTCAGATAATTTGTAAACCATTCGATAGAACCGAATGAAGTTAGTTAGTACAACTAACTTTTTCATTCTTCCAACCTCATGTCAAAAGAGGATTTTTCTGTGTGCGTACTTTATGAATGTAGTCACTGTTTCTATGATTTATAGTTAATGTCGTAGTTACGGTAAAAAGACGAATATTTGAAGATCAGTACAGAATTTGTTGAGCTTCATTTTAAATAAAAATGTATTTTTTTAGATTGGTATATATTACCCATTGCGTCAATGTCGATTTTGTTAAAATACTTATATGTCAAAATGTATTCGCAGACGTTATCTTTCAAATGTCGTTTACTCCATGGTGGAACTCATTAAACTGCAGTCGTCAGAGTTTTCAATGTAAATGTGTTTGTAGTAAACACTACGGGAAAATTTAATCAACTGTCCTATTTTTGATTATTTTATATGAAACGAACCAATCACTTTAATACGGTGTGGTTCTAGAAAGGGGTTAATTGAGATCTATCACTGAACAGGGACCGGATTCTCACTTTCTTCTAGCTAAAGCTAAAATTCTATCGGTAGAATCCTAAAAAAAAACACCGAAAATTTTTTAGAGTCTAAAGCTCGAATCACGCGATTGACTAAATAACATCAATTTCATTTTGCATCAATTCAAAAATTGATATATGTTGTTGATGCTCGAGTCGTCAACAAAAATTGACTCAATTTTGTTTATGCATTCAAATTAACTTAGTTGCTCGAATCAGAATTTTAGCTTTAGTTAGGAAAAAGTGGGAATCCGGCCCCTGGTCTTCAATAGGGAAATAAAGGGTTTTTCAATAAGAGCGCTACAAAAGATTTTCAACAGGGACGCTACAAAAGTAGAGCGACAGGGACAGCAAACGACACAATATTTCATGCCGCTCTTTCGACATTTCTCTTCAGTAAGGTTTGCCATTTCATGATGGAAAGATATACGAGCCAACAACGAGTCGAAATTATTAAAATTAACTACCGAAATTCGTATATCGTATAATTCTCCAATTGAAGACTCGTTCAGTTATATTATTTACTAAGGACTGGATGTCCTATACGATAAACTGCATTTGAACTATAACGTTTGACATATATTTTATTATATAATTGTGGCCAGTATCCGATTTAATTCTTTTTAAAAGTGTATTACATTGGAAATTGAAATGGACGTTCTGATATGGAATGCCCACATTTAGCGAATTTACATCTGTACGTAGAATTAAATGTGTACTCCTTTAAAAACAGACTTAGAAATCTATGCAGATAACTCGCAATATTCAATTCTCTCAGGTCAACATGACTTGAGACTCCGAATTTGGAATAAATGTGTCAAAAAACAGCAAATTCTCTACATTTAGTCTATAGCCATTGTATGTAGTATTTATAGAAAACCAATATTGTTCTTAATTGTAATATTTACAGAAAACCTTAATTATACTTCAAACCCACTCAATTCGTTCCATATCACTAAATAACACATAGCAAAAGTCAGACATCGCCGTCCGTCATGCAATAAGCCATAAACGGAGTGCAGGTCATTATACCGGGTGATACCGTGGTACCCGTAGTACGTGCCGCAGCAATCGGGACGTGTCAATACAGACAATTGCGTTATTTGTACTACGTTTCATAATTTTTTATTTTTGGTTGTTATACTCTTTTATACAGCATTTTGCACATTCATTTATTCATATGTTTTATTTTACTTTGGTATTTTATTTATATTTGACATAATTTCTTTGTATTGTTCTTAGTGCAAACATTTTTTGCCCTTAGAGGTCGTGGGTGAGACTGCCTGACTGACTGAATTGAGTTGAGTGCGATCTGGTGTCAAAAATACTCGTATAATGCGCATCATATTAGACAAAATTACAACATGGGAAAAATTGCAAAACGTGCTGGGAATTGCTGTTGCATGTTGCTGACACTTTTTGGCAAAAACTAAATGTTGCTCCTGCTGCTGCTATTGCTATTGCTGTTGTTAGTTGCTGTTTAAGATACGCTGCGATGGCTCTGAGACATTCACAGTTTATTTGGCAACAGTTTATCTGATGTTCGTGCGCTTCGCTGGGCTCAGGGAGAGCGATACAGTTGAGGAATGAGTTAAAGACAGTAGCGCAAAATGGAGAAAGAGTCAATAGTAGGGTAGAGTTAGGGGTGGCGAAGAGTTTAGAGTGAAGGAAGTCTAAGGAGTTGAGGAAGAAGTGTATAGAATATAGAGTGGAGGCAGAGTTAGAGGGGGCGATAAAAGTGTTAGGAGTGGAAGAAGAGTTAAGAGTAGAATGGAGGAAAAGTGCATGAAGAGTTAGTAGTGGAGAAAGAATTAAAAGTAGAGGATGAGACAAGGAAGGTTAGGAGTCGAGGATGAGTTTATAGTTGAGGAAAAATTATGACTGAAAGTTAAGGGAAGAGTTAGTATGGGGAAAAAGAATAGATAGGAGTGAAGGATGCGTTAAAAGTATAGAAGGAGTTAAAAGTGGAGAAGGAGTTAAGAGTAGAGGAAGAATGAAGGGAGATGAGTTAAGGGTGCAGAACGACTTAAAAGTGGTGAAAAAGTTGAGACTAGGTAAATAGTTTAAAATGGAGGACCATTGAATAGTGGAAAAAGAATGAAGGAAGAGGTAAGAAATATAAACAAATTAGAAAGGGAAAATAAAGAGTTAAGGGTGAAGAACGATTTAAGAGTGGAAGAGGACTTAAGAGTGAATGAAGAATGTAGGAAGAGTGGGCATAGTTTACAGTGTATATACAGTAACAAGTAGAGGAAGAGTCGAGGAAGAATGGGATATAAGTAAAGGATGAGTTAGAAGTGGAGGAATTAGAGTAGACGAATAGTTATGTGAAAAAATGGTTAAGACTGAAGGAGGAAGGGTGGAAGTAGAGCTTAGAGTGGAGAATAAGTTAATTGTAGGGAAAGAGTAAACAAAAAGTGGAAGAAGAGTAAAGCATGAAGGAAGACTTCGCAGTAGATATAGAAAAGCTAAGACCAGAGAATTAGTTTAAAGTGCAGTTTCGGAAGTAGAATGAAAGAATAGTTAAGAGTGGGGCAAACATGAGGCGTGAGAGTAGAGCTAGTGCTGGGGAAAGAAAAGTTAAGAATGAAGGAAAAGTTAGTAGTGGAGGAAATACAGTTAAGGGGAGGTGTGGGGGAAGATTTAAGAATAAGGGAAGTGTTCGGAGTAGTGTAAGAAAATCTAAGAATAGGGGAATAGTTAAGAGTTAAGTTTAAGAGGAAGAGTTGAGAGTGAAGGACAAATGAAAAGTGAGGGAAGAGTTAGTGGTGGAGAAAGAAGAGTTAAGAGTGAAGAAAAGGAGTGGAGGAAGTACAGTTAAAAGTGGAGGAAGGATAAAAAGTGACGAAGAGTTAGTAAATTGAAAAGAAAACTGTGCAGTTAAGGAACAGGCGATAGAAGTGATGAAAGAGTTAATAGTGGAGAAAGAGTAAAAGTGGGGGAATACTTAGTAGGGGAGGTATTCGAGGTACTAGTGAAGAAACAGGAAAGAGTGGAGGAAGAGTAAATAGAGGAGGAAGAGAAAAGAGTGGAGGAAGAGTAAAGAGTGGAGGTAGAGTAAAGAGTGGAGGAAGAGTAAAGGGTGGAGGAAGAGTAAAGAGAGGAGGAAGAGTAAAGAGTCGACGAGGAGTTAATAGGTAAGAAATATGAGTAAGGATTAAACAGTAAATGAAATGTAAAAAGTAGAAAAGAATTAGTAGTGAAAAAAGAGGGGAAAAAGAGCTAAGAGTGAATGCATAAGAACTAAGGAAATAGAAAGATTGACGAGTAAAGATAGAAAAACTAAATGAATAGGAAGAGTTAGAGTGGAGGATGAATACAGAGTGTTTGAAAATATTTATGATTTAATGGAGAGTTAGAAGCAAAGCAGATGATCAAGAAATAAGAAAAAGTTAAAGAGTAGAGAAAAAGTTAAGACTTTCCGAAAAAGACTCAGTTCAGAATTCAGATTCACTGCAACCTCCTGAATATCTGGCAATGTCACGTCTCAAGTACACTTAAACACATACAAAATAAAATAAAATATACTATGAGGTTCAAAATGTAGCATTCAACTTAGTGCTGTGCAGCTTTTCCCACCATCAACAGCACATTGTTTGCTGTGTCTGTGTGTCTTAGCCAGGCAGCTAACTCGTACACTTTTGGCCACTTCAAACTTAATTAATTTTAAAGTTTCTCTCACTTTGTACCCTTCTATTTTCGTAAGTTTCCACGTGCATTGGCGACCGATTTACTTGGTAGGTAGCTGGCTGTCATTGTAACTTTGTAGCCTCTTAACTTCGCGTAACTCTTTCCTTGGTTGCTGCTTATTTCTTTTAAGCTCTTTTAGTACTTTTTTGCACACTTGCTTTTCAAGTGATGCTTCATCTACTCCCTGGGTCAACATTATTTGCGTATCATTTTTAGTTTTAATGCGCGTAGCAGCTGAACTGCTACTAAGTAGTAGAAAAGTAGTGTAAATGTAGTGAACACCAAATGAAGTGAAAAGTGATTGGGGTAAAAGCAAATGTGGCGAAATGAGAAATGTTTAAATGAAAAGATATAAATGAAATGGGTGTTGAATTGAAAAGTGCCAATAACATATATAAAGTAAAGAATAATGAAACAAGAAATGTACAGAAAAGAGAAGTGAAAACGAAGAATATATTGAAAATGGAAGCACTACTTACAAAAGGACATAAAGTTTGAAAGAAAACAAATAAGGGACTCAATTAGAACCCGAACTGAGGATTACATTATTTCTAATTCTGAAAATTGTACTAAAATATGTCCTGAAAACTAAAGTGTACTGAAAATCCGACTGGAAGTCTACTAAAAAGTGCATAGGAAATTATTCTAAAAAGTGTACTGAAATATATACTGAAAAGTATACTAAAATGCATACTAAAATGTATACTAAAATGCATACTGAAATGTATACTGAAAAGTATACTGAAAACCATTATGTAAAGTATACTGAAAAGTATACTGTAAACTATACTGAGAAGTGTACTGAAAAGTATACTGTAAAGTATACTGAAAAATATACTGAAATGTGTACTAAAAAGTATACAGAAAAATGTACTGTAAAGTAACTGAAAATTATACTGAATAGTATACTGAAAAGTATACTAAAATGCATACTGAAATGTAGACTGAAAAGTATTGAAAATTATACTGAAAATTATACTGAAAAGTGTACTGAAATGTATACTGTAAAGAATACTGAAAAGTATACTGTAAAGTATACTGTAAAGTATACTGAAAAATGTATTGTAATGTATACAGAAAAGTATACTTTAAAGTATACTGAAAAGTATACTGAAAATTATACTGAAAAGTATACTGAAACGTATAATGAAAATTGTACTGAAAAGTATACTGAAAAGTATACTGCAAAGTATACTGAAATATTTACTGAAAAATATACTGAAAAGTATACTGAATGTCTTTAGTATAAATGAAGTAGGATGAACAAACCTTTGTGTTAAATATGCACTTGGTAAGAGCTATATAAATCCAATTAAATAAATGTAAAATTTAATAATCATCTAAAAATGCCTTTAGCTATTTTTACACATTTACATCTGCTTAATATGCAGCTACATCAGACTTTCAAGGCCCTTCTCCCCCCTCTCTCCAGCACCTAAATACACATATTTGTCATACTCAATGGAAAATACTTGATAATCGAATTTTGTCACGTGTTAACGGAATAGGAGCGCAGTAAAAAATAGCATAACAAGCAGAAATTAACCAACTGCATTTGATATAAATTTGGCTTATCACCAAAAAAGATTTAATCAGTTTATAAATGTGACTACTTTTCAATATACACAAAGTGCACTTGAGTAATTTAGGCTTGTCACACAAAAGCTTTGCCGCCTCTTTTGCTTCTGCTTCTGTCGTGTCATTGAAACGTTCAGCAGTTCCTGTACCTCCTACTGCTACTCTTGATGCTGCTTCTACTGCTCGTGTGTCATCGTGTCGTCAAAGGGTCTTAGTGTCAGTGTCTACGCCGCAAGAGGGCGCCACTGAATTCTTTGCCACATGGCATGGCAAACGTCAACAATTAGTAGACGTTGTGAGTAGGGATGTCAAATATTTGACATTTTTAAGCGAAACCGGTTACAAATATTTTTGAATATTTGTGAAACTGGGGTTGAATTTTTTGATATTTTTTAAAAATTCTAATTAAATTTTGAATTTAAATTTAATTTTAACCAAAAATTAAAATTCAAAATTTCACTAAAAATTCAAAATTTCACTAAAAATTCAAAATTTCACTAAAAATTCAAAATTTCACTAAAAATTCAATTTTTCACTAAAAATTCAATTTTTCACTAAAAATTCAATTTTTCACTAAAAATTCAATTTTTCACTAAAAATTCAATTTTTCACTAAAAATTCAATTTTTCACTAAAAATTCAATTTTTCACTAAAAATTCAATTTTTCACTAAAAATTCAATTTTTCACTAAAAATTCAATTTTTCACTAAAAATTCAATTTTTCACTAAAAATTCAATTTTTCACTAAAAATTCAATTTTTCACTAAAAATTCAATTTTTCACTAAAAATTCAATTTTTCACTAAAAATTCAATTTTTCACTAAAAATTCAATTTTTTACTAAAAATTCAATTTTTCACTAAAAATTCATTTTTTTACTAAAAATTCAATTTTCCACTAAAAATTCAATTTTTCAGTAAAAATTTAATTTTTCATTTCAAATTCAAAATTTCACTAAAAATTCAATTATCCACTAAAAATTCAATTTCTCACTAAAAATTTAATTTTTATCTAAAAATTCAATTTTTATCTAAAAATTCAATTTTTAACTAAAAATTAAATTTTAAATTAAAAATTAAATTTTAAATTAAAAATTAAATTTTTAACTAAAAATTAAATTTTTAACTAAAAATTAAATTTTTAACTAAAAATTCATGTTTTCACAAAAAATTAAATTTTTCACAAAAAATTCAATTTTTCACAATAAATTCAATTTTTCACAACAAATTCAATTTTTCACAAAAAATTCAATTTTTCACAAAAAATTCAATTTTTAACTAAAAATTCAAATTTTAACTAAAAATCCAATTTTGCACTAAGAATTCAATTTTTCACTAAGAATTCAATTTTTCGCTAAAAATTCAATTTTTCACTAAAAATTCAATTTTTCACTAAAAATTTAATTTTTCACTAAAAATTTAATTTTTATCTAAAAATTCAATTTTTAACTAAAAATTCAAATTTTCACTAAAAATTCAAAATTTCACTAAAAATTCAACTTTTCACTAAAAATTCAATTTTTCACTAAAAATTCAATTTTTCACAAAAAAATTCAATTTTTCACAAAAAAATTCAATTTTTCACTTAAAATTCAATTCTTCACTAAAAATTCAATTTTTCGCTAAAAAATTCAATTTTTCACTAAAAATTCAATTTTTAACTAAAAATTAAAATGTTTACTAAAAATTCAATTTTTCACTAAAATTAAATTTTCACTACAAATTTAATTTTTCACTATAAATTTAATTTTTTACTAAAATTAATTTTTTTACTTTAAATTTAATATTTCACTAAAAATTCAATTGTTCACTAAAAATTTAATTTTTTACTAAAAATTCAATTTTTCACAAAAAATTCCATTTTTAACTAAAAATTAAATTCTTAACTAAAAATTCAATTTTTCACTAAAAATTTAATTTTTCACTAAAAATTTAATTTTTCACTAAAAATTCAAATTTTATCTAAAAATTTAAATTTTCACAAAAAATTCAATTTTTAACTAAAAATTCAATATTTCACTAAAAATTCAATTTTTCACTAAAAATTTAAAATTTCACTAAAAATTCAATTTATCACTACATATTCAAAATTTCACTAAAAATTCAATTTTTAACTAAAAATTAAAATGTTTACTAAAAATTCTATTTTTCACTAAAATTAAATTTTCACTACAAATTTAATTTTTCACTATAAATTAAATTTTTTAGAAAAATTAATTTTTTTACTTAAAATTTAATTTTCGTATTCGAAATTCACATATTGAAAATACCTATCTAGAAATATTGGAAAATTCGAAACAACAAATACCGGGTTTTGATATCTCTAGTTATTCGTCGTAACACCTATGATGCAGCCAAAAATGCAAAGATCCGAATTAATGGTTGAAACCGACAACGACAATGGGGCCAAGGCACAATTTGATACCTAGTGAATGCTGGTGAATGAAGGAGGCTGGTGAATGACGGGAGCAGAAATGGAGGTAAGCCTTAAAAACGAAAACATTCTTTACTCAAATTCACCACGAATCGTGCCAATGGGGCAACACTGCCGAATGAAGCAACGATAACGTAAATGCGGTTACTGCGTGTCATTTATGCAATCTGATCGCAGGCACACAAACACAAAGACAGACACAGTAATTCACACGCACAGAGCGGAGCGGAGCGAGAGCAGGACGTTTTTATTCGTCCTGTTCGACGACGACGATGCAAACAACAACAACAATGATGATGATGATGGCTAACAAACAGCTCACATTGTTGGCCTCTGGCCTCTCTGATGCTGCGGTGATTTATTACCAGCTGACTGGCTGTGCGAGCGTTACCGTTACCTTTGAGCAGCGGCGGCGGCGGTGGCTGCAACAACGGCAGCGGTTGAGTTCAAGGATGCGACCGACTTTAGATACAAAATGGCAATTTGTGGTGCGCATCAGAAATAAAGTTTTTAATATTTTCCAAAAGATTTATATTATAATGGACTTTGTGAATTAATTAAATGATGAAAACGAGTAAAAAGCGAAAGTGAAAAAAGTAAAATGGGGCATTAAGTATAAAAAGAAATCGAGTAAAACCCGGTTGAGTCTGGATTTCTCACATGTCAAGGCTGTTACTTTGCAACTGGAATCTTAAATATTTTTCTAATAATTATAAACACCATATTGTCGTGCACAGAAAAAAAATCAGCGTCATATTGATGAATTTCGTACATCAAACCATGATTCATTGTATTGAAGAACGATTCATAATATTGATAACTATAACTATCAATTTGATGAATGACTAAAAAAATGTTCTTCAATATAATGAAGTGTATGTGAAGAATAAGTTTCATCATATTAATGAAAAAAAAAAACATAAAATTCGACATATTGTCACTATCATGCCAAAGGGGCAAATGTGTAATTTTTGACATTTGCGTTTTTTTTTACACTTTTTAATGTAGTTTTTCCTCAAGTATACTGCGCGAAAATCGTGTGGGGTTTTGTTGGATATTTCTAGCCATAAAATACAGAAACTTGAACTTGAAAATCTTGAAAATCTTGTCATGCCAAAAGGGCGAATCTTTTCGTTTTTACTCCATAACTTTTTATTGATACGAGATAAAATAGTGGTGAAAAGGCATATATTGTTTGTTTTTAACGCACCTATCAATTGGCATCATTATTTAAAAATAATTTTCTTGCAAATAACAAAAATTCAAAAAATTATTTTTAAATAACGATGTCAATCGATAGGTGCTTTAAAAACAAACAATTAATTGCTATACATAACTATTTTATCTAGTACCAATGCAAAGTTATGGTAAAAACAAAACGAAAATATTCGCCCTATGGCGACAACTTCTTATAGTTAAAAGATAAAATAGTGGTTTAAAGGCATTAACTGTTTGTTTTTAATGTACCTATCGATTGACATCATTATTTAAAAATAATTTGCCAAACATTTTTCATGCAAATAACAAAAATTCGAAAATTATTGAAAATTATTGATGTCAATCGATAAGTGCTTTTAAAACAATTTGATTTTCATTTAAAAAAAAAATTGAGAAATAGAATTCGAAAATGGTTTGACTATTATTTTTCATAAGAAACCCATTAAACTGAGTTCGAAAACTGCATCATGTTCGAAAGTGCAAAAATTAATCTTTTCTTTGAAAGAATGTATCGAGCATGTTTGAAATATGCTCGATACTACACTCAGAAAAAAGTTTCCTCATAATAAGGAAAATTTACTTGAAATATCGTTAGGGAAAAAACTTCCTCATTTTTAGGAAATTTTTCTTATTTTAAGTAATTTACTACTATTAAGGAAAAATCTTCCTAAAAATAAGTAAAATTGAACTTGACGCTATTTCAAGTAAAATTTTCTTAATATAAGGAAACTGTTTTCTGAGTGTGTTATATCTCTGACCAATTTGAGGTAATACTAATGAGTACAACATTTTCGAAAACAGTTTATTTGATAAAAGAGCAAAATAGAAGAGCAACAAAAAAAGTAATTTTGCGATTCCTTAAAAATCAAAATATCCATAAAATAAAAATAACAAAATTCATGTTTTAAAACAAGAGAATGGGATCCATTAAACCCACGGAAATATAGTCAATTACTCAACTTATTTTGGAATTAAAATTTTTGACAACATTTTAATGACACACGGATTTCTTTGTCACTCCGTGTGTAAGGAAGGCATCGAATGAATGGGTGTTGTTTAATGTGCTGTTAATTGGTCCCATGTTGAAATTGAATAAAGCCGCCAACATCATCAAAAACAACAACGACGATGAGGAGGACAACAACACCCACGCCACGCTGCAAATCTACGACATGTTGTCAAATTTGTAACACTCAAAATTTATGACTTCCTTAAAGCTGCCGTATTTACACAGCCTGTCGTCTCTTTGTCCGTCCGTCCATCCGTTTGTTTGTTTGTCTCTCTGGCTCTATTACTCCGCACTTTGGTCCTTTCACTCGGCGCTTAATGCGCTCGGCATGCAAATTAAAATTGATGCTGAGCAACGCCGTTTAAATTAACAACATTAACATTAAAATCATAAAGTGTTTTATGAGCAAACAGCAGCAGTCAAGCCAGCCATCCAGCCAGCCAACCTATCAAAGAACCCAGCCGGCAGACTGAACGAACGAACGACCGACGGACCGGCACCGGAAACACGTTCGTTCGACATTCTTTCACGTGAGCTGAATGCTAACAATGTGCCGTAGGGCGCGACAGGGCCCGATGTGTATGAAAGAGTGTTCGTGTGTGTGTGATGGAGAGAGAGAAGGCGCACAAAAGCACAACGTCACACAATGGCGCACACACGCAGACATAAATTTTGTTGTTATAAGCACTACTAGGTACTAGCTACAACCTACACATCATACATTGTCTACAATGACAAAGACGAACACCGCACTAAAGCTGTGCTTTGGTCCCCGAAGCGCTAACGGGCATCATCAGGGCAGAAGTCGTGCTTGTTACATGTACGAAGTCAATTTAGAGTGCAGCGCCCGAAGGTGCGTCAGAACACGACATTCACTACAAAGTTCGTTCCACCTCGACATTTGGTAAAAACTACTATTTCAACTGTAGTGCCTTTAATTTGGACACTATTTTTTCTTAAATCACTATATTCTCTATTTTTAATATCAGTACGTCATTCACTGCTATTTCTACTATTATATTGAATATTATTATTACTAATGTTTTCACTGTGTTCGGAGATTTAGAACGGTGTGCCCAGCCATCCCCAATAAAAACGTGTTGTTGTACAACAAAATCCAAGAAATTTGTTTGTTGTAATATTGCGAAAACATGTGAAAACAAGCGAGCTTTGATGCTGTGTTATTGTATTGACATATGTTTGCTGTTGCACTTGCAAAATTAATGAACTGAACTCAGCGATGACTTAGTGTAATTCGATTAACCGCTACACAAGTGTTCGAAGAAAGCAATAACAAAACTCATGCAAAATGATGCTGTGTTGTTGGATTGGCATATGCTTGCTGTTGCACTTGCAAAATTAATGAACTTAACTCAGCGGTGACTTAGTGTGTTTGTTGTTGTATTTGATTAACCGCTACACAAGTGTTCGAAGAAAGCAATAACAAAACTAATGCAAAATTCAGACCAAAGTCCGCGTTTTTTGAATTATACCAATTACTATTCTTCTCCTTTTAAATAGTTTAATTTATTTTAACACAACGTCAATACCTCTACATCCATATTTACTACCTATTCTACACCTTTCGATTTTAACATTTCTACTGTTATTTCAACCACTATTTCTACTACTATTTACGGCACAATGTTCCACAGTATTTCTGCCAGTATCACCTTTTGGGCGCTTTGTTTTTGCCTGCCACTACTCTTAATTGTTGTTACAAACTCAGGACCCTAGGGCGCCACTCTAGCAAATACCGCACCGTGCCGTGCCACACCTCATACGAGTCACCGGAGGACAATTCTGAGTGAATTAATCGCTGTGGATTTCTGCATGTCATGCTATGCGATGGAGCGTATCGTACAGATGGAGGGATGGAGGAACGGCAGAACGAGAATGAGCTGTAGAATGGTCGGTAGAATGAATAACTCAAACGAGAAACAAAAATAATACTATAAAGGTGTATCGAAGGTCGTCTTATGAGAGCGGAAATATGAACGGATTTATTTGCTGAGATGACACGAACGTGTCGATAGATGATACTCTTTGATGTTATCTCTGAAAATCTGTCTTTTTGGAATATAACATCGCGACGATATTATAATGTCGGATAACCTTAAGAAATCTTATGATAACAACATTATGATATTTGTGTATCAATACATTATAATCCCAAGCGACGATATGTAGATATGTATTTTCCTCAGTATTTTTGCTTCTGACTCTGTGCCTCCGTTTCTGCGTGTCTGACACTGTATCACTGACTTCGTGTCTCTGACTCTGTATCACTGCCTCTGACAATAATTTTTTCCTCTGTGTATCTGACTCTAGGTCTCTGACTCAGTATCACTGAATCCGTGATTCGGATTCCCTTCTCTGACACTGTGTTTCTGACTGCGTGTCTCTGGATATATATTTCGACTCAGCGTCTTTGATTTTGTATCACTCAATGTAAGTATATCTTCTTCTGTGTCTTCCATGTCCCTTTCTTTTTTGGAATATCTACTAAGATCCACAGCACTCAGACAAACTATATCCATTGTACTGCGATATCTATTCCCTACGATTTTGTGGTTAATATCACCACAAGCGCACATGCCCAAGCCTAGATTCGAACCCGAGACCTTCAGAATGCAAGTCCAGCGTACTACGTCTGGACTCCTGACGCCGGCTCTTACTTTGGGTTTAAGATTTTGAATCACTAACTGTATGGCTCAGTCTATATGTCTCTTCCTCCGTCTCCGTACATTTGTTATGTGTTTCTGACTCTGACTCCGTGTCTCTGATATTGTATTATAGACTGTGTTTTCTTCTGTGTATCCGACTCTTTATCACTGACTCTGTTCCTCTGACACTATTTTTCTTCTTCTGTGTATCTGACTCAGTATAGCCGAATCCGTGACTCTGATTTCTTTCTCTGACGCTGTGTTTCTGATTCCGTTTGTCTGACTCCAAGATTCAGATACTGCGTCTCTGATTTTCTATTAGTCAATGTATAGGATGTATCTTCTGCTGTGTCTCTGATTCCATTTCTCTTACTATGTGTATAAGATTTTGTATCAATAACAGTACGTCTCAGTCTATATGTCGCTTCCTCCATCTCTGCATATCTTTCTCTTTTTCTAACACCGTTTTTCGGACCTTAAGTTTTTGTTGTCTCTATGTGTCTCTGACTATGTGTCTCAACGTCTATACTCTGACTCTGTATCACTGACTACTTGTTTCTGACTTTGTGTCGCAGATATGTCTCTCTTACACTATGACATTGATACCATATCACTCAATGTCTCGTTAAAATTCATGAAATAACTCTCTCTGTGTGATATCAACTCACCTGACAGCAGGAACTTCCAAAATATCCCATTCGACGGATGTGTAAAATTCGGATAAATCAACACCAACTTCAACCACGTTTGTACCATTTAGTTCATCGATATGTCGTAGATCCACCTATAAATATAAGAGGAAGTAGTATTAGAAATAAACCTTAGGCCATATAAAATATCAAACATAAATATAAAGGTCTTAAATAATAGGTATTTTATTGTAATGTTCGACTAAATTTACTTGTGAACTCGCTTCTCTTGGGAATGGGACGATGATGAACTTTCATTGTAATATTTTGTGTTTATGAGTCGAGTGAACTTAGAAGAGAAATAAACTTTGGAGAAACGAAGTCTTTTTAACATTGCCTCTGAGTCACTAAGTCTGTGTCTACAATACGTGTCTCTAATTCGTGTCTCTAACTCTGTGTTTCTGACTCTGCGTTACTAACTCCATGTCACCGAATGATTTGTGAAACAACAGATCGATTTGTGCCTTAAGATTTATCATTGCACGTGCAGAATTTTATACTTACTCAGTCTCAATTACTTATTTACAAAGACCTATTCACATAATCAATATTCATAAGTTCTATGATTTTTCATTACAGAAATGATAGGCCAGACTTCTCCTTGTGGGGTTATAAATGCTCATGGATTCATGTCTCACCTTCCAAATGCTTAATTGCCATAACATCTTTATTAGTTCATGACTAGGAGTACATTAGAAGGAACCAACAGTACAGAAATAAATGCCGATGGATTTATAAAAAGAAATCCTCTCTACGGAACTCTTTTTTTACTACCTCATAAAAACTTGTTTCCCAACCTTTATAAATCAATAACCCACTGTGAGTGTAGGGTATTAACGAGTATTGCAAATGCGATTTGAATTTACAACGACCGAATGACGAGCATCACATTTCGAAGGATAATTGCAAAAAGTCCACACTCAGAGACAACAATAAAACGAAGCAAGCGTGAAGCACGAGATTTATCATGCGATTTCATTGAAGAACTTCACAGATACACGAAGTACCTACCTCCACATATCACAACACATAGCAAGCAATTAAAAATTTCCAATTATAGATGCCTCCCTTCAAGTGGGCGTAGTTGGAATGTTTGTTTTTGCAATTTGCACCGGAATTTGTATTTCTTCAGCTGCAAAATGCGGCAACAAGATTGTGCTGATCTTTTTGTCATGCTGTTGAAATTTACTTTGTCGAGTTGAGTATATTAGGTCATGTGTGTGGCGAGGATGCAGGTGCAGATACAGACGATGATGATGACGATGACGTCCTGTCGGTTGAAACGGACGGAAGGACGAAAGGACGAATGCACGGATGGACCACTGTGGGCTACAGTGTTGTCTGTTGGCATGTCTGAAATTAGGCAATTGCAGAGGTAAACGTTTTGAGACTGATTGTCTGACTTCATATGTCGTACTTTATTGTTGTTCTGATGGTGCAACGACAGACTGTCAGTCAGTCAGTCATTTATTCAGTTCGTGAGTCCATCATCAAAGGACACAAGTCAGCGATCACGCATCATGTGCACTCAACATAGTAGTTGATTTGCACTGAAATAGCAGCAGTATCAGCAGCAACATCAGTACCATCAAGTGCAGTGCACATTTGCCTGATGAAATCGTTTAGAAAATTTAATATAAACCCAGCCCGAGATGTGGTCAGAGCTCGTATAGTACAAAAAACATTTGCGCCAAATTCATGGCGCCAAATGAATTAAGCTTCTGAAAAACCTCTTAATTATAGTTACAGCGACTTTATTACAACGTGCATGAGATTAGGATTAAAAGCTAATATGTCCAGCTTTAAACCATGCGACTTATAAAGTCTACAACGTGATTGTGTTGAAAAAGTATGAGTGAGTTTGGAGATGGGTGATGGGGAATTTGGGAATCTATTTGAAGTACCTCTCCATCTGGAGAATGAATTGGAAGCGATTTAAATAAGGTGTCCCAAATTAATTATGGTATATAATGGAAGTTTAAATTAATTAAAATAAGACAAAAAAACCCACTAGATATTTCAAAGATAAAGATTCTTGTATGGAATCAGGGAAATAGTAAAAAAAAGTCGTGAGAAGTAGAATTTCTATGAAATGAAAGAAATAATGTCACAAAATGTGAGCTTGCAAAAAATGGCTGGTATCACTGGCCAAACGAGCCAAACAAGCTACTTCAGTGAGTCTGTCAAGAAATATCTAATTTGTTGGACTCAGAGCTAGAGCCATATATGGGACTCAGGCCCATATATTGAAGAGTATGCGTCGGCTTGTTCTTTGCATAACTTTTTAAACATTTCCTACATCACATCTATTTTTCCATCGAGTTAGGAGGTTGCCAATGATCATCAGTTCCGAAAAAGGAAAGCCTACAAACCTTTCCAATTATCAACCTATTGCAAAATGTTATTGAGAGCAGAAGACGCATTGTGAATGGCACACTCAATAATGACCATAAATCAATCTCCGAGTGGGGTGTTGCAAATTGGTTATTGCGCAGTCAGTTGCTCTTGACGTTCTGGGCGTATCAATTAATGTGACCTCCGATGGAATGATCACATATTTGATGTGTCGAAAGAAGCGGCCAAGTGCCTCGGTTTTTTTAAAACGATGTAAATTATACTTCACTCCTGCTGACTTACGCACTGTCTGCACTACTTATATACGGCCTAAAATGGAATTCAAATCGCACATTTGGGCAAGGGCCTCAAAATCCTCCTTAGAGTTCCTGGACCGAATCCAACAACGTGCGATATATTAAATAGGGGATGAAAATTCTCTTGAGCACCGCACACCCAATCGTGCAAGCCTGTTTTATAGGTATTTCAACGATAATTATTCCTGGCCTGATACGATAATTCGACCTGGCCTGATTCCACCAGGTCGTGTGTTATTTCGTACTACTCGGGCGTCAAACCAAGCTCACCCCTTCGTAGTCCTCTCTGCTACCATCAGAACCACGCATTATAGAGAGAATTCGTTCTTCAATCGCACGATTCGTTTGTGGAACAATCTCTCTTCGTCCGTTTTTTCCGTAATTTTTGATATTGGCAAATTCAACCTATCCTTTTAACCTATCATCCCTTCTTACGATCAACACTGTGCTTCGCATATATAGGAGGTATTCCCTGAGCGTTGGTCAATATGTAAAAAAAGGGAAGCATACAAACCATTACAATTATCAACCCATTGCAAAATGTGCGATGCTCTCCAATGTAATGGAGAGTGTAATAAACTTCCACGGATGACTTATTGACGGTCCTCTCTGAAAAGTGGAACAATTATATTCCGTAGCAGGACACAAGTCTGCCCAAGTGCATTGAATTTTTTAAACGGTGCTGTATATATTTCACTACCGACTTACATCCTAAGTAGCAATTTCTACCAGTATCCTATCAGTATCCAGCCAGTTTTATTAGTCACATGTCGAGTAACTCGCATGCGATGTCACGCACCTTTCGACCAGAGACTAGCCAGTCAAACACTTCGATTTCTGGGCATTTATCTACCGAAAACTGACCAGTTCTTGACTAGTTTTACTTGCAGGGATCTACTCCTCAAATCTCGACTTTTACTTTGACTAATGGCGGGGATATACTCTTCAAATCCTTGCCAGTAACGAACAAGGTTTCGACTAGGTTAGGTTAGGGTGGCGGCGGATGCCTCACATAAACCAACTTGGTCCATAGTGTTTTTTGATTGACTGAAGGAGGGGGGAGTAGCCGCGGTAGCTCAGTGGTTAGTGCGTTGGACTGCGAGCCGAAAGGTCCCCGGTTCAAGCCTGGACTGGGGCTAACAACATCTTTTCATAGAAAAATTTTTCTATACCGCGCTACCTCTCGTCAGTAAATGGCAAACCTACGAGAGTAAAACCATTGCCTATGAAAAAGCTCTCACCCGCCGTTCGGATTCGGCAATAAACTGTAGGTCCCACCACTTTGAGTACAAATATAACACGCACAGCTCAAAATGGTGAGAGAGCTCGGCCGAAGTTCTATACAGGACTGTAGCGCCAAACTATTATTATTATTATTAAGGAGGGGGGAAAAACCCCTCTGTGCATCGCACTGAGTACACCTAGGCCATAAAGTAGGCGCGTTGTGACCCCTCGGATTATGAGTCGTCTGTAATGTGTTGTAGCTGTTATGCTACTCAGTGGAGTTTAGAAATTCCGTGGATTTGACAAATTTTCTTAGTACTTTCCAGTCCAAGTTTCCCAGTTGTTTCAATGATGAAATAAGCGGAGCTCCAAAGTGGATGAATCTAAGTCTAGCTAATGCCGGGCAGTGACACAAGTAGTGTTCAAGCGTCTCTGTCTCTTCCTCACAGGCCTTGCAGAAGTAAGAGTCGACTCTTCCCAATTTGAAAGCTCATAATGGCCCGTGAGGATGCCTGTGTATTGTTTTAACACCTTTTTATTTAGCGTTAGAATTTAGTTTGTTTTGGATTTGTTCGGAGGGCCCCATAGCCATTTAAATGCTTGGCCCACGCTCGATTCTTCCCATGATTTTTTGTGAAGTCGATAAGCCCATGAGCTCATCTCGTTTTTTAGAACTTGGAGTGTTACCACTACTCTCTGTTTATGTGAAAATAAAAAATAGTTCATTATGATTTTTGTCGAGATCACATGTTCCCGTTTTCAATGCGAAGTTTTTTCATTTACCCAGGTTTCGACTAGTTTTCACTGCCAGTATTTGAGCTGCCTATTAAATTGTCGCTTGAGACACTGTCTACATCACCTATATTTATTCTAAGATGAAATATAATATGCATATTTGGCAGAAGATTCCTAATATTCTTTGGAGTACTAGACCGAATTAAACAACTTGCGATATATATGATAGGGATAAAAATATCTTCTACATTTACTGATACTCTTGAGCACCGACGAACCGTAAGGTGTGAGTCTCATTAAAGCATGACTGGATTACCAAGTCAGGCATTACAACGGAAATTGTTCCAGGAAAAACATGGCCCGTTTCCACCAGATATTTTTGTATTCGGCCATCAAACTGGGCACCTTTTCGAAGATCACTCGGTTCTCAAATACAAGCCGGCATTAACAGGCTTATTTGTTTTTCATATATAAATAGAACAATTTTCCTGCATCGTTTTCCCAAAATTTCTGATAATGGTAAATTCAAGACAAACACGCACCAAGACTAATCCATCTTTTCACTCAACCTTTCAACTTGGGAAACAATGTCTCGGGGAAGAAATGTCTTTAGGAGTATTGTCGAGAAGACTTTTTCGGGGAAGAATTGGCCTTATGTAAAATAAACATACAACAATCAGGTAAGTCAAATTTGTCAAAATTGTGATGCAGATAAATAGAACTATCGCAAAAACGAAGTAAGTTCCATTTTTTAAATTTAATTTTCTCGATTTATTTTGAACTATTTTACTTGAACTCACTGTCTTTATTAATTAAGTTGACTTATTTACTCAAGGCAACTGAAACTTAAGGTAATTCACTCCAATTTGTCAGAGATTTATAATAAATTAGTCAGTGAATAGAGGAAAACCACGGAATAATAAAGAAAGTAAAGGAATTACATATTTAATATTGCATGAATTGAAGAGGGTAATATTAGTTGAAATATGGGATAAGTATTAAGTGTGAAAATGTAAATTTTTAAAAAGAATTTTGTTTGCTATTTTTTTTTTATTATAACACAACACATCAAAGGATTAAAAAGCATTTTCAAATATTAATGACATCCATAAAAGTCTTATATGATATGCTGCGCACGACGTTGTCGCATTTTCTTGTGATTATGCGTCAGAAACGCGCTGCTACCGGAAACTCGATACTGCCGAAGGCGGAAAAATTCCAATTTTAAACGCGAACCGTACGAGTCACATCCATTACAACTGCGATTACATTTGGGACAGTAGCTTGAATTACACAGCGCAAAGCGACAATGCTGGTGCCCTTTGGCTTTGGGATTTTTTCATGGGTTAGCATGTGTAAAAGACAGACAAACCGATAGACATATAGTAGGATAGATGAAAGTACGCAAGAACGTAGAAAGGAACGGACGTTAGTAGTATCTAGTTCTACTAACGTCCCATCGTGCATTAAATCAACGCGACGCGCAAAAAACGAACGACAACACTGCGGCAAAACGTTGCCTTTGTCATTCCCGCGGGTTTGACTTTTCGAATACTTGGAATTCCGGTGCCCACAACCCCAACGCCAACCACTCAAACTTTCAACTTTCAAATGGGGCCAATCGAGCGCACAATGATGACGAGTTCATTCGATATGGCTTAAAGAGGAAAAATATTTTGTATTTTTTTGTGTTATGTGGCATTGTTATTGAACTGACGTAGTAGTGACGAAGTGACTGACAAACGATGTGAGTGACTCAGTCTAACTCAGTGACTGACTGACTGACTGGCTCAGTCATTGCCAACACTTCAAGAGCAACGTCTAAATTCAGGACGTAGGATTGATTTATATTTCGTTTTATTGTGTTTGGTTTTCTTACTACTTATTTCTACTTTTTTTGCAAGTTCACGCAGAGTGAAATTTGGCACAAGTTTTTCTTTCGTTTTGTACGCTGTCAGCAACAGAATTCTCACAATAGAGTGAAATCCGTACACAAGAAGGAAAAAATATATATAGAAACCCTAATGAAAAAGTAAAACCCCCAATGAATCGACATAAAAACTAAAATGAAAACAAAGCACGAAGTGCAAATGCTCGTGACTTTGCGTATTACGTTTCGATTATGGACGGTGGGTGGATGGTAGGTAGGTGCTTTAAGAACTTTGAATCCGGTGAGATGTACGATGAGTTGCGTTGAGTCGGTAGGTCGTTGTAACGGTTGCCCTTGCAGTGGACTTCCTGCGGCGTTGGGATCGGCCCCAAATTTGGCGCGCAATTTCATTGTGCAAATGAAGTTCGAGTCGACTCAACTCAGCTCGTCTCGACTGGCACAGTCGGAATTTATGTGGGCAATTGCACGTGGCCATCCAGCATTTAGCGCCCTGACTATGATTTGCTCTGCATCACTTTCGTACGTAAACTTTTTGCAATTTTATGCTAAACTCAAACAGCGTAGAGTTTTTCCTTTTCTTTTTTTTTTTTTTTGGAACTCTTTAAATAGAGTGTGAAACCTTTGAACTATAAGATGATGCTCTTAAAAAATTGCATACATTTTGTTAACTCTGTTGGCAGCTCATAATGGTTTTTAAATGTTTAATTTATTGGGTATTATGTAGCTCTCGAAATCGAAGTTGGCAATGTGAACATTAAACATACGGAAAAAAATTTGCACCATATTGTCACATAACTGAAAAATATGGATATTGTCAGAAGTTTATGTAAAAATATATCGTTCACATGATAGGAAGTGAAGGAAGAAAGAAGTTAAAATAAAAGTAGCCTCTTTTGTTCGTTGTAAGAAAAATAAAGGCATTTTTGGATTAGTATTTTTTTCTCGGTTAGTTTAAAAAGTGTCTAGTTCTAGAAGTATAGTCTTTGCTTTACTAAAGGTCTGTAGTAAATTTAATTTTTATTAATTCTCACTAGCAAAAAAATACCATTCGTTGATTTTCAATACTTTTACAGAACTTGAGAACGACCAATAAACATTCACATCCAGTAATCTAATTCTCTAGACTGAATGAATGTGTTCGCATTTGTTTCACCTGAAGTTAAACTGACCAGAAACACATATTTCGTTGCTTAAAAATTTTGTTTTACAAAGGTCGATTTAAAAATTATACATAATATATACAAGACCATGACCCAATAATGTTCAGATGATCAGATTACTATTATGACCTTAGCAGAGACCTTCTACTAGAGACGGAACGTCAAATTTATTTTTTTTTTAAATAAGTTCTCACATGAATTCGAGAATTCGAAAAGCGTCTAATCTTTGCGAAGGCTAAAAACTAAACTTTACAGTGAACTTTATAGTGAAGCAACTTAAGTATCAGAATTCGGGCATAATCGAAAATGTGTGTAAAGAACACCACGGATGGGAAACTCAATATAAAATAATTATAACTCTTTGTGTTATATATTCCCACTTCTAAAGCTAATCGGCGAAACACTAGACCTTACAGGGCAAGTCAAGTACTTCGGTGTAAGGTGCTGGATTCTAAACTTAATTGGAAAGAGCTGTGTCACAAAAGACATAAAGTTTGGGAAAACTGCAGAAGATGCATTGGCCCTTCGACCATATATAACCTACTGGATTTTAACAAGCTTTGTACGACCAATTCTCACATAAGCGCCATAGTGCGTAATTCGCACATTTGGGCAGGAGCTTCAAAATTCTCCTCCAAAACAAACATCCACCGATACTACTCCATCTTTCGTCCTTCCCTTCTTAAATCTAACATCCCATCTTATGATCAGCACTGTTTATTGCATGTATCCCTATACATGCAATGAACAGTGTTGATCATAAGATGGGATGTTAGATTTAAGGGATCCCATGAGCTCATGGCATCCCATAAAAAAATCAAACCACTCGAGAAGATGTAAAGGACGTGTTGTCTTTTCAATTCATATTCGATGTCTACCACTTCGACCAAAGCCATTGAGTCTATTTTAAACATACGTTCAATATAATTTCAAGTTTTATAAGCGGGACGACTTAACATTTTCGGGGGATGGCTCAATTACGAGACATTTACCAAGCACTAGCCCGTCATTAACTTCATAAAAAACACGGTTTCTTCAGGAATTCGAATTACGACCGCATCCCGCACGCAACCAAGCATACTGCCCCAAAGTTCGTCTTACCGACTAGGTAGGAATGGAACAAGCAACCGGGGATCCACTTCTACACAGATGCATCAAAAATTACCGGGCGCACTGGAGCAGGATTCTTTTGTGAAGCATTATCTGTGAAAAAAAACTTACGCCTTCATGATCACAATACCATCTTTCAGTCGGAAGTAGTGGCTATTACAGAGGGTCGACTAAATTTATACAAAGCACTTCGTTGGTAGAGAAGTATATCAAAATGTTCTCAGACAACCAAGCTGCCATCTGAGCAATATCCATGGACGAGTTGAAATCCGGGGTGGTTCTACAATGCAAAGAGGCCCTTGCTGATCTCTTACTTGTTAACACTGTGGATGTCATATGGGTTCCTGGACACTGTAACATATAGGGAAATGAGACTGCCGATGAATTGGTAAGAAATGGTTCAGACATGGACACAATTTTAGTCATCACTGGCAGACTTTTCCAATTCCTGAAAAATGAGCTAAGCTCATGGGATTATCAACTAGACAACACATCATGGGATGAATCTAGTGCGAATCTAGTGCAAAAAATAAAAAATCTAACCAGTAAGAAGGAGTGAATTGTTTTTCACAGGCATCCTCATAGCGGGCAATATCTAGCTAAGGTGTCATATTTTCAAAGAGTAGACTCTCATATCTGCAGGCCATGTGAGGAAGAGACAAAGACGCTTGAACACTACTTTTGTCACTTCCCGGCTTTCGGCAGACTAAGAATAATCCACCTGGGAGCTGCCCTTATTTCATCACTGAAACAACTGGAAAGCTTGGACCGGAACGAACTACGAAACTTCTTTACAGCGACGAAATTTCTAACACACTTTTAAGTAGCCAAACATTAGCTACAACATATTGTAACCGAATCATGATCTGAGGGATCACAACGGACCTACTTTATGGTCTATGTATACTCTACACAGAGTGGTTCTACTTCCGATTTTCAATCAATCAAACAAATAGTGGATGAGAACAGTTTAAAATAACGATTTTTTTCAATAAAAATTCAAAATGCTCAAATCTTTGAAATAACAGTGGATTTGGAATATTAAATATGTGAAACTCAAAATCTGAAAAGAAAATTCTATTTCATTAACGATAACGTATAAAAAAAGACTCATAAAGTTACGTTACTATAAAACGTGTAAATATACCAATTTTTCATGTACCTTGAGTAACCAAATTAAATAATTTGAAAGAAATACAGATACAAAATATTATTTTATGTTTTTTCAGACAATCTTTTTTAATATTTCTAAAGCTAAAAAAAAAGGCATTGAGATTAAAATAAGGAACACATTTTGATTTTTGTATAAGGGTGTTCAATTGTCTCTTACGTAACCAACAAGATGTATTTATTATCATATCAAATTAACATTTTTTTTTAAAGATTTGAATCCTCTGTTTCCAAAGTAAAATTTCTTCGGCATTTTCAAAAATGTAAACATCGATTTCCTAGTAATTCTAGAACATTTTTGGCAGCTAATTGAAATCTGGGACGTTTGGAACTTTGAGTACCAAAAGTGTGAAAAATATGAATTAAAAAAAAATATTCACAAAAAAGGACAAAAAAAAAACCTTTAAAAACATCTGGAATAATGATTTACTTCGTAATAATGATTTTTAATATTGTCAGATATAAAAATATTTTTAGCAAAAAATCGTAGTGCAAATTTTCATACAGAACGTCCGGAATTATTCTGTGATTTATTACGAAATAACTATAAACTTTAGAAAAAAAGTGTCTATAAACAGAAATAAAGTAAATTGTATCAGCTATGTTCAGAGATAATTAAAAAATATTGTACGTCAAAAATATTTTTAGAACAATAATAGTAGTGATAATTTCTATACGGAACTTTTTGTCCCGTCCGGATTTTGCCTGTGATTTATTATGAAAAAACTATAAACTTTGGAAACAATGTATAAATATACAACTAAAACGCATGATTTTAGCTATTTTATAAAATAATTAAAAAAATAATTATAACGCTAAATTTGCTGACTTTTTCGAATTTCCATATGAACCTCGACATGCACTTCCGTTTTTGTCCCTTCCAGAACGATATCTTTTGATCTACCGTATAGAATTCTCTAATTTTTTTGCCGATATTTAAATTCTACTAAATTCATTAAATTTATTAATTTTTCTTCGAGTTATTAAAGTTTTAGGCGTACTTATATCCCGTCCGAAATCCTACGAAATGCCCATTTGTATAAAAACTGTATAAATCAACATTTAAATTTTTGGAAATTTTATCGTAATCATTTGGTAGACCCTGAGATAATTGAGTTTTATATAATTTACGAATGGATCATTTTTCAGTTATGCCTTATAACTGAAAATCGGGCGCAAAATTGGGGATTGGGTATTTTATATATTTATGAACATCTTTTAATATAAATTCATATTTTAATTTTTTTTTATTAGTTTTTATTGCCCAAAACTGTAATATTACTACTGTAGTAAAACGCATTTTATTTGATATTTCCATTGATATTTCCAGAAACTAGAAAAGTAAAACATGTGTTTAACAAGTAGGTATTGTTTTGGTTCCAAAAAGGTTGCTACGATTAGGTGTTACAATGTTTTAAAATATGCCTTTGAAGCCTATTTATGTTTTGCTTATATTATTAGTTGTATATTTTTGATTGTTAATATGAAAAAAAGTATTTGTGACCTTTTTAGTGTTTTTTTTTGCATAGAAATCAACACACTTGTCTTTCAATATTAAAGTCTTTCACATGTTCTAACGTTTTCTACACTTTTTTCTGATTATTTTCCGACTTCTTTTTCCTATATATATTTTTTTGCAATTTGTTTTGTTGTTCTTTGACAACCCCTAGTGTTGCTGCAAACAATTTTATGGCACAAATATTTCAGATGTGTGCGAGTGTGGAATTTTATTACAACACATCGCACATTTCACTTTCTTCGAAACGTTTAATAAGACTTTCCGCCTCGTCAGCGACGTTTCACTTGTGTCGATTTTAACACTTTCACAACCCCTAACAAATGATTTTTCTGAGAGGTTTTTTTTTCCCCGCTTGAGAATCTTTTTCTTTTTGTTGAGGACAGCATTGTATGAGGTTAACTGGACTTGAATTCATTACCTCGTTGTGTATAGCAAAAGGAGGTTGGGTTGATAAGGGATATAGAAAAATGGTATGACACATGTTTGTGTGTGTGTCACGGAAAACGGAAATAAGCTTCAGATTTCTGTGTAGTTCCTTTTTTTTATAGGCAACATAATAAAATATACCAAAGTAAAACAAAACAAAGCTGGAAAAAGGCTTATAAAAAGCTTATATATGGGCTACACGTGTTTCTCAGTTTCAGCCCTTTTGTGTATTTAACGGCAGGTGCGTTTAGCAGGCAAAACATATAATCTGTGTTTTACACGTTTTCGTATCCCCCCCCCTCTTTAGATTCCCCCCATTGCGCTTTAATGGAATTCGATTATTTCTTGTTCAGTGCTGTTTCGTTCTGCCCCATATGTCATACAGTTATAGGCTGTTTTTTTTGTACTACTTCTGAATTCAATTTCATCGTCGATTTTACTGCAAATAACGTTCTATATTAAACGTGCTCAACAAATCGGCTAACACTAAATGTGCCTTCAATACTCTGGCCGCCGGATTGACAGTTTAATGATTGGCCCAATTCGTCCACGTCATTGAAGGACTTCAGCGCACGGTCTGTCAGAATGAATGTCGTCGTGTGGTTTCAGGCCGCATTATATATGATTTTAATTGGCATAACATGCTGTTAGTTCATATTTTGGACATGTTTTTGATGTTAACTAAAATTGCCAAAGTTTATTGGCGAAAATTGCTCATTGATGTGTAACAAAATGAGCTTTGGGATTTGTCGATTGAGCTACACAACTCTTGCCAGTAATAATAATAATAACTGGTTGACTATGCAAAACGTATAATTATAGTGAAATAAAGTTTTAATTAGAAAACAATTTAATTAATGACTAGTTACTGTGTAATAGGGCCAAAGTTTCAAATTTCAATGACACACAATTTCAAAAAATTTAAAGGTAAATTTTGAATAAATTGTGAACTCTATTTTCACGTACTTCTTAGATCTGATTTTTAGAAATCAATTTTATATGTATACTGCTCAAAATCAAACGATTTTATTACTCATGTACTTTTGGAATTCGTATAAAATGAATTCAAATCAAAAAATAAAAACCGATGATGCTTCGATTGCAAAACTCTCGCTCTGTACTTTTTAAATAATTTTTCGATTCCAAAACTCTCACTCTTTGCTTTTATAATCCTTCCCGATTCCTAAACTCTCGCTTTTTGAATACTGCCTCAATACAATTGCTTTTGCTCTTTGCTTTTCTTTGCAAGAGAGCATATTTGACCAGTTCTACTCCTGTTTAAATTATTTTGTAAATTAGAGTTTGAATTCCGCTCAAATTCGAATGTATTTAAACAATAGATTAGTCGCTCTTATAAGTCACTCTAGGACTATTGAAAGATACTATGGAATACGCATAAAATGAATCCAAACGAAAAAATAATAAAGAATAATGCTTCGATTGCAAAACTCTCGTTCTGTGCTTTTTAAAAAAATTTTCGATTCCAAAACTCTCACTCTTTGCTTTTATAATCCTTCCCGATTCCTAAACTCTCGCTTTTTGAATACTGCCTCAATACAATTGCTTTTGCTCTTTGCATTTCTTTGATTACTTTCAGAGCAAAATGCATCCGAAGTAAATGCAAATGTTGCTTCCTCTTAAAACATCGCTCTGTGATGTTTTCAAACTTTTACTTCCGCTCGACAGCAAAGCAATAAGAAGTAAGAATTTGTGCTCTGCTTCCTTTACTAGAATCTTCTAGAATGCTTCCTAGAATAGAATCAACATATAAAAAGCCATATTTATGAAAACTCAAGAAGTTGCAGGTGCCAGAAAACTGCGCTTGTCTAAAATATTTCGCTAGAAAAATAATTTTGAACTCTGAAAATCTTTGGAATTCAAATTACGATACTCTGAAATTCTAATAACATAAAGTAGAACATAACAAATTAGAGCAATATGTACTCGAAAAGCCCAAAGTTGCAAGAGAGCATATTTGACCAGTTCTACGCCTGTTCAAGTTATTTCGTAAATTAGTGTTTGAATTCTGTTCAAATTCGAATGTATTATAAACACTAGATTAATTGCTCTTATAAGTCACTCTAGGACTATTATGGAATTCTATGGAATACGCCAAAAATGAATCCAAACGAAAAAATAAAAATGAATGATGCTTCGATTGCAAAACTCTAAATACTTTTTTGATTTCAAAACTCCCACTCTTTGCTTTTTAATCCTTCCCGATTCTTAAACACTCGCTTTTCGCATACTGCTTCGATACAAATGCTTTTGCTCTTTGCATTTCTTTGATTACTTTCAGAGCATAATACCTCTGAAGTAAATACAAATGTTGCTGCCGTTCAAAACATCGCTCTGTAATATTTTTAAGCACGTTATTTCAACTATTTAAAAATCATTCGAAAAAATCATTTATACGCAAAATTCGCTAACTTTTTGGAATATCCATATGAACCTTGATATTTACTTCCGTTTTTGTTCCGTCCGGAACGCCCATTATTTTAATTTTTTGCAGATATTTAGTTCTATTTAAATACTACATGAACAAAAAAAATGTTCCTTCGAGTTATTTACGTTTTAAGCATACGAATGTCCCGTCCGGAACCCCAGTAAATACTCATATGATAGTTGGTGCCAAAATTTTGGAAATCAGATGGTATGCCCATGGCTAATTTGTATCACAATTTTTAAAGGATCTCTAACATTTTAAGATGTTGTAAAAAGTAGAAGCAAAAATAATGGATCATCATGCCTTTGAATGAAATATGCATATTGTGTAAATGTTAAGATCTCCGAAAAACAAAATTCCATATCACATACAATTTTTTTTTGACAATTTTTTTTTTTTACATATTAACCAACGCTCAGGGGATGCCCCTTATTCATGCAATGCACAGTGTTGATCGAAGAAAGGATTATAGGTTATTGGAAGGGAGGGAAGATTGAGTAGTGTCGGTGGATGTTTGTTTTGAACTTGCCAATATCATGTCGGGAAAAACAGACGCAGGGAGATTGTTCCACAAACGTATCGTGCGACTAAAGAACGAATTCTCTCTGTAATGCGTGGTTTTATTGGGAGCCGAGTGGACAACGAAGGGGTGGGCTTGGTTCGATGCCCGAGTAGAACGAGAGAACACACGATCTGGTGGGATCAGTTCATGTATTTCCCTAGAACACTTACCATAGTAATACCTATAAAACAGGCTTACACACCCGACGGTCCTTCGGTGCTCAAGAGAACCAATAGATGATGAAATATTATCATCCCCTATTAAATATATCGCACGTTGTTGTATTCGGTCCAGGAACTCCAAAGAGGATTTTGAAGCCCCTGCCCAAATGTGCGAGTTGTATTCCATCTTAGGCCGAATATAGGTAGTGTATGTTAAGGTCTCCGAAAAACAAAATTACATATCACATACATTTTTTTTTTTTTCACAAATTAACCAACACTCAAGGGATGACGGGAAAAACAGACGCAGGGAGATTGTTCCACAAACGTACCGTGCGACTGAAGAATGAATTCTCTCTTGTAATGCGTGGTTCTGTTGAGGGCCGAGTGGACTACGAAGGAGTGGGCTTGGCCTGAGAAGAATGAGAGAACACACAATCTGGAAGTATTTTCAGTTTGGTCATCCGTTTGATTCACCCAGAAGTAGGTGTGTCCGGTATGGATAGGTATATTCTTGATCAGCGTGACCTCCTCCATCGATTGAGCGATGTCCGTCTGTTTGTCTGTTCAAATCACGATTACAGAAAAACTACAAGAGCTACACTCAGACAAAAATCTCATAAAATCCCATTAAAATTTGTCAAGAGGACAGTTATTGATTTAATAGTATACAAAAAATACAAATTTTTATACAAACTCAAAAATAATTGTATAGTATTTTTTAGTATTTAATGGGATTTACCGATAGGATTAATAGTTTATCATATTGACTAATTTCAATAGTAAAAACTATAAATTGTATGGTATCTTTTTACTGAGTGTAGGTTAATGAAAGTTGAAAGTTAGATTAATACATTTACGCAGTCTGGTATTGAAAATAGGCCAGATCGATCTATGGTGACCTGTTCAAATATCTCGTATAAAACAAACCTATAGGGATGAATTTTACATTTCAAAGTAAACTTTTTCGAAATTCGCAAGAAAAATGTCCTACCAGTCAGTTTTACTAGTCACTTGTCGAGTAACTCGCAAGCGATGTCAGACACTTTAAGACCAGTAACTATCCAGTAAAATTCTTCGGTTTCTAATCATTTCCTTAACAGTAACCGACTTGTTCTTAACTTTTCTAGCTCCTACTAGTAACCGACCAGTTTTTAACTAGTTTTGAAGGGAACAGACCAGTTTTGATCAGTTTTTGACTAGTTTTCGATCATTTCCCTACCAGTAACCGACTTATTCTTGACTTTTCAAGTTCCTACCAGTACCCGACCAGTTTTTGATTAGTTTTGAAGGGAAAATACCAGTTTTGACTAGTTTCTGGCCTTCAGCAAACCGACATGTTCTTGACTTTTCAAGACCCTACCAGTAACCGACCAGTTTTTGACTAGTTTTGAAGGGAACAGATTTTTTTAAAATCAGTTTTTGACTAGTTTCTAATCATTTCCCTAACAGTAAAATACCAGTTTGACTAGTTTCTGGCCTACCAGTAACCGACATGTTCTTGACTTTTCAAGACCCTACCAGTAACCGACCAGTTTTTGGCTAGTTTTGAAGGGAAAAGACCTGTTTTTAATCAGTTTTGGACTAGTTTATTATTTCCCTACCAGGAACGGACGTGTTCTTGACTTATCAAGTCCTTACCAGTAGCCGACCAGTTTTTGATTAGTTTTGAAGAGAACAGACCAGTTTTTGATCAGTTTTTGACTAGTTTTTGATCATTTCCCTACCAGTAACCGACTTGTTCTTGACTTTTCAACTCCCTACCAGGTACCGACCAGTTTCTGACTAGTTTTAAAGAGAACAGACCAGTTTTAACTAGTTTTGAAGGGAACAGACCAGTTTTAACTAGTTTTGAAGGGAACAGACCAGTTTTTGATCTGTTTTTGACTAATTTTACTGGTAGGGATCTACTCTTAAAATCTCTACCAGTAACCGATCAGTTTTTGACTAGTATTACTAGCGTGGATATACTTCAAGCAAATACGAATGGTTATGGAAAAAAAAATGAAATACTAACAAAATTTAAAGAAAACCTTCTTAATTGATGAGTGTTAAAACAAAACAACAAATAAATGTCTTCAGAAGTTTTAAAACATCCACAAGCAAGTGTCACCCATGTTGACACTTGTCACTTTGCACTGCACATTCCTGAGCATTCTTTTAAATTCTTTGACCTGTCAAAATGTGCACTTAAAAGGCACAAGACTCACCTGAAAGCCATCGTACGTCCAACTGCCGAACTTCATTACGCACGTCTGCTCGTCGAACGGAAAGTACTCGACATCGATTTCGCAGGAGCTCTTATAGATGGCCGGCGGCCGCCATTCGACGCGCCCCGTATAATTTAGAGTGGCCTTGGTGGCCAGAGTGACTTCAAAGTTGCCGTCGGCGCTGCGTAATAAGAGTCGAGACGAAGACCATGAGAATGAGAAGAATGTTAAAAAATTGGAAATGTTTATAAAAAAAATGTCAAATATCAGATGAAGAAATAAGCAATAATGAATACAAGGATTTATTTATATTCCCCATGGCAATTTCATCAATTCATTCGACTCAAATGCGAATCGATGTGGCTGGTAATGAGATTAATTCTCAAAGGAGTTGAGGAAAAAAACAAAAAAAAAACCACAAAAGATGATAAAGAGCAAGAAGGATACAAGAGGCAATAAATCAAATGCTATGTGTGTCACTTACTTATTGTAGAGGACAATATCCGGCCGCCATATATGATCCGAGGGCACATGCAGCATCTCAACGCCGCCGTACTCCTTCGGCTCCCACTTCAGTTTGTAGTCGTACCAGGACTGCTCCACCCACAGGTTCGTCGTCATGATTTGATTCTTCAAATTGACGTCAATCAATTGCGAGAGCTTCAGTTTGATGCGCACTGTCAGGGCGTCCGTCACATTGACAACGGGTCGAACCAATTTGTTGTAGTTGCTCAGCAGATCGTCGTACAGCCGTTTGGCATCCGGATTTGCTGTGCTGCCTTCGTGGGGGGTAGGCCGGACAGAAAGAAAAGAAAAAATACAAAGATTAGAAAAAATGTTGTAAAAAAAAGCGGAAAAGATAGAAACAGTTAGGAAAAAAAAAGCGTAGGCATCGCGATTAGTAACCGAAAGTTGCCAGTTACATGATATATTAATCGAATTATCTAAAGTGAACCAATCTGCGACACGTAGCCGGGTCAGCAGTCGATAACGCACGACGGATACATTTAGTTGTCAGGATAGTTTTGCGTTTGGAAAGAGAGATGTAGCGCAATATGGAAGGGCGTTATTTGCTTGATCTCTGAACGGAAAAGAAATTCAGGGTGGGTATTTGTGTGGTATATTTCAGGGGAAAATTTTGATTTTTTTTGTGAAAAATTGAATTTTTATTAAAAAATTGAATTTTTATTGAAAAATTGAATTTTTATTGAAAAATTGAATTTTTAGTGAAAAATTGAATTTTTAGTGAAAAATTGAATTTTTAGTGAAAAATTGAATTTTTAGTGAAAAATTGAATTTTTAGTGAAAAATTGAATTTTTAGTGAAAAATTGAATTTTTAGTGAAAAATTGAATTTTTAGTGAAAAATTGAATTTTTAGTGAAAAAATTAATATTTAGTGAAAAAATTAATTTTTAGTGAAAAATTGACTTTATAGAGAAAAATTATATTTTTAGTGAAAAATTTAATTTTTAATGAAAAATTGAATTTTTAATGAAAAATTGAATTTTTAATGAAAATTTGAATTTTTAATGAAAATTTGAATTTTTAGTGAAAAATTGAATTTTTAATGAAAATTTGAATTTGTATTGAAAATTTGAATTTTTAGTGAATAATTGAATTTTTAGTGAAAAATTAAATTTTTGTTGAAAAATTAAATTTTTAGTGAAAAATTGAATTTTTAGTGAAAAATTGAATTTTGAGTGAACAATTGAATTTTTAGTGAAAAATTGAATTTTTAGTGAAAAATTGAATTTTTATTGAAAAATTGAATTTTTATTGAAAAATTGAATTTTTAGTGAAAAATTGAATTTTTTAGTGAAAAATTGAATTTTTTAGTGAAAAATTGAATTTTTATTGAAAAATTGAATTTTTAGTCAAAAATTGAATCTTTTAGTGAAAAATTGAATTTTGAGTGAAAAATTGATTATTTAGTGAAAATTTGCATTTTTTAGTGAAAAATTGAATTTTTAGTGAAAAATTGAAGTTTTAGTGAAAAATTGAATTTTTTAGTGAAAAATGGAATTTTTAGTGAAAAATTAAAATTTTAATGAAAAATAGAATTTTTAGTGAAAAATTGAATTTTTAGTGTAAATTAGAATTTTTAGTGAACAATTGAATTTTTAGTGAAAAATTGAATTTCTAGTGAAAAATTGAATTTTTAGTGAAAAATTGAATTTTGAATGAAAAATTTAATTTTTGGTGAAAAGTTCAATTTTTAGTGGAAAGTGGAGTTTTTAGTGAAAAATTGAATTTTTAGTGAAAAATTGAATTTCTAGTGAAAATTTGAATTTTTTAGTGAAAATTTAATTTTTAGTGAAAATTTGAATTTTTAGTGAAAAATTGAATTTGCAATGAAAAATTTAATTTAAAGTGAAAAATTGAATTATTAGTGATAAATTGAATTTTTAGTGAAAATTTGAGTTTTTGGTGAAAAATTGAATTTTTAGTGAAAAATTGAATTTTTAGTGAAAAATAGATTTTTTATGAAGAATTGAATTTTTCGTGAAAATTTGAATTTTTAGTAAAAAATTGAATTTTTAGTGAAAAATTGAATTTTTAGTGAAAAATTGAATTTTTAGTGAAAAATTGAATTTTTAGTGAAAAATTGAATTTTTAGTGAAAAATTGAATTTTTAGTGAAAAATTGAATTTTTAGTGAAAAATTGAATTTTTAGTGAAAAATTGAATTTTTAGTGAAAAATTGAATTTTTAGTGAAAAATTGAATTTTAGTGAAAAATTGAATTTTTAGTGAAAATTTGAGTTTTTAGTGAAAATTGAATTTTTAGTGAAAATTGAATTTTTAGTGAAAAATTAAATTTTTGGTGAAAAGTTCAATTTTTAGTGGAAATTTTCAGTGAAAATTTGATTTTTAATTCCTTAACATCCCGTTCAATGGATCCTCTTAACTACGATTTAATTAACATTTTCATTTCCTTTTTCTTTTTGCATAATCTTTAAACCTCATTAATTCAAATATTTGGCTTAGTTCGCTGTCATTTGCCCATTTCCCACCAGTTCCAACTTCTACCATTTGGCACTAATGCTTTATCCATCATTTAATTATTTTGATTATGCCGACGTTGGCGGTTTCCTCGTTTCCAGTTTCGTTTGTCAAATGTTGGCCATCTTTAATATGCATAACGTTTAATTAATGTTAACGTCTGTCTGTCTTTTATGGTCCATGCGATGTGTAACAAGCCATTATTATGAGGCCTAAATAATAATATTTCCTTCGTAATCTTATCGAACGAAGCATCTTGACGTGTGGCACAAAAGAAGCCAAATAAAAGAGTCGCCGGAAAAAGGCAGAAGAAGAAGGCATCTCAAATAAAATAAAATGGATAAAAAGCAGCAACAAATAAGCGCTATACTAATTAAGGTTACAGTCAGGCAATAAACATGAACGAACAACTAACATCCGGCCTTCCTTTGTTGGTTGGACAGTGGACGAACTGTGCCTCGTTGCGTCCGTCCATCCGTCCGACGGTCCACATAACCATTTATTGCTGGCCACGGAACCAGCGACGCGCAACGCCTTTTACTGGCCACAAATGGAGTTTAATAAACTGTGGGTTACTAAGGCTTTTGGCACGAACAAGAACCAAACAAAACAAAAATGAAAGAAAAACCTGCAACGTACCAAAAACAGCACGAAGTCGTCACCATATTTTTACTGCGCCCCCCCCCCCCCCATTTTTTGCACACTTTGTGTATAATGTGTGTGGTGGGTGTTGGCTGCAGAGAATTCGACTGGACTCGCAGGACAATAGCGATCCGCAAAGTGGCAACGCTGCTACGTGCCTATTACAGCCACATTAAGGCAAACAACGTACGGTTTACACACTTTCAGAAACACACACATCACACACACGGGCACAAATCCATGGAGCGGCGTGCGCCATCTTGTTGCCCCAAAATACCGTAAATCGGAATTCGGAATTTGGTTTGTGTATGTCGATGTTTTGGTCTGTCCTTCTGTCTATCTAGCTGTCTGTCTGTATGTCTGTGTGTGGTAAACAAGCCTCGTTTATTTGGTCACTTATTGCGCGCCATGTGAATCCAAATTACAACAACAACAACTAGAAAACAATCCGTGAAACCTTGCACAGGTTATGCTCTGTTTGATTGAGGTTATACTCGGCCAAACATTTCCGGCGGAATGTTTTGCCTCGCATGAAACTGGCACTGGTTGCTGGCTGCCGGCCCGGTCGCATTTAGTTAATTTGTCCTTGTCATTGGTGGTCACGATAAGCCACGTCTCGATATAATATTGATGCATATCGATAACGCATGTTTCGAAAAACAATAAAAGAGATTACTGAGCAGTTATTATTATTTATTGGGTTAGTCATTGCAAATGCTATATACAAATTAACTTTATGTAAATATTATATTATAATAAAAAAAATTATATATGGAAACTACGGGATCCGTACGAAATATCAAAAAAAAAATGTCGAAACCTTAAAATGTCGAAATTTAAAAGCCTTAGAACGCCGAAACAATATTTGGCCGAATCACAAAATGTCGAACATTTTTTTAAAGCTAGAAAATGTCGACAAATTTTTTAAACTATAAATACTAAAACATTTTTTTTAAAGGATCACAAAATGTCGAAAATTAAAATGCCGAAATATCAAAATGTTGAAATACAAATTTCAAATCCTATATGAGCAAGTCCACACCAAATCTCGTAGGATTTGCAACTCACTCTCTTCGTTTTAAATGATATTTTGCTAACTGATAAAGGGTATCAGGATCTGCATTCACCATTTTTTTCCGACCACTATTTCCAAAAATATCACTTTTTCCAGAGATACAGTCCAAAGTTAAAAAAATTGTCAATGATAACTTTTGTATGGTGGTTCCTATTGAAATATCCCAGCATATTTAAAAATGTCCGCATGAATCCTAGAGTAGCTAAAAATCAGAATTCGTTCTTTTCTAATATCTTTATCTTCGAGTTTTTTCGACATTTTCCATCATTTTTTCGGAAAAAATTATTTCATCATATTAAATTTCGGCATTTTTAGTTTTCGACATTTTGTTTTTCAACATTTTAGTTTTCAACATTTTGATTTTCGACATTTTGGTTTTCGACATTTTTGTTTTCGACATTTTCAGGTTTCCATATTTTTATTTTCTACATTTTTGTCTTCGGTATTTTTAGTTTCGATATTTTAAATTTCGACTTATCGTACCCCTAGTAGAAATTTTGGTAGGGCCATGGTCATGAAGTGATCATGTCATTATTTGAGATGATCGGGATATGATGAGGCCCATAATGTCCTTGTAACGCAGTGTCCTGATCATGTACTCACCTCAGGCAATGATCATGTACTGATCGGGTAATTCCCCATATCATTATTTATCTGACCATTTCCTTGTTAAAACATGAGCATACGAAAGCACTACAAATACCCGATGAAATAAAATATCATACCTCATTGAAACCTGATCATTGCCCGATGAAAATGTCTTTATGAGGAACAACTAATGTAGCTTTGATCGGGACCATTGGCTGTTTAGATAATGTAAACCCTGCTATGGTAAGCATGATAAGGGCATGACAAGGCAATGATCATATTTGCTCTAATAGGGGTTACCTGACGAAACCCCGATCGTTTCCCGATGGCGCATCGGGCAAATTTCCACTAGGGACCAGACCCGGAAACTACACCCTTTTTAAGTGTTATTCTGAAATATACAACAATTTAAGTTCAATAAATATCAATTGAAATTCAGAAATTCCATTTGAAATTTAAAATATATCATTTGCAATTTTAATTTTTGATAGATTTTCAAAATATACCGATTGATATTCACAACATTTCATTTGAAATTCAGAAAGTATCAAATTGAAATTTATAAATTTCTATTTGAAATTCAGACAATATTTTACTACTAAACAATACGAGAAAAATTGATTGCCATGGACATCCCATATATCATTTCTATATAATTCGTGATTGCTGTTTATTACTGCATACTCAGTTTTCTTTCTATTACATAATGTTTTTATGAAAATCGCTATAGAAATTTTATAATATTTTCGTCTACTTTATATCATAAAAGAAATACAGACCCTTAATAAACTAGTTTTCGAAAAAACTGTAAACGCAACTTTTCTTTTAATTGTCCTGACTAATTTCAATTAACCAACAAATACTAATATTCCGGTTTTTTTTTAAGATATTTGAATAAAAACTCGAAATTTTAAAATTTTTTTTAGAAAATTTTTGGATGATATTTTTAGCAATTAGGATATTATGATAAATAAAAAAATGGTTTACGATTATGCAGAGAATAGTTCAAACTAACGACCCAAATAAATAACTTTTTCTTATCAGTTCTAATTTTTAAATCTACAGTTCCGTCAAAAAAATGAAAAATTTTTAAAATGCTTGCATATTTTACTAAAATATTTCTCAAAAAGTCTACGTAATAGAAATAAAACTGAGTATGCAATAAGAAAAATTTAATGACTATTGAGCTACAATTGGAAATGATGTAGAAGAAATATATTCGCATATTAAAAAAAAAAAACTACATAATAACAACATTTTGTGTGTCTAATTTAGAACAGTATTAACCTACATATTTTCAAAATTGTGATTTGGATGAATTATACACAGAAAAAAAAATTCTTCAATATGATGAATTTATTCATAAATATTATGAATTTTTTCACCAACTACCAGATTCATCATATTGATACCTCTGTTCATTAAATGACATATTAATGAATGTATTCATTATGTATGAACAAAATATTCAATACAATGAATTTTAATTGTCATATTGATGAATTTGTTCATAATATTTTTTCAAAAAAAAAAAAAAATTTTAAATAATTTGAATAAAAGTGTACAAATTTTATTTAAAAATAACAGTACAAAAATTTACAAAAAAATTATCCCAAAAAAAAATTTTGGACAAAAAAAATTGTTCCAAAAAAAATGTAAAAAAAAATTCGAAAAAAAAAATTGTTCAAAAAAAAATTTTGTTCGAAAAAAAAAATTGTTCGAAAACTGTCGAAATATTTTTTCAAAAAAAAATATATATTTTTATAAATTAATTAAAAAAAAGTGTTTTAAAAATACTGTTATTTTTAAAACACTTTTTAAATTAAATTAAAAAAAAATATATACAAAAAAAAAAAATATTCCAAAAAAAAATTTTTTTAGAAAAAAAAAATTCCGAAAAAAAAATCGAAAAAAATGTGTCCGAAAAAAATTTTATTCGAAAAAATAGAGTAATGCAAAAACTGATTTGTCGAGCTCTAGGTCTACCAAATGCAATATGTATTTTGCACTGGTTCAAAAAAACAACAGCAGGAATTGACAACAACAAGTTTTTGGTTTTTTGTCAATGACTGCTGTTTTTTGTGCCCGACAAATTAGTTTTTGAAAAAAAAAAAAAAATGTTTCAAAATATATTTTTTATAAATATAACTTTTTATTAATAAAATGTTGTAATTATAAAACATTTGACTAATTTATGCATGTCGAGCAAGCATAATATAAGAATTAACATACAAGAACTACTTGAGAAATACGTAAAAAAATGAACGAAAAAAAAATATTATGATTGAAATTTCGTTTAATAACCAGCGTTCTTCAATATGAAGAATAATATGTTGTATTTTATATTTTGGTTCATTAATATGATGAACGTATTCTCCACATACAGTTCATCATATTGAAGAACACATTTTCGACAGTTCCCAAGCGTTCTTCATATTTATGATAGCATTCATAACATTGATGGCGTTAGTCATTGATATTATGAATGGTTTTTCAATACAGTGAATCATGGTTTGCAGAACGGTATTCATCAACATGATGTACATTTTTTTCTGTGTTGTATATCAACATCTGCACAAAATGCATTTGAAACCCACTTCAAGACATTCATTTTATTTCAAAACATTTATTGTCGTCACACAAGTACTGTCAAAACAAAACACAAACAAGACGTAGTTGTAGTGAAGAGACTATAATGATGTGCCATTAAAATTCAAAAACTGAAATGAACCGCTTATTTGAAAATTTTTTATCATTCTATTTTTCATTATTTAATTTTTTTAAAAACAAAATTTTTTTGTTGAACATATTAATGCGTTTTTGTCGTACAACAATTTTTTTTAACATTTTTTATTTTTTGAAAAAATAAAGCTTGTTGTATTTTTTATAAACACATTAATATCGACAACAACATTACTGCATTCGAACTTCGACTGGCATTTCAATTGTTGTTTTCAAAGTTCGTCTTCGCACTCGTTTCTCGTTGCACTCACTCGTTGCACTCACTGTATGCGTTACATGTTCAGCGACGGTATTGTCATTTCGTTTTGTTTTTCAAAACATTCAATGTTTTGAAAAAAAAAATGTATTGACAGTACTTGACACCAAAGAAACAAATACTGCAGTGAAGTGAAGGTGGAGGAGACTTCACCATAATGCATGCAGAGTGCAGTAGTGCATATGTTGCAGAGTGAACTTCAAATACATTTGTGCAGATGTCTAATACTTACTATGTCAAAAATCGGATTTACTACTTGATTAATTAATACAAAATATGGCTTCCCAGTCTGACATTCGATTGATATCATTTCGAGACTAATTTAATACGTCGAAGTATTCATTCGATCTCGATTACGATTCTCGCATCTATATCAAGCTACAAATATCGGAACGAGAATTTTTTCTAAATCCAATCATTAGAGATCATCATTGCGTATTAAACTGCATGGTCAAATCGAATCTGTACAACGAAAATGTTACGATTAAACGAGATATCGTTTAGAAATTTCAGAACGTTTGGGGACAAAATTAACTTTGCGAGATATAGACAAAGGAAATTTAAAACATTACAAAAACATTAAAAGATTTGATTTTTATTTAGTATTTATAAGTTTTGAAATTCACAGTCCGCCATTCGATTCGATATCATATCGAGACATATTCGATATGTCGATGTACTCAATAGATGTTGGTTATGATTATCGTAGCAATGTATATCAAGGTACAATTCGTGCTAAGACATACGCAAATATCGTAACCGGGCTTTGAACTATTCTTGCTTCGATATAACTTCAATTTGTCTATTCTATATCAAACTTTCTTTCTTATATACCTTTTCATACAATATACATGTGAGATCTTAAAAATGAGAATACAAGGTTACATGGATAAAAATGTTCATCCTATTGAAAAATTTTGTTCATAATTTCATTCATAATTTCAATGAGAACAAAACGTGTCAGTAAAAGTGTTCATCAATTTGTAAAATGTATTGGTTTATAATAGAACATCGTGTACTTTGTAGTATTCTTTCAATTGTGTAAAAAAATAAACAACATTTTTAAATTAAAAAAATGAAATTCAACCGCTATAAGAAGATTAACCCTCACAAACATAACCCGTATATTTTAATCCTCTTCCTCATATCGTTTCATTAAAATTCAATTAAAAACCAATAAAAGGTAGTAGTTGTTGACTCAATAAAAACCAGCAAATAAAAATAAATAAATAATTATTCGATAGGTTATTAAATGATTGCATCAGTGTGGTACTTAGTAACAGTCAATTTTTATTTGTAGTTGTCAACATGGTAATAAAATGGTATTTATAGCTATTTATAATTCATATTATTTTACAAATATAATAAAATATTGCAAATATACGTAATTACTGCTAATTAATTTACTGAAAATGTGTTTACTTCAGTTTAATTTATGAAAAATAGAATTTCTATCATAAATTGAATTTTGAGTGAAAATTAGAATTATTAGTGACAATTAAATATTAGTTATAAAGAGAATTTTTAGTGTAAAATTGAATTTTTAGTGAAAAATTGATTTTTTTTTTGTGAAGAATTGAATTTTAGTGAACACTGAATTTTGAGTGAAAATTTGAATTTTGAGTAAAAATTTGAATATTGAGTGAAAATTTGAATTTTGGGTAAAAATTTCATTTTTTATTGATAAATCGAAATTTGAGTGGTAATTTGAATTTTTAGTGAAAATTTGAATTTTGAGTAAAAATTGGAATTTTGAGTGAAAATTTGAATTTTGAGTGAAAATTTGAATTTTAATGGAAAATTTGAATTTTGAGTAAAATTATGATTTTGAGTGAAAATTTGAATTTTGAGTGAAAAATTGAATTTTGAGTGAAAATTTGAATTTTTGAATTTTCAAAAATATAGTTTAATTAAACATTTCGTTATTTATAATGATAATTTGAATTTTGAGTGAAAATTTGAATTTTACGTGAAAAATTTAATTGCTAGTGAAAAGTTTAATTTTGAGTTAAAATTAGAATTTTGAGTGAAAACTTGAATTTAAGTAAAATTATAATTTTGAGTTAAAATTGAATTTTGATGAAAAATTGATTTTTTAGTACAAAATATAATTTTGAGTGGAAATTTAATTTTGAGCGGAAATTTAATTTTGAGTGGAAATTTAATTTTGAGTGGAAATTTGAATTTGATTGAAAATTGATTTTTAAGTGATAATTTTACTTTTTAGTGAAAAATTGAACTTTTTGTGAAAAAATTTAATTTTTAGTGAACATTTGAATTTTTAGGGAAAAATTTAATTTTAAGTGAAAAATTTAATTTTTAGTGAAAAATTTAAATTTGAGTGAAAATTTGAATTTTGAGTGAAAATTTGAATTTTGAGTGAAAATTGGAATTTTGAGTGAAAATTGGAATTTTGAGTGAAAACTAGAATTTTTATTGAAAAATCGAATTTTGAGTGATAAATTGAACTTTGAGTGATAAATTGAATTTTGAGTGAAAAATTGAATTTTGAGTGAAAATTTAAATTATGGGTGAAAATTTGAGAGAACAATTGAATTTTGAGTGAAAAATTGAAAAATTGGTAAATTTAATTTTTAGTGAAAAATTGAATCTTAAGCGAAGAATTGGGGATTTTGCAAAAAATAGAATTTTTGGTGAAAATTAAAAATTGTTCGTTGATTAAATTCTAAATTCTCTAATTCAGAATATAATTTTTAATACGTAATTTTAAAGATTTAATAATTTTAAATATCGAATAAGTATGGTTATTAATCATCGCTTATTTTAGACAATTGAACGAATACTAAAAACACCAACATGTTAATCAACTTAACGAATATATCCTCATTTTTTTTTTATTTGTAGTTAATACATAAAAATTATCATTAATATTAATTCCATCTACCCTATGAGGCAAAGCGTTGCGCGATAGTGTCCTTTTGTCCTTTGTCTCTAATCGATGGGTTATAATAATCGCTAAATTGCTGATTGCTGCCAATGCGATTAATGTGGTGCCGGAAGGCGCCTTTAGTGCGATTAATTATTATAGCGTTTAATTTATGATGTCAAAGCAAAAACTAGATTCTGGCAAAAATATTACGCTATAAGAGGTTTATTTAGGTTATTTTGTTTTGCTTTTGTTATTAAAATTAATTAATGCAAAATATATTTTGCATTTAAATTATGAACAATAAAAATATTATTGTACAAAATAAAAAAAATTTTAAAAAAATAAAAAAATCATCGTATTGAAGAATTTTGTTCTTTAAAAATATTGTTCTTCAAACAATTTATAATATAATTAACTACTAAACGTCAATTGTATAAATTCATCATCAATTTGATGAATAACTGTAAAAGTGTTCCTTAATTTGACAAAGTGAATGTGAACATTTCCTCAAATTCATCATATTAATGAACAATTTTATTATATTGATAAATAGTTCATATCAGTAATGAATAGTTCTTTAATGTTATGAATTTTTATTTTGCATTATTTTAATTATTTTGTATACAAATTTATTTTATTTTTAAAACTTTAAACTATCCTTTTTTCCAATATGATCAATAAGATAAACGACAGCTTATATGAAATACATCATATTGATGAACAAATTCATAATAGTGGTGAATAATCTAAAAATGATAAATGGTTGATATAAAAAATTAACAGTTTTCTTTACCAATTGTACCGTCATGTTGATGATTTTTGTATGTATGTTTTCATTAAATCGAACACTAATAAATGTTTATTCATCATGAAATTGATGTATATTTTTTAAGTAATTATGAATGTTTCATATAAACAATAAATTCTATTCTTTAAATTTGTTCATATTAATGAACAAAATTATAGTACTTATTATTTTTTCAATATTTCTTTTATTTCTTAACATAATATATTTCATTGTATATTCTTCAGTTTGTCATGTGTAATAAATAAATTCATTATAATGAAGAATGCTTCGTACAAAAAAATGAGGTCTCTTGATTGCCATGAATTAGCCGTCAATTTTTAAAATAATTATTTAATGAATTGTTTTTTCATCAGATTGATGTACATTTTTTTAAGTGCATATATTTAAAAAATGCAAAAAAATTAAATTTAATTTATTGTTTTTATAAACAAACAATTGCTATATTGTTCTGGTCACTAAACATAAATCATGTAATTTTTTGAAAGATTTATTAAACAATTTATATTGAATTAAATAGATTTTTAATGCGTTTTATCGATGTGTTTTTGTTATTTATGCTTTTTATTTAGTCTTTTTATTTTATAAATTGTATTTTTTATACTATTTTTATTATTTGTTTTATAAAAACTATTGACAGGAAAAATATTAAAATAAAAAAGGGAAAAACTTAGATAATAGGTATTTAAAATTAAATAAAAAAGTATAATTAAAAAAAATTAAGTAAACAAAAAAAAAATGAAAATAAAAAAAATAAAAATGAAAAAATAAACAAAACAAGAAAATAATAAAAAAAAAAATAAACGTAAAACAATTTTTTTTCTGTAGGTGTTAAAAATTTTAATTGAAAAAAGATTTTCGAACGAATAAAATTAAATCCTGTGTTTTATTTTTTGGTTGTTTTTTTGTATTGTGCCGCAAAATATTTCAATTTAAAAATTTGCATAAATCCGTTAACGATGATTTTCCGCCAGAGTGCATCCTTTAAATTCTCATTAGTTATAGCTGACTGAGTGCAGCACCTGGTGGGTGGCACGAGTGGCGGCACGGCTACGCTACCGTTGAAAATTACTTCACTGCCTCATAAAGAAAGAGCCAACCAAAGTTTGGCTACACTTTTAGTTACCTTTTAGACACCTTTTGGCCAAGACACCGCAGCGTCATTTACTTCGCCAACTAATTTAAAGTTTTTCACGTAGCTCAGAGAGTAACTCTTTGTCTCTCTCTCTCTCTCTCTCGCTCGCTCACTTTCCAACATTCACTCTTTATATGAATCGATTCTTGGTCTGACCTTTGAATGTGTCGTTCAATGATTAATCGGTGGCGCTGCTGTCGCCAAGAAAAATCAAATCCCCGCTGATCAGCGAGTTGTGCGCAGCAAACTTTTGTTGGCTGAAATACAGAACTTTCTGCTATTTTTCTAGATACTTTCAAGGTTTTCAGCACTGCCGCTGCGTTTTAAGTTTTAGTTTTGTAATGCAATTAATTTGTAGTTCGACAGACTGCCGTGCTTGCGGAGGCAGCACTGCAGTTGAGGTATGTGTGGCTTTTGAACTGAACCAGTGGGAAATTGGTGAAATGAGGACATGTTTAAAATAAGATTTTGTTGCTATTAATTAAAATTTTTACTACAAATTCAATTTTCAGTAAAAATTCAATTTTAACTAAAAATTTAATTATTTACTAAAAATTCAATTATTTCCTAAAAATTCAATTTTTAACTAAAAACTTTACTTAAAATTTAATTTTTCATTGTATATTCAATTATTTATTGTTTATTCAATTATTCACAAAGTATTCAATTTTTCACTAAAAATTCAATTTTTCACTAAAAATTCAAATTTTCACTAAAAATTCAATTTTTCACTATAAATTCAATTTTTTTTACTAAAAACTAAATTTTTCACTAAAAATTAAATTTTTCACTAAAACCTTAAATTTTCACTAAAAATTCAATTTTTGACTAAAGATTCATTTTTTCACTAAGAATTCGATTTTAGTGAAAAATTTTTCACTTAAGATTCAATTTTTCACTAAAGATTCAATTTTTCACTAAAAATTAAATTTTTCACTAAAAATCCAATTTTCACTAAAAATTTAAATTTTCACTAAAAATTCAATTTTTCACTAAAGATTCAATTTTTCACTAAAAATTAAATTTTTCACTAAAAATTCAATTTTTCACTAAAAATTCAATTTTTCACTAAAAATTCAATTTTTCACTAAAAATTCAAATTTTCACTAAAAATTAAATTTTTCACTAAAAATTCAAATTTTCACAAAAATTTAAATTTTCACTAAAAATTAAATTTTTCAATAAAAATGCAAATTTTCACTATAAATTCAAATTTTCAATAAAAATTCAAATTTTCACATAAAAATTCAATTATTCACTAAAAATTTAGTTTTTAACTAAAAATTTAGTTTTTAACTAAAAATTTAGTTTTTAACTAAAAATTTAGTTTTTAACTAAAAATTTAGTTTTTAACTAAAAATTCCATTTTTTACATGAAAATTAAAATTTTAACCTGAATTAAAAAATATATATTTATTTTTAGTGAAAAATAATTTCAAATTTTTCAAAAATTGAATTAATAAATTTTCCACTGGGCCTGTCTATATTTTTTTCATATGTGCAACTATCCGTCTGTGTGTCAGTCGCTGCTCGCGTGCGTGCTGTTCTCTGTTCTGTTCTGCTCTGCCTGGCAGCCTCTGTGAAAAATCCTTCGCTATGTCAAAACAATTCAATAAATTTCTTCGCAATGCGAGGCTTTGCAAGTGCAGCAGCGGCAACAACAACAACAGCAGCAAGAACAATGAGAACAGGGCCGCCAAGTCCTTGCATGCCGCGCGTAACCTTCATCATTATATTTATGGTTGCTCTTGTTGTCTTCAACAACAACAAAAGTTTCTTCTCAACTTCTTCTTTTTTATTCAGTGTCTTCTTCTTATAGCTTTTGTCGTAATCAGCTGCATCGCCTCGTAAATGAAAATTTACCTCTGCAACTTATGGTCGGACGTTGGAGCCAATGCATCTTCGTGGAAGGCAGACGGCGCTCTTTGCGTCTTGTGGCAGCACCAAAGTAAGGCACACAACACATAAACAATATGCATCACACACTCACGCACACAGACACAAACAAAGACACACATACACAAATTAGAACCGACCGACAGACATAAATAACGCTGAACGTACAACTTGCTAACTGGGCCATTAAGGTCACATATTGTGCGTAATGTGTGCTTGTACACTGTGAAAATGTGAGACCTCAATAAATATTTTAATTAACAAAACTAGTTAATATAACAAATATATTTATTTATATTACAAATGGATTTATTAAAACTTTGAATCATGCAATTAATTTTTTAATAAAGTGTTCCTTTTTGCAATAAAATATTTATGCTTGTATAACAAATAGTTTTGTTGATACAGCACAAAGTGTTGCTAAACCAAAAATATATCAAATTAAAGTAAGTTTTCCGAGTTAAATGTATTAAAATAGATTATGATATAATGATAATGCAGATTTATAAACGATTGAAATAAATTAAATAAAATTCAAATTTTTTACTAAAAATTCAATTTTTTACTAAAAATTCAATTTTTCAGTAAAAATTAAATTTTTCACTAAAATTAAAAATTTCACTAAAAATTCAAATTTTCACTAAAAATTAAAATGTTCACTAAAAAATCAATTTTTAATTAAAAATTCAAATTTTCACTAAAAATTAAAATGCTCACTAAAAATTCACTAAATATTAAATTTTCACTGAAAATTAAAATTTTCACTGAAAATTAAAATTTTCACTAAAAATTAAATTTTTCACTAAAAATTAAATTTTTCACTAAAAATTCAATTTTTTACTAAAATTTCAAATTTTCACTGAAAATTCAATATTTGACTTAAATTCAATTTTTCACTTAAAATTAATTTTTTCACTGAAAATTCATTTTTTAACTAAAAATTCAATTTTTCACTAAAAATTCAAATTTTCACTACAAATTCAAATTTACCTTAAAAATAAATTTTCACTTAACATTCAATTTTTCACTAAAAATTCAATTTACCACTTAAAATTAAATTTTTCACTTAAAACTCAATTTTTTTTTTATTTACAGAAAATTCAATTTTTCACTTAAAATTCAATTTTTATTAAAAAATAATTTTTTCACTATAAATTGAATTTTTCACTAAAATTCAAATTTTTCACTAAAATTCAATTTTTCACTAAAAATTCAATTTTTTTACTAAAATTCAAATTTTTCACTAAAATTAAATTTTTCACTAAAAATTCAATTTTTTACTAAAAATTCAATTTTACACTAAAAATTCAATTTTACACTAAAAATTCAATTTTTAACTTAAAATTCAAATTTCACTAAAAATTCAATTTTTCACTAAAAATTAAATTTTCACTGAAAATTAAATAAATTTTTCACTAAGAATTAAATTCACTAAAAATTTCACTAAAAATTCAAATTTTCACTAAAAATTCAATTTTTCACTAAAAATTTAATTTTACACTAAAAATTCAAAATTTCACTCAAAATTTAATTTTATACTAAAAAATCAAATTTTCACAAAAAAAATAAATTTTTCACTAAAAATTTCACTTAAAATTCAATTTTTTATTAAAATTATAGTTTTATAAAATTTAATTTTATAAAATTAAAAATTTTAACATTTTTTGAAATTTTTTAATTAAATTTTTTTCCTGTGTAGTTTTAAACTGTGTTCCCTGGTTTATAGCTCTTTGTGCGTCATGTTGCACTTTATTGTCTGCTGCAGCGCGCGTGGCAACGCAAGTCGATTTAATCAGCTTGTTTGGTTATTGTAGTTGGAAGCAACACTAACAAAGAAAAGCAACAACAATAACACGAATGACACTGATAAGAACTACAACAACGACAACTGCAACAATTTGCCAATTAACACCTTCGCACCTTTGTCACAAAGTTATTGCATCGTACGAGACAAAACAAAACAGCACAAATTATAAATGGAAAAATTGCTAAATTAAAATTTAAAATATTTACCTAAAATTGTCAAAAACATTCAAATCTTCACTAAAATCTAAATCTTTTCTTAAAATCGAGGACTGAAACCAAAACGAATGACAGTTTCGATTTCAATTTCGGTTTACGGTAACGGTTTTAAGTTTTGACAACGAAACGGTTTCGGTATACCGGTTCGAAGTAAAGGTTTCGGTTTTGATTTTAGTGTTTTTACAAGTCCATATTTTCAACAAAATTAAAAAAATATATATTTTACTAACACACGATCTTGTCTCTAAAATCTTGAAAGAGATTACCTTTGATGGTTGAGGCGAGATTCAAGAATAAGAATCTGACAATATGAATCGAACGAGACATATTTCAGTTTTAGTTGTTACCCTGCATCAATCGCATGACAGACAGACGTATGACACACATACTACATGTGTGTATTCTAGCTGGCAACAACAAATTAATTGTACAACAATACACACAAGTTTGGTTTGTTGCATGGGGCGGAATAACGCGTGACTGTGATTGAATCTAACGCTCGTGACTGTTGTCAAATTTCCCACTAAAAATTCGATCACAAACTTGGATGCCGTGTTTTTGCATTCGCATATATTTATTGTTGCTCTTTCAAAAAAGGCAGAAGATATGCGATTCCAAAACACACAAAAAACAATAGCAGTCAAATATAGGTACACTGTTAAAATGTTTATATATTAAAAATATATTTTGTTTGTTTTATAAATTCAATTTAATAATGCAATTTAAGAAAACATAAGGAAATAATAATATTAAATTTCAGTGCATATGCATACTTCACAAACGAGGAACGACACTAGCGTAGCGAAGAAAACAGCTTTTTCTATATTGTCTTCGAAATTGCGTGCGAGTTGCATGTTTCACAAATGACGAACGACACTAGCGTAGCGAAGAAAACAGCAACAACGCAGCTTTGTCCATTTTGTCTTTGGAGTTGCGTGCGATTTGGAGTTGCGTGCGATTTGGAGTTGCGTGCGATTCATGTTTCACAAACGACGAACGACACTAGCGTAGCGGATAAAAAAACAAAAACATAGCTTTGTCTATTTTGCCTTTGAAGTTGGTTGCGATTTGCATGCTTCACAAACGACGAATGCCACTAGCGTAGCGAAGAAAACAGCTTTTTCTATATTGTCTTTGAAATTGCGTGCGAGTTGCATGTTTCACAAATGACGAACGACACTAGCGTAGCGAAGAAAACAGCAACCACGCAGCTTTGTCTATTTTGTCTTTGGAGTTGCGTGCGATTTGCATGTTTCACAAACGACGAACGACACTTGCGTAGCGGATAAAAAAACAAAAACATAGCTTTGTCTATTTTGCCTTTGAAGTTGCGTGCGATTTGCATGCTTCACAAACGACGAATGCCACTAGCGTAGCGAAGAAAACAGCTTTTTCTATATTGTCTTTGAAATTGCGTGCGAGTTGCATGTTTCACAAATGACGAACGACACTAGCGTAGCGAAGAAAACAGCAACAACGCAGCTTTGTCTATTTTGTCTTTGGGGTTACGTACGATTTTGTTGTTGTATTCGATTTACCGCTACACAAGTGATCGAAGAAAACAATAACAAAATAAATGCAAAGTGTAGACCAAAGTACTTTGTTCTGCGAAATATTGTTTTTCAACAACAACAAAAAAAAGAAGGAAATAAAGAAAAAATTGTACGACAGACCTCAGATTTAAATGGCAAAATAAATTTATTATAACCGGTATAAAAACAAAATCAGTTATATCGGTTTTGGATAATGGGTTATTTATGATTATCGTATATGGGTTTCAATTATGGTGACGGATTATCTCTTATAATTCAAATTATCACTTTAAATTTGAAATATTCACAAAAAATAAAATCTTCTCTAAAATATACTTAAGCACTTTAAGCATTCTTGTCAGTAGAAAATTTTCAAATTTGCGGCATTGTTGCAAATGAAAATTAGCAACAAAGTAGGAAATGCTGCTTTTGAAAGTCGCAGCAAATAGTTAGCAATTGGTTTGAGTTGCTTAAAATAAACATGCACTACACAAGAAGCAGCTGTTGTAATTCAGAAAAAGATGTAATTTTTTTTTTCACAAAATATAAAACTTATATTTCACGCGACAGGCGACATGCTGCAGTAGCAGCGGCGCACGAGTGCAATATGCATGAAATATGCATAAATATGTCACACCCGCAGATGCCAGAAAACACGTCAAATTTTACAAATCGCAGAGGCGCAGCATGGTGTCCGTGGCGCACTCAATTTCACATCCGTTTCCGGTGTACAAGATGCGCCAAAGATGAAGGAGTAGAACATGAAGATACTGAGTAGACGTCGAAGTTATTGCCATGAAATGCAATTTCCACACGCGTCATCGATAATGTGGCGCTGCATGACAGTCAACCGAACCAACCAACCAACCGAAGGAACGGTTGTCGCGCGCGCATTTCCCATCATTAGTGCACGTCGTCGGGTAATGACAACAGCTGTTCATACTGAAGAAGAAGCAGAAGCAGTAGCAGCAACAATATTTGTCATGGCACCGAAAAGCACGAGCAGCAGACGTCGATAGTTAGAGGAAGTGCAAGTGGAAATTGCGATGCTTCCGTGTCGACCGACAATGAGGTCTCAGCGACCCTTTCAACATCGGGCTGTGTGGAGGATGCAGTTGAAGAGAGCGGTCCGACATTGGTGGCAACAGGACATCCTTTGAGTGTCACTGCATCGATGTATTGATGATACGACGAGTGGTGTTATCGATATATGGTACACCGAATAAAATATCACTTAATATTGATAATTGTGGGCTATGGAATTTTTTTTTCGGCAATGCTTCCCAAGACAATGTTTCCCCTAGACAATGTTTCCTCGAGAAAATTCTTTTCTGAGGCAATTCTAATGCTAGAAAAATCCTTTCGGATAATTCTTTCCCAAGGCAGCTAATTCCACATTCCTGGGGCGATTGTTTTTCCATTGAATAACTTTCGAGACAAGAATTCCACCCTACAGCCAATTCTTCTCTCAGACAATTCTTCTCCGAAAAAAATTCTCTTCTACGAGACAATATTTCGGTTCAATTTCTCCCCGAGACAAATTATCCCAGACAATTCTTACACGATAATACCCAAGACTATTTTGTTTCCAGCCCATTTTTTATGCATTCAACATAATACTTCCGAATAATTCTACCCGAACATTACTTCTCAAAGAGGCAATTCATATTTTATAAATGTCATTCCGTAGCTATATTCAACGAGACAATAGTTTCCCGGTAAATTCTTGTTTTAGTAAATTCTTCACCTATCAAATTTCTTCTCAGAAAATTCTTCTCCCAGATAATTTTCTCTTCTAAGAAAAATTCTTCTCCAACATAATTCTCTTCCACAAGACAATAATTTTGTTTGGTAAATCTTCTCCAAAACAGTTCTCACCCGCTTCAATTCATCCCCGAAATTCATACATGAAACTATGACTATCTTGTTCACCAACAATTCATCTCGTGACAATTTTCTTCCAAGAGTTCTATAAATCCTCGAGTCAATTCGTCGAAACATTATCGAAATAAGTTTTCACAAACAATTTTTCGCGGGGATTTTACTAATAATTTTCAAGTCAATTCTTCCCCGAGACAAATTATCCCAGACAATCATTTCACGATAATACCCCAAGACTATTTGGTTTCCAGCCCATTTTTTTCATGCATTCAAAAAAATTCTCCAGTATAATTCTATCCGGAGACATTACTCCCCAATGAGACAATTTATTCTTTATAAAAATCCTTTTTGTTTGCGTCAAAGAAAGAGAAAATTTATTCTCAGAAAATTCATCTCTTAGACATTTCTTTTCAAGAAAATTCTTCCCCAACACAGTTTTCTTTCACGAGACAATAATTTCCTGTGATAATTTTTATTGGTTCTTACCTGAAACTCTTCTACGAAACTATCCGAGACTTCTTTCTGTTCATCGAATCTTCTTTTTGGGACAATGTTCATTCTAGAATCTATAATTCCTCGAGTCAATTCGGTGAAAAATCATCGAAATATGTTTTCACAAACAATTCTTCCCGAAGATGTTACTAATAATTTTCATGACACTTCATTCTTTAAAAATTTCTCTACGTAAATTTTATCAATTTCGTACCTAACATAAGATTATAATTTACTGAGACTATAATTCTTCGTAACATTTCTTAGCCGCGAAAATTCTTTCACAAAAAAATGTTAATATAATGGACCGGAAAAAAACTTATTTTTGAAAAAATTGTCCGGAACAGAATAGTCACGTTAATGTATTGCTTCTCGAGAAAGAATTATCTCGTGAAAGAATTATCATGAGATATTATTGTACCGAGGAAAAGTTTATTGTATCGGGGAAGGGTTATCGTGAAATTTATCATATGGGGATTATCTATTTATGCATTTTCCGTTTGTTAAATAAATTCGACAATATTATGCATTTTTTTTCTGTGTAGTTTGGAGGTTGCTATGGTGAGTTTTTCTTTTTTTATAAAATTCTTTCAATTCGTTTTATTGACATTAAAAAATTTACGCTTTTTCAAGAGTCTCAGCAAATGCTAATGGTGTTGATGATGTTGATAGTGTTGTGCACTAGAATCATTATGTGGTTGCAGCTGATGAAAGTGATAGTGTCGAGGTATTGATATTGAAACAATGTAAAAATGAAAGCGAATTTAACATGTCTTAAGTAAATTGAAATAAAATAATAAAATGATATTTAAAGTTAAACATTATTTAAGGCTAATTATTTTAATTATCTATATATATAAAACTCTTGGTCCGTCTGTCGGTCTGTCTGCCTGTTTGTTCCAGCATCACGTCTAAACCGCTGAACCGATTTAAATTTTGTAACAGGATACTATGGAGTCCGGAGGGTGTCATACGCTATATATGGGCTCAAATGGACAAATGGGCGTGGTACCTCCCATACAACCTAAACATTCCAAACGACATTACTCAGCACATACACAAGCTAAAAAGATGAAACAAAAAACTCAAATACAAAAAAAAAGTATACAAAAGCAACCACACCACATTAAAACTCACCACAATGAAACTCCCCACACAAAAATTCACCACACTAAAAATCACCACACTAAAACTCACCACACTAAAACTCACCACACTAAAACTAACCACAATAAAATTCACCACACTGAAACTCACCACACTAAAACTCACCACACTAAAACTCACCACACTAAAATTCACCACACTAAAATTCACCTAAACTCACTACACTGAAACACACCACTTTAAAACTCACCACACTAAAATGTCTACTGTGAAAAACTCTACGGGGAAGAATTCTACGGGAAAGCATTCTACCGGGAACAAATCTACCGGGATGAGTTCTACGGAAAGATTTCTACCGGGAAGAATTCTACCGGGATGAGTTCTACGGGAAGATTTCTAACGGGAAGAATTCTACTGCAAAGCGTTCTATGGGGAAGAATTTTACACGGAAGATTTCTACTGGGAAGAAATCTAGGGCTTTAGGGATTAATAAAATCGCTCCATATCCTTGCATTCACAAAATCTTGGCAAGAGTCGTGCACGGGTCCTGATAATTATAAACTAAAATGAATTGAAAATCTGGGGCCCAATTCTCGAGCTCATGCGAGAATTCACACTTTTATTTTTTCGTTCGACCTTGTTTCATTCGAAATAATTCTCACCCGAAAAAAGCAATCGTTGCTAAATCGACATTTTCTTGCGACAATTGTCGATTTTTAAAAATCTCTGTGAACTCGAGAATAACTTATTTACATTTCATGCGAGAATCAGGGGAGTATTTTCATTATGGTCGCATTAAAATATTTTGAACGAACTCGAGAATTGGGTGCCTGCTCTACGTTGGTCATACATTTTCATTCACTCAGAAAAAACATACGATTAAATTAATAGTTTTTACTATTAAAATTAGTCAATAGTATATTTGTCCGATGAACTATTAGCTCAATCGGTGAATCTTATTAAATACTACAAAATACTATAAAATTTACTTGAGTTTGTATGAAAATATTTATTATTTGTAAACTATTAAATCAATAACTGTCCTATTGACAAATTTTAAAGGGATTTTATGAGTTTTTTTTCTGAGTGTAAAGATAAAAAAAATCATAATTTTTTTACATTTTTGAATGTAGTTTTTCCTCAAGTATACTGTGCCAAAATCGTGGTTTTGTTGGATATTTCTAGCCAATAATGTCAAAACCAAGAGGACGAATTCGAAAAATTGAAAATCTTTTCATGCCAAAAGGGCATATCTTTTCGTTTTTTGCCATAACTTTTTACTGATACAAGATAGAATAGTGGTGTAAAGGCATTAAGTATTTATTTTTAAAGTATCTATCGGCATCATTATTTTAAAATATAATTTTCAAGAAAAATGTTTGGCAAATTATTTTTAACTTATAATGCCAATCGATAGGTGCTTTAAAAGCAAACAATTAATTGCTCCACACTACTATTTTATCATGTACTAATAAAAAAAAAAAAAACAAAAATATTTGCGTTTTGGTCAGGATACAGCCACACAAAATCCCCATTTATAATTCAGTAAATTGTCCAAATCAAAAGATATTTTATAAATGTTATGCTAATTTATGAATAAACCAAAAAACAAAAAAAAAAAAAAAAATTAAAAATAATGTTTACTAATTTTTAAAGCAATTCAAACATTAAAAATTTATTTCCCAACATTTTAAAAAATGCACCATGTAATGTCAGTGATGATATGTCAGTACAAATTGTTCGGGAATACATTTTCTATATAATCAAGGGTTGTACTTTTGGGAAATGAGATGTATACATTTTTTTTTAGAATAACTAAGATTATTATAACTTTATGCTTAATAATAAATTCAGAGGCTAATGCATTAACTTAAAACGTATTTTGCTGATAATGTTACCAAAGAAGATAATCACAAAAATTTCGTGACTGAAAATAATGCGAAATGGAATGGAATGGAATGCTAAAAAACAGTGCGAATAGTGAAAAAAAGCGGCAACTTTATGGTTTTTCGATGCAACTGACTAATGTAGTTGCTTTTTAACCGTAGCTCTTTCAAAAGTTAATGATCCTCTAAAAGCATCATGAGCTTCCGTACAACAATTATAGCCCAAAACAAAAACAACACGTATAGAAATAAAATCTCGTTTAATGGCTCAATAAAATCACTTAATTGATTTTTCATGTTTGTAGCTTAGCATTATAGTAGTTGCCATGGCACTACGATTTACTCCTCATAGTACGTGTATCGGGTAGATATGGACGGGGGCAGGGTAAGGCAAGATTTGTGAAGGTTCAACCTCGATAAAATGGCAAAAGTTTTAAATGGTTTTTCGCCTCGCATATGCAGGTTACCTTGTGTGTTGCATTACACATTAGAAAGAGATCAGCAATAACAACAACTAGGAGATATGCGAGAAAATCGAAGAAAAGTTTTGTCGCCATGAGATAAAATTTACTCGCAAAAGAGCCACCGACAGCAACACCGACACAAGGCATAAACCATACATGTGAGACGCACCCGGATGCCACACCGGAAGCCAACGAGGATGCAGCATAGCAAAGCAGAAAATAGCAGAGAAGCAAGCTGCACATTACAGGCAAAAATGTTGGGCAGAAGGTTATGCGAAAAGTTCAAGGACGCACATTAAAAGCTTTGCGAAAACTTTGCAAATGCAGCGTGAATGAATAGAGAAATGAATGAATAAAATAATGAATGAATGAATTAACAAATTAATGAATTAATAAATACATAAATGAATAAAATAAGTATTTAAATCATAAATGAATAATGTATAAATAAATTTAATTAGTAATGAATAGGGAAGAAATTCATAAATGAATAAACATATTAATTTATTAATTAATAATAAAAAATTCATAAATGAAAAATTCATAAATAAATAAAATAAATGAATAAATTCATAAACGAATGAATTTATAGATGAATGAATTCATAAATGAACAGATTCATAAATGAATAAATTAATGAATAAATAAATTCTTAAATGAATAAATTTATAAATGTATAAATTCATTAATGAATAAATTCATAAATGTTTAAATTCATAAATGAATAAATTCATAAATAAATAAAATAATTGAATAAATTCATAAACCAATGAATTCATAGATGAATGAATTCATAAATGAACAGATTCATAAATGAATAAATTACAAAATAAATAAATTCTTAAATGAATAAATGCATAAATGAATAAATTCATAAATGTTTAAATTCATCAATGAATAAATTCATAAATGAATAAATTCATAAATGAATAAATTCATAAACGAATAAATTCATAAATAAATAAATTCATAAATGAATAAATTCATAAATGAATAAATTCATAAATGAATAGATTCACAAATGAATAAATTCGTAAATGAGTAATCTCCTAAATGTATAAATTCATAAATGAATAAATACACAAATAAATAAATTCATAAATGAATAAATTTACAAATGAATAAATTCGTAAATGAATTAATTCATAAATGAATAAATTGCTAAATGAATAAATTGCTAAATGAATAAATTCATAAATGAATAAATAACATATTTTAAAAACGATAAAATAAAATTTCACTAAGTAAATCCAGTAAATTAACAAAGAGTTTGTCCAAAACTTGTGGACATTAAATAGTTATTAAAATAAATCACAGATTTCGCAGGCAGGCATAAACATGATTCAGGCATCAGCATTGTGCAGGCATCTAACAGTGCCCTCTGGGAGTGGCAGGACTTCCTCACGAGGTCCTGATGCTTTTGTCAGCATTTAAAAGACTCGCAAATGCAGTGACGCGGAACACATTCGTTATGCATTCTCAAACAGCACAGCACACAGCCAGCTATCTTTGCCACCGGACACAGTGACACAAAAACAGTTACACACACATAGAACAGACGGACACACAGACATTTATAAAGTACATGTGATGTGAGCCTCAAGGCCACAGCAGTGCCACTTGAGCTTGAAGAAGCTAGCGCAGAAGAAGTGAAACAGAAACAGAAGAAACGGAAAAAATAAAATTTAAGGAAGCAGTAAGCAGGCGAAGAGTTAAAGGGGCCAAAAGAGATGAAGACGGAAACGTGCTAAAAATGTTTGCGGTTGGCAAAGAAGCGACTCAAGTATTTAGCGACACACGCAGAGATAGGGTGAATTTTACACAGTTAAAAATAAATTAGTTAAAAATTGTAAAAACTTTGAAATGCATAGCATTAGTTAATACAATAAATATTTAATATAACAAGAGGTTTTGCTAAATGTATTCAAAGTTAAAGAAACTCGTTTGCTTAAATTACTTTCTTTCCTAAACTACCAAATCTTAATAATGACTTTTAATAAATCCAACAAATGAATTTGTTAAATTATGAAAAATGTTTGTTAATTATTATTAATATTTTTATTTAGTTAAATATCAATTTTAATTATTAATTTATCTAACTGCAAATGTTTGTCAAGCCAAATATTTAATTTGTTGATTAAACAAACATATCTGTTGTTTTAAAAATTATTATTGTTATTATTAATGAAAATGTATTCACCAATTAAAAATTTTCTTCTACAATATATTTAGCTTTAGTTGAAGTTAAGCGAATCGTCGACAATTGGTGGATTTCTGTTGACACCTTAATTAAATCAAGTACATGTTTGGCTAATTTTACAAAAAACTAATATTATGAATTTACATTATATATATTTTTAAGGTTTCTTTCGTTCATATTAATGTATTCAAAATACAAATATTTCATTTATTAATTTAACGATATCAATTGTTATTTTGACAATTAATTTTGTTGCGTTAACAAAAACCTTTATTAACAAAACAGACTGTTTTTATTATACAATTTATTTTATACATTGAAATGCAATTGGATTATAAATCGAATAATTTCTTTAATAAATTCAACAACATCTTTTGCTATCTGAATTTTATTGACAAATACTATTTATACATTTAACAAATTTTATATCTGAAACTGTCGATAATACATTTGTTGTTATACCAGTAATGTTTAATGGCGCAAAAACGCATTGTTGCTACAATTTATATTTATTGCTTTATGAAAATTATTCATTTGATTGAAATTTCGAAACGAAAATATTTTGTCTATTGATTTCAAAAAAATAATTTGTTTTTACAACTACATGTATTGTATTAAGAAATGCTCTTTAATCAATACAACAAAAACATTTGTTATATTTAAAAAAAATGTATTTTCAAAAAAATGTATTTTCAAAAAAATGTTGGGTATGCAGAATTATGGGGTATTTTAAAAATTCTGAATCGGTTGAAAATTAATAAAAATTAGTTGTATTTAAAACAATTGTTTGTTAAAGTAACAAATACTTTTTTTTATATTTTTTTCAGTGTCAACTCTGAGTTGAAGAGTTGAATAAGTAGCTGAGAGGAATGGGCGAGAGCGAAGCAGTTGATGTTAACTGCAGCTGCCACTTGACTCTGGCACCAAAAACGAATTCGCGAAAATTGAGTGTCGCGCTTGCTTGGCGTTGGATGTTGGATGCTGCCGCTGCAGGCATCTTCTAAATGTTGTTGTCATTCATCTTGTTGTTGTTGTTGTTGCTGAGTAACTCAATGGCGGAAAATCGTCCTGATGCTGGCATCATTTTTCACTTTTGCGACTGTTGTAGCTGCTCCGCTACTGCAGCTGCATAAATTGGACACAGAAGAAATAGAAGAAGAGGCAGCTAAAAAGAAGAAGCAGCAGCATAAAATAATGAATGAACGAAACGAAAACGACGGATGGCAGCAGTGCAGAATGGACGGATGGCACATAAAAAATGAGTCGGAAACTAGAACGGGCAGTTGCGGATTGCTGCTGCTGCCTTCGCTACAACTTCAACAGCTACAACTTATTCTTATTCTTTCTTTTTTTTTTTTTCATTTTCTGCAAATGTTAGTTGAAAATGCGGGAAACTCGATCCGCATCAGGCACTTTAGTTAATTTCTTTTAATGCTGTTTTTCTCTAGTCTTGTTGTAGTTTTTGTTGCATTAATTCTTAGGTTGTTGTTGCCAACAAATTTTTTTCGCGCAGTAATATTTTAATTTATTTTTCTTTTGTTAAAAGTTTGATGTTATTATAGAACAGTGATTTTCAAGTTGATTTAATAATATATTAAAAGAAACAGTTACAATGAGAAAATATTACAATAATGTAAATTAATGTAAATTGAAACTTAAGTAAGTAAACTAAAGCGAAACTAAATTGTGACTTAAGTTTAACTAAAATGAAACTAAAATTAAATTAAATTTTTGCTCAAATTATACTAAAATGATACTAAAAAAATAGTAATATGGATCTAAAATGATACTAAAATGGAACTAAAATGTAACTAAAATGTAACTAAAATGATACTAAAATGGAACTAAAATGTAACTAAAATGTAACTAAAATGATACTAAAATGTAACTGAAATGTAACTTAAATGAAACTAAAATGAAACTAAAATGTAACTAAAATGTAACTAAAATGATACTAAAATGAAACTAAAATGAAACTAATACGGAACTAAAATGAAAGTAATATGGAACTAAAATGCAACTAAATTGATACTAAAATTAAACTAAAATGTAACTAAAATGAAACTAATATGGAACTATAATGGAACTAATATGAAACTAAAATGAAACTAATATGGAACGATAATGGAACTAAAATGAAACTAAAATGAAAGTAAAATGTAACTAAATTGATACTAAAATGAAACTAAATTGTAACTAAAATGTAACTAAAATGATACTAAAATGAAACTAAAATGAAACTAAAATGAAACTAATATGGAACTAAAATGAAACTAAAATGGAACTAAAATGTAAGTCAAATGTAACTTAAGTGTTACAAAATTGTAACTAAAATGTAACTAAAATGATACTAAAATGAAACTAATATGGAACTAAAATGATATTAAAATGAAACTATAATGGAATTAAAATGGAACTAAAGTGGAACTAAAATGGAACAAAAATGAAACTAAAATGGAGCTAAAATGAAACTGAAATAATACTATAATAATACTAAAATACAACTAAAATCATAATACAAAAATCAAATAAACTTTTAAATAATTCCAAAATACTTTAAATTCGAGCTCTTTAATAAGGTCCTACCGAGGAACCACTATTTCGAAAGAGTGATATTGTGGCATGGATGTTATGGCATTGAAGGACGTTATTCTTTTTGTTTCTTTTCTGCGCAGAATTTCGTATTGCTTGGTACTGTTGTCATTATAATTTTTAGGTTAAACATTTTTGGTAGTAATTTGTGTTAATTTTTTCAATTTTTTTTCCTTTATCTATTTTTTTTATGTCATTATGATGTAGTAGTACTTTGAGTAGTTGCTTTTGTAAAAATAGTTCTTGCAGTAGTTGCCACCAATGCAGCTGCTGCTGGTACTGCTGGTCCTGCTGCTGTCAACTGAAAGCAAAGCGCGTCAGACGTTCGTGAGTGACGCAGTGAGCAAAGAAGATAACGAAGTGCCGACGATAATGCGCCCGAAGCGGTGCGGTACAGAGCCGCACAGGACACAAAAGCTGGCAGCGACAGCAAATGTAACTTAAAACTTTGTAGAGGGTGTGAAAACCCAAGAAGAAAAAAAAGCAAAAATTGAAAATTGAAACGTTGCAGCATAATTGACAAGAGTGGCCGCTGAACAATGAGGAGAGAAATTTGTAGGACGCAGAATGCGCCAAAAATGCTGAATGCGGGCGTACATAAATGTGACACAAGTTGCAGTGTAAATAAAAAGCAAAATACACAAATTTAATGCAGCCGATTCATTAAATACGATTTAAGTTTTTTTTAAATTTTAGTTTCAATTAAGTGTCATTTTAGTGTCATTTAGTATCATTTCAGTTACATTTTAGTTTCAATGTAGTTTCATTTCAGTGTTATTTTGGTTATATTTTAGTTCCAATTCAGTTCCAGTTCACTTTCATTTTAGTTTCATTTTGGTTTCATTTTAGTTCCATTTTAATTTCATTTTAGTTTCATTTTGGATTCATTTTAGTTTAATTTTGGTTACATTTTAGTTTCATTTTGGTTTTATTTTAGTTTCATTTTGGTTTCATTTTAGTTTCATTTTGGTTTAATTTCAGTTCCATTTCACTTTCATTTAGTTTCATTTTGGTTCCATTTCAGTTCCATTTTAGTTTTATTTTGGTTTCATTTTAGTACCATTTTTGTTTTATTTTTGTTTCATTTAGGTTTTATTTTAGTTACATTTTAGTTACACTTTGGTTTTATTTTAGTTGTATTTTGGTTTCATTTTAGTTCGATTTCAGTTCCATTTTAATTACATTTTTTTTCATTTTACTTCCATATCAGTTCCATTTTAGTTGTATTTTGGTTTTATTTTAGTTGTATTTTAGTTCCATTTTCGTTTCTTTTTACTTTCATTTTAGTTTTACTATTGTTTAAATTTTTCAATAATTTTTATATCATTTAAGTTTATTTTATATTTTAAAAATAAAAAAAATACTAACTACATAAATAAGATTGATTAATTGCCAGCAATTTTAAACATTTTTGCAATATTAAAACTTTGTGGTGAGTGGAATAAATTAAATTTAAACTAAATCAATAGTTTGCATATTTGCTCATCATTCAAATTCAAATTCAAATGCATAAATTAATTGTCAAATAATTGGCAACAGACGTGATTTGTTTACAGAGACAATAGCTGGATTTAGCAGCTGCCAACTGACAGTAAAAACAAATAACATCAGTAGCAGCAGCAGCAGCAAAAACAACAACAGTTGCTACTCATTCGCCTGAGAGACATTCTGTGGTAACAACTCATAAAACATGCCGAATACACAGAGGGCAGGTGAAACCAATCAAACCAGCCAAACACTCAATTAAAGCCGCCCCAAATAACACAAGGATACATAAAAGGACATGTCGAGGATTCAGTGATGCTGCTGCTGCTCGTATTGCTGTCGGCATTAAAATTGTTAAGGCAGCAGATTTGCGGCTGGAGCCAACGGACCAAAAGGGATTAAATAAATTTATGTTGTTATTGCAAATATTTAACGCTGAGATTCTCAGTAAATTCCTGAAGGAGGCAACAAGTTATTCTACTTTTTGTTGTTATTGTAACAATCTGGTATGTTACAACAACAGATTAAATGATTAGCAACTGATGAATTATGTGACCAAAAGTAGTTGAAAATACTTCATTTAAATGTTTTAATTTCAGGCAGATTTGAAATTTTAATAAAAATTTAATATTTTGTGAAAATTTTAAATATTAATGAAAAATTTAATTTTTAATGAAAACATTCATTTTGAGTAAAAAATTTAAATTTTTGTGAAGAATACATTTTGAATGAAAATTTGATATTAGAGTGAAAAATTTAATTTTCAGTGTAAAATTTAATTTAGTGGGAAAACTGGTATTTTGAGTGAAAATTGAATTTTGAGTGAAAAATTTAATTTTGAGTAAAAAATTTAATTTTGAGTGAAAAATTGAATTTTAGTGAAAATTTGATTTTTGGGTGAAAATTTGATATTTGGTGAAATTTTGAATTTTGAGTGAAAAATTGTATTTTGAGTAAAAAATTAAATGTTGAATGAAAAATTTAACTTTGAGTGAAAATTTTAATTTTGAGTGAAAAATTGAATTTTGAGTAAAAAGTTGAATTTTAAGTGAAAAATTTAATTTTGAGTGAAAAATTTTAGTTTGAGTTGAAAAATAAATTTTAATTTCAAATTTAATTTTAAGTGAAAAATTGAATTTTGAGTGAAAATTTTAATTTTTAGTGAAAAAGTGAATTTTTAGTGGAAAATTTGAATTATTGATTGAAGAAATGAATTTTAAGTGAACAAATAATTTTGAGTGAAAAATTGAATTTCGAAAGAAAAATTTAATTTTGATTGAAAAATTGAATTTGAGTGAAAAATGGAATTTTGAGTGAAAATTTGGATTTTGAGTGAAAAATTGAATTTTGGGTGGAAATTGAATTTTAGTGAAAATTTTCATTTTTTTTAGTGAAAAATTGAATTTTGAGAGAAATATTGAATTTTGAGTGTAAAATTGAATTTTGAGTGAGAAATTGAATTTTGACTGAAAAATTTGAATGTTAAGTGAAAAATTGAATTTTTAGCGAAAAATTCAATTTTTCGTGAAATTTTGAATTTTTAGTGAAAATTCATATTTTTAGTGAAAAATTAAATTTTTAATGAAAAATTGAATTTTTTGTGAAATTGAATTTTTTGTGAAAAAATGAATTTTTAATGAAAAATTTAATTCTTAGTGAAATTTTGAATTTTTAGTGAAAAATTGAATTTTTAGTGAAAATTGAATTTTGAGTGAAAATTTGAATTTTGTGTGTAAAATTGAATTTTTTAGTGAATATTGAATTTTGAGTGAAAAATTGAATTTTGAGTGAAAAATTGAATTTTGAGTGAAAAATTGAATTTTGAGTGAAAAATTGAATTTTGAGTGAAAAATTGAATTTTGAGTGAAAAATTGAACTTTTAGTGAAAAATTGCATTTTGAGTGAAAAATTTAATTTTCAATGAAAAATTAAATTTAATTTTCAATGAAAAATTAAATTTTTCATCTTTGAATTCTTTCTTTTGTCGGATTATGAGCTGCTTAACATCCTTGAATGGCTGTGTTTAATTTCACCAAACCGTAAATCGGCTGGCAACAGCATCCGTTCATCTAACTGTTCATCCAGTCATCCATGCATCCAGCCATTCATCGTTGTATTAATTGCCACAGCACCGCGAGCATCCTTTGCAATTGAGACAAATTTAGTTGCAGTCGCATCCGGTGCTGCTGCTGCTTTTGATGCTGCTGCCAACAGCCGCAGGTTTGCCTGGTGCCAAGTGGCTGCTGCTGCTTGGCTGGCAATCACAGTATGGAATCCGGGCATCTTTGGCTGCCTTAGAGCGCTTCATTTTCTTCTTCTTCTGCGGCCAAGATGCCGACTACAGATTGCATTTGAAATTATGATGGAGCGACGGCTGAGGAGGTGAAGAGTACCAACTAAGAAATGGCAAAACTTCCGAAATTTTTTTGCACTTTGTAGGAAATTAAAAATAAAACGAAATGCAGGCAATTTTAATAGAAACAAACGAGAGTCGGCTGCTGCCAAGTGAATGAGCTCCTTAATTATGCACGCAACTTGTTCTTCGCAAAGGATCGTTTTCATAAATGAATGAGGCTCTTTGAATGGAGGAAATTGAGAAAGGAATTGAGGCATTTGCAATTGAAAGACACAAATGCGGCGAATACTTTCAAGAGGAATTAAAAAGAGTGAAATGGAACAAGAGGATTTTGACGATAAGACCAGCTGAGTGTTATTTTGAATGGTGTTTTTTTTTAATTAAGTAAAGAGACATTTATTTGAGGAATTAAATTTGAAGCATTACATTTTGGGAATGTATTTTGTGAAGATTATAAATTCTAAATTATAAATATAAAATATAAAATCAACTCTATATATTTAAATTTACATTATAAGTTACAATATACACCATAACATCAAAAATAAGTACACCAAAAGGTCATATTTACAAAAAAAAACAAAAACAATAAATAAAATTCAAGTTTACACCAAAAAGTTAAAATGTGAGTCATAATTCAAAATGTACACCATAAATTTAAATATACACCATAAATTCATTGTTTCATAATTTCAAAAATGTTGTTAAAATTGATGCCCTCAATTCACATTTACATCTTAAATTCATATTTATACTATAAACTCCATACACCATAATTACACCATAATTTCAATAAATTAAAAATTACACCATAAATTCAATTTACATTATAAATTTAAATTATTTACCACATATTCAAATTTACACCATAAATTTAAAATGTTCACAATTAATTCAGTTTTACACCATAAATTATAATGTACACTTTTAAATTTTAAACTTTCAAATCAAATTTATAACATACATTTTTATCATTAATTTAAAATTACATTTACACCATTAATTTACACCATATAATAAAAATTCGACTATAAATTCAAATTTACACTATAAATAAAATTGAGATATATATCATAATTCAGATATACACCGTAAATTCATATTTACACCATAAATACAAATTTAAATTATGAGTTTAAAATGTTTACATTCAATTTAAATTTACACTATACATTAAAATTTACATTATAAATTCAAATTTACACCATGATTTTAAATTTACATCATAACATCATTATTTTTTTTGAGAACTTTTAAATTTTTAGAAACAAATGATGAAAATTTTAATTTATAGAATAAATTAATATTTTTTGTGTACATTTATTTTTTAAATTAAAATTTACACAATGGGTTTAAAATTTATACAATCAACTGCAATTTTGCTTTGTACTAAAGATTACACCATAAATTCAAATAACACCAAAAATTCAAATTTAATTTAATACATTACACTCTACATTAATTTGTAGTGTAGATTTTAATTTTTTGTTAAAATTTAATTTTTTGGTCAAAAATAAAAAGTTATGGTATAAATTTAAAGTGATGGTGTAAATTTTTGTCAAAAATTAAATTTTTCGAATGAAAATTAATTTTTTTGCTAAAATTTAAATTATAAATTCAAATTTACACCATTTATTAAAATTTACATTATAGATTAAAATGTATACGATAAATTTAAATTTACACCATACATTTAAATTTACACCATATGTTTAAATATACATCATAAGTTTAAATTAACTATATACATTAAAATTTACTTTATAAGTTAAAATTCACTACTTAAATTTAAATATCAATTCAGATTTACACCAAAAATCCAAATTACACAATTAAATATAAATGTACACCATAAATTGATATTTACAGCAATATATAAAATTTTCGCCATACAAATTTTTCACCATATATTCAGGTTTCATAAATCCAAATTTACAGAACAAAAAAAATTCCAGTGCAAATTCAAATTAACACTATCAATTTAAATTTATACTAAGAATTCATATATTTATATTTAATTTACACCAAAAATATATTAAAATATTCACACCATTTATTTAAATCTTAATTTAAAATTTACACCATAAAATTAAATTTACAAACGATGTAAATTTTATACCATATTGAAATCCATAAATTGAAATTCATACCTTTACATGGAATTTGCACCATCAATACAATTTTACACCATAAATTCACAGAATATAATTACACCCCAAATTTACACCATAAAATTACAGTATATATTTACCCTATAAATTTACTGTATATATTTACACCATTAAATTACAATATATTTACACCATAAATTTACACCACACATTTACACTATAAATTTACACCATAAATTTACACCATAAATTTACACCATAAATTTACACCATAAATTCACACCATAAATTTACACCATAAATTTACACCACAAATTTACACCATAAATTTACACCATAAATTTACACCATAAATTTACACCATAAATTTACACCATAAATTTACACCATAAATTTACACCATAAATTTACACCATAAATTTACACCATAAATTTACACCATAAATTTACACCATAAATTTACACCATAAATTTACACTATTTATTTACACCGTATATTTACATACACCATAAATTTATATTTTCCAAAAAAAAATATTTCTTTGTGCATTACGCTATGTATTCATTCTAAATTGAAAGATTTAATGAAATATTAATTTTTTTTTATGGAAATTTCAACTTTCTTTTTAAACGTTCAAAAGTTCAAAACTTATAATAAAACAAATATAAACCACTAAATAAACATTCTTTTGTGAAATGAAAAATCTGACACTACAACACAATGGACTGTCGCATATACTGACAGCATAATGATGAAGAAGCCTTTAAAGCTAAACAACACGGCGCACTTTCGTACAAAAAGCTACAAAGGACAAAAAAAGAATTGATAAAAAAAGTAACGTTGTGCCTGCCACATGCCTAAAGCGACATTTTCAGTTTATTGTTTGAGTCATAATTTGAGTCACTTTTTTGCATCTTTTTCACTTGAAATAAAAGACAAAAATATAACGGGCGAAGAGAATATAAAATAAAAACTAGCCTTAAGCTAAGAAAACAACGCACTTTTATGAAAAACGACTGCCTTTGATCAAAATAAGTGTTGCTTTGTTTATTTCTTACAATATATGTGTTTTTTTTTTTAATTTTGATGTATTTTATTTTTTTTTGTCTTTAAATTTTATTTATTTTTTAAAAACCTTTTTTTGTGCTTTGATGCTGCTTTTAAAATAAAATATTTTTATTTTTCTTTATTTTAATATTTTTGTTTTATTCTTGAAAAAATAAAAAGAGCAGCTGCCTTGTATCGCCGCGCCATAATTTGCATTGCCGTTAGCACACTTTCATGGCAAAAGTAACGGTAACGTTAACGGTAATAGTAACTGTTAAAAAAGCGACACGCCACCCGCCACGCGACAATTTGACGCTCGCTCGCAGGTTTTGTCAAGATTTATGGCCCTGAACTTTTGCCATGAAAAGGCTGCCATGTAAAATTCGCAACGCGTGAAAAATCTCTAAAAATTAAAAAACAAAAAAAAAAATGACAAAACATGTAAAAATCTGCTGCTAATTGAAGAGCTTAACTAAACTTTAGTTAAAGGCTTCAAGTGGCGGCTTATAAAGCATTTTTTAGCGCCAGAATATGGTGGCCTAATTGAAGTCTAAAAAAAAAGAAAAAAAAAGAAAACTTCATAAAATGCTACAAATTTTGGTAAGTGTTGCAAGTGTCAAAAACTATGTAATAAATGAAGCTAAAGACAATAAACAGCGTCTTTTTTTGTTTGTTTGTTTTGATAACACCAACCCCAAATTTAGGTTGTTCCAATCCACAAAAAAATAATACGTGTTTCCATTAGAGATTTTGGTGTTTTTTTGTTGTATTTTCCCGTACTGTGTTTTTGGTATTTTTATTCATTATCTAAAAATATATTTACTATAGCCGCTGGTAAGTCAAGTCAGTCATTATTCATTGTGGGCAGTCGGTCGTTGAGTGTTGCCAGATTCTGCTCATTTTTTAGAGACCTATAGAGCCCTTCCGTGCCATAAAATCCAGACTAAATGCGAACGCGGGGCCGGCAATACGCATTAATGCAACCACAAGGCACAAAAGCACGGTGGGGTAAAATCAAAATTAAAGAAAGAAGAATTCGAGAAAATTTGAAATTTATAAAAAAAACGTTGAAATTTTAGAGAAAATTTTATACTATAAATTCAAATTTACATCATAAAATTAAATTCAAATTTACACTGTATATTCAAATAAACCTAATAAAACAAATTTACACCAGGAATTTAAATCAAACATTCTTGGACAAAATTCAAAATTACACCATAAATTAAGTTGTTTGCATAAATTAAAATTTAGAATATTTGAAATTTTAGAATATATCATAAAAATAAATGTACACAATAAATTTAAATATGCACCATACATTTAAATTTACACCATAAATTTAAATTTGCACCAAATAATTTAAATTAACACCATACATTTTTATTTACACCATACTTAAATGTAAATTAAATTTAAATTAAGAACATAAATTTAAATTTACACCATAAATTTAAATTAACACCATAAATTTATATTTACACCATAAATTTAAATTTACACCATAATTTATATTTACACCATAAATTTAAATTTACACCATAAATTTAAATATGCACCATACATTTAAATATTTATAAATTTTTATTTACACCATAAATTTAAATATACACTATAAATTTAAATTTACACCATAAATTTAAATTTACACCATAAATTTAAATATGCACCATACATTTAAATTTACACCATAAATTTAAATTTGCACCATAAATTTAAATTAACACCATAAATTTTTATTTACACCATAAATTTAAATTTACACCATAAATTTAAATTTACACCATACATTTGAATTTACACCATAAATTTAAATTTACACCATAAATTTTTATTTACACCATAAATTTAAATTTACACCATAAATTTAAATTAACACCATAAATTTAAATTTACACCATCAATTTAAATTTACACCAAAAATTCAAATTTACACCATAAATTTTACCATATATTTAAAGTATTTGAACATATTTTTATTGTACATTTTAAATGTCAGTCGATATTTTAATTTACACAATAAATTTACATCATTGATTTACACCGATCATGAACGTCATAATTCTGCATCAGCTTTTTTTTGAAAATTTGAAATTTTAGAATAAATTTGAAATTTTAGAATAATTTTGAAATTTTTGTGAAAATTGGAAATTATTGTGAAAATTGGAAATTTTGTGAAAATTTGAAATTTTTGTGAAAATTGGAAATTTTAGAAAAAAAAAATTTTTTTTTAATAAAATTTAATTTTTTTTTGTTATTAAAAGTTAAATAAAAGCAAAAAATAATTTCAAAAGAAATTGTAAATTTAACTGAAATTGAAAATTAAAATCTTAATTAAAATAATTAAATTAAATAAGTTAAAATAAATAAGAAGAACTAAAAAATAATTCATAATACAAATTTTCTCAATTGTGCCACTGTGCATTGAATAAAAACAAAGCAACTGGAAGAAATCAAAATCAACCGAATCGAACTAAAAGAAGGCGGCACAAATTATTGCTGCGCCATAAAAGTCGGACGGCACGGCACGTCAGGCGACGACTTCAGCGGCAACATTTCATAGGCCAACACTTTAAATAATGCGCAGCAATAATTTCAACGTTTTTTCGCAGTTAAAGCGCGCTGCTGCTGCTGCTTTTGGCGATTGCGTCCACCAGGAATTAAAGTTGGGGGAGCCGCCTTCACCGCCGCCAATATGCCGCCGCGACCCAACAAAGACAAATGATGATGGCCAAAAGCTTCGAATACAAGGCGCACTAAACGCAATGAATGCCAGGGAAAAGAAATAAAGTTAAAAGTAAAATCAACGGAAAACAACGAAACGAAAATTACGCAATATAATAAATGGCGGACAGGCGCTTCCGCCTAGGCTTACTGGATGGCATATAGATGAGATGTGGTACAAAGCAGCGGAATTACATGAAACGGTGGCGGCTGTTTAGCATTTATGCAAATTGATGATTGATGTTGGACGGAGAGGGGAACTTTTTGAAGAATTAAATTTAAAACATTTTTATTCTATAGAGAAAGAATACTATAAATATAATAGTAACAATTACTATTAAATTTTATATGTTTTGTTTATTGAAAATGTTCATTGTAAGTTGAAATATATAAATTATAATTTCAATACTATTGAATGTATAATAGTGATTTTGATAGGCGATACTATTATTTTAATAGTTTATCATAGTGTTAATATAATTTAACTAAATTAAAATAATTTATTACACTCAGAAAAAATAACTCATAAAATCCCATTGAAATTTGTCAATAGGACAGTTATTGATTTAATAGTATACAAATAATAAATATTTTCATACAAACTCAAATAAATTTTATAGTATTTTGTAGTATTTAATAGAATTCACCGATTGAGTGAATAGTTTATCGGACAAATATCCAATTGACTAATTTTAATTGTAAAAACTATTAATTTTATGGTATGTTTTTTCTGAGTGTATAGTTGTAATGCTTTTAAAATATACAATTCCTGGTATAAAAACTATTACTTAAAAAACATTTAAAATGCATTTCAAAATAATTTAATAGTATTTTGTAGTACTTCATAGTATTTACTTATTAAAATATTAAATTATTCTATTGACAATTTTAATAGTAAAAAACTATTAATTTAATGGTTTTATTTTCTGTATGTATTTAAATAAATTAAATAGATTGGAGTTAGTTTAAATTATTTTTTAGTTTATTTAGCTAAAAATAGCAGAAACCATTTAATGTAATTAGTAAAAATCAATAGTAGTACTATTAAAATTTCTGAAGACGAAAGTTTTTAGGTCTAAGATTTAAAGAAATTTTTTGTTTTTTTTTATAATTTAATTATTAAAAAAAGAAAATTATAATTTCGCATTATAAATAATATTATTCTATCAAAATACTATGAATATTATCAATTTAATAGTAAATTCAAATGCCATATGAAGCACTTTGATTTCATCTATTTTTAATTTAAGTTTTAATACTATTTAATTTATAGTATGGTGTTAAATGGTTAATATTATTACTTAGAAAATGTCATATTAAAGAAAAAATAACTAAAACAATGAGCTTAATCATCATCTTTTTATTAATATAAAAATTCATAGTATAGAAACTATTACTGGCAAAATATTTAAAAGACATTAATAGGATCATACTATATAATTCTTTTATTAGACGGTAAGACAAAAAGAAGAAAAAAACATATAATATAATATTTAATAAACAATACTATTGTACTATTAAATTAACTGTAGACGAATTTTATATATTTTTAATATTTGTATTTGGCATTATAAAATGAATAGCTTCAAATTATAATAATATGGGGCAAGTTTAATGAGTTATACGATAAAAATACAGAAACAATGTAATGTAATTTTTAATAAATAATACTATTGTACTATTAAATTAACTGTAGATGAAGGTTTCCAGTACCTAAATTTAAATATAGTTTTAAATAATTTTTGTAATTTTTCTATTTGTGTTTGGAATTATAAATAGTAGTTATTGTTTGCCAACAGACAATAGTATGCACAACTATGAATAGATATTATTAATTCAACAGTATTTTTTTGCCATTAATTGCACTGTGATTTCATTTATTTTGATTTTTTGTTTCAATACTATTGAATTTATAGTATGGTGTTAAATTATTGATATCATTATTTAAATAAAATATAAAATTCAAAAAGGTAAAAAATCATTTTAATATTTTTAAAAATATAAAATTTATAGTATATAAACTATTAATTGTAAATTATTGAAAACGCTTTAAAATATGATAATAAAAATGAAAAGATTGATATTAGAATACAATTGAGACAATATTAAAGGGTTTTATTTGACACTAACAGACATTAACGACAAAAAAAAAAGGATTTTATTTTCAATAAATAATAGTTTATACTATCAAATTTACTGTAGATGATGGTTTTTAGTATCAAATTTTTAAGCTAATTTTATAGATATTTGTATTCAATTATAAAAAGGAAAAATTTTAATTATAATAATTGTGTTTTTGTCATTCTCAATAGCATTATTTTCCAAATATCAAAAGTATTTACTTAATAATACTAATTTAATAATATTAATTTAATAGTATTCTTTGTCATTAAAAGTATTGTCATTTTTTTTTTAAATTTAAGTATCAATACTATTGAATTTATAATATGATACCATTATTGTAATAACATATAATATTAAAAAACGTTAACTAAAATAAACATCTAAATAATCGGAATTCTTTTTAAATAAATTCAAAGTAAGTAATTAATAGTATGTAAACTATTACTTGTAAAAGATTTAAAAGTCATTAATAGAATGATATTATAAAATGAAATGTATTGATTAAAATTGGGGCAGGGTTAAATGTTTTTATTTGACAGTAAGATTAAAAAGCAGAAACCAAAGTATGCTATTGTTTAATTCAATAGTTTTATACTGTTAAAAATATAATAGAGATTTTTAGAAACAAATTAAAGGAATTTAATTGAATTATAAAAAAAGAGAATGTTCATTATAATTCATGGGTATAGCATTATTTTAAGAAAGTTATAAGGATTTATTGTAATAGTTTATTAGTACGGCTACTGTTAATTTAATAGTTTATTATTGATTTACGTTTAAAATTGCAAATAAAGTAAATTTTTATTTTATTAAATAAGGCTAAATATTTTTATGGGACAGTAGATTAAAAAGCAAAAACAAAAGTATGTTAATGTTTAATTCAATAGTATTATACTGTTATAAATATGTTGTAGTCTAGAGATTTTTGAACCTAAATTAAATGAATTTAATTGAATTATAAAAAGAGAATGTTCATTTGTACAGCATTATTTTAAGAATGCTATAAGGGTTTATTTTAATAGTACGGCTACTATTAATTTAATTGTATATTTTGTAATTTACATATAAAATCCCAATTAAAGTCAATTTTTAATTTCTTTATGTACTCACTTGATACAAATGATAGCAGAAGAATCATTTCGATCGCCACCTGAAACCACTTCATCTCATTTCCCGTCGCACCGTGTGAGTCCTCCGGCGTTTGGCTAACAAGCAGAAACAAAATTCGTTTGTTTTGTGCAGCACAAAACGGTGACGGTGACTGTGCTACGCCAACAAAAACAACAACAATGTCAACAACAGCGACAACAATAACACAGCCTAAGCGTCCATAAGATCGACACCAACAACTTCCGTTTCCGGTGGCACACGCAAGGCTCTAATGCGCTACTAAGTCTGCTACAACTACTTTTGCCTATAGCTTGTTATCTTTTGTTCGACTCTGTTTTTCTTGTTATTCTGCTGCTGCTTATTGTCCTCCGTACGTTGTTGGTTACTACGTTTTGATAAATTTGACCTGGTACGCGCTTCCTTCGACTTGCCATGCGCCCCACTTTCTGCGCCTGCTGTTGTCACTTTATCCTGCTCGGTCCTCGTTCTCGTTCGCGTCCTTGCCGCACGCTGCGCAGTTGTGCGCTAAGCAGGTGTTTATTGGCGCATTCTTGGCAAATTTTGTTTCGAAAACTTGTGCTAAGTTCAAATTATTTTTGTTGTTTCGTTGCGACAACGACGAGCTCATCAAATGTAAAGCAGCCAATTAAAATTTACAGCGTAAAATGTCTGCAAAATTGAGAAGAAACAGGTAGAAGAAGTTAATAAATGTTTTAAAAGTTGTTAATATTGTTGTAAATGTAGCATTTTAATAGTGTAATTATGTTAAAATAATAAATTTACTTGAATTAAATGTCAGTGACAACATTTCAAAGAGGTTATTTTTGTGCAACATGACGTATGAGCGACATTAAATAGATTACTTCACTTTTAGTTGCAGAACTTGTAAAGTGTAGAAGGTAGATTTTTTGTTTTAGTCATTTTTAAAAGATAATTCAATAGAATTTTATACAATTTATAATTTGTCAACATAGGTATTCAAAACATTGAATATAAAATTGCTTAAAATGAGAAAATTTTTAAAATTTATTTTGTGTTTTTATTATTTTTTTTTTTTTTAATTTAACAATAGTAAATAAATGTTTAAAAAATGTACGTTAAACTTATTATATAGTAGCATTTTAATAGTGTAATTAAGCAAAAATATTTAATTTAACTTGTATTAAATAAAAGCGAGCATTTTAGATTGTTATGTGCAACGTGACGTATGAGTGACATTAAATAGATTACTGCATGTTAAGTTGTAACATTTTTTAGTATAAGAAGAAAATGTTGTATTTTTGACATTATAAAAATCTTATTTAATTGGTCTTTATATATTTTATAACTAGTTCAAATTGGTTGCAAAAAATCTGATACAAAATTATTTTAATTCAAAAATGTTTGAATGACCGATATTGAAAAGATTACCTCAAACAAAAGCGCATAACTAATGAACTGATTCAAGTAATATTTTTATTTAGGTCATTTTTGAAAGTAAATCTCAGAGGCTTTCATTTGATAGCTGATTTGTTCAAATAGTTTGGTGAATTTATATTGCAGAAAAGTCGTTAAAGTGAAGAACTTTCTTTTTACATACACATATTATTTTTATTTGTTTTTATATATATTTTCTTCGTTTTTAAATTGTAGAATTGCAAAAAAAAAGTATTTGCAATATTCTTTAGTATTTTAGAAATATTTTATTATATTCTACATTACAACATTAACATTAATTATATTAATGTAACTCATTGATTTTTTCATATAAAATTGATGCTACCATTACTTTTAATAGTAAATATTTAGAATATATAAATGTAAAAATACTGAAAATAATAACTTCTTTTTGGAAGTAAAAGTCACCAACTAAATTTTAAAAATATGAACATTTTGCGTACAAAAATTTTAATAAATCTGAGATTTTTTTCAATGGGATCAAGATTTGATTTTGAAATTATTCTGTTGGGCATCATATGGCACTTCAAGTTTTAAAATTTAGCAAGAGGCTTTTATAAAATAAATCAAAATGTTTAAAAAATAAATTTTTAATCTCGCATTTTCGTTCATTTAAAAATAAAATATTCTAAATTTTTATTTTTGCGAACATATTTAAATATATTTTAATAATAATATAAAAGAACATAAATTTATTTTAATTTTTATGGTTTCCAATAGTGAAATCTATGATTTAAGCACATTTAATATTTTTTATTATCCCTGACGTATGAGCAACATGTACAAAGTACTTGCATCGAAAACCTTATAATATCTAGCAACATTTAGCAAGTTTTCTATTGTTTGTATATTTAAAAGCATATTTTATAAGATTTCATATGAAATGTAATATCTTTAATTAAATTTACAAGTAGAAAATGTATATAAAATAGTAATAAATGCAAAATTACTCTAGGTTTCACTAGAATTTGATATTTCCTTTATATTATGTAGAATATTTGAAGGCAAAAAGAAATTTAATTAAAATTCATGCATTTGAATTACTGTTGCATACTTTTTGGCAACACATGTCGTATGAGCGTCATGCTGTATGTTGATTCCGGCTGGAGCAATTCTTATTTTGAGGTAAAATTTTATGTTTTATTTGAAAAATGATGCACTTTAATTAAATGATATATTAATTTTTAATTTATATATACTATTAAATTTATAGTATATATTATAAAATTTATGGTATATACTATTACATTTATAGTATATACTATTACATTTATAGCATATACTATTACATTTATAGTACATACTATTAAATTTATAGTATATAATATTGTATTTATAATATATACTATTAAATTTATAATATGTATGTACTATATATACTATGTTTAGTATATACTATTAAATTTATAGTATATACTATTAAATTTATAGTATATACTATTAAATTTATAGTACATACTATTACATTTATAGTATATACTATTAAATTTATGCTATCTACTATTACTTTTTTTTGTAGTACATACAATTTTATTTATAAAAAACGTATTTAGTAAAATTTAAATTCAACGTAATATCTATTTTTAAAACCGTAAAATAATTATTTTGTTGCAATTAACAACTCAAAATTGTTTTTGTTTGTCTGCACACCAAATGAAGTATGATTGTCAATAATTAAATTTTTGTTAATAAATTGAAAAATGTGCGTGTTTAAAATGTGCACACAATGTATTCAAATTACAACTCAATGCGCCGTCAACTGTCTGACAGACAGTTGAATGTCTACAGGCGCGCGCAAAAGGACTACAACCGATGATGATGATGGCGGCAACATTCAAACAGGCAACAGGATGTCGTAGTTTACACATCGATGCGTGTAAAAAGCCACCATTAAAAGCAAGCGCTTTATTGCTAATTTAATAAACAATTTAATTAAATATCATTTGCAATGAAAGCCACATAATTTACAGCAATGAAAATGCATTTAATTGCTGCATATTAAATGGCAAACATTTATATTTAATGTGAATGTAGTAGATATGCATGTGTGTGTGTCAGAGTGGGTGAGAATTAAACTAAAAACTATAATAATTAAAAACACTTGTGCTGGCAAATGGAAATTGCATATATTAATTTATTTTAATATTTATGGTATTGACTACTAGCTTTATAGTTCATATTATTATATTTACAGTTTATACTATTAAATTTATAATATAAACTATTTAATTTATAGTATATACTATTAAATGTATAGTATTAATGATTAAATTTATACTATTAACCATTATATTTATAGTATAATAATATTTAATGTGTGATACATACAATTAAATTTATAGTATATTTATTATATTTATCATTTTTTTATATTTTTTATTTATAGCATTTATTTGAATATGCAAATATTGTTCGGTTTGTTTGGCAACATTTTCCATAATATACGCATTTTGCTGTCGGCTATAAAAACAAATCAACATAAAAATAAAACCCAAGAACCGCATTAAAACTGCGTCGTGTTGCAATAAATTGCGTTGCATAAATTATGCAGTGCAAATCAAAATCATGCTAAAACCAAAGCAATTTTAATTAGAATTTTAGTCATAATTTTCGGTGCTGCATATACATATAGTGGGTACAGCGCCGGATGCATGGATGGACGGATGGAGAGCCGGCAGTGTGCATGAATGAACGGATGGAGTGAGAGATAGACGGACGATATTTAGGCATGCGAAAATGGGAACTTTTGGGAACTTTTGAAAAATAGCTTTAATGTTTTACTTTAAATAAATTGAATAAATTAAATAAATTAAATAATTAAATAAATTAAATAAATTAAATAAATTAAATAAATAAATAAATAAATAAATAAATAAATAAATAAATAAATAAATAAATAAATAAATAAATAAATAAATAAATAAATAAATAAATAAATAAATAAAATATATTAAATACAAAATATTAAAAAAATAGAAAAAAGAAAATAAAAAAAGAAAAGCAAAATAAAATAAAAGAATAAATACAAAAAGATAGGAAGAGGAAATTTTAAAAGATAAAAAAAAATAATAGGAGAATAAAAAAGAAAACGGAAAAGTAAATTAAAAAAAAAAATAAATAAAAAAATAAAAAATAAAAATAAAAAGTAAAATGGAAAAGAAAAAGGAAATGAGAAAAAAGAAAAAAAACTATTGGAAATCATTAAGAATTATAAAAATGAAGAAATAAAAAAGTAAAAAAGAAGAAAAATACAAAAAAGAAGAAGAAAAATGAATGCAAATTTAAGAGAAAAATTAAAGAAAGAATAACAAATGACAAAGAAAGAAAGAAAACTTGAATGAATAAAAGAAATAAATATAAAACAAGAAATAATAATAAAAAGTAAATAATAAAATTTAAAATAAAAAAAGAAAGTAACAGAAAATAAAGAATCGAAATAATATAAAAAATTTAATAATAAAAAAAGAAAAAAGAAAATATTTAAAATAAATTGAAATGGATTAAGTAAAATAATGATAAAATAAAAATAAAATAATATGAAACACCTGAGGAAAAATAAAATTAAAGAAATGAGAAAAATAAATATTAAAAAAAAAAATGCAAAAAACAAAAAAAAAAAAATAGAATTTGATTAGAAACAAAACAGAGAAAGACAAATCAGGGAAAGACAAAAGAAGAAAATAATAATAAAAGAAACAAAAGTAAAAGAAGTATATAACTCCTTCAAAGTGTTGGTTATGAAAGATCTTTTAAAAAAATTGCTCAAACATTGAGATGCAAACTAAAAGTATTTAGCGAAACATATGCATAGGAACAACATTACAATCGCAAAATGCACTATTTTTTCATGTTCTGTTATACAGGGTGTTTGGTTCATCGATGTCAATAACTCGGGAGTTGATACTATCATTCAAAAATATAAGAAAATGTAAAATAAAAATATGTCCTATTTTGCACACAGTTTAAGATACAGGATGTTTAATAAATGCATATTACTTATTTAGTCTATTCTTTGTTTATAAAATTTAATCTGTTGATAAATGAATATCAATTTTTCATTTTGTTTTTGACAATTAAATTACCTTTCCAATGGTTTATCACATCATCGAATACCATGATTTCTTCCTTTTTTAAAATGTACGTAAAGTTGAAATTTACAAAAAAAAAAAATACAAATTTTGATTTTGTTATCGATCTTCTCAAAATTTCCTTATCGATCACCCCATTTTTTTTGTCGAATTTATAATAATAGACCAGCTCATTGCCAGTACTTTGTAACCAATCACAGTGATTTTAATTACTTCATATTACTTCACAGAACATATTTTCTGATCATATTTCCAAACATAATATTTTTTCTTTTATTTCTACCATCAAACTACAAGACCCGTCACTGTTTAATTATTTCTGCAGAATAATTCACCAGTTTAAAATCACTGTAATTGATTAAAAAGCACTGAGAATGAACTGATCTATCATTATTAACTATAAAAAATAGGGGTGATCTATAACGATATTTTGAGAAAATCGATGACAAACACAAAATTTGTATTTTTATTTTTGTAAATATCAACTTTGTGTACATTTTAAAAAAGGAAGAAATCATGGGATTCGAAGATGTGATATACCATTGGAAAGGTAATTTAATTGTCAAAAATAAAAAGAAAAATTGATATTCATTTATCAACAGATTAAATTTTATAACCAATTTTCTTGAATAGACCATGTAAGTAATATGCATTTATAGGACATATTTTTATTTTACATTTTCTTATTTCGTTGATTCATAGAATCAACTACCGATTTATTCACATTGATGAACCAAACATCCTGTATATATGTAGAAATACTGAAGAAAAAAGAGCAGTAATAAAAATATTTAGTGGATTACAAAAAAAAAAAAAAAAAAAACAAATACAAATGTACGCTGTTTTGAATAGAAATAAGAACTGATTTTGGTTTTTTGTTGGATATTCTTAAATTGTATTTTTAGTGTGTTAGTTTTTTGTTGTTTTTGTGTTTTTACTTTTTTTTCATATTTTTTTGTTCATTTTATCTTTGTTTTATTTGATTTTTGTTATTATTTTTTATATGTTTAAGCCTTTTGTGTTTTTGCCGTTTTTGTTTTTACTATTATTATACCCTACACTAAGAGTGAAAGGGTATATTCAGTTTGGTACGCCGTTTGTAATACCCTGAAAAAAGCATCTCCGGTATGGAAAAGTATATATATTCTTGATGAGCATGACCTCCTAAGTCGATTTAGCGATGTCCGTCTGTCCGTCTGTCTGTTGAAATCACGATTACGGAAAAAGTAGAAGAGCTAAATAAACGAAACTCCTAATTTAGATTACTTATATTTTGTTTGTTTCTGTTTTTTATTTTTATTTATTTTTTGCATTTGTGTATTTGCTTTTGTTTGTTTGTTTTGTGTGTTTTGGTTTAACTTTTGTGTTTTTGATTTCGATTTTACTTTTATTTGTATATTTTTGCTTTTGTGTTTTTTCATTTTTCCTTTTACGTTTTTACTTTGGTTTTTGCTTTTGCTTTTGGTATTTGATTTTGTTTTTTTTTGTATTTTTTTCATTTTCTATTGTTTTAATTTTTGGTGTTTTTGCTGTTGTATTTTAGGTTTTGCTTTTGTTTTTTTATGTTATATATTTTTTAATCGAATTTTGTCTTTTTGATTTAAGCTTGTTTTTGATTTTCCTTCTGTTGTAAGAATTTTCTTCAGTTTTAATCTTTTTTGTTTTTGTATTTTTGTGTAATTGATTTTCTTGATTTTATGATTTTGCTTTTTTTTGTGCTTTTGTTTTTGTGTTTGTATTTTTTCATTTGTATTTTTTTTTTTGGATTGGAGTTTTTTTGTTTCATCTTTAAACAGATGGACCAAGGGTTTTATTTTATATATAGATGGATGTATGGAATGTCCATGGGAAATATTCTCTCTCGTTTTCTTGAGTAGTGTATTTATCAAAATCACATATATATCACAATCTTATGCAGCTTATGATTGACTTTAGAAGAATAAACAAAAGTATCAGAATAAATAAACCTCTCAAGATGTAGTTGAAAAAATGCCACTCTTGCTGCAGCCATCAAGTCAAAAATAGAAGTTCCGCCGGAAATGGCAACGCATACATCATATGCCTTGTTAAAAAATGGCGGCTAAATGCGAGCGGCTGGCATTTAAAGCGTATGATGTGCGAATGAATAACCATAGAATGATTCAGTTTCAGTTTTATTTATATTTTAATATAAATATGTTGTACACTGTGTGAGTTAATAATGAAGCGCTTTGCAGTTTGTTTGCATTAGAGATTGAGACTGCTGACTGTCGACTGCCGTTGTTGCCAACTTTGAGTTGCCAACATATTTCAAATGCCGTCAATAGTGAGTTGACTGACAGTGGCGCAGTTTTCGCATGTCAAGTTCTGCTTGACAAAAGTCACAAAAGCAAATATTTGCAATATAAGTATAAAACAGAAAAAAATAGAATTATAAAAAATAATAATAAAAACAACAAAAATTGCAATAATAATAACAACAACAGCAGCAACAAGAAATAATAGTAGTAATAACAGCTGTAGCGCATGTAATGTAATCCCTAAGAAAAACAAAATGAAACTCATAACAACATCGTCATGTGTGTGACAAACAGTTTCAGTTCTTTCGTTAGTCCTTCTTTTTTTTGTTAGTCAGTCATTTAGTCAGTTAGTACTTTAGTCAACTGAAGGACGATACACACAACAATATGAAGAATAAAAACAACTTGAGGATTACCTAAGCGAGCTGCAGGATCAGCAGACGTAACTGCAAAACACACAGGCAGACAGACAGACGCTGTCGAACGGATGAGTTTGACATTTAATGTCAACTTATTACTCAGCGCTGCTAATGCAAAAATAAATACGCGTCACTACATCACAGCGATTAAGCGGCAACAAGGAAATGACGACGACGACGATGATGCTGCTGATGCTGCTGACGACGACTACAACGACAAGGACGATGTCAAACGACGGAAGGAAACGCCAACGAGTGCGCTGCCGGAAGTTGATATGGCGCGCGCAACGCACTTTGATATGAATGAATTTATGGTGGCAAATTAAAACTGGTTATAATATTAAATCATTTTAATATTTTTTTCACATTTTACTCTATTAATGCAAATTACTCGGGTGAATTTTTATAAAAATTGGAAATTGTTGAATTTCAATTTTTCTAATATAAAAATAATTAAATAAATTAATTAAACAATTAAATAATTAAATAAAAATTGAATAAATAAATTAATTAATAAATAAATAAATAAATAAATAAATAAATAAATAAATAAATAAATAAATAAATAAATAAATAAATAAATAAATAAATAATTAAATAAAAAAATAATTAAGTAAATTAATCAATAAATATGTAAATAAATTAATAATTAGATAAATAAACAAATAAAAAAAACAAAATTTATAAAATGTTTGGTCAGTATGGTAGTTTGTTTTAGCATCACGACTAAACAGCTGAACCAAATTGACTGAAATTTTTCACGTGATTACTGTGGAGTTCGGAGGGTGACATAGACGGTAATCGATTCACAGGTGTGGGTTCTCCCATACAGTCTAAACTTTCAAAACGAAATTACTAAGCTTACGAATTAGAAACAAAAAAAATTAATTACAAATAAAATTACAAAAGCAAAAACACAAAAGTAAAAGTACAAAAGCAACCACGTATAAACAACAAAAAATGTGAAAAAAGCAAAAACACAAAAACAAAATCAAATACAAAAAAGCTTTAAAAAAACAAAAGCTAAAAATCAAAAGCATAAGCAAAACACGCGCAAAAACTCAAAATTAAAATCAAAAAACAAAATTTAAAAGCAAAAACAAAAACTAAAGCAAAATATCAAAAACACAAATTAAAAAACGCAAATGCAAAAACATAAAATCAATAAAAAAATCTAAGATACCAAAGCAAAAACAGAAAAACAAAAGCAAAACCACAAAAACAGAGGCAAAATTAAAAACCAGAAACAAAAACACAAAACACCGAAACAGAAGCAAAAACAGAAAATCGAAAGCAAAACACAAAACACAAAATCAAAAAAAAAATAAATCAAAAACGCAAACCCAAAAACATTAGCAAATGCAAAATAACAACAGCAAAATCAAAAACAATAGCAAAAAGATATTACAAAAGTAAAAACAAAAAACAAAGTATATTTCTAAAACAAAAAAATAAATCAAAGCAAAAACAGAAACAAACAATTTTAATATGCCAAAAAAAATCTAAAGAATACAGAAAACAAACAAAACAAAAAAAAATTAAAAACAAAATCAAAAAAGCATAATAAAAAAAAGAAAAAATACAAAAGGCTAAAACAACAACAAAAATATTAGCAAAACACGCAAACACAAGAGCAGAATCAAAAACACAAAAGCAAACACAAAGCAAGGGCAAAAACACAAATATAAAATAAAAAAAAAATGTAAAAGCAAAAAAATGAAAAAAACAAAGACAAAACTATAAAATCAATTACTAAATCTGAAAAGCAAAACCACAAAAAAGATGCAAAACATAAAAAAATAAACCAGAAACGCAGAAACAAAAATACAAACACCAAAACAAAAGTAAAAACAGAAAATCAAAAGCAAAACACAAAACCTAAAAATATAATGTAAAAACGCAAACATGCTAATGTTTTTAGCAAATGCAAAAAAACAACAGCAAAATCAAAAAAAAATAGCAAAAAGATAATACAAAAGAAAAAAAAAATTAAAAACAAAAAACAAGTAAATCGCAAAAACAGTAGCAAAAACAGAAAGAAACCATTTAAATATGAAAAAAAGGTAAAACTAGTGAAAACGAAAGCAAAACAAAAATGGTAAAAGAACAAAAGCCTAAAACATAAATAAAAATTAAAACAAAAAACCAAAAAAATGCAAAATAAAATGAACAACTTTTCTTTAAAAATGGGTTAAAAAAGAACAAAATCTCCGTTGCGCGAAATACCAGTACAAAATAAATAAAATAATATGTAAAGTGGGACATGGACCTATAAATAAATAAAAAATAAAAGTATTCAAATAACAAAATATAAAATTTATATTCTGAGAGTAAACTAATAGGTAAAATACACGTGTATATCCCAGTTTTTTTTAGATCAAGTCGTTAAAGGGGTTTTATTTGCATTTGAAAAGCAAGTGCATAACAAATTTTTGGTCGAATATTTGAAAAAAGTTGCATGTACTTTATAGCTGCGACATCACTGAGTATAAATATGAAAATGATTATCCGATATCAATGTTTTACAGCTTTTGTTTGCATTTAATAAATTATTATTGATTTTTAAAATATCTCATAGTAAAGGGTTTTTCAATAAGAGCGCTACAAAAGTTTCGTTGAAGGGTTATTCAACAGGGACGCTACAAAAGTAGAGCTACAGGGACAGCAAACGACGCCATATTTCTTGCCGCTCTTTTTACATTTCTCTTCAGTAAGGTTTGCCATTTCATAATGGAAAGATATACGAGCCAACAACAAGTTGAAATTATTAAAATTTACTACCGAAATTCGAATCCGTATATCTTTCCATCATTAAATGGCAAAGCTATATAAAGGGTTTTTCAACAGGGACGCTACAAAAGTAGAGCTACAGGGACAGCAAACGACGCTATATTTCTTGCCGTTTATTTGACATTTCTCTTTAGTAAGGTTTGCCATTTCATGATGGAAAGATATTCGAGCCAACAACGAGTCGAAATTATTAAAATTTACTACCGAAATTTGAATTCGTATATCTTTCTGTCAAATGTCAAACCTTACTGAAGAGAAATGTCAAAAGAGCGGCAAGAAATATGGCGTCGTTTGCTGTCCCTGTCGCTCTACTTTTGTAGCGTCCCTGTTGGAAAACCCTTTATATACTTGGTTCCATATAATATATCCTTGATAGAATATTACTGAAATCAGTTCCGCGGTTTGGACGTGATGTTGGAACGAAGAGTCCGACAGACAGACAGTCATGCAGACAGAGAATAATTTGACGGAATTTTGGAATTTTAAATTTAATAATTAAAATAAAGTAATTCAAGTAAATAAAAATCGATATATCGATATAAAATAAACAAAAATTTAAATAATATTGATAACAAAATATAATTCTTACTTTAATTAGTTTTCCTTCAAATTTTCAATATCGTGTTAAAGACGAAATTTTTTTTAAATCAAGACAATTTTTTATTTAGTTTAGAATTTAATTTTAATTTAACATAAATATAGATAATTCAATCACCCTAAGAAAAGTTGAACTTTTAACACAAAAAAGAAGAAAAGTCAAATTTTAAAATTATTCTTTTTCAAATTAAAATGAATCATTGTTCAATTATTTAATGAAATTAAAATATTTTTATCACTAATTTTCTCCATTTTCATCAGAATAAAATAAATGACAACTCCCAAAATCAAGAAATTTACATGACGGAATTATGTAAATTTCTTGAATTTTGATTTGTATTTTCTTTTTTCGGCTATTATTTCAACTTATTAATGTTAATTACTTGAAAACTGATTTATATTCAAATTAAAGAAATGTCGGAATTAGATGCAGGTGACGGAGTTGCTATTTTGCGTTGCTCTCAGGCTACAACTTCAAATGCGTGATGAAAAATCACTTATTATGTGTTTGCTTTTATTACAACAACAGTAATAAATGGAAAAATAACAACAACAACATGATTATGAAAGAATATATGAAAAATTTTGCAATACTGCGCAATGTTATTGCGGTGAACTCACATCGAATATGCCAGATATTGAATCGTATGGTGGCTCCCTTTCTATCTCTATCTCTAACTGCGGCTGTGTCTGTGTAATACAAGTGTATATGTTACACACACATTTAGCGTATAAATTACTTGTCAAACACACACACACAGAGGCAGACACAAATACATGCAAAAAAAAAGTCGTCATACATTGTCATATGACAAAAGCACACAGAACGCAGCAGCAGCGGAAGACACGCCTTGACATAAGCCTTAAGTGTTGTTTAATGACGGAAGTTGCAAAGCGCGCAAAGCAATCACAACAACAGTGACAACGATAGAGCACGACAAGGCGAACAAGAGCAGGGAGGAGCAGCAGCAACTGCGAAAAAAGTCTTTCGAAACTCGTCATAAATTGCAGCGAAAAATGGCAAAATTACAATTTTGTGATATATTAAAATCGCACAGCTGCTGCCGTAAAGTGTTTCAGTGTTTTCCGTTTTTTTTTCAATTTTTTCCATTTTTAATATATTTTTTTTTAATGAACCATTTCAAAAATAACCGCATGCAAATTTCTGCTTAGTTGGTAGCTATTAAAATAATATTAAAAATACATCACAGCTGCTTGGCATGAAATATGAAATTGAATTCCTAAAAAAATTGCATAGATTATAGCTGTAATATGTGCATAAATTTAATAAAATTAAAATATTTCAACTCAAACTATCACTTGGCATCCTAAAAATGACATGAATTGCACATTCAAAAAATATCACAAATTTAAATTAAAGTTAAATTAAAATTATCACAGCTAATAAACTTAAATATCACTAGAAATGTAAATAAATATCTTATATCTTCAAATATTATTACATACATATTTCAATTTCGAGATTAAAATAATTGAAACAGATATAATTGAAACTATTCAGTATCATTATCATTATAAAGATTATACATTATTTATAAATCACACAATGACATTCTCTATTAGCATAAAGCATCACTTCAGATATATAGGTTTCACGAGTAAAAAATTGGCTTTTGGTTTTTGCTTATTTTTATTTATGTTTTAGCTTTTTGTGATTTTCCCGTTTTTTTTTTTTGCTTTTGTTTTTTCTTTTATTTTCCTGTTTTGCCTTTTTTATTTATTTGTTTCTGAATAGATTTTTCTTTATTGAGATTGACTTTGTATATTTGCTTTAGATTGTTTTTATTTCTTTTGCTTTTATTTTTGAATTTTCCTTTTGTATTTTCGATTTTGCATATGTTTTCGCGTTTTTGTTTATGTGATTTTGCTTTTATTTTTCATTTTGTATATTTGACTTTTGTTTTTTCATTTGTTTTTTCATTTTGAGTTATTATTAATGCGTTTTTCATTTTGTTTTTTAGCTTTTGTTATTGGTTTTTCTGTTTTTATTTTTGATTTTGAATTTTTGTTTTGTGTGTTTGCATTTGTTATTGTGTTTTTTCTTTTATATTTATATATTTGCTTATGGGTTGGTCTTTTGGTTATGCTTTATTAAAAAATAATGTTGTATTTAAAGGGTTTTTCAATAAGAGCGCTACAAAATATTTCTTTCAAAGGTTTTTTAACAGAGACGCTACAAAAGTAGAGCGACAGGGACAGCAAACGACGCCATATTTCTTAACGTTCTTTTGACATTTCTCTTCAGTAAGGTATGCCATATCATGATGAAAAGATATACGAGCCAACAATGAGTCGAAATTACTACCGAAATTCGAATTCGTATATCTTTCCATCATGAAATGGCAAACCTTACTGAAGAGAAATGTCAAAAGAGCGGCAAGAAATATGGCGTCGTTTGATGTCCCTGTCGCTCTACTTTTGTAGCGTTTTATTTATATTTATTTTTATTTTTATTTATATTTGTTTTTTTTTTGTTTTAAGATTGACTTTGTGTTTTTGCTTTGGTTAGTTTTTTTTTTTGATTTCGCATTTTTAATTTTGCATTTTTGCTTTTGTTTTTGTATTTTTGTGATTGATTTTGTTTAAGTGCTTTTGCTTTTATTTTTGATTTTGATTTTATTTTTGCATTTTTCATTATTCAGCATTCGTTATTGCGTTTTTGTTTATTTTTTTATTTTATTTTCTTTTCTTTTCTTACCTTTTCTTTTTTTTTTTTTTTATTTTATTTTCTTTTTTTTTTTTTTTCTTTTTTTTTCTTTTCTTTTATTTTATTTTATTTTCTTTTTTTCTTTTCTTATCTTTTGTTTTTATTTTTATTTTGTATTTTTTTTTGATTTTTTTATTTTTATATATGTTTTTGTTTTGTGATGTCTTTTTGCTTTTTTAAAAAATAATATTGTTTTGGTTTTGTTTTTTGCTTTTGCTTTTATTTTTATTTATATTTATGTTTTAGCTTTTTGTGTTTTCCCGTTTTTGTTTTGCTTTTTCTATTTATTTTCCTTTTTTATTTGTTTGTTTCAGTTTTGCTTTTTTTTTTGTTATTGAGATTGACTTTGTGTTTTTGATTTTGTTATTTTTTATTTCTTTTGGTTTTGTTTTTTCATTTTTGCTATTGTATTTTCCATTTTGCTTTTGTTTTCGAGTTTTTGTTCATATGATTTTGCTTTTAGTTTTTATTTTGTATTTTTACTTTTGATTTTGCACTTTTTATTGCGTTTTTGCTTTTATTTTTGTGTTTTTTTGCATAGATTTTTTAAAAATAATATTTTTTTTGCTTTTATTTTTATTGATGTTTTAGCTTTTTGCGCTTTTACTGTTTTTGTTTTTCAATTTATTTTCAGTTTATTTTCCTTTTTTGTTTTTTTTTTGTTTCAGTTTTGCTTTTTTTTTGTTATTCAGTTTGACTTTGTGTTTTTGAATTTGGTAGATATTATTTTTTGTTTTTGCTTTTGCATTTTCGATTTTACTTTTGTCTTTGTTTATGTGCTTTTGCTTTATTTTTGATTTTATTTTTGCTTTTAGATTTTTTTTTGCTTTTGTTATTGCGTTTTTGATATTATGCTTTTGTGTTTCTCTTTTTACTTTTGGTTTTTTAAAAAATAATATTGTTTTTTTTCGGCTTTTGTATTTTTCCCTTTTTTGTTTTGGTTTGCTTTTGTGTTTTTTTTTCTTTTTGCCAAAACAAAAAGTTTTATGAAAATATAAAAATTCTGAATATTTTTTCGCAAATATTAAAAAACAGCTCTTCAGTCATTCATCAAATTGAAAAATCAATTCATAATATTGATGTTTGGTAGTTATCAATATTATAAATTGTTCAAAATGAAATTTATCAATAAATTCTTTTGTTTGTCTTATATCTGAAAATGTTATAACTAGGACTTTAATAAAATTTCAAAATAAAAACATCAAATATATAATTTTAATACATCACTCGAATTCAGAGTTGGAGCAAATAAAACAAAAAAAGAGAAATTCATAACGTTTGTCGTATTCTTAACAAATGACTTTATATTTTTAACTAATGGTTTTTTGCTGACTTCTGGACTGACTTGCTGTCAATTGGCGCCAAATTAGCATTGAGCTGGCCAACGAGCCGTTGATGTTTGACAGCACATCGCAGAATATACACAGAATTCTACATATAATCCTACATTAAATGCTATACAGATTTATATACAGACTTCTACTAAGATAGAACTACAGACAACTGCATGATTAATGAATGTTTGTTTGACAGTAACTTTAGTGCTTTGTTTTCGGTGGGCATCATTAACATCATTAACAGACAGCAGGTAAGAAATCAAGTTAGGTTTTTATTATTTTTGCTGTCATACTTATTTTTATTTCAGCAACTTCATTAAAACGTTGGTCATTTTAAGTCAGTATTAACATTTGCTATTTTAACTACTACGAATATATTTTCTACAAATGTTTTTACTACGAAGTGTAAAATATTATGTTGTTGCTGTTAAAGATGTTGCCGCATTAAATGTTGTTGCTAAATGTGTTGCTGGTTAATGATGATGTTGTTAAGAATGTGCTGTTGCCGCAAATTGTTGTTTGACTAATTGCCAAACAATCATTATTTATTTGGTTTACATAAACAAATCATGGTTTGCACTCAAACACATACATACTAAAATTGACAAACACATCCAGCTTACTCCAACACACAAACACACACATTTGCATAAATAATGCGGCAATTATTGCCGCGCAGCATTTTGTTAACCACGTCGCCGACTGTGCGCGCTAATGACGCCGACACCGCTAACGTGTGCTGCTACAATTGCGGCGGTGCCGAAAACAGCAACAACAATATAAATATTACTGCTGACTTTTGTCACTAAAGCACTTTATTATGTTGCCGCATCAGCAAAAACGCACAATGGCTTAATTGATATAAATAAAAATTAAATATATATTTACGTGAGACGTTGTAGAAATTATATAAAATGAGTTAATCAGGGGCATCGAAAGACATTTGTCACTCAGAGCTTAGTAGATAAATTTAGATTTTACATGAAGGTTTAGTTGGAATTAAAAGATTTTGATTGAATAAAAAACATATTACAGATTTGTCAAGTGTTTCCAAAAGAAAATGCAAACAAATTTTTTTCATAAAATAAAGTATATAAATTATAATTTAAATCCTTTTTTACTAACATACATTGGTATTATTTTTAAAGACAACAGACGCGATTTTTTACGAATAAAAATAAATGTCACGCATACATCATGTAGCACAAAATACATGAATAAAAAAAATAATTATGTATTTATTAAATTGTAATATTAATCTTTAAAGAAAACAATTATTTTTTTAACGAAATTTTAAAAATTTTTTAACAAATCTTTTGACGAACATAAGAATTTTCTATGAAAATATGCATTTTTTTTTAATGAAAATATGAATTTTTGATGAAAATATAAATTTTTGATAAAAATATGAGTTTTTGATAAAAATATGAAGTTTTTTATGAAAATATGAATTTTTGATGAAAATATGAATTTTAGATGGAAATATGAATTTTGGATGAAAATATTAATGTTTGATGAAAATATGAATTTATGATCAAAATATGAATTTTTGATGAAAATATGAATTTTAGATGAAAATATGAATTTTTAATGAAAATATGAATGTTTGATGAAAATATGAATATTTGATGAATATATGAATGTTTGATGAAAATATGAATTTTAGATGAAAATATGAATTTTTGATGAAAAGATGAATTTTTGATGAAAATATGAATGTTTGATGAAAATATGAATTTTTGATGAAAATATGAATTTTAGATGTAAATATGAATTTTTTATGAAAATATGAATGTTTGATGAAAATATAAATTTTTGATGAAAATATAAATTTTTGATGAAAATATGAATTTTTGATGAAAAGATCAATTTTGGATGAAAATATGAATTTTAGATGAAAATATGAATTTTTGATGAAAATATGACTTTTTGATAAAAATATGAAGTTTTTTATGAAAATATGAATTTTTGATGAAAATATGAATTTTAGATGGAAATATGAATTATGGATGAAAATATTAATGTTTGATGAAAATATGAATTTATGATCAAAATATGAATTTTTGATGAAAATATGAATTTTAGATGAAAATATGAATTTTTAATGAAAATATGAATGTTTGATGAAAATATGAATTTTTGATGAAAATATGAATGTTTGATGAAAATATGAATGTTTGATGAAAATATGAATTTTTGATGAAAATATGAATTTTAGATGAAAAATATGAATTTTTGATAAAAATATCAATTTTGGATGAAAATGTGAATTTTTGATGAAAATATGAATTTATGATCAAAATATCAATTTTTGATGAAAATATGAATTTAAGATGAAAATATGAATTTTGGATGAAAATATGAATTTTTGAAGAAAGTATGAATTTTGATGAAAATATTAATTTTTGATGAAAATATCAATTTTTTATGAAAATATGAATTTATGATCAAAATATGAATTTTTGATGAAAATATGAATTTTAGATGAAAATCTGAATTTTTGATGAAAATATGAATTTTTGATGAAAATATGAAATTTTGATAAACATTTGAATTTTTGATGAAAATATCAATTTTGGATGAAAATATGAATTTTTGATAAAAATATGAATTTTAGATGAAAATATGAATTTTTGATGAAAATATGAATGTTTGATGAAAATATGAATTTTTGATGAAAATATCAATTTTTGATGAAAATATGAATTTTTGATGAAAATATGAATTTTTGATGAAAATATCAATTTTGGATGAAAATATGAATTTTGGATTAAAATATGAAATTTTGATAAACATTTGAATTTTGGATGAAAATATCAATTTTGGATGAAAATATGAATTTTTGATAAAAATATGAATTTTAGATGTAAATATGAATTTTTGATGAAAATATGAATGTTTGATGAAAATATGAATTTTTGATGAAAATATCAATTTTTGATGAAAATATGAATTTTTGATGAAAATATGAATTTTTGATGAAAATATCAATTTTAGATGTAAATATGAATTTTTGATGAAAATATGAATGTTTGATGAAAATATAAATTTTTGATGAAAATATAAATTTTTGATGAAAATATGAATTTTTGATGAAAATACGAATTTTTGATGAAAATATGAATTTTTGATGAAAATATGAATTTTTGATGAAAATATGAATTTTATATGAAAATATGAATTTTTGATCAAAATATGAATTTTTTATGAAAATATCAATTTTAGATGAAAATATGAATTTTTAATGAAAATATGAATTTTTGATGAAAAAAATTATTTTTAATGAATATTTAAGAAAATAAGAATTTTTGATTAAATACTTAATTTGGATGAATTTTTGATGATAATTCTGAATTGAAATTCTGAAAATATGGATTTTTGATGAAAATATAAATTATAATTTGAAAGTTAAATTTATAATGAAAGAATAAGATATAAATATTGATGAGTTTTAAATTTTTTAGCAAAATTATAAATAGTAAAATTATGCTTATATATTATAAATCTAATAATAACTCATGTGCTCGTAGTAAATAAAAAAATCCTTTACCACAAAATTCTTCAAATTTAATAATTTTTATTAATATTTAAATTATACTTCTTTGCAGTGTCATTATTATTACGGTAAACATGTCATTAAATGTCTCTTAATAAATGTCATTTTATAAATGCATAAATTATATTTAATTGTTGTCATTCCATACGTCACGTTTGTTGTCAACGTGCTCATCATTATCATCGTTGTCGCGGTTATATCACACAAAAACTCATTCATTAATTTTTGCAGCGTATATTAAAATTTTAAATATATTGAAATCTGCATAAAATGCGCTTTAATACACATGTCTTTTGCTGTGCAGCAGAAATGCATTTTAATTTTAATACCGTTGATATTATATATTGCTGTTGCTGTCATTGGCAGCTGTTGATAGTTACAATGCTCAATGTTTTTGTTTAATTTTTCATTATTAATTTTAAAAATATTTTGCATTGTATTGTATAAAAAATTCAACTTTTTGTAATATTTTTAATTTTGAGTATTAATTTTTAAACTTTTGAGTTTTTATTAAAGTTATAACAACAATTGTTAGATTAATCAAAATATGTTAATTATTTAAGATATTTTGCACTTATTTTTAAATGTCATTCTTATTTTTTAGAACAACTAGTTTTATTTAAAAATATAACGCATTTTACCTGTTATAATTTTGAAAGTTGTGATATAATTTTCTTTTTATTAATATTGTTGATGACACTGTTAATTCTAATTTTATTTGTACTTCTGTTAATATTTAAAAAATTAAAAAATAATGTAATTTAAATAAAATTCTATGGGGTTATTTTTCATGTCACAATATTTTAGAGATTTTCTATTATGTCTGATAAGCAGTTTATATTGCAACTCATTACTGTTATTTGATGCCATATGAGTGATATAATCGTTCAGATTTTTAACGAAATATCAGAAGAAACATTGCAAATTCCTATTTTTAACGAAATTTCATCAATATTCATTTTATCATGAAAATTCACATAAATTCATATTTTCATCAAAAACTCATATTTACGTCAAAAATTCATATTTTTATCCAAAATTAATATTTTCGTCAAAAATTCATATTTTTATCTAAATTTCATATTTTCATCAAAAATTCATATTTTTATCGAAATTTCATATTTTCATCAAACATTCATATTTTAATCAATAATTCATTTTTCATTATATATTAATATTTTCATCAAAACTTCATATATTCATAAAAAAAATCATATTTTCATCAAAAATTCATTATTTCATCAAGAATTTATTTTTACATCAAAAATTCATATTTTCATCAAGAATTCATTATTTTAATCAAAAAATCATATTTACATTATATATTAAAATTTTCATATTTTCATCAAAAATTCATATATTCATAAAAAAAATCATATTTTCATCAAAAATTCATATTTTCATAATATATTCATATTTTCATTAAAAATTCAGAATGTTGATCAAAAAACATATTTATGTCAAAAATTCATATTTTTATCCAAAACTAATATTTTCGTCAAAAATTCATATATACATCAAAAACTCAAATTTGTATCAAAAATTCATATATTCATCAAAAATTCATTATATCATAATAATATGATACTGTCGTTAAAAATTCATACTTTCATCAACATTTCTTATTATCATCAAATATTCAGATTTTCATCAAAAATTAATATCATCATCCAAAATTCAAATTTTCAAAATAAATTCACATTTTCATTAAAATTCCATATTTTCATCAAAAATTTAAATTTTCATCAAAATTTATATTTTCATCAAAAGTTCATATTTTCAATAAACACTACTACCAACGCTACATACGAAGTAGCGTTTTTTCTATTTCCTGTATATTGAAAAGTAGACGAGTATGAAATTTGCAAATCATAAATATTAATTTAATTTGCTACTAAAAATAAAAACACTGCATGAAAATACAAATTGTAGAATATTTTTTATTTATTATTCTGCTAATTATCAAAAGTCACTCTATGCAATTTTATCATCATCATCATCAATGTTGATCACGATGCGCTGCGTTTATCCTTCAACGACTTAACATTCAAAAGGATGCAGGTAATGTTTTGAATTGTAGATAAATTTAGTAAAATAAAAATACTAAAATAAAACAGCATCACGTGCATCTCTACGGCAATTCGATTCAACTGAATTCAATTGAACTGAAAAGCACGTGAACTATTTGGCAACTGACGCTATTCATTGAACGTATAGAAAAAATATAAAATAAAAAAAAAGAATCTTCACAAGTGCTGCTTTTCATAAAAGCAACAAACTTATGAGACTCGTGAAAAACTACTTAAAAATTATTTTTTGTTACTAAAAATAAAAAAAACATCTAAAAATGCCAAACAGCAAAAGAAATGTGAAATTTTTATGGAAAACTTGATGGTCATTGAATGGCAGACAGACTGACAGACAAGTGTTGGTGGTAGAGTAAAATAAAAATTAGGTGAATGTTTTTTTTTTTTATATTTGCTGGCGGCTGAAGTTGTTTAGCAAGTGGCTGCTGTCATGTTTATCAAATAATTGGGCTAAACGCGATATTTTTTTTTTTTAGTTTTTGTTCCGCATGTTTTGCTGTCTGCCGCCACCGCCACCGCCAGTCAAGTGACAACTAATGTTGAGGCGGCGTATAATAAAATCATTTTAATGTCATATTGAGGTCATTTGGTTGTGGCCGAAAGTGGCCGCCATTCAGAGTGTAAACGGCAGAAATTAAAATGAGAATAACAAAAACAAAAAAAAAAAAAATATTATTATGAAGTTGATGATGCTTTGATTATGGACATGAATGCATGATGAGGCTGAATGAATGATGAAAATGTTGAAGTCGGTAGATGGTAGAGTCGTTTGAGAATAGAGCTGTAGGTGGAATGATAAAATGATGAGGATAGTAGTGATAGTGAAGAGAATCATAAGAATAATGATGAGGATAATAGCAAGGATAACTTTAAAAATAAATATTAGAATTCAGAATGAAACTCATATTTATTATTCAAAAATTAATTCAGAATTAGAATTCAAAATTAAAATCGGAATTAGGTTCAGAATTAGAATCAGAAAAATTATTGAGAATATGTATTAGAATTCAGAATTAAAAACAGAATAAGGATTTATAATTAGAATTAGAATGATAATTAGGATTCAGAATAAGATCCATGAAATGAATTAAGAATTAAAATCATAATTATAATTCAGATTTAGTATCTAAATTAGGATGTAGAATGAGAAAGAGAATCAAGATTCAAAATTAGAATCAGAATTAGAATAATAATTAGGATTCAGAATAAGATGAATTAAATTTAGAATTAAAATCATAATTATAATTCAAATTTAGAATCTAAATATGGATTCATAATTAGAATTAGAATGATGATTAGGATTCAGAATAAGAGCCATAAATAGAATTTTGAATTTAAATCATAATTAGAATTCAGAATAATTAGAATTCAGAATAATTATAATTAAGAATGATAAACAGAATTAGGATTCACAATTAATATTAAGAGTAAATATAATAATGAGGTTTCAGAATAAGAATTTTATTCGGAATTAATTGTAGAATACAAATTTGGAATCTGAATTATTCAGAACAAATTCAGAATGAGCAGTGTTCGTATTCAGAAATAAAATTAAGAATTGTAATCAAAATTAGGATTCAGAGTTGAAATCAGAATATGGATTCCGAAATAAGATTAAATATTATAAACATAATGAGGATGAATAAGAACTAGAATCCATACTTTCATAAAAAATTCATATTTTCATCAAACATTCATATTTTCATCAAAAATTCATGTTATCATCAAAAATTCATAATTATATTAAAAATTCATATAATTATCGAAAATTTATTTTTTCATCAAAAATTATTTTTTTTATGAAATATTCATATTTTCATCAAAAATTCATACCATCAATAATTCATATTTTTATTAAAAATTCATATTTTCATCAAAAATTCATATTTTCAACAAAAATTCATATTTTAGTTAAAAAAAGCTTTTCATATTTTCATCAAAAATTCATATTTTCGTCAAAAATTTATATTTTAGTTTAAAAAAGCATATTATCATCAAAAATTCATATTTTCATCAAAAATTCATATTATCATCAAAAATTCATATTTTCATCAAAAATTCATATTTTCATCAAAAATTCATGTTTTCATCAAACATTCATATTTTCATCAAAAATTCATATTTTCATCGAAAATTCATATTATCATCAATAATTCATTTTTTCATTAAAAATTCATATTTTCATCAAAAATTCATATTTTCATCGAAAATTCATATTATCATCAATAATTCATATTTTCATTAAAAATTCATATTTCCATCAAAAATTCATATTTTCATCAAAAATTCATATTTTCATCAAAAATTCATATTTTCATCAAAAATTCATATTTTCATCAAAAATTCATATTTTCATCGAAAATTCATATTATCATCAATAATTCATATTTTCATTAAAAATTCATATTTTCATCAAAAATTCATATTTTCATCAAAAATTCATATTTATATTAAAAATTCATATAATTATCGAAATTTTATTTTTTCATCAAAAATTATTTTTTTTATGAAATAGTCATATTTTCATCAACATTTCATATAATTATCGAAAATTTATTTTTTCATCAAAAATTATTAAAAAAAGCATATTTTCTTCAAAATTTCATATTTTCATCAAAAATTCAATTTTCATCCTAAATTCATATTATCATCAAAAATTCATATTTTCCTCAAAAAATCATATTTTCATCATAAATACATATTTTCACTAAACATTCATATTTTCACCAAAAATTCATATTTTCATCAAAAATTCATATTATCATATAAAATTCATATTTTCACCAAAAATTCATATTTTCATCAAAAATTCATATTTTCATCAAAAATTCATATTTTCATCGAAAATTCATATTATCATCAATAATTCATATTTTCATTAAAAATTCATATTTTCATCAAAAATTCATATTTTCATCAAAAATTCATATTTTCATCAAAAATTCATATTTTCATCGAAAATTCATATTATCATCAATAATTCATTTTTTCATTAAAAATTCATATTTTCATCAAAAATTCATATTTTCATCGAAAATTCATATTATCATCAATAATTCATAATTTCATTAAAAATTCATATTTTCATCAAAAATTTAAGGATGAAATTAAATTGAATATAATATGAAAATAATATGTTCAGAAATAAAATGGTGAAAATTATAACGACGATTTTGAGACTATGGATGTTTATTAGAATGAGAATTTAGATAAAGAGACTGAAAGAGGTAACGTTGATAATGGAAGAGGATGAGAATGATGAAAACTGTGATTGAAATAAAATGCTAAAAAGTAGGGATGATAATAAGCAGGAAGTACAAATGTATTTTAAGATAATCCGATGGTAAGTAGGTAGTAAGTGATACATATGAGGCTGAGAATAGAAGAACATAAGAATGAGAATTTGTAAGTGCTGGTGGAGACATAATAATCATAAAATGATGGAATGCTAATTAGATTAAAATAATTATAATATTAAAAAATATGTAATGAGATTAAAATACAATTGAAAGGATTGTTTTTGAAAACAATGACAAGGGGTTAAACGTTAAATGAGGTCGTAAAGAAGCATCGCATGAAGTGTGGATAAAGATGAAGCTGATAAAAAATGATACACATTAAACTGAAGTTGTTTTGATGATAGTGTTGATTATGATGATAATAATAATGATGATGATGATTATGAAGCACGTCGAAGCAAAGGAACAAAAGACAGAATGTTTAATAGAGAGAAAGAGACAAATGTGCGAACGGATGGACAGACGGACATAATGAAAGGATGAAGCAAACAAATAAACAAAGTATCACTCAGTGTGTATGGGTGGATTGAATAGAGTGTGTGAGTGACTGAGTGAATTAAATAAATATGAATATAAAGAGCGCCACGACTTTGAGGACACTTGCGGAAAAGAGAAAATAACAACAAAAAAAAACAAAAATGCTTTTAAACTTTCAAACAGCAGCAGCTGTTAGTTGAATGGCGCGAAAAGTAAATTGAAAAAAAAAAGGTTTTTATGTTTGTTTGAAAGAAATGGAAAAAGAAGAATGCAAATAGTAACACATTAAGTATAAATTGCATGTAATTAACTTTGTAAATGAAACAAATTCATTTAAATGTAAATTGCATGGTATTTAAATGGGTGTTTATTAGTAAGAGTAGCTTCATATATACAAAAAAGAAGCTGAAAGCGGATTCTTTTGTTTAAATCAGCTTAACACAGATTTAGCAAACAAATGTTGAAGATTTAAATACTTTAAAAACCCACTGCATGCTCATTAAAATCCTCTAAGTACTCATTAAAGCTTTTTATTACACATTAAACCCTTTGAAAGTCAATACAGTGGTTGTTTAAAAGTAAAATAAGCTTTTTATATATTAAAAAATAAAAAAAACAGAGCATTAACAGAGCATTAAGAGAGGATTATTTTGTAAACATTACATTAAAAACACATCTTTAAAAATTGTTATTATTTTCAAATTAACATCAAAAATACACATTCATATTTTCATCAAAAATTTATATTTTCATCAAGAATTTATATTTTAATCAGAAATATTTTTTTTCGTCAAACATTCATATTTTCATTAAAAATTCATATTTTCATCAAAAATTCATATTTTTATCAAAAATTCATATTTTCATCAAAAAATTCATATTTTCATCAACAGTTCATATTTTCATCTAAAATTCATATTTTCATCAACAATTCATATTTTCATCAAAAATTCATATTTTCGTCAACAATTCATATTTTCATCAAAAATTCATATATTCATCAAAAAATCATGTTTCATCAAAAGTTCATATTTTCATCAAAAATTCATATTTTCGTCATAAATTCATGTATTCATCAATAATTCAAAAAGTTCATATTTTCATTTTTAATTCATATTTTCATAAAAAATTCATATTTCTATCACAAATTCATTTTTTCATCAAAAATTCATATTTTCATCAAAAATTCATATTTTCATCGAAAATTAGTATTTTCATCAAAAATTCATATTTTCATCAAAAGTTCATATTTTCATCTAAAATTCATATTTTTAGCAATAATTCATATATACATCAAAAATTTCATCAAAAATTCAAATTCTGATTTCATTTTAAAACCTTCTTTAAATGTTTTAAAACCTCTGTAAAAATTTGCTCTCTTTTTAAATTAAGCAGGTGTACTTTTAAAAGCCTATAAATAACCATTTGCATCCTCTTTAAAACCCTCTGTTTACTCATAAAATCCTATCCGTCCTCTTTAAACCCCTATAGGTACCCTTTAAAACCTTAGAGTGGCGCTTTAAAAACCTTTGCTTCCTCTTCTTAGCTTTATCTACTTTAAAAACTCTGTTATTTATCTTTAAAGCCCTCTGTTTTATATTTAAAATCCTCTGTTTTATATTTAAAATCCTCTGTTTTATATTTAAAACTCTCTGCTTTATATTTAAAACCTCTGCTTCCATTTAAAAAGCCAGCTTACTTATAAAACTCCGTAATTTATTTTTAAAACCTTCTGATTTATATTTAAAAACTCCTGCTTACCTATTTAAAACCCTCTGAGTATTTTTTAAAAACATTTCGTATACTTTTAAATATCCTTAAACTAATTGCGTCACCTCAAAATCAAGGTTTTTAATTTGCGTCTCGCACGTCCATCATCATTAAATGCTCATCAATCAGAGGCTGCCAATTTTGGCAACGTATTTTTCGGTGTTTTTTTGTTGTTTGTTTTATGTTTTTGGGTGCTAAGTTTTGGTGTTCGGGTGTTTTTGTATCCTGGATGCCATCAATGTTGCCAAGTGTTAGTCAGCCTTGTTCTCGTCGTTGTCATCATCATCGTTGACGTCGTCGCGTTACCACGATTTGTGGCTGGTATTTTGGCGCGTTTTTGGATGCTGCAGCTGCTTTCGACCATTGATTGCTTAATGGAACTTTCAAATTCGCTTTGAGCCACGTTATGACATCTGGCGTAATTGAATTTGACAGGCGGCGCAATCACGTGAGTGCGTTGCTGTGTAGTTGTAATGACAGACAGACAGACTAGCGATGGACAGACAGGCAGCTGCCAATGACAGACATCTGCCAATCTGTTGACAACATTTGCAATTTATGCGCGCAACAACAGCAATTAAGGCGGCACCGACAAACACAACAAAACAACAACAGCCGCAAAATCAACAACGGCATAAAAAATGAATTAAAATGAAAAACATTAAAATTGATTTAATTTTAGTTTTTATTAATTTTTAATTGATTCAGTTACACGAAAGTTGACTTTGATGTAAACATTGACAGTTTAATGCATATTTTTGTGGCATGCTTTTAGGCATAAATTGAAATTTATATTTGATTTAATTATTATTTAATGCATATTTTAAGGCACTCGGTAGAATTATGAATTACACTTAAATAAAAATAAATATAGATTGGCATCATTTTTGTATTTGATTTTTTTTATATGACTTGAAAATATCAAAAAAATGCTGTATATTTTTAGGTTATTAGACAAAATTTATTAAAAACAATTTCTTTAAAATTGCTAAAACATTATTCTTATGAAATTTAAAAATATATGTATAATATGCAGCATATTTTGAGAATATAGTCTAATTATTTTAGAAAATGCAAATAAATCTACGAAATTGTGCATCAAAATTTGAAGTTTGAATGTTTTTCAGTTATTAAAAGATTTTGATATTGTCTAAAAAAAAAAAAATTTGCTAAAAACACCGTTTTTGATGGTTTTGCAAAACTACAATAAAATGAGAAAAAAGTTTGCGCAGTAAATGCCACTATTTTTGTATTATTGAAAATAAGCTGTAGTATTCGAATATGCGAATTAAAATATTTTCTATAGGTTTACGAGATATCGGCAAATATCTTTTGAACCGAGCTTTCAAAATGTTGCCATAGCTATTTGCAAATATTTCGCATTTTAAATAATTGATTTTGATTTAAATTTTTGATGAATAAATACTTTTTTTAAAGTTCTTCCAACGAGTTATCTTAAACTAGTAAACCAATGAAATGGAATGGGATGTTTAATTACCTTTCATTTGTTATAACACTTGATCATATAAGTTATTTAGAACGTGAGGTATTTACAAATATATGTGACCAACTTTTTGAAGGCTCGATTCAAAAGTTATTGACCGATATCTTGTAAACCTATCCAAAGAAAAATGTAAATATTGCATGAGTAACGACAAATATAACGATGTCATTTTAAAAAGGCTGCTTTTTATCAAAAATCGTAACATTTTCATATCATTATAGATTTTCGAAAACGACTATTTGGCAGTATATAAACTGTATACGAACAATCGATTTCATACGTTTCGATTTCATTAGTTTCGAAGTGTTGTATTTTTGATTTTTTTTTTATTAATTATTTGCTTGTTAATATTTTTTAATTAAATAATTTTGTTTATTCTTTTAAATTTTTTTTGGTATTTATTTTGTATTTGGATTGTTAATACTTTGGGTTTTTTCTTTTGTATTTTTTAACAATTGTTTTTCATAGAAAAACAAATTCAGCAATATGATGAATTTATTCATAAATATTATGAATAATTTCACCAACTACCAGATTCATCATATTGCTACCACCGTACATTAAATGACATAATGATGAATACATTCATTATAAATATGAAATTCTTCGTCATAATGAAGAACGAAATATTCGATTCAATAAATTGTCATATTGATGAATTTGTTCATAATATTTATGAATACAATAGTTTTGTACGTATTTTTCAAAAAAAAAATATTTTTTTTAGAAAATAATTTAAAAAAAGGGTTGTTGTACAAATTTAATATCATAGTAAAGAAGGAAATATTCAATACAATGAATTTGAATCATTAAATTAATGAATTTCTTCATTATATTTATGAATATAATATTTTTCTCCGAATTTAAAAAAAAAATAATTTAGAAAATAATTCGAAAAAAGTGTATTGTAAAAAATAACAATTTTTTTTTAATATTACAAAAAAATAAAAAAAAAAAATTTAAAAAACCTTTTTTTTTTGAAAAATAAAATTATTCGAAAAAAAATATTTTTCGAAAAATAAAAATTTACAAAATAAAATATTATTTGAAAAAAAAATATTTTATTTCAAAACGAAAAATATTCGACAAAAAAATTTATAGAATAATCACTTATATCAACTGCTGAATTACTACAATTTATCTTTACAATGTTCACTCACGAGACGCACAAGTTCATTATTAAATCACAACTGAAGTACAGTGCCTCAGATGCGCGGCCTTATATACTGCAGGCATCAGTTCAACACGTTTCGACAAGCTTCGACTTGTTTCGAGAACCTTCTACTCGTTTCGTGATTGACGCATGCTATTGGCATCTCATTCGCACTCATGTGTTTTAACCTGCTGATCTTCCATCTCTTTCTCGCACATCTCTTTCTCTGTACGCTGAATGATCTTTCGTCTCTTTCTAACACATTGCTTAGTGCGCTGAATTGTCTTGCGTCTTATTTATTATTGTTGAATGCTTGCACAGTGGGGAAAATTACCTCTTTTGGTAGCAATATAATAAATAACATACAAGAACTACTTGAGAAGTACGACAAAAATGATTTTATTGAAATTTGGTTTAATGAACAGCATTCATCAATATGAAGTAAAATATGTTTGTATTTTATGTTCTCGTTCATTAGAATGATAAAACGTATTCTTCACATATAGTTCATCATATTGAAGAACACTTTTTCGACAGTTCCCAAGCGTTCTTCATATTTATGATAGCATTCATAACATTCATGGCTTTGGTCATGAATATTATGAATGAAATGAATCAATACAATGATTCATGGTTTGAAGAACGGAATTCATCAATATGATGTACATTTTTTTGTGTTGTTACTACTTTTGTTTTTTTTTTTTGTTTTTGTTTTTTGTATTTAGTTTTATTTTTTGTATTTTTTAATTTATTTTGTAATCATTTTTATTTTTGAGATTTATTGTTGGGTTTGTTTATTTGTTTCAGTTATTGTTCTTGTTTGTAACTTTGTGTTTGGCCATCTTTTTGTTTTTTTTTTTATTTTGATTGGTGGTTTTTAGACCATTATTTTGCATTTGATTTTGTTTGTTTTTTATATGATTTTGTTTTGTTCATTTGTTTTAGTTATTGTTCCTAACTTCGTGTTTGGTTTTCTTTTTGTAAATTTGTTTATTTTTTTTGAATTTGTGTTTTTTTTTTGATGTTTTTGTTAATGAATAATTTTATGGTTTTTGGACTATTATTTTGTGTTTGATTTTGGGGCATTCCACAGAAAACGTTACCGGGTGTGATATATTAAAGTTAAGCCTATTGATTCGGTTTAATGATTTTTAGGATAAGAAATAATTCTAATTTTATGTCCTGTGATCAGAATTTACCAAAATGCATGGCAAATGTGTTTTTTTCTCAATTAAAGTTAAGTATTTTTTTGAAATTTATTTTCGTACAAAATTTAGGCAATATACGAAACACTGTAGTTTCGTTGTATTGAATCCGAAAGAAAATTGAATAGTACAATTTGAAAGGTAATTTGTTTGCGAAAGTATGCCACACATTGCATTGGTGATGAGTGGTTCAAAGTACTGACAATTAACCAAACAGTTTTACTTTTTGAGTTGTAACGCCCGTCACAAAAAAAATAGTAAAAGTTATTTTACAAACTATTTTGCAAACCTACAACTGCGAAACTTTGTAAAAGTAAAGATTTTCGTCGTATCTATTCATTTTATATAGTCTTTGGTCTCATAGATATGCCAGATGGTTGCTATATCCATCCAAAATATTGTAACGCCCGTCACAATTAACAATCGTCGCAAAACAAAAAAACTGGAAAATTATATATTTGTTAATATATGCATCAATAATCAATTATATTATTATTTAACCATAGGAAAAGTAGTAAATATTCCAAAATATTCAATAAGCAAAAATAAAAAAGGGAAATTCCCAACATTATAAAAAAAAATCATAAAAAATCCCAAAAAAATCAATATTTTTGAAATGCGAAAATTATTTATGTAAGCTTGCGAAGGAAACGGACTACAAATGATGTTACTTAGTTATTTAAAAGAATGGTAATATAATACATATTTTTTCCAAAACGAAATGTTTAGTTTTCCACTTAAATTATATGTCGACGATGTGCCTTAAAATAACGATTTACCATTTCTACCACTAAAAGTTGCTCTTTTTCATCATAAAATTGCAATGCATAATTTGAATTTTTAAGTAACCAGTGCAGAATATTTGTATAGAATTCGTACAGTTAACGCCCGTCAAAAATTGTGTAACACCCGTCACAAGTTTTGATACTTTATAAGTAAGTGATCAAAGTAACCATTGCAGAATTTTGTTATAGAGGGGAGAGCTCCCATTATTAATGAAGTATTTGAGATATACTTAATCTCCATAGTCCGATTAGTTTAGCTAAAATTTAATACTATGTGGAGTAAACTCTGTTTTATGAAAAAGTACGTGTAACGCCCGTCACAGCATTTAGCTTCAAATTTGTAGAAAGGTATAGGACCTATTGCAAAACATTTTTTATACATGCAAACATAAGATCTATCCTCTGCATCCTATAAATATATCTATCCTTTTTTATTTTTCAAATGAGAAGGTGTTTAATCCTACGAATGTAACGCCCGTCACAATGGAATGCCCCTTTTGTTTTTTTTATGATTTTGTTTTTATGTTTTACTCTTAGGTTTTGTTAATTTGTTTTATTTATTGTTTTTGTTTTCTAACTTTGTGTTTGGTTTCCCTTTGTATTTTTTGTTGTGGTTTTTTTTGTTGTTTTTGTCAATGAATAATTTAATGGTTTTTGGACCATTATTTTGTATTTGATTTTGTTTGTTTTTGATTTTTTATTTTGTATTTGCTCTTTAGTGTTTTTATTTTTTCTGTTATGTTTGTTTTTGATAATATTATTGTGCATTTCTTTTATATTTCTTTTCCTTTAATCTTTTGTTTGGTTTTGTTTTTGGATTTTTCTTTTGTTATTTTTTTTTTTAAATTTTGTGTTTTTTTGTTGTTTTTATTTTTCTGTTTTTTTCTGTGTTTTGTTATTTATTTTAATTTTGTATTTGTGCTTTTGTATATGTTTCTTTTTATTTCGTTCTTATTTATAATGATGGATTTTGTTTTTGCTTTTGATAATGTGTGTTTGCTTTTTGTTATTGTTTTTTATTTTGCTATAGAGTTTGGTTTTCTTTTGTGATTGTATATTCTTTTGGATTTATTTTAACTTTTAGTTTGTTTTAGCTATGCATCTAATTTATTATTTTCTGTTATTTGGTTTAGTTTTTGCAGTTTTTATTTTTTTGCTATTGTTTTTGAGTTTTTTCTTAAATTTTGTTTTTGTATTTTTAATTCGTTATGATTTGTGTTTGATTTTATCAATTCGTTTTGTTTTTCCGTTGGTTTTGTATTTGTTATATGCCTTTTGTTTAACGTTGAATTTAGTTGGCTAGTTTTATTTGATTTCGTGTTTTTGTTTTTGCTTTTGTGTTTTAGTTTTTGTGTTTTTAATGTGATAATTTTTTTTTTTTTGGAATTATGGCTTTTTTTATTTCATTATTTCTTTTTATTTTGAATGTTTCTTTTTTTTTTGCTTTTGCCAAAACATCTTTTTTTAAACAATTTTAATGTACAATTTTAAAAATTTTAAGTTATTTTTATTATATGAATTTATTAAATGAAGTTATCAAATTGATAATTTTTATAAAAAATATGATTTTGAAAATGCCCCTTCGTTATGCAAATCCTTTTAATTAAAAATTCATAAAAAATACAAACTATACAAAATTTTGCTTTTATCTCTCTATGCAAAAAACCACAAATTATGCATTAAATAAAACCAAAAAGATTGCATAATTTTAGACAAATTATGTATTTATGCAATACAAAATATGTTGCATAAATTTCGAACTTTTCAAATTTACTTCTTTTACATTTTTTTTCATACAATTTCATTGATAAAACTAATATTTTAAGCATGTTCAAAATTAAATAAAATGCACAAATGCAATTTAAAACACATTGAATGTGCTGCACATTTGTGTTGCATAGTTTTGGGCATATTTGGAAAATTACACATCAAACATTTTAAGCGCGCCACAATAAATGTTTATTGATTTTTGCAACATGAAATTGCGCCAATGCAATGCAAACAATTTAAGGCAGCGCGATTACTTTGTTATTTAAAACATTCAGCCGGACTGAGTGTTCGTGTTGCCAATTCGAGCAGATAACGGCCAAAAGCATTGGCAGCTAGCCCCGCTGGCATAAAATGTGTGCAAAAGAAAATGATACGAAATAAAATAAACTCAAATAGGAAGTATTAAATAAAACCAAAAACATGCAGCTGCTACAACTGCCACAAATTAATTTTCACGCATTTCAATGACTGACAACGGGGGGGAGACAGAAAATAGCAACAACATAAAATATAACAATTGCAAAAAAAAAAACAATTACCAAAAATACAATTACAACTGACCCAGAATTTTTAACATTTCAAATAATTTGCGCCGCTTTTAGGCGCAGCCCACAATACGAGCAACACCCACACGAGAGAGACGCCAGCATTCAAGTCAGTCGTGCGTCGCAAATATTCGTGTTTTTCGGAGGGCGCGTGATTTAAAACTTTTTCGCAAAACACGGGCCAAAAAGTTGACAGCATGAAGGACCGAGCCAAAAAGTCACGTGCTACAATGGACTCGAGGGTGCGCAGGTGGCAGAGAAATAGGTTTGCGTAGGAATGTAAAAATATAAAAAATTAAACAAAAATAAAAAAAAACAAAAGTTAGAATTGAGAATACTACAAATTTTAAATCAAAATTAAAATTTTATAAAAACGAAAATTATCGAATTTATAAAATAAAAAAAAATACATTTAATGCTTAGATTTTCACTACATTTTATTTTTATTTTTTTTTTCGAAAAATATTATTTTAATCTTTATTAGCAAAGCAAACTGAAATAAATACAAATGTATTGAAAATGTAATAAAACTACTTTTATGTAGTAAAACTACATTTATATAGTAAAACTACATTTATGTAGTTAAACTACATTTATGTAGTAAAACTACATTTATGTAGTAAATCTACATTTATATAGTAAAACTACATTTATTTGAAAAAATAATTTGTTTGGGTAAAGCAAACTGATTTGAAGAGAAAAAATAGAAATAAAAAACAATAAATAACACAAACCCAAAACAAAAATTAAAAACAATTAATAAAAAAGTTCTAAATAAGTGAAACCAAAAATTTAAAAGGTACTATTTAAACTTGCACCTTATTCAGCAGTAAAGTGTTTAATAACATTGAAGTGTAAAGTACGCTCGAAAAAAAAATAAATACTCAATAAAAAGCAACAAAATATTTTACATTTTTACATAAATCCCTTTAACTAGGCACCTATTTTTCATTTTGAGCAAGACTTCTATGGTTTAAGTCTGTGACAACAGCTGGAAGAAAAGCAGCAGCGGAAATTGCTAATAAAAAAACGTTTGACAGCTTCCGCTGCATGCGGATTAATTTGGGTGCCTTGCGACGTCACACATGTGTGTGACACACAACACAACGTAGCGTCGAGCGGAGCAGCTCAGCACAGCGCAGCAGAGCACAGAGTGTAACGTGACACGAGGTAACGTGACAGCGAGCGTGCGAGTGTGCTGCCAACTGGTTGGCAACAAATAAAGTCAAATTGTTTTTCGTTGTTGTGCTTTTTGCAACACTTGCAAAAATATATATCAAAATAAAAAAAATAAAATAAGAAATATAATAAAAACAATTTTTTTGGTTATTGAAAAAAAAAATTCTAAAAATTTAGATACAAAATTTTAAATTTAATTTTACTATTTTTTAAGTCTATAATTTATTTATTAACATACAATTTATTTATAAAAAAACTTTAATTTTTACTGAATTTGCTGCTCTTTATTAAATAAGAATATATTTTCTTTAATTTAAGAAATTAGTTTATTGTTTGTTGACAAAATCAAGAAATTAGTTTCTTAAAATAAAACATAATTTTTCTTAACATTCAGAAAGTATTTTAAAAAGTATATAACAAAAACTTTTTATTTAAATTAAATTTTTTTATAGTACATTTTTTACAGTGTATTTTGTGAATCTATTTTTAAAGTGTGCCTTCAACTTATAAACAAAAAATACAAAAAATAAATAAATGGAGGTGGTTAAAATTGAAAAGCCACGCAGAAATGGTAAACATGCCACTTTGACGTTATTTGCCACTTAGAGCCGAAAAACTTTGCTCAAATTTGAAATGTCACGGCAATGTGTTGTCAAGTGATTTTACAGAAAAAATATATAAAGGCCAAAAATATCGGTTAAATATAAAATCCATTAAAGCATAATTCAATAGACAAAATGATAAAAAGGTTTTTAAGATAAATGTTTAAAAAAAATCAAAAAATAAAGGAAGTCAATAAAATTTATGTAATCATTAAATCCGAAAAACAAATATATTAAATACATTTTTTTTTAAATTAGATTAAAATATGTTAAATATTAAATCAATCAATCAAATCAATCAAATCAATCAAATCAATCAAATCAATCAAATCAATCAAATCAATCAAATCAATCAAATCAATCAAATCAATCAAATCAATCAAATCAATCAAATCAATCAAATCAATCAAATCAATCAAATCAATCAAATCAATCAAATCAATCAAATCAATCAAATCAATCAAATCAATCAAATCAATCAAATCAATCAAATCAATCAAATCAATCAAATCAATCAAATCAATCAAATCAATCAAATCAATCAAATCAATCAAATCAATCAAATCAATCAAATCAATCAAATCAATCAAATCAATCAAATCAATCAAATCAATCAAATCAATCAAATCAATCAAATCAATCAAATCAATCAAATCAATCAAATCAATCAAATCAATCAAATCAATCAAATCAATCAAATCAATCAAATCAATCAAATCAATCAAATCAATCAAATCAATCAAATCAATCAAATCAATCAAATCAATCAAATCAATCAAATCAATCAAATCAATCAAATCAATCAAATCAATCAAATCAATCAAATCAATCAAATCAATCAAATCAATCAAATCAATCAAATCAATCAAATCAATCAAATCAATCAAATCAATCAAATCAATCAAATCAATCAAATCAATAAGGCCTAAAAATTAAAAAAAATATTAAAAAAATATAATAGCTATAAATTAATCTATAAACTAATAAATCAATTTTTTTAAATTAAAGAAAATTAAGTATGTAATAAAAATAATAAAAAGCAGAAATAAATATAACATAAAATATAAACTGCTGAAATGTGTTGCTTAAAAACCCATTATGCACAAATTAAATGCAGTGCCATAAAATTGCTCAATAACATTTTGCAATTTTAAAATTCACCATACGCCGACCTCGCTTCGCACCTACTGTAGTCGGTTTGTTGCAGTTCAGAGGTCAGCGGCATCTGCTGTCTCTGCCGCTGCCAACGTCATTCAATACAGTCAGTCGCTGCATTGTCGAGTGACGGCGGCGCACAGACGACGAACCATTTTATTTGCTGCCGCATCAGCAAAAATGTTTAAAAAGTTTTTATTCAGCTGACGTTGACTTTTGGTTATTGTGTCTCGAATGCAATGATGGAAACAAAATATAAAAAAAATAAAATATAAAATACAAAAAAAAAAAATAAACTGCAATAAATAAATAAGAAAGCAAATGCCAATGACAGTGCTATCGCAGCAACAACAATAATAGTTGAAGTTTTTGTTGCAAAAATCGACAGCAATGCGTTGCATGGCGATCAATCTGCCAATCTTTGCTATGTCAATAAAATGTATTCGAAATAAGGAAATAAAAAAAAATAATGTATATTTCGGAATTTCGATAACCTGCTGTACTCAAAAAATCTACATAGCACACCGACGTTGCGTCATTTATACACTGAGAAATTATGGAAATAATGTTTTAAAATATTTAAATTTAGTTCATATATTAAACTCCTAAGTTTAAAAAGGTGACGTAATATAAAAATGTTTTTTTAAAAAACAAAAATTGTTCCAAATGTATATACTTCACTATAATTAGAAATTGATATTGGTTTAAATTTCGTTTATGTTTCTATTTGCAGATTTTAGTAAAATTCAAGTTTCTATTGAAAATTTAATTAAATTCAGAGCCAGTATTGATTCAATTGAATTTTTTGTGAGATTTAGATGTACTCTTTAAGACTTTTTGCCAATCTTAAAAGCTATTTAATTTGAATGACTTTTAACCAATCTTTTCTAAATTATAAAAAAATACTTTCTGCAGAAACTATTTCAATGTCTACGGTACAGATTCGATTTCAAAATATTTGGTAGGTTTCAGTAATAGTTTCAAATTACAAAAGAAATTCCGAATAATTGACTCGTCGAAAATTGAAAATTGAAAAAGTAATAAAAATATGACACAAAAAAATGTGTGTTTTGAAAAGTTTTAAAATTTTTAAAAAATAACGAATAATGGTGTTAATAACGAATAATGGTGTAAATAACGAATAATGGTGTAAATTTGAATCTATGGTGTATAATACGATTTGTAGTATAAGTTGTAATTTATGGTGTAAATTTTAATGTACGGTGTAAATTTTAATTTATGGTGTAAATGTTATTTATGGTGTAAATTTTAATTTATGGTGTAAATTTTAATTTATGGTGTAAATTTTAATTTATGGTGTAAATTTTAATTTATGGTGTAAATTTAATTTATGGTGTAATTTTTAATTTATAGTGTAAATTTGAATTTTTGATGTAAATTACTATTTAAGGTGTTAATTTGAATTTATGGTATAAATTTTAATTATAAAAAATGTTTAATTTATGGTGTAAATTTTAATTTATGTTGTAAATTTTAATTTATGGTATAAATTTGGGAGATTTTGCCTCCATAATAAAAACTTATCTTTTAAACTACTTGCTTTGCTTTATACGATTTGAGTTAACTTGGAAAATAAATTTTTTCGAAATATTAAAATATACAAAAATTATAAAAAAATTATTTTGAAGTATCAAATTTATTATATAGAATATGTTTTTACGTTTTGTATAAAAAAAATATTTTATACATTTTTAATAAAGAAAAATCTGAATAAACTGAAGATAATCTTCTATCATAGCACATAATTCTACTTATTTTTAAATACTTTTTCTTATATTAAAGAAATTAAACATGAATACATTTTTTTTAATAGAAATAATAAGGTATTAAAATATAAAATATTTAATTTAAAAAAAACCTATCAACTTTCTTTGCATGTACACGTTATTTTATCATGCTGTTCGTTGGTTTGTGACTGCGTTCATCACATTTCTTTCATCAATTCACGGTTATTATTGCAATTTCCGGCATTCAGCAGCAGCAGCAGCCGCAGCGTCGAAAAATTGCTGCAGGTGCGCGCGGAACGCATTGCTGTCGCGCCTTTGATATTGACGATGCGCATGAAATGCAGGAAATTCTTGACAATTTTTTTAAAATATTTTATATATATAATTTTGTTGATAAATTCAGCGCAGTTTATTTTCATTGCCGTATTTGCATTGAGCGAGTGAGATTTCAGTGAATATGCGTTGAATAAGTAAAATTGTTTGCACGACATGCAAATGAAACGCATTAATGGCATAAATTATATGAATTTGCACCAGTTGATTTAATTTGAAATTAAAGCATATAATTTATGCATTTCGAGTTAAATTGTAAAACGTTATTCTATTTGTGCTGCAAAATTGTTTAAAGCATTAAATGAAAATGTTGAAAAAAGAGCACTTGAAATTTTATTTATTACTGCTGAGGACTGGCTTGAAGCACATGCGACCGAATGTGTTTTTCATGCGATTTGTTACAAGTGAAATGAGCCAAAGTGCGAGGTGCTTTAAGACTCACTCACTCACACAGTGCCATGTGTTGCGACGGTTGTTTATTTGTTTCCTGTGCTGCCGCAGAGACGCAGAGTCAACCGTTAAACAACGAAACAAACCAAGCAAAGATGAGGATGCCGCAGCAACCGCGTGACACCAAACACAACAAGAGCAAGTCACTCACCAACCTAACAACCAGTCAACGATTGAAACAACCAACACCAACTCCCTGACTGCCTAACTGTGTTACCAACTAATCCTGTAATAAATAAAAGTCGCATAACTCACATCGGCTTTAGCACAATGACTACGACCGCGACGCGACCGCAACGCGACAATGTAGCGACAGCAACGCGACACGCGCTGTAGGGTAGGCGGGGACGACACATAACAGCTGACGTGCTAATACACACAACGCAGAGGTGCGCATAATAATCCGACACTTGAGCGAACGCAAAGATGACGAGGGCAACGAGAGGGACACGCGACGCTACTTTGCCGCTAGTGAAAGTGTACTCCAAGAAACCGAACGGTTTTCAAGTGTACACTGTACACTTAAAAGGTGGTGAGAGCGACAATGAATGAGAGCGAAATGTGCTTAAATGTTACGCATAATTTATGCGCGAATTATGTGTGCTATTGAGTATTAATAACCATCAGAGAAAAATGTATTTTCATAGAAAAAGGTATTTTTCATAAAAAAAAATTGAAAAATCTTATTTTTTATAGAAAAATGTATTTTTCATAGAAAAATGTATTTTACACCGAAAAACGCATCGGAAAATGTATTTTCACTGTAAAACGTTTTTCATCGAAAACCGCACTTTGTATCGTACAAAATATTTTTCATCGAAAAGATTTTTTTCAACAAAAAATATATTTTTTAATCGAAATTTGAATGAAAATTATATTTCATCGAAAAAGTTATTTTCATCGAAAAAGCTATTTTTCATCGAAAAAATATTTTTCATTGAAAAAAATATTTTTCATCGAAATATATATTTTTCATCGAAAAAGATATTTTTCATCGAATAAGATATTTTTCATCGCAAAAGTTATTTTTCATCGAAAAAGATATTTTTCTTCGAAAAAGATATTTTTCATCGAAAAAGATATTTTTTATCGAAAAAGATATTTTTCATCGAAAAAGATATTTTTTATCGAAAAAGATATTTTTCATCGAAAAAGATATTTTTCATCGAAAAAGATATTTTTCATCGAAAAAAATATTTTTCATCGAAAAAGATATTTTTCACCGAAAATGATATTTTTCATCGAAAAAGATATTTTTCACCGAAAAAGATATTTTTCATCGAAAAAGATATTTTATGTATTCGTATTTTTTTTTACCGAAAAACGTATTTTACGCCGTAAAACGTATTTTTCACCGTAAAACGTATTTTTCACTGAAAAACGAATTTTTCACCGAAAAACGTATTTTTCACTGAAAAACGTATTTTACACCGAAAAAGGTATTTTTCTCCGAAAAGAGAATTTTTATCGAGAAAAGTATTTTATATTGAAAAACATATTTGTTATCGAAAATCTTATTTTTCAACGAAAAGATATTTTCATCCAAAAAGAAATTTTTTAAAAATATGTTATATCGAGAAATATTATTTTAATCGAAATAGATATTTTGCGTATTCCTATTTTTGACTGAAAAACGTATTTTTCACCAAAAATAGTATTTTATAAGGTAAAACGTATTGTTCATCGAAAAGGGTTTTTTATTGAGAAAAGTATTTTCATCGAAAAATATATTTCATCGAACAGTTTATTTTCCATGAAAAATTTTTTCATCAAAAAACGTATATTTTCATTATCTAAAAACGTATTTTTAATCGAAAAAAGTATTTTATATAGAGACATTTTTTATATAGAAAATAGTATATATATTAAATTTTCAAAAACGTATTTGTTTTATGGAACGTTTCATTGTATGTTTCATTGCAAATCTTATAATATATAATTTTTGTATAATTTTTTTATTTCATATTTTTCCGAATGCAAAATAAAATTTCTTCCCGTGTCCTTTTGTCATTTTCTCATTCTGCTAAAGTCTTCATGTTTAATTCATGCATATTTCATATTTATCAAATTTTATGCGTTGCGTCGTCGCTGTAGCCACAGCCACAATCACCGCCGCCGCAGCAACAGCAACAGAATTTGTAGCAGACGATGTTTTGTCGGCGACAAAAATTAAGTAAAGTGAATAAATGCGACATCAAAACAACAGTAAATTTTTCACTAAAAAGCGACAAACGATGCAGCCTAATAGAAATAAGCAAAAATATCTTAATTTAAAGCGATGCCACATATAGGCAAAAATGAAAGAACAAAAAATTGAAATAAAAAATAAATAAATTTTCTCAAGTATTTTGAATTTACATGCGTGCATAAATAAAAAATTAAGATGGCAACAAACAAACAAAAAAGGTGGAAATCACATAAATAAGAAATTCGAGAGAATATTGAATAAAGGTGGATTAAGTAGAGTTATGGGGTACCTTTGAAGAGCTAATAAATGCTAAACGCATTAAGTGCTTTTGATATATTTTCACATTTGATATAAACATATCGCATAAAAAACTGTTTTAAGTGCTCTGTATGTGAATTCTAAAATATGTGACAGCCACCTTGAGCCACTTTATCGCTATTCTATCCCCTTAGCGACAAACGCAGCACTTTTCCCTCACATTTCTGATTATCTTGTGTAGCAGTTTAGTTTTGAGTAGGCTTTGTCGACCGTTTTGCTATTGCCTGCCATTAAGTAAGCAAAGCAATTGGCTATTTATAGGATATATTTTGTTGGCATTTACTTATACTGGGTCTTAAATAAAAATAAACTGCCCCAAAAAAATTCCAATCTGATCTAACGGCAGCTAAAACAAGTTATTGAGGATTAGGTATTTCAGATGTTTTGATTTGTACATATTTTTTTGTTGTCTGAGCGGTAGATTTAAAATTGTAGTATTTTAATTGTTACCTTTTACTTTATTTTGTTTTATTTTCATTGAAAAACGTATTTTTCATCGCCACACGTACTTTTCATCGAAAAAAGAATTTTAATCGAATAAGTATTTTTCATCTAAAAACGTATTTACCGAAAAAATGTATTTTTCATCGATTAACGTATTTTTTTATCGAACAACTTAGTTTTCACCGCAAACCGTATTACTCATCCAAAAACTTTTTTTCATCGATTTTTTCATTCAACCTAAAATTGTATTTTCCACCAATAAACATATTTTACACCGAAAACACTATTTTTCACCGAAAACGTATTTTCACCGAAGAAACGTATTTTTCACAAAAACGTATTTTTATCATAAAACGTATTTTTCGAAAAATGTATTTTTCATAGAAAAATGTATTTTTCATCTAAAACGTATTTTTCATCTAAAACGTATTTTTCATCGAAAAACGTATTTTTCATCGAAAAACATATTTTTCATCGAAAAACGTATTTTTCATCGAAAAACGTATTTTTCACCGAAAAACGTATTTTTCACCGAATAACGTATTTTTCATCTAAAAACGTATTTTTCATCGAAAAACGTATTTTTCATTGAAAAACGTAGTTTTCATCGAAAAAGGTTTTTTTTATCGAAAAACGATTTCATGGAAAAACATATTTTTCATCGAAAAAAAGTATTTGTAATCGAATAAAGTATTTTTAATCGAATAAAGTATTTTTATCGAAAAAAGAATTGTTATTGAAAAAAGTATTTTTAATCGAAAAACGGTTTTTTTCTAAAAACGTATTTTCATCGAAAAAAATATTTTTTTAATTAATAAATGTATTTTTAATCGAAAAACGTATTATTTATCGAAAAACTTTTTTTTCTGTACTTTATGTTTTTTTTTCATAGAAAATCGTATTTTTCATCGAAAAACGTATTTTCATTGAAAAACGTATTTTTCATCGAAAAACGTATATTTCATGGAAAAACATATTTTTCATCGAAAAAAAGTATTTGTAATCGAAAAAAGTATTTTTAATCGAAAAACATATTTTTCATCGAAAAACGTATTTTTTTTTATCGAAAAACGTATTTTTCATCGAAAATCGTATTTTTCATCGAAAATCGTATTTTTCATCGAAAAACGTATTTTTCATCGAAAACGTATTTTTCATTAAAAAAAAACATATTTTTTTTTTTATCGAAAAACGTATTATTCATCGAAAATCGTATTTTCATCGAAAAATATATTTTTCATCGAAAAAAGTAATTTTATCGAAAAATGTATTATTCATCGAAAAAGATATTATCTGTACTTTAGTTTTTTTATCATAACTTCACCGTAAAACTTAAGAAGTATTTGTCATCGTATTTTCTATAATATTTTTTGTAAATAAATTAGTTGTCGAAGAAGGAACATTTTATTCTTCATTTTCCTTAATTTTTTTTTTGTTTCAAAATAGAATTAAAATTTGTATAGAAATAAGAGAAAAAATATGAAACAATATACAATTTTTTTTTATTTGTAATTCAAATTGACAAATGTTATTTCCGTCATTCTCGATTTATATCTTGTAATGTGTCGACATAAATTACGACGAGTGTTAGGAAAACACTTTAAAGTCAATATAAATTGCGACGCAATAAATGTTGAAGACCGAACACAGAACACCGAAGAGCAACAGTAACATTTCATTGCAACACAGCAATAAAACAATTATTTTTTATTTGATTTTGAAAATAAAAACACATACTTATTCTTGGAAATTAATCATCTGCCAAATAAAGTGAGGCAGCAGCAGCAAACAGCCGAAACATTTCGCGCAATTTTAGCCCATATTCTTGAGGCAGCTGACTGCCTGTCTGTCTGTCTGAGCCAATTATTTACCTCCCCAAGCAATACAAACAAAATGCTATTAAAACGCACAATGCCTTCGACTTTGTTCGTATTCTATGCAGGAGAATGTGTGGCGTGTGTTTTGAGCTGTGCCAAAAGGACGAATGCAACATTGGGGCGGAGGAGCGGCCGTTTGTTTGCGGCAGCAAAATTAACAAAAATAAATATTGTTCAAGAGTTTTTCTTCAATTTTAAATTCGTTTTGAAGCGCGGCAGCAAATAATTTAAAATAACAAAAAATTAATTTTGTTATTTTTTCATTTCACTTATTTTATATATGATTTTTTTTTCTTTTTGTATTTAATATAATAAAAAAAACAACTAACACAAGTAGAAAGAAATTTAACAAAATGAAAAAAAAAACAAGAAAACAAATATAAAAAGAGCAACAACATCAAATCTAATCATACATCGTACGATGTACTATATGTGCCTGGCTGCCATTTATATCCTTGTGCTTGTCCTGTATGCAGTGTATGTGTGCCTCGTGTGCCGAAGACTCAAGACGAACGAGGAGCCGACATTAGGATTCAGTGCGCAATAAAAGCGATAATACAAAAACAACAACATCAATAAAACAAACAAGGAAACATCAAACTAAATAACACCGACAACATCTTAAGGGCCTGCTAAGGTCCTGCTGGTTTTTGTGCTATTGTACTTATTATTAATACAAAAAGTTATTATTCATAGAGGATTTTTTATGTAAAAACACAAATTTTTCAAAAAAACATACCTTAATTGGGAAAACGTATTTATTTTTATTAAAAAAATATTTTTCAGTGAAAAAGTTCTTTTCATTGTAAAAGTATTTTTCTCCGAAAAAATGTATGTTTTTATATCGAAAAGGTATTTTCATCGAAAAAGTTCTTTTCATCGTAAAAGTGTTTTTCATCGTAAACGTAATTTTCATCGAAAAAGTATTTTCATCGAAAAGTATTTTCATCAAAATAGTACTTTTCATCGAAAAGTACTTTTCATCGAAAAGTATTTTTCACCGAAAAATGTATTTTTTTTATCATCCAAAAAGTACTTTTCATCGTAAAAGTGTTTTTCGTTGTAAACGTAATTTGCATCGTAAAAGTATTTTTCATCGAAAAAGTACTTTTCATCGAAAAACTTTTCTTCGTCAAATTTTTTTGGTTTTTTTCATCGAGAAAGTATTTGTCATTTAAATATTATTCATCGAAAAGGTATTTTTCATTGAAAACCATAGTTTTCATCGAAAAAAAAGTATATTTTTCATCGAAAAGTGTTTTTAATCGAAAAAAGTGTTTTCTTCGAAAAAGTACTTTTTATCAAAAAATACTTTTTTTTTGGCAAAGTATTATTCATTCTAAAAGTATTTCTTCATTCTAAAAGTTTTTTCATTCAAAAAGAATTTTTCATCGAAAATGTAATTTTAATCGAAAACTTTTCGTCCAATAAAAAAATACTTTTATCGAAAAAGTACTTTTCATAGTAAAATTACTTTTCATCGAAAATCGTATTTTTTTGTTGAAAAAGAGGAAAAAAGTAATTTTCATCGAAAAAATATTTTTTTTGATCGAAAAAGTATTTTTTATCGTAAACGTATTTTTTTATCGAAAAAGTACTTTTCATCGAAAAAGTACTTTTCATAGTAAAAGTATTTTTAATCGAAAAAGTAGCTTTCTTCGAAAAACGTATTTTTCATTGACAAAATGTATTTTTTTTATCGAAAAAGTAATTTTCATCAAATATATTTTTTGTCGAAAAAGTAGCTTTCATTGAAAAACGGTTTTTTCATCGAAAAAAAAGTATATTTTGAGCGAAAATTGTGTTTTTAATCGAAATAAGTTTTTTTTCATCGAAAAAGATTTTTCTTCGAAAAGTATTTTTCAACAAACCAGTATTTTTCATCGAAAATGTAATTATTATCGGAGAAGTACTTTTTATCAAAAAAATACTTTTTTATCAAAAAATTCTTTTTATCGAAAAAGTATTATTCATTGTAAAAGTATTTTTTCATTCTAAAAGTTTTTTCATCCAAAAATAATTTTTCATCGAAATTGTAATTTTAATTGAAAAGGTACTTTTCATCAAATAAAAAAATACTTTTATCGAAAAAGTACCTTTTTCATAAAAAAACTTTATCGAAAAAGTCCTTTTTTATCGAAAAATAATTTTTCACGGAAAATCTTTTTTTTTTATCGAAAAATCGTATTTTTACTGAAACAAGTGGTTTCCATCGAAAATACGCATTTCATCAAAAACAACTATTTTTCATCGAAAAAACTATTTTTAACCAAAAAGTATTTTTCATCAAAAAAAGTATTTTTCATCGAAAAAGTATTTTTCATCAAAAAAACTATTTTTCATCAAAAAAAGTATGTTTCATCAAAAAAAGTATTTTTCATCAAAAAAAGTATTTTTCATCAAAAAAAACTATTTTTCATAAAAAAAATATTTTTCATTGTTAAACGTATTTTTCACCGAAAGTCGTTTTCATCGACTAACGTATTTTTCTTCGCAAATGTATTAAGAACATATTTTCAAAACATCGATTTTCAAATTTATTTTATATGTAATTGTTTCTTATTGTGACAGACATTTGCAAACCCAAGTTGCAACGCATCTTTAACAACATCCTACGCATTGAAAACGTCCGCCAACTAAACAACGTTTTCCGCCTAAATAACGTCCTCCCTCTGAAGAATAGTCTCGTTCGTAACTACGTGCTTCGTGCCAACTACAGTCTATACCTACTACAACTAAAGTGAATCCTCCCACTTTGCTTCAAAATATTATCACAGAGAGTTAGGTGGTGTGACAGTGAGTCTGAGAATGTGTTGAAGAATCTGAAAATATTGCGTAAGGATCAGCAAAATATTTGCGGCATGCGAGAGCAGCAGCAAGATATACAGCGAATGGCATTTAAGTAGAAAGGAGATATGGGGGAGGTCCACAAATAAACCAGCCAACATGCTACAGTGAAACTTTAATGAAAACCTGAAACTTTGCGCTGATAAAGTAAGAAACACACATAAAACTGTCGCATGTCCTGCCTTAAGTTTGCATTGAAGTTGCTGCTGCTGTTGATTTTGTTGTTGTTGTTGATGTTGCTGCTGTTGATTTGATTTCCGTTCTATGCAAAAAGAGTTGCCAGCGACAGCACTTGGAGGCGTAAATAACTCAAATGTTGCGCTTAAAGTTTTCCATGTTTGCGTCGTCTTCAAAGGACACACTAAACAGGAGATGGTGCTGCTGATAAAGTTTTATATGCACGAATGTTTGCGAATGATATTTTTATGCTTATTGACTGAAATATGCTTTGGGGGCCATAAATGTACAAAGCAGTAATAAAAAAAAGAAAGAAAAACATACTAAATAATCGCAACAATCGATTTGCGACTATTTATTGCTTTGGTGCAACACGACGTATGAGTGACATCAACTTTAGTTACGCTGCTCATGAAACGAAAGAAGAAAAAAAAATGATATTGATGAGAATGATAAGAATGATGTGGATACTGTGGAGAATAATTGGACTGCGTTGCCGCTGTTGATTCTGAAGATGATGCTGTTGCTGATGGCCAATGATTGACAGCGATTTATTGCCGCAGACATTGACAGCAGAGAAAATACACAAAAAAAACAGCAAGGAAATGAATGACAGCATAAAAAAATAGTAGAAAATTTGTCATTTTTCAGAATATTTTTAAAATTGATTATTTATTTCTTGAAGTGTAGTAATACTTATTTGTCATAGATAGTATTTTTAACGTAATATGTAATTTTTATCGTAAAACATTTTTTCACCGTAAATCCATTTTTTTTTTGTATTGAAAAACTGTATTTCGCAAACCAAACATCATATTATTCATAAAAAAATTTGTTCATCTCAAAATTAGTTTTTCATTGAAAACGTGAATTTTCATCGAAAAAGTAATTTTTCATCGAAAAAATAATTTTTAAACGAAAAAGTAAATTTTCATCGAAAAAGTAAATTTTCATGGAAAACTAATATTTCATCGATAAAGTAGTTTTTCACCTAAAAAAGTAGTTTTTCATCGAAAAAGTAGTTTTTCATCAAAAAGTAATTTTCATCGAAAAAGTAATTTTTCATCGAAAAAGTAGTTTTTTCATCGAAAAGATAATTTTTAATCGAAAAACTTATTTTTCACCAAAAAAACTTATTTTTCATCGAAAAACTTATTTTTATGTAAAAAAAATATGTAAATTTTTCATCGAAAAAGTAAATTTTCATCGAAATAATAAATTTTCATCGAAAAAGTAGTTTTTTCATCGAAAATGTAATTTTTGATCGAAAAAGTAGTTTTTTCATCAAAAAATTTTTTTTCATCGACAAAGTAAAATTTCGACGAAATAGTAAATTTTCATCGAAAAAATAAATTTTCATCGAAAAAATGATTTTTCATCGAAAAAATGATTTTTCATCGATAAAGTAGTTTTTCATCGAAAAAGTAGTTCTTCATCGAAAAAGTAATTTTTCATCGAAAAAGTAGTTTTTTCATCGAAAAGGTAATTTTCATCGAAAAACGTATTTTTCATCATAAAATGTATTTTTCACCGTGAAATGTATTTATCATCGTAAAACATTTTTCATTGTGAAACTTTTTAATCCAAATTGTTCACCGAAAAAAGTAATTTTTCATCGAGAAATAATTTTTTCAATGAAAAAGTAATTTTTAATCGAAAATGTAATTTTTCATCGAAAAAGTAGTTTTTTCATCGAAAATGAATTTTTCATCAACAAATTTTTTTTTCATCGAAAAAGTAAATTTTTCATCGAAAAAGTAAATTTTCGTCGAAATAGTAAATTTTCATCGAAAAAATAATTTTTCATCGAAAAAATAATTTTTCATCGATAAAGTAGTTTTTTCATCGAAAAGGTAATTTTTCATTGAAAACTCATTTTTCATCGAAAAAGTAAATTTTCGTCGAAATAGTAAATTTTCATCGAAAAAATAATTTTTCATCGAAAAAATAAATTTTCATCGAAAAAATAATTTTTCATCGATAAAGTAGTTTTTCATCGAAAAAGTAGTTTTTCATCGAAAAAGTAGTTTTTCATCGAAAAAGTAGTTTTTCATCGAAAAAGTAGTTTTTCATCGAAAAAGTAGTTTTTCATCGAAAAAGTAGTTTTTCATCGAAATAGTAATTTTTCATCGAAAAAGTAGTTTTTTCATCGAAAAGGTAATTTTTCATCGAAAAACTTAAATTTCATCGAAAAACATATTTTTTCATCGTAAAATGTATTTATCATCGTAAAACATTTTTCATCGTGAAACTTTTTTAATCCAAATTTTTCACCGAAAAAAGTAATTTTTCAACGAAAAAGTAATTTTTAATCCAAAATGTAATTTTTCATCGTAGGTGAATTTTTCATCGACAAATTAATTTTTTCATCGAAAATGTAATTTTTATCGAAAAAGTAGTTTTTCATCAAAAAAGTAATGTTTCATCAAAAAAAAGTAATTTTTCATCAAAAAAAGTAATTTTTCATCAAAAAAGTCTTTTTCACTGAAAAACTTATTTATCGTAAATCTTTTTATTTTCATCGTAAAATGTAATTTGCACCGAAAAACGTAATTTTCATCGTAAAACATATTTTCTTCGTGAAACTTTTTTTTTTTTTATCGAAAACGTGTTTTTTTTTCTCGAAAATTTATTTATCATCGAAAACTAATTTTCCATCATAAAATCGTAAAACGTATTTTTCATCTAAAAACGAATTTTCATAAAAAAAGTACTTTATTTAAATCGTATTTTTCATAAAAATTTGTATTTTTTTATAAAGAAAATTAATTTTCTCTGTGCATTTTTTTTTTTAACACCGTGCGTGTCTTTCTTCTAACAATGATTTGTTGTGTCACACATTGTATGACTGATGTACATTGTGACAATGGTGACCACATGCAGTGCAATACTTTAGCAATTTTTGCAACATTTTTCATTTTGTTTGTTTATACGTTAAAGTTCAATTTATCATTTTTGTATTTTTCATCTTTTGCACTACCGATGCTGCTGCCATGTCTCCGGTGCCACTTTCTGGTGCCACTTAATTCATTGCCTTCGAGCTTTGTTTGAATTGCATTTTATAACACTTTTTTAATTTGATATTTAATCCATGCATCGGTCGGTTATAATGCTTTTTTATGATTTTACTGCATTTTCGTTTTCTTCTTTTTGAACTCAGTTAATTCCCTGGTTGCCGGGTCTGCGTCAGGCTATAGGTTTCAGAACAGCTGCAGTTGAACCCAACGCGTTAGTCTTGTGACCAGCAGCAGCAGCAACAGCGTCATCGTCCTCATCAGCAGAACGATATTCTTTGGAATTTGTCCGGGCAGTCGACAGTTTTGCTATTGAAATTGCAACCATCAGATGTGGCCCCTACTGTGGGAAACTTCAGCCTCTTTCTGTGTTGTCGACGTCGTTTGAGCTTTAGCGGCCGCAATTTCAGCAGCAGCACCACCAGCAGTCAGTATCAGCAGCAGCAACATCACAATCAACTGCTTTGCTGTAATTAAGTTTTATGCTCGACCAGCCGTTCATGGTCAAAACTACGCATTGCAGAAGGAGGAGAACACGATATAAAATTGAAGGCGATAACGAAGAAGAAGGAGGGGAGTTTTTGAATAAGTGGTAGATGAAAAAAAGGAGATGAAGACGCAGTTGGTGGTCGCCGCATTGGCAGCAAAGGATTTAAAGTTTCAAAGCTGATTAGGCAAAAGTTTGCCGGTCGCTTAATGAAGTCAGTGCGTCTGTCGCAATATATATCTATTTGTGTGTTATATATATATCTTTTGGTATGTACTATATTAACGCACATGCAGACAGACAGCCGTATGTTTAGCCTTAGTCTTCGCAACTGTCACTATCAAGGAACTTGTCGCAGTCCCTCTCCACTCACTGTCAGCATTCTGATATCTATGTCCGGCTTAAGTCCAGTTTTATCTTTTCGTGTTTTTTTTTATTTACACTTTAATTTTTAAGTCTACACTGAACATTTGTATTTCAATATTTTTTTGATTGTATTTTATATAAAATATCGTATTTAAAAAAAATTATCGTATTGTATATAAAATATCGTATTTTATATAAACAAAATCGTATTTTATATAAAATAACGTATATTATATAATATATCGTATATTTTTATAAATTGTATATTTTATATAAAATATCGTATTTTATATAATATATCGGATTTTATATAAAATATCGTATTTTTTATAAAATATCGAATTTTATAAAAAATATCATGTTTAAAAAAATATCGTATTTTTTAAAATATCGTATTTTTTAAAAATATCGTATTTTTTTAAAATATCGTACTGTTTAAAAATATCATATTTTTTATTGTATATAAAATATCGTTAATTACATAAAGTATTGTATTTTAAGTAAAATAACGCATTTTATAAAAAATATGGTATTTTATATAAACTACCGTATTTTACATAAAATGTCATATTTTATATAAAATATCATATTTTATATAAAATATCGTATTTTATATAAAATATTGTATTTTATATAAAATAACGTAATTTATATAAAATATCGTATTTTATATAAAATATCGTATTTTATACAAAATATCGTATTTTATATAAAATATCGTATTTTATATAAAATATCGTATATTATATAAAATATAGTATTTTATCTAAAATATCGTATTTTATTTAAAATATCGTATTTTATCTAAAATATCGTATGTTATATAAAATATCGTATTTTATATTAAATATCGTATTTTATATAAAATATCGTATTTGATATAAAATAACAAAAGTTGGATTTTGTATGGGGAAATTTTATATCATTGGACTTTAATGTGGTGGAATATTGGAATTTAGATTTCAGCGAAAATTTATATTTCGTGTTAAAAAGAATTCTGTTTGTGCGCTGCTCCCTTGTAAATTTATATTTTAATAGAATATGGTAATAAAAAATAAAAAAAAGCGCATTTCTCCAAAATTCAAGATTTTTGTATATTCTATTTTAAAAGGAAAATATTTTGCTTCAAAGATCAAAGAATTTTGTTTCTATGTAGAACAGACTTTGGTTGTGGATAATATATATTTTTTTTTACCACAATTTAATTGAAAAAATACCAAAAAAAATATAAGTCGTTAATTAAATCGTTTCTCAGTGCATATTTGTCTCAATCAAAGCCCGTTGCTCAACCACCGCATGTTGTTCCTCTTGGTCCTCCCACGTCGACCACACTGTGTCCTTTCTTTCATTATTTTGTCGAGTGCAAAAGTTTCACTGCATTCGGTTTGGATTTTGCAGTTAATTGTTTCTGTGCGGTTTTGCAGCAAAACTTTGGACCAAAAACTTTGCAATGCGTTTGCAAAAGTTATTTCCAGAGTTTTTTCTACTCGTACTCGGTCTTGTTGTTGCTGCTACTGGCTGCTTTATCTATAAATATTCATATCGCTAACTTTTGAAAGTTATCTTAATGCACTGGAGCTGTTTGATGCTGCTAGAGTCGCTGCCGCAGCCGCCAATGCAGCTGCCTTAAATACTTTAGCAGCGATGCGCACTGATAAAATGCATCAAAAAACCGCTTTTAAATAATTTAGTGAATTTCAGAGCATTGGCAGGAAATAACAATAAAAGGTTTTCAATCAACGCATGGGCGACTGCAGTGTTGGGGATCCATCCTTTGACAATCCCGCGATTTTTGGAATTTGATAAAAGGAACTTCCAAAATATAATAAATAGGACTAAAAATCTAAAATGGTAGATAACAACTGAATTAATAAAATACTTCCTTAGAGACACATTTTTAGCAGTCTCAAGGCATTTTTTTGAAAGTTTACTATAGAGTTAATATTAAAAATCTGCCTTTTTCTGCATGTCACCAAAATATGCCGGAATTCTGCTTCAAAAATGTTATAAAATCCGGTGATTTATGATCTATGATACAATATATGAACTAAAGTCTACCCTGCGCAATCTTGGAGGTTGTTCACATCGAAATTCATCTCAGAAAGAAAGTGAATATCAGAAATTTTGTGTTTTGATCGTTAGACATTTTTTTCATTCAAACTGAGGTAATTTAATGAACCGAAATAGTGAGAATTATTAAAATAAGGTAGTGAAATTTATCGAACTGAATTAGTGAATTTGTTGCAATGAAGATGTACAGTTTGTGGAATTTATCGAACAGAACTATTGAAATTTATCGAACTGAATTAGAAAAATGTATTAGTATAATTTATCAATCTATAGCGTTTCATTAAGTGATTTCTTGGGTATATTAAAAATAAAGATTTTTTATTTTTCGAACATAATTTTCAAATATAATAATAGCATACAATTAATAACATTGTATTAAATTCAACTTTAAACAGCTAAAAATGTAATTATATTACATTAACGCATAATTTGTTTTTTCGAACATAATATCGAATTTGAAAAATATCCTAATATCAATAAATCAAATAAAATCAATATCATTGGATTAATTTCAACTTAAACAGCTAAAAATGTTTATTGTATTTACGCATAATTTAGTTTTACGAACATAATTTCGAAACTAAAAATAACTTAAAATCAATAATATTGCATTATTTTTAATTTTAACAGCTTAAAATTTAATTATTTGTATTTCCGCATAATTTCGAAAATTCGAAGATAACTTCGAAATATCGAAAATTGTCTAAAAATGCGCATAAAATTAAATTGGATTTTTTTTACTATATCATTTCATTAAGTGATTTGTTAGGTATATAAAAAAAAATATTTTACGAACATAATTTTGAAATTTAACAATAGCCTAAAATTAATAACATTGTATTAAATTCAACTTTAAACAGCTAAAAATGTAAATATATTGAATTTACGCATAATTTCGTTTTTTCGAACATAATGTCGAATTTGAAAAATAACCTAAAATCAACAAATCAAATAAAATCAATAACATTGTATTAAATTCAATTTTAAACAGTTAAAAATGTAATTATATTGCATTTACGCATAATTTAGTTTTTCGAACATAATTTCGAAACGGAAAATAACTTAAAATCAATATAATTGCATTATTTTTAATTTTAACAGCTAAAATTTATTTTTTTTCATTTTCGCTTAATTTCGAAAATTCGAAGATAATTTCGAAAATTCGAAATATCGAACAGTGTCTAAAAATTCGAAAAAAATCAATTTTGAATGCGGTACAGTTTTTTTTACAATGAAATGCAGGTATTTTATGAAGAGATTTTTCCGGCATTGTAAACACTCAACTTCTGTCCCGCCACCACATCCAGATACGACAGATACAAAGAACAGACGCCACAGAACTCATACAATTACAATCGAATTCAATTTCCGTGTTGTGGTTACCAATAGCATCGAGTATCGTGTGTTTTACTTTACAGTCGTCGTAGCAATTTGTATGATTTGATTTTTGTATCTTTTTTCAGTTTTATGCAGTTTTATTTTGTTGTTTTTGTAATTTGTGTTTTTTTTTCTGAAATGTTTTGTACTCTGAACTGGGAATTTTAAAATTTGTGCAGTTTGATTTTTTATTTTTGTAATTTGATATTTTTGTAATTTTGTTGTTTTTGTAATATTTTAAAATTTTATTTTTGTTGTAGTTTTGTGTTTTTTTTTTTAATTTTGGTGTTTTTGTAATTTAATATTTATTGTTTTTGTATTTTTTTTTTAATTTTTGTTGTTTTTGTAATTTTGTGAATTTTGTTACATTTGAGATTTTGTTGTAATTATATTGTATTTGTAATTTCAATATTTTTGTAATATTGATTTTCAATCCTTTTGTAGTTTTAGTCCAATTATTATCAGTTTTCTACTTGTGTTGTTTAGTTTTTCTTAAATGTTTTGAACTCATTTATTCTTAGTCCTCGTACAGTTTTTGTTCTTTTGCTGATTTTCTACTTTTGTCGTTTTTGTTCTTTTACTGTTTCAGTCGTTTTGTTGTTTATGTCTTTTATTGTTTTTGTAAATTTTGTACATTTGTCTTTTTATTGGTTTTGTATTTTTCCTTTTACTTTATTTTGTTGTCCTTTTTCTCTTTTAGTTCTGCTGCCGTTATTGCTTTACATTGTTTTTCAAGGATGCGTTGCATGCATAGATCTGAATCGGCAGCTGCATCTGTAGCTGGCTCTCTTTCGTTCGTTCGTTCGTTGGTTCTTTCGTTAGTTCTGTCGCTTGAGCTCTTGGCGCTATCTCGACCTTCGTCCGTCCTCGGTGCGTCCGTCCGTCTGTTCGTCGTGTTTCACATCAAAGTCTATTGCGCTGCAGTATTTCGATTTTAATTAAACTTGAATTCAATTCGAATTCACATCAAATACTCGGCAATAATAATTGATTGTGTGGTAGGTAGCTCTGTGTGTCTGGGAAGAGTGTAGAAGAGGGCAACTATTCGTTCCGGATATAGTTGGCGGTTGGACAACAACAACACGAAATACAACAAAAAATACAACTTCATTAAAATCCAATGAAATGCTTGCGATGCAATAATATAAAGCGTAAATGTTTTCAATAACTTTTATTAAATATAAAATGAAGATGATTTTTAAGCGGAGAGTATAGCGAAAAGTAGTAGAAAAATCTGAAGATGAAGCTGCAAAAGCCACAGCAGCAGCTACAAAAATAATAATTTAATGTTTAATGAAAAGTTTAATTTAGTAAAAAAATTGAATTATTAGTGAAAATTTGAATTTTTAGTGAAGAATTTAATTTTTAGTGAAAAATTTAAATTTTAGTGAAAAATTGAATTTTTAGTGAAAAATTGAATTTTTAGTGAAAAATTTAAATTTTAGTGAAAAATTGAATTTTTAGTGAAAATTTGAATTTTTAGTGAAGAATTTAATTTTTAGTGAAAATTTGAATTTTTAGTGAAAAATTGAATTTTTAGTGAAATATTGAATTTTTAGTGAAAAATTGAATTTTTAGTGAAAAATTGAATTTTTAGTGAAAAATTGAATTTTTAGTGAAAAATTGAATTTTTAGTGAAAAATGAATTTTTAGTGAAAAATTGAATTTTTAGTGAAGAATTGAATTTTTAGTGAAAAGTCGAATTTTTAGTGAAAATTTTAATTTTTAGTGAAGAATTTAATTTTTAGTGAACATTTGAATTTTTAGTGAAAAATTGAATTTTTAGTGAAAATTTGAATTTTTAGTGAAAAATTGAATTTTTAGTGAAAAATTGAATTTTTAGTGAAGAATTGAATTTTTAGTGAAAAAATTGAATTTTTAGTGAAAATTTGAATTTTTAGTGAAAAATTGAATTTTTAGTGAAAAATTGAATTTTTAGTGAAGAATTGAATTTTTAGTGAAAAAATTGAATTTTTAGTGAAAATTTGAATTTTTAGTGAAAAATTTAATAATTGTGAAAAATTTAATTATTGTGAAAAATTTAATTTTGAGTGAGAAATTGAATTATTAGTGAAAATTTGAATTTTTTAGTGAAAAGTTGAATTTTTAGTGAAAAATTGAATTTTTAGTGAAAATTTGAATTTTTAGTGAAAAATTAAATTTTTAGTGAAAATTTGAATTTTTAGTGAAAATTTGAATTTTTAGTGAAGAATTTAATTTTTAGTGAAAAATTTAATTTTTAGTGAAAAATGGAATTTGTAGTGAAAATTTAAATTTTTAGTGAATATTTGAATTTTTAGTGAAAAATTGAAATATAGTGAAAAATTTAATTTTTAGTGAAGAATTTAATTTTTAGTGAAAATTTGAATTTTTAGTGAAAAATTGAATTTTTAGTGAAATATTGAATTTTTAGTGAAAAATAGAATTTTTAGTGAAAAATTGAATTTTTAGTGAAAAATTGAATTTTTAGTGAAAAATTGAATTTTTAGTGAAAAATGAATTTTTAGTGAAAAATTGAATTTTTAGTGAAGAATTGAATTTTTAGTGAAAAGTCGAATTTTTAGTGAAAATTTTAATTTTTAGTGAAGAATTTAATTTTTAGTGAACATTTGAATTTTTAGTGAAAAATTGAATTTTTAGTGAAAATTTGAATTTTTAGTGAAAAATTGAATTTTTAGTGAAAAATTGAATTTTTAGTGAAGAATTGAATTTTTAGTGAAAAAATTGAATTTTTAGTGAAAATTTGAATTTTTAGTGAAAAATTGAATTTTTAGTGAAAAATTGAATTTTTAGTGAAGAATTGAATTTTTAGTGAAAAAATTGAATTTTTAGTGAAAATTTGAATTTTTAGTGAAAAATTTAATAATTGTGAAAAATTTAATTATTGTGAAAAATTTAATTATTGTGAAAAATTTAATTTTGAGTGAGAAATTGAATTATTAGTGAAAATTTGAATTTTTTAGTGAAAAGTTGAATTTTTAGTGAAAAATTGAATTTTTAGTGAAAATTTGAATTTTTAGTGAAAAATTAAATTTTTAGTGAAAATTTGAATTTTTAGTGAAAATTTGAATTTTTAGTGAAGAATTTAATTTTTAGTGAAAAATTTAATTTTTAGTGAAAAATGGAATTTGTAGTGAAAATTTAAATTTTTAGTGAATATTTGAATTTTTAGTGAAAAATTGAAATATAGTGAAAAATTTAATTTTTAGTGAAGAATTGAATTTTTAGTGAAAAATTGAATTTTTAGTGAAAAATTGAATTTTTAGTGAAAAATTGAATTTTTAGTGAAAAATTGAATTTTTAGTGAAAAATCGAATTTTTAGTGAAAATTCGAATTTTTAGTGAAAATTCGAATTTTTAGTGAAAAATTGAATTTTTAGTGGAAAATTGAATTTTTAGTGGAAAATTGAATTTGTAGTGAAAAATTGAATTGTTAGTAAAAAGTTAAATTTTTAGTGAATAATTTAGTTTTTAGTGAAAAAATTAATTAATGTTATTAAAGATAATTATAGACAATTTAAAGTCAACTTTAAAATTAAAATCTATACTTTGTCAAATAATCTAATTTTAATTTTCAATATTTTTAGTAAAAAAAAATTATTTGGTATGAAGAAATACTTTTAATTTAAAATTGAGTATCTTGTAAAAAAAAAATCATTTATTAAAACATTAAATCTTTTTCTATTCTTTTTTCTATTATTTTTCAAATTTTTTGTATTAAAATTAAAAATTATCTCATTAAATTTTAATACATTTTTTATTAAACATTTTTCTGCTTAAATGAAATATTTCAAATTAAAATATTTTAAATTAACTAAAATTATTATTTATTCTTTCTTTTATTTTAAATAATATAATTTTAAATTATTTATATTTTGCTTAATATATTCATATTAAAAAAAGGTATAAGCTGCTCATACCTCACATGGTACTTAAAATTCATAAAATTCTCTTATATTGCAGAGAATTAACTTTTGTTTGAAATTCAAAAAAATAATGACTTTAAAACAACGTTTTTCAAACATCAAAAAGCTTAATACAAAAATTCTTTAATACCACGTGCATAACTTCTAAAGCGCCACCGCCAGCAAACAGCGCCAGTCAAGCGAATATTTTGAATATTTTTGGTTTGATTTTTTTTTCTATTTTATGTGTGTTGGTTTTATTTAACATTTACTGCTGCGCTTAATCGTAGCACTTAGTAGAGAACAAAAGCGCATCAGTCGGCAGGTGAATTTTGCCTTTTGGAATAAATGCCAAAGCCACCGAGAGCTCGCCGCACAGGCCGCACAAACCGTACTGCACAGCAAAAGCCAAAGCAGCAGTCAGGCGGAACAGCAGCCCAACAGCCGTCAACCAGTCACTCAGTGAGTTAGTCGGTCACTGGGCCAAGGTGGCGTTGGCGGCAAAGACGTCGTGGCGCCGCCATCAGAAATTCTGCAAAATTTACTGACTGCGGCGTGTCGAAGGCGGCTGCTGACAGTTAACAGCTTCAATGGAAAGTGTGCTCAAATTAACAGACGTTTAAAATGAGACAAGATTTAAGAAGGTGTGGAAAGTTCTGATATTAAAAACTATTTAAAATTCAAGTTTTTAATAAAATCCAAAGGTTCACTAAAAATATAATTTTTCATTAAAAATTCAAATTTTTAATAAAAATGCAATTTTTAACTAAAAATTCAATTTTTAACTAAAAATTCAATTTTTAACTAAAAATTCAATGTTTAACTAAAAATTCAATTTTTAACTAAAAATTCAATTTTTAACTAAAAATTTTTAACTAAAAATTCAATTTTTAACTAAAAATTCAATTTATAACTAAAATTCAATTCTTCATTAAAAATTCAATTTTTCACATAAATTAAATTTTTAACTAAAAATTCAATTTTTAACTAAAAATTCAATTTTTACTAAAAATTCAATTTTTCACTAAAAATTAAATTTTCCACTAAAAAATACAATTTTTAACTAAAAATTGAATTTTTAACTAAAAATTGAATTTTTAACTAAAAATTCAATTTTTAACTAAAAATTCAATTTTTAACTAAAAATTCATATTTAACTAAAAATTCAATTTTTAACTAAAAATTAAATTTTTAATTAAAATTCAATTTTTAAGTAAAAATTCAATTTTTAACTAAAAATTAACTTTTTCACTGAAAATTCGATTTTTCACTAAAAAAAATCCATTTTCTAACTAAAAATTCAATTTCTAACTAAAATTATAAAATAAATTAACTAAAAATTCAATTTTTAACTAAAATTTCAATTTTTCACTAAAAATTCGATTTTTCACTAAAAAAAAAATTATTTTTCACTAAAAATTTAATTTTTCACTAGAAATTCAATTTGTAACTAAAAATTCAATTTTTATCTAAAAATTCAATTTTTAACTTAAAATTCAATTTTTAACTAAAAATTCAATTTTTAACTAAAAATTAAATTTTTAACTAAAAATTCAATTTTAAACTAAAAATTCAATTTTTAACTAAAAAATCGATTTTTAACTAAAAATTCAATTTCTAACTAAAATTATAAAGAAAATAATTTTTCACAAAAAAAACAAATTATTACTAAAAATTTTAAATTTACAAGATTGAAATTTTATACAATTTATATTTTTAATTATTTGAAGCATATTTAAATATATTAGAAAATGTTTAAAATATTCAAAAATGTAGAAATTTATTCAAAAATATTGAATTTAAATTTACAGTTTAAATTAAAATAATTTGAGTCTTTCTTAAATTGTTGGAAACACCTTGTCGCATGTGCAACATTTAATTGTATAAATTTTATTAATAATTTTAAATAATTTAAAACATATGCATGTGTTAGATAAATGTATGTGTAAAATATAAAATATTCAAATTAGTAATATTAAATTAATTTTGTGTTACTACTACGCACCACATGACGTATGAGTGTTTGGTTTTGTCTGAAGGCAAATATTTAAAAGTGGCAAAATACTTAAGTGTCTTGCTTTTAATTACAACTGTATCCAAGCATAATTGGCAACATATAATTGTGCAAATTTCATATTTGAATGAACAGCATACATGGTGAATGCTGCTCATTCAAAAATGACCACAATTACAATTATGAAGACTTTGCAAGGCTTTTACAGTTCAGCATGCTATGATATACATTTACATACAGCAAATTATTTAAAATACTAGCCATCTAATGCTAACTGTGTTCAAAGTTCAAAGTCAAGCATTTCAAACATTTAAAGCATTTATTATTTCAACTGCCCTTTGCTAAGGGCGCAATTTCTGTAAATTAAATTATTTAAAATCACAAATTAAAGCTCAATTCATTTGTATTTGCATTGCTTTGTCGCACTTAATAATAACATTAATTTTAAATTAATTTACAGTCTTCGTAAGCGAACTAACAAAGCAAGCACAACATGACGTATGTGTGATTTTAATTTATAAGTGATTACCTTGAAATGCCTATAACTTTTAGAACAATTCATATAATTTATTTATTTAAATGGCATTTTAAAGCTGATGAATTCAGCTTTCATGACATATGCAATATGCTATATTCTAATGTTTAGTTACTTGCATAAAAAATCATCAATTTTCATTTATGTTTTTTTATCAAATTTTTCTTTTTTTGTTTGTCAAACACGCCTCTTTTTGACCACTCGTTTTTCCGCATTTGACTGGTGCAGCCAATTGGTGTTTGAAAAATATGCTGGATACGACGACTACTACTGCTGCTGTTGTTACTGCTTATTTGCGAGCTCATTTTTCAGCAGGCCTTCATGACTGCCATGCCACATGCATAAATCTCTGAACTGCAAAGAACGAGGACATTTTTTTTATTTTCTCCACTGTTTGTGTATGTTTTATTGTTGTTTTTGCTTGTGCAGCCAACATATCACAGATACACATACACACCGACAAAGCAATGCAGACACACATGACCACACTTTGCAAACTACACAAATGTACACTGAGCGTATTTAATATTAATAGTAAGTAATTAATAAAAAAATAATAATTTTAATAAATATGATATATTTTTATATATTTTGTTATTTAATATTTAAATAGTATTTATTAAATAATATAATAAAAAAACGTTGAATAAAATTTACATTTTTCGATTTATGTATTTAAAAGAAAAATTACACTACACAATAACCATTGTGCGCAGAAATCAATACTATTTTTTTTATAATGTAAAATGACTCCCTGATTCTAAAAATATGGTTTAAAAATTTTCTTTTGGATAGGTTTACAAGATATCGGCCAATAACTTTTGAACCGAGCTTTCATAAAGGTGGTCACATATTTTTGTAAATATCTTGCGTTCTAAATAAGTCATATGATTAGGTGTTATATCAAATCAAAGGTAATTAAAAATCCAATAAACATTTCTCACAACATTTTTACATTCGTTCACTAGTTTAGAATAACTCGAAGGAAGAATTTGAAAAAAAAATTTAAATCAAAAAAATTTAAATCAATATTTAACAAATTGGAAAATCGAAATCGAAAAAGTAAGATAATACACAGTTCGTAATATTCCAAAATTAGTCCACACTCTTTTGAAGAAATTAAGCTATTAATGACAAAAATATATGCGTAATATTTGAGGATAAAAAAATGTATGTGAGAGCATCAGGTTTCAAAAAGGTCAGCACAGATATTTTCAAATATTATTCGTTTTAATTAACTGATTTGATTAAGTTTTATACCAAATAAAAGATAATTAAAAATTCAATAAACATTTCTCACAACATTTTATAATTGGTTAATTAGTTTGAGAAAATTCTATAGAAGAACTCAAAATAGATTTTTTTTACCAAAATTTAAAAATAGGCTCAAAAATGAAGAAGAAAAACTGTGGGCGGATAAAGCTCATTTTTTAAGCACGTATTGATAGATGCTAGTTTATAACTAATTTTAAATTTTATAACTTTATTTTGAATACTTTACGAGATATGGAGTCCAAAGAAGTAAATCCATATCTTGTATGGGATGTAGTTGAGTACAACGACTAATTCGATTCATTATCGAACAAAGAATTAATATTTTACTAAAGTATATTAAAAATAAATTTCATCATATTCGGCGCGGCAGTTTTCAAGTTATCGTGTATAGGCGAACAGACAGATGGTCATATATAATTCGACTCGAAAAGTCATTTTGATGAAAAAATGCATACTTTATCATACCAGTCACACCTCCTAAGAGGTGCTAAAATATTCGCGCATACATTTTAAAAACCTTTAACCCATGAGTATAGGGTATAATAATAAAAATGGGATTTTTTAGTTTACACTAAATTGCAATGCTTTCACATGAATTGTTCTATTCTCAAAACTAATTCATAAATTTCTGTAATTTTTGCGATATTCCTTGAGAAAGATGCAGGCTAATTTTGGAATATTACAAATTGCGCATCATCCCGCCTTTTTAATTTTTCTAAATTTTTTAATTGCAGCTTTGGTCGAAATTTGTGTCAAAAAATAACATTTTTCGAACTATTCTATATAATTCTCTCAAACCAGTAAACCAATTTTAAAATATTTTGTGAAATTTTTATTGGATTTTTAATTATCTTTTAATTGGTATAAAATTTGTTCAAATCAGTTTTAAAAATCGCGAAAGATTTGCAAATATCTGTGACAACCTTGTTGAAAGCTCAGTTTAAAACTTATTGTGTGATATCTCGTAAACTTATCAATACAGTTCTTTTTAATTCATATATTTAAATTCTACGGGTCATTTTCAATATTTCGCGGACTTTTTTTCTCATTTCATTGTGTAGTGCTATTGAAATTGATAATTTGGGTTTACAAATAAAATCGTTAATATATCTTTAAAATCTCGTTTGCTGGGTTTTTAATTTTCTCAGTGTACTTTCAGCAAATACACACATGTTTAGTAATAGAAAAAACATACATGTCGTGATTTGGTTTTCTTTTTGTTTTTTTGTGAATTTGTTTACGCTCTGAATGAGATGCGCGCTCAACGACGACTTTAGTGATTTTTTCACAATTTTCTCTATTTTTTTTATTGTTCTTCTTGTTATTTCTGTACTTTTTCTATTTCATTTTGCTGTTTGTTAACAATGTTTCGTGCAAGAAATAGAAACCACGACCAGCACCAGAACGACGTCGTCATTTTCTCTGATGATTTATTTTGCCAATTTTGTTGTTGCGGTTGTCATCGTTGTTGTTGGTTGCGCTTTTGTGTTTCTATTTTTTTTTTCTATATTTCAGCCACCTAAAGTCGACCATAAATCATGGCCGCATTCACCATTTTTACCAGTTAAAAATGCCGCTTCCGGTTGCGTCGCTTTGAGCCGCTGCTACTGCGGCGGCTACAAGTTTTGACGCTGATGCTAATTTTTTTCTACTTCGGTTTTGTACGCGCTTCACCCAACAAAACAGCGCACTGTGCGGCAGCAACAGCGCTGCCTCTTCAGCGCCTTAATTTGCAGAGTCATTAAAAAGTTTGGCGGCGAAGTAATCGTCATCGTCGTCGCCGCCGCAGCAGCAACATCAACAACAACGCATTAGCATTTCCGACGGTGTTCGGTGCTCGCCAACACTTTTTGCAAAATTTGGAACTTTGTATTTGAATGCAGCGCGCGAGGCGCAATAAAACTTTACGACACAACACGAGAGGAAGTCGAAGTGAGTTTTAAGAGGGTGCACAAGCTACCTAGAGGGTATCAAAAAGGTTTAACTGAATACTGAAGGTTGTTGTGGGGGTATTTTTTGTGGAGGGTAAATTTCAGAGGCTGCTACTAGAGTTTGAGAGGTTTCTGGGGCTGCAATAAGGGTGTGAGGAGTTACAAGAGCCTTTTAAAGGTTTATAAAGGTAACGTGAAAGTTGTTGCAGGTTGCAAAAGAATACTAAGAACTATGTCCTGAAATCATCAGTTGATAGAAGATGCTTTTAGAGGATTCAGGAGGTCACAAAGAGTTTTAAGAGGGTGCACAGTCTACCTAAAGGGTATAAAAAAGGTTTCACTCAGTACTAGAGACTGGAGGGTATTTTTGGTTAGAAAAAGAATGCAGGAGGCTGCTAGTAGAGTTTGAGAGGTTTTGTATGGCTGCAGAGAGGGTGTGAGAAGTTACTAGTGGTTTCATAGGTTTTAGAAGGTAAGGTAGAAACGTTTGCAGGTTGCAAAAGAATGAAAAATGCTGGTGTGCAGAGTTTTGCAGGTCCAGGTCAGTTGATAGAAGAGGCTTTTAAAGGGTTCAGGAGGTCGCAGGTAGTTGTTGGAGTTTTTTTTTGCAATGAATGCTAGAGCTACTAGAGGTAGAGCTTAGAAGGTTCAGAGAGGATATTGTTGAGGAGCTAATTGTTGGTGGAGAGAATCCAATAATAAGCAACAAACTTAAAATAGTATCAAGCAGGTTCTAAGATGGTGTGCGTAAACATTAGACATTTATAGACTTCATGAAGTGGCAGTTGGTTTTTCGAAAAAAAGAGAAGTCTGTTAGTGGGGCTCAACAGGTTCCAGGAGGGCATATAAAGGGTTTTTCAACAGGCACGCTACAAAAGTAGAGCGACAGGGACAGCAAACGACGCCATATTTCTTGCCGCTCTTTTGACATTTCTCTACAGTAAGGTTTGCCATGTCATGATGGAAAGATATACGAATTCGAATTTCGGTAGTAAATATTAATAATTTCGATTAGTTGTTGGCTCGTATATCTTTCCATCATGAAATGGCAAACCTTACTGAATAGAAATGTCAAAAGAGCGGCAAAAGAGTGAAATATGGCGTCGATTGCTGTCCCTGTCGCGCTACTTTTGTATCATCCCTGTTGAAAAACCCTTGAAAAAAACTTTTGTAGCACTCTTATTGAAAAACCCTTGATTAGTTCCAAAAAGTTACAAAGAGGAGAAAGATTGTTAAAAAAAGTAATTGACTGCTAGTAAAGTTAAGGATATGCGAACATGATGAATAAATGGTAGAGGCTGTGAGAGGTATCCAGAGCCTACGGAAATATATTACGAATGGGTCTAGTTTTGTCTTTTTTATATGAAACCAATCGGCAACTTTAACATGACATTGTGATAGGAAGGCGTCAATTAACACCTCTTGACCTGATTTGAAGATTTTAAACTGAATCAAAATCTCCAATTGAAGACCAGTTCAGTGATAGAGGTCTGAATGCCGTTGAAGACCAGTTCAATGATAGGTTAAATGTATGAATGAGGTGTTAATTCATCATCACAACGCCAAGTTTAAATTGCCGTTTGTTTTCATATAAAGGGGGCAGAACTTGGGCTGATTCATAATATTAGGAAAGATGACTTTTAATTGATATTACCAGCTGTTGAGAGTATTCGAGTAATTACAAGAGGCTCTTAAAGGTTTCAGATGCTGGCAGCAAGATGTTAGAATATTCAAAAGACTGTTATATCTCTGTTAGTAGGGCTACAAAGACTCTGAATGGGTGTATATTGCATATGCGCATGTAGAAGAGGCTATTGGGAGTATTCAGAGATGGCAGGAGTGATACAAAAAGTAGTCTTATAGAGCCTAACGGGTTATGATATAGTGTAAGTGAATTATTGAAGTGTCTAGGGGGTATTGTAAAATGAATGGTAGGGAATTTACAAAAGAAGGTTCCAAAAAGGTGTATATTGAATAAAATGCCTACTGTATGCTTAGAGGTTTTGGATTACTGGAAATTTATCGATGTTTTAATGAGAAGTGTTAAATGTACCTAGTAGGATTAAGAAAGTATCAAGAGGGTGATAGTAGATGTGAATAATTAACAGATTCTTGTGGAAGTTTTAGAATGCGGAAACAGTTTGTTTAAGTTACTGGTGACATACTAGATTTTTCAAAGGACCAACTAAGGGATGTAGGATGATTTAAAATCTTCTTAGAGGTCTCAGCTTTTGCGGGGGTTGCAAAATAGAGTTTAGAATATAACAAGAGGATACATTGACGGTCTGTATAGAAACATATTGTATAGAAAGAGCTTTTAAAAGGTAGTTGGCAGTAGTTAGAGGCACCAAACAAATGCACGTACTTACTAAAAGGTTTAAAGGAGTGCGTAGGTAAAAAATGCTCTTAAAAGATTTTGGTAGTTGCTGAGAGGTATTCAACAAAATCTTAGGACATTCATGTGGCTACCTAGAGAAAATACAAATAGCTATAAGAGATCAAAAGGGTTCTGTAGATGGTTGAGGCTCCTAACACATGCTAAAGGCTGCTATAGAATTCAAATGAATTAGTAGAGGCAATTAGTAGGCTTTTGAATTTGTCGAGACGTTGCAAAGTAGAAGAGAAACGATCAAGATTTTTATTTATTGATGATTAAGAAGGTTAACGACAGCTGTAAGAACTTACTAGTGGTGCTCAAAAGGTTCCAAAGAAGTTACTTAAGTTCGTGACTTGATAGCAAATGGATTAAAAGGTTAAAGCAGATGCTTTAATATTGCAAAGTGAAGTTTAGTGGGTGCATCGAGGCTCTGTGTAAAAACAAAAAGTACTCGGGGGGGTTTAAAAGGTGTTCACCAGCTGTTGAAGGTTCCAAACAAATGCTAGGGGCTGTAATAGAATTAAACGACTTGCCTAAAGTTTCAAAAAAAATGCTGTTGCTTGTTAAACGCGCAGGTTTTGTTAGCGAAATTGCCAAAATGCGCGGCAACAACAAAAAAAAAAACAAATAAGAAAACTTAACAACATTTTTGAGTAGCACGTAAAAGCAATTTTGCAAAGCAACTTGTGCGGTTTGAGGTTCTTTTTATTTTTAAAAATTATTTTATATTCTTTTTGTTGTTATTGCTGTTCTTGTTATTATTATTTACTTTTTGAAGCATGTTTTATAGCAAACTTTGTTACCGCGAAATTGTGGACAAAGCAGCGAGTTTTAAGTGAATTTTGCATATTTGCAAAATTCTTCTAGATGATGAAGAAAAAGTAAAAGAAGAAGAAAAAGCAGCACTGAGTAGCATTCAACTTTGAGGCAGCAACAAAGCAGCATACCCAGCACCAGCGGCAGTAGAAGCAGCAGCAGCCTTGAGGCGAGACGCAAAATGTTGCAATAAAACTCTGAAATAAGCTGCATGTTTCACAGCAACATATACTACAAGACATATAAATCTGAAAATTGTTCAACTTATTGCGCTGCTTCATGTTTGTTGCTTTGGTTTTGGTTTGGTTTTACGGCAACAACACATTAAAATTGTTGCAACAGCAACCTACGCAACACACAACGACAACAGCAACAACAACAACAGCAACAACGACAATAACAGCAAACCGCCGTCGTACACCAAACAACGAAGTCGCCGTCGTGTTGACCTTAAAATGTTGTGCGTTCTGACTCGTTGGCTGCAGTTCGTATGGAAAGCAACGAGCAATGAGTAACGAGTTGAGCTGCAGTGGCAGTGGCAGTGACGAAAGGGGGGTCACAATAGACACGGAAAGAAATTAAAATAACGTTTTTGAAAGATTTAATAACAAAAATAAAATAAAAATATATTTAGTAATTATATTATGTAATAAATTAAGATTAGTTAAAAATAATTTTGTTGTAAAAAATTAAAAAAAAATATATATTTAAAAAGTTTAATTTCATTTAAAAATTTAATTTTTAGTGAAAAATGGAAATTTTACTGAGAAAATTATCAATATCTTTTTGTTTAAAAATAAATTTAATTAAAATTTAATTAAAAAATAAATTAAAAAAGTAAATTTTTACTGAAAATTTGAATTTTTAGTGAAAAATTGAATTTTTAGTGAAAATTTGAATTTTTAGTGAAAAATTGAATTTTTAGTGAAAAGTGTTATTTTCACTTCAAAGTTGAATGTTTGTTATAAAATTGGAATTTTATTTAAAAAATTAATTACAACTTAAAAATTATTTTTTTGTTCAAATTTAAATTTTTGTTATTTTTTATCTTGATTTAAAAATTAATTTTTTGCTCAATATTGAATTTTTTGTTCTAAATTGAAAATTCAAAAATGAATTTTTATTTAAAAAAAAAGAATTTGTAGTTAAATATTGAGTTTTTAGTTTAAATTTGAATTTTTTTGTTTGTTTTAAATAGATTTTTTATTTTTAAATAAAGTTTTAGTTCTAAATTGATTTTGTAGTTCAAATTTGAATTTTTTTGTCCAAAATTATTATTTTTTTATACTAAATTGAACTTTTTATATAATATTAATATTTTTTTATTCGAAATTGATTTTTTTTTATGCAAAATCGATTGTTTCTTTAAAATTGAATTTAAGTGTGAAAAAGTTATTTTTTCAAAATTGATTTTTTTTATTTTCAAAATTAAATTTTTGGTTCAAAAAAAAATTTAGTTAAAAAAAAGAATTTTTAGTTCAAACATGAATTTTTAGTTTTGAATTTGATTTTTTTTTTTAATTAATTTAGAATTTTTTATTTTGTGGAAAGAAACTCTGAAGTCTATTCGTAGCAAATTTAATTTTTTGTTTAAAATTGTTTAAAATCAAAATTTTTCAAAATGAATTTTAAATTCAAAAAGAATTTTTTATTCAAAATTGAATATTTTAATCCAAATTGAATTTTTGATTCTAAGTTGATTTTTTTTTTATTAAGAACTGATTTTTTCCTTTTATAATTGAATTTAGATGTGCAAATGTTTTTTTTATTTTTCTGAAAATTGATTTTTTCTTTTTCTGAAAATTTATTTTTTCTATTCAAAATTAAATTTTTGGTTAAAAAAAAGAATTTTTAGTGAAAAAAAATAATGTTTAGTTCAATGAATTTTAAGTTTTAATTTTTTTCTAAATTGGATTTTTATTGATTTTAAAGTTCAAACATGAAATTTTTATTCAAAATCGATTTTTTTTCTTTAAAATTTAATTTAATTAATTTTAATTCATGTATTTTTTAAATTGAATTTTGTTCTTCAAATAATTTATTTTTTTCAAATGTTTTTTTTTTCAATTTTTTTTTTTTTCAAAATTGTTTTTTTTTTTGTGCAAATGAAATATTTAGTTCAAAAATGAATTTATAGTTTAAAAAATTATTTAGTTCAAAATTGAATTTTTGGTCAAAAATTGCTTTTTTTTATTCTAATTGTTTTTTTTTTTTAAATTAAATTTTATGTACAAGAGAATTTTTGATCTAAATTGAGTGAAAACATTAATTTTTCTATTCAAAACCTATATATTTTTTTTTTCATAACTGATTTTTATTCAATATCGAATTTTTATTTAATATCGAATTTTGAATTTCAAAATTGTGTTTTTAATGCAAACTTAAATTTTTTATTCAAACATGAATTTTTGTTCAAAATTGAATTCAATTCAATTTAAATTAAATTTCAAAATTGTATTTTTAGTGACAAATTGATTTTTTCTTTGCGTGTAGTTGCAGCAGTGTGGGCGGCAAGCAACCAATATTGCCAACGTTGTTGCAAGGTTTTGCTGTAGTTGTTGTTGCTGCTGCTGTTGTTGCTACTGCTATTGATGTTGCTGCCTCCTGAATAAATGAATTTTATTTGGCGAATATTTGCGAATTTACATTTTGTTGAACGTTAAAAGTTGAAAGTGTGGCAACTTGCTAAAGTGATAAAAACATTTTTATTGTTTGTTGCCATTTATTATAGTTATTGTTGTTGTTGTTGCTGTTATTAAACAACAACAATAAACAGCATTTAAAAGCAATAAAAACCCAACAATAAACATTGCGCATAGCATTTAAAAGGTTTTTTATATGCAAAAATTTATAAATTTATTTAATAATTGAAAATGCATTTTAATTAAATATTTTTTAGCAAAACTAAAAGTTGCCAAGTGCAGACTAAATAAAGATAGAAAAAAAATTGAAATCAGTAGCAGTAAAGAAGAAAAGTCTTCAGAAGAATGAATCAGGAAATGGTAGAGAAAATGTTGCAGAAAATGATTCCGAAAAATTATGCAGCAAAATGAGGTAATAAATGTTGGTTGTAAAAAAAATACATTAATAAGTATCTGGTTAGGGCATTGTTTGAGGCATAAACACGAGGTAAACGAGGCATAAAAGAGAAAAATCTCATAAAAACAACGGCATGAACATGCGACATAAACAGCAGCATTGAATGAGGCCTTAAAAAAGTAAATTTGAAGATGTCTCATAAAGAAGGTGAAAAACAAAAGGGTAGAAAAAAAAACGGGTATGAAGCGTATAAAAACAAAGTAAGTGCAAAGTGCGAGAAATATAGAATTTAAGATTGGCACAGAGAGCAATGTCTGTCAATATAAAAAAAAAACAAAGAGAAGGGAAGGATTTATTTTTTGTCTAGTGTATATGTACACTGAAGAACCTCAGTAAAAATAGATTTAATGTTGATTTCAAAATCACACAAGTAAATGAGGATAGTAAAATTAAATTATATAGATTTTGAACAAGGACTCCAGGGCTACATTTAGAGTTAATGGTTGATTTTATGTGGCGCAGAGATGATTACAACTAAAATTGAATTTTAGATAAAAATTGAATTTTAGCTAAAAATGGAATTTTTAGTGAAAATTTTAATTTTTAAGTGAAAAATTGAATTTTAAGTGAAAAATTGAATTTTAAGTGAAAAATTGAATTTTTAGTGAAAAATTGAATTTTTAGTGAAAAATTGAATTTTTAGTGAAAAATTGAATTTTTAGTGAAAAATTGAATTTTTAGTGAAAAATTGAATTTTGAGTGAAAAATTGAATTTTGAGTGAAAAATTGAATTTTTAGTGAAAAATTGAATTTTTAGTGAAAAATTGAATATATAGTGAAAAATTGAATTTTTAGTGAAAATTTGAATTTTTAGTGAAAAATTGAATTTTTAGTGAAAAATTGAATTTTTAGTGAAAAATTGAATTTTTAGTGAAAAATTGAATTTTTAGTGAAAAATTGAATTTTTAGTGAAAAATTGAATTTTTAGTGAAAATTTAAGTTTTTAGTGAAAAATTGAATTTTTTAGTGAAAAATTGAGTTTTTAGTGAAAAATTGAATTTTTAGTGAAAAATTGAATTTTTAGTGAAAATTTGAATTTTTAGTGAAAATTTGAATTTTTAGTGAAAAATTGAATTTTTAGTGAAAATTTGAATTGTGAGTGAAAATTTGAATTTTTAGTGAAAAATTGAATTTTTAGTGAAAAATTGAATTTTTAGTGAAAAATTGAATTTTTAGTGAAAAATTGAATTTTTAGTGAAAATTTAAGTTTTTAGTGAAAAATTGAATTTTTTAGTGAAAAATTGAGTTTTTAGTGAAAAATTGAATTTTTAGTGTAAAATTTAATTTTTAGTAAAAAATTGAATTTTGAGTAAAAATATGAATTTTTTGTGAAAAATTTAATTTTTGTGAAAATTTTCAATTTTTTGATACATTAAAAAATTATAATAAAAATTAAAATTTAAACATAAGACCAAATTTCTCCAAAATATAAAATATCTCTAATTAAAAAATCAATTATAATTCTACCAATTAAAAAACCTACATTTAAATTCCTAAAATCGCAACATCAAAAAACTATTTACTCACATTGTTTAGTAAAAGACTTTCAAAATCATTTTAATTCTCAGAAACGACACAATAACTACCTTAAAACCCCCATTTCGAATCACATGAAAGCTCAGTAAAATTAAATAATAACAATGCTTAAAACAATGGATACCGAGGACATTCGAAAAATTAGGTTAACTGACTGAACTGCACAGGACAGGACTGCACAATGGAGGAGGAAAATGTTGTAAGACGTTATTGTGAGCTAAATAAATGCGCGAATAATCAAACGAATTGAGAGCTATAGAGATTAGGCTTAAAGCAATAAAAAGAAACCCAAACCAAATAAACAGAAAAAGAAATGGCAGTGAATTCTATGAAATTCGAGGTAAAGAAATGAAAATTTCGTATTAAATATAATGAAACAATATGAGGAGGGTTTGTATAAAACGGTAGAATTTTACAGAGCACAATAGAAATAGACAAACATACTAAATGATTCGCTGTTTAGATAAAGAAATTCATGAACAGCATTAAAATGAATTCAAAAGGGTAGCGCATTAGAATAGCAAAAAAGAACAGAGGCTGATTTCGAGGTATGTCGAACGTAGAGCAATTAAGGAAGACAGTCAGGCAGATAAAGTATTTATATTGTATGCGAAATAGTTAATGGAATATAAAACGAAAACGAGACAACAAAAAAACTAATTGTAAAACAAATTAGAGAAAACTAAACAAAATGGGCAAATGTAAAGAATATTCGGGGCAGAAAAAAACGAAAAATGAAATAGAATTTTCAATTCAACAGGAAAGCCTTATTCCAACGAATGCAACAATGTATAAAATAGATTTGCGAAATCAATTAAAAAACCATTTAAGTATAGAATTTAATTAGTTTTGCTACTGCTTCAATATTGGTTTTGAGCAGAAAAACGGAAAAAGAAAAATACAAAAATTTAAAAGTTAAAAAAAGATATTTAAAAAAAAAATTAGCAACAGCGAAAACCATTTAAATTCTGTTCTTTGCGCTACAGAAACAACGTTTCATTATCTCTGGTTATTTGAACAATTGATGAAACAATAACAATTATCGAAAGAATAACAATGAGCTAACGGTAACAAAAGGCAGCCATTTGCAATGGGAAAACTGAAATTTTCGTTCGTTTAAAGACGATGCAGTTACATTTCATGGCGCGAATTGAGTTTTTTAGTGAAAAATTTAATTGAATGAGATATCTAATTTTTATTGATTTTAGTAAAAAATTTAATTTTGAGTGCATCATTGAATTTTGAGCAATATATTGAATTTAAATTTTTAGTGCAAATTAATTTTATGACTATATACATTGAATTTAAATTTTTAGTGCAAATTAATTTTATGACTAAAAATTTCAATTTTGAGTAAAAATTCAATTTTAAGTGAAAATTTTAATTATGAGTGAAAATTTTAATTTTTAGAGAAAATTTGAAATTTTAGTGAAAAATTGAATTTTGAGTGAAAATTTGAATTTTTAGTGAAAATTTGAATTTTGAGTGAAAATATGAATTTTGAGTGAATATTTGAAATTTGTGTGCAAAATTGAATATTGAGTTAAAATTTCAAATTTGAGTGAAAAATTTAATTTTGAGTGAAAATTTTAATTTTGAGTGAAAATCTGAAATTTGAGTGAAAATTTGAATTTTGAGTGAAAATATGAATTTTGAGTGAATATTTGAATTTTGAATGAAAATATGAATTTTGAGTGAAAATTTTAATTTTGAGTGAAAATATGAATTTTGAGTGAAAAATTGAAATTTGAGTGAAAAATTGAATTTTGAGTGAAAATCTGAATTTTTAGGGAAAATTTGAATTTTTAGTGAAAATATGAATTTTGGGTGAAAAATTGTATTTTGTGTGAAAAATTTAATTTTGAGTGAAAATTTGAATTTTAAGTGAAATTTTGAAGAGTGCGAAATTTAATTTTGATTGAAAAATTTACTTTTTGTTGAAATATTGGAATTTGAGAGCAAAATTGAATTTTGAGTGAAAAACCGAACTTGCGATTAAAATTTTAATTTTTAGTGAAAATTTGAATTTTGAGTGAAAATTTAATGTTGAGTGAAAAATTTAATTTTTGTTAAAAATTTAATTTTTAATGAAAAATTTAATTTTGGGTGATATATATAAATTTGAGTGAAAATTTTAATTTTGAGTAATAAGTTGAATTTTGAGTGATACATTGAATTTTGAGTGAAAATCTGAATTTGGAGTGAAAAATTGAATTTTGATTGAAAAATTGAATTTTTGAAAAATTTGAATTTTGAGTAAAAATTTCAAATTTGAGTGAAAATATGAATTTTGAGTGAAAATTTGAAATTTGAGTGAAAAATTGAATTTTGTGAAAAATTGAGTTAAAATTTTAAATTTAAGTAAAAAATTGAATTTTTAGTGAAAATCTGAATTTTGTTTGAAAATTTGAATTTTGAGCGAAAAATTGAATTTTGATTGAAAAATTTAATTTTGATTTATATACATATATAAATTTGAGTGAAAATTTGAATTTTAATTGAAATTTTGGAGATTGAGTGGAAAATTGCATTTTGAGTGATATATATAAATTTGAGTGAAAAATTGAATTTTAATTGAAATTTTGAAGATTGAGTGCAAAATTGAAAATTGAGTGCGAAATTCAATTTTGAGTGAAATTTTTAATTTTTAGTGAAATATATATGGGTGAAAATGTGAATTTTAAATGAAATTTTGAAGATTGAAAATTGAATTTTGAGTGGAAAATTTAATTTTTATATTTGAGTGCAAAATTGAATTTTGAGCGAAAAATTGAATTTTGAGTGAAAAATTGAATGTAAAGTGAAAAATCGAATTTTTAGTTAAAAAAACGATAGAACGTAACGAAAACAACGATTGTAAGCAACGAATAAAGTAAATGAGTCAAATAAGTAACGTTTTACAATGCCAATAAATTGATCAAACAAAACCAACTGATTCTTGCTAAAATTTAATATATTTTGACCAAAACGCATTTTAATTGTCTTGCCACAAATTAAGCCTGTTCTTTGTAATTCTTACAAAGAGAGACAAACACATAGATAGAAACAGACTGACACACACACGCACACACATTGACAGATGGCCACACATGCAGTCAATGCCTCCCTGATGGCAGCTGGCAGCAGCGATTTAATGGCCGGTCATTGGGTCTCTGGGTCTCTCGGTCCCACTGCCGAATGTGGCTCAAATTACTTTGCTTTTAGTATTTATTTGCGCCACTGGCAAATACTGTTGCTGTTGGCACTGGGCTTTGTTGCTGCTGCTGCTACTGTTTTATTGTTGCTGCTTCTATTATTATTATTGTTGTTGTTGCTATTGTTGTTTTTGTTGGCAACAGCAATTAAAGCCATTACAATGCAAAATTGGCATGGGAAAAACAGAGAGGGAAAGACGAAGACAGTTGCTCACATTGTTTAGGCGCAATGTGTCTGGGGGCCATGTTGCTGTTGCTGCTGCCACTATTATTTGGTGCTCAAAAGGACAACCACAGCAACAACAAATACAATATTAGCAGCGACAACAACCACAATAACAATTACAACAACATTATGTGCTTAACATATTTACTGCTTTATATGCATATGTAGTAGATATGTAATACATAAGTGTATAATTTGCGTCATTAACAAAGTCTTTTGCTGCCGGCTACTGTTGCTGTTGCTGCCGCTTCCATTGTAGTTGCTATTTTTATTGTTGCTACTGCTGCTGCCTGCCACCGCTAATGTTGCTGTGGCTTACAACATGCTGCGTGCAAAATTTTTGCTATTCGGCCGACACACAAAGCAAGTGGCTTCATTAAAGCGCACAACTTGCCGCCAGCATCTCTCTGCTTTGGTTGCTGCAGCGTCTTTTGAAGCGCTTTAAAACCCTCATCAGCAACCTTTTCAAGCAGCGCGGCATGGCCAAGCGGCACCCGCTGGCAGACGAAGCTAATTGCGTCTGCTTGAAGCGGAGCAGCAACCGCGGTGATGTGGATAATCAGTTGGCGATCAAATAAATAAAAAATAAAAAAAATTATAAGAAAAAAATTCAAATATATTAAAAAAAAAAATAAAAAAAAACACATAAATCTTAATAAAAAATCTCACAATGTTAATTGCAATAAAAATATAAAATTTAAAATATACAATACAACAATGTAATTGAAAAGAAACAAAAAATATAAATAAATTGAATAAAAAAAGATCAAAAATAAAAAATACAACAATCGAGAATAAAGAAATAAAAAAAACTTTAAAAACACAAAAACAATCGTCAAATCTGTGTCCATTAGATTAACTTTAATGATTTCTAATCGAGAATAGTTTAAGCCCCTAAAAATGCTCTATGTCCGTATATAGAACATGCACCCAGCGGGACCTCAAATTGCGTGTTTGGAATCCAAATCGACAATTTAACTCAATTGACGTCTCTTCAAATCTGTGTCCATAAGATTGACAATGAATTTTAATGATTTCCAATCGAGAATAGCTTAAGCCTCTAAAAATGCACTATTGGATGAGAAAAATCAATGTGGAGAATGTTCAGCAAAATCCGAATATGGAAAATGCACCCAGCGGGACCTAAAAGTGATGGTTTTGATATCCAAATCGACAATTTAATTCAATTGACGTCCCTCAAATGGCATAAACCAAAACAAGTGGGAATATCTATTGTTAGAAAATTTGATTAATATTTCAATTAACCATTAACGACCAAATTGCGATAAAAAATAACGAAAAAGTAATTAATTTAACAGGCACTCTCAGTATTTAATATTTTAGGCAGTATTCGAATAAATGACAAACTCGGAAAATGTCGGATATCACTATTAAGAAATGTTTATCTCTCGTATATTTTCAACTACTCCACATCGTAGTAGACCTATATAATTCTTCGAACGGTCGACCGTTTTAAGTAGACAAAAGTGAGAATATGGACAAAAACTGCCTTTTGATACAGAAATAGCAGCCAAATTCAGCGTATGGTAGGTACAGGAAGAGAATGGACGGTTTGGATTTTTATTCTTCCATATTTTTAAAAAATGTTTATACAGGGTTTATGGTTCATCGATGTCAATAATTCATGGGTTCATGCTATGACTCAAAAAAAATAATAAAATGTAAAATAAAAAATGTCTAACTCTGCACCCAGTTTAAATACCCTGTGTTTAAGAAATGCATATTACTGACATAACCTAGTCAAGAAAATTGGTTATAAAGTATAATCTGTTGATAAATGAATATCAATTTTTACCTTTTTAATGGTATACCACATCTTCTATGATTTCTTACTTTTCTAAAATGTACGTAAAGTTGAAATTTACAAAATAAAAAAAAAAGTTACGTAATACAAAAAAAAAAATGACTATGCACATGGAATCAGCACCCCTGTATCGGATGATGCCTATGGCAAAAATTGTGTTGGGTAGAGTAATCTTCTAGATTTTGTATTTCAAGTTATCTCTGCAACATATGCACTACTGCACTCTACAGTATTGAGCGCATTTAGCAATGGCAGGCTCTTGTATTATAGTGAAGTCTGCTCCTTCAATTCATTTCATATTTGTTTCTTTGGTGTCAACACATTTTTGTTTTCAAAACATTTAATGATATGAAAACAAAACCACATGACACCACTATCGCAGAATATGCAACGAATACATTGAGTGCAGTAAGTGAGAAAACGAACATTGAAAACAAAAACAAAACTGTCGCTCGGTGCGTTCGACGTCTATAATGTTATTGTCGGTATTTAAGTATGGGTTAATAAAAAACAAATTTAGAAAAAAAAATTACAAAAAAAAAATTACAAAAACAGTGTGATATTTTCATAATCTAGGTGGACATAAATCGAATTTTAAAATTACAGACTTGAAATTTTGTATAGAGAAGTTATCTTGAAATAAAAACTTCTTCACAAAAAATGGGCGTGGTCAGATAACTGACACGCCCACTTCCCATTGAAAAAATATATATAACACTATACACATTTGGCAAAAATTCTTGTACAACTGAAATAAAAATAATGTATTCTTCAGAATTTAGGCATTAGATGTCGTTTTTCATGAACATTCCAATGTCTTTTTCAAGGATATCGACAAAAATGCAAAAAACGTATTTTTAGGAATACTCTTACTCAGTAGGCGTTAAATGCAAATTCAACTTAATATTTCTTAAATCTAAAATATGTATAAAAGCCCACATATCAAGTGTTGTATCAATTTTCAAAATACTTATCAGGGTTCCTGAGATATGTTTAAAAAAGAGCGAACTATTTGAATTGTTACGATTTTTTTTTTGAATTTTTTTTAATGTGAGTAAAGAGACCTCTTTAATCAATAATATGAATTCCAAAATATTTCTTTCCTCCTATAGTTGCCTCAGAATTGTTGCATTATAATTGTTAAATCTAATAAATGATATGGATTTCACTAAAAAAATGTTTTTATTTTTTAACGGCATTTTTGAATGTAAAAAAAACATTATTTTTTGAAATTCATAGAATGAGTTAAACTTGCATTAAAGCTGCATCGAAAGAATATCATAATTGTTAAATCTAATAAATGATATGAATTTCACGAAAAAAATGTTTTAATTTTCAACTGCATTTTTGAAAGTAAAAAAACATTATTTTTTGAAATTCATAAAATGAGTTAAACTTGCATAATATATTTATTAAAGCTGCATCGAAAGAATATCATTCTTCCTTTCACCGGAACGGTGAAAAATCTCAGTAAAAATGCTATCGATATAAAACTGCATGACCTTCCCCGCTGAAAATAATAGACAAAACCAAAAAAAAAAAAATCAACAGGACACCATTAGATATAACTACACTTTTGCGAACTTTGAATAAAATTAGAGATATATTTTTAGGTATATAAAGGGTTTTCAATAAGAGCGCTATTTTCAAGGGTTTTTCAACAGGGACGCTACAAAAGTAGAGCAACAGGGACAGCAAACGACGCACTATTTCTTGCCGTTCTTTTGACATTTCTCTTCAGTAAGGTTTGCCATTTCACGATGGAAAGATATACGAGCCAACTACGAGTCAAAATTATTAAAATTTACTACCGAAAGTCGAATTCGTATATCTTTCCATCATGAAATGGCTGAAGAGAAATGTAAAAAGAGCGGCAAAAAATATGGTGTCGTTGCTGTCCCTGTCGCTCTACTTTTGTGGCGTCCCTGTCGAAAAACCCTTGCGAAATTTCGCAAGTGCGCACATATGCGCAGTCAATTTAAGTTGTTGTGAGAAGAGTTTTGACCAACCTTTATACTAAATGTGATCTGAAAGGGAAACAATGCGGAACAACGTACTAAAAAAGGGTTTTTCAATAAGAGCGCTACAAAAGTTTTTTTTTTCAAGGGTTTGCCATTTCATGATGAAAAGATATACGAGCCAACAATGAGTCGAAATTATTAAAATTTACTACCGAAAGTCGAATTCGTATATCTTTCCGTCATGAAATGGCAAACCTTACTGAAGAGATATGTCAAAAGAGCGTCAAGAAATATGGTGTCGTCTGCTGTCCCTGTCGCTCTACTTTTGTAGCGTCCCTGTTAAAAAAACCCTTTACCTCTTTGAATTTCAAACATTAAAATTTAAATACGGATTTAATACTCACATATTAAATTATGATTTAAGCTCAAATTAAATCATTTACATAAAAATGCTTATACAACAAATTATACTTATTTAATGGCTTAAAAAGTTTGCATTCTCAATAATGGAAAAACACTAAAAAGCATAGAGCTTGTGATCTTTAGACACGAATACTTGCTTATTCAAACAATTTTACGTTTGAAAAAATTATCAAGTTTGTTTGACGTTTTCGTAGAAACCATATTTTTAAATTTTATTGCATGTTCATTTTCGGCTTAATAGGACATTTTTCCACTAAATATGCGAAAAAAGAAATCAATTGAAAATACTTTTTCTTTTGCATTTTGTCGAAAAGAGATATATCCAACCCATTATAAATTTAATTTCTAATAATTTGAGCCAATAAAAATATGCATTAAAGTGTTTTGTAACATCGTCTGCAATACGCGAACGCAGGACCAATCAAATTTTTTGTGGTCAACTCTAGCAGCACAGTATAACTTTTAAGCCCTATTACATGTTTGGGAAAAAATTTAGAAAAACGCTCTGTTGAAGTATATAGATTTAATTAATTTTGTATTTCATCATTCTAAGATATTTTTTTAAATCATTTTAATATAATAATATTGCGATAATATTTTTTTTATACATTTTCATTTTTTGCGCATTTTCTTTTGAATTCAGTAATTTTGAGTACGCATTCTTGTTAATTGAGTTTCGAAATATAAATCTTAATAACAGAACAATGACCATTAACAAAAATAAAAAAAACTTCAAAAGCCACTCAAACACCCAAAATATGAACTGTTAATGTGCTGCTGGCTGGCTGGCTACAAAGTTAGTCTCAACTTGAAGTTTTTGCTACTTTGCAAAAGGATATTAATTGCCATGTCCTTAATTCAAAGCGCATGACATTCATTGCCTGCTGTGAAACAAGCAGAACAGAACAGCTATAGCTGCAACCGCCACACCGCTGTACCACTCCATCCAAATCCCAGTAGAACGCCCCCTCGCTTTGCACGAGCGCTTAACGAGCTGCCACAATGAAATCCTGACGACCGCCCACGCGTTACGCTTGGCCAAGAGAATCGGCAGCGTTAACGGCAATGGCAACGACAACGACAACTGGCAGCTGTGCAAATTAATTAAAAAGCACGCTGGCCGTCCCGCCAAAAACCATTGATTGTGGCAGCAGCTTAAAGCCAAAACTGGCACAATTTAAGCACATTTTATGGCTTAGAGTAAAAACTTCAAATTTCAAAAAGCTAATTTCAAATACTGCGGTCGCAGTGGTGTTTTCAGATTTACGGCAATTATTGATTTTTAAACCAATACTTGTTTAAGCTGTTTCGAAATAATGTTGTATTATATACAGTCAGAAAAAATCTCATCAAATACTATTAAAATTTGTTAATAGAAGAGTTATTGATTTTATAGTAACAACAAATAAATATTTTCATATAAACTCAAAAATAGTTGTATGTTAATTTTTAGTAGCGCTGCGAGAAAAAGGTGTCAATTGCTCTAAAACTACCTAACACGTGATCGGTACCATTGGTACCGACTAAGGACGGGATCTTGAAGACCAGTTCTGTGTAAGGTCTAAAGGTTTGCATTCGGAATCGGATCGTGTACATGCTAAACATGTCGTTAGTAAAGCGAAAAGGCACTAGGTGGCGCCATAGTTACGAGATTTATTAACACGCTGCAACTAACGCGTGTATAATTCGTAGACTGTTTTTCGATACTGTATTAATTTAAATACAGTATGCCTTCCAAGTAATTCCAATTATATTCACATTTACTAATGATTGCAAGGGTGCCATCATTAGTAAATGTGAATGCATAAAAGAGAATAGATAAAAAAATATAATGTAAATGTAAAGTCAAATAAAATAAAATAAAATAACCAAAATTTAAAATATATATAAATAAAAAGAAACAATAAAAAAGAAATAAAAAATATATAATTTTTTTTTCTGAATGTACCATTGATACCGATCACAGACATAATTTTGACTGCACCATTTACAAATGTAATTCAGAAAAGATCAATTGGAATTCAGAATTCCAATTGAAATTAAAAACAAACCATTTGAAATTCAAATGATATCACTTGAAATTCATAAATTCCATTTGAAATTGTAAAGACATCAATTAAAATTCAGAAAATTTCCATTTAAAATTCAGAAAAGGTACCGGTCACAGAACACGATTTTAAAGAACAATCCTGTGATAGGTCTAAAAAACTGCAGTAGGTGTTAATTGATCCTTCACTAGGACTACGCCATGTTAAAGTTGCGGTTGGTTTCATATAAAAGAGCCAGAACTAGGACTAGAACTATCTTCAAGAAACCAGTCACGTGTCTAGTCCATGATCGGTTCGTTTCCCCCGTAGTGATTTAATGGGAGTTACCGATAAATTTAATAGTTTTTCTTATTGACTACTTTCAATAGTATAACGCATTAATTTTATGGTATTTTTTTTATTATTTTTAAACAGGGTTTTTCAAATGGGACACTACAAAAGTAGAGCGGCAGGGACAGCAAACGACGCCATATTTCTTGCCGCTCTTTTGATATTTATCTTCAGTAAGGTTTGCCATTTCATGATGGAAAGATATACGAATTCGAACTTCGGTAGTAAATTTTAATAATTTCGACTCGTTGTTGGCTCGTATATCTTTCCATCATGAAATGGCAAACCTGAAGAGAAATTTCAAAAGAGCGGCAAGAAATATGGCGTCGTTTGCTGTCCCTGTCGCTCTACTTTTGCAGCGTTCCTGTTGAAAAACCCTTGAAAAAAAACTTTTGTAGCGCTCTTATTGAAAAACCCTTTAAATCAAAAAAAATAGCATTATTCACTGAACACCAAAGGCTACAATACAAAATTTATATTAAAAACTAAAATAATAAGTTTGGAAGATATAAGCAAAATAAATTCAATTTGACAAAACTTTGGAATCAGCATTACAAATATCTCCAAATATTAGTACTACTTTTACTTAATCAAAACAAAATTTTGTCAGGCAGTTTTATCATATCAAATACACCATTTTATGATTAAAGAGTAAAAGCCAAAAAGTGACATTATTTATAGAAACAAAAATTGTATACTAAAAATATTCGATACCAGAATTTGAAACTTGGTGAAGTATTTATGAAAGCGAAAGAATCCGAATGTTGTTATATTATGATATTCATTTTGATCAATTCTAAAAGTCAAATTATATCATTTTTATCATTTGTTTACATTTTGTGACATCAGCAGCTCATTTCTGTAAATCAAGCGATAAAATTGTCTATTTTTGTGACGTTAAAATTGTTCCAATGTCAACAAAATTATTAGACAAGAAAATTATTAGACAAGAACCAACTACAGGTATGTTTTATGAAGTACAATTCGAGTAGAAAAACAATATCGAAAATTAAAAAATTTCTCATCAAAATTTTCTTTAACAATGCGTCTTCACTAGCCATATCTCATGGTAATGTTTATGACAGTCAAATTTTGTGTTTATGTCCACAAAAAAAATTCATGTGGTCCAATTATGTCACAACATTTTATTGAAAAAGTTATGTTTTGTACGTGGCGCGAGCTGTATCAACGATATTTAGACTGGGAATTTTTTAAATAAACGCTATTCGAAATTAAAAATTGATAAAATGAAAATTTAAAAGTAACTGATTTGATTTGAATTTATTTCGAAACGTCAAAGTCATGGCAGACTTTATGTGGACATTTCAGTCTTACCATAATGCTTAACATTTATGGCAAGACATGTAGTATCTCCACAATACAGTTTGATGGTACAACATAAACAGTTCCATAAATTATGCTATTTGAGACGCAGTGTAAAAAAGAAAAATTATTTTTTGAATTTTTTTAAAAATCAAAACAAAATATAAATAATTTATTGAATATAAATTTCAATTTCTTCAAATCCAAATTTCAATCAAAACAAAATATACAAAAATTTGATAAAACAAAACTTGTCAGAGTGATTATACCTTAAATATTTCTATCATGGTAATAACTAGAACAAATTATTTCAGAAACCTAAATCGGCTTTATTATAATAGGAATTGAATAATTTTCAGAGAAAAATCGAAAAACCCTAAATGATTTTTTGAAAAAAAAAAAAAAAAAACAGTAGGGAGTTAGGTCACAAGGGAAATTTCAATAATTAAATAATACTACATTTTATATATGCTGATTTAATTTTTTTTTTTTTTTACAAATTAACCAACGCTCAGGGGATGCCCCCTATTCGTGCAATGCATTCGTGCAAAGGGAGGAGGAAAGATGGAGTAGTGTCGGAGAATGTTTGCTTTAAATTTCCCAATATTAAAAATGTCGGGAAAAACAGACGCAGGGAGATTGTTCCACAAACGTATCGTGCGACTGAAGAACGAATTATCTCTGTAATGCGTGGTTCTGTTGAGAACCGAGTGAACTACGAAGGGGTGGGCTTGGTTCGATGCCCGAGTAGAACGAGAGAATACACGACCTGGTGGAATCAGGCCAAGTATTTCCCTCGAACACTTACCATTGTAATACCTTTAAAAGAGGCTTACACACCCTACGGTCCTTCGGTGCTCAAGAGAACCAATAGTGGATGAAATATTTTCAACCCCTATTAACTATATTGCACGTTGTTGGATTCGATCCAGGAACTCCAAGGAAGATTTTGAAGCCCCTGCCCATATGTGCGAATTGTATTCCATCTTAGGCCGAATATAGGTGGTGTAGACAATGCGCAAGTCAGCGTGAGTGAAGTATGTCTTACACCGTTTCAAAAAACCGAGGCACTTGGCCGCTTCTTTCGACACATCAAATATATGATCATTCCAACGGAGGTCACATTGAATTGATGTACCCAGAACGTCAAGAGCAGCTGACTGCGCAATATCCATTGAGTCCATATTGAGGGGAGGGAGGGGTGAATCCATTCATTTATGATATAACAGACAACATTGGGTCTTACTAGCATTAAAGTCAACTCTATTTGCAAGACCCCACTCGGAGATTGTTTTAAGGTCATTATTGAGTGTATCATTCATTGTGCGCCTTTTACTCTCAATCTCCAAAGAGTTTGGGCGCTTGTTGAACGAATATGAGTGACAAATGTTACTGTCATCTGCAAAGGAATGGATTGGGTTCTGGGTCGATGACAGGTCATTGATAAGAACCAGAAATAGGGACGGGGATTGGACAGAACCCTGCGGGACTCCAGAATTGATGGAATGTTGTTCTGAGAAAACACCATCCATCGCAACTCGTATTGAACGACACTGGAGAAAACTAGATATCCATCGAGTAAAAGAATTACCGACACCATATGCAATAAGTTTTGACACCAGGGCTTCATGCCACACTCGATCAAAAGCCTTGGAAATATCAAGAGCTTACTCTCCCTTACTCCCTTACCTTACTCTCCCCGAAAAGATGAATACAATTATTCCACTTTTCGGAGAGGACCGCCATCAAGTCACCGGTGGATCTGGTCCTACGGAAACCATATTGCCGGTCACTAAGTAATTCGTTTCGCTCCAGATAGTTCACAAGGTGGAAGTTTATTACGCTTTCCATTACCTTGGATAGCGTAGAGCATATTGCAATGGGTCGGTAATTAGCAGGGTTCGTAGCCTCACCCTTTTTCGGAACTGGCTGAACATTGGCAATCTTCCAACAAGATGGAAAAACTCCTGTCTTGTAGGAGATGTTGAAAAGGTTACGCAATGGGCAAGCCAGCGTTGACGCACACTTCTTCAACACATGGACAGATATGCCATCTGGCCCGGAGGCTTTGTTAATATTGAGACATGCTAAAACCTTTTTAACTGCCCGAGTTCGAAAATGTATCTCCGGCATTGCAAAAGAAACAAATTCAAATTCTAAAAGGTTTTAGAATATGACTAAAATATTATCTCGTTTAATGAAATGGAATGAAATTGAATTTGATTTATTTGAATTTATGAGCTGCTCCGGAAGATAACTAGTCCCGTTTTTGAAATCCATTTGACTGTTTCCAGTTTTATTATACTGAATTTTATATGTCCTATCCTGAATTTTATTTGATGCTTTTAATATTAATCTGTCTTTTAATATCAATCTGTCAATTAATATCAATCTGTCCATCTACATAAAATATTAAAAAATAATGTAAAACTCGAAATTAGCAAACGATTTGATAATTTGAATCAGTAAAAATTTAAATCGTTATCTCTTTTAATAGGTATCGTGTCGACAATTTTGAAAATATGGTCGATTATTTAATTGTCTCACTTCGTTAAATTGAAATGAATTTGATTAATGAGAATCTATGACCCGCTTGAAAGACAATTTGATAATAGGTACTAAATTGAATATTTCCGTTTTCTGAATTTATTTGAATTAACTAATTTCTAATGAAAACAAAATGTGTCGACATTCAAATAAATCATTGACATATCAAATTAAATTCATGCAAATTGAATCTTTTAAAAGGTTTTTCCGTCAAAATTTTGCTAGTTTATAAATGTAAATTTGATCCCTTTCCCATTTGCATAGCCATCAAAGGAATATAAAAGAAAGTCGAAGAATGTTTTCCTCACAAAAGTATCTCTCTCTGTGCCATAAGTGGCTTTATTAACATATACAAAAACGACAAATTCAGTCGGCAAAACTCTATTAAGCAATATATTCAAATAAAAGCAAAATTTCTCAAATAATCCTTTATTAACACAAGAATATATATGAGCATTTTCATAATAAAAGGATAATTCAAAATATCCTGTATAAGCTGGATGTCAGAATTCTAAAGAGTAGAGATAGCAGGCAAGCGGAAAGGACGAAGTACGAAACGACTGACCACGAAAACAGAACGACAACGACAATGTTGCTGACAGCGCAACAAAAACAAACCGCCACACAATAGCAGGATAACCAACAACGACAGGATAACCAACAGCAGGACAAACAGGACAATAACTGCAACCAGAGTAGAACAACATACAACACATAATGCATAAATTTTCCGCATTTAATTGAAGTTTGCTATGTATGTTTAGTTGAAAGCGAAACATTGCCATTGACTGCGTAAATAACTGACTCACTGACTGACTAAATGACTAAAGGACTGACTGTCTGACCGAAGGACTCACCGCCCGACCGACCGACTGCCTAAATGAATTAATAAATAAATTTTCATAAATGCGTTGCTTAAACTCTTCAGCACTCTCTGCCGCTTCGCCTTCCTGTCACTCGATAATGTTCGTATTGTTATGCGTATGATTGTCCTGCCGTTTGCCAGGACATCTATGAGGACAAAGCAATGAGTATAAGTCAGAGCCTACAGTTCAGTCCTGTGTTTGATGCGCCGTCAACGACAGCAAATGACAGAATGTGTCTGACGAACCACCTTCGAATATAAGTCCTTCACTCTCACTCATCTCACTCTCTCACTCTAGCTCTATATATATCAATCTCTGTGTGTCAGTCTCGTAAAGCACATCGATTAATGTTGCAAAATATAAATCCTTTTGTTATTTAAATTTACTCAACCGACTTAAGTTTATTTGCTAAATTGTATAGTTATTGTTGGCTGCATTGTTAATGACAGTCACTATTATGTAACGAACCCCCTATTTAGCTTTTACTTGAGCTCTTGATTTTCCCTATTTCGGAAAACACATTTATTTTAGCTCATTCAAATCCATATTCCAATATCTTATTAGTTTTTACCCTTATCTCCAAACTAGCTGTTAATTTCAACTTCAACATATTTTCACTGCTGTTTCTTTTTAATTCGTTTTTAAGAGATTCTCAAATCTCTCTCAAATCCGTTTTCAATCCTCTTTCTAACCCATTTCCATCCGCTTCTACTTTCTACGGTTGTTTTAGATTTTCCGAAGAGTCTTACCTAACATGTTCTCGACTTTGAAGTTTTTATCTCTAACCTCTCTCTCTTACACTACTTTCTGCTCTTTTTAACCCAGACAAATTTTTTGGTAGGGTCGAGGCAGTTCAGAAACATTTTCTCGACATATTACAAACAGACAAAGGCGGTGTTTATATCAAAAGCATTCTATTTTCTGCCCATTCCCAAAATATGGCGTGAATTTGTCATTTAAATGCCATATTCCATGAACTGTGTGTTTGCCTGAAATATGCCCGAAATATTCCTGAAAAATTCCAGAAATTTTGTCTCGGGTATTTACCTATTACCATAAGAAATTTAACATTGCAAATCCCTATTCAAATTCGTTATCCATTTTTAATTCATTTCTACAACATATTTCTTATCTCTATTTCTTCTTCAACCATTTCCAATGTCATACAAGACCGTCTTCGTCAAACATCTACTTTTAAATCTCATATTTTTTCTCAAGAGTATTTATTGATCTCCCTTATTTTAAGCCTTTTCTCTTATGTATTTTCAAGTCTCTCCAACTACTTTTTACGTTTTTTTAGACCTTCCGCAACTTCTTCCCTAACATATTTCCGAATTTCATCTTCTTTTCAAAAGCTTATGTCAACCTTTTTTTAAGGTTAGTTTTTAGGTTATTTCTAAACGTCATCACCAAAACATTCACCAAAAATAACTTATTTCTCAATAACTTTGTTAAGCTCATCACAAACTTCTACTTGTCAAGCTCATATTTCATCCTTCCTCAATATTTTTATGCTATCACTTCTTAAATGTGTTCTGTAAGATGATCTATAACTTAGTACTCATCCTATTTGGTAAACTTTTTATAAATATTTGGCTGTATTCCATATTTTTCAGCATGCTGTTTTTCTTTTTTAAACTGCGGGAACTGATTCTCAATATATTCTTTAACTTCTTCTCCAAATTCACCGCAAACATATACGCAACTCTGTAATACAACATTTCCCTCAACCTCTTCTCCATTACTTCTTTTCTTAACCTTTTTCTCCACCTGATAACAATCACCATCCTAACGCACCTTCATCCTTTTTGTTCTACGAACTATTTTCTATTACCTCTTCCCAAATGTCTGATGAAACATGATCTACATGTTATTTCCCAATATTATCTAATCTGTGTCTCCACCGTTTTTCAAACTTTTCGAAATCTTCTTCCTCTTGACATTAACCATCTTTTTGTTTAAATTCCAAAATCTTTATTGCCTTCAACCAAGTTTTAAATCAACCATGTTCTATCAATGTCTGAATCTCTTACTCAAACTTACCTCTTCTTTAGTCTTCGATTTCCTACATGTCATTCTTCTACTTTTTCGTCTTCATGTACCTCTTACTCATGATTTTTCTTAACTTATTCCTCAATACCTTTTTGATATTTTTCTCATAATCATCAATTTTTTTATTTTTTTTATTATCTACTAAGATCCACAGCACTCAGACAGACCTTTTTTGTACTTTTAAAAAATTTCGCTAGGTTTTGAGGTTGATATTACCACGAGCGCCTATGCCAAAGCCGGGATTCGAACCCAAAACCTTTCGAATGCAAGTCCAGCGCGTAAGTATACCTCTGGACTGATGAGACCGGCTATCCTTAATCATTATTCTTAATCACATGTCTAAACTCTCTGTTTTCTAATATCGTTGAAAACTATTGTACTGTTTGGTATTTCTCAATCGCATTCTCAACGTCTTCTTAAACGTTCACCTATTCTTCTTCATCTACCTTATTTCAAACTTATTTATCAGCGTCTCCGCCGCTTTCTCAACCTTTTCATAAACCTCTTTTTCAACAAACTATTTCCTTATCGTCATCCCCAACCACCTTCACTTCATCATCTTCATCTTTAACTTCTTCATCTTTATCTTTATATTTCTCATTCTCCTTCTCAACCTCATTGTCACACTCAACCTCTTTCTAAATTTCTTCCACATCATCTTCTTTCATCCTATGCTTCAAGGTTTTTTTAAACCTCTTCCTCATTCTCATTATCTTCTCAAACATCTTCTTAAATATCTTCCTCATCATATTCCTAAAACTCTTCTCTTTTCCTCTTTCTCATTCTCATCTTTTTATCTACTATTCCTGATCCACAACCTCTTGACCTTTCAAAACCTCTTCTTCAACCTCTTCCTCAACATCTTCTTCAACCTCTTCTTTAACCTCTTCCTCAACATCTTCCTCCACCTCTTCCTCAACCTCTTCCTCAACCTCTTCCTCAACCTCTTCCTCAACATGTTCTTCAACCTCTTCCGCAACCTCATCCTCAACCTCTTCCTCAACCTTTTCCTCAACATGTTCATCAACATCTTCTTCAACCTTTTCTTCAACATGTTCATCAACCTCTTACACAACCTCTTCCGCAACCTATTCATCTCCATCTTCCATAACCATAGGATGATGATCCTTAACCATAAGGATGATGATCCTTAACCTCATTTTATTCCTGAACCTCTTCCACAACCTCTACCTCAATCTCATTCTCAACCTGTTTCTCAAGCTTTTCATCAAAATCATTCTAACTACGTATATGTCTTTCTCATGCTTTTTGCAATCTCTTCTCCAACCTCTGCCACAGTTATTTCAGCGCCAACTCAAGTTTTGGCAGTTCTTTGTTTTCGGATATGTGCTCCACCGAACCTCGTGTCCTCGTGCTATACCATATGCCATATGCTTTGTTTGCAAATATCTACAGTTTCATCATAGCATCCTGCATACACACAGACACACACAACAAAACAATCACATTCTTGCGAGCAACCTATTCTTTCGTTTTCCCGTCTCTCTTTCCTTACCCAGTCTTTTGTGGTTTTGTGTTTCGAGTAAATAGTCTTAATTTTTTTGGTTTTTGGCTTAGCATTTAAATTACAACAATGACAAACATAACGATACAACTACAACGAACAGGCACAACTACAACCACATAACCGACCAGTTTGACAATGTCGCCGAGAGAAAATACAGAGAGAGAGATTCCGTAAATTGGCTCCGATATAAGCCAACCTTGTGGCGCAAACAAATTCATGTGTTTTGTAAATAAGTTTGCTATGCTAAACAAAACATTCAAAAAACCCCCACTTTGTGGTTTGAGACAGGCAACCAGTAGAAAATTTAAAGCATTAAATTGGAAGATTAACGAAAAGAAGATTTTAAAAGAGAGTATCTTATTTTTTCATGAAACTGAGAAATTTTTAACAGATGAAATAAGTAATACACATAAGACAGGATCTTGGCGAAAAATACATCAGTACTTGTAATGGAAGAATTGTCCCGAAGGAAAAATTATCCGATAAAATTTATCCGGAGATGATAAGGAAGAAAGAGATTGAGAATGAGGTTAAGGAAAGGTCAAGGAAGAGGTTAAAGCAGATGATGAGGAAGAGGTAGATGAAGACGTTTGAGAGATATGGAAAAGATTTTTACTATATGCATAAGATTCACTAGTTTGAGGTTGATGTTAAAAAATATGATGGAGACTAGGTGAATAAGGACGCAAAGGTGTACGTTTAGGAAGACGTTGAAATTGCGATTGAGAAATATCGAACAGTTTTAGACGTTAGAGAACCGAAAGTTTAAAGATGAAGGATGATGTTAAGAAGGAGATTGAGGAAGACAACCAGGAGAAGAGTTGTTTGGAGGATGAATTATCCGAATAAAATCGACATAGACGAATTGACCTTGGGGTATTTAACCTGTGGAATAATCGGCCAAGAATTGGATCGAGGAAGAATGGTCTAAGGGAGAGTTGTCGGGGAAATTAGTTGTCTGATAAAATTGTCTAAAATCCATGGATTTTGCAGAATTTCGAAATTCTGAACAAGCTTTCAATGTTTTGGGCATATTTTCGACAAACACGCAGATTATTGGAAAATGTTGGAAAGCGCCTGGCAGGTTATCAAATTATGAAGACTTTTAAAATGAGATTCCCAGCTTATATGGGAACAGACAGCTTTTGATACAGGACTAGAGCTGGTTGAAATCTTTCGATTAATTGTTTCAAAACTGCCCTGAGCATGCCAAATATTTTACATTGCCATACATTATCCACAAACTTCCATTTTTCTGTGTTTTTGCCGGATATATTGATGAAAATAGATAGTTTTTTTTACAAATTAACCAACGCTCAGGGGATGCCTCCTATTCATGCAAAGCACAGTGTTGATCGTAAGAAGGGTGAATGTTTGTTTTGAACTTGCCAATATCAAAAATGTCGGGAAAAACGGACGTTGGGAGATTGTTCCACAAACGTATCGTGCGACTGAAGAACGAATTCTCTCTATAATGCGTGGTTCTGTTGAGAGCCGAGTGGACTACGAAAGGGTGGGCTTGGTTTGACGCCCGAGTAGAACGAGAGAACAGACGACCTGGTGGAATCAGGCCATGTATTTCCCTCGAACACTCACCATTGTAATACCTATAAAACAGACTTACACACCCAACGGTCCTTCGGTGCTCAAGAGAACCAATAGACGATGAAATATTTTCATCCCAATGAAATATTTTCATCCCAATGAAATATTTTCATCACTTCCCAAAACATTCGCAAACGCACAGATAAAGCGAATATTTTCGGAAGTGTATAGCAGATATTAAAATTAAGTGAAAATGCAAAAGCATATTTAATGCATATTTTGGCAATGAGCAGCAAACAGTGATACAAATTTCACCTTTGTATGCATGACATCTTTCGAAAAATGTTTCTAATCTGTCTCGACACTGCCAAAAAATGTGTCTGGAAATAAAAACATTTTATCGAAAGATTTCAACCAAACAAAGGTGCAGTTTGTTGGAGTGGAGTTTGTCTTCTTCATCCTATACTCAAAATATTCCACAAAACATGTCATATGATTTTCAATTTTTTCCAAATACTTGTGTGATTGCCGAAAACATGCCTCAAATATTCCACAAAAATATCAAACAATTGATCTCATGAATATTTCGGGCATATTCCAGGGAAACACACACATAAATAGAATATTTTGGGAAGTGTGTGGAATATTACTGGCAGATTCGCGGTATATTTTAGGAGCGGGCGCAAAACAAAGAGCTTGTGATACAAACTTCGCATTTGTCTGTCAAAAAAATGTTTCTAAACTGCCTCGACCATACCAAAAATTTTGTCTGGGATAGGTTATCAAAGTTTGTGAAAAGGCAGGTTTCGGGCATATTTTTAGAATGTATAAGCTTGTTTTTATACAACTTCTGTTTTTGTATTCCTAAATCTTTCGAAAACATTTTCTTAAACTGCCATCTGCCTACCAACAATGAAGGTTGATTATCTCTAAGTTTGCTATATCCAGCTGGAAAAGTTCGGAAAGCATGATAGGTAAGTAAGGTGCGTGAATTGTTATGGATATAATGAGTATGAATGGAAAATAAGTAGCTTTTGAGATAAACTCCGCTTTTTAGACATACGAAAAAATGTCTTTAAACTACCCTCAATCTGTCAGGGCTGCTATTTGCTTCCCACAAACTTCTATTTATCTATGTTTTTTTGAGAATGCAACCAGAAATAAGTGTGAAAATTGCCCTTAATTTGTTTCGATCATCTGCTATTTTAAAGACACCTTATTTGTCTTGTCAACCTCTGTTCCTTCATTTTCATCATCATTTCGTATTTAAATTCGTATTATTCATCATCACAAAAACTTTTTACTAATTCATCTTCACCACTTCATTTTATAAATCCACTCTTAAAAGTGAGTCCAACTTGCAATAATTAATATAAATGAATTTGCACCCTAATATTTCTTTTGTAAGCCTCAACCTTTTATAAGTTTTTGAAGTGCCTTTCGGAACCAGGTCTTTATTCATTCTGAGCCTCTTCAACTATGCGGTGCTACCTTCTACTGGGTCTCTTTTGCTGCTGTGCTCCAAACACTTCATAGTTGGAGCGCAAAATTGTTATTTGCTCCTTGGTTTGATTTTGATGTTTATTGCTTGTTATGTCTGCCATGCACTCAAATCCGGTGCTGCGACGATCAATAAATGACTTCATTTGTTTCTTAAATGTTGGGCCAAAATAGAAGCAGCAGCAGCGGCGTCGTAGCGCCGTAGTGGCGTAGACTGCGACGCAGACTGAGAAGGCGGGGCAGCACGAGGCGGCAGCAGTAAAAGTGTTGGCAACACTGGCAACACGGGAGGCGGCAACTCGAGGCCTTCAGGCAGGCAGCAGGCAACAACACTTGGACGAACGCATTGTTTGTATTACTTTCGGATGTTGTTGTTTTTGTTGTTGTTGCCAACTATTGTGAGGCCTCTTTGTTGCCGCCTAGATGTGTTGTATGTATTTGTAGTATATCCGTCTGTCTGCCTCATAAGTGTTTGTGTGTGTGTGTGTGTGCAAAATGCTTTTTGTCAAAACTTTTAATTAATTTTGATTGATAACAAAAGCATTTTCTGTGCTATCTGCCTCCTGCCTGACTGCCACAAAATTAATTCGATTCATATTGCAACGAAATTTCCCATTTTTAGTGCCATTTACTGTTGTTGTTTTTATTATTACTGTTATGATTATTGTTGTTTTTACTGTTATTTTTTGACGTTATTGTTATTTGAGGTTTTTTGTTGCCGCTGCTGCTACTTAAAAATTGGCTCCATTTTGTGCAAACAATGCGTTCAAGTTTTTTTTTGTTTTTTTTTTTTGCGCCCATTTCAATTAAAAGTGCTGCCATGAGTTGTCAACGACGTGGTGTTTTTTGTGCTTCTAATTGCTTTCGTCGATGGTGTTGTTGTCGATATTGTTTAAGTTGTTGCTGTTCAAATTTTTATTGTTGCTGTAAGCTACACGCAGAGAAATTTATCAAAATTTAAGTTTTGTTTGTCAAAACTTTTAATTGAATTTTTAGTTAATAATTGAATTCTTAGTTAAAAAAAAAGAAAATTTGAATTTTTAGTGAAAAATTGAATTTTTAGTGAAAAATTGAATTTTTAGTGAAAAATTGAATTTTTAGTGAAAAATTGAATTTTTAGTGAAAAATTGAATTTTTAGTGAAAAATTGAATTTTTAATTAAAAATTGAATTTTTAGTGAAAAATTGAATTTTTAGTGAAAAATTGAATTTTTAGTGAAAAATTGAATTTTTAGTGAAATATTGAATTTTTAGTAAAAAATTGAATTTTTAGTGAAAAATTGAATTTTTAGTGAAAAATTGAATTTTTAGTGAAAAATTGAATTTTTACTGAAAAATTGAATTTTTAGTGAAAAATTGAATTTTTAGAGAAAAATTAAATTTTTAGTGAAAAATTGAATTATTAGTGAAAAATGGAATTTTTATTGAAAAATTTAATTTTTTAGTGAAAAATTGAATTTTTTAGTGAAAAATTGAATTTTTAGTTAAAAATTGAATTATAAGTTAAAAATAAAATTTTAGTTAAAAATTTAATTTTTATTGAGAAAAGGAATTCTAGTTACAAATGAAAATTATCGTGAAAAATAGATTTTTAATGAAAAATGAAATTTTTAGTAAAAAGTTTCATTTAAGTTAAAAATAGAGTTTTAGTTAAAAATTTAATTAACAGTTTAAATTTTAGTTTTAGTAAAAAATTAAATTTTAAGTGAAAAATAAATTATTATTGAAAAATTATATTTAAAAATTGAATTTTTAGTGAAAAATTAATGTTTTACTGAAATTTTGAATTTAAGTGATAAATTTAGTTTTTAGTGACAAATGTAATTTTTAGGAACAATATTATTTTTAGTGAAAAATTTAATTTTTAGTGAAAATTTAAATTCTCTAGAAAAAAAGTATTTTTATTTTAATTTTTTGTGACCACATTTTATCCTTCTGCACTACCATCAGGTTAACGCTTAATTTAATTTTTATTGTTAGAGCCAAGCATTGGCTTTGGTGTTGTTGTTGCTTTAAATGTTGGTGATGGCATTCTTGTTGTTGTCGTCGTTGTAGCTGCTAACAATTTTGTTGCTGTTGCTATTGATGTTGATGATGCTTGATGGCGCTAAAGCAAAAAGCTTTTTCGCAGCTATAGCTTTTGTTATTTAAATTAGACGAAATGTTAACTGGAATGGGGAGGATTTAAGGAGGACGGGAAGATTGCTGTCGCAGCAATAAAACATGTCTTTATTTGGAAACGAGCAGCAGCAACATCAAGAGCAATCGCAGTAACGACTACAAATGACATTAGTAGCAGCAACAAAGAAAACAACAGCAACAACAGCAACACCAACATTCACAACAATGACTTCAAAGCGCGCCAAAGCTTTACCCGTCGTAGTTAATATCTGTGCGAAGGACCTCGAAGGACCTCGCAACACCAAACAGCAGCAGCAACGCCGCTGATTCAAATCACAGCGACGACCAGCGACAGCAACGCTTGATAACAGTCGGGTGAAAGAACGATGCTGACGACGCCGGGACGAAGGCAACGAACCGAGGTTGAAATGAGGTAAGGCCTGGGGGAAGCCACAAAGTAAGGTGTGAGGTATGAAAAAATCTACTTTAGGACAGACGTTGGACACTTCTTAATTACGTGCACTTGAAAAAAAAAAGAAAAGAAGCAGCAGTAGAGACAGCAACATAAAAAGAGGAAGCAGAATTGCAAATGGAGGCAAATGGAACAAAAAGCATTTCGTTCCTGTCCGTGTAACTGTTAATGAGTTTTTAGTTTTTCTTTTTTTTTTGTTTTCCATTTTGTAGGTTATACTTTTGTCTTAATTAGCTGCATGTTGAAGTGGGCAGTTGTTGTAGAAAATAAAAAGAAAAATAATGAAAAAAACACTCAACTGAGGAGCAGCAAATAAGGTTACGCGTTAGTGTTAAAAGTCAATTCGAACGCACTTAATTAGTGCGTCCGAAGTAGGTTGTTTGGTGGGCTATAAGCTGGAATAAGGCATAGGCTTTGTTGGCAGCACAATTCTTCAAATGTCAGCTACAGCTTTTGCACCTTCTTCAGCAGATGAATCAGCAGAAAGAAAAAAGGAAAACTTTTATACAAAACAAATGTAGTATTTAAGAAATATAATATAAAAAGTCATGAGAACCACGGCAAATCGCCAGAGCAATTTGTTTAATTACAAAAAATGAGATTTGGCGAAGTGATTATAAGGGTTAAGTTTAGCAGTAAATTAGTTTTATGTGATTTTTTAGACAGGCGAATTCAAAAATTTACAAAGCTTTATAATTAGTTATTAATACAATGAAAAGGTTTTAAATAAAAAATGGAGAAATTAAAAATAAGACTTAGTATAAGATTTAAAATAAGATTGATATAAAAGAAAGTTTATATAAGAGTTTTAGTGTATTTTGAATTTTTAGTGAAAATTTGCATTTTGAGGGAAAAATTGAATTTTTAATGAAAAATTGAATTTTTAGTGAAAAATTGAATTTTTAGTGAAAAATTGAATTTTTAGTGAAAAATTGCAAATTGGGTGAAAAATTTTATTTTTAGTGGAAAAATTGAATTTTTAGTAAAAAATTAAATGTTATGAATTTTTAGAAAAAAATTTAATTTTTAGTGAAAATTTTAATTTTTAGTAAAAAATTGAATTTTTAGTGAAAATTTTAATTTTTAGTGAAAATTTTAATTTTTAGTGAAAATTTTAAATTTTAGTGAAAAATTAAATTTTTAGTGAAAAATAGAATGGAAAGTGAAAAATTTAATTTTTAGTGAAAAATTTAACTTTTATGAAAAATTTATTTTCTAATGAAAAATTGAACTTTTAGTGAAAAATTTAATTTTTAGTGAAAAAATGAATTTTAGTGAAAAATTGAATTTTTAGTGAAAATTTGAATTTTTAGTGAAAAATTGAATTTTTAGTGAAAAATTTAATTTTTAGTAAAAAATTGATTTTTGAGTGAAAAATTTAATTTTACTGAAAATTTTAATTTTAGTGAAAAATTTAATTTTTACTGATAAATGTAATTTTTAATGAAAAATTGTATTTTAGTGAAAAGTTGAATTTTAATTTAAATTTAAAAATGAATTTTTTGTGAAAACTGGCAGAGACCCCTGCATTGGGGCGGATTTTTATTGGTGTTATAAATGTAGTAACCAGAAGAAAAATAATCCCAAAACAACTTTTCTCAAAGAAAATTCTTATCGGGACTGGTCTTCTGCCCCTCTAGAATTCTTCCCGTTGAGTTTTCTCCGTAAATTTCCTTTCCGTAAAAGTGATCCTTCTCGTTGAGTTTTTCTTCGTAAATTTCTTCCCCATAGAAGTCTTCCCTTTGAGTTTTTCTCCGTAGAATTCTTCACCGTAGAAGGTCTTTTTGTAAGTTTTAGTGTGGTAAAATTTGGATTGGTGAGTTTCGATGTGGTGAGTTTCGATGTGGTGAATTTTTGGTGTGGTGAATTTCAGTGTGGTGAGTTTAAACAATTTGTTGTGGTTAGTATACCAGGGTGTGAAATTTCTTTATATCACTATAATAACTGTCGACATACACCATCCTGAAATTACACCTTATGGTCCAATCCCCCCACATTTGGCGAGATAGTTAAATATAATGCTGTCCAAAATTTGATTAAATTGCTATCCTAATTGCCGATATGTTTTTATATAAAAAATATTTATATAAAAATATCTATATTATCCTCAATATGATTCAATTAAATTTATTAAATGCAAGAGTCATTCATCAATTATTCAAATTAGAAATAATGATTGAAATAGTTGCCAACATAAATTATTTATTTTCACTCAAAAAGTAGGTAATAAAATTAATTTTCATAAATATTTTTCTCTAACAGAATAAATCTGGGCAATAATTTATTAATTATTTGTCAATAAATGTTGATTTAAATTATTTTAGATTTTTATTTTTTTGTGACATATTTTAATTTATTTTTAACATAATAAATAAGAGAATATAAAATTGGAAAAAATATAAATTTCACCATGCACAAAAAGTGTAAAAAAAGAGCTGATGATGCTGTCGCTATCATTAGCACATTGTTGACCGAGTGAGCGAACGAGCCAAAGTGATTTCGCAAATATGGGTGAAATTTGCTGCACTGCTGAAGTTAAACAGCATGTGTTTCAATCAGTTTTGCGGTGATGATTTTATTGATATGGTATTTAATGGTCGTGTCATGTGGGGACGCATTTCAACTAGTGCTCGATGGTAACCCTCAGACAAAAAGACAGACAGACAGAAACACACAAAAACACCCACAGATGCATTCGAAATGTGCGTTGTGTGGTGGGCGCGCGGCTTTTGTTTGCAATCCGCATGGATTACATGGATCTCTGTGGTTGCAATTTTTTTTATATTTTAGTTTTTATGTTTTCGAGAATTCTACGGGTGGGACGGACACAACATGCGCATGTGATTTATTATGTGAATCATGATTTTAACATTTTTTATAAATTATTATTATTTAAAAAGTAATTTTCTCAAGTGTAACAACCCTACATACCACAAACCACTTTTCGATAATATTTTAAATCAATAAAATAATTATTAATTTTTGATGTATAACTCAAAAACTTTAAAACACTAAATGGTCGAAACAAATAATTTTTTGTTTATCGATAACTAACACATTTTCCATATCAAGTCTATAACTATAGACATTTTGGACTAATAATCCAATTTTATAAAGAAACTAGTGTTTCGTATTTTTATTATTTTTCCGTTTTTTCCCGCATTTGTTTTTGCTACTCTTTTGATTTTTCCTTTTCTGTATTTTTTTATTTGGTTGCTTACGTTTTTACTTCTGATTTGTTTTTGAAATTGATTTTAAGTCTTTGCTTTAATTTAATGTTTTTGTGTTTTAAATATTCTTTTGTGCGTTTTGGGTTTTTTGTTTTTTTGATATTTTTTTGCGATTTTGTGTTTTTGCCTTTTTTTCTTGTTTTTATTTTGTATTTGATCTAATGTTTTTGTATTTTTAATTTTTTTTGTGTTTTTGTATGTTTGATTTTGCTTTCTATTTTTGTTTTGATTTTGAGCTTTTGCTTTTTTTGAGTCTTTGCTTTTATTTTTGTATTTTTGCTTTTGTTTTTTTTTTTTGGTTTGGTGTTTTTCTTTTGTTTTTGTGTTTTTTATTTTCTGTTTTTGCCTTTTTTTTATCTTGATTTTGTATCTATTTTTTTGTATTTTTGATTTTTTTTGTGTTTTTGCTTTTGTGTGTTTGATTTTGCTTTTTATTTTTGTTTGGATATCGTGTTTTTGCTTTTGTTTTGAGTCTTTGCTTTTATTTTTGTATTTTTTATTTTGATTTTTTTTTTTGTTTTGCTTTTTTTAATTTGAGCCTTTGGTTGTTTCATATTGTTTTTGTGTTTTTGTTTTTTTTGTGATTTAAATTTTGCTTTTGTTTTTATGTTTTGTGTGCTGTTGTTTTTGTATTTTTGCTTTTGTTTTGTGCTTTACGTTTGTATTTGTATTTCTGTTTTTTATTTTGTGTTTTTGCTTTTGTAATTTTTTTTTGTATTTAAGTTTTTTTTTTCATGTTTATAGCTGATGGGAGTTGCCACGCTCCTTTGTCCAATCCCACTAACATATATCCTATGTTACACTTCGGACTCCATAGTATAATCATGCTTTTAGTTAAATCGGTTCAGCGGTTTAGACGTGATTTAATAAAATACATATATTTTTTAAATAAATACATAATGCAGTAAAAAAATGTAGGTCTATCACATTTTCTAAAATATTTGTGAATTTTAAATATAAACAAAATTTAGTAAATTCTTCATATGCAGTACATTTGAAATAGATAAGTACATAATGTAGTAAAAATAAATACAGATGTAGTTGATCATTCATACATTTATTTACATATTCTATATGCAAATTTGTAAAATTCTGCAGTAAATTTGTGAAGTTGTTATCAATACTAAAAACAATTAAAGCAATGTAGTAAAAACACAAGCATTTGCGAAATCAAGATGAAAACCAAATACATCTGTAGTTATCTGTAAATATAACATCAATTAAATTATAGATTTAAGAAATACGTACAATTTCTCTCAGAGATAATTTTTCCGTATTAAAAATTGGTCTCATTTTGAAGATATTAGAATTTTTTAAAGCAAAAACACAAAGTGAAACGGAAATGCGACATCAAAAGCAAAAGCACAATGGAGAACACACAAAATTAAAAGTAAAAAAAAAACATAATCTAAGAAAAGTAAAAAATCATAATCAATGAAAAGTAAAAACAAAAATAAAATCACAAACACAAAGTTAAACCCAAAAACAAAAGGAGAAATACAGAAAAATAATAGTAAAATACAACCAAAAGCAAAAACAAAAAATATCAAAATCCAAATCAAAACAAAAAGAAACAGCAATACAAAAAAATTCAAACTCAAAAAAATAATAAGTAAAACAATAAAATTCAAAAATAAAAACACAAATTCAAATGAAAAACATAATACCAAAAATAAAAGCAAAAATCACGAAACTAAAAACAAAAAACATAAATAAAAAAAGGAACACTAAGCAAATTTAAAATCCAAAAATATAAAAAAATTATCATATAAGCAAATACATTAATTTAGCAAATTTAAAATCCAAAAATATTAAAAAAATAAACAAATTATTAAAAGAAAAACACAATAACAAAAGTAAATAAAAGAGAAAATTAAAAAAAAAACTCATATTTTCGAAAATGAAAAAGCACGGAAATAATTAGAAAAAATTCACTCATAAACATGAAGAGCAGTGTGGAAAATTTGTTCAGTTTTGTTTTGTCTGTTTTGTCAGTTGTTATTGTCGCGTGGCAGCATAAATATTGTCATTGCTCTAAAGTCGGTCATGGTCGCCTAGTTGCACTTGTTCACTTTGCTGTTGCTGTTGCTGCAGCAGCAGTGAATGTTGCTGCCACAAACAATTCAGAACGCAATTGAGCCACTGATGCTGCTACTGCTGCAGTCAGTTGGGCAATTAAGGCGTGGTTATGGTTGGGTTATTTGTTTTTGTTTAATATGAAACCTTGTAAGTGTCATGTGTAAAACTGTTTTTTAAAAATATTTTTTGAACTCACCTTAAGCAGCAATTGTTTGTGTTGCGTAGACGCAGCGTTTGCTTCGCACTAAAGGCCAAAAATAATGCAGCACTCTGTTGAAGGTCATGATTTTTGTAATTTTTAGGGTTTATTTAATGCTTTCAACATTTTTCACTTGAATTTAAATTTTTCAATACAATTTAAATTATTTAATTTTTCACTATTTTTATTTAATTAGTTATTTTTTATAATTAACAATAATTTCAAATTCACAAATTTCATTTATTAAGTATTTTGTTTAAAATTTTTTTTTAAATTTTTATTTGACGTTTTGAATTATTTGTAATTCTTAAATATTTGAATTTTTTAATTTTTATTTTTTTTATTTTTTAAAATATTTTTATTTTAAGTAGATTTGTTTTAATTTAATTATCAAACAAATTATGTTAAAGTTAATTTTTTATGGAGCCAAAGTTTTTTTTAAATTGTTTATTTTATTTTTGAAGGAGTTGATTTATAAAAAAGTCTTTTATTAGTTTTTATTCCATTTTGTGCTAAAAATATATACACAAAAAAATTATAATATAAATATTTTCAATATTATTTTTCACATAAGACATTTACTTATTTTTTGATTTGATTTCATGCAAAATTTTTGTTCTCTTTTTATTATATTTTGTAAAAAAAAATTTTTATATATTTATTTTAGTTCTTTTTTTCAATTATCAATTTTTTTTAATTAGTTTTATTTTTTTTAATTAGTTTTTTTTTTTTGATATTATTGTTTTTGATACCTTTTTATTAGTTCTATTTTTATTTATTATTAATTTATTTTGCTTTTTTCGTTATTTTTTTCTTTGTTTGGTTTTATTTTAATTTATTAAATTTTCCTTTTTTAGTTACATTTTCATATTTTCTTCTTTTTACATATATTTCAAGTTTCGATTAATTTAATTTTAATTCTTTTTTTATTATCTTTTTCAATTGGTATTTTTCAATTGGTTTTATTTTTAATTTATTTTGCTTTTTTCGTTACTTTTTTTATTTGATTGGTTTTATTTTAATTTTCCTTTTTAGTAACATTTTCATATTTTCTTCTTTTTACATTTATTTCAATTTTCTTTTAATTTAATTTTCATTAATTTTTTATTATTTTTTATTTTTCAATTGGTTTTATTTTTAATTCTTTTTTTTTTTTGTTATATTTTCTTCATTTTTCATATTTTTTTATTTAAATTTATTTTTATTTTACATTAATTTATATTAATTTTCTATTATTTTTATTTTAATTTCTATTATAAAATACAAAATATATTTTTGAAATTTCACAAAATTTCTTTTTTTTATTTGATCTTATTTTTTTTTGTACCTTATTTACTTTTTTTTATTTTGTCTTATTTTCTTTAATTACTTCTTATTTTCTTTACTTTATTTTCATTTATATTTCTGATGTTTCTGTTCATAAGATACTTTTTTTATTTATTAAATTTGTTTATATAATTTTTTATTTCATTTTCTATTTCATTTTTTATTTCGTTTTCTATACTGTTATTTCATTTCATTATCTTTTATTTTACACTATTTTATTTTATTTGTATTTGGTATTTTTGGTTTTTTATTTTTTTTTTAGTTTTTTTTATTTTATTTTTGTTATTTTCTATTATTTTTTATTTTTTTATTTTTTTTTATTATTATTTTATTATTATTTTATTTTTATTTTATTTTTATTTTTATTTTATTTTATTTTATTTTATTTTTATTTTATTTTTATTTTATTTTATTTTTATTTTATTTTTATTTTATTTTTATTTTTATTTTATTTTATTTTATTTTATTTTTATTTTTATTTTTATTTTATTTTTATTTTTATTTTTATTTTTATTTTTTATTTTTTGTACTTTTTATTTTTTTTTTATTTTACTTTATTTTATTTATATTTTTATTTTATTTTTATTTTACTTTATTTTATTTTATTTTATTTTATTTTATTTTTATTTTTATTTTTATTTTTATTTTTATTTTATATTATTTTATTTTTATTTTATTTTATTTTAGTTTTACTTTATTTTATTTCATTTTTATTTTCATTTTTATTTTATTTTTATTTTTTTTATTTTTTTTTTTATTTTTATTTTTATTTTATTTTTATTTTATTTTATTTTATTTTATTTTATTTTATTTTATTTTATTTTATTTTATTTTATTTTATTTTATTTTATTTTTATTTTATTTTGTTTGTATTTTATTTTCTGTTAATTTGTTTTTTATTATTATTGTTGATTTTCATTTGTGTTCTTTTTTACTTCATTGTAATGTATTTTAATTTAATTTATATTATTTTATCTTATATTATTTTTAGCTTTTTTATTTTATTTTCCAAATTCTTTTCTATTCTATTTTTATTTTTTTACTAGGTTTTATATTCTTTTATATTTTTATATTCTTTTATTATAATATTTATTGTTATTTTTAGTATTTTTCATTATCTTGTCTTATCTCTTATTTTTGTGTATTATTTGGATTTCTCCCATTTTATTTTAATTTTTTTTTTGATTTATTTAAATTTATGTTATATTATTTTAATTTCTTTTATATTTGTAATATTTTTCTTTTAAAAATATTATTATTTTAAAATCTTCTATTTTTTAACATTTCTTTAATTTTGTTATATTTTCTACTAATTTATTTTAAAATTTTCTTTTATTTTCCTAATATATAGTTTTGTTTTGTAATCTTCTGCTTTATTTTATTTATTTATTTTTATTTTATTATATTTTCGATTATTTTATTATATTTTTAAAATTATTTTCATATTTTTTTTATTTTTATTTCATTTCATTATTATTTCAGTTATTTTCTTTTATCTACTCATATTTTTATTTTTTTATTTGTTTTTTGTATTTGCTTTTATTTTATGTTTCTTTTATTCTATTTTCTTTCTTTATTTTTTTTTTTGTTTTACTCTATAATTATTTATTCTATTTTATTTTATTCTATTTTATTCTATTATATTTTATTTTTTAGTTTTTATTTTTTAATTTTTTTCCATGTTTACTTTTATTTAACTCTCTTTTCTTTTATCTGCTTTTATTTTAAAATTATTTCATTTATTTTTTCTCTTTTAATTTTATTTTATTTTACTTTCTATATTTATGCACACATTTTTTTTTTATTTTGCCAAATAAATAAATTTCACTTTTACTGCGCTCGTTAAAATTTCACGCACTCCAGCTCCAGCTTAACACACCAAACAAAAACTTTCTATCATTCCTTATGCCAAAAAATAATTTTCGCACTATGCAATGTTGCCAAATTTTCACACACACACAGGAAACTTTTCACTTTTGAAACAAGCGAAGCAACTGAAACTTGCTACGTTGCGTGGAATTTTGCGACAAAATTCGTTGGGTTTTTATTTTTCTTGTATTTTTCTGGTTTTTATTTTTATTTTCAATGCTTTTGCTTTCGATGTTTTTGCTTTCACTGACGCACTTTTTATTTTATTTTTTATATATTTTGCACTATGAATGACTTTTGGGGTTTTTGTTGTTGTTGTTGTTGTGTGGTGTCTGTGGCGCCTGAAGCGCGCCGCCACAGCGATTATATAAGCGTGTCAGGCAGCGCACTGGCTGCAGTCAGCGCGGGCGGCGTTTGGGCGGCGCGGGTGGTACAACAATGTCGATGATAAAACACAACAAAACCAATGCGTGCACTGCTGCACGACGTTTTTGCAAAACTGCAGCCAAAAATATAGCAGAAAACAACACGAAGGCTGCAGCGGTTTCAAGGACGAAATTTATAAAATTTCAGTTTTGCGCGTGACAAGGCGACGCATTAACAGCTGATTGAAAAATTTTGTTGGCGTCTTACATAATAAATGATGCTACAGTTTTAGAAGCGCACAAATAGGGTTTTCAAAATGTTTGATTTTTTTTTTAATTATTTTTTTATTTAGTTTTATTTTTAAATTATATTTTTATATTTTTATATTTTTATATTTTTATATTTTTATATTTTTATATTTTTATATTTTTATATTTTTATATTTTTATATTTTTATATTTTTATATTTTTATATTTTTATATTTTTATATTTTTATATTTTTATATTTTTATATTTTTATATTTTTATATTTTTATATTTTTATATTTTTATATTTTTATATTTTTATATTTTTATATTTTTATATTTTTATATTTTTATATTTTTATATTTTTATATTTTTATATTTTTATATTTTTATATTTTTATATTTTTATATTTTTATATTTTTATATTTTTATATTTTTATATTTTTATATTTTTATATTTTTATATTTTTATATTTTTATATTTTTATATTTTATTTTTATTTAATTTTATTAATTTTCTTTATTTTTGAATTTTATTTTTTATATTTAATTTTTTTTTCCCACGTTATGTTGCAGTTTTGCCTCAAACTGGTGACCAATTCGGTTGCGAGTAGCTCGCCTACTGCAGTAGTTGTCAGAACAACAACAACAAAATTATCACCAACAACAGCCAGACAGACAGTTTCAATGGCTGCAGCAGCAGCGACGACCGCAACTACATCGTCCTTTCATTGAATTTTGCAAAAACATCATTATTCACAAAGTACAACGCAATAACAACAAATGTTTGTTGTAATAGCAATAATAATAATAACAAAACTACAATAGCAATATTGCCCAAAACTCACAACAACAACCTCAAACGATTAAAAGTAGTCAAAACCACGACCACGACGACAACGACAAACAACTCGCACGAGTCCGTCCTTCTAACAAACGACGAAACAACTAAACGAACGCGAGCGAACGAACGAACACGTAGTGATTCCTACGAAGTACCGTCTGAAAGTGTAGCCTGCAACGTACTAACGTGGCTGCAATCAGCCAACAGCCAACAATGTTGAAGTTGGTCATAACAGCAGGCAGCAAACGGCGCGCAGTCGGCAGCATCCGCATTGAAATGCGCTACAATTTCCCAAAGCTGAAAATACCGAGAGAATGAAAAATTGAGAGAAAAAATAACGGAGAGTATTGCATAAAAAAATCCTTGCAATTGCTGCGCAACTGCTTCAAGGATAACGCGCCATGCAGTGGCAGCAGCAGTAATCACTAGGTGTGTCGCTGTTAGCTCATTTAACAGAGAGACTGTTTTAACAGTGGCAGTTTTAACAGAGACAATTTTAACAGAGTTTTTGCTGAGTAACAGTGCTGCGTAAATGAGCAACGAGTAATAGCTGCAGCAAAGAGAGAGACCCACTTAATGAATGTTGCCAGATGTAATAATGTTCAAGATGTTTTTTGTTTTAGGGAACAAATTCAAATTTAAATCAGAGATTGGAACCATAACCAAAACTGGTATCCAGTTAGAACCGTTCTATTTTAAACCCCAAAATCAAACTCGAAATCTTTAAATGAAAACGAGAATTGAACAAATATCCAAAACCAATAGAAAGAATTCAATTTACTACCGGCGTTAAGTCGATTTTTGAAAATGTATGAAAAACTGAACAAACCCCCCAATCATGTATTTCCCGGTGAAAACGATATCGTGTACAATTCGTTTCAAAAACGGTTGAATATCGTGTGATTACAACTTTTAATTCATGTATATAACGAAACGTTGAGTACGCTCGTTTTGAGAGTATTTTGTTGCCAGCATATAAATCATTCGACAAAATAAAAAAAAAGAAAACAAAAATTGTATACGAAAAATAGTTGGCAAAAAAAAATATTAAACAAACGTTCGATTCAAAGAGCAAAACGAACGAAACGTTTGAAATACGTTATATCAATTTTTGACGAAAGGGACTGGAAACGAATAAAATAAAAAATATACATGATTTGGGTGTAAGTAATATTAGGATACATAAAAAATGTTGTATTAGGTACTTCTTTCATAAACCAATATTTGGAATGCTCCTGAAATACTCTTTAAAGGAAGATTTTAATGAATTCATTGGGCGCTCAGAAACAACTTGAAACTTGACAACTTGAAATCCGATGCTTTAGGAGTCTTGAAATCCGATGCTTTAAGATGAAATATATTTAGAGTTATCGTTATTTTTATTACAACTTTTTGCGTTCAATGGCAATTAATCGATGTTTAATTTAATAACATTAAAAATATGAGTCTTGTTCTCTAAGCAATTTACCATTATCATTAAGCATTTGTTGCTGCATTATTGAATGTAGGGGAGCTTGTGATAACGTGGGGGACACGTCTTGATTTTCCTCCAAAAATGTGCATTTGGATAATTTGTTTAAAAGTCTTTTAAAGGAACTATTCCATAGATTAGTCCATGATTCAACTTTCTTCATTAACAGAATATGTTTTATATGCCTTTTAATTGATGTTTGAGCAATTTTTCAATACAGCTGAATTTCGGATTTGTTGAAAAATGTTGTGGTAAAGTGGGAAACTTCAAAATGTTTAACAAAATGCTATTTTAATCTTTCTTTTTCATATTTTGATTTTTTCACAACAAAATCAGAGATATTAAGAAAAAAGAAAAATATAGTAAGGTTATAACAAAAAATTGATAATGCAAGAAAATATAAAAAGAAAAAATTTTAAGTTTATAAAAATTTCATTAGTTATGTTAGGAGAATACGAGAACAAATTGTGCATTTACTCAAAGTTAGAATATTCTGAGGCTGTTTGCAGATACTGCAGTTCACGGAATTGTTAAAATTTAATTTCTTCGACATTTTATTCTTACAAAATGTACAAAATTCTTATTCTTCTGATGAACCGATGTATTCTTTTTGCGGTTATTTATAACATTATATAAATAATTTGTATGTCATTTTTAAATATTTTTTTTTGTCAACATTATCAACATTACTGTCACTTATTATAAATGCTTATAAAACATATATCATATGAAAAAGCGTCTATGAATTATATAACAAGTATAGTTTCAATGTAACTGTTTTTCAACAGTTTTGCACTGTTAGGGAAAAGATTTACTTTTGCGTGAAAAGTGAAATCTGTTTTCTCTTGACACGCTGTTCAAAAGTAAATCGTATCCCCAACAGTGCAAAACTGTTGAAACCGTAACATTCAAACGACTGCTTGTTATATAATTCATAGACTCTTTTAAAGATGACAGATGTTTTATAAGCAGTTAAAAATTCTTATTAAAATGAATTCAACAGTGATGTCGTTGTTGATTGAAAAGTGTCACATTTTTGTTTGAAAATTGGAAAATATATTTGAGGGAAGAATACATTCTCGATTGAAGATTATTATTTTCGTGGCAAAAATTTTCATATAACAATATTTCAACAGCTAAAAGTATCTGTTTTATCTTTAATCTTTGTTAATCTTTATTATATTATAAATTAATTTTTAATATAAAACCTTTTGTCTAAATCAAAATTTTTGCATTTTTCAAAAGGAGGAGTTAATCGATTTGACAAGTGAGTGGCTCAATCAATTAGGAAAACACATTAGCACCAATTTGACGGAGATCATCTTGAATTGTAATATGTCTTTCAGTGAAAATTTAAATATTCGAAACGAACAAAAACTGAAAACTTTTATAATATTTGATGTTATTTTTATTAATGCATTCTAATATACGAAAAAATACTGCAACCAAAAATATATTTTTTTTAAAGTTAAATAAAATGTTCTGGCACCTCTGTCACAGAGTAATTGTAACAACAAACAACATTCGAAAGAGCAACATAGACGCAACAAAACAATGAAATATCCCACAACATTTAACAGCGACGACGAGAGCCGAATAGTGCGAACAGAGCTTCGAACCAAATGCGCATTAAATGAGCGGAAGTCACTCTTCTTTTAGTTCTGATTTCTAATACGATGTTTGACAACAACTAATGTGGTGTTGTTGTTCTTTTTGTTCTCGTTGTGACTCGTTGCTGTTACTCGCTGCTCTTACTCGTTAACACACACACACACAGCATATGATCAATGCGTTGTTGTCTGATGTATGTTTGTTGTTGTTATTGTCGAATATGTGTCAGGTTCTTTGGGTCAACAATGTGCGCGATGCGTGTTAACAGCGCAACCCAGCGCGACACGAACGCCAACGAGGCGCGGTGGATGTCGAGACGACGACGAGTCAAACCGAATCGAATCGAGCCGCATACGACGAGACCTTTTTGTGCAGCAAAGCGAATCGACGCCGCCGCCTTCTGACACCCAACAAAAAAAAATAAGCAGCAGCCGTTGTGAAGTTGCTCTTGTTTGTTTTTTTGTTTTTGATGCTGTTGTTGTTTTTAACTTATAGAGCTTATCTCACACTCTCTGGTGCGATTGGTTGCAAATTGCAATAACAGTGACTGCGCTGCTTCTGCTTCTGCTACTCCTACAGCTGTGATGGCTGCTGCTACTGCTGCGGCGATGTAAACAATTCCAGCGCAAAACCATTAAAGCGCGCGTGTCTCTGATAAGCGATTCATATCGAGACAACAGTAATAATAGCAAAAACAACAAGAACAATAACGAAAGAACGACGCTGACATAGATTTTAATATGTTTTGAAAGTTTTGCGCAAATATTGCAAAAACTTCCAAGGAAGAAAGAAGGGCAGCAAAGGCAGCAGCCAAGCAACTCAGTTGAATGCGATTGAAAACGAAACTGAGTTGAAAGTATTTCATAGCATCGGGTAGGGTTACCATTTCAAGTCAATTACAAATAAATAGATAAAAATAACAAAGAGTGAAACCATAAATTTAAATAAAATAGATTTATTTATTTCGAATCTTTTTAGAGTGAAAATTTAAAAAATTTTGTGTAAAAATTTCATGTTCAAAATTTTACATTTGAGTAGAAACACAATTTATAGTGAAAAAAAGAAATATTTCAATTATTTGAATTTTGTATAAAATTTGAATTTTTTAATTTTTGTCTAATAAATAGAAATTTGAGTGATAATTTTAATTTTTCGAGCAAAAATTTGGAGTGAAAAATTTAATTATTAGTGAAAAGTTGAATATTAATGAAAATTTAATTTTGAGTAAAAATTTCAGTTTTTAGTGAGATTTTGACCTTGAGTGAAAATTTTACAGAAATATAATTTTGAGTTAAAATTTTACTTTAAATTGAAAATATGAATTTTGAGTGACAATTTTAAATGAAAATTTTAATTTAAACTACAAATTCGAATTTTTAGTAAAAATTTAAATACTGAGTAAACATTTTGAGTGAATAATCCATTTGTTAGAAAGAAATTGAAATCTGAGTGAAAAATTTAATTTTAAATTAAAAATTTGAATTTTAGGTGAAATTTCAAATTTTGAGTGGAAAGTTAAATATTGAGTGAAAATTTTAATTTTGAGTGAAATATTGAATTTTGAGTGAAAGTTGATTATTGAGTGAAAATTTAAAATTTGAGTGAAAAAAATGAATTTTGAGTGAAACGTTTATACCTAGTGAAAATTTGAATTTCAAGTGAAACTTCGATTTTTGAGTGAAAGTTGAGTATCGAGTTAAAATTCTTATTGAATGTTTGGTGAAACATCGAATTTTTAGTGAAATTTTTAAATTTAATTGAAAATTATAAATTTGAGTGAAAAAATTAAATCTGAGTGAAAATATTAAATCTTAGTGAAAATTTTAAATTTAAGTGAAATAATAAATTTTGAGTAAAAAGTTGAATATTGAGTGGAAATATAAATTTTGAGTGAAAAATTTAATTTTTAATGAAATTTAAGTAAAAATTAAATTTTAAGGGAAAATTTGAATTTTGAGTAACAATATACATAAGTTTTTAGTAAAAAGTTGGTTATTGAGTGAAAATTCAAATTTTCAGTGAAAATTGGATTTTTAGTGAAAATTGTAATTTTAAGTGAAAAGTTGAATATGTAGTAAAAATTTATATTTTGAGTGAAAAATTGAATTTTGAGTGAAAAAATGAATTTTGAGTGAAACTTTTATATCTAGTGAAATTTTGAATTTTAAAATTTTTTTTTTTTTTTTTAATTTTTTTTTTAAGATTTGTTTAAAATTTGAATTTATAAGTGAAACTTCGATTTTTGAGTGAAAGTTGAGTATTGAGTGAAAATTCTAATTGAATGTTTAGTGAAAAATAGAATTTGAAAATTTTAAATTTGAGTGAACATTTTAAATTCGAGTGAAAATTTTAATTTGAGTGAGAATTTTAAATTTGAGTGAAAATTTTAAATTTAGATGAAACTTCGAATTTTGAGTGAAAATTTTAATTTTGAGTTAAAATAAGGATTTTTAGTAAAAATTCCAATTTTGAGTGATTTTTTTTTTTTTTTTTGATAAATTTTATTTTTAATGAACATTTGAGTTAAAATAAAAATGTTGAGTAGATTTTTGAAATTGAAAAATATTTGAATTTTTTAGTGAGAAATTGAATATTGAGAAGAAATTTTAATATTGAGTGAAAATTAAAGTAGTAATGTAATTTTTAATATTTCACAATTAAAAAATTTGAGAGAAAAATTAATAAAAATTTAATTTTGAATTTTTAGTGAAAACTTAAATTTTGATTGAAAATGTTAATTTTGAGTAAAAAGTGGAGTTTTTAGTGAGCAATTTCTTTTCAAGTGTAAATTATAATTTATGAGTGTAAATTTGAATTTGAGAGTTCAAATTTGGGTGAATATTTTTATTGTTATTTATATTTTAAATTTTTAGTGAAAATAAAATTGGTTAAAAATCAAACAAAAATTTTAAATGAAAAATAAAATCCAGCTTTTTTACCCCCATATCATGCTGCAGTTGATAACCGGAAACGGAAATTATTATAATGAGCCACAAAGCGTTACATGGGCCAGTGAATAAAACATATGAATAACAGCATCAGCAGCAACATCAGCCGCAGCAACAACAAAAACAAAGACAAACAAACAAATCACTGCGTTGACCTGCTGCCCATCCGCAGCAACGTCCGCTGCAAAGCGAAGCAACTCAAAACAAAAACGCAGCCAAGCATCGAAAATGCCCTGCGATGCTTGCAACGAACATCCTTGCGGCGAATGACAGTGAAACCGGCAGCCCAGCCAGCAGGAGCAGCATCATCAGTAGCAGTGGCAGGCAGTGCGTTCGACAGCAGGACATTAGTGACGACAGCAACAACAACAAAAGCATCGACATGTGCAGAAAGTAGTGAAGACGATGAAGAGAGAAAGAGAATGTTGAGCAGCATGCCCAAAATGACGACGACGATGACGATGAGGATGCGATGTCGAGTGAGCGATGAACTTCAGTCGTAAAATATTTAAAATCTGAAATTCACGCCCGAATAAATTGCGGGCGGTTGGTTGTTGCTTTGAGCGCAAAGCAAGGATGCGGAAGTTTGGCTTTTATTTATTTTTTTTCATATTTTTATTTCATGTTTTTTTTTCTTATTAACAGAGAATTGAAACTGAAATTTAAAATTTATTAAAAGGTCTGGAATTTCATGAAAATTTGAGGTTTGTGCATTAAAAATATTAATGCAGTCAAATTAATGTAATAAAATTTAGTACATTTTTGTATTTGTTTTCAAACAATGTAGTTTTACTACATATACTTAATTTTTAAGTTTTTCTTTTTATATTTCTGTGACTTAGTTTTACTACATAATGTATTAAAAAATTTCTTACTACATATTGCAGTAACTGAAGTATGTTTTTGTTTTCTGTATTTTTTAGTTTTTTTGTAGTCTGTTGGTACACACTTCGGATGCTCGGCGAAAGGGAGGTACAAAGGAAACCAAAGTAAACCCAAACAACTGAAAGAAACGCGTTCAAGACAGAGATAAAGACATAAGCCAAAAACTTTTCTTCGAGCGTTTATATTATTCTTTATTATAAATAGAAAATGCAAGTAAAATAAATGCATAAGTAGTATTTTTCTATATCTTTATTAAATCAAAATAAATACAGAATGTACTTATAATTAATGCTTATGTAGTATTTTTCCATATATTTTTAAACGGTTGTTATTTTTCATACAAAGCTTAATATTATACAGTTGTTTTCAATACAAAAATAACTGCATTAATGTAGTAGAAATCAAATACATTTGTATTTATTTTAAAAAGTGAAAATAAGAAATTTTGGTGAAATATTGAATTTATTAATTTACATTTAATTTATTAATTAAACATTTAATTTATATTGAACACTTTAATTTTTAGTGAAAAATTGAATTTTAAGTGAACATTTTAATTTTTAGTAATAAGATAAATTGCAAGTGAGATCCCTGTTTCTTTTAAGTATTTATTTATTTTAGATTTTATTTATTTCTTTTTAGACTAAATATAAACAACTGCCACACATCCTGGTTACAATTTGCATTCGCAGATCTAAAACAGAAGCTGCAGCATCCTTCAAAGCAGCTGAATTCGCTTTGAAAATGCGATGGCGTTTGTAACGCGAGATGTCGGTTCGACGAAGAGCAGAAGACCTGTAGTTTGTTGAATTTGTAGGGGGGTAGCTCAAAGTGCTTCGCATTTGCAAATATTCGTTGCACGAATTCGGTTCCGATCACTCAATATGATTGAAATGCGTGATGCGTTGCAACGTTGTAGTAGCATGAATTATTGAGTCGCATCCCACGCAGGTACAACAAGGATTGAAACCACTTTTGTATTACATCCTTCGTTGCTCCTTCACATTACACCTTATCGAAACCAGCAGAACATGTTGCCATGTTGCTGGAAGATTAATTGAAATTTTAAGTAGTCACAGCAGCAGCACCAGCAACATATGCGAAATTGGCAGGCAGCTGTGTCCGATGGGACAGAGGGTCAGATGCGAGTCTAAGTGGCAGAATGAGTTGATAACAGCACAAATAATTAAAATTTAAATTTCTAATGAAAAACTATATTTTAATGAAAAAATTACTTAAGTATTAAAAATATATTTTTGTGCATAACTATTTTTAGTGAATATTTTATTTTAGGGAAAACTTTTATTTTTTATGAAAAAAATATTTTTAGTGAATAATTTTATTTATTTTTTTGTGAAAAATTGAATTTTTAGAAAAAAAATGGATTTTTAGTTAAAAATTGAATTTTTAGTTACAAATTGAATTTTTAGTTAAAAATTGAATTTTTAGTTAAAAATTGAATTTTTAGTTAAAAATTTAATTTTTAGTTGAAAATTTAATTTTTAGTTACAATTTTAATTTTTAATTAAAAATTAAATTTTTAATTAAAAATTGAATTTTTAGTTAAAAACTTAATTTTTAGTTAAAAATTTAATTTTAATTAAAATTGAATTTTTAGTTAAAAATTGAATTTTTAGTTGAACATTTAATTTTTAGCTACAATTTTAATTTTTAATTAAAAATTATACTTTTAGTAAAAAATTAAAGTTTTAATTAAAAATTGAATTTTTAGTTAAAAATTGAATTTTTAGTTAAAAATTGAATTTTTAGTTAAAAATTGAATTTTTAGTTACAATTTTAATTTTTAATTAAAAATTAAATTTTTAATTAAAAATTGAATTTTTAGTTTAAAACTGAATTTTTAGTTGAAAATAGTTTAATTGAATTTTTAGTTAAAAATTGAATTTTTAGTTAAAAATTGAATTTTTAGTTAAAAATTGAATTTTTAGTTACAATTTTAATTTTTAATTAAAAATTAAATTTTAAATTAAAAATTGAATTTTTAGTTAAAAACTGAATTTTTAGTTGAAAATAGTTTAATTGAATTTTTAGTTAAAAATTGAATTTTTAGTTAAAAATTGAATTTTTAGTTAAAAATTTAATTATTTTAGTTAAAAATTGAATTTTTCGTTAGAAATTGAATTTTAAGTTAAAAATTGAATTTTTCGTTAGAAATTGAATTTTTCGTTAAAAATTTAATTTTTAGTTAAAATTGAATTTTAATTAAAAATTGAACTTTTAGTAAAAAATTAAATTTTTAATTAAAAACTGAATTTTTAGTTAAAAATAATTTTAATTAAAAATTTAATTTTTAGTTAAAAATTGGATTTTTAGTTAAAAATTGAATTTTTAGTTAAAAATTGAATTTTTAGTTAATAATTGAATTTTTAGTTAAAAATTCTTAATTAAAAATTAAATTTTAATAAAAAGTTTAGTTTAAAAGTTTTATTTATTTATTTTTAGTGAACATTTTTTTTTTTCATTGACTTAAAATAAAATATATGGAAATTGAGCATTTTTCTTCATCATCTTGTGAGGTCTTTTCTTCTAACCTACAACTTCCCAAACTGCCTTCCACAGAGCCACCACCTGCTATCTGCTTTGCTATTAAAATCGATAAAATTGATAGGAAAAAGTTTTGTTTTCGTCTTAGAGTTGCTGCTGCAACTGTGATAGGTAAACAAAAATAAATCTGTATTAAATAAAAAAGAATTATAAAAAAATCTCCGCGATTTTATTTTTTCAACAAATATTTATCAAGCATTTTTATTCATCCGGCGAAACATCTCGAAGAAAAGATTTTAATCAAAAAAGGCAGGAAAGAGAAGAAGCAATAAAGAGTTCTTAAACTTTATTTTTTTATTATGTTTGCTTAATTAATTTCTTAAAACAAATTTATATTTTTAAATCAACTTCAATCTTTCTTTCTAAATTTCTTTCTTGTGTTTGTTAATTATACAGCACAACAACAAACAAATTATTCACAATCTAAGATTAGATGAACTTTAAGATTCGAATCAAGATCTTAGTGTCTTGATATTGCCTTCAAGTTTTTGAGTTAATTTTTAAAAGAAAAAATTGAAATTCTCGTATTGTCCATATATTTTGGACTATGACTTTTAACAGACTTGAGTTTTTTACATGATTTCTTTGGAATTATATTGAGAATAATTCAGTTAATAGTTTGAAATATACCCAGTAAAATTCGGGTAGACATGAAAAAAAAAAAAAATAACCGTTATCACTCAGAATATTCTGACCATTTTTTTTTGTACTTTCCTAACATAATTTCTGAGATATTTATAAATATAAACTATTTTCTTTCTAATGTTTTCTTGCATTACCAATCTTTTATTATTTTCTTAACATATTTTTTCTAATCCTTAATATATTTGACTTTATTTTGAAAAAAGAAAATTGAAAAAGAAAGACTCAAATAACAATTTGAAATTTCCCACTTAACCCTAACATTTTTCAACAAGTCAAAAATGAGCTGTTTAGAAAAATCGCAAAAAAGCGTATAACTGGTATTCTTTTTATGCAAAAAGATAAATTCATGGAAAATACCCTTGAATAGAATTTGAAAAATATTCAAATGTACTTTTTATGAAGAAAATCAAAACGTGTCCCACTTTACCCCAGGCTCCCCTATTTTTAATTTTATTCACTTGTGACTTCTATCTCATTATAATGACATATTTGAAAAATTCTCAAATCATTCTGTTTCGTCGCAACCTTTTGAAAAGATTTTCTTATATTACGCCTTCTTTGCAATCCATATTCTTCGAATTCCCTTATTGGAAACCTGATTTTCAAATCTTTTTAATTTAACGTAATAGTTTCGAAGCATTTGAATACTCTTTATTTCATCGAGGTCTCTTCATTTTGTATTTAGTCTATTTATTTCTCGGAAATCTAATATCTCAGTCTGATTTCTGACAATTTTCTTATTTTTGCCATGATCTGCCCTTATATCAATTCTATATAATTCACCGCTACTGATTTTGACTGCATATTCCATTTTTTCTATTACGTAACGTTTTTAATAAAATTGCTCTCGAATTTTCAGGCCATTTTCAGCCACTTTTTAGAATTAAAAAAATACAGACCCTTATACCACAAGTTTTCCAAAAAACTGTAAACGCAATTTTTCTTTCAATTGTCAAAACTAATTACAATATACCGATAAATACTATTATTCCGATGGGTTTTTAAGAAATTTGAATCTAAACTCGAAAAATATTGAATTTTTTAGACTATTTTTGAACGATTTTTTAGCATTTTGAATCTAATGATAAATAAGAAAATGATATATGATTCTGCGGAGCATAGTTCAAACTAATAATAAAAATTACTAACTTTTTTGTATCAGTTCTCATTTTAAAAATATACTCTCTTCATTTGGCATTTAGTCTCCTTTTCTGAAATCTAATATCACAGTTTATTTGAAGTCTGATTTCTGATAATTTTCTGATTTTTGCCATGGACAGCCCATATATCAATTCTAAGAAATTCACGGCTGCTGATTTTGACTGCATACTCAGTTTTTATCTATCACGTAACGTTATTAAGAAAATTGCTCTCGAATTTTCAGGCCATTATCAGACACTTTTTAGAATTAAAAAAAATACAGACCCATATACAACTAATTTTCGAAAAAACTGAAAATGCAACTTTTCTTTTAATTCTCAAAACTAATTACAATATACCGATAACTATTATTATTCCGATACGTTTTTAAGATATTTGAATCTAAACTCAAAAATTATTGAATTTTTTAGACTATTTTTGAACGATTGTCACACTAATAATAAATAAGAAAATGATATATGATTATGCGGAACATAGTTTAAACTAATCATAAAAATTACTAACTTTTTTTGTATCAGTTTTCATTTCACAGAAAAAATAATCGACGTAAATATATCAACTGATATTGATTGCATTCATTAATCAATCAAACAATAAAGTTCACTTATTTAATGAAAACATTTGCTTTTCTTCATTAAATCAGCAATTACGTTTGTTAATATGACTATTTGTACGTCAATGCTGCAAATAATTTAATAATTTTTAGCAAATATAATTGCTGAAACTGCGTCGACTAAATTATTTGCTGCATTGACATACAAATAGTCATATTAACAAACGTAATTGCTGATTTAACGAAGAAAAGCAAATATTTTTATAAAATTAGTGAACTTCATTGCTGGATTGATTAATGAATGCAATCAATATCAGTTGCTATATTTACGTCGATTATATTTTTCGGTGTATCAATCCAGTTTCCATCAAAAATTGTTAACATATAAAATACTTGTATATTTTAAATACAAATTACTGAACAATAATCGTTTTTCACAAAAACGCTAAGTAATAGGAATAATTTAGTTTACAATAAGAATAATCATTTAAAGTAGTATTAAGTAATGATATTTTCAGATTAGGGGCATTAGTACTTTTGTTGAAAATTGATTGTATAAAAGAGTACCATAATTGAGTTCTCAGGGAATATTTTAAAAATTAGATCAATTAGAAAAGGTTAATAATTTTGATAGTTAGTTTGAACTATGCTCCAGATAAACATACATCTGGTTTTTGTTTATCATTAAAACCCAAATGGTAAAAAAAATTCTCAAAAAAAAAATAAAAAAAAAATGTTTCCGAGTTTAGATCCGATTATCTTAAAAACGTATTTGAATATTCACATTCGTTAATATACTAAAATTAGTCTGGACAATTTAAAGAAAAATTGCATTTAAGTTTTTTTGTTAAACTCTTTTCCACTGAATTATTTTTTTTATTCTAATTAGTTGGTGAGAACGGCTTAATAATACTATTGCAATTTTCTCCAAAACCTGACGTAATAGAAAAAACTGAGTATGCAGTCAAAGTCAGCACCAGAGCGTTATATAGAATTGATGTATGGAATATCCATAAATCGTGTTGGGTAGTGTAATTGGTGAACTACAACTTTCATAAAATTTCAAAATCAGTTCATTCAAAAATAGTTCATTTGGCTTAGACCGGCTATAACTTTTATAATTCTAACTAACTTCATCACATCAACTATCACAATTTCCCTATTTCAAAATCTCCCATGTGATCTAAACTTTCTTTACTGTTTAAATCGAGAATCTCTTTCGATTTGAAGAACTACTTTGTCGGAGAAATATTTATTTCTAAAAGGCTCTGCTATCAAAACCGTTTTCTTCGAAGACATTTTTCTTCAATATTTTTTTTTTATTTGAAATTTTTACTCGATAACGTTGTTCTGAAATATTTCTTTGAATTTTTCATTTACGAAGGGGTTTTTTCTTGTATGCAATTTTCAAAGGCTTTTTAATGCTCTCTCTACTTAACTTCTGGAGGCTCTTGTACAGCTTTTTTTAGGATTTGTTTTCCTTCAAATTAGTTTTTTTTTTTTTTTAAATCTCATTCTTTAAAGTATAAGCATTCTTTTCTATGAAACATCTTTTCTGAAATCAGTATGCTCCATTTTCTCCATGTTTTTTTCGATGAAGTCTTTCGATTACACTTTCCTCAAATCATATTGGCTTTCAGCAAAATATATTTCCCAGCAGCCTTTCTGAGTACACCATACTCTTACCATAAATACCCTCTTGAGTGGGTCAACTATATCCGTAGTGTTGTTTTATTGCAATTTGCGAGTGTATTTAGTATCTTGAGGGTGTGCATTACAAGCGAAGTGCTGCAGCCAAATGCAGCCAACGCGCAAAAACAATAAAAGGTCCTGCGCCAAACGAGGACAACGCAACGTCAACTCTTAAACTTATTATTGACCATCAAAAGTTGAAGGAGCTGAATAACTGCGCCACAGCTGCAAAAATAAACACATGACATAGAAACCTAAACTAAAATGGTAGAGATCCCATCCACCACCAGCAGCAAGCTACCTATACTAGAAACTCTACTCATATCACCAAGTATCCTGCGAACCCTGCGACTAATGTTTTTGCAGTGAGTCCTTCAGCAGCTGGCTGTTGGAAGGACAAGTATGCGATGCGCTGGGATGCGATGCGATATGAATGCGTTTCGACTGTTTCCGAAATTTCGGTTGTTGTACAAAAAGTTTTTGGCTGAAAACACTTGGACGACAAGTTTTTAATGTTGCTTGTTTTCGGCAACATTTCGAGTGGTTAAATGTGTCCTTATCTGTGTGACAGTGTCTGTCTGTTTGTCTGTCTGTGTGTGTGTATATTTGTTTATGCGTGTTAATATTAGTAGCAAACAACGCATGTCCTGTAAACAACATCCTGTAAACAAATGGACGCCGAAGGATGAACACAAAATGCAAAGTAACTTTAAATGTATCCGGGAAATGCGAATAATACGTTTTCGCTGTCTCGCACACTTCAAGGCAAAGGCAAGGATTTGGTTCCACACATTGAGGTCGATAATGCGATTGTGATAAAACGTTTATAATAATGGTTTCGATGGTAATATCCAGTATAGTTAAGATAATGTTTTTAAATTGAGTTGTTATTCTATAGTTTTTTAGAGATTATATTTAATTCGCATACAGCAAAAAAAATAATAAATTAAAAATGAATCGTCAAACAAATTTTTTCTAATTTTAAAGTAATTCGAATTATACACTAAAATATTTATGAAATATAACTTACCTTTAAAATAGTATCTTCTAAACCACAAAACAATAAAATATGTTTCTCCCATGCTGTTTGTAGCCTACAATTAAAGAAAAGTTCAATTTAAAAATTAATAACTCGAAAAATTCAAATGGGAAATTTTGAAATGATGAAATTTTGATACTTATGTAAAGAAGTTAGTAAGAATTATGAAAATTTTAGTTGGTCTAATACTCAATACATATGGACATTTCCTGAGGTTCCGGACGAGACATTCGTATGCTTAAAACTTTAATATTTCGAAGTAAAATTAATGAATTTACTTGTTTTTTTTTATATCTGCAAATTAGAGAATTCTATATGGTACACAGAAAAAAAATGTACATCATATTGATGAATTCCGTTCTTCAAACCAGGATTCATTGTATTGAAGAGCCATTCATAATATTAATGACTAACGCCATCAATGTTATGATGCTATCATAAATATGAAGAACGCTTAGTAACTGTCGAAAAAGTGTTCTTCAATATGTTGAACTGTATGTGAAGAATACGTTTCATCATATTAATAAACCAAAATATAAAATACAACATATATGTTCATTATATTGAAGATCGCTGTTCATTAAACCAACTTTCTATCAACATTTTTGTTCGTTCATTTTTTGCCGTACTTCTCAGTTCTCAAGTAGTTCTTGTATGTTTCTTCTTATAAATGGTTTTCTTTATAAGAGTGTTACAAAAGTTTTTTAAAACAAAAGCGGTTTTGCATATCAATGAAATTCTTTATTCCTGTAAAAGTACGTTCGATGCCATTATGTATGGAACTCGATTTCTTTTGCATGGCCACCACGGGCACGCTTGCAGAAGTCCAGACGCTGAACCCAATTTTCGACGGTTTTCAAGCATAAATCGGCAGATACTGCTGCAATTTCACGTTCGATATTCGTACAAAGTTCAGCAATCGTTGGCATAGACCATAGACTTGACGTAGCCCCACAGGAAATAGTCTAACGGCGGCAAATCGCACGACCGAGGCGGCCAATCGACTGGACCATTTCGTGAGATAACACGTTCTCCATACTTGGTTTCCATTAAATTGATTGTGGCATTCGCTGTGTGGCTTGTGGCGCCGTCCTGTTGGAACCACATGTCTTCCAAGTCCATATCATCCAATTGGGCCCAAAAATATTCGGTTATCATTGATCGGTAACACAGTAACGTGCCGGTCTTGATCATCACGGAAGAAGTACGGCCCAGCCCAATTCACGAACATACGACGCTTCTGGTGGTCAAGCGGCTTCAGTGGCATGAAATGGCAAACCTTACTGAAGAGAAATGTCAAAAGAGCGGCAAGAAATATGGCGTCGTTTGCTGTCTCTGTCGCTCTACTTTTGTAGCGTCCCTGTTGAAAACCCTTTATAATGCTTGCTCGACATACATAAATTAGTAAAATGTTTTATAATATATTTATTATAATTACTACTTTTTATTAATAGTGAACAAAAATATTTTTTTTTGGAAACAATTTTTTTTTTTTGAAAACATTTTTTTTTTTTTATTTATTTATTTTTTTTTTGAAAAAAAAAATAAATTTAAATAATTTTTTTTAATTCTTTTGAAGGGTCGTTCTATTCTATAAACTGGTTTATGATCTGACTTTTTGCATTATCAGAATAAGGTTTTTGGGCGATTTTTCAAAACAGCTCAATTTCGGACTTGTTAAAAATTTTAGGTAAAATGGGAAACTTCATTTTTTTTCTTTTGCATGTTTTGTTTTCTTTTTTCATAAAAAACTCAAATATATTAAGGACAAAAAAAAGGGGTTCAGAATGGTGTAGTGCACGCGCAAGCCAGTAACCGACTTTTGTTAGTTGCCATAGCCTCTCCTACACAATTCCTAGTCTCACCTTCGCGTTGGTGAACCCCGTTAACCCGAGCAACCAGCTGAAGATCGGGTTTCAACCCCGGTGGGATGTCTGGTCGGGGACAAACGAGACAGGGATATTGGCCCTCCAAAATGGGGGTTGTTCGTTGGGCTTGTGACCTGCCATATAAAAAAGCTGATTCAACGAAAACAGAAAAATTGCCCCAGATATCGACCCGAAAACACGATGACAACCTACGCAAACGTATAAAGGACAATGATTTACGGACATGCATCTTGAATGTCCGAACCCTTTATAGGGAAGGTGCCACTATCCAGCTGGTTGATGACTTCGAAAGATATAAGGCTGACATCACCGCAATCCAGGAAATGCGATGGACAGGACAGGGCTGCTCTAAACAAGCATCCTGTGACATTTACTACAGCTGCCATGCGGAGAGGCATGAATTTGGTTGTGGATTTGTAGTCGGCAAGAGACTCCGCCACCTTGTCTCTAGGTTCACACCCGTGAGCGAACGACTAGCAACAATCCGCATCAAGGCTAAATACTTCTACATCAGCATAATTTGTGCGCACGCTCCGACGAATGAGAAGGACGATGAAACTAAAGAGACTTTCTATGAGCGCCTCGACGAAGCCTATGAGCCGTCACGACATCAAAATTGTGGTTGGCGACTTTAATGCCAAAGTGGGCCATGAGGGTATCTTTGGTTCAACGTTTGGACAATTCAGCCTTCACGACAACACTTCCGACAATGGAATGAGGCTGATCGACTTCGCCGCAGCACGAAACATGGTAATTAGTGGTAAAAAAAGCTAGAAGTCAGTAAGCTGCACACACAACTCTCACACCTGCTTGCCCAATGCACTCCCCCTCTCGATGACAGGGCAGTGGACACACGTCTCCCACTCATTGCGTACGGCTGCCGAAGAGGTGCTTGGATTCCAACGCCCACGACGGAACAAGTGGTATGACGAAGAGTGTCGCGCAGCCAAAGCCGCTGCAGAGAGAGACGCTGCATATAGAGCCACCCTGCAGTCGGTAGTTACGCGAGCCGCGAAGGAGCGATACAGAGAGAAGAGGAAGGAGGAGAGACATCGTTTTAGGCGCAAGAAAAGAGAAATAGAAAGACGCGAGTGTGAAGATATTGAGATGCATGGCGACAGGAACGAGGCTCGAAAATTCTTTCAGAAGATAAGACGCCTGACCGGAGGTTTAAAGACCGGACCGTCTTCCTGTCAGAACAATGACGGGAATCTAGTAACAGATGTCCAGGGTACACTGAGAATATGGAGAGAGCACTTCTCTGATCTTCTAGCAGGCGATGATGACAACTGTTCCGCTGATAGAGAAGACAGCTTGACAACCCCAGTTGATGACGACGGCGTTGACATACCGCCACCTGACCGTGAAGAGGTCTGCACAGCCATCAACAGGCTGAAAAACAACAAAGCCGCAGGATCGGATGGTCTGCCTGCTGAGTTCTTTAAGACCGGAGGCGATGAGCTCATAACGAGCATGCACGAGCTCATCAGCAGAATATGGTCAGAAGAAAGCATGCCTTGCGAATGGAATCTCAGTATACTCTGCCCAATACTTAAGAAGGGGGATCCCACGATAAGCGCCAACTACCGTGGGATAAGTCTCCTCAACATCGCGTATAAAGTTCTAACGAGCGTATTATATGAAAGACTGAAGCCCATCGTCAACAGACTGATTGGATCTTATCAGTGTGGCTTCAGACCTGACAAGTCCACCATAGAACCGATTTTCACATTGCGCCAAATCCTGGAAAAGACCAAAGAGAGGCAGATCGACACCCACCACCTCTTCGTCGACTACAAAGCTGCCTTCGACAGTCCGATAAGAAGTCGCCTATACGCCACCATGTCTGAGTTCGGTATACCTGCGAAACTTCGGTATACCTGCGAAACTTTGGTATACCTGCGAAACTTATTGGGAACAACCTCACCGATACGTTTAATACCGAACGAGGTTTCAGACAAGGCGATTCCCTATCGTGTGACTTCTTCAACCTAATAATGGAGAAGATTGTAAGAGCTGCACAACTCCATCACAATGGCACTATCTTCAGCAAGAGTTCCATGCTGCTCGGGTACTCTGATGATATCGACATCATTGGGCAGAGCGTACGAGCAGTCAGTGCACATTCTCCAGTTTAGAGAGGGAATCGCGTCGATTGGGTCTTACGGTGAACGAGGACAAGACGAAGTACCTAGTGTCAACAAACAAAGAGACCCGGCGTCTTGGACAACAAGTCACTATTGACAACCACAACTTCGAAGTTGTGAAGGACTTCGTATACCTAGGAACCAGCATCAACAAGGAAAACAATGTCAGCCTGGAGATTAGCCGAAGAATAACTCTTGCCAACAGGTCTTACTTTGGGCTCAGTAGGCAATTGAGGAGCAGAGCCCTCTCTCGACTGACAAAAATTACGCTCTATAAGTCGCTCATCATGCATCTATGGCGCTGAGGCATGGACGCTTGCCAACACAGATGGGCGAGCTTTAGGGGCGTTCGAGAGAAAGATTCTTCGGAAAATCTATGGCCCGATATGCGTTGAAAACGAGTACAGAATCAGATAGAACGACGAGCTGTAGGAGCTCTACGCCGACGTTGACATAGTCAGGCGCATTAAGATCCAGCGCCTACGATGACTTGGACATGTCGAGCGTATGGATTAAAGCGCTCCAGCAAAAAATGTGTTCAATTCTGTACCCAGTGGTTGTCAACGTAGGAGAGGGCGTCCGAATCTCCGGTGGAGCGACCAAGTGCGAGACAACCTGACAACACTTGGAGTGCAAAACTGGCGCCAGCGCACGCACTGCGGAAGCGACTGGCGAGGGGTGATTGCTGCGGCCGAAACCCATCATGGGTTGTAATGGCCAAATAAGTAAGTAAGTAATAAAAAAGAATGGTAACGTCTCTTAAGTAATGGATACAGGTGCAGTATCTGATCGCCAAATTTCAAATATACAGATCATTTGAAGATATAGCAGTTCATTCAAGCAAATTGTACACAATTCTTCTTATTCTGATGAATGATAACCGATGCATTTTTTTGCTTTTGTTAAAAATTCGCTTCTCGACTTTCTTCTGCAATTCCGATCTTATCTCAAGTGAAGTCAAAATTTTGCTTTTCATTGGTCTGTGGCCAAGATCAAAGTTGTTTCCTGGCTAAACTAATTCAATTAATCATATAACACAATATTTTCAATAAAATTACAACAAACATTGCTTCAATTATGTTTCCCACTTTACCCCAGAAGGTGTTTCCCACTTTACCACAATATCGCAATTTGAACATAACTTTTCTAGCAATGTTAAAAAAATATATCGTCGGCGATACTGCGAAACCACCTATCTACATTTTCGAATACTTTTTACAAAATGAAGTTTACAGAAGAAACAACACTATTTTGAGTCCTAATTCTGCACTTACTTCATACAAAATATGGTGTGTCATAACTTATAATGCCATTTATATAATTTATCCGAACAACATATCATTTAAAACAGGATTATAACACAAAATTAGGCGTAATTTTCACATGCAATTAGGCGGTTTTGCAGTATCATCGACGATATACAACATCCGATTATTTGAAGCATACCCTCCTAATTAAAAACAACAAAAATTCACAATTTTTGATAGCAAACGCCATATCTCTAAAAAAAACTTACAAAAACATTTATTTTTCACTTGTTCACGAAATGCAATTAAAAGTTGTAAATTTGATTATAACTATGGATGAAAAAGTTGATGCAATAATAAAAAGCTCTTGACAATTGTTCTTATTTTTTGTAGTGCAAAAACATGCCGAAAAATTACAATTACACCCATGTACCACATTAGCATAGGTTCACCTATGATTTTTCAATGGACTTCAAAATTCTAATCACGATCGCATAGTTAGTTTTTTCAGATTGTCTCAGGTTTTTGAGTTATTAAGTAAAACAAATATAAGGTATTTCTTGTGTTTTTATACATTTTTTGGTTTTTAATTTTTTACAAATTTGAGTTTTCAATCTGATTTCTTTAAAAGTTCATTGAGAATACTTCAGTTTATATTTTTAAATAAACCTTATGAATTTCAGATTGATCTGACCAAAGTTAGGACCAGTCTAATGCAAAAAATAAAAAAAAAATGAAGGTGTACCTATATTTATTTCACAACATATATGTATGGTTTTTATAACTCAATGAAAGCATATATTATATCTGAAATAATAATAATAGTTTGGCGCTACAGTCCTGTATAGAACTTCGGCCAAGCTCTCTCACCATTTTGAGCTGTGCGTGTTATATTTGTACTCGAAAGTGGTGGGACCTACAGTTTATTGCCGAATCCGAACGGCGGGTGAGAGCTTTTCATAGGCAATGTTTTACTCTCGTAGGTTTGCCATTTACTGACGAGAGGTAGCGCGGTATAGAAAAATGTTTCTATGAAAAGATGTTGTTAGCCCCAGTCCAGCCTTGAACCGGGGACCTTTCGGCTCGCAGTCCAACGCACTAACCACAGAGCTACCGCGGCTATCTGAAATAAGATCTATAATTCTATGATTCCTCTTTTTTTGATTTTGCAAGTCACACTTTGGATAAAAAAAAAATGTTGTCTAGTGCAAACTTCTGGAACTGAAGAAGAATGTTTGCTATAATGTTTCTTCTATAGTCACGACAGAAACTTCTACATATCTAGAAAAATATTCGCGATTAGGTTTTTTGATTGCCAAGTGAGTGTGTTTCTTTATATCAATAGGTTTTTGATATTTTGATATAAAGGGTTTTTCAATAAGAGCGCTACAAAAGTTTTTTTTAAATATTTGCTGTCTGACCAATAACGCATATTTTGTTTATTGACGAAGCCATTCAGCCAGAAATGAGCCTCATCGCTGAAGATGATTTTTCGATGAAAATCCGAATCATTTTCAAGTTGTTGCTCAGCCCAATTCACGAACATACGACGCATCTGGTGGTCAAGCGGCTTCAGTTCTTGCGTCAATTTGATTTTGTAAGGATGTAGGCCAAGATCTTTTCGCAAAATTCGCCACAAGGACGTCACAAAGATGCCCAACGCTTGAGAACGACGTGTGAGAGACACATTTGGGCTTTCTTCAACTGAAGCCTCAGCGGCAGCAATATTCTCGACATTACGGGCACTTCTTTGTCTCACTGGCACGGGAACATTTTATACTGTGCCTGTGGATTCAAATTTTTCCACTAGACGCTCAATTGTTGATCTTCTAGGACGATTATGACGACCATAAATTGGACGTAGTGCTCTTAACGTTTACGCCACTGACTCCGAATTTCGGTAGTAAATTTTAATAATTTCGACTCGTTTTTGGTTCGTATATCTTTCCATCATGAAATGGCAAACCTTACTGAAGTGAAATGTCAAAAGAGCGGCAAGAAATATGGCGTCGTTTGCTGTCCCTGTCGCTCTACTTTTGTAGCGTCCCTGTTGAAAACCCTTTATTTAGTACAACACTTTTGGTTTCGGGAAAAATTTATTTCTGGAAAGAATTGTTTCGGACAGCGTTGTCTTTTGCAATAATTGTACGAGACAATTTCTCTGTGAAAGAATTCTCTCGGGGAAAAATTGTTCCGAAGATAAATTTCCGGCTTCCGCATTTTTAACTTCTAACTAAACAAAGTTCTTTAAAGAGCAAAGTTACATATTGACAGCTGAAGAATTTACAATATCCTGATTTACATTTTTTTTTTGGTTCATAAAACCTACGCTAAAATTTACACTTTGCTTGACTTGGTTAAAGCAAAATGCGACCGCCCAGAGAAATCTGTGTGTTGGCATCAGATGCACTTAAAGTGCAAAGATATGTGCATTTACAATAACAACTACAACAGTAACTACAATAGCAACCTACAATAGCAACCTACAATAGCAGCAGATGCACCTACGCCATTGTGGCGTTGAGTGCTACAAATGCCTCAAATGGGTCGGGTCGGATCGAGATGAGTTGGTTGGTTGGTTGGTTTTGGGGTTTGAGATAGGAATTTTGTATTTTTACACACCATACAGCAGTCACCACTCACCATCGCAGACGCCTTGAGGGACCGGAGTGAGGGAGGGGTGGTGGTGAAAATCTCACGTGACTGGATTTTAACGTGAATAAAATATAAAGTGATGTGCTTCCGGTTTCCTGAATTTGAACGATGTGTGCAGGATATGCATTTGCTTTGTTATTTTTATTGTTGTTGTAGTTCTCTCAACGTCATCGTAATAGTTGTAGTAGTTGTTGCAATTGTTGTTGTTGTTGGCAAAGTTTAGATTCCGCTGTGCTGTGCTGCCATGGGAAATGTACTTTTTTTTTTGCACAACGTTTTTGTTGTGTAATGAAATGGCTTTCATTGTTGCACCAAAATAGATAGAAAAGATACATTTGGAAAATTGGATAATATGGTCAAGTGATTGTGAAAATGGCTTCATAATAACATGTTATACAAATTATTAATTTTATGATAATATAGTGGTTGAAATTAAAATAAATATGTTGCGAGATACTGCATAGATACTTTTGTAACTTTTCTAAAATATTCAAAATAACTTATTTAATTTGTGGTGAACATTTATAATACTATACTTGCCGTTCTACGTTAATATATATTCAATAGATGTATATTTTGTTATGTAGATACAATTGTATCTTTTGTTTGAATTGTTGTTAAAAATTGTGCATTATAAGTTTATTAAATTTAAATTACTAAAAAATATAACATAGTTGTATCTATGGATTTTAAATTTAAATAAATACTGATACTGATAAAAATATGACAATTGTATCTATGGATGTTAAGAAAAAAGATACAAGATACATCTATTGAAAACAAAAAATGTATCTAAATACATTTCGAAATTCGTTCTTATCTTTTGCATTTTATTAAAAAAAAAAAACAAATTTTTATATTTAGATGCATTTGTATCTTTTGGTTTAATTAATTTAAAATGGCTAAATAGATACATAATCCAAAATAATTTATTTAACTTGCGTTGTACATTTAAGCACTCTACGTGTCATTCTAATTCAATCTGTATCTGATAGATACATCTTTAGTTATGTAGATACAATAGTATCTTTTGAGTTAATTGTTGATAAAATTATATAATTTTTTATGAATTATATATTTTTCGACTTTTTTGTTTAGTTTATTAAATACAAATAAATTCATACACTGCAAACACATTCAACACTGTTGTATCTTTGCATTTGAAGAAACAAGATACAAAATACAGCTATTAAAAATAGATACAATTTGAAATCAATATTTTTTGTTTCAAAAAATGATTAATAGATACAAGATATATCAATTACAAATTTCAATAATTAAGAAAAATTGCAATTCAAAATGAAACGTTTTGCATGCATTTCATGAAAGAGTTTTAAATATGTAAATTGACTTGTATCGTCAGGTTTAAATGATTTCCATATAATAAATATAAACCAGATACATCTATCTGCATATTATAAATAATGCAATTCAGCAAACTGCATGTTAAAATTAACACATTTCACATTAGTAATGATCAAAAATTTCTTGTTCTTGCGTCATGTTCTTGCATTTTTTGCAAGAACAATAGCAAGTGCAAGACTAACACTGCAAGAAATGCATGAAAAGCAAGACTCTTGCGTTTTTTTTATCATTTCAATGTATTTATTATGTTTTTAAGGTAATAATGAAATTCAAAAAAAATGTGTGATATTACTAAATATTGAACAACAAGTAACAATGGAAAGCGTGCAAAATATTTATGAACGTGAACATTAATATAGATGTGTTTTTATATTTTTTGGTTTTCAAGGCTAAAGAATATAAGCATCTTAAAAATAAGGTCTGTGAAGCACTTTTAAAGCGGTAAATAGCTTCAAAAGTGCTTCAAAAATCGCTTCAAAAAGATAAAATAGACAATATAATGTTGTTTCTTTCCTTCGCTGCGCTAGTTCGCACATCGATTGTGCATATACACTGTGATATTCACATTATTATTTTTGTTTTATTTTTATACATAGTTTTTTTGTTAATTGTAATATCATAAAGTTTTTATTAATTTAAGTTCTATGTGCATTATTTTATTTAACTGATAAAAACAAAAAAAAATAATGTATGAACATTTTAACAGTGTACCTCATTTAGCTGATATTGCTTTTTATGTTTTTGTTTTTTTTCACAAATCCGATGATTCGTTTGAAAGTGCAACAATAACAAAAATGCGAATAAAGCAGCATCCAACCATTTGATAGAATTTTTGGCGGAAATTTGTTGTACCACAAAGAAAACTCGTTGTTGTTGACAATTTAGTTGTCAGCTGTACTAGATACATACATGTAGTGTGGTGCCATGCGACTGTCTGTTGTCTTGCGTCTGTTTGTTGTCATGCGTCTGTTTGTTGCCAGGCGATGATACACGATAGTTTTCGTTGTGAAAGTGTGTGTATACGCATCGTAATTCGTTATTGTTGTATTCTCTTATTTCTGTTAGTGTTCGCTTTGTAGCGTTTCAGTTGCATTTGTTGCTTTTGATTTATTCAATAAAAATAAATAGATACAAAAACATATATTTAAAATTTCATTATTCAGCACAATACATAGCAAATTTTTTAAAAAATACAAATTTTGATATTTAGATAAAATTGTATCTTTTGATTTATTAATTAAAAAAAGATAAATTAAAAAATTATAAATAGTGAAAAGAACATATTTCGCATAATTTTCATTTAAAGATACAATTTTAAATATGTACATACATTTGTTGCTTTTAGTTTATTTAATAAAAATTATAATATATAGCAAAAATTATTAAAAATGTCTTTATTCAACATAAAACATAGATAAATTCACATTTTTCTTTGGAATTTCATGAAAAGATACAAATTTTGATATTTAGATACATTTGTATCTTCAGATTAATTTAATTAAAAAAAAATACTAATGATAACAAGATGTTACTATTATAAATATCGGAAAGAATAAAATTTCAAATATGTAGATACATTTGTAGCTATTGGTTTATTTAATAAAATTTAGTAGATACAAGATACATATATTAAAATTTTCATTATTCAGCACAATACATAGCACAAATCACATTTAACGCTTGAATTTCATGAAAAGATACCAATTTTGATATTTAGATAAACTTGTATCTTTTGATTTATTTAATTCAAAATAAATGATTAATTAATACAAGATGTTTCTATAATAAATATTATCGAAATTGAGATTTTTCGTTTGCATTTCATTAAAAGATACAATTAATTTGAAGATTCATTTGTAAATTTTAATTTATTTATAAAAATAAAACAGCTGCTAGTTTTTACGCTGACATTTAATTTGAAGATAAAAATTTAAATCTAAAGATACATCTCAAGATACAAGCATATAGCTTTATGCCACAAAATGTGACAAAATATAAAAAAAAAAGAAAAACAAAATTTTCGTTTGTATTTTATTAAAAGATACAAATTTAAATTTGTAGATACATTTGCAATTATTGAATTAATGGGTGTGAATAAAGACTAATATATAGCCAATTGGTTAATATCGATAAAACAGTTTGTAGTCACAATTTAGACAATTAGTCTTTATTCGCACAGATCCATACATAATAACTTAAATCATTATTTATTCAACAATAAATTGGTTAAAAAATTTATAGCTAAAATTTTATTTTTTTTATGCATACCAAAAATGTTATAAAAACCAAATTAAAAATAAATAGAATGATAAATATTTAGATATTGTTTTTTGTATATTTAGATACATTTGTATATTTTATTAAAATATTGTTTAAAATAATAAAAAAAAGAATTTTAATTTAAAGCAAGTGTTATTTTAAAACTCAAAAACGTCATTATTTACACAAAACGACAAAAGTGAATACTGCAAAAAACATTTAAATATGTTGTAGCTTAAGCGCTGTGCGAACAGATACAAGCCACAGATACAAGATACACGCTTCACACACACACATAGTGACGATTATGCTGTTTTTGTTGATTTGAACATTGTTTAGTCGCCAGCACAAAAATATATATAAACTATAAAATGACAAAATTCTATAGAAAAATAATAAACAAATATATAAAATTCACAGATACAATGCGCGACGCGTCGTCGTGTATTCAACAGATACAAAAATCAGAGTCCCATTGTAAGCCGCACGCAACTGATGTATTTCACGCGTTACGAAGTCAGTGCTGCAGGTAAATTTAGCTGCTTAGTACTTGAAGCAATAAGTGTCAACTATTTCAAAGTCTCATTAAACAAAGTGTATCTTTTAGATACATTAGTGTATCTCGTGCAGCTAAAACTTGATTTGGGTGCTTTTCATTTGCAGATGAACAGTCGCCGAGATTCCATTGAGTGCCTATCGAATGACGAACTGATGTTGAAAGAGCTGGAGCGCCGTGATGGCATCTATTCCTTCATCTTTCATGAGCTGGAGTCGCCCAAGCAGTTGGGCGGCGGCAGCGTTGCTAATTGTACGGCGCAGTTGGTGCACCAACATGCAAAGCGGCTTCACTACGAGGCGTCATCAGAGTCGGCATTAGATAGAAGCAACATGAAGTCGGGCACATCTATAACGACAGCTGCCACCAGCACAGCAGCTTGCAATGCAGCTGCAGCCGCAGCAACTTTGCAACATTTCCAGGAGTATCTCAAGCCTTGGCATCCACCGCCTACCCTGGTCTACGATCATCCACAGCTGTACGCCTACATGGCCAATTGTGGCTTTCGGGTGCGTGTGCCGCCGCCGCGTTTTTCACATGTCAGCGTACCGCTGGTGCGCAATCGCCGTCATGCGCTCAAAGAATCGGTCGAGTATAAAAATGTTGCCAACAGTGGTGGCGCCGATTTGCGCGCTCTCTTTCCGCATGATCCCGATGTGCATGCGCCATTCGGTGGACAACATCGTTGCAACATACACAAAAATGCGACTATGAATTATAACAAACATCACAATAATCGTCATGCGCACATTTTCAAGTATGTGGATTAATTGTGTGTGGAAGAAAATTTGAGTAAAACACATTGCATTTTTGTGTTAAAAATTCAATTAAAATTCTTTTGAACATTTCAGTTTGATTAACAAAACAAAGAATTCTTTTAAAGTGCTTTTAAATATATTTACTACAAGTTTTAATTTGTATTTTTTTTGATATTTACATTCTTCTTCTTGTTTCTAATGAATAACATTAATGACAGCGCCCAACCTTTGTACCGCCCATGCATCATTAAAGGTTTCCTTTCTTGATTGATAAAGTTCTTCGTGGCGCACAAAACAAATAATCGAAATTGGTTTTGAAAACTTTGCTCATAAAATTATTTGCTGTCAAAATGTGTTTGCCGCAACGTATGTGGTGAAGACATAATGCAACCCAGTAGGAAAAGTGTGCTCAGAGTTTAACAAAAGTATAAAATATATTTCTGTTTTAAATGCTTTAGAAATAGCATAAAAACATGTAGGTATATTAAAATAATTATTTTAATTTAGTAAATTTTTATTTTTTATTGTTTTTTTTTTAAATTTTTTATTTTTTTTTTAATTTTTTTTTTTTTAATTTTTTTTTTAGTTTTTAAAGAAAATATATTTTGATTTATATAAAAAATATAGTTTTTGTTGTTTGCATTTCATATTTTTATGAGGAATCTGAAAATCATTCAGTAAATTTAAAAAAAATCTAAACTTTTGACATTTTTTCTTACACATTGAGCTTTGAAGTTAATGACAAATCAGTAGATAATTTTATTGATTAATCAATTATTTAGTTTTCCTATATATGTTAACAATTATGAGCAAATACGGAAAACGTTTAACTTTTGGTGTTGACAAAATTTCACAAACAAATTTCCGGGCACATCTTAGAGCTTTTGAATATAAGCTTATAGGCCCTTATGTAATATAAATCCGTTCACGTGTAACACTTTTAATGAAATCCGTCAAAGATAGTGGTCGGTAACGCTATATTGGTTCAAACTCTAAAGAATTGTTTATATATAAAATATTTATTGATTAAGTGAAGTGAAATTATTTTTTTTTATGGCAAAATATATCAGTTTATCATATATCATATTATTAAGTATATAACGAAAAAAATAATTTGAAGAAATTGTGATTTTTTGAACATTTAAGGCGAATTTTAAAATTTAAAGTGCTCCTCTATTTTTGATACTGGGGGCACATTCAAGTGACATACCTTAAAATCATGCCTATTACAATACGTTGCAATAAAAAAAATCAAACCAACAGTTCCTCAAAAGCCGCTCCTCACACGTTAGATAATAGGTGCAAAATTTTAATTTTCGGCATTTTCAGCGCACATACTGTGGAATAGATTCTGTTCTATTATAAATTGTAATAAGGAATTATTTTTTAATGATCAAATATAACATAATGTATCAAATACAGTTTAATCCGACCAAATTGAAATAATATATAAAAAGTTATTTCAAGGAAATGATGATTTTTTGTACAATTATGCCTAAAATTCACATTTAAAGTACTCCAGTAATTTTAATCTTAGGAGCACATTCACGTGACATACCTTAAAATCTTTGCTCTTGTATTATCAGTTCATAAAAATTTCAAATTAGTGATTTCTTGAAAGCCGCGCTTGACACAGTCATAAGTAATATGTCAGAAAACATGTCTCTACCATATATTAAAATTTTGTTTTCTCAATAAAGAAATGATTGATCAATAAAACAGAAGGGATATTGTATTTTTAAATGAACTCGTGGCATAAATTTCCGATCACACCTATGTCCAGCCAAATTCAGTAGATGCGCCTTTGAAAAAAGTGCTTTTTTTCGGGCCAATCAAGTTTTTTTCGAAAGTTCCAACGTGTCCTATTTTGTTGGTGTTAGGGGCACATTTACAAATCATATCTTAAAATATTTATTCCTCTATTAGAAATTAGATACAAAAAGATACATTAGATACAAGCCGCGACTCACACGTTGAAAAGAAGGCGAAATTTTCGTTCCAAATGTTGTATCATACCTCCAATATCTGTACAAATTTCGTTTGGGATATGGCACACTTATGCGACAAATATTTTTTTTAGTATTCGGGTATTAGCTAGCGATTGTATTAAAATTGTAGCGATATCTTGCAAACCGTAGAAATAGTGATGAATATAACGACACAAAACGTGCGCGTATTATGGGTATCTTTGATGTTTTTCTTACTTTGGCCACATGTAGCAAATCCACAGAGCAACTTATGAACTCAGAAATGGTTGGGATTTGATAATTCAATAAAATTTAAAATATAAAAAACCACAAAACATTTTTATTCATTGCTTTATGTCAATATAATGATGGTTAAAAGTTTTCTGAATTTGCTCTTAAATATAATAATTTCAATACTTTGGAAATAAGAATTTTTGACCAATTTAGTAAAATATAAAAATTAAACTTTTGCAATCTACACCGTTTTAAACCAATAAAATCTATGATTAGAATTAATTAAAAATACTAAACTAGTTCTGTTATGATATGGAAAAAGATAAATGATAAATTTCCGATTATGGCCATAGTATAATTTCAACTAGGGATAAAATAAAATAAATTTAAAAAAAAATAGCCGAACAATGAAATGATTTAATTTTAATTTAAATTTCAACAAAGAAATCAAAAGTAATGCCTAAACGAAGCACTTCTGTTTATTATTTTATTTTATAAATTTCCCACTGGGTATCACTGTGACGCCTTGCACAGCCATTTAATGCTTGATTAACACGCCTATGGACGGGTACAAAAGCAGCCAGAGTAGCATCGGTCGGTTTGGGGTGAAAAACTTTGGCCAAAATAATAATGGCGCAATATTGTCAATGACGCGACGATGCTGAAATGGACTGAGACTGGGACTGCGAAGCAAAGCAATGGCAGCTGTTTGTCAAAGACGAAAAAGACGATGATGATTGTGATTGTCATAATGATGATTGTAATGCCGATACTAAGAATGATGATGACGATAATGATGCTGATGACTCTGATGATGGCGCTGATGACAGGCAGCAAATAACGTTGACGAAAAACTTTTTGACACTTCGCGACATTTGCGCGCGTTCATTGATCACACCTCTACCGTCTGACGGAAGTTGCTTAAAACAGGTTGAGCATTTGACGGCAAATGATTGTTGTTTAAATAAGTTTGTCACGGCAGCACGAGCATGTGGTAGAAAGTTCAATGTGGTGGCAAATAAACGGTTTTTTTTTGTTGTATGTTTGGAGATATTAGAAATTTTAGAGGTTTTGAGAGAGAGTAAGAAAGTTATAGGTTATTCCAGGAAGATTTAGAGGAGATAAAGCAAGATTTTCAGAAGGTTTATGTAGCTAATACAAGATATTTGGAATTGCGTGGTAGGTTGGGGAGTTAAAAGAAGTTTTAGAGAAGTACATACTGTTTTCTAGGGCTTTGGCTGATGTACTAGAAGACATGTTGTAAAAAGAGAGTCTATGATTCGGAGTACTTCATATAAAATGTTTTGGAGATTTCGAGGTATGTTTTGGGGAAAATACCGGAAGGTTTTTAATGGTAATCATATTGATGAAGTTGTGTTTAAGCTGGTAAAGAAAGATAAAGCCTTATTCCAGGAATACCAATTAAGGTAAGAGGGAATACTGAAAGTAGTTATATGCTGGTACAAGAGAATATGCTGTGGAAGGAAAAAAAGATGCTGAGAAGCTAAGAAATTTCAAAGAAGCAAACAATTATTCGTGAATGTTCATTAGGCTTTAGGAGATCTAATATAAGACAAAGAAAGGCAGTGGCATGTTGTAAGAAGAGAACAAACTTTGGAGATACATAATAAATGATTTGAAGATATTCTGGAGGTACAAAAACGGTTGTCCAATGCAATACCTTAGATATTCATGGTAACGAAAGGAAAGAAAGGCGAAGACAGGAAAAGAAAGATAAAGAAAAGTAAAGAAAGGTAAAGAAATGTAAAGAAAAGTAAAGAAAGGTAAAGAAAGGCAAAGAAAGGTAAATAAAGGAAAAGAAAGATGAAAAAAGGTAAAGAAAGGTTTCAGGATGCCCAATTGAAGAAACTGAAAAAAAGAAAGTGAAATCAAAAAGGTAAGTAAAAGAAAGTATTCATGGTAACGAAAGGTAAAGAAAGGTGAAGACAGGAAAAGAAAGATAAAGAAAAGTAAGGAAAGGTAAATAAATGTAAAGAAAAGTAAAGAAAAGTAAAGAAAGGCAAAGAAAGGTAAATAAATGAAAATAAATATGAAAAAAGGTAAAGAAAGGTTTCAAGAGGCCCAATTGAAGAAACTAAAAAAAGGAAAGTGAAATAAAAAAGGTAAGTAAAAGAAAGTAGATTAGTAACAGAGTTTGTTTGGTAAAAGTACAGTAAAATGGGAGAAAATACCGTAAGGTCCAAAGAAATTTAGTGCAAATTTCGGAAACATTTAGTAAAAATATGAAAAGAAATGCATTGAAGGTTTTGTGAAGGTATGTTAAAGAAAGGCTATAGCAAAATTCGGAATAGGTATTTAATGTTAGCAAAAGATCCAGCAAGCTTGTAAAATATAAAAATCTGGGTAAGGTATGAACTAAGTATTTATAGAATGATTTCGAGAAGTCAAATTAAATAGATAGTGGATGATTCTTATGAGGTAAATAAAGGTCTGGTAAACTTGTAAGATATTTTGGGTGATATATATTTTTGTTTTAGGAGGTCTTTAAACTTATACTTCATAGTGTAAATTACGGGAAAGTTACATGGTAGTCGAAGGTAAAAGACAATGAAATAAAATACTTGATAAAGGCTGCAAAATGGAAAAAAAAATGTTTAGTCATGCCGTATAAGATACGGGACCCAAAGTTGGCATTGGCATGTTGTAAAAAGAGAAGAAAGACTTCGGATATGGAAAGAAGGATGTAGGAAGATATATTATAAGGACGTTGGAGTGTCCAGGAAGCTTGTGGAAGAAAAAATTAAAGACTTCCAAAGTGGCCAGAAGCTGCTGGAAAGTAAGAGACCATAGAAGAGAGAAAGAAAATAATTTTTAAGGCTGCTGTAGTGACGAAAACTTGTGGATTAAGAAAAGAAATATGAAATAAGAGACATTTCAAGAGTGCGTAAGTTATAAAACGATTGTTCTGTAGTAAAAAACACAAAAATAATGCTGGATAAAGGATTCTGTAAAGAATTTTAGATGTAGGAAAAGATGTAGAAACATAAACCTTAATGTCTAAGAAGGAATGTAAAGGGTGTATGATGAGACACTTAATGAGTGCCGTACTATAAACAGTATGGACGCCAAAATGATAGGAATTCAGTGTCCTGAGAAGGATGGTAGATGTAAAAGTGATATTTTAAGAATGCCGAAGTAGCAACGATCTTTTCGAAGTTTATGGAAGTTAAATGGAAAAAAAGAGACTTTAGTCATGCCGAAGTAGAAACTTTCAATATGCCAAAGTCACAGGTAGCTAAAGTTCTTGGAAAGAATATCACATTTAGCATTCTTTAGCTATATGGATGAAAAAAACGTTAAACCATGCCGTAGTAGAAACGAAATCAGACTGAACGTTAAGGTTTTGGGAATATTGTTAGTTTTAGAAAGAACTGTACGATGTAGGAAGATAAATTTTAAGGACGTTGAGGTGACCGGAAGTCTGCGGAACAAAGGGATAGAAGCTTCTGGAAAGTAAAGGACCATACACGAAGGAAAAGAAGCTTTAAAGCTGCCAAAGTGACGAGGACCCTTCGATTAAAAGAAGTTTAAATGTAATAAGAGACATTTTAAGGGTGCAAAGGAAAAATGTGGAAGGTGAAAGATGTCAAATGGAATAAAATAAATTTAAACACATAAAGGCTGTCGGAGAAAAGATTCTGTAAAGGATCTTAGATGTAGGAAAAGATGTAGAAAAATAAACTATAAACCATGCCGTAGTAAGTTTTAGGAAGAACTGAACGATGTAGGAAGATGGAAAGAAGGGTTAGAAGCTTTTGGAAAGTAAAGGACCCTACAAGAAGGAAAATAAGTTATAAGGAAAAAAAGTTTAAATGTAATAAGAGACATTTTGTGCGATACTAAATACAGCAATAATGCGATTACATCCCGTTCAGATAACATTTGAGCATATAACGTCTATTATAACGTCTATTATAAGGGAAATAGTATGCGAAATCACTGGAATCCAAGGTTTTGGGAAGGACATTTGATGAAAAGAGATGCATTCTAAAAGTGACAGGGAACTTGCTGAAGTTAATGGATGATATATAGAAAACGACAGACTTTAAAATGTTAGATGTAAGATGAAAATGTTAGATAAGATGTAAGATATTTTAATTGTGCAGATATTTTAATGTAAGATATTTTAATGGTGAAAGGTAGGATGGAAGATACAGATTGTAAAAAGGAATGAAGAGGAACTTTGAGATTGCTTATGCCAGTCAATATTCTAAAGAGGAAAAGCATCTTTAATATACTCGACATGGCAGGAAGTTTGTGAACGACAAATGATATTTATTACAAGATGATAGACTTAAGACGTGCCGAGGTAAAAACCAAATATCCACGAGGAAACAGGAAGCCTAGGTTCGGAAGAGAATGTTGTTTAACGTAAGGAATTTATGTAGGATGAATAAAGCGAAACTATAAGGGTTCTGAAAGGGAGAATAAACTTGTGGAACGTAAATGATGTGAGATGTAGCATCAAAAATTTGAAGGGTACAGAAGAGTAGGAAAATAATCTTTAATATATTCGAAATGGCAGAGAGGTTGTGGACGGCAAAGGATATTAAATACAAGATGATAGACTTAAGGCGTGCCGAGGTAAAAACTAAATGTACACGAGGGAACAGGAAGCCAAGGTTCAGAAGAAAAGCTTGATTTAAGGAAGGAATATATGTGTATATTATGTATAGAAAGAGACTATAAGGGTTCCGAAAGGGAGAATAAACTTGTGGAAGGTAAATGATGTGATATGTAGCATCAGAAACTTGAGGAATATAGAAGAGTAGGAAAAGAATCTTTAATATACTCGAAATGGCAGAAAGTTTGTAGATGGCAAAGGATATTAAATTCAAGATGATAGACTTAAGTCGTGCCGAGGTAAACACTAAATGTCCACGAGGGAACAGGAAGCCTAGGTTCAGAAGAGAATGTTGATTTAAGGAAGAAATATATGTGGGATATATAGAGTGAAACTATAAGGATTCCGAAATGGAGAATAAACTTGAGAAAGGTAAATGATGTGAGATGTAGCATCAATAACTTGAAGGGTGCAGAAGAGTAGGAAAATAATCTTTAATATACTCGAAATGACAGAAAGGTTGTTGACGGAAAAGGATATTAAGTACAAGATGATAGACTTAAGTCGTGCCGAGGTAAACACTAAATGTCCACGAGGGAACAGGAAACCAAGTTTCAGAAGAAAAGGTTGATTTAAGGAAGGAATATATGTGGGATGTATAGAACGAGACTATAAGGTTTCCGAAAGGGAGAATAAACTTGTGCAAGGTAAATGATGTGATGTAGGAAAAGAATCTTTAATATACTCGAAATGGCAGAAAGTTTGTAGACGGCAAAGGATATTAAATTCAAGATGATAGACTTAAGTCGCGCCAAGGTAAACACTAAATGTCCACGAGGGAACAGGAAACCAAGGTTTAGAAGAAAAGGTTGATTTAAGGACGGAATATGTGTGGGATATATAGAGCGAAACTATAAGGGTTCCGAAAGGGAGAATAAACTTGTGGAAGGTAAATTATGTGAGATGTCGCAAGAGAACTTCATGTTTCTTGCAGAAGAGACGAAAAACTTATGAAGTAACTTATGAAGATTTTACGGAAGAAGAGTGTAGAGAATTGTAAAATATAGTAATGGAAAAAGCGAATCTTTAAGCGTCGCAAAGTAAAGTTAAAAACATTATGTCTGATGTGCAGGAAGCATAATTTTTATCTTGGTAGCAAAGCGTGTGCGCTATTTTATGGTTCCGGTTGCCATGCTGCCAGATGCAGTAAAAAAAATGTGCCACATAGTAATTTTCTGGTTGCTAACACATAATCAGTGCGTCGTGAGGGTATTTAATACGCTTAACGGCGCAAAGCATTAAATAAGTCAACATACACCCCCGCCCCCCCGTCGGTAACTGATTGGCACGATATTAAAACGTAATTTGCAATCAAATTGAACGCATGTTAACGTGATTTTGTTTTCTCTGTTTTTTTGCATTCGATGCGCATTTATTTTATGCGAATTTTATGCTTTTCTTTATCGCCATCGATAACGATAACGACCGACCCCAGTGCGTAGTAGTCACATGTTACCAATTATGGGTAGGGCGATGATGGTTTAATGAGTTCTATGCAAAATCAGTGAACATATTTAATAATATTATTAATAAAATATAAGATAAATATGCTCATAATAAAGAAATTAAATTTTAAATACCACAAGTTTACAACCATTTAAACCCCTTAACAACTCAATGCAAAGGAGAGCCTTGAAATGTCAGTCATGCTTAAGCGTATCGCGAAAGGATGTTGCCTGCAGCAGCAACGCTGTCTTGATGATGTCCTTGATAAAGGTTATACTTGATATATATAATGATGATGATTATTCAAATTTTCACTATAAATTAAATTGTTGACTAAAAATTCAAATTTTCACTGAATATTTAAATTTTCACTATAAATTCAAATGTTCACTAAAAATTCAAATTTTCACTAAAAATTCAATTTTTTACTAAAATTCAATTTTTCACTAAAAATTCAATTTTTCACTAAAAATTAAATTTTTCACTAAAAATTCAATTTTTCACTAAAAATTCAAATTTTCACTAAAAATACAATTTTTCACTAAAAATTCAATTTTTCCCTAAAAATTTAGTTTTTCACTATAAATTAAATTTTTCACTAAAAATTCAAATTTTCACTACAAAATCAAATTTTCACTAAAAATTCAATATTTCACTAAAAATTCAATATTTCACTTAAAATTCAATTTATCACAAAAAATTCAATTTCTCACAAAAAAATCAATTTATCACAAAAAATTCAATTTTTCACAAAAAGTTACATTTTTCACAAAAAATCCAATTTTTCACTGAAAATTAAATTTTTCACTAAAAATTAAAATTTTCACTAAAATTAAATTTTTCACTTAAAATTAAAATTTTCACTAAAAATTAAATTTTTCACTTAAAATTAAATTTTTCACTAAAAATTAAATTTCTCAAATTTCAATTTTTCACTAATAATTTAATTTTTCACTCAAAATTCAAATTTTCTATAAAAATTCAATTTTTCACTAAAAATTCAATTTTTCACTAAAAAATCAAATTTTCACTATAAATTAAAATTTTCACTAAAAGTTCAAATTTTCACTACAAAATTAAACTTTTCCTAAAAATTAAATTTTCCCTAAAAATTAAATTTATCACTAAAAATTTAATTTTTCACTCAAAATTAAATTTTTCACTAACAAATTTTTCACTAAAAATTCAATTTTTCACTAAAAATTCATTTTTTCACTAAAAATTCAATTTTCCACTACAAATTAAATTTTTCACTAAAATCCAATTTTTCACCACTAATTCAATTTTTCACTAAAAATTCAAATTTACACTAAAAATTCAACTTTTAACTCAAAATTAAATTTTTGATTTAAAATTCAATTTTTTATTTAAAATTCAATTTTTCACTAAAAATTCAATTTTTCACTACAAATTCAATTTATAAATAAAAATTCAAATTTGTCACTACAAAATCAAATATTCACCAAAAATTAAATTTTTCACTAAAAATTCAATTTTTCACTAAAAATTAAAATTATCACTAAAAATTAAAATTTTCACTAAAAATAAAAATTTTCACTAAAAATTTAATTTTTCACTAAAAATTTAATTTTTCACTAAAAATTTAATTTTTCTCTAAAAATTCAATTTTTCACTAAAAATTCTATTTTTCACTGAAAATTCAATTTTCCACTACAAATTCAAATTTTCACTAAAAATCCAAATTTTCACAAAAACTCAATTTTTTCCTAAAAATTCAATCAAATTTTCACTACAAATTCAAATTTTCACTAAAAATTCAATTTTTCACTATCAAATTTTTCACTAAAAATTCAATTTTTCACCAAAAATTAAATTTTTCACTTAAAATTCAATTTTTCATTACAATTTAATCTTCAATTTTCAATTTATAAATAAAATTCAAATTTGTAACTACAAAATCAAATATTCACCAAAAATTTAATTTTGCACAAATAAAAATTCAATTTTTCATTAAAATTTAATTTTTCACTAAAAAACTTAAATTTTTTCATTGAAAATTTAAATTTTTTCATTGAAAATTTAGTATTTCATTTATAAGTAAAATTAAATCCTGTTAAAAACTCTAAAAATTCCTTTTGCTTAAATAGTGCTCTCAATGATGAATGAAGTTATAAATGCAATAATGTTATTGCTGCTCTTATTGGTGGTGATAATCATTGCGTACGGCATTGATGATGAAGCTGTTGTTTTAATGATTACTTTACACTTTCTCGCAAGGTCGCACGTTATCCTTTCAAACCCTTTTATTTACTTGAATCCTGATGTAGATTTTGCTTGATGTCCTTGAGCAGCATTGCCCAAAGACGCCCAATTTAATTGCTGCCACCGTCCGCCTCCGGACATCACTTTGTCGTCTACGTCTTCATCATTGTTGTCGTTTCACGTCTTCAATCTTTGCGTCTTGACTGCTGCTCAGTCTTAATGGATGCCAAAAGCAATGCTTTCAGCACTTTTAACATTTTCAACACTTTCAACACGTTAACGAACGACGTCATCACCAAGTAACGAGTAACGAACAAAGTGACACCTTAAAAAATGCATGCAATTAAATGTTGTTGCTCATTATGTGCCTTTAGAAACGCCATTTTAACCCATTAATTCCTTTTACTCCCATTACTCTTCATTGCTCTGCATTGCTCTTAGTACTCTGTTGGCTGTATCTCTGTTAACGGTTGTCAAACTAAATAATTAATCGATGCAGAAAGCAGCTGACAGGTTGCTGCTGCAGCTGCTATGAGGTTCTATAATTTATATATGAACCCTTCAACTCGAGGGGCTTTAATTGTTATGAGAGCAAAAAGCGTAAAAATTCAAAAATGCCCAAAAGTGCTCTGAATGTAATTTGTGCTATTCACACTTTAGTTTAAATATAATTTTTACTTTTTTTTGCACCGCCACAAAAGCCTCTAAATGTGTGGCCCTATAATAACTTTAGGCTTTTCGCGCCGCAACTATAGCCATAAGCTCACGGAAATCCTTGTAAATTTTTAATAAAACCATTACGTTGAGGATGCTATAAAAACCAGCGACAGGATGTAGTGGGAGAGAATGTTCTGCCCAGCTAAAAGTGCCTAGTGGTTGGTGGCTGGTGTCTGCTGCCTATGTTCGTAAGTTTGCAAAGTACAATAAGGATATCTTATACAAAAAAAATATATATATTCAAGATGAAGAATAAGTAAAAGTAGCTCTGCAAGTAGAGAATAAAAAAAAAGTTGAAAAAACAAAGTTTGGTAAAAAGTAAGTTTTAAGTATGGCCCCTTGTGTGGCTAACGAAGTGGCATTCAGCATTGTGACCGACCAGAGTCCAGAGACCAGCGAATGACTAGCGCTAGCCGCCACAGACCAGCACCACACCGCAGAAAGGCAGCAAAGCAATCTGGCCAAAGGCCGCGGCGACGGCTACTTTAGGATTTTTTCTTTTTTTTGTTAATGCGCCATTTTTATTTAAGTAGGCTTTAAAAATTTCAGCGCAATTGTTAGACAAAGCATTGCCAGGTAATACATAGACTTTTTAACTTTTTTATTTTTTTTTTCTTTTTAACACGAAAGACATAATTAAGAAAATATTTGCTTAAATTATAGAGAAAAAAAAAAGTTTTTACATTTTTATGCGTCGCACATTTTCAAAATCATTACTCACAGAGTCCATCATAAACACGCAATCATCAGCATTATCATCAACAGCAATATACTCTACTCTTCATCATCATGTACAACATAATCATTATCTGCTGATTGTGCATCATCATGCTAAACTCGTGCATATCACTAATTAGTGCACAAAATTTTGAAATTTCCTCCAAATTATGCTGATGACTGACTTTGGAAATTTTCCAAAATTCCGCAAATTGAGTTAAAATTCTCGCAGGTGATTGAAATGCAAAATTTTGACGTTTGGCTCATTTGCAGCTGACGTAGATGTTCTGGATGGGTTGAACAAAGGCAAGGAATGGCAAAAAATTTGAATTTAATTTTGAGTGAAAATTGAATTTTGAGTGAAAATTTGAATTTTTAGTGAAAAATTGAACTTTTAATTAAAAAATTGAATTTTTAATTAAAAAATTGAATTTTTAATTAAAAAATTAATTTTTAGTGAAAAATGGAATTTTTAGTGAAAAATTGGGTTTTTAGTGAAAAATTTAATATTTAGTGAAAAATATTTAGAAAAAAACTTTTTGTGAAAATTTAAAATTTTAGTGAAAAATTCAATTTTTAGTGAAAAATTCAATTTTTAGTGAAAAATTCAATTTTTAGTGAAAAATTGAAATTTTAGTAAAAAATTTAATTTTTTAGTGAAAAATTGAATTTTTAGTGAAAACTTGGATTTTTAGTGAAAAATTGAAATTTTAGTGAAAAATTGAATTTTTAGTGAAAACTTGGATGTTTAATGAAAAATTGAATTTTTAGTGAAAATTTGGATTTTTAGTGAAAAATTGAATTTTTAGTGAAAAATTGAATTTTTAATGAAAAATTTAATTTATAGTGAAAATTTTAATTTTAATGAAAAATTAAATTTTTAGTGAAAAATGTAAATTTTAGTTAAAAATTGAATTTTTAGTAAAAAATTGCATTTGGGTGAAAAATTGAATTTTATGTGAAAATTTGAATTTTAGGGGGAAATAGAATTTTTAGTGAAAAATTGAATTTTTAGTGAAAAATTGAATTTTTAATGAAAATTTGAATTTTAGGGAAAATAGAATTTTTAGTGAAAATTTGAATTTTTAATGAAAATTATAATTTTTAGTGATAAATTGAATTTTTAGTGATAAATTAAATTTTTAATGAAAAATTGAATTTTCACTCAAAATTAAATTCAAATTTTTTGCCATTCCTTGCCTTTGTTCAACCCATCCAGAATATCTACGTCAGCTGCAAATGAGCAATTTTAATATTTATTGAAACATTGAATTTTTAGTGAAAAATTTAATTTTTAGTGAAAAATTTAATTTTTAGTGAAAAATTTAATTTTTAGTTAAAAATTTAATTTTTAGTGAAAAATTGAATTTTTAGTGAAAAATTGAATTTTTAGTGAAAAATTGAATTTTTAGTGAAAAATTGAATTTTTAGTGAAAAATTGAATTTTTAGTGAAAAATTGAATTTTTAGTGAAAAATTGAATTTTTAGTGAAAAATTGGATTTTTAGTGAAAAATTGAATTTTTAGTGAAAAATTGAATTTTTAGTGAAAAATTGAATTTATAGTGAAAAATTGAATTTTTAGTGAAAAATTTAATTTTTAGTGAAAAATTGAATTTTTAGTTAAAAATTGAATTTTTAGTGAAAAATTGAATTTTTAGTGAAAAATTGAAAATTTAGTGAATAATTGAATTTTTAGTGAAAAATTGAATTTGAATGAAAAATTGAATTTTTAGTGAAAAAATGAATTTTTAATGATAAAATGAATTTTTAATGAAAAAATGAATTATTAGTGAAAAAATGTATTTTTAGTGAAAAGTTGAATTTTTTTTAGTGAAAAATTGAATTTTTTAATGATATTTCGAATTTTTTTGTGAAATTTCGAATTTTTTGTGAAAAACTGCTCAAAATTGAAAAAAATATGAAAACTGTGACTTTGAACTTGTAAATAAGATTCTCTCTCATGTGCATAAAAAGCAATCACCATAAATGGAGCCTGTTAGAGGTCGTTATTTGGCCAACATATGTTCAAATAAAACTTCGTCCTCAGTGAGCACATCATAAATGAAATGAAAAAAAAAAACATAATCCATGCATTTTTTTTTTCAAGTCGCACACAAACACGTGAAACCCTTTCTTAACACACCTCAACGAGCACTCAATCACTGTGGGAAAACACATGGCCACAACCACCGGGGCACTTGACACTTTTGCCTACATTCAGGCATTCAGGTCTTCTTCATTCATGAATGAATGAGTTACATTCAGTCAGACAGACTTTCATACATTTATTTGTGCATTTATTCATTCTGTCCATTTGTGTGTATTTTCAGTTCATTTATACATTCCGACATTTGCTCATTCAGCTGTTCATACATTCAGCTATTCATTTATGTATTCATAGCAACAGTCGCTCATTCATTCACTCACTCGCTCACTCACTCAATGAGCCTTCGTCGCGACGTCACTCTTTTCATGCAGCTTTTTGCATTCAATTGAAGTGTTTCGAAAAATGCTACGAGTGTTTGTAGCACCTGACTGCCAATTTTTTGTGCTCATATTATTTTGTATTCATTTTTTTAATTTAACATTTTAAAAATTGCCTTTTTGTTGACTTCTATTAAAACAAAAACCGCATTTTGAATGCTCGACTAATGAACACAACACGTGTTGCGGCTGCGATTTACGTGTCTGTAAATTATTTAGTGACTTTTTCATTAGCCAAATTTAGTTGTTAACAGTTTTTGGTTAGAACCAATTAGAAAAACAAGCGGTGGTAATTAGTGTATGTATCATACAATATTAGTTGAAATGATGAAAACAGTGGGAAAAATAAAATTTAATTTTTTAAGTTTGTTTTTTTGTACAGAATATGTTGAAAATAGAGATCATTTCATTATTAATTTAAAATTCAGTTTTACACTAAAAATCAAACTTTTACTAAAAAAAAATTGAACTTCTAACTACAAATTCAATTTTTAACTAAAATTCAATTTTTAACTTAAAATGCAATTTGCAACTAAAAATTAAATTTTTAACTAAAATTAAATTTTTAACTAAAAATACAATTGTTAACTAAAAATTCAATTTTTAACTAAAAATTCAATTTTTAACTAAAAATTCAATTTTTAACTAAAAATTCAATTTTTAACTAAAAATTCAATTTTTAACTAAAAATTCAATTTTTTACTAAAAATTCAATTTTTAACTAAAAATTCAATTTTTAACTAAAAATTAAATTTATAACTAAAAATTAAATCTTTAACTAAAAATTCAATTTTTAAATAAAAAGTCAATTTTTAACTAAAAATTCAATTTTTAACTAAAACTTTTAACTAAAAATTCAAATTTTAACTAAAAATTCAATTTTTAACTAAAAATTCCATTTTTAACTAAAAATTCAATTTTTAAATAAAAATTTCATTTATATCTAAAAGTTTAATTTTAAACTAAAAATGTTAGTTCTAACTAAAAATATAATTTTTAACTTAAAATGCAATTTGTAAATAAAAATTAAACTTTTAACTAAAATTAAATTTTTAACTAAAAATACAATTTTTAACTAAAAATACAATTTTTAACTAAAAATTCAATTTTTAACTAAAAATTCAATTTTTAACTAAAAATTCAATTTTTAACTAAATTTAAATTTTTAACTAAAAATTTAATTTTTAACTAAAAATTTAATTTTTAACTAAAAATTCAATTTTTAACTAAAAATTCAATTTTTTAGTAAAAATTAAATTTTTAACTAAAAATTCCATTTTTAACTAAATTTAAATTTTTAACTAAAAATTTAATTTTTAAGTAAAAATTACATTTTTAACTAAAAATTTAATTTTTAACTAAAAATTCAATTTTTAACTAAAACTTTTAACTAAAAATTCAAATTTTAACTAAAAATTCAATTTTTAACTAAAAATTCCATTTTTAACTAAAAATTCAATTTTTAAATAAAAATTTCATTTATATCTAAAAGTTTAATTTTAAACTAAAAATGTTAGTTCTAACTAAAAATATAATTTTTAACTTAAAATGCAATTTGTAAATAAAAATTAAACTTTTAACTAAAATTAAATTTTTAACTAAAAATACAATTTTTAACTAAAAATACAATTTTTAACTAAAAATTCAATTTTTAACTAAAAATTCAATTTTTAACTAAAAATTCAATTTTTAACTAAATTTAAATTTTTAACTAAAAATTTAATTTTTAACTAAAAATGTAATTTTTAACTAAAAATTTAATTTTTAACTAAAAATTCAATTTTTAACTAAAAATTCAATTTTTTAGTAAAAATTAAATTTTTAACTAAAAATTCCATTTTTAACTAAATTTAAATTTTTAACTAAAAATTTAATTTTTAAGTAAAAATTACATTTTTAACTAAAAATTCAATATTTAACTAAATATAAATTTTTAATTAAAAATTTAATTTTTAACTAAAAAATGTAATTTTTAACTAAAAATGTAATTTTTAACTAAAAATGTAATTTTTAACTAAAATTTCAATTTTTATCAAAAAAATCTATTATTAACTAAAAAAAAATCAAATTTTAACTATAAATTCAAAATCCATTATTAATTAAACTAAAAACAAAAAATCGTTCTTTAATTTTAGATTTAGTTTTTATGTTTTTGGTTCTGATTTTGTTTTGGCCTTTGACTGTTATTTTTATTTTATTTTTACTACTCTTTGATTTTTTGTTTCTTTCTTTTGATTTTGTGTATTTGCTTTTGATTTAGTATTTTTGCTTCTGCATTTGTATTTTTGCTATTATGTGTTCTTTTTCTGATTTTGTTTGTTTTTATCTAGATTTAATGTTTTTGCATTTGTGTTGTGTTGTGTTGTTTTTTTTTATTTTTACTTTTCTCTTATTTTGGGTTTTTAATTTTTTTTTATATTGTGTTTTTCTGTTAATTTTGTATGTTTTCTTTTATTTTTGCCTTTTACTTTTTGTTTTTACTTTTCGTTTGATTGTGAGTTTTTTTGGTTTGATTTTATTATTTTACCCTACACTTATGAGGTACTGGGTATATTAACTTTGTGCGTATATTGTAACGCCCCTTGGAAGCATGTCCGGTATGGAAAAGTATATATATGCTTGATCAGCATAACTACCCGAATACGTTTAGACTTGTCCGTCTGTCTGTCTGTCCGTCTTGCTCTCTTGCTGTCCGAATACAGAATAACTTGAGAAATACTGATCAGAATACGATAAAATTTCGTATTATTATATTTTAGCCAAAAGTAGGAACTGAGTTTGAAAATGAGCCAAATCGGTCAACGGACACGCCCCACTCCCATACAAGTCACTTTTATATAACTCTTTCGAAACTAATAACTCGAAAAGTATTTAAGATATAGGTATAAAATTTAAAACGTATTGTTATAATTTACCTAAAAATATGTGGTCCAAAAATGGGCGTGATCCGCCCACTTTTTTTTTTCATTATTTCCCGGGTTTTCATAGTGAAAATTTGATTAGTAAATTATTTAAATCAAATCTATGAAATATTAGCCTATCAAAATTTTAAATATAGACGTTGTCCGCCCAATTATATGTTTCTATTTTTTTATTAGTTTTTTATACTTTTATATACATTTTTTAATTTATGGGGATATAAGACGTAAATTTCTGATATATGAATAATATTCTGAGGGTGGGGAGGTTCAGCATAATTAAAATCTTTAAAATTAAGGTATGCAATTAAATATCCCACATTAATATCCCCACCAAAGGTGTAGGGTATTCCATAGTCGGGCCCGACCGACTATAAAAATCCGCCCCATGTGACCTAACATTCCCAACTCGTTACATTTGTTTTTGTTTTTTTTTTTGTTTGTTGTATTTTTTAATTCTGATTTTCTTTTGAGTTTTTTTCTTTCATTTTTGCTTTAGATGTTGTGTTTTTGGATCTGATTTTTACTTTTTGTAAGGTTTTTTTTTGGTTTGTATTTATTATAACATTTGTCTTTTTTATGTTGTATTTTTTAATTGCGATTTTCTTTTGGTTTTGAGTTTTTTTGTTTTGGATTTTGTGTTTTTGGTTCTGATTTTGCTTTTGCATTTAACATTGAGTTAATTTTAAATTTGTTTATCCCTTTTTTTGGTTTTGTGTTTTTTTGATATTGTGTTTTTCTGTTGATTTTGTGCATATTTTTATTTGTGTTTATTATTTTGTGTTTTTAGTTGTTTTTATTTTATTTTTTTCATTGTGAGTTTTTTTTTATTATCACATTTATTTTTTATTTCGTTTCTTAATTGTGTTTTCATTTTGATTTTGTATTTTTGCTTTTGCGTTTGACTTTGTGTTTTTGCTTTTGTTTTAAAAAATTTTTTCTTGTTAGTTTTTTTTTTGTGTTTATTTTCAAGATTGTTTTTGCTTTTGATTTTGTGTTTGTTTTGTTTTTTTTTCTCTTCTTTGTATTTTTCTTTTTTTATATTTTTTGATTTAAACCCTTAGGAGTTCGCTATATTTACGATATTCAGTTTCAAAACCATTTTAATACCCTTATTGTAAAAACCTTATAAAAAAATCATATAAAACTCTACTGCTGTTGGTTTTCTAATGCTTTTTGTCTTTTTTTTTTGTATCAAGTGCAAAGATTTATTTTAAAACTTAGTGGACATTTAGTGACAGAAAAAAAAATTGCTCGAGGGACTACAAAACAAATCGTATAGGTTTTTTGCATTTGTATAAATTCAGCAAATGTTGCTTTTAAATTTGTTCGCTAACATTGCGAAACAATTTTTTACACTCGAGCAACACTCGACAGTTTTTCTGTTTTTTAAACATGATCCTCCAAAAACCTCCTACATATAATAGGTAATTTATCATCGCACTTGAAAGCAGCAACAACAATACAAAGTTAAATCCACCAATACGTTAATCACACAGGACATAATAAAAAATAGACATGCTTCTCCTCCTCCTCTTCCTCCTCATCCCTATCCCTGTTCGCATTGTCGACCAAAAGCCATCGATCTTTCGATGGGTCGACCGACATATGTTACAACGACACACACACACAACATAACAAATGTATTAAAGCCTCCTAAAAAATATATAAATACTCTATCTTTTTATGACAAACTTTTAATTTATTGGCAAATGTTTTTGCAGTTCATAGCTGTAATGTTTATAGCCAAGTTGTAGGATAACTTCAGAGCCACTTGTGCCTCAGTGAAAAATTCCAAAGTAGTGAACAAATCTAAAAACAGGCAACATCTGTCAGGGGAAAAATAAAATTTTTGAAAAACTTTTCGATTTCACTCAAAATACATTACATTCATTCAGATTTTCGAAAACTTGGAACACTTTTCGTGGTTTTTAACTTTTTATCAAATAAAAAAAATTATAAATTCACTTAAATAAATAAAATTAAATATGACCACCAGCACCTTTAACAAAATTGTGCGTAGCAATTTTAATTTAAAAGTAAGTTGAAGAATTTTTCAAATAAAATATATGCGGAAATTGACGGTTTCAGCAGCACCTTTGAAAGACTTTTATTGCGTATTTTTATTCATTTTTAAAATTATTTGACCACAGCCATGGATACTTTCGAAAAATACAAACGAAATTGTCAGCACCTGCGTTGAGAAAATTTACAAACAGATACCGAACAACTTCAAGAATGGTAAGTGTCGTTGAAACCTTCTAAAAGGTGTCTAAATTGGTTTGCAACCTTTTGCAAGAAACTTAAAATATTCCACAATGCTTTGCAAGCTTTTTGTAATCTATTTCAAGCTTCTATAAACTTTACGGAACCTCTAGCAAGGTTTTAATAGCTTCAGCAAGTTTCACAGACCCTTTTACTTGGAAACCTTGCTTTAGAATAATCGGAAACCTTTTAAAAGGTGTCTAAATTGGTTTGCAACCTTTTGCAAGCAACTTAAAATATTCCACAATGCTTTGCAAGCTTCTTTTATGGAATCTCTAGCAATGTTTTAAAAGCTTCAGCAAGTATCAAAAGCCCTTATACTTCGAAACCTTGCTTTAGAATAATCGGAAACCTTTTAAAAGGTGTCTAAATTGGTTTGCAACCTTTTGCAAGCAACTTAAAATATACCACATTGCTTTGCAAGCTTTTTATATAATCTATTTCAAACTTCTATAAGCTTTATGGAACCTCTAACAACGTTTTAAAAGCTTCAGCAAGTATCACAAGCCCTTTTACTTGAAAACCTTGCTTTAGAAGAATCGGAACACTCTTTAAAATCTTTTGCGAGCATCTTAAAAATTTGACCAATTTTTGGAAGCTTTTTAAAACCATTTTTAAGCTTCTATAAAACTATTGGGACCCTTTTTCAATATATCAAAAGCTTTTTAAAAGATATAACAACATACGCAAATCATTTTCGGTAAAAACCTTGCCTTACAAGCTTTGGCAAACATTTCAAATCATTACCAGGAGTCATGAAATTATTAATCACCTTTTGTAAGCTTCTTAAAATATTGAGAAATTTTCTCAAGCTGTTTATAACCTTTCTCCAAACTTTTTAAAAGCTTTTAAACCTTTTTAAAATGGTTGCTATTAGAAACCTTGTTTAAGAAGCTCCTGCAAGTTTTTTAAAAATGTTTACAAGCTTTATCATGCTGTTTAGAACCACTGCACTTTTGTAAAACCTTTTTGATTGCTTCATACCATTAGCATGCTTCAAAAAACATTTTTCAAACGTTTGCGAACTTTGTAAAACCTTTCGCAACATTCTCAAATGTTTAAAAAATATTTTAAAAGCTTCAACAAGCTTCAAAAAAACTTTTTAAAAACTCTGCCAGCCTTTTGACATTTTTTTCAAACCTTTCTACTAAATTTTTTATAATAACTTTAAAACAAGATAAAGTCATAAACCTTTTCAAGCAACTTCTCCATTTTTGACACCTTTTTTAAACCATTTGAACCTTTTAGAGGTTTATTAAAAACTATTGCAGTCTTTTACAACCTTTTCCCGTCCTTTATACCATTCTTCACTTTTTTCAAGCAACCTACCCTTTTGACACCTTTTTTAAAACCCATTGAACGTTTTAGAGGTTTCTTAAAATCTCTTGTAGTCTTTTACAACCTTTTTCCGTCCTTTATACCATTCTTCACTTTTTCCAGAACTTCTTCACACCAAAATGGCCGCTCCGAAGCCCGAAAACAAGGCGCCCATACGTTTTTTACGCAGCCAGGAGCGCCCACGCGCCCCCATTGTCAACACGCCCAAAGCCAAGTACCAGACGTCGAACATGACCGGCGAGAAACTACTCAACGTCGTTATGCACAACAGCAAACGCAGTGCAGGCATTACCGGCGGCGGCAGCGGTGGCACTAACGCCACTGGCGGCATTTTAGGCGGCAATTTAAACAACGGTGCCGCCACCAATTTCTCCGCACAAAAAAAGCTGCTCAAGTCACCGAATTATAAAATCTACGGTTCGCGTCGCTTTGGCTCGAGTGCGTCCAGTTCGAATGCCAGCCTCTTCCGACGCTACGACGAACGCCGCCGCAATCGCATTCCGACCAACGTCAACTTTCTGCGCCGTTCTTTCGGAACCGGCGGCAGCGCAAGCAAATGCTTTGACATGGGCCCCGCCGTTTCCAAGTATCTGATGCAGGCGCGCAATCAACACATGGAGAGTCATTTGAACACGACGCCGCAGGCCTTTCAGGTCTCGAACAGCATTCAACGTGATCTCATGATCATCGATAATACGCTAAAGGACCGTATTTCGCTGGCGCGTCATAAACTCTCCAAGTTAACGGAGCCGAAATCTTCGGATCCATCGGAAAACGCACTGCGCGGCTGGCATCATCCACCGGCACCGGAGCTGTTCTCATCGTCACAACGGCTGAGCGAACGCAGCATTGCAAATGCCGAACTGCAGGAGCAACAGCGCAAGCTGAAAATCGCCCATCATATGAAGCAGTTTGAGCCGTTGCGCATCAATGTCGATCCCAGCCGTTCGCAGTTTGTACTCAAACGTCGTACGCATCTGGCGGATGATTTTAAGAGCATGCTGCGTGACACTTCGCCGCGCATCTCACATCAGCAGGCAGCGCAAAAACTCGCAAAGGAAGAGGTTCAGTTGCCGACGCGTCGCTATACGCGTCGTCCGCTCGGTTGTGATCCACCGCCGCCTTCTCCACCTGGTGCCACAACTAGTGACGCAATTCAACTGCCGTCTCCGGCACAGCCGGCGTCCAATGCTACGACGCCGCTAATCGAGGAGAAGACGACGACGTCGTCGATTGTGCCGCCACCTGTTCAGGCTCCCGTTACCATGGCTACGGCAACCTCGCTGATGGCCGCTGCAGTTGCTGCGGCGGCTACCGCCAACCTGGCTAATGGACGCTTTAATCGTAGCTCGTTTTTGGGCGCTCGCAAGTATTGAAGGGGTGGTTCTTGTTTTTTTCTCATGAATTTTGTAAAATATTTTTTTTTTCGTTGAACGCAAGTTGTTGCTTGGCAGATGATGATTTTTATATGCAATTTGTTGTTTTGTCCAAATTTCAGATATTCGAACTTAAACGCGAATAAATTTTCCCAATACAATATTGGGTGACATAAGTGAAAATATGTTTTTATTATTTACTTTTTATTTCGACAGCATTTTAAAAGCAAGTTTTTTGTTTTAAAATGTTTCAGATTGAAATTTTATTTTTATTCAATCTTTTCCTTTCATTTCAGCTAATTGAGAATTCTAATTGAGGAATCGATTCAATGGCGCATAATCATAGTCGACTTTAAATTTAGAATCATCTTTTTGACATTTTATTCTTTACAAAATTTGTCAAAAAAATCAAATCTAATTTTAAAGTTGAATTTAAATTGTCTATGATTATGCGCCTATCTGTTTAGTGAAGAGAAAATGCAAGGACAATGCATGGTAGTCATATTCTTGCTTTTGTACTTGCAGGTGGTTTCTTGTTCTTGCATAGTAAGGTCGATCTTGTTCTTACATTTGCTCATCACTAAATCCGTTCTTGTGTTGTCCAAATTTTAGACATTCGAACTTAAAAGCGGTTTCCGTCACGGTTTCCGTATTTCATTTACTATGATGGTCCGGAAACGTACCGTCATAACCTGTATGACAGTCCGTAAACGTTGAAACGTACTCTCGACGGACTCACGTACCGTTGAAACTTATTTTCAGCGTATTCAAAATCAGTTTCGATGTTCTTTTTTATCCCTTTATTGGATCGTTTTCGTATCCAGAAAATAGAACGTTTACGGAATCGTATTCCATATTGCTCTTCCGTATACGGCACTTTTAATGGAGAGTTTTGTTTCTTGGCATTTCTACTAAAAACGTAGTATTCAGGTATACATGTTTTATGCGTCAAGTTAAAAAAATATAAAATTTGAGGGTATATCTAATGAATGTTTTTAAAGTATGCTGGCATGTAGCAGGCTTTTGGTAGAATATCGGAAATAAGTTGTTGGTAGACAATTTCAATAGTATTAATAAAAGCTGCTTCAATGTAGAAAAAACCTTTATTATGTAGTCATATCGGAATTTTATATAAAAATGTAAAAAAAAAATCGATCTTATATCAAACGATTCTAGATCATGCCAAAGACTAAAGTATTTGGCAAGTTAACGGCAGATTTATAGTAAATGTGAAGTATTCGGCCAGATTTTACGCAGAGACAATAACAAGCATATGAAGATTTATGGTATGCTTTTAAAATATTATTTGAAATCATGACACAAGAACTCTAATACTTCTACCGTGTAGTATTAGAGTTTTTGTTCTTCTTAGGCATCCCGTGTATCTGCCAAACGCCTGAAGATACTGTCAAACGTCCCGTGCTTATGTCAAAATGTTATATGGGATAATTAAATATTTAGAGAGGTGTTCGCGGATACTTCCATCTTTTTATTGTATTATGATTTGAATGTGTGCCATATGGTAGAAAATAATGATAGAAATTTATAAAGCAGATAATTGAGATTTTAAAACGGTAGATTGTTTCAAGGTAGAAAAAAACCTATATTTTAGACTCATATTGGAATTTTATTGAAGAATATAAATAAATCAAACATTTTATTATCAAACGATTCCAGGTCAGGCTAAAGACTTAAGTATTCGGCAGATTACTGGCAGATTTATGGTAAATGTGAAGTATTAGGGCAGCTTTTACGCAGAGACAATAATAAGCATATGAAGATTTATGAAATGTTTTTACAATATTATTTGAAATCATGATGCAATTACACGGTAGAAGTATTCTTCTTATGCATTCCGTGCATCTACCAAATGTCTGATTTGAAATATGCCGACTTGTGGGAGGTTTTTGATAGAAAATTTAAAAGCAGACAATTGAGATTTTTTAAAAAGTAGATTATATGAATAAAAGGCAACTGTCATCACCAGTTGATAGCAGACAAAAAAACTGCTTATGGCAGACATCGGGCAGGTTTGTTTTCAGGGTAGATTATGAGATATAAAAAAGCAGGTTGCCTCACTAGTAGACGGCATAAAAAAGTGCTTAGGACAGAAAGCAGGCAGATTTATTTGCAAGGCAACAGATTTAATGATAGATGGAAGGAGGAAGATGAATAGGAGTTTCAGACGTACAAAATGATGTACACGTTGATGAAGCAAAGTAGATTTATGTACTGAAGAAAAGAGAATTAATAATATAGATACATTATACCGTTAACGCATTTATCAATTATGATGAATTATTAATTCATAATTGTATTCGATCTCGGATCAAACGATTCAAGATAAGTTCAAGACAAAATATTCGGCAGATTCGCGACAGATGTGCTGTGAAAGCGCAGTACTAGGGAAGATCAAAAATATCAGCAGGCTTTCGGCATGCAGGTATTCGGCATGTAAAAAAATTAAAAGTGTCACGGCATATTAATGGAATATTTTTAAAATTGCAAATTTACGTAATATGTTGAAAATATAGTTTCAAATATGCTGCTCTTTAGGAGATTTTTGGTAGAAAATTGGAATGAAGTCAATTGAGATTTTTTAAAAGTTATATTATAGGTATAAAAAGGCAACTTGTCTAACCAGTAAATGGTGGACAAAAAAAAAGGCAAGATTTTATACAAACTCCGTCTATGTATGCCGAAAAAATGCTGAAAATCTGTTGATTTCCTGTAAGTGGTTCAATTTCCATTGATTTCATGCATAATTTGATCATATGTGAATGTTATTATCTAAAAAAGTTAGCTAAATTAAGAAAGTATTGAATGTAGATTGAAAATCAAACGATTCAATGTATGGACAAGACAAAGTATTCGGCAGATTATCGACAGATTTCTTGTGAAAGCGCAGTATTCGGGTAGATTTTGCGCAGGTCAAAAATTCGGCATCTTAAAAATTATAAAGTGACACGGCATATTTATGAAATGTTTTTAAAATGGTAGATTTATAAAATATGTTGAAAATATTTTTTCAAATATGCTGCTCTGTAGGAGATTTTTGGTAGAAAATTAGAATGCAGACAATAGAGATTTTTTAAAAAGAATATTATAGGTATAAAAAGGCAACTTGCCTCACCTGTTGAGGGGAGACCAAAAAAATGGCTTATAGCAGACAAAAGGCATATTTTTATACAAACTTTATACAAAGGTATTCAATTTCTATTGATTTTTTGCCTAATTTTGACATTGGAGAATGTAAATATCTAAAACAATTAGCTAAATTAAAGAAGTATCGAATGTAGATTGAATTAAAAATTCACCGCTATTTTTTCGACTAATATTCACTGCAAAGTGCAATGTAATGACATCCTTCAATCTTTTCCTAACCCAATAAATTCCAGAATAGTTTTTTATTTATGTCAAACATAAATATCAAACATAATTGAGTCACCTACTACATAAAGTGCTTATTTCAGCTGGTTACACATAAATGGTCATAAAAAGTGGTCGCTTTTTGTTGCTGTTGTTTTTTTGCGATATTCTGTCAAAGTGGCAGCGTGATGTCAGCAATGGAATTAAATTTTGTAGGTAACCACAAATGCTATGAGCATCGTCGGCCCGCCTAAAAAGGATAAAAATTTGTCAATTGTGAGCGAGAACCGCATTGAATGCTGCTATGGATTCTAATACTGCTGCTGCCTCTTCTTCTTCTGCTTGTCTGTGGCAGCCTTTGCAAACACCATCCCTGAGCGAGCGAGCGAGCGCACAGGGCAGGGCTTTATTTTGATTGCTGGCTTCCATGCGGTTTTTAAGCCTCGTCGAGTGTTGTCTTTGCGAATTTTATTTATGTTTTTTGTTGATTTAAATTCTTAGTTCTTACTTTCAGAAGGTGCTGCTGAAGGAGATACAGACAAGAAAGCTTATTTTAATTTTTTAGTGATCATATTTTACAATGCTTTATTTTAAATTTTAGTACTTTAAATACTTTTTATTATTTTTAATATTTTTTAATATTTTTTAATATTTTTTAATATTTTTTAATATTTTTTAATATTTTTTAATATTTTTTAATATTTTTTAATATTTTTTAATATTTTTTAATATTTTTTAATATTTTTTAATATTTTTTAATATTTTTTAATATTTTTTAATATTTTTTAATATTTTTTAATATTTTTTAATATTTTTTAATATTTTTTAATAATTTATTTTTTAATATTTTTTAATATTTTTTAATATTTTTTAATATTTTTTAATATTTTTTAATATTTTTTAATATTTTTTAATATTTTTTAATATTTTTTAATATTTTTTAATATTTTTTAATATTTTTTAATATTTTTTTAATATTTTTTAATATTTTTTAATATTTTTTAATATTTTTTAATATTTTTTAATATTTTTTAATATTTTTTAATATTTTTTAATATTTTTTAATATTTTTTAATATTTTTTTAATATTTTTTTAATATTTTTTAATATTTTTTTAATATTTTTTAATATTTTTTTTATATTTTTTAATATTTTTTAATATTTTTTAATATTTTTAATATTTTTTAATATTTTTTTAATATTTTTAATATTTTTTAATATTTTTTAATATTTTTTAATATTTTTTTAAAATACTTGTCTGCTCTTTTTGTTGTTTTAAGGACGAATGAGCATCCTGCATTGTTCTGTGCGGTCCACTGAACTTCTTCTGTTAGTGGCAGCCATCGCTGAACATTGTCATGTTTCTAGCGCAATTTCGGCAATAATTTAATAGATTTTTCAAATGACTTTTATTGAGTTGCACTCAATTGTAGTTGATAGAACGGCACAAACGCAACATTAACTTTAACCCCTTAAGTGATTTTGGGGATTTATATGGTCCAAAGTGCTTTTATGATTATTTTGCTTAAAAATATTTTAGAGTTTGCGACAAGGACATAATTCCCAATTTAAAGTTGGAGACGTAATACCCAATTTTGATTTCTTCGGTCCCAATAGTGAAAATACAGCCTAGATATTCAGCATAAACTATGCAGACTTTGACCCCTTTAGGAGTGATCTACCAAACGACAGCTTTAATATTCAGCATAAACTATGCCGACTTTGGCCCCTATAGGACGCTCCGTTCAAAAGTTGTAAAGGTTTTAAGGAAAACTTTTTTCAACAGTCGATTTCTTCCGTCCTAGTATGTTGATTTAAAAAAGTGATGTACCAAACGACAGTCTGAATATTCAGCATAAACTATGCCGACTTTGACCCCTCTAGGACGCTATGTTTTAAAATATTAAAATTCAAAAAATTTGAAGGTAGAAGGTTGCAACAACCTCATGCTTACTGACTTGGAGGTTGCCATAACCTCAAGCCCACATATTAGAAAACATGTTGACTATTTTAAGACTCCTAAATGTGTCACATTTATGGTGTTACCCTCATATATGAGCACTTAAGAGTCTAAAAATGCTCCCGACTCCTGGGTAGAGGGCCCCATTTTATGATCCCCAAAACCCTCATTGACTCTTTTATTACACCTAAAACACTCATATTTGAGCACTAAAAATGCCCAAAAAGGATTCCAACCCCTGGGTCTCTACCCACCATTTTATGAGCCCAAAAACCCAAAAACCCATATTTCTGACACTTTTATTACTCCTAAAATACTCATATATGAGCACTTAAAATAGCCCAAAAAGACTCCCAACCCATGGATAGAGCCCAAAAATCCTCATATTTCTGACACTTTTATTACTCCTAAAACACTCACATTTGCGCTCTAAAAATACCCCAAAAAAGTTAGAGAAACTTCGCTTTAAAGAGCGCAAAAATCATCTTAAATTATTCTTAAAACATTCACATTTTTCAGAAATTTCAGACACCACAATTACTTCATTTTTGGAGTTTTTCTTTCTTCAGAAATATAGAATGTGTCTGAAATGAATCCAACATAGTACATGTTCATGTTTATCTTAGAGCAGACATCCGTGAGAAAATTCATTCATTTCAAGAAATCCATTAAATATGTAAGTTTGTCTGTTGAATTTACACTAATATTTTATTATTTTTCATTTGATTTCAAATTCAAGACGAATACAAGTTTATCAATTTTATTTAAACAGTATGCTCCTAAAGCCAACATAAATAAGATACTTTTATGACTCTCTTTTCTGAGTAAAACTCTTTAATTTGATGATTTCATGAGTTTGATTTGAGGGGGCTTCGAGAGCGCTCATGAATGGGACTTTTTTATAAGTCAAATTTTGGAGCGATCCTAAAACATTCTAAAATATATAACTTTTATGAGTCGATTTTCTGAGCGCTCAGAAACAATTTTAGTTTTAATGCTTTTAGGAGTCTAATTTATGAGGGCTCCTAAATAACTCCTAAATATGAATCTTTTATGAGTAATATTTTTGAGAGCTCCGAAAGCAGTCTTAAATGTGATACTTTTAAGAGTAATTGTTCTGAGGGCTCATAAAACATTTCCATTTCCATTATGACTCCTATTTCAGAGCGCTCCTTGATGGGTTTATTGATTTTCAAATCACATAGAAAAAAAAATCGTCTCAATATTTTCTTTTAACTATTTGTTTAGTTAGGTAAACAAAACAATTCTAAAATACAATTTTAAACTACTCTGTGTATCAAACAATATCTCTGTCACTTATGCAAACAAATTTAATTTTATTGTCTCCAAAGCATATTAAATGGGTTAAGCTAAGCCTTAGCCATGCTTCAAACTTCAAATTATGCGGTAGCAGGTAATCCTTCAAAATTCAAGGACAAACATTGCCAGAAGCACAACGTACATAAAGCAGGCAGTAGCAACGACTGATATCAGCGATTACCCCACGTACACATCAGCGGGTGTCAACCACGTGGAAACCCTATTCCGAAAAACACACACACACAGTCAGCCAGAGACATAGAGGCTGAGACATATACACTGACGTTGCGTCCCGGCGCGCTTTAATCCTTTTTTCGGTTTCGGTTTCATGTTGAAATAATGGCTTTATTGCAGATTTAGTGTGCGTGTTATTACGCTGTCTATGTTTGGATTTGTGTGTATGTGGAGAGTGTCGAAGAAGGTATTTTCAAAACTTCAAATATAGAAGATTCTGGGAATATGAAGATTTTGGGATTTCCGTTAAAGATTGGTGTATAAAATTAAAATAATACTTTTTTATAATTTATCAATAGGACAGCATTCAGATAAATCAAAAAGACATCTTTCGGTCAATCATTTGTATTACAAAAAGACATCTTTCTCGTAACATTTCGGACATTATAAACAAAAACAGATAAAAAAAATTTTGTAAATTTTCGATACAGAATTTTTATGTGAAAATGAACTTACTAAATTTTTATTTGAGTATTCAAATAAATTGTGAATCTTTTTTTTTAAATCATTAGAAAAAACAAAAATTAAATAAAAGAATATAAATGTTTTTTAAATTTCTGTAAAAAATGTCAGATTGGAAATATGGCAGAAAGATAAATATATTTGACGTCATCTCTGTGGTATACTTTTTGGTGACTTAAACCGGTTGCATTTCAGTTGCTGAAAAGACGTATTTTAGATAATAATTTAAGGCATCTTTATGTATACAATTAGGACATCATTTAGACAAATCAAAAAGACAACTTCCGGTCAAACATTTGTATTACAAAAAGACATCTTTCTCGTAACATTTCGGATATTATTAACTTTTAAAAGATGTCTTAAAGACAACTTTCAGACATAATTTATCTAGTTGCGTTATTATTACTTGATAAATTTTAAAGGTTGATATACAAATCCTTAATCCAAATAAAGACTGACAGTAGCGTCCATGACTCAGAGTTTAGAGGGCTGGACTGCGAACCAAAACGTCCCCCGGGTTTAAATCCCGCGACTATCATCATTAGAAATTGTTTTTCTAAAGCGCACTACCTTTAGAATTGCACAATTTCGTATATAGAAATGTTTATGTGTTATATATGTGTGTGCCGCCTGTTAGTCCCATTGTCTGGTTAGTGTTTTGTTCTTGTTCCATGCCTGTTGTTGTTTGGATAAATCACAGATACAAATAATATATCATGCGGCATTATTTGAACATCGCATTCAAATGGCTTCGGTTAACTTTACACATAGGCACTAAAAGGTTCACAGACACACACACCGAAACAACAATACGCATACATTCAGGCGCAAGTCTATGAGCTCTGAGTTTGTCGGTCCGTATATCTGTCCCTCTGTTCCTCTGCCTATCTGTTCGCCAGTCTGCCAGCCGAAAATGTACCTCGCTCAATGTCAAAAATTTTAACTTCCGCTTAAACATCTCTTCTGCGTGATGATAAATTGCTGTATTTGACCCCCGCCGGTTTTACCATTCTTTTTTTATTCTTTTTTTTTTGTTCGGTCTATACGTCGCGTGCATCGTATACATGTTCTAAATTCTCTGCCGCAAATCCACTTTTAGTTATTTCTGCACAACAGTGAATTCAATCATTTTGAGTGAATCGCATATAATTCGATGATTATTTTATAAGTCGCACCACAAAAAAAAAAAGGTTAAACTTTAAGTCCAGTTAGTCAGAGTGATCAATACTTTTTTGCATTCATTTTTTTTTATTGCTAACGAAGTCCGGCATAGACAGTGACATGGGTTGTTGTAATAAAAATGGCAAAAGAATTTCTTAATCATTAATTATTCGCAATACTAATATTAAATTTGAAGAGTATTTTGCAATTAAAAATTTCTTAGAAGTGACAAAATATGAAAAAAAAAATGTTACTATATACTTCACAATCAATGCTCAAAATTAAATATTTACTATAATTTTAATTATTCACTCACAAATCAATTTTTCATTAAAAATTCAACATTTACTGAAAATGCATTTCTCATTCAAAAATCCAATTTTTACTCAAAATTAATTTTATCACTCAAAAATTAAATTTCCACTCAAAATACAAATTTCCACTCAAAATTCAATTTTTCACTAAAAAAATTCAATTTTTCACTCATTATTCAATTTTTCACTCAAAATTAAAATTTTCACTCAAAATTAAATTTTTCACTAAAAATTCAAATTTTCACTAAAAATTCAATTTTTCATTAAAAATTCAATTTTCCACTCAAAATACAAATTTTCACTCAAAATACAATTTCTCACTAAAAATTTAATTGTCCACTAAAAATTCAAGTTTTCACTCAAAATTCAATTTTTCACTCAAAATTAAATTTTTCACTCAAAATTCAATTTTTCACTCAAAAATCAATTTTTCAACCAAAAATCAAATTTTCATTAAAAACTCAATTTTTTACTAAAATTCAATTTTCCACTCAAAATTCAAATTTTCACTCAAAATTCAATTTCTCAATAAAAATTCAATTTTTCCCTAAAAATTCAATTTTTCCCTCAAAACTCAATTTTTCACTAAAAATTATATTTTCACTTTAAATTAAATTTTTTACTCAAAATTAACTGTCACTCAAAATTATATTTTCACTCAAAATTCAAATTTTCACTCAAAATTTAATTTTCCACTCAAAATTCAAATTTTCACTCAAAATTCAATTTTTCACTCAAAATTCAATTTTTCACTAAAAATTCAATTTTTTACTACAAATTAAATTTCTCACTAAAAATTAAATTCCTCACTCAAAATTCAAATTTTCACTAAAAATTCAAATTTTCACTCAAAATTCAATTTTTACTCAAAATTAAATTTCTCACTAAAAAATTCAAATTTTCACTAAAAATTCAATTTTTCCCTAAAAATTCAATTTTTCCCTAAAAATTCAATTTTACCCTCAAAAATCAATTTTTCACTAAACATTCAATTTTTCACTTTTTTTTCATATTAAATTTTTTACTCAAAATCACTCAAAATTTATTTTCACTCAAAAATCAAAACACAAATTTTACTCAAAATTCAATTTTTCACTAAAAATTCATTTTTTCACTATAAATTCAATTTTTCACTAAAAATTCAATTTTTCACTAAAAATTCAATTTTTCACTAAAAATTCATTTTTCCACTCAAAATTCAAATTTTCAATCAAAATTCAATTTCTCACTAAAAATTTAATTTTCCACTCAAAATTCAATTTTTCACTAAAAATTCAATTTTTCACTAAAAATTCAATTTTTCACTAAAAATTCAATTTTTCACTAAAAATTCAATTTTTCACTAAAAATTCAAATTTTCACTAAAATTCAAATTTTCACTAAAAATTCAAATTTTCACTAAAAATTCAAATTTTCACTAAAATTCAAATTTTCACTAAAAATTCAAATTTTCACTAAAAATTCAAATTTTCACTAAAAATTCAAATTTTCACTAAAAATTCAATTTATCACTAAAAATTCAAATTTTCACTAAAAATTCAATTTTTCACTAAAAATTCAATTTTCACTAAAAATTCAATTTTTCACTAAAAATTCAATTTTTCACTAAAAATTCAATTTTTCACTAAAAATTCAATTTTTCACTAAAAATTCAAATTTTCACTAAAAATTCAAATTTTCACTAAAAATACAAGTTTCCACTAAAAATTCAAATTTTCACACAAAATTCAATTTTTCAGTCAAAATTCGATTTTTCACTCAAAATTCAATTTTAAACTCGAAAAACAATTTTTCACTAAAATTGGATTTTTCACTAATAATTGCATTTTTCATCAAAATTAAATTTATCACCAAAAATTCAATTTGTCACCAATTATTAATTTTATCACTAAAAATTAATTTGATCACTAAAAAAAAAAAAAAAATCCAATTTTTTACAAAAAATTAAATTTTTCACTAAATTAAAATTTTCACTGCAATTTTATTGATCACTAAAAATTTAAATTCTATTAATAGTTAAAGTAATAGTGAAACCTTCTTAAATCTATGTTTCGTTTATTCATTTAAAAAAAGTATACTGCCACATGAATTATATTAAAACAACTACAACATCGCTCTTTCATTGAGAAGCACTCACTCTTTACACGAGCTTTCACCGCTCTTTCGAAAGACAGAGCGAGCGGCTGCAAAGCTGCTTTGCCGTGTTGCAAACATAAATTTGAGCAAAAGTTATTTGGCAATGGCCAAATAAATAGCTAAACATCTTAAATCACACAAATACAAACTAATTTCAATGCAGACAATTTCTGCAAATTTAACAAATTTTTTTTTTGGGTCAACAATTGACCCAAATTCCGAACAATTTTGCACAAAGAATTTACGTGCTCATGCATTCTTTGTTGTGCTTGTCTGCTGCAAAAATACATACAAAAATAGGTAGGTACTATATAGATGCAATTGTTGTTGGTCGTGGTGCTGCTGTTGTTTTCTTGGCAATCGCACAATTACAAAAACCCTTTGAATGCCACTTGCAGTCAGTCATAAAAACAAACTACACACACAGAAAACAAAAAATTTAATAGTACGACCATTATTTTTGTAGTAGGTACATGAAACAATGTGATCTAACTATTAAAGTAATAGTTTTCGTACTATTATTATAAATGTTTTAATTCTATTTAAAGTATATTACTAGTATATTAATAGTATATTAATTAATAGTATATTACTATAATTTGTTAAAATTGCATTGGACCATTATTTTATTTGATAACTAAACAAAAATGAATTAATAAATAAAAAATACACTTAATATAATTTATATTTTATACAGGGTGTTTGGTTCATACATGTCAATAATTCTTGAGGTTATTCTATGACTCAGAAAAACAAGAAAATATAAAATAAAAAAATATAAAATTAAAAAATATAAAATAAAAAATATAAAATAAAAAAATATAAACATAAAAAAAAACATACACTGAATGTTTATGAAATGCATATTATTGACATATGAATTTATTACTTCATGTTTTAGAGAATTAAATTTCCTTTCCAATGGTGTATCACATCTTTGAAACGCATGTTGTCTTCCCTTTTTTCAATGTACGTAAACTTGAAATTTACCAAAATAAAAATACAAATTTTGACTTTGTCATTGATTTTCTCAAAATTTCATTACGAATCACCCAATTTTTTATAATTGATAATGATAGATCAGTTTATTCGCAGTATTTTCTTATTAATCACAGCGACTTTAACCTGCAGAAATATTTAAACTGTGGAGAATCTTTAGATTTTGATGTATAAATATATATTTTTTTTTTATCCTTTTTTTTGAATGATTTTTTTTTAGCATGTCGAATCTAATGAAAGATAAGATAATGTTTTATAGTTTCCTACCATTGTTTTTTTTTCTAAAATTATAACTTTTAATTGAACAATAGATACTATAAATTCAATGGTAGATATTAGAAAAATTAGGGAAAATTAAGCAATCTGTTTAACCAATCTTTAAAAGTATTTATAGAAGCCTTGACTTAAAAGAATTGATTTATTATTTAGATGAGAACATACTATTGAAGAATTAGATGTATAGTATGAACTATAAAATGTATAGTATGTATTATTAAATTTATAGTATATTCCTAGTCATAAATGTATAGTATGTACTATTCCTAGTAATAAATGTATAGTATGTACTCTTAAATAAATAGTATTTACTATTAGATTTATAGTATAAAGTAATAAATGTATAGTATGTACTGATAACGAATAGTATTTAATATTAGACATATAAAGGGTTTTTCAATAAGAAGGCTTCAAAAGTTTGTTTCAAGTAAGGTTTGCCATTTTATGATGGAAAGATATACGAGCCAACAACGAGACAAAATTATTAAAATTTACTACCGAAATTCGAATTCGTATATCTTTCCATCATGAAATGGCAAACCTTACTGAAGAGAAATGTCAAAAGATCGGCAAGAAATATGGCGTCGTTTGCTGTCCCTGTCGCTCTACTTTTGTAGCGTCCCTGTTGAAAAACCCTTTAGTATAAAGTAATAAATGTATAGTAGTATATTATATTGAATAGTATTTACTATTAGATAAATAGTATAAAGTAATACATGTATAGTATGTACTATTTAATGTAAAGTATACACCATTAAATGTATAGTATGTACTATTAAATATATAGTATGTTATATGAAATGCATTTGTATGTACTATTAAAAATATAGTATTTCTTTCAATGTATTGCAATAATTACCAGATTACTCTCAATTCTTGTATGCTACCGCTGTCTTTCGATATGAGTCGATTTCAAGGTGCATTTTGCTGATTTATTTTATTGAACAGATAATTGTTGTTGTTGAATATAGTACCTAGTAGTTTTAGTCATGCAATGTTTATTTTTATTTCCAATATCTTTTTTTCTTTTTTTCATTTTATAAAAATTCATGCGAAGTGGCTTCGCTTTCGTTGCATCGGTGAAACCTTGATGACAAATGGTTTGTTTTTTCCTGTACGGATTTTCCGTGTGTGTGTGAATTTTTATTTGTTTTTCCAAGCGCAAAAGTTTATTTTGCTACTTTGGCACATTCAAGGTTTCTGAGAGATTTTTTTTTTGGGGATTTTTGTTAATTGTTGTTGTTGGTGTTAGTGTTCTTTTGAATTATATTTTCTTTTTAGGGCGAAGGTTGTTTTGTTAAGTTTTAGACTTGCACAGCTGGTTTGACTTAGGTCTTTGCTTTATTTAAAAATTCAATATGTGAGGATTTACGTTGATCTGTTAATTGAGTATTTGAAGTTGTATTGGGGTTAAAGTTTTTTTTTCTAAACAATTCATTTTTAATATGAGACTGAAGGTTTTTTTTATTTCGAACTGAATGGGCTGTATTTATAATATAAAGTATTATTATGTGTTCATCTTGAAACTAAGCCTTTATTAAAAAGTTAAAATGAAGAATTATAATTCAAAATAACTTTAAATGTTGCCTGTTTGATTTTCTTAGCATTTAAGCTGTATATAAAGTGTTTTTCAATAAGAGCGCTACAAAAGTTTTTTTTCAAGGGTTTTTCAACAGGGACGTTACAAAAGTAGAGCGACAGGGACAGCAAACGACGCCATATTTCTTAGATATACGAATTCAAATTTCGGTAGTAAATTTTAATAATTTCGACTCGTTGTTGGCTCGTATATCTTTCCATCATGAAATGGCAAACCTAACTGAAGAAAAATGTCAAAAGTGCGGCAAGAAATATGGCGTCGTTTGCTATCTCTGTCGCTCTACTTTTGTAGCGTCCCTGTTGAAAAACCCTTTAGTACCATTTGACGTATGAGCAACATTATTTTTGCTTTATCATTTCAATGGTTATAACTCTTAAGCTAACAAAGCTATAATATTTTTTTAGACTTTAAAGAAACTACAATTTATAGGCTTTAATAAAAAATTATATACGTTTATTTTAAGTGTTTCTGGTGTTTAAATAAATAATAGTTTTGTATTTTCTTTCTTTTAGTTATATTTTCAATTATTTTCTGCATTTTTGACGGTTTATGGCACATATTTATTATTTTAAAAATAATTTCGTGTTGTTTCGTATTTTTTTGTGGTTTTCTTTTATAGCTTTGCCTCATTAATACAATACACAATCAATTGTTTTCTCGTTGATTGTGGGTGCATTTCATTCGCATGAAATGCACCCACACGTTTTACTATTTTTTTTTTAATATTTGTATAAATTTCCGTTTTTCCGCATTTGTTATTTTTTATTATTTTTATATCATATAATAATTATTTTCGCAGCACTTTTTTTAAATAAAAATATTTTAAAAGGTCCTATTATATTCTCGAATTGTATTTCCATAGCGTCCCGAGCGTTATTCTGACAATTTCAAAATTGATCAAATTTGACTATCTAACATTCTCTGACACTCAAAAATAAACTTGAATTTTGATTAACGATATTTTAAAATGATTTTATTTTTATTGTCAGTTTACGCTATATTTTGATATAAAATATTATATATAACATAATAATATAATATATTATGATGATATTAAATAGTTATATCTTTATAAGATCTGAGATAGTTTATGTATTTAGAAACTCATTTGTTGCTGATCATTTTTGTAGAATAGATTTTCTGATATTTTAGTTTTCGAAATTTCATATTTCAATTATATTGAAACTACACCCAAAGAACAAATTAGTTGGGGCAACCGTCTTTTTTGACAACCGATTTATTTAGTTCTGTCAACATTCGACTGATTCAGTTGTTGCTACTTCGCGTATCCGTTCACACAAGTAATGAATACAATTGACACAACCAATGTGTTTCGTTATGGTAACCACTTTAATTACAAGAAATCTTACAATTCCGCATATAAAAATACAACAGATAGAAACAAAAAATAAATAATTCTGTAGAGTAGTATTTTTTTTGTAGAAGGAAGTATATTTGTTCTGCTTTGGCAACGTTTTCTACCAAACAGCTGGTTGAATCAAAAAATATCGGTTGCTACAACCTAATGTTATATCATTTAGTCAATATAATCAACTATCTGTTGAGGCAACTAAATATTGGTTCTCATTTTGAATTTATAAACTTGGTTTAAACTCGTCCACATTTTTAGAAAGTCTATAGTTTCTAATCAAAACGGTCGACTGTCTTTACATTTTATAGACAATTACTAATCGGTTAATTTTATGAAATATGTGTTGACTAGATAGACGAAATTACATCTAGTTTAAACTACGTTTAATTTGAAATTGTAATTGAAAAACTAGAGCTAAGTATTATTAGAAAAATTCGAAGTAAAAACAGCTGATTTCGCAGTTGAACCAAATAAATATGGGTTGCTAAAACCTAATGTTATAACATTTAGTCAATATAACCAACTATCGATTGTTTTTAAATTTTACAGACATATAGAAAAATACTAATCGCTTAATATTCTGAAATTTGTGAAATGTTGACTATAGAAGAACCCAAGTAGAACATTATACGAAATGATACCTAAAAGTATGTCTTTCTAATGTGAACTTATTTGCATTCTTAAAAAGCTATCTAAAAGATTAATTTCTAACAAGTCCCATATGCATTGTTAATTAGTCAGCTAAATGATACCAGTATTCCGTAATCTTATCGTCGTAAACAAAAAGTTTTCAAAAAGGCGACTTTTTAACAAGTCTCTTTCGTATCTTTTGGTAGTCCGTGTAACGATGCCTAAAAAAGGTTACATTTCTGACAATTTTAAATTTTCTGACAAAATTAATTTTATTTTAAATTTTCTATCCATCAAACAACATACAAATAAAATAAAAATATAATTAACATAACGAAAAAAATACTGCACCAGCAAGCCGTGTTCATACTCCAAGATCTCTTCGGGCGAGTCGCTGTGCGAACCTAAAAAATTCCCTACCAATAGCTCGCTGAGCTCGCTAGCTTGTCAGAAACACAAGCCTGTCGGCGGTAACGACCATGAGGGTGTTGAGGCGCGTATTAGCTAAGAGAATGGTCTTTAAGAATGCGAATTCGTCACCGTCGCAGATAAAATGCAAGCCGAATTCGTACGTCCCACCAGCAAGGGCCATGAGTCGCGGCGAGATTTAAGGTATTATACTGGACAAGCAGATGAGCTGCATGGAGCTGGACAAAAAGGACATTTGCAATAACAAAAAATCAAGAAGTGATTGTTCCTAGCAAAAGTTGAAGAACTGCTGCAGCGCTATATTATTTACGACCTGAAGACTTCGCCGGGAGCCTAACAACTCATGTCGCAATAGATTCCGAAATCCAACTTCGATAAGTTAAAGACAGAACTGCGCGACAGTCTGCAATCGCTTCATTAAATTATTAAACATAACAAGGTTTTAATAAAAATATATTTATGTCTTTAAATATTCTGTTTTCATTGTATTTTCTGTCTAAAAGTGAAAGTTTTACTTTTATTTACGCTTTCGGCGTTTCGTTTTTGTACACTTTCACATAACTTAATCCGGTTATCTATCAGTTGCTAAAAAGACTACTTTTAGATAATATCTTTAAGGCATCTTTTTTTATACAATTAGGACATCATTCAGACAAATCAAAAAGGCATCATCCGGTCAATCATTTGTATTACAAAAAGACATCTTTTTCGTAACATTTCGGACAAATTTCGGACATCGATAACATATATAAGATAACTTAAAGACATCTTTCAGACATAATTTGTCTAGTTGGGAAATTACATATAGTTTAAACTATGTTTAATTTGAACTGAAAAACTTCTCAGCAAACCAAACGACTTTTTAACCATATCATAATTGTAGTTTTCGATAATTCAAAAAACGATATAAGGTTCGATAAAAACATACCTATCTTGAATGATATAGTTATTTTTATCATTTTAGATATCGAGATAATATCGTAAATAATTTTACTTTCTAAAAATTAATATTATTTGTTCTGATAATTTTATTTTTTGACACAAATTCTAAAGAGCACACGATTCAGTTTTCAAAAACTTTGAATTTTTATATTGAACATTGATAATTATTATATCGAATTTAAAACTATTATCAATACAATTAATTTTTAATTGATTCATCGCCGATTCGATCTTTACTTGAATTGATTAAATATTTAATCATATTAATTGATAAATTAACAGAAAATTTACAAAAAGTTACATCAAAACAATTAAAATATTTGCTGAAACGACTATGGAATAAATGTATTTATTAAAAATTTAATTATCTAAATTAATAAATTAACAGAAAAACATAATGTTACATCAATACAATTAAATAATTTAATTAATTGCATTAACAATCGTCTATAGTTTTTGTTTGCGCGTTTGGTTGCACGCATATTATTCCCATTTGGTATATGCCAAGATATACACTTATAGAGTTTGATCATCCACTAAGTGTGTCGTCAAAAATAGTGATGACGACAATAGCTGCGTTTTTTTTTTCATAATTTAAATATGAGCTGGAACAAATTTTATACGCAAAACGAATACAACATTTGATCCAGATACATTTCTGGTGTAGCTATCCGACTCAACTCAATAAAAATGTGTACTGACTAAAACTTATACGGCGAAGATTGCTGACAAAAACTGACAGAACATCAACTTCAAAATTTTTGATAAAAAAATATATATATATTTGAAAATTAGCTGCAATTTATTTTGATGGCGACAACCAGCACTCCAATCGTTCAAAAAAATTATATTGGACCTTCGGAGAACCTGCGCGTCCAAAGAAGCGTTCAAAAGAAAAAATTGTGCGTTGCTGTTTTTGTTTTTTAGTGTGTATTCCAAGAACCATTTTCAATGGAACAGTGCCTACCGCAATAACTCCCACCTCTTGGTAAAATGCCCGTGGTATTTCAACCATGATAATCGCCGCCGCTGATTCTTTTTTTCAATTTATTTAAAATATTAAAATTTTTATTGTCATACCAAAGACACAAACCTTTCATATATAAAGAAGAAAGGTTTGTGTTTACGCAAAAAGGCGTCTATTTACGGATTTCCTAACAATTCAAAATTAATTAAAAATGCAGAAGTTTATAGGTTTTCTTATTTATTTGAGCAAATATAATATTAGGGACAAACCGAAGTGTTTGCCATATAATATTCAGAAATGTATAATGATACAAGATATGGTTGGAGATCAAGTATGGAAATCCAATATATAATGTATAATGTTAATATATAATGTTAAATGTAATTTAACTGAAGAGTTAGTTGATTCTTACGATGTTCTTCTGTTGGTGGTTGGCAGCAAAGAGATCGAGCTCTGCGCAATTGCAGCCCCGAGAACCTCAAAAAAGGAGGGTTGAAAGAGAAAGGGTCGAAATTCACCACTCCGGTTCAAGCTGTCAAGTATGTTATACAGAGTTTACACTGCATAAGTTTTGGCGTAAACAGTTTGTGTATTATTTCATTTGAGCCACATCGTTTTTTTCAAAATTGCTTTGATCCGGAAAAAAAAATTATAAAAAAACGCAGCTAATGATTGTATATTTAATTATGCTTCTAACATCATCATCAGAAAAGTATATTTTATGTACTTTCACAAGAATTTATAACATTATTTTTGAATTTACTGAATGAGAATTATAAAGACTGTGAAGATAATAAAAATACTTTAAAAATGTCGAAAATACCAATTAAATAGTTTGCTATTTATGCAAAGTCCTTAATTGGTATATTTTTGGAAGCAAATCACTTGTTTAGCGAATGTATTTGCTAAATACATAAGAACTCGTTGCTAGACCAACCAATGGTACTCAATTATTTATGGTTGCTGTATTTACGTCGATTATTTTTTTCCCTGTACAATTTTAAAGTACATTTTTAATATCAACTTTGTAAAGGATTGGACATGGAAAACATTCTAAGTTGATTAAACATCTTCGATAATGCCTTGCGCTAAGTCAAACAAAAAAAAAAGATTTTACTTATCGGATTTTTACATAATTTGGGCAAATAATTAAGGATATCGATAATCTGTATGATTAATCGTTTTGTTCGGTGTCTCCAGATATACAGGGGTTTAAAGTTTTAAAAATGGACAAATAGTTTTTGTTGTATTGTATAGAAATATCTCTTAAATAAAATTACTATATACTATAAATACAGTCTAGGCCTAAATTTAAAGCCAAGCTTTTATAAAATTTAAATTATAACTCCTAAGCATGAGCAGTGGCGCAATAAGTAAGATGTATATTTTAAAGTTCATAATCACTTGCTCAAATTTAATTGCATAGGGTAAGTCTCAATCCCTGCTTGATTTGGAGTGAAATGTCTCAAAAATCAAAAACAATTTAGAATAATATTTTTTTTATATAACACATTTACATTATTAAAATTGGTAAATCTCATTTCTTTTAAACATTAATATTTCATAAAATTATTTATCCGCAGTAACATAAACATTGATAAAAGAGTGATGTTAAGTTTTCCGCATCGCGTAACTCTTGCAGATGTTGACTGAACACCTGGCTGCATTCCCCCTTAGTAGTCACCCTTTTGGACCAGATTTTAATACAGCTGAAGTAACACACTTTAGTTTATTACTGTTGGACAGTAGAATGGGCTCTAATGGAAATTACTTAAGCAATGTAGCCAAGTAATGAGGTCAAAGGTCATCGTAACCAGTACCTTTACTGGACTCCGTCGGTCGGTCGGTTGGCGTTGCATTGGAGGACTTTTATTCATTTATTTATTTCACTCACTAACACAAACGTACTACGCACTACAGTAGGACAATTAAAAGCACTCAATGGCATCACACATTCAAACAAACACTTAGGACACATGGAACCACGGAACCATGGAAGAGGCCACAAAGCGCCACAGGTGTTTAGGCCATAAAGGACGCCTTCAAAAATGCCATTCATTCACTTAAACGGATGCGCTTCGGTGGTAGCTGGCTGTAACAAAAATAGGCAGCTACAGAGGTTGTTTATTAATTCATTGAACATACACATACATTGCAGACAGACTGACAGACGGACAGATACACCGTTTAAAAATGTACTACAAAACAACAGCGAAAACATTTGTCATTAAACGTTATTTGTTAATACAGCAAATATATTAATTAATATAACAAAAAGTTTTGTTATCTGAAACAATTTTGTTGCTGCTATAACAAATGCTTTTGCAGATTTAATTGGGGTAACTGTTTCAGTTTTTAAATTATTTTAATTATTCTTCTTAATATCATTAACAATGACCATTATCTTTACAACAAATGCATTTGTAATATTTGCAAACAATGTTAATTTAAACAACCAATATAATAATGTGTAAATAATTTTATATATTGTTACGAAAATTCAGTCTACGGAAAACTGTTCTACAAGTTCGTATCTCTGGATTGTGTACAAAATAACTTATAACAATTAACTTTATTAATTCACTTTAATAAACAACTTTAATAAACAACTTTACTAATAACAAATTCTAACAACTGCTGCATGTCCACTATTTAACTTGACAATGTTCTCACACGAGACCTACTCGACAGCTTTCCAATTAATACTGAAGTGCTGTGCCTCAGATGCGACGCCCTTATATACTGCATGCATCAGTTCGACACCTTCTACTCGTTTCGTGAATGACGCATGCTATTGGCATCTTATTCGCATTCATGTGTTTTAGTGTGCTGATCTTCCACCTCTTTCTCGCACATTGCTCAGTACGCTGAATGATCTTCGGTCTCTTTCTAACACATTGCTTAGTGCGCTGAATTGTCTGGCGTCTAATGTATTATTGTTGAATGCTTGCACTATGGGGCAAATAACATCTTTTCGTAACAATATGTTGTAAATAAATACGAATAATTTGTATTTGCTTTATTAATAATTTATATGATAAGTATTTTCAAAATCCTACTGTTTTTTTTTTGCGTTTACTATACTCAGAAAAAAATACTATATAAATAATAGTTTTTTACTAGTAAAAATAGTCAATAGGATAAATTATTATTTTGATCTGAAAATACCATTAAATACTAGAAAATACCATGACAATGCAATTTAGTTTATATGAAGATTTATTTTTTGTATACTATTAAATCAATAATTGTCCTATTGACAAATTTTAATGGGTTTTGAGGTAATTTTGAGGTGTTAATAATTATTTGAAAATACTAAACATGCTAATCAACTTAAGTCAATTATATACCTTGAAAAAGCATTTACATCTATTTGATAAATGTTCTTCAAGGTATAGAATTGATTTTAGTTGACTAGCATGTTTAGTATTATCAATTAAGTTGTTAGTAAATGAGCAAACATTTTTGTTTATAATATGTTTATTGTTTTTGGAGAATTCTGTTAATTTTATTTTTGTTTTGTTTAATTGTGAATATTTTATCAACTATAAGTTTTTTAACTAATGCAGCAAAACATGTTGTTAAATTTATAACAAATATTATGTTATGTTTAAACATTAAAAATTTGATTTTGTTACTTTTGTGAATACAATTATACGTATTTTTTTTAATCTGTGTTAATTCATTTAACAAAATTATGTCATTGTTTAATAAATATATTTGTTTATCAGCATTTGCATTGTAAGCATGATTAAACATTTTGCTGTTATTACGAATTGCTCATTTACGAGTTTTTGTTTTCTGTGTACGCGCTGTGCTGTCTTTTCCATGTGTTGACTGACTGAGCACTGAAAACTTAAGAGTGTACGGCACACAAAGTTCACGAAGAAGCCTGCAGGGATTTTCGTTGACTTTGTGAGCAGCGCGCACATCATCGGTTAATCCTGGCGACACTTTGCAGCCAGTTGCAGTGTTTTTCCGCCCACTCACTTCGAGCTGCTTGCAACACAATGCAAAATGCATGAAAAGCAAAAACTGTTTGTTTAAGTGTAGCCTGCGAGTAAAAGTGCATTTTGCTGCTTTTGTTGGATTTCGTAGATGTGTCGGTAGGTATGTCAATGAATGCCTGTTACTTTGGGCCATCCATTTTCATTCATACATCCGACTTTCCTTCACTTACATTTCAAAATCATTCGCAATAATCATAAGTGAAAAATGCAGACCGACATCATGAGTGAAAAATCCAGACCGAACTCATGACTAATTCACAAAGGCGCCTTTTTACGTGGCGCGCAGGATGCATGAATGAAAAAATAGGAAGTTTTTTTTGGTAAAATAGGTGAAAAGTAGGTGAAAAGAAGGTTGACATAAGGTTAAAAGGTGGCTTGTATAAAATATGCAAAGAAAATAGTAAAAAAAAAACGACTGAAATAAGATTGAAATGGGGTGGAAATGAGTAGAAATGGTATGGAATTGAATTCGAAGACTGGCTAAATAAATTTCAAAGATTCGGTTGTAAAGCAAGTTGAAGAAAATGTTGGAAAGAGGTTGAAATAAGAGGGATGTGCGTTTGAAAGGAGGCTGGATTTGAAAATGGGTTAAAAATAACATGAAAAGAAAGTCAAAAAGAAGGTCGAATAGAAGTCTGAAAAGATGACTAAAACGAAGACTAAAAATAGGACAAATATTTAGGGCTGAATAGCTGGTTGAAGAGGTGTTTAGAAAATAACTCTGCAGTAATAGGCTAAAGGTTCAAGTGCGGCATGTGTGTGAATTGTAAAATTCAAAGCATACTTTGGAGAATTGTGAGTGTGATAACCATTGATATTGAAGGACATCACTTACAATTGAATGGACATTTCATTGATGTAGCAACTGTAAAAATGTTAGATTTACTGCTGATGTTGCAAATAATTTACTGAGGGACAATATTTATGTATGAATTATTTTAAAATTTTTTTATAGAAACAGAGAACAATTTTTATTTTTAATGTAATATTTGAATTTTTGTGAAAATTTAAATTTTTTACTAATTTGAATTTTTAGTAAAAATTAGAATTTTTAATAAAAATTAGAATTTATGATAAAAATTAGAATTTTTAGTAAAAAATTAGAATTTTCAATAAAATTTGAATTTTTAGTTAAAATTTGAATTTTAATATAAATTTGAAATTTTATTATAAATTGGAATTTTGAGTCCAAATTAAAATTTTAGTACAAATTTGAGTTTTTAGTACAAATTTGAAATTTTAGTACAAATTTGAATTTTTAGTAAAAATTTGAATTTTTAGTACAAATTTGAAATTTTAGTACAAATTTGAATTTATGGTACAAAGTAGAAATTTTAGTTCAAATTTGAATTTTTAGTACAAATTTGAATTTTTAAAACAAATTTAAATTTTTAGTACTAATTTGAATTTTTAGTACAAAATTGAGTTTTTAGTAAATATTTGAATTTTTAGCAAAAATTTGAATTTTTAGTACAAATTTGAAATTTTAGTACAAATTTGAATTTTTAGTACAAATTTGAATTTTTAGTACAAATTTGAATTTTTAGTACAAATTTGAATTTTTAGTACAATTTTGAAATTTTAGTACAAATTTGAATTTTTAGTACGAATTTGAATTTTTAGTACAAATTTGAATTTTTAGTAGAAATTTGATATTTTAGTACCAATTTGAAATTTTAGTAAAAATTTGAATTTTTAGTACAAATTTTAATACAAATTTGAAATTTTAGTACAAATTTTGAATTTTTAGTACAAATTTGAATTTATGGTACAAAGTAGAAATTTTAGTTCAAATTTGAATTTTTAGTACAAATTTGAATTTTTAAACAAATTTAAATTTTTAGTAATAATTTGAATTTTTAGTACAAATTTGAATTTTTAGTACAAATTTGAATTTTTAGTACAAATTCGAATTTTTAGTACAAATTTGAATATTTAGTACAATTTTGAAATTTGAGTAAAAATTTGAATTTTAAGTACAAATTGGAAACTTTAGTACAAATTTGAATTTTTAGTACAAATTTGAATTTTTAGTAAAAATTTGAATTTTTAATACAAATTTAATTTTTTAGTACAAATTTAAATTGTTAGTCCTAATTTGAATTTTTAGTACAAATTTAAATTGTTAGTCCTAATTTGAATTTTTAGTACAAATTTGAATTTTTAGTACAAATTTGAATTTTCAGTACATATTTGAATTTTTAGTACAATTTTAAATTTTTAGTACAAATTTGAATTTTTAGTACAAATTAGAAATTTTAGTACAATTTTGAATTTTTAATACAAATTTGAATTATTAGTACAAATTTTAATTTTAAGTACAAATTTGAATTTTTACCACAAATTTAAATTTTTAGTATTAATTTGAATTTTTGGTACAAATTTGAATTTTTAGTACAAATTTGAAATTTTAGTACAAATTTAAAATTTTGGTGCAAATTTAAATTTTAAGTAAAAATTTTAATTTTTAGTATAAATTTGAATGTTAAGTACAAAATTAAATTTTAAGTATTTTATTTAAATTTTGAGTACAAATTAAATTTTTAGCGCAAATTTGAATTTTTAGTACAAATTGGAATTTTTAGTAAAAATTTAAATTTTGAGTAAAAATTTGAATGTTTAGTACAAAATTGAATTTTAAGTACAAAATTGAATTTAAGTACTAATTTGAACTGAAAATTGAATTTTAAATACTAATTTGAATTTTTAGTACAAATTTGAATTTTAAGTACAAAATTGTATTTTAGTAATTTTGAGAACAAATTAAATTTTTAGCACAAATTTAAATTTTTAGCAAAAAATTAAATTGTTTTTTTTTAATTTTTTATTATTAGTACAAATTTAAATTTTTAGTGAATTTTTGAAAATTAAAAATTTACCATTTCCCGAAAATCTGATTTTAATTTTAGTAGAATTTGAAATTAAAAATTCATTTTACACATGCACCCTGTGTAGTCGAATAAATTCCAAAAACATCTGTCTTTTTTAGTTTTATGTCAGAAAACACTCAAGTGAAATACAAATAAATGGCTTGGAGTGCAAGTGAAAGATATTTGAAAAAGTAGTAGCAATAATAGTAGTAATAGTAGTTGCATGATTTATGTTGCACAGAAGCAGGGTTTTGTGTGGCGGTGGTCAAGTGAAATATTTCCGTTGTTCTTATTTTTTTCTTTTGGTTAATCAATGATGCATTTGAAATATACATCAACCAGAAGCAGCAAAAGGTATTTTTTTATTTTTTTTTTTTTAAATCAATAATTTATTGCATGTGAGCGGTAATAAATTTTAAAACTTCCTGATATATAGAAATTCCTTAAAGTAAAAATATAAGCAAAATGCAAGAATCTTCATTTATTCAAACAGACAATATGGAAAAACATGAAATTATTTCATCCAAAAACAATTTCTGCAATATCGGGTGTTGCCAATACAATGTAGAAATTTAGTCAATGTAAAACACAGTTATCAGTTCCCGATCATGATCCTAGCACTAGAGAGACTTGATATCATTTTATTTGAGAGGGAAAAACATTGATATCACTTTTTTTAATTAATTTATTTTTTAATTTTATTTTAATATGTTTTGAATTCTACAATATTTGAAATTTTCGGTTATTTAAAAGTAGAGTTAGCAAAATTGTTTTGTTTCCAAAACACAATTTTATTTTTTTTATTATTTTTTTATAATGCATAATTTTGCAAATTAGAATAAAAATTAGTAACTCCTTTGAAATGTAATGAATAGTATCATTTTAAAGTATAAAAAAGTATACAGTGGAATATTTTTGTTTCTAAAAATATAAATTCCTTAAGTTTTGATAAATCAGTAGGTATTGGTTGGATTTTATTATAATAATAATAATAATATAATAGTTTGGCACTACAGCTCTATAAGAACTTAGGCCGAGCTCTCTCACCATTCTGTGCGTGTTATATTTGTACTCAAAGTGGTGGGGACCTACAGTTTATTGCCGAATTCGAACGGCGGGTGAGAGCTTTTCATAGGCAATTTTTTACTCTCGTAGGTTTGCCATTTACTGACGAGAGGTAGCGCGGTATAGAAAAAATGTTTCTATTGTTAAAATTCATTGTATTGAATATTTTGTTCATATATATAATGACTGCATTCACTAATATGTCATTTAATGAACGGTGGTATCAATATGATGAATCTGGTAGTTAGTGAAAAAAATTCATAATATTTATGAATAAATTCATCATATTGAAGAATTTTATTTTCCTGTGATTATTTGAAAGCAGTAGCCAATTTCAAACCATCGGACGTGTTCCTGCTTTCCATTGAAATTTGTAGATTTGTACGATTTTGAATTCATTTTGCACACTCAGAATCAATACTTTTTTGCTATTACAATTAGTCAATAGGATAAACTATTATTTTAATAGGTAAATACTATAAAATAAAACAAAATACTATTCAATTATTTTTGAGTTTATATGAAAATATTGTATACTATACTATTGAATAAATAACTGTCCTATTGGTCTTTTTTTATAGGACTTTTTATACCCTAAACCTATGAGGTACAGGGTATATTAACTTTGTGCATATATTGTAACGCCCCTTAAGAGGCGTGTCCGGTATGGAAAAGTATATATATTCTTGATCAGCATCACTAGCCGAGTTCGTTTAGCCAAGGAAATTTATTCCCGGGCAATTCTTCTAAGAACCAAATTTTCTCCGACAACAATTCTTCTCCGATACAATTATTCCCGGAATTGACTGTTCTTCTCAGACACAGTTCATCTCAGAGACAACTCTTCTTCGACACAATTCGTCACTAGACAATACATTTTCAGACAATTTTTCCGCAGTTCATTCTTCCTCAGACAATTCTTTTCAGATCCAACTTCTCTCCGATACAATTATACCCCGAATTGTCTCTTCTTTTCAGAGACAATTAATCTCAGCGACAACTCTCTGATGCAACAATTCCCCAATCAATTTTTTCCGATCAAATTCTTTCCCGCACAATTGTTCATCGGACAATTATAATCGGAGTAAATTTTTCCACGAGAGAATTCTACCTGAGATAATTTTCCCTGAGATATTTTTCCCCTAGACAATTTTCACTGAGATAATTCTTTACGGTTACAATTATTCCTCAAATAATTCTTCCCGATACAATTGTTCTCTAGAAAATTCAACATTTCTCCAATACAATAATTCTCCGAATTGTCTCTTCTTCTCAGAGACAATTAATCTCGGGACAACTCTTCTCCGGTACAATAATTCCTTCAATTATTTTATCAAAGCAAATTCTGTGCCAAACAATTGTTAATCAAACAATGCTAATCAGAAACATTTTTTCCCGAGACAATTTTCCCAGGGATAATTTTCGTCGAGTCAAACTTCCCTGAGATATTTGTTCCCCTAGATAATTGTTCCCCATGATAATTGTCTCTTGTGATAATTCTTTCTGGTTGTATTTATACCTCGAATAACTAAGCCCGATACAATTCTCCCCCGACATATTTCTTTTCCGAGACAAGTCATACATGAGACAATTTTCCCCGGACAACTCTCAATAAATTATTACTTATTAAATTACATATGAAGTATTTATGCAAATTTTATATAGAATTCTTTACGAATCGAAGTTTATTACAAATACAAAAAAAAAATTAAATTAATATTCGTTCAAAATGATATTCTCAATTTGTATTAGGAAATAATTGTCAGAGCAAAAACACTCTGGAGAAAAAATTATAGCGTTATGAATCCTCTGGGATGAATTAAAGGAATGAATTGTCTGAGGAAAAACAGTCGGGGGAAGTGTTGTCGTGAGTAAAATTTGTACGTAGAAGAATTGTCTTGGGGAAAAATAATATGGGATGCGTATTTAAGGGGTTGTCTATTTCTCGATACAAGAAAATTATTTACGAAATTAATTCAAACCACTTGAATTATATATGTCTGATTTTATGAAAACAAAAACTTTTGTTTTCAATATCGTTTACTTTGATGGGTCTACCAAAAACATCTATATTTAATATTCATAATAATTTACAAAAACAACAAAATTTGTATAAAAATGTAATTTTTATTATAGAAATCACTGTCTCTATGCAAAAAAAATTCGGCAACATTATTAATTGCATCGACACAACCTTGAGCAACTAAACTGAGAACCACAACCCGAATCAACAACAATTAGTTTAGTTTCTTTGGCAACTAATAGATATATGCGTTAATACCACTCAATTTTCGAATACCCAACCCCAAAACTTCCAAGTACCACATTATACGCAAAAAGAAATTCATCAAAAGTAGTCAACATGCGGAATGAATGATGTACCACGGTATAGATGGACGGAGGGACGGAGGAACGTACGTGATGCCCTACCAAAGTAGTTTTAACTATGCATGGACTTTGTGAAAGTGGAAAATTGGATTTGCTTGCGTTCAGAAATTCTTTTTCAGCGCGTAGTCTTCTCCACAGAGAGCACAGCCACAGCACAGCGAGAGCAAACGAAGAGACAAGACAAGTATGAGTGATAGGGAGTAGCATAGACTAAAGTAGAATAGGATATTAATGGGCAAATCGGGGCGGAGGAGGAGGGGGAGGAGGACTTGTGACTAGCAGCACATCTGCAAATACGGCCAAAGTTAATGCCAGCGAAATGCCCGACTAATCCTTTGAATCAGTTACGTGACTGGAATATAATTTGCGTGCAAGACGCGAATTTAGCCGTATAGTCGAACAGTCAAATAGACGCCAAGACCAAATACGGTTGGTTAGCTCGAACCGTTACGCTGTTCGACGTCGGTGCGTCAGTCAGTTTGTCAATGGCCTCAATCGACTGGGCGTCAACTTTAGCAGCAGCAGCTTCGTCGTCTTCATCAGTTTCAGTTTCATCATCGTATTCGTTCTTTTTGTCTTTGCACAGGTTGCAACTTTGAGTTCGTAGTTTTTTTTAGTAGGTATTCTTTAATCTAATGAAAAATTGATTGAGTTTTGAGTTGTAGCAAAATTGCTTTCAAATCACTCTCAACTTGTTCTTGTTTTTATTGTTGTTATTCTTGTTTTAGATACTGCTACATTTTGCATGATGAGCAGCAGCCAACAGAGTTAATTACTTCACTTAAAAGCACGTTTGTCGATTGAGTTCTACTGCGTTCTGTACTGTTCTGTTCAGTGCCGTGCCGTGCCGTGCCGTGCCGTGCCGTGCCGTTCTATTGTAGTACGCTCTGTTCTACTTCGTTCAAAATTAGCCGCGTTGTCTGAATTTACGGCTAATGCGTGCCTGGTCCCAACTGGCACCATTTGTGGTCACGTTGTACGTTCTGGCATTAATTGGCGGTACTACCTCCCCAATTCAATGATATTCCGCCCATCAGCAGTACAACGCAATCAAAGACTTCGCTTGGGTTTGTTCGTCCAGCCGCCCGTCCGTGCGTTCGTCCATCCGTTCGTTCAGTCGTCCGTTTGTCCATCCGTTCGTTCGTTCGTTGCTTTTATTCTAATGACACGGAAATCAACGTGATTTCTTGTAATTAACAGTTAATGAGTTGGTAATTGTTGCAGAAATCGGCCCAACGCCTTTTCATTTATTTGCTACTTGTTGCTATCGCTCCAGCATATTGATGGATTTTCTGTGTAATCAGGAAGGCGCTAAACGGCCAGCAGCAGTTGCTGCCTTTTTGCTTTTTACGCCTTTCAAATATTAGTTATATAAAATAGCTGTAATTAGCAATAAGTAGCAACATGGCAGAAAATTTATACATCAAATACTTAGTGAAGATACATAAAAAAAAATGTTTTCATTTAAAATTAAATTTTTTTATATTTATTATAAATCAATTGTTTATTATTGCAGATAAATAAAATTTAATTTTTGAATAAAAATTAAATTTCTAATAAAAGATACTTTTTCAATAATGTTAATTTTGAATAAAAATTAATTTTTGATTAAAAATTATTTTTTTTTAAATCATTTTTGAATAAAAATTAATTTTTCCAAAAAATTCATTTTTGAATAAAAGTTCATTTTTAAATAAAGATTAACTTTTAAACAAAAATTCAATTTTGAATATAAATCCTTTTTTTAATAAAAATTCTTTTTAGAATAAAAATTCATTTTTGAAGAAAAATTCATTTGTGAATAAAAATTCATTCGTGAATAAAAATTCATTTTTGAAAAAAAATTCATTTGCGAAAAAATTCTTTTTTGAATAAAAATGAATTTTTTAATAAATATTAATTTTTAAATAAATATTCATTTTTGATAAAATTCATTTTTGAATAAAATTCACTTTTGAATAAAAACCCATTTTTGAATAAAAATTCATTTTTGAATAAAAATTAATTTTGAATAAAAATTCATTTTGTAATAAAAATTAATTTTTGAATAAAAATTCATTTTTGAATAAAAATTCATTTTTGAATAAAAATTCAATTTTGAATAAAAATTCAATTTTGAATAAAAATTCAATTTTGAATAAAAATTCATTTTTGAATAAATATTCATTTTTGAATAAAAAATCATTTAAAAAAAAAATCATTTTGTATAAAAAATCATTTTTAAATAAAAAATTCATTTTTCAAAAAAATTCCTTCTTCGAAAAAAAGTCATTTTTGAATAAAAATTCATTTTTGAATAAAAATTCATTTTTGAATAATAATTCATTTTTGAATAAAAATTCATTTTTGAATAAAAATTCATTTTTGAATAAAAATTCATTTTTTAATAAAAATTCAATTTTGAATAAAAATTCATTTTTTAATAAAAATTGATTTTTTAATAAAAATTTATTTTTGAAAAAAATTTAATTTTTGAATAAAAATTCATTTATGAATAAAAATTCATTTATGAAAAATCTTCATTTATGAATAAAAATTAATTTATGAATAAAAATTCATTTATGAATAAAAATTCATTTATGAATAAAAATTCATTTATTAAAAAAAAATAATTTTTAAATAAAAAATAATTTTTAAATAAAAATTCATTTTTAAATTAAAATTCATTTTTAAATTAAAATTCATTTTTAAATTAAAATTCATTTTTAAATAAAAATTTATTTTTGAAAAAAAAAAAACATTTTTTAATAAAAATTAATTTTTGATTAAAAATTCATTTTTTAATATTAAATAAAAATTCATTTTTGAATAAAAATTCATTTTTGAATAAAAAATTCATTTTTGAATAAAAAATACATTTTTGAAAAAAAGTTTATTTTTAAATAAAAATTCATTTGTGATTAAAAATTCATTTTTGAACAAAAATTCATTTTTGAATAAAAATTCATTTTTGATAAAAATTCATTTTCGAATAAAAAATCATTTTGGATTAAAAATTCATTTTTGAATAAAAATTCATTTTTGTATAAAAATGCATTTTTGAATAAAAATTCATTTTTGAATAAAAATTCATTTTTGAATAAAAAATAATTTTTGTATAAAAATTCATTTTTAAATAAAAATTCACTTTTGAATAAAAATTCATTTTTGAATAAAAATTCATTTTTGAATAAAAATTAATTTTCGCTAAAAATTAAATTTTTTACGATATTTTTTTTTTTTTTTTTTTACAAAAAATTCAATTGATCACAAAAATTTTAATTTTTCAAAAAAATTCACATTTTCACTAAAAATTCAAATTTACACTAAAAATTCACATTTTCACTAAAAATTCAAATTTACACTAAAAATTAAAATTTTCACTAAAAATAAATTCAATTTTTCACAAAAATATTAAATTTTTCACTAAAAATTCAATCTTTCAGTAAAAATTCAAATGTTCACTAAAAATTAAATTTTTCACTAAATTTTTTTACTAAAAATTATATTTTTCACAAAAAAATATTTTTTATTTACTTTTTTTTCCTTAAAAAAATTCATATGTACTAAAAATTCAAAGTTTCCAATAAATATTTTATTTTTTACTAAAAATTAAATTTTTCGTAATACACAAAAATATGTTAAAACTTTTGATTCCTTTTGAATTTTTCTAAATATTTAAATTTAAATTTAAACAAGCTCACCGAGCATCGTGTTTGTCATGTCGCTACTTCGAAGAACCTCTAACAATGTTTACACCAAACAATGTTGTCAGGTAACTACCTAAGTAACTAAATAAAGTAGCACGTTATAGTTGTGTGCGATGCAAAGACTTGGCCGGGGCTTGCAACGCGCTGCGCTACTCATTAAATCACTCATGTAGATTCTTTCGCGCGTCTGTCTGGTGCAACAGGAAGAAAAAGTTTATTTGGTATGCAAACCAAAAATATGGAAAAACATAAAATAAAGTTTTGGCAAAGCTGCGCGGCGCATCGGTGAAACATGCAACGCAATAAAAATTTCAACAAATTTGCAATTTCCGCTCGACTTAAATATGTTATGTATGTTTTTGCATTACGAGTATCTTTTGGAACGTTACATGACAACTGTTCTATGCAATGAAATGCACACTCACAGAAAAAATTGCTTGAAGTGCAGTTGTCACAACAATTCGTTGTTGGCTCAACTGATTAGTTCTCTGGATGCACCCTTAGAAAAAAAACTCATAAAATCCCATTAAAATTTGTCAAAAGGACAGTTATTGATTTAATAGTATACAAATAATAAATATTTTCATACAAACTCAAATAAATTTTATAGTATTTTGTAGTATTTAATAGGATTCACGGATTGAGTTAATAGTTTATCGGACAAATATCCTAATTTTAATAGTAAAAACTATTAATTTTATGGTATGTTTTTTCCGAGTGTAGGTATTTACCAGAAGTAAATGATATCTTTCCACAAGTACATTAGAAACAATCGTTTTTTTTAGTGTATAAGTCTAGATTTCGATCCTTAAATAAATATGCCAGAATATACAAAATTCGTTTATTTGAATATTTATTTTATTTATATGCAAAGACCATTAGTTGTAGAGTCTAACACAATCGCCAGAGGGCGCATCGCCGAAGCGGTACAATTGACGAATGTGCTCCATGGGCGCGGCGTAGGAAACGCAGACAAATTTTGAATATAAAAATGTTCAAATATAAAACACAGAAAAATACGTGGTCTGTCTGTGAACAATTGTTGTTGTAGTATTTGATGTTGTTGTTGTTGCTAGGTACATCATATGCAAAGTGCGCTGCGCATCAATGGAACTGAAGGTGGAGCTGCGAAGGCAGCCACCGAAGCAGCACCAACGCAACACAACGCAATCAAAGGAAATGCAATGCAGACGAAGAGCAATCAAAGAAAATGCAATTTTTACGCATATCACAGAGTAGCGCTGCCACAAAACGCCTCCAACGAACGACTGCTGCAGTAACTTTGATAAAAAAAAAATAAAAATTTCCAATGCAACTGCGGCGAAGATGCCGAAAGATATGCAGCAAACAAAATGCGAATGAATTCATGTATTTAATGCAGATGCAATTACATTATGTAAGCCATTGCATCGCATCACACTGGATCGCATTGGATCGGAATGTATAATACTTTGCATTTGCAATTAATGCAGACGTTGAAATTTATTCAAATTTCCAAAGGGGTCACAAATACATAATAAACAAGTGTTGTACCTGCCAGTACTGTGTACCAACACATAGACAATGCATAATTCAGGAATTATGTACAACAAATCCACGTGGTGCCTAGTGCATGGTAATGCCTAAGCAGGGAGGTCTCTTTTTCAGTCTCCACAAACTACGCTCGCCAGCTAACCCAACTTTTACACCATAGCACAACATTACTTTCACTCAACATAACCTAACTTATACCCAGGGATTTAAACCGTAACCGAAACCGGTAACCGTTTAAAACCGTTACCTATTTAAAACCGAAATCGTTACCAAAACCGCTATTTAAAAAAACACCATTCAAACGATATCTAAAATCGTTTCACCGGATTTTAAACGATTTAAACAAAAAAGTATAAAAACCAAAGAGAGAAATTTAATCAAAAAAGTTCTACTAATTATCATTTATTATATAAAATTACAAAATTTTAGGCAATCGGTATAGTTTTTATTCAATATAATGAAAATATTACCAAAGGAAACATTAATATAAAAATTGAAATCGAAACCGTAACCGAAATGACAGAGAAATCTAAAATTGCCTTGCGATTGGGTTTCAAACCTTGGGTTCTAAATCTTTTTAACCTATAATCTGACCTAACTTCTTTAATATAAACCAGAAATTAAAACTGTAATCGAAATTGATTTCTTTTTAAAACCATTTCAGGTTTAAAACTGAAATCGTAACCGAAATATTAAGAAATCTTCAATAGACCGATTTCCAAATCATTATTAACGGTTTAGGTTTTATATACGTTTTAAATGGATTTTAAAAAATTATGAAATACAAAGAAAAAAGAGAAAAACGAAATATTTTATCTAAAAAGATTTTTTTTAATTTATCTAATTTTCATTTCCTATTAAAAGTACCATTCAAATTTTGAGGTGATTGGTTTTTGGGAAGAGTTAACATTATAGGGCCGCTCTAATAAAATCCCGTTGGGAAGGTTAGATCACATGGGAAATTTTAAAGTAGGTGTTTTATGATAGTTAGGATTATCAAAATTATAGTCGGTCTAAGACGACTATAAATACCCTACACATATGTGTGGTAACCATTCAAAGTGGTATATAGGTCACCAGGGTATACGAATCCTGAAAATAACTACAAACTTTCCATCCCTCAAGAATTTTCTTACATTTGATACCCATATTTACAAATGGGTAGGTGCACCGAATTTCATTTTTTTTTTTGGGAACCACAAGTCGTTTCGTGGGAAAACATTATTTTCATGTATTTGAGCATAATGTCAATATATATTTGAGCAAAAAAGTTTACCTAAGCACGTATGCTGTAAAATTCATTTGTTGATGTAAATTTCATATGAGTTATTTGAACATAAGTGGTCGGTTTTCAGGTCACAATGCCAATTTTCTTGTTCAGACAGCTTAGATATATAAGTAATCTAAATCTAAAGTTTCATTGCTCTAGCTCTTCAACTTTTTCTGTAATCGTGATTTCAACAGACAGGCAGAAGGACAGACAGACAGACATCGCTAAATCGACTCAGGAGGTCATGCTGATCAAGAATATATATATATTTTTCCATACCGGATATGCTTTTTTCAGGGTGTTACAAACGGCGTACCAAACTGATTATACGCTTTCACTCTTAGTGAAGGGTATAAAAATATTCACACTTCCTTAAATGAGCTCAGAATTCATAAAATTAAAAATCCGATCAAAAATAAAAAACCGACTGAGGTCACAACTAGTTTTTGGATTATATCAAAGTGGGCAAAGCAAAAAATGGTCTTGTCTTGAGTAAAATAGAACTGAAATTATAAAAGGTCATGTGGTACCCTCTTTAAATAAGAAACCTTTTTATACCGTACACATATGAGCTACAGGGTATATTAACTTTGCGCAGATATTGTAAAACCCCATAGGAAGTCAGAAAAAGTATATATATATTCTTGATCAGCATCATAACTAGAGTTCGTTTAGCAATGTCACTCTGTCCGAAATATTGTAACTTTAAAAAATTTGGTTTCCATAAGTTTTAGCCAAAATTAGGACCTAAGTATGAAAATGATCGGTCAATGGGTACGCCCAACTCCCATACAAGTCACTTATATTTAAAGAATCAATAAATCGTAAATTATTCAAGATATAGACATAAAATTTAAAACTTATTGTTAGAACTCACCTAAAAATATGTGGGCCAAAAATGTGCGTGATCCACCCACTTTTTTTAAAAAATTTGGGTGGATCTTTTTTTTTGGTTTTATGAATAAGATTTTCAAAATCATGTATACAACCAATTATCCCAAAATTATACCAGTAATATATACACCAAGAGTGTAGGGTATTCGACAGTCGGACCCGACTGACTATAAAAGTTCGTTCCATTTGAACGAACTTACCCATATGACCTAACTTTCCCAACTCGCTTTATTAATTTCTTTTCCTGGAATATGGAGTTGGCAAAATTAAATTTGAAAAAATATTGAAAATATGTACCTTACTACAATAACCTATATCGAAACCATAACATGAAACCGGGGTTGAAGAGCATTTAACCCGCCACCTAAAAATGAAAAAAATATATAATATGTCGGGATGCCGACAAAGACTTATAGTCAATTATAGTTAGGGGAGACCGGGGCTAAGTCGACACTTTTTATTAAATGCTAATTTTAAACACCATATCAATGACATAGGACAAAAATAATAATACAGTATAAAAAAGATTGATTCATTAGCGAAAAATGTTCCATAAACTGTAAAGATCTACAATATTTAGTTTCTAAGAAAAAAATGCAAATGCGACACAACCTCAAACCGACTTTTGAAAATAGCCTGGTGTAAAGTCAACACTACTCATTTCGAGTTTAAATATAGACGATTAGCTTGTTCACCTGTTTGTTCACGACATTTTTTCTTTTTTTCTATTCAATTCTATTCAATTCTATTCAATTCTATTCAATTCTATTCAATTCTATTCAATTCTATTCAATTCTATTCAATTCTATTCAATTATATTCAGTTATATTCAATTCTATTCAATTCTATTCTATTCAATTCTATTCAATTCTATTCAATTCTATTCAATTCTATTCAATTCTATTCAATTCTATTCAATTCTATTCAATTCTATTCAATTCTATTCAATTCTATTCAATTCTATTCAATTCTATTCAATTCTATTCAATTCTATTCTATTCAATTCTATTCAATTCTATTCAATTCTATTCAATTCTATTCAATTCTATTCAATTCTATTCAATTCTATTCAATTCTATTCAATTCTATTCAATTCTATACAATTCTATTCAATTCTATTCAATTCTATTCAATTCTATTCAATTCTATTCAATTCTATTCAATTCTATTCAATTCTATTTAATTCTATTTAATTCTATTCAATTCTATTCAATTCTATTCAATTCTATTCAATTCTATTCAATTCTATTCAATTCTATTCAATTCTATTCAATTCTATTCAATTCTATTCAATTCTATTCAATTCTATTCAATTCTATTCAATTCTATTCAATTCTATTCAATTCTATTCAATTCTATTCAATTCTATTCAATTCTATTCAATTCTATTCAATTCTATTCAATTCTATTCAATTCTATTCAATTCTATTCAATTCTATTCAATTCTATTCAATTCTATTCAATTCTATTCAATTCTATTCAATTCTATTCAATTCTATTCAATTCTATTCAATTCTATTCAATTCTATTCAATTCTATTCAATTCTATTCAATTCTATTCAATTCTATTCAATTCTATTCAATTCTATTCAATTCTATTCAATTCTATTCAATTCTATTCAATTCTATTCAATTCTATTCAATTCTATTCAATTCTATTCAATTCTATTCAATTCTATTCAATTCTATTCAATTCTATTCAATTCTATTCAATTCTATTCAATTCTATTCAATCCTATTCAATTCTATTCAATTCTATTCAATTCTATTCAATTCTATTCAATTCTATTCAATTCTATTCAATTCTATTCAATTCTATTCAATTCTATTCAATTCTATTCAATTCTATTCAATTCTATTCAATTCTATTCAATTCTATTCAATTCTATTCAATTCTATTCAATTCTATTCAATTCTATTCAATTCTATTCAATTCTATTCAATTCTATTCAATTCTATTCAATTCTATTCAATTCAATTCTATTCAATTCTATTCAATTCTATTCAATTCTATTCAATTCTATTCAATTCTATTCAATTCTATTCAATTCTATTCAATTCTATTCAATTCTATTCAATTCTATTCAATTCTATTCAATTCTATTCAATTCTATTCAATTCTATTCAATTCTATTCAATTCTATTCAATTCTATTCAATTCTATTCAATTCTATTCAATTCTATTCAATTCTATTCTATTCAATTCTATTCAATTCTATTCAATTCTATTCAATTCTATTCAATTCTATTTAATTCTATTTAATTCTATTCAATTCTATTCAATTATATTCAATTCTATTCAATTCTATTCAATTCTATTCAATTCTATTCAATTCTATTCAATTCTATTCAATTCTATTCAATTCTATTCAATTCTATTCAATTCTATTCAATTCTATTCAATTCTATTCAATTCTATTCAATTCTATTCAATTCTATTCAATTCTATTCAATTCTATTCAATTCTATTCAATTCTATTCAATTCTATTCAATTCTATTCAATTCTATTCAATTCTATTCTATTCAATTCTATTCAATTCTATTCAATTCTATTCAATTCTATTCAATTCTATTCAATTCTATTCAATTCTATTCAATTCTATTCAATTCTATTCAATTCTATACAATTCTATTCAATTCTATTCAATTCTATTCAATTCTATTCAATTCTATTCAATTCTATTCAATTCTATTCAATTCTATTCAATTCTATTTAATTCTATTTAATTCTATTCAATTCTATTCAATTCTATTCAATTCTATTCAATTCTATTCAATTCTATTCAATTCTATTCAATTCTATTCAATTCTATTCAATTCTATTCAATTCTATTCAATTCTATTCAATTCTATTCAATTCTATTCAATTCTATTCAATTCTATTCAATTCTATTCAATTCTATTCAATTCTATTCAATTCTATTCAATTCTATTCAATTCTATTCAATTCTATTCAATTCTATTCAATTCTATTCAATTCTATTCAATTCTATTCAATTCTATTCAATTCTATTCAATTCTATTCAATTCTATTCAATTCTATTCAATTCTATTCAATTCTATTCAATTCTATTCAATTCTATTCAATTCTATTCAATTCTATTCAATTCTATTCAATTCTATTCAATTCTATTCAATTCTATTCAATTCTATTCAATTCTATTCAATTCTATTCAATTCTATTCAATTCTATTCAATTCTATTCAATTCTATTCAATTCTATTCAATTCTATTCAATTCTATTCAATTCTATTCAATTCTATTCAATTCTATTCAATTCTATTCAATTCTATATTCTATTCAATTCTATTCAATTCTATTCAATTCAATTCAATTCCATTCAATTCTATTCAATTCTATTCAATTCTATTCAATTCTATTCAATGCTATTCAATTCTATTCAATTCTATTCAATTCTATTCAATTCTATTCAATTCTATTCAATTCTATTCAATTCTATTCAATTCTATTCAATCCTATTCAATTCTATTCAATTCTATTCAATTCTATTCAATTCTATTCAATTCTATTCAATTCTATTCAATTCTATTCAATTCTATTCAATTCTATTCAATTCTATTCAATTCTATTCAATTCTATTCAATTCTATTCAATTCTATTCAATTCTATTCAATTCTATTCAATTCTATTCAATTCTATTCAATTCAATTCTATTCAATTCAATTCTATTCAATTCTATTCAATTCTATTCAATTCTATTCAATTCTATTCAATTCTATTCAATTCTATTCAATTCTATTCAATTCTATTCAATTCTATTCAATTCTATTCAATTCTATTCAATTCTATTCAATTCTATTCAATTCTATTCAATTCTATTCAATTCTATTCAATTCTATTCAATTCTATTCAATTCTATTCAATTCTATTCAATTCTATTCAATTCTATTCAATTCTATTCAATTCTATTCAATTCTATTCAATTCTATTCAATTCTATTCAATTCTATTCAATTCTATTCAATTCTATTCAATTCTATTCAATTCTATTCAATTCTATTCAATTCTATTCAATTCTATTCAATTCTATTCAATTCTATTCAATTCTATTCAATTCTATTCAATTCTATTCAATTCTATTCAATTCTATTCAATTCTATTCAATTCTATTCAATTCTATTCAATTCTATTCAATTCTATTCAATTCTATTCAATTCTATTCAATTCTATTCAATTCTATTCAATTCTATTCAATTCTATTCAATTCTATTCAATTCTATTCAATTCTATTCAATTCTATTCAATTCTATTCAATTCTATTCAATTCTATTCAATTCTATTCAATTCTATTCAATTCTATTCAATTCTATTCAATTCTATTCAATTCTATTCAATTCTATTCAATTCTATTCAATTCTATTCAATTCTATTCAATTCTATTCAATTCTATTCAATTCTATTCAATTCTATTCAATTCTATTCAATTCTATTCAATTCTATTCAATTCTATTCAATTCTATTCAATTCTATTCAATTCTATTCAATTCTATTCAATTCTATTCAATTCTATTCAATTCTATTCAATTCTATTCAATTCTATTCAATTCTATTCAATTCTATTCAATTCTATTCAATTCTATTCAATTCTATTCAATTCTATTCAATTCTATTCAATTCTATTCAATTCTATTCAATTCTATTCAATTCTATTCAATTCTATTCAATTCTATTCAATTCTATTCAATTCTATTCAATTCTATTCAATTCAATTCTATTTAATTTTATTCAATTCTATTCAATTCTATTCAATTCTATTCAATTCTATTCAATTCAATTCTATTCTATTCAATTCTATTCAATTCTATTCAATTCTATTCAATTGTATTCAATTCTATTCAATTCTATTCAATTCTATTCAATTCTATTCAATTCTATTCAATTCTATTCAATTCTATTCAATTCTATTCAATTCTATTCAATTCTATTAAATTTTATTCAATTCTATTCAATCCTATTCAATTCTATTCAATTATATTGCATTAAATTCTCTGCTTCATTAAATTATTTTCAATTTCTTTAAATTTCTTTAAATTTAATTAATTCCTTGATGCTATTCAATCAATTCTTTAATTGTATTTCGTACTTAATTGACGGATTAGCTATCAACATCGCATTAATGCAAATTCAGTAGTATAACTTTATTCCTGTCTTCAATAACTATTTAATAAACTGAAATCAATTTGAAATCCACTTCAAAATATCTCCTAATGATGCTGATGAAGCTATTTATATATCAATGCAAATGGAAATCTAATGAAACGAGAGTTCAAAACGGTGCGTAGGTCATATTTTGTTGTATGGCTGTATTTCCATTTATGAAGAAAGAAGTTTCGCTAAAATATTGAAAAATATAGTTTTCTAAATCTTTTTTTTTATTTTTAGATGAGGGTGCTGTTTTGAAACCATTCATTCCTGATCTTTCGAGTTCACTTGAAAACCCAGTTATGACCCCATTATATTTGTCAAATTTGAGGGGGGGATCGTGTTCCTGTTGTGCAAAAGGGGCAACATTTTTGAAGTTGTCTTTTTTTAATTCCGAAATCGTTTCATTATAATTCTAAAAACTGCAAACTGAAAACGAAATCAAAACCGTTTTTCATATAAATTTCATTCCATGCTTTCACCCTATAAACATAACCTAATTTCTAACCCCATAAACCTAACTTCTACACTATAAACCTAACCCAACAAATGCAAGCAGCTGGTGCAGCTGTGGCGTTTTGTAGTCTCTTTGGGACCACGTAAATTATGCTAGGATAATGTTTTATTTAAATTGCATCGCATCAACAGGATGAGACACACACGTCCTGTGCATCCTACTCCCCTCGTGGTGTCCTTTGGCATGTACACCGCAGATTTGCTGGATTCGCCAATGACCGCGCATATATTTTGGGTACTTCGCACATGTGTCCAGCGGTGGACATCATAATATCTACCAGCTAAATGTGTTAATCATTACAGTCGGCCTAGAGTCAGGCTTGTATTGTAGGGGACCTAAATACAGAATAATTATAATTTTGGTATATATCTATAAACTAAAAATTTAAAATTGAGTTTTGAGTGTTTTTGTGAAAATTTGAATTTTTGGTGAAAATTTGAATTTTTGGTGAAATATTTAATTTTTGGTAAAAAATTAAATGCCATCAATTGTTTGGTACCGAATTCGAATAGTTGTAACCACCAGTGCATATTTATTACAATAAAGATATCGAACAATTGAATACCTCAAACAACCGTGACCCACTCACTCACTCTCTATGCAACACAACTAAATTGGAAGCTTAATTGTGATCGTAAATATGTCAATTAATTAATCTTCGCATTGCTCGCTCTGTACTGCGTGGTTGGGTAGAGGGAGGCCGGTCAGTTTATAATGTTGGGGTGGCTCAAAAGTACCTCCGGCCAAATGGAGTTGAAATGGAGCAGTAGTCTGTAGTAGCTGCAGCGTATAATTATTCAATTCTATTCAATTCTATTCAATTCTATTCAATCCTATTCAATTCTATTCAATTCTATTCAATTCTATTCAATTCTATTCAATTCTATTCAATTCTATCAAACAAAACAACAACCAAAACCCAACACTAATCAATTCTATTCAAACAATCAATTCAATTCATACTATACAATTCAATTCAATCTATCACTTCTAATTCAATCAATTCAATTCTATACAATCAATTCAATTCAATTCAATCTTCAATTCTATTCAATTCTATTCAAATCTATACAATTCTATTACAATTCAATTCAACATTCAATTCTATTCAATTCTATTCAAATCTAATCAATTCTATTCAATTCTATCAATTCAATTCAATTCAATTCAAATCTATCAATCAATCAAATCATTCAATCTATTCAATTCAAATCAATTCTATCAATTCTATTCAATCAATACATTCTATTCAATTCAATTCAATCTATTCAATTCTATTCAATTCTATTCAATTCTATCAATTCTATTCAATTCTATTCAATTCTATTTAATTCTATTCAATTCTATTCAATTCTATTCAATTCTATTCAATTCTATTCAATTCTAATCAATTCTATCAATCTATTCATTCTATTCAATTCTATTCAATTCTATTCAATTCTATTCAATTCTATACAATTCTATTCAATTCTATTCAATTCTATTCAATTCTATTCAATTCTATTCTATCAATTCTATTCAATTCTATTCAATTCTATTCAATTCTATTCAATTCTATTCAATTCTATTCAATTCTATTCAATTCTATTCATTCTATTCAATTCTATTCAATTCTATTCAATTCTATTCAATTCTATTCAATCTATTCAATTCTATTCAATTCTATTCAATTCTATTCAATTCTATTCAATTCTATTCAATTCTATTCAATTCTATTCAATTCTATTCAATTCTATTCAATTCTATTCAATTCTATTCAATTCTATTCAATTCTATTCAATTCTATTCAATTCTATTCAATTCTATTCAATTCTATTCAATTCTATTCAATTCTATTCAATTCTATTCAATTCTATTCAATTCTATTCAATACTATTCAATTCTATTCAATTCTATTCAATTCTATTCAATTCTATTCAATTCTATTCAATTCTATTCAATTCTATTCAATTCTATTCAATTCTATTCAATTCTATTCAATTCTATTCAATTCTATTCAATTCTATTCAATTCTATTCAATTCTATTCAATTCTATTCAATTCTATTCAATTCTATTCAATTCTATTCAATTCTATTCAATTCTATTCAATTCTATTCAATTCTATTCAATTCTATTCAATTCTATTCAATTCTATTCAATTCTATTCAATTCTATTCAATTCTATTCAATTCTATTCAATTCTATTCAATTCTATTCAATTCTATTCAATTCTATTCAATTCTATTCAATTCTATTCAATTCTATTCAATTCTATTCAATTCTATTCAATTCTATTCAATTCTATTCAATTCTATTCAATTCTATTCAATTCTATTCAATTCTATTCAATTCTATTCAATTCTATTCAATTCTATTCAATTCAATTCTATTCAATTCTATTCAATTCTATTCAATTCTATTCAATTCTATTCAATTCTATTCAATTCTATTCAATTCTATTCAATTCTATTCAATTCTATTCAATTCTATTCAATTCTATTCAATTCTATTCAATTCTATTCAATTCTATTCAATTCTATTCAATTCTATTCAATTCTATTCAATTCTATTCAATTCTATTCAATTCTATTCAATTCTATTCAATTCTATTCAATTCTATTCAATTCTATTCAATTCTATACAATTCTATTCAATTCTATTCAATTCTATTCAATTCTATTCAATTCTATTCAATTCTATTCAATTCTATTCAATTCTATTCAATTCTATTTAATTCTATTTAATTCTATTCAATTCTATTCAATTATATTCAATTCTATTCAATTCTATTCAATTCTATTCAATTCTATTCAATTCTATTCAATTCTATTCAATTCTATTCAATTCTATTCAATTCTATTCAATTCTATTCAATTCTATTCAATTCTATTCAATTCTATTCAATTCTATTCAATTCTATTCAATTCTATTCAATTCTATTCAATTCTATTCAATTCTATTCAATTCTATTCAATTCTATTCAATTCTATTCAATTCTATTCAATTCTATTCAATTCTATTCAATTCTATTCAATTCTATTCAATTCTATTCAATTCTATTCAATTCTATTCAATTCTATTCAATTCTATTCAATTCTATTCAATTCTATTCAATTCTATTCAATTCTATTCAATTCTATTCAATTCTATTCAATTCTATTCAATTCTATTCAATTCTATTCAATTCTATTCAATTCTATTCAATTCTATTCAATTCTATTCAATTCTATTCAATTCTATTCAATTCTATTCAATTCTATTCAATTCTATTCAATTCTATTCAATTCTATTCAATTCTATTCAATTCTATTCAATTCTATTCAATTCTATTCAATTCTATTCAATTCTATTCAATTCTATTCAATTCTATTCAATTCTATTCAATTCTATTCAATTCTATTCAATTCTATTCAATTCTATTCAATTCTATTCAATTCTATTCAATTCTATTCAATTCTATTCAATTCTATTCAATTCTATTCAATTCTATTCAATTCTATTCAATTCAATTCTATTTAATTTTATTCAATTCTATTCAATTCTATTCAATTCTATTCAATTCTATTCAATTCAATTCTATTCTATTCAATTCTATTCAATTCTATTCAATTCTATTCAATTGTATTCAATTCTATTCAATTCTATTCAATTCTATTCAATTCTATTCAATTCTATTCAATTCTATTCAATTCTATTCAATTCTATTAAATTTTATTCAATTCTATTCAATCCTATTCAATTCTATTCAATTATATTGCATTAAATTCTCTGCTTCATTAAATTATTTTCAATTTCTTTAAATTTCTTTAAATTTAATTAATTCCTTGATGCTATTCAATCAATTCTTTAATTGTATTTCGTACTTAATTGACGGATTAGCTATCAACATCGCATTAATGCAAATTCAGTAGTATAACTTTATTCCTGTCTTCAATAACTATTTAATAAACTGAAATCAATTTGAAATCCACTTCAAAATATCTCCTAATGATGCTGATGAAGCTATTTATATATCAATGCAAATGGAAATCTAATGAAACGAGAGTTCAAAACGGTGCGTAGGTCATATTTTGTTGTATGGCTGTATTTCCATTTATGAAGAAAGAAGTTTCGCTAAAATATTGAAAAATATAGTTTTCTAAATCTTTTTTTTTATTTTTAGATGAGGGTGCTGTTTTGAAACCATTCATTCCTGATCTTTCGAGTTCACTTGAAAACCCAGTTATGACCCCATTATATTTGTCAAATTTGAGGGGGGGATCGTGTTCCTGTTGTGCAAAAGGGGCAACATTTTTGAAGTTGTCTTTTTTTAATTCCGAAATCGTTTCATTATAATTCTAAAAACTGCAAACTGAAAACGAAATCAAAACCGTTTTTCATATAAATTTCATTCCATGCTTTCACCCTATAAACATAACCTAATTTCTAACCCCATAAACCTAACTTCTACACTATAAACCTAACCCAACAAATGCAAGCAGCTGGTGCAGCTGTGGCGTTTTGTAGTCTCTTTGGGACCACGTAAATTATGCTAGGATAATGTTTTATTTAAATTGCATCGCATCAACAGGATGAGACACACACGTCCTGTGCATCCTACTCCCCTCGTGGTGTCCTTTGGCATGTACACCGCAGATTTGCTGGATTCGCCAATGACCGCGCATATATTTTGGGTACTTCGCACATGTGTCCAGCGGTGGACATCATAATATCTACCAGCTAAATGTGTTAATCATTACAGTCGGCCTAGAGTCAGGCTTGTATTGTAGGGGACCTAAATACAGAATAATTATAATTTTGGTATATATCTATAAACTAAAAATTTAAAATTGAGTTTTGAGTGTTTTTGTGAAAATTTGAATTTTTGGTGAAAATTTGAATTTTTGGTGAAATATTTAATTTTTGGTAAAAAATTAAATGCCATCAATTGTTTGGTACCGAATTCGAATAGTTGTAACCACCAGTGCATATTTATTACAATAAAGATATCGAACAATTGAATACCTCAAACAACCGTGACCCACTCACTCACTCTCTATGCAACACAACTAAATTGGAAGCTTAATTGTGATCGTAAATATGTCAATTAATTAATCTTCGCATTGCTCGCTCTGTACTGCGTGGTTGGGTAGAGGGAGGCCGGTCAGTTTATAATGTTGGGGTGGCTCAAAAGTACCTCCGGCCAAATGGAGTTGAAATGGAGCAGTAGTCTGTAGTAGCTGCAGCGTATAATTAGGATGGTGCAAGAGTAAAATAAATCGCGTACATTCTTCTGTGTGTCCACTCGTAATTGGTGAATTATGTGCGACATTAGCGTGAGTGGTCTTTTTGCCCTAGACTGACTCTACGGTTGGGAGATGGTATAGTGTTTTTGCCAGAAATAAAGTAATATTTGAAAAAATTATGCTTCAAGGCTCTATATAAAGAGAAGAAGTTATTTTTAATTTTGATATAAAAAATAGAGTGGGAATTTTAAAAATATTAAGAATTAGTGGTCAGAGATACAGGTTCCATAATAATTCTTACTTTATTAAATAAATCAGTGAAAACCAAAAATGAAAAAAAAACAAAAAAAATCGGTCTGAGAGAAATTTTTCAAGTCGAAACCTTTATTTTTCGTAAATTTTAGGTTACGGTGGAACAGATCTTTTCTGTGGATTTATATGCAAAATGATATTCCGAAAATATGCAAAATATATGCAAATTATATGCAAATAATATGCAAAATATGCAAAATATATGCAAAATATGCAAAATATTGCAAAATATGCAATATGCAAAAAATATGCAAAATATTCAAAATATGCAAATATACAAAACAGATTGACCATAATTCGAATTAGTTTTTAACGATAATTAATTCTGTTTTTTTCCGAATTAAATATGAGGCTTCGTTAAAATATGCATTTGCATATAAATCCGCTCCCTACTCATTAGAAATTTTTGTAAAGCGTTAAGAATAAAAAATGCAAAAATTAATTAACATTTTTTGTCGAAAAATATTGTAATAAAAAATGCAGATAACAAAATCAAGAAAATTTGATAGTTTTCAAAAAAAAAAATAAAATTTTGTTTTTGTTCGACAAAGAAAAATTTGATAAAAAAATGTTCGTTCAACAAAAAAAAAATTCGAAAAAATTTTAAAAAAATTCAAGAATAATGTTGTGCGACAAAAACAATGTATTATTCGAAAACAAGTTTTTCCAACAAAAACATAATTTTGTTAAATAGAATTTTTGTTTGACAACAACAACAATGTTCGAAAATTTTCGAAAGAAAATTGTTAAACAAAAAATTGTGCCACACACAGAACAACGTACGAATCAATTTTTTCCAACCAAAAATTAATTTTTGTTCGATAAAAACAAAAATCTTCGAAACATTTCGAAAAGAAAAATGTTTTACGGCGAAAACCGTTGTACGTTTACTGTTCGAAAACAACTTTTCTAACAAAAATTAATTTGAAAACAAATTATAAATATAAATTTACAATGTTCGAAAAATTTCGAACAAAAGCCAAATATTAAAAAATGTTTTGTACAACAAAAAAAAAACATTGTTCGAAAAATTCGAAAAAATATTGTTACAAAAATAAGTGTTTGCAATTTTTTCTAACAAAATTTAATTTGTTCAAAAATTTTCGAAAAAGAATTTTAGACATAAAAAAAAATCAAAAAAAAAATGTTGTTCCATTAATTTGAAAATAAATTTAAAAAAAAATAAAATGTAAATTTACAATGTTCGAAAAATTTCGAACAAAAAAATTTTTAAAAAAATTCCCACAAAAACCAAATATTAAAAAAAGTTTTGTTCAATAAAAAAACAATTTTCGAAAAATTCGAAAAAATATTGTTACAAAAATAAGTGTTTGGAATTTATTTATGTTCAAAAATTTTGAACGTATTATTCGTAAACAAATTTTACCAAAAAAAATGTCGCAGAAAAAATTGTTAAATAAAAAATGTACCATAAAAACAACGTACGCCAACATATTTTTCCAACAAAAAATTATTTTTGTTCGAAAAATTTCGAATATAAAAATGTACAACAAAAACAATGTACCGTTCGAAAACGGATTTGTCCAACTAAAACCAAATTTTGTTAATACAAATTTTTAAATCCTCGATAACAGGATGTGACAAAACCAAAACATAAAAAATACACGCCACAAAGTGGAAAGTGAGTGGCACATCTGATTCTACTTGAACACAGAAAGGTTTTGGAAGGCGTCGTCAGTCCCCCGCATGGAAGTAAAATTGATCTAACCAATCAAAACTGGCCGTTGGCCGCCCAACCATACGTACTTGAATGCACAAAAGAGTTGCAAGGCACCACTCCACTGATCGGACCTGCGAACGGGACGTAGTGCAATATTTTAGACAATGCGAGACCAAAATGTATTTCATTCTGTAGAGTCTGCCGCAAAGTGGCCTTGAGTATATTTGAGTTGGGTTGAACTGTGATTAATGTACTATGATTTTTTATATAAATAACTTTACAAAATTACCTGATTAGTGTACTGCTGCAAAAAAAGAACACCCACACAGACTCTTAATAATAAAAAAATCGTGGGTGATCGATGAAAATTGCGTGTTGCAATAAAAAAAAACCGGCTGGACATTAAACTAAACACTTTGCGCACATCAATAAACATGTTATTAAAACACTTAATTACATTTTACACATATTACAACAAATTTTTATTAATTTTTCTAACACAATACATAATTTTAAAACAATCATTATAACGATTGCGCAAATTCAGAATTTTTGCAAACAATTGCAATATTTATACCACAAACAGTGTTGCCATAGTAAAATATCACGAGATAAACTCACCACGACAACTGATAACTAAACAGGGTTCACAATTACAAAAGTAGGTAGTAGAAATGAGTAAATGTAGCTGATACTAAGTTTTTTACATAAATGAATAATCTTTCTTATGCTGTTATGACACTTGCTTTTATTTCATGCTTAAAAAGTATCTGGAAAGTTGGAATAAAAGGAGACAAATATACTATGCTCAAAAGTAAAAATGTTTTTTCCATTTCTCTCAATTGTTGTTTCATTCACACACTACTAGTCAATTCGTGTACTTTTTTAAAACCAGTGTCATAACAGCGTTAACCTTTGTGTCTATGCAAGATTTCACAAAGTCTGTCTATACGGAAATTGTCTGTATGGAAATTGAGTTATAACAGGCTAGTAATAGGTAATAGCATGGTTGAAGTATATACAGGTTAGTTCATCTAAGCAGATAGTTGGCAGAGAGAATGTCAAGAAAAAAATATTGAAAATAAAACAATTAATTGTCAAAATGTATTTAAAGATTATGTTTTTTGCACTTAATTTTCACTATTTTATTAAAGTTTCACTTCACAAATTAATTATTTCACAATCTATATACACGATGGTTCATTTTGAAATCCTGGAGATTTTAAAACGTTTTTAAATATTGAGATTTGTTGATGTTGAAATTTTGAGTTTTGGTTAATTTTTTGAACTTCCCAATAAGCAATGAGTTTAAGGTTCGATAAATTTGTTCAATTTTCTTTTACAACCAGTGTGGATATAATGTCATGATCAAGCCGAACAAATGTAAGTTATTCCAATGTTGGTTTTCGAAGTTAAAAAAACTTGACACGAAATTCACTACACAAAATTACTCAGTGGCAACCCAGTGACGTGATAAATTAAATGTCAACAAGAAAATTTTCATTTTTTTCACCACTACATTCGCACTATCAGTGGAATCATTGTTTTTCGCTTGAATTAGCAAACAGACAAATCAATTAATATATAAGTGCAGGTCCAAACACGAAAGTCATCGCGTGAATTCTACAGCACAATACAATGATATACAATGTAAGTGGCCAAGGTTTACGAATACGTTTATGAAATATTAATATATTTTCATTCATACGCAGACAACATTGATATTCTACGTGAACCTGGCAGTGTTATACATCGCAGTGTCGCAATTGGATTCACTGGTTTGATCTTCGAGGCACGTCGTGGATTTTACAAGAAGTTCCTGTACACTGCCACTGGTGCAGGTGCTGTTGCAGCTGTAGAACATACTTTAATTCCTTTTAATATATAGTATTATGACTTATATGCGTTATCTTTTATTTTATATTTAAACCTTTAATTAGGGAAATATATGGGCTTGAATTCAAGTGTAATTAGAAGGTCGAATCACATTTTATTTATAGCTTACAATTAAATTAAACCTCGAATGTATATTTAATGTCGGAATTCAAGTTTAGGTAAAGGCTAGATTCAATTGGATAAAAAGCTACTAGTTTTGCTGGAGAACACTATGGATTTCAAGCTTACAATTACAAAAAGTTGAACGCTTTTCTCCAGTGAAAGCTTCGATATCCGTGTTCAATATACATTTCATAATCACTTAATATCCAGGTTTTTGGTTTATTGGGTTGTAAACAAAGCATTGATGTGCAGTTTTAAAAATGTTGAGACTTTCAAACAGTTTTCAAAAAAAAAGTAAATGCCGCCTGACTTTGAAAGATGACTTAACCTGTATATATTTCAACCATGGGTAATAGATAAAGGCTACTGAAAAATTTATAAAAATTGGATCACATTTTAATAGTGAAAAACATACCCGGGTATGCTCGTGTAGAGATAATGGTTAACTAGTAGTAAATTCCGATTTTATTACATTATACATTTCGCAAAGGTTTCTACAATTCGCATTTTGGTTACTTGTTTTTTTTTTTTTTTTGGTTTAATATCTAATGATTCTGTTATAATTTTTACAAAAATCTTAAAAAAAGCATCACATGCATCAAATGTATTAAAATTCCTTAAAAGTACCAGCAAATCTGCTACTGGTAGTAGAATTTGAATTGATTAGAAATGAAAAGTACCAGATCTGCTCCGATCGGAGTAAAATGTGAACACTGTAAACCAAAACATAACAAAAAAGCGAAACGTCAAACAAAAACTGACAACACAACATCCGAACGTCAGAATTGGCACAAAAGCAAACAACAAAGAAAAAATTCTGACGACGACGTATTGAGTTTTGGATGGATAGTTAGTTGGAAGCAAAAAAAAAAAGAAAGAAGCAGTGTTTTCCCAAAAAGATAACAGCGACGTAGGCACCAACTGAATAAACAGACAAAAAAGATAAAATAAATAAAGTGTAGTTTAATTATATTAAAGTGGTGCTCTACAAGTGAACTGTGCAAGAAATTGAAGGAGTTTGCAGTATAAACAGCATAACAAAAATACCAAAGACAGTGAGATCAACGCAGCAGCATTAGGAGCAACTCAAAAAACAATGTCCAACGTCAATGGTGGTGGTGGTGACGAGGAAACAACGACGACGACAACACAACATTCAATCGATGAGCAGAAAGACGCCAAAGTGGCGGAGATCGCCGCCTCCAGTGTGAGTAATATAAACATTGAGAAATGCAAGAGCTTATGTCATGTTATGAGGAGGAGGCGGCAGGCAACACACAATTGCCACCCAACAAAAATGGCACAAACAATTTTGGGACCTCCTCCACGAACTAGGGAAATTTCATTCTATACTTTAAACATTATTTTAATAGTATCGCTTTCAAATTAATTTTATTATAAGTCCATCAGCTTCTCAGCCGTTTTCAATCACCTCTTCATGGTTATTTTTCTTCTACTACATAAACTTTTCATGCAAGAGATGTTTTTATATCAACTGCTTCCAATCACCAGTTTCTTCAACAGATTCTCCACAAGCGCGTCCACATTTAAAACATCCTCCACCCGCCAACACTTCCATCACATCTTTTCTCATTAATTCCTTATTAATTCCTCAAATTCCTGTCCAACACCACCTTCCATTGCCAAAAAATGATATCACATTAAATACCTTTGTCCTACATGAATTTTTAATTATATGCTTCAATATTTTTAATGTATTTCTCAAAAAATTCTGCCATCTTCAATGTATAAATTAAATTTTTATGGATTTTGTATTAAAATGTTGAATAAAAATAATTAGAATTACTAAAAAAGCATTTACAAATGATACAGATTTAATTCTTTTAAAATAATAAATTTTGTATTAAAAAACGTATTCAAAATTACCGTGTTCAAAAATATGTTTTTGGTTAGTTTTTCTCATTGACAATTTATGATCGATGAGTGCATTGATAAAAAAACGTATTAATCTAATGAAATACCTTGTAACTTTTCCAATTCTTTAACTACTTTTTATAATATTTATCAATAAAGAATAAAAAAAAAGTATTTTATTATTTTACTTCTAAAACCATGATAAGCGAAGTTTTGAGAGACAAATTTTTCGTATTTTGCATATTAACTTCATTTCTCAATCATTTACAGATCCGCTCCGGCCTCGCTGAGCTCGAGCTAAAAACCTCGCAGGTGCTGCAACGTTTGGAGAACGTCAAGGCACTGCCCGCAGTTGCTGTCGCCGCGCCCAATTTAAATGATGATGCCGCCGCTACTGTCGATGCAATTACACCCACTCCTAGCACAACAACCACTTCACAGGTTCCCGATTCACCCGGCACCGGTGTGCGCATCAATAGCGCCGCTGCCGCCACCGTACCACCACCTGTACTACACGCAGATCGCAAGCAGCCCTCAGAAATACTTAAATCACTTGAACTGCTCATCGCCTACTCCGAGTCCGAGGATGATCCAGAGTTTCCGCTGCCCGCACTCGATGATGTCTCACATTTGGCGCTCATTTCGCACAGCATAGTCGCCTATTTGTCGCATTTGGATCGTCAGCAGTTGCTGCGTGTCACCGCACACATTGCAGGCGATACCACACGTTGGTTGGGCGCACTCTTTCGTTTTGCCGCCGAGTCGGTTGCCAGCAGTTTTCACACTGACAACGCCGATGCCATTTTGCGCACCGTACGCTTGGCCATTGTTTCGCGTTGTCCTGGATTTTTGGAGGGCGGTATTCCGGCACTCGCCAATCCTTGCTTTTACATCTCGGAGCATAGCACACCGATGCGTTTGCAGTATGCGTGCCGTCAGTTGGGCATTCCATTGGAGGCCATCCGGCTGATACCGTCGAACAGCACATTCGGCACCATGGACTTGGCGCTGTTGCAACGCCAGATACAGTCGGATTTGGCTGCCAATCGAACGCCGCTGCTTGTGGTCGCCGATATTGGCGCCTCGCTGTGCGGCTATGTCGATAATTTGATGCGCATGCGCGATATTTGTCAGGCGCACAATATTTGGCTGCATGCCACCGGTCATGGGCTGGCGGCGCTCGCCTGTACGCAGGGCGCGGGTGCGGTAAGTGGGCGATGTAATCGTATATGTGGCCTTTAAGGCTTGATTATAATTAATATAAATAAATAAAAAATATATTTAAATTGGTATTTTGCATTGAAAAATTAATAATTTCTTCTTTTTTTCCACAATATTCTTTTTTCCTTAGATCAGCGATGTTGTTGACTCTGTGGTGCTGAATTTGGGCAGCTGGCTGGGCGTTCCCAGTCTGCCCATTGTTGTAGGTTTCTTTTTTAGTTTTAAATATGCAATTTTGATTTATTTGCTGCTCAATATTTGCAGCTTCTGCATCGCCCACTGCATAACTCGGCGCTGACCGCCTTTGAATCGGACCCCATTTTGTCGCGTCGTCTAAATGCGCTCTCGCTCTGGACCAGTCTGCAGGCCTTGGGTCGCGAGAGCATCTCCGAGCGCATACACGTTGCATTCCAGACGTGCAGCATACTCTTTGAGATCAGCTCCAAGTGCGAGGGCATTCGTGTTTTGGTGAGAAATTTAATTTGCTGCAATTCAAACAGTGTTTTAAACTTTAAAATTAACTAAAAATTAAAAAATTATTTAAACAGTATTTGAAACCAGTCATTTTCTCATTTTAGAGCCGCGCACCCGGCGCCCAGTGCGGCAGCTCACTCGCCGAAGTGCTCGCCAAGCCACTGGATGCCAATGTAAGTTTCGACGCACAAACTCAACTTTAATCTCTATTTAATACTGTCACACTTTTCACTTAAAACAGCTGCTCTTCGAGACCGCCGCCCCCGTCGTTGTGCTGCAGTTTGACGGCAGCATCTCAATACCGACAACAAGCGGCGCCAAAGACGCAAATGCCGTCGATTCAGCTCAACATTTGGAAAAAATCAATAATATTTCATATTTTGATCGGCTCAACTCATGGCTAGGACAAATACTGCAACGCGATTGTCCGAATGTAAGCTCCAAACTATAGAAATTTAAAATTTTAAAAATCATTTTAAATTTATTACTCTGCCCACAGTTTGACTTTGAGATAATCGAGCATCCAACGCACGGCACCTGTCTGCGCTACTGCCCGCTTGAACTCGGTCTGGGCGAACAGCCGCCGAGCGCTGAGAATCTCGAGAATTTTGCGCATAGTCTTGAGGCTCATGTGGACATTTTGCGCGCTACCATCAAACACAAGGCCACCTTTATGCGTCTGGTTGGTCAGAGTGAGGTGTTGCGTCTGGTGCAATTGCCCGAGTGGGCGGGCATGGGTGGTGTACGCTTTGTGCCCGAAGGTTGGGAGTCGCTGCTCACGGATCAAGCCAAAACGGAGCTGAACAAACTCAACATCGATCTGGTCGATGCGCTAAAGTCAACGGATAATGCATTCTCGCTGGGCGAGGGCACCGACGGTCTGATCTGTGTGCGTTTTGGCATGGTGACGCATGAGACGGATGTGGATGAGCTGCTCGATTTGGTCGTGTCGGTGGGTAAATGTGTGCAGGAGAATTCGCGCGTGCTAGACACTATGTCGGAAATTGTGAAGAAGGTTAAAAATGATTTTTGGGTTGTAAATTTTCGTTAAATAATTTTATAACGCATGCTGCAGGGCATTGAGGCTGCTACGGCGGATCTACAGCGCGAGTCCGATGAGAAACTCTGGCAGGAGGGCATTTTGCGTCATGTGCCAGTGGTTGGGCGCGTCTTCAACTGGTGGTCGCCACCGCCCAAGGAGACGGGCATCAAGGGGCGCAGCTTGAATCTGACGCAAGGCGTCGTCGAGAGCACGGAGAATATTTACAAGTAAAATAGATCATTTTAATATTTATTTATTAAACTAATTTTAATTTTTGTAGATATCACATGCAAATGTCCGGCGCTCCAAATCAACTGCCCGCCAACAAGTCGCCGCCCATGCCCATGGTGCAGACACCGGTGGGCACTTCAGCGGTGCCACCAGCCGCCGCTGTGCCATTTGTCCCAACAACAGCAACTGCAGGCGCGACCGAATCTCCTGAGGCAGCGGCCGCCGACGCACACAGGCGTACAATCAGCCAAAGCAGCGGCACTTCATCGGTGCCGGAGCTGGTGGCCGTCAACACAGTCATCAACAACAACTAACCAAAAGCAATGCTAGCAACAATTTAAACAGTATACAACAAAATAATAAAATAAAAACACACAAAATAAGAAATCTAATTATTCAAAACATTTCAATTAAAACGTTCCGCTTATTCCAATAATCTTAAAAATCAAACACACTGGAACATATTATATATTTCTGTTCATTATTATTATTCTATTATTATATATATTATACATAACTGTATATATAAAACGCTCTCCCCCTCTAACATTTATTCATGCTAATTATTTGTAATGTATTTCATTGTTGCCTATTCTTTCCGCTAAGCAATTTAAACAAAAAGAAGGAAATTAAAAAAAAATGGAGTAAAATGTTTTAAAGGAAAATAAGCAAACTTTTTTAAAAAGAAAATGAGCCAAAATATTTTAAAAGAAAAGGAGCAAAACTTTTTTAAAAGAAAAGGAGCAAAACTTTTTTAAAAGAAAAGAAGCAAAAATATTTTAAAAGAAACGCTGCAATATTTAAAATGTGCATTACTTTTATTATTTTGAAAACAATTACATGTTCTTAATAAGTAGGCATAATTAATTTTAAATCTTTTTGAATTTCCAATGTCAATCGAGCATCTACTTTTTCCTCAACTCCTTTAAGACGTCTGCAGCAGCAACCAGAATCTTTAGTGTGTCGTCGTCGTCAGTTGGTCAGTCCCGCGTCGTATTATAGCAAATATTTTAATTGTTCATAAACTAAGTTAAATTTATATCAAACAAACATTAATAAATAAAATAAAGAGTGCGAAACGAGTCAGCAGCTCGTTTATAAAGTTATTTGCTAATTTTGCACAAATAAATAAAATTGTTTTTTTTTTTATTCTAAAAATTTAGGTTTACAAGTTTAAAATAGCAGGTTTTTAAAATATGTTCATTTAAAAATCAATTTTGACTAAAAATTCAATTTTTCACACAAAATTTAATTTTCCACTCAAAATTCATTTTTTTCCTCAGAATTAAGTTTTTAACTCAAAATTTAATTTTTCACTCAAAATTTAATTTTTCACTCAAAATTCAATTTAAAACTTAAACTACAATTTTTCACTCAAAATTCAATTTTTCACTCAAAATTAAACTTTTTACTCAAAATTTAATTTTCCACTCAAAATTCATTTTTATCTAAAAATTCAAATTTTCACTTCCAAAATTCAATTTTTCACTCAAAATTTAATTTTTCACTCAAAATTCAATTTTTCACTAAAAATTCAATTTTTCACTCAAAATTCAATTTTTCACTCAAAATTCAATTTTTTACTCAAAATTCAATTTTTCACTCAAAATTCAATTTTTTACTCAAAATTAAACTTTTTACTCAAAATTTAATTTTCCACTCAAAATTCATTTTTATCTAAAAATTCAAATTTTCACTTCCAAAATTTAATTTTTAACTCAAAATTTAATTTTTCACTCAAAATTCAATTTTTAACTCAAAATTCAATTTTTCACTCAAAATTCAATTTTTCACTCAAAATTCAATTTTTCACTCAAAATTCAATTTTTCACTCAAAATTCAATTTTTCACTCAAAATTCAATTTTTCACTTTTTAACTCAAAATTCAAATTTTCACTCAAAATTCAATTTTTCACTCAAAATTCAATTTTTCACTCAAAATTCAATTTTCCACTCAAAATTCAATTTTTTACTCAAAATTCAATTTTTCACTCGAAATTCAATTTTCCTCAGAATTAAATTTTTAACTCAAAATTCAATTTTTCACTAAAAATTCAAATTTCACTCGAAATTCAATTTATAACTCAAAATTCAATTTTTCACTCGAAATTCAATTTTTCACTCAAAATTCAATTTTTCACTCAAAATTCAATTTTTCACTCAAAATTCAATTTTTCACTCAAAATTCAATTTTTCACTCAAAATTCAATTTTTCACTCCAAATTCAATTTTTCAATCGAAATTCAATTTCTCACTCCAAATTAAACTTTTTACTCAAAATTTAATCTCACTCCAAATTAAACTTTTTACTCAAAATTTAATTGTCGACTCAAAATTCATTTTTTCTAAAAATTCAAATTTTCACTTCCAAAATTAAAATTTTCACTCAAAATTCAATTTTTCAGTCAAAATTCAATTTTTCACTCAAAATTCAATTTTTCACTAAAAATTCAATTTTTCACTCAAAATTCAATTTTTCACTCAAAATTCAATTTTTTACTCAAAATTCAATTTTTCACTCAAAATTCAATTTTTTACTCAAAATTAAACTTTTTACTCAAAATTTAATTTTCCACTCAAAATTCATTTTTATCTAAAAATTCAAATTTTCACTTCCAAAATTTAATTTTTAACTCAAAATTTAATTTTTCACTCAAAATTCAATTTTTCACTCAAAATTTAATTTTTCACTCAAAATTCAATTTCCCACTCAATATTAAATGTTTTACGAAAAATCCAATTTTTCACTCAAAATTCAAATTTTTTACTAAAAACTGAAAAACTGAACATTTAAATTCTCACTCAAAGGTAAATTTCTCACTCAAAATCCAATTTTTCACTCACAATTAAATTTTTCACTCAAATTTAAATTACTCACTCAAAAATTCGATTTTTAACTCAAAATTCAATTTTTCACTATAAAATAATTTTTTTATAATTAAATACTTTGAAAAATCACATTTTTAAACTATTTTTTATTTTAAAAATTAATCATTTATTTAAAATTGTTATTATTTCTATCCTATAAAAATTAATAGTATAATTTCTGGAATAAAACAATTCCGTGCAAAAAGTTTGAATTTAGTTTTATTTTTATTCATTATATATTTTTGATCGTTTAACATATTATTCGTAATACCTATATATAATATTTTTGTATGCGTGAGTTCATCGAACATGTTTATATATATTTTTTCATATAGCATTATAATTTATTCAATAGAAAATAATTATTTGCTTAATTGCATTATTTACGTTAATAATGTAGCTTGTTTTTTTATATTTTTAATAAAGATTACAACGTTCAAACGATAACTGATAAAGGAAAATCGTATAAATCAAATAGTTTCACAAATGAATCAAATATGAGAAAGCAAGAAATAAATTACTTACATTATATATATATGGTAGGTACTTTGATATAGATGCCATAGTAATAAAAGTATCTATGCCATAGTATCTATACCATTATTTCGATAGTATCTATGCCACAATATGTTTACGTTAGCACTTTAAACATTGTATGCGATAGTATTTATCTATTCTATGCTAATATATAGTTTCTAAAATTAAGTAATTACTTCTTAATAGTACGACAACATTAAACACTGAATTACTATGTATACTATGCATGTATGTGACTCGACTTACAGTACATAATATGCTGCTATTCATAAAATGTATTTTTTGCTAATAAAAAAAAAAATATGAATACATTTATTTACTTATTTATTAGTATTATTATTAATTAGTTTTTTTTTTGTTTTATTTTAATAAAATATGAAGCCAATATAAAAATAATAAACTTTACAAATTTTGTACATTAATATATAGTGTGTATGTTAAACTATGTTTATGTTAAACTATTTAAATGTTAATTGCTAACATTATATAATAGTAGAGTGTGTATTGTGTAAGTGTGTAAAAAGGTTTTTATTTATTTGGAATTATTTTTGTTTAATTTAACTTCGCAACTGGTTCTAATAAAAACTGCAAAGTTTTGTAAATTTTAATTTTTACCAAATACTTATTTTATGCTAGATTTGTCCATCGTTACTGTTTAGATATTGCAATTAATGGTAGTCTTATTTATGTTAATTGTTGTTGTTGCTTTACTATCGCAAAATTTCGATGTTGTTCCCGAATATATGTTTGTGGTTATGACTGAAACTGACTGGAACACTTACCGAGCTATTCTTTTTAAAATGGATTAAAAATTGAAACCGGTTCAGAAAATTTTATATCTATTTTCGAAGTTTTTTTTTAAAGACTTTTCAAATTATTTTTTGTTTTATCTAACCTTTCTGGATCTTAAAATACATTCGAATTGAAATGTCGGCCATTCTGGACCGAAATCGGATCTTCACATACAAACAACGGCACTCTTTTATTTACATCGACCTTACAAATCCACAAAATGTCAGAGCATTCCCTTGAAACAGTTAATTTTGTATGCAGAACAGGTTTGTCTACTTCAAATAGAAATTAAACCTATTAAGGAAGATGTGACCAAGACCAAATTATATTGAATACAATGTATAAACACAATGATCACATCTTGAAGATACCAAAATTTCCATTTGTAACCTGGTTCATAATTAAATTAATTGTCCATTTCCTGATCTTAGTAAATTTAGTATATATTACGAATTCTGGTATATATTAATATGAATAGCTCGTAAGGCCAGTCCGCCCCTGGTAATGAATTTGGAAATATGTATGTAGTATTTATGTCATTTTTATTTTTTTTAATGTGGGTGTTTTGTTCAGCTTCAAATAAAATAATATATTAAAATTATCTACGATATATAACTAGAAACTAATGAGTCATTTAGTTAACATAAAGGAATAGCAGGGTTGCTTTGCTGCTGTAAAGTAAAATTTCGTTTAACATTATTTTTTGTTAACAAAGTGCACTGCTAAGGTTGAGTAACATGAGCTCGACATCGAGCATTTAGTTAATATTTCAAAAAGCGTTAAATTGCATCTCGATGCAGTAATGTCAACATAACATATTAACTTTTAGTTAACATTTAGTTAACCACTCTTTTAAAATATATGTCAAACACATATTACATTTTACATTTTGCTCTGCTACTGTTAATTAACAAGAGTTTAACACAGAGCATTTAGTTAACACTTCTAAAAGTTTATTACACATCTCGCTGCTGTAATGTAATGTTTGGTTCTAAGCAAGCACGCTGTTATAGTTAACATTTTATTGTTACACCTCTGTTATTAACATAAAGATAAAATATTAACATGTAGTTTACATTTTGCTCTTCTGCTGTTAATTAACATGAGTTTGACACAGTGCAATTTGTTAGCACTTTTAAAGTTTATTATTTCAAAATGTTTATGTTAAAATATATCTCGCTGCAGTAATGCTATCTTAACATATGAACATTAAGATAACATAATAACATTTTGTTAACATTTTACATGTTGGTATGCTGCTGTTAATTAACATGAGTTACACAGTGCATGTATTTAAGACTTTTAAAAGGAGTTAAGACACATCTCACTGCTGTAAATATAAGTTTGCTTATGAAAAACATTCTGTTATAGTTAACATTTTATTATTACACCTCTGTTAATTACATTAAGACAACATATTAACATGTAGTTAACATTTTGATCTGCTGCTATTAATTAACTTGAGTTTTAACATAACAGTTAACATTTTATTGTTACACCTCTGTTAATTACATTAAGACAACATATTAACATGTAGTTAACATTTTGCTCTGCTGCTATTAGTTAACATGAGTTTTACACAGTGCATTTTGTTAACACATCTAAAAGTGACCAGTTATATAAAACACATTTATATTAAAACACATCTCGCTGCAGTAATGTTAACTTAACATATTAACATTAAGTTAACATATTAAGATATACAATGTTGCTCTATTTAACATGAGTTTTGCACAGTGCATTTTGTTAACACTTCTAAAAGTTTATGTTAAAACACATCTCGCTGCTGTAATGTTATGCTTGCTTCTAAGCAAGCACGCTGTTATAGTTAACATTTTATTGTTACACCTCTAGTAAGCTAAATTAAATCAGATGAGGTTTCAAAATTAGTAAATTAATAGGAATTTCAATGCAGTTAAAACACATACGTCTGCTTATTTGGCTATCTCATAAAACATGCTAATAATTATACGTTTTATGTATACGTACCTAAATTTATCTGTATCTATCGCATATGTAGATTACTTTTTACAATGTTATCTATTTAAATAAAACATTTGCTCATGTGTGCGTCTCAATTTCGCTCGCTTAAAATAAGTTTTGCTCCATATCAATTATTTGCTACAAATACAATTTTCTTTTTGATTTTAACCCACTTAATACACTATTTATTGAATCCTAATTAAGTTGTCATTAAAATCTGCGCCATTTTGATCCATTATTGTTTTTTTTTTTTTAATTATTTTATGTATATGTAACATGATCGATGATCTAACTAATTAACTACATATGTTTGAATATTTATGCATAATAAGCGCTACATTTTTTCTTTTTTTCTCTTTTTTTTGTATGTTGTTATTTATGTAAACCAGCCCGTAGCATATATATTATATTTTACATAACTTTAATAATATCCCAATCCCAAATATTTGCGTCCATTGTTATATCTATTTAATAAGTACGTAATTTAAACAAAATATACAAACATTGCAGTTGAATCATTCTATGTTGTCATGTTTCTGTAACGAATTCATATACAAATGTTATGCGATGATGTTAACATTAATGTTACTGATTTAATTTAACGTCTAAATTTAATTTAGATGCACTGGTTTGCTATCATGGTTCAGTTAAACATTCTTTTGCTTGTATTATTTAAATGCGACGTTGCCACATTTAATTTAATTCTTCTGTATGTGCTACTGTTAAAACAATGTTAAATGAATATTAACATGACTCAACAAATATTTCCTTTGATGTGGTTATTTGAATTCGGTATTGTCGATTTTCATTTACATATACCGCATACAGTCTGTTAATGCAATGCTACGTTGCCATTTTTTCATTCTATTGAGAAGTACCTATGTCTAATGTAGGCATGTTTAAACGTATTAAAGCAACGCAATATTGTGGTGTTTTTGAAACTAGTCGTCCTTCGATTGTTAAGTTTTAAGTATGAAACAAAATCGCAATGTCCGAGCCAATCAAAATACCTATTTGACATTTGCGTATGGTAGCAAATTATAGGTCAGTCATTACATATAATGTCAGACATGTCAGACTTATACCATTCATTGATGAACTTAAATGTGGTAATGAAATCATAAGCTATCTTCTTGTGACATGCTCATCAACGTAGCAATTAAAAAGGACTTTTTACATCGCCGATAATCCCGTCGATCGTCAAAGAAGAAAAAAAATCTGCGGCGCAATGTTACGTTGCCATGTTTCAGTTACTCATGGTGATTGAATGATACATTGCTATATATTGATATATATTAACATATGGTCTGTTAAATACAATATTGCCATGTTTCAGTTAGTAGCAAACATGGTTGCCAAGTTTCATTTACTCAAACATACTAAGTATTGCGTACATTTACTAACATTCGTGTTAATATCAAACGTGACTTTCCGATGTTAAAAATAAATATTTGCAGCGTTGTTATGTTTCAGTTACTGATTTGTTTAGCATAAACATGCGACGTTGCCAAGTTTAATTTAATCGAACGTACAATGTAGTGCTCAGATGTGTGCAACATTGCCAAATTTATTCAATAGTTTCTTAGATCTTAATACTTAACATTGTAGCATTGCCATGTTGCGCGAACATTTAACAGACTGTTAGTATAACAGATAAATACGCCAAAATAATAACTAAACCGTATTTTTTCCCATTACTCACCACCTTCATAAACCGCTGAAATAAAATTGAATATAGTGTTACTTCGACGTTGTTCCTACGATTTAATGTAGCTCCAGCGCTACGTTTAAAGTTCCGTCACGGCATAATTGGAATCATCCGTGATGGCAGGTGGTGGCGGCGGCGGCAGATCATCGTCAACTTCATGACTCAAACTGTTCGTCAGTCCAATGTTGTTGTGCATATTCATGGCCACCTTTGTGCCGTTTGCGCCAGCCGTCGTCGTCGCAGTAGCGGCGGCGTTCGACTGCGTCAACGTCGCAATGGGTGGTGGCGGCAGTGAAGGATCATCATGTGCACCATCTTGACTATTGTTGATTGGAAGCTCCGTTTGCGTGCTCGCTGGCGGTGGTGGCGGTGACGTTGGCGTACCGATGCGCGGTGGCGGTATAGCTTTCATGTGCGCCGGCAGCTTCATAGGCGGTCTTTGTAGAGTTCTAAGCAATTAGAATGTACGGGGAATATAGCAACTGTGGTCAGTTGTAAGGCAAATACTTACTTTGAGTAGATTTTTTGTTGCTGCTGATGTTGTTGTTGTTGTTGCAGCTGCTGTGGTGTCTGCGGCGACAGCGGCTCGACGCGCTTCGGTGAATCCTCCTTCGGTATCTCCGGCAGTGGACAATTAAGTATCGATGGCTTGTATTTGGGATCAAATTTACCGCCTTGACGCAGCGTCGAGCACTTATAGATCTGTTTGTCGCGTTCAAATAACGCGGTATCCATGCTATTCGTGCTGGGCACATCGATGCTGCCCTGCGGCGACTTTAGCTGTTGCGGATGCAGATGTTGTTGCTGCTGCTGTTGTAGATGTTGTTGTTGCTGCTGCTGCTGTAAATGTTGCTGCTGCTGTGCGCTTGCCGATTGTGTGCTACTTTGACGCCGCAGCGTTGCCATGTTGGAGACATAAATGGGCGCCGCTTGACTGACTGCTGCTAATGGCTGATAAATCGAATGCGGGTTGCCATTTTGTGCCAATGGTGCCAGATGCGCCGGTATTTGTTGATATATCTGATGCTGCGGATGCTGCAGTGGATGTTGTTGCTGCTGATGATGCGCCGCCGCCGTGCCGTATGTGCCGTATTGTTGTTGCTGCTGTTGGTGATGATAGATGGCGTGTTGATGATGCGCTGCTGCAGCAGCGGCTGCTGCATGTGAGTGCGGATGCGGGTGATGACAATAAATGGGCTGCGGCGGCACCTGTTGCGACTGCTGCGGTTGACTTCGGGCGGTTTCACTACAGGCTGATGATTTTCAGTAAAAATCATTGGCTTCCAAAGTTTTGCATTGTTTACTTAATGTAGCATATTTACCGTTATTAGGACCTGCAGCAAAAACGGTTATATTAGTCAAATTGTAATTTTTATTTTTTAGGTTATGTTTTGTAAAATGTGGACTTAAGTAAAGCACGGAGAGAAATATTCTAATATGTATAACAATTTTTTAATATAATTAGTGATGAGCAAAAAATAAGACTTGTTCTTGCAGTTTTTTCGAGATCGAACTTCCGGTGCAAGAACAAGAGCAAGAACTCATTATCCCAAGCAGGCAGCTAAGTTTCTCGTAGGATTTAAGAAGTATATCTCGCCAGTGAAAACTAGATTAGTTACTGGTAGGCATTTGAAGAGTATATTCCTTCCAGCAAAACTGTTTAAAAACTGGTCTGTCACCAGTAAAACTAGTCAAAAACTGATAGGAATTTGACTGTCTTGTTTCTGGTCGGAAAGTGCGTGACATCGCTTGCGAGTTACCTTGGCAAGTGACTAGTAGAACTAGCTGGATACTAGTAGGAAACTGGTAGGAATTGTTGCTTGGGATGTTCTTGATTTTGCTCTTCACCGACAAAAATTACTCAATAGGTGAAATCAGGTCCCGATTGAAACCGTGACTAGAACCAAAACGTCCTAAATTTAGAAAATCGGAACTGATACCATTTCGTAAAAATATTTCTCTCCATTTGTGATTCACACAAACACATCCCCACTTACCTGGCAGGTGTGAGGGGCTATGATTGTGTGACGGCAATCTACCCAGGGTATGAGTGCCCATAGCCCTCATATTCTGCTGCATGTGTGCGTGCGCCATCATGTCGTGGTGTTGCTGCTGCTGCAGATGTTGTTGCTGCTGACGCTTCGAAGGATGCTGCAGCGTATGGGAGCCCGTAATGGCCGGTGGGCTGAAATGGCTGCGAGGCAGACCCAGATAGAGAGAAAGAGCAACAAAAAACCATTTAGACCCATGCAGACGGACAATTTCATGCTTACCCATTATGGTTGCGTGGCAACGTGCGTGCGGCGTTCATCATCTGTTGCTGCTGTGCCAACTGTTGCTGCTGCAGATGATGGTGCTGCGGTGCCGGGTGCGATATGTACGACGGTTCGTCCACCTGCGCATAATCGTTGCGCTTGCGTATATAGATCCAAGTGTGCGAATCGACCCACACCATGATCGTGAGCAATATGGCTGCGATGAAGCTCGCGATCAGCATGAGTACCAGTCCGAGCAGCCCGCCCTCGCAGAGACCACGTGATGCGGCCAGAAAGTTATGATGCACCGCCTTGCAGTCGACCAGCGCCGTCAGCTGTGTCAACAGACGTTCGCTGCTATTGAGATCTGCATTGACAGCACCCAGTTTGGGTTGCAACCCGGAAGACTTAAACAAGACCAACGATATCTTCATCACAGTAGCCATAGCGCTGCGTGCATTATTCAGCGAATTCTGTGATTCACGCAGACGTTGTGTAAACGGATTGCTGTGACCCGGTTCACATTGTGTATAATGCAGCAACACATTTGTGGGCAGATCACGTGGCGCCGATGAGACAAGAAAATCGGCCGGATTAATGCACAAGTCGCCGACGGCCACGGAAGAGGACAAATACAAGCCGGACATTAGCCAAGAGCCTGTAACGGCCAGCAGACCGCAGACGCTGAAGAGTATGAGGGCGCAACGTGAGTGACGTGCCACGCCCACCAACAGTACGGCACACAGCACAAGGAGTAGGGCCAGTGTGGCCACGGTGCCGGGCCAACGTATCAGCTCCCATTGATCGCCACGCTGAAAAGAAGAGTACGAGATGAATTAGTTACTCGAACCTTTAAGAATTTAGAATTTCGATTACGAATCTTGAGGCGACTAGGAAATTGCGTCAAGATTTATGATTCATGGTGGTATTTGAGATTTTGCCTTAAAGATCCGAAGTATCGTTGCTCATAAATCTCGAGACGGCTTCGAAATTTCGATAATATTTATGAATTATGAGGGTATTTGAGATATTTTTCTTGAGATTTGAAGTTTGCTCAAAAATCTCGAGAAGATTTCGTAATATTTGCGAATAATGGCGGTATTTTCGAGTTAGTCTTCTATATCATTGTTCTTGAATTTCGAGACGACTGGAAAATTTCGACAACATTTGTGAATCATAGCGGTATTTTAGATTTTGTCTTAAATATCTAAAGTATCGTTGCTGATGAATCTCGAAACGACTGAAAAATTACGAAAAGATTTTTTTAAGATTGGCGGTATTTCTGATTTTGCCATAATGTTCTGAAAAATATGTATACGAAAAGTGAGAATATAGATCTCATCTAGTAATTTCAGATTATATAATCTATAATTTATTTAAAAATACCGTAAGGTTTAACATTTTGGAACAAGTTTTCAGATAACGTGACCCAAAGATAGCTTATTAAAATGACGAAATTCTCGAGTATTTTAAAAATAATAAATTCTTCTCTATCTTAAACTCACCGCTAAATAATGCGTCATGGAAATACCCATCAATGGGCGACGTATATCGCCCGCCGCATTTGTGGCCAGTGTCACATTTCCCTGCACGATATTCAACGAAACAAAAAGTATGGAGAGCGCTGTCTGATTGGTGACCGGCTGATCGAAAATATCCGCTAATTCGACGAGTTGCGGCCGTATCCGATTCTTTAAAGTATTCTCGAGAATAATCGTATTGTTGCGTATATTCGCGACCAAATTGTCCACCTTACGACCTGCTGTTAAAACCTCCAACAGTCCATTGTGTAGATCATCGTTTCCATAGAGACCTGAAATCGACCGAAATGCGTGAAGATTTGATGGAAAGAAATAGGGAAATTATTATAATTTACCTAGTCCAATTGCTGCGCAACACATGACGGTCACTATGGACAACGCCACTTTGAGACTGGTGATGGAATGTGCCGGACGTGGTTTTCGATCACAACAACGTGTCATCAAATACAACAACAGACCTAGTAGAGACACGATCAGCATGGCGGCCGGTACAGACCCCAAGATGCCCAAACTCTGTTTAGAAAGAGGAAAATTAGTTATGTCATTATAATAGCGTTAGTTTAAATAAATACATAAAAGAAGATATATACGACTAAAAAATTAATTTATTTATAAGATAATTAATTTATAAACTGTTCTAAAATCTAGATGATATCCCAAGTGACTTTTTACAAAGCCCAGTCACAAAACGAAACAGAATAACGTGCCCGACGGAGCACTTAAGCTGGAGTTATAATAGGTGTAACGTAATGTGCTCAAATGTCATCGGGATGGGACGATATGATGCATAAATGCGTAAATCATATAAATGGTTATAATGAATGTAACGTAAAGTACGTGGCCGGGACGTAAAGATCCGTAGCGTATGGTTTGCTACGTTACGTTCCGGTGACATTTGACATCGTACATCTATTATAACTCCAGCTTTACCGTTCGTTAATCTGAATTATGTCATAACTTATACGATTATGGAACATTAAAGTATCGCCCAATCGCATTACTCTGTTTGTATTCCGATTTCTTCCGTATTTCCGTTTAGAACTTCTTTTGTTCTTCGTTTTGCTAATATTATAAATTATAAAAATGTTATCCCATTTTCGATACCACAGCATTACATCATTCTCTTTACTAATGTACGACACCCTTACGTTATGCTGGTTTTCACCTCCTTATCATCTCGTTTATCATAAAAATCTATGCACTCCATTTTTCATTAGACAAAACGTTCCGTAAACGGATCATCGAAATGTACTCTCATTGTTCATTTTCTCTACCGTTTGCATATTAAAAAAAGCGGCATTTTTACGGAATAGTATTCTGTTTTTTCATGCCGTAAATATAGACCTTAATTTTATTATAAACATTGATACCCTAGTAGAAATCTTGGTAGGGCCATGGTCATGAAGTGATCATGTCATTATTTGAGATGATCGGGATATGACGAGGCCCATAATGCCATTGTAACGCAGTGTCCTGATCATATACAGACCTCAGGCCATGATCATGTACTGATCGGGCAATTCCCCATTTTATTATTTACCCGACAATTGCCTTGTCAGAGCCCGAGCATAATAAGGTTTTTCTCATTAAATCTCGATCACTGCCTGATGCTAATTTCGTTATGAGGAACAAATAATGTAGCTATGATCGGGAACATTGACTATTTAGATAATGTAAACCCTGGTATGGTAAACATGATAAGGGCATGCAAAGGCAATGATCTTATTTTCTCTAATAGGGCTTACCATACGAAAACCCGATCATTTCCCGATGGCGCATCGTGCAAATTTCTACTAGGGTACCATAAAATACAACTATATTTTATAAATATACGATATTAATATAAAATAACTACATACCTCCAAATATATCTCATCGGTTGGTCTAAATGTGCTGTTGATTTTGTGAAATGTGATGTTGTAATGTGGTAAAGCGTGCAGTAATTTTGCTATAACTGGCACCTTATATTGCTCCGTATACTCATGATAATCACCCATGTTGCTTGTGGTAATTGTTTTGTTTGTTTATTTAATGAATTAAAAGTATGTTGTTATACTCCAGGGAAGTAGGGCTCCGCTTCCCTATATTTTTATTTTATTTTGCGTTTTTCACTTTGCACTTAAAATAAATAAAAAAATAAAAGTTGATGTAAATACATGTAATTAAATTAAAAACGTAAATAAGGGCAACACTTAAATTGCACACGCTATGTATTTGGCTCGAAGGACCAATAAAATGTTGTCGATTTTTTTTTCTTATTAAACAGTTGTCTTTTAAATACGCAAATATAATTAATAATTTAGAATTAATATAATAAAATATTAATATATTTATTAAAGCTAAATCAAAATAGAATTCGTAAAAAAGTGATTAATTTGGCTCGAAGGACCAAAAGAATGTGTGCTTGTTTTTATTACTTATTAAACAGTTGTCTTTTAAAGGCGCAAATATAATTTATAAATTACATTTAATATAGTCAAATTTGAATATATTTAATAAAGTTAAATAAATAGATTCTGGCAAATTTCGACTTATTTAAATAAGTTAATAATTTAGCTCGGAGAACCAATAAAATGTTTTCTTGGTTTTTTTTTACTTATTAAACTCCTGTCTTTTTAAAAATCCAAATATAATTTATAATTTACATTTAATGGAGTCATATTTGAATATATTTAATAAAGCTAAATAAAAAGGTATTTGTAAAATCAGATTTATTATAAATAAACTATTAATTCAGCTCGAAGGACCAATTTGCGACTTATCAAACAACTGTCTTTTAAATATCAAAATATAATTTATAATTTACATTTAATAGAAGAAAATTTTAATATATTTAATACAATTAAATAAAACGATATTGGTAAAGTTAGATTTAATTTCAAGAATTATTTAATTCGGCTGGAAGGACCAAAATTTATTGTATATTACTGTTTGAATTAATCTATTTAGTACACTAAGTCTACTCTGTCAATAAAATATGCATTAGAATTGTTGTAGAAAAGAGTAAAAACTAAAATTATTTTAGAGTTTTTTTTTTATTTTTTTTTAGGCCAAAGATTCATACACATTAATGTATCTTAGGAGCAACATATACTCCGAAGTAGCAGGAAACCGGCTAAGAGTTATGTTTAAGGATATCACAACGAAGAAGTGAGAGAGAATGAGAGAGAGAGAGAGAGAAGCGCGCGCGTGTGCCAATAAGGAAACGTAAATTGAGCAAAACTCTGAGATATTTTGAAAAGGTATTTGACGCACCCTCGCAATTTGATTTCTAATAAGAATTAAACGTAAACTAAGATATTTTTAAATAAATCAAAAATGTTTTTTTTTTTGTATTATATATTTTTTAATATTTTTAGCGACAAATAAAACTTCCCTCAACCCCACAGGACACGCTCAAACATGACTAATAAGATTTAAACGTATATTTAAGAAGATATTTATAAATAAATCAAACATGTTTTTTTATTATATATTTTTTAATATTTTTAGGATGTTTTATTATGATTTTTCCAACGCGAAATTCAGTGCACAAATAAAACTTCACTCAACCCTATAGGACGCGTTCAAACCTGACTTAGAAATAAATAGTCAGGAAGAGAGAGATAGATAGAGTAAGTGAGAGAATTGCAATCCTTTGCACTGCTGTTTAGAGCATTTTTGTGCGCCCATTTGTACCACACTCCCATTGTCAATATACCGTTCTCTTACTCACGCTCTCCCAAGTAGCGGCCGCAGGATAACAATGTCCTGTTTCCCTGTTGCAAAGTTGCATATATATCTATTGATTGGGAGTCTACAAAAGTTGGGTGTTTTTTTCTTTATTTTATATTTTTTTTTGCTACGTTCCTGCTTCGTCCTTGACTACTCCGCTCCAAATAGAGGCGGAATGTACCAAGGCGGCAGCAGCAAATGTTTGAGTGTAACTCCCAGAAATGGGAGCAGCATCAGGACTTCAATAGAAATGAAAAGAATTGAAAAGATATTGAATGAAAAGAAAAAAAACGGCAGACGTATTATAATTTTATGATTTTGTCTCAAACTAATTGAATTTTCGACCAAAGACAATTTTCTAATTGGATTTAATCATATTCACGAATTCTTTTTACACACTTTTTTAAATATAATTTCTTTTTAAACTTTTTAATTTATTCAACAATTCATTTGTGTTTTTTTTAGTTTTAATAGATTATGCAAAAATTATACATAATTTGTACACTTTTCATTGAACAAATCTCAGTTTTAAGCCAGCGAAAAATATTTTTTAGGTACACAAAATATATATTGAAGGTGTAAAATTTTTTTTCAGCCACTTTACTTTTTTGTCTCACATGCTTTCAATTCGTATTTTATTCAAATAATTTATGCACTTTACGTATTTATGTTATTTGCGCAATCATTTTGTAGCATTTTTAATTTTATTTGGATAGTTTTTCATTTATTAAACTTGCAAATAATAACGAGGACAACGGACACAACGTCGACAACCGCAGCAAGAAACACTTTACATTCTGAGCAACGAATACGAATTATGAAAAATTTTCCTTTAACCCGGTCACACCCTCTATACACAGGACACACGAATATGCGTACGATATATACACAGGATAATGAGTCCTTTCATGCCTTTATTCGTCCATCGTTCGTCGTTCGTTTGTGTTGTTCGTACTCGTCGGTGAGTGTTCGTGTTCGTTTGGTGCGCGCTGCGCTGGGTTGCGCTCTCTCCGACACGAACTCAAAACGAATGTTTGTGGTACTCATCATTGTGGCTGTTGTTGTTGCGTTGTATTTTTCATTGTGTGCGTGCGTGCTTTTTTTGTTGTTGTTGTTGTTGCTATTGTGACTCCAATGTGAATGACTTCCGTGTGGGTGGCAATTGTAAAATAACGTGTATCAGCCATGGTAATTGTTGAATTTCTATTTATTCACTAAAATTTTTATTTATTCACTAAAAATTCAAATTTTCACTAAAAATTCAAATTTTCACCAAAAATTCAATTTTCCACTAAAAATTCAAATTTTCACTAAAAATTCAATTTTTCATTAAAAAATTCATTTTTTCATTAAAAAATTCATTTTTTCATTAAAAATTAAATTTTTCACTTAAAATTCAATTTTTAACTACAAATTAAATTGTTCACTAATAATTCAATTTTTAACTAAAAATTCAATTTTTCACTAAAAATTCAATTTTTCACTAAAAATTCAGTTTTTGATTAAAAATTCAAATTTTTCACTAAAAATTAAATTTTCACTAAAAATTAAATTTTCACTAAAAATTTAATTTTCACTAAAAATTAAATTTTTCACCAAAAATTAATTTTTCACAAAAAATTCAATTTTTCACAAAAAAATCAAATTTTCATTAAAAAATTCAATTTTCCACTAAAAATTCAATTTTTCACTAAAAATTCTATTTTTAACTACAAATTAAATTGTTCACTATAAATTCAATTTTTAACTAAAAATTCAATTTTTCTAAAAATTCAATTTTTCACTAAAAATTCAAATTTTCAATAAAAATTCAATTTTTCGCTAGAAATTCAATTTGTCACTAAAAATTCAATTTTTCACTAAAAATTCAATTTTTCACTAAAAATTAAATTTTCACTAAAAATTAAATTTTTCACTAAAAATTAATTTTTCACAAAAAATTCAATTTTTCACAAAAAAATTCAATTTATCACTAAAAATTAAATTTTTTACTAAAAAATTTTGCACTGAAAATTCAATTTTTCACTAAAATTTCAATTTTTCACTAAAAATTCAACTTTTCACTAAAAAAAAAATCAATTTTCCACTAAAAATTCAGTTTTTTCACTAAAAATTAATTTTTTCACTAAAAATTAATTTTTTCACTAAAAATTCAATTTTCACCAAAATTTCAAATTTTCTTTAAAAAAATGAAAGCTTTTATTTAATGTTTCAAAATTTTTTACTAAAATTAAATTTTTCATTACGAATTACATTTTTCAGTGTAAATTAAATTTATCAGTTTAAATTAAATTTTCAAATAAAAATTCAGTTTTTTACTAAAACTTAAATTATTCACAAAATCTCAATTTTTAACTGATATTTTAATTTCCACTGAAAACACAATTTTTCATTAAAAAAAAAACAGTTTCTCACTAAAAATTTTTCATTAAGAAATTAAAATTTTGTCAAAAAAAATTTTTTTTACTAAAAACTAAATTTTTTACTAAAATATAAATTTCTCTCTTAAAAATAAATTTTTTACCAAAAATTAAGTGCAAATTTTAAGTATAAATATATATTTTTTAAGTATAAATTACATTTTATCTCATAATTACAACCAAATTTTAATTATCAATTAATTAACGATTAACAATTCAAAATCAAATATAAAATTTTTCGAAGTGGCCTTCTGAAGTTTCGAAAAATATTCAAAGTCGACTTTTGACAGTTGGTATTCATTGTGAATGGCAATTCGAGGTGGACTTTTGTCAGTTAATCAGTTAATAAAAAATGAATTTTGTTGACAAAAATAATCAAAATAAATAGTAAAATGTGCAAACAGTGAAGCGCCAAGTGAGCCAAAGACAACGTGCAAGTTTAAAACTAATTAATCCAATGCGAAAATAAAGTGCAGCGGTTGAACAAAAGAAAAAGAGATGTTGAAGAAAAATCGCGAATCGGTTGCTGCGGCGGCCGTCGCTGCAGGCGCCAGCAAACCCAAATCAACCACAGAAGCCTGCTCCGGTGGTGATTCTAGCAAAGCGTTCAAAAAGTATGGACTGACGACACGCATAGCACTGGCGCGTCTACACGATGACATATTGCAGATGGTGCTGGAGTACGAGCTGCTGTTTGCCAATGAAAGGTATAAGTGTCACCGCCACTTTAATAAGGCTGCTTTTTTAAAACACAGGTTTTCTATTGTCATCTGCAATTTCAGTTGCTATCGCAAAGTGCGCTCCGCCTTTGTGAAACGCTACGACAGTCCGCTCGGCTGGTTTGCCATCGCCACCTCGACAGTTGCCATCATTGCGTTGCTAGTCATCGACAGCTATCTGGCTGCGATATGCTTGGCTGCTATCTTATCGCTGGATTTGTATGTCGTCATACGCGAGAACAATTTACGACGCACCGAGATGTATCGCAAGACGCGTCGTGTGTTGGGCGAGCTGAAGCTGGCCGAGGAGGAGTTGTGCGCCGAATGGCAACCGGCCAATTATCCGCATTTGTGTTGCCCCGTCTCGCCGTGTGTCTCACTGCAATGGACCTATCGTGATGGTGTTATTGTCAATGTGCCGTGGGCATTGTTGGTGCGCGGCGATCATATTGTACTGCGGCCGGGTCAGATAACACCGGGTCCCTGCAGTGAGGTCGATGGCAAGAAATCGTTTAATGCACATGAAATATATGGCGTATCACAGGTAAATGATCCGCCGATAAAGCCGACTGCCAGAGCGCCACTGCCGGACTTGGTTTGTTGTCTGGAGAATACGCCGTATCTGGACAATCTGCGGATTATACTGAACAGCTCACTGAAGCGGCCGCCGACTATTTACAATCAGCAGCGTTACTTGGTAACTATGTGGGGTTACGGCAGGGGCTTAGCATGTATTATTTGCAGTTCCAATTCTGATTTAAAAAAGAGTTAATTATAATAACTACTAAGTTGGTTTTCAAAAGGAAAATATGATTTCTATAAAGGTTTTGTTGCTCTTAAAATATAGAATTCCTGATCGCATCTAAACCATTTCCAGATTGTATTCGGAAAAGGGTAGATTGATTTCAGAAACGGTCATATTGAATTTAGAATTGTCAAATTGAATTCAGATGGTGTCAATAAATTCAAAAAAGGTCAAATGAAATTCAGATTAATAAAATTAAATTCAGAAAGTGTCAATTGAATTCAGAATCGGTATTCAGAATATCCAAATTAAATTCATAAAGAGGCAAATGGTAATCAGAATAGTCAAATTAAATTCAGATTGAGACAATGAAATTCAGAAATTGATAATTGTAATTCAGAATAGTCATGTTGAATTCAGAAACGGTCATATGGAATTCAGAATAGTCGAACTGAAGTCAGAAAGAGTCAAATTAAATTGAGAAATGGACAGAAAGAGACAACTTGATTTCCGAATAGTCATTTGGATTTCAGAAAAATTCAAATTGAATTAAGAAACGTCCAAATAGAATGCTGAATAAATCATTCGTGTTTCAATTGGACATGTTCTAAAATAAAATTGACAATTCTGAAATTAAAAATTCTATTTCTGAAATCATCTGAAAGCAACGTCCAAATAGAATTCAGAATAAGTCATTCGTGATTCAATTTGACTTTTTCTGAAATAAAATTGACGATTATGAAATTAAATGTTATCTTTCTGAAACCAATTTGACTATTCTTAATTCCAAATGACAGTTTCTGAATTTAATATGACTATTCTGAATTCAAATTGCACATTTTAGAATTTTATTTTCCTTTTTGAATTTCAATTTCCTTTCTGAATTCAATTTGACTATTCTGAATTGAGAAATTTGGAATTAAATTTGTCCTTTTCTGAATTCAATTTGACTATTCTGAATTATTTTTCATTTCCCTCCCCCCGCAGCTCGTCTCCAAGTACATCCAGCAGTGGGGCTTCATCTGCGCCGTCAGCCTAACGCTACTCGTCGGCGTGCTGCGCATCTACGGCATCGGCGTACCCCCCACCGACAGCACAGACCTCAAGCACATACTCATCGAGTCGCCCGTGGCCGCCGTCATTCCTTTGCTGCCGCTCATATTCCCCATCATGTGGATTTCCATGAACCTGTGGGGCATTGCACGGCTGCAGTCCTTCCTGAAAACACCGCAAATACTGCTGCCCAAAGATTCAGAGAAATCATTCGAGGAGGATCTCGATACACCCAACTATGACTATGACAATGTCTCGTTGTTGCGTTCGAATGTCCTACGCATTTGGTTGCATTTGTGGCAGGGCGAAAGTGAGCTCTTGCCACGCAGCGCCAATGTTGTGCAAGTGCTCGGCTCCATAACAGCGCTGTGTTGTGTCGACAAAAAGGGCATCTTGTCGTGGCCCAACCCAACCGCCGAAAAAGTTTTCTTTCTGCATGATGCCGCTGACGAAGATCTAGACGATCGCAGCACTAATGATTCATCCATCTACTCGGAACACGATGGACCACCGCATGCGGACATCAAGGAGAGCGGTGGCATTGTACCGGAGGTGCTTGACTTGACGCACGATCAGCACTGTCCATTTCGACTGGAATTTGACGATCATGACTGGAAGACACACATTAAATCATTGAAACCGCTGGGTTTGCTAGAGCAATAATTTTCTCATATTGATTAGTTTAAATTTTGTGTCTACTTCTCAAATTCTAGGTCTTGCTATACTGCTCAACACCTGTTCGCCGCTAACGCATACACATTATGCGCAGTTCTGCGGACATGTTACGGCCGTTGCGATGCTGGACAAAGATCTGGTGCCCGTAACTAATCGGTATGCGTTCGTTGAATCCAGTATGAATAGCTTTATGCATGGGTACGTAGTTTAATTTCAGTAAATAGGGTTTTTTTTTTTGTTTTTGATTTGGTTCTCGGTTGTGCAAATAATAAAGCAAAATACTTTTGGTATAATGCGAACAAATTTTTTTTCGAAGATTTCAGCCCTGGCACAATACATTATTAGGTTTTTAGCCACGAGCAGCCACATATAGCGGTGTTTTTGAGTTGGAACAGTGAGAGATTTTGAGTAGTGTGCGATCGAAAGTGTTTCGTTTCGAGAAAAGTTGGCATGGCTGTGTTGTAACGTTACTATTTGGTAGCAGTCGAAAGTATAAAAATTAGTTTTATTTAAACTAATAGTTAAAGAGATAAATTTCAATGAAAGTATCAATCCGATTGACTGTATTAAAAGGCAGAAAATTGTGTATGTTTCTGAAAGTAAGTGTCGCAAGCTGTCTGAACTGTGATGGGCAATGTCTCAGTAGATGAAATAAATAGTGCTGGTCAATAACATGTTATGGTCAGATATTATTCCAGTTGGAATTTTTTGAATTAATGTAAAAAAATGGAGACTTAAATCGAATTTCGATTAAATATCATATAAATAATTTCAAACAAACGTTTTTAAATTCCAATTCAAATTGAAATACAATAAATGTGTTTTTAACTAAATTCAAATTGCTTTTAGAAGAAACAAAAATCAAAAGAAGGGTAAAAACAGAAGCAAAATATAAAGTCAAACTCAAAATAAAATCAAAAGCGAATATAAATGCAAAAACACAAAATAAAAAAAAAATAAAAACAATGGAAAAAAGCAAAAACAAAAGTAAAGAAAATTTTAAAAATAAAAACAAAAACACATAATATGAGATAAAAACTACAATTGAAAAAAAAAAAAAAGCAAAGAAAAAAAAATTGAAAAAACAAATGTGAACACTAAAAACGAATACAAAACAAGCAAAGAACACCAAAACCAGAAGAAAAACAATAATATAAAGTCAGGCGCAAAAATACTAAATGAAAAGCAAACACACAACAAAAAATTAATTTATGAAAAACAAAAATAAAAGTAAAACTAAAAAAAAGCAAAGAAAAGAAAAACAGAAACAATAGCAAATATAATCATAAGAAGAAAATAAAATTCATATACAAAATATATGCAACAAATCAAATATAAAAATAAAGCAAAACGAAAATTCAAAATTATAAAAACAATCACAAATCCAAAAACAAAAAATGATATTAAAAAAAAATAAAAGCAAAAACTTCAGTCAAAAAAATTCAATGAAAAAAAACACAAAAATAAATAGTCAATGAAAAAAACAAAAAAATAAATGAAAAATTGCACAAAAAGGAGTAAATCACAAAGCAAAACAAAACAATCGCAAAAGCAAAAATACAATAAAAACACAAAAACAAAAGCAAAAGCAAACACATAAATTAAAAACAAAAAATAATAAATATTAGCAACAAAAAAAAATTACAAAAGCGAAATCAAAAAATTTTAAGATGAATCACAAATGCAAAAACAAAAATTCAAAGAAAAAAAATAACAAAAGCAAAAACTTAAACGCAAATCAAAACACAATAGTAAATATAAATAAAAAGCACGAAATAAAAATAAAACAAAAGCACAAACTTAAAAAAACTTAAAAAATGGAAATCAAATGAATAAACAAAATCAAAAGCATAAATAAACGAAATTCAATCACAATATTTGAAAAAATATATAAATCAAAATTAGACAATAAAAAAATATATCTCATTTCGATTAAGAACAGAAATCTATTTTGTTGGAGACCTGCCCAGTTGGATAAAACCTCTTTGACGACAAACTCGTCAAAGACATCTTAAAGATATTTTTAAATTTTTCACGCAAGACTTTGTCGCTTAAAACATCGTTGACGGCATTCTGCACGAATAAATATTCATTATAACGTGAAATAATTATTGAAAAACATAGTATTGTAGCTTGTCGTGTGTCTAGTGTTGCCACGACCACTGAACGACAATGTCTTGTTGCATGTCGTGTAGTACAAGACAAGTCTGAAAATTTACATTGAAATAAATGATTGCAAAATATACTTCGTAGCGACTTTTCCGAATGCAAAAAAGTATAAAACTAATTTTCTGCAATTAGAATAATAATGCATGCTTTTAAAGTTGTCACACAGTGGATGATACGAATTGCGAAAATGGTGATATCGTCACTGTCATGCCAAAGTGGCGAATGTGCATTTTTAAAAATGTTGGGAAATCAAATTTTAAAGTTTGAAGTGTTTTAAAAATTAGAAAAATTTATATTTTTTTCAAGTTTTTCTGTTATTTAAGTTTATTCGTCAATTATTATAACGTATATAAAATATCTTTAGATTTGGACAACCTACTGAATTATAAATATGGATTTTGTGAGGCTAAATCCTGACCAAAACGCAAATATTTTTGTTTTTTATGCTATAACTTTTTATTAGCGCAAAATCACCTATCTATTGGCATCATTAATTAAAAATATTTTTCCAAACATTAATTTGCCATTTGTTATTTGCTGGAAAAATATTAAAAAAAAATGATGCCAATCGATAGGTGCTTTAAAAATAAATAATTAATACTTTTACAGCACTATTTTATCTTGCAACAATAAAAAATTATAGTAAAAAAACGTAGAAATTGGAAACATTGAAAATCATGTCATGCCAAAAGGACGAATCTTTTCGTTTTTTGCTATAACTCTTTAATAGTACAAGATAAAATAGTGTTGTAAAGGCAATTATTGTTTGTTTTCAAAGCAACTATCGATCTGCATCATTAATTATAAAAATAAAAATCGCCAATATTTTTTCCTGCAAATAACAAATGGCAAATTAATGTTTGGCAGATCGATAGGTGCTTTAAAAACAAACAATAAATGCCTTTACAATAATATTTAATCTTATACCAATAAAAAGTTATGGCGAAAAAACGAAAAGATTCGCCCTTTTGGCATGACAAGATTTTCAATTTTTCGAATTCGCCCTTTTGATTTTGTCTCTTGTGGCTAGAAATATTCAACAAAATGATACGAGATTTTGGCACAGCATACTTGAGGATAAACTATATTCAAAAATGTAAAAAAAAAACGCAAATGTCAAAAATTGCACATTCACCCCTTTAGCATGATAGTGACGATATGTGGACAAATAATCAAAAATAAAAGAATAAATAAAAATAACATAACAAAAATAAAATAGAAAATATTAATAGAAAAATTAAATTAAATATAATAAATACAAAAACATTTTTTTTTTAAATTTCAATTATCAAGTCTGGACAATTCAGACGGCAGTGATTTTTTATTGCTACCACGAACGTAATGTCCCACAAATAAAGGGTTTTTCAATAAGAGCGCTACAAAAGGGTTTCAACAGGGACGCTACAAAAATAGAGCGACAGGGACAGCAAACGACGCCATATTTCTTGCCGCTCTTTTAACATTTCTCTTCAGTAAGGTTTGCCATTTCATGATGGAAAGATATACGAATTCGAATTTCGATAGTAAATTTTAATAATTTCGACCCGTTATTGGCTCGTATATCTTTCCATCATGAAATGGCAAACCTTACTGAAGAGAAATGTCAAAAGAGCCGCAAGAAATATGGCGTCGTTTGCTGTCCCTTTATTAGTTGAGGATAATTATATTTTAGTGTCGCTAAAGTTGTCGTCAACAATGATCTGGGCGATAATGTCGCTTAATTAGTCACACACGAACAACACGGACATTTGTATGAAAATGTCGTCCACGATTCCCATATACGTGTCCTCCAAGTGTCTTCAGTGATTTTACACTGTCTTGTACCCAATATTAAAGTCGGGTACAAGACATGGCCTACTGGGTGGTATAAATTGGAACACGTTTTGAGCTGCCTAATATTTTTTAATAATTCTTTGAAGGATATATGCCATAGAGTGGTTCGTGATCTAAAGTTTCCATTAATAGCATATAAATTATATATCTTTTTTGATTAATTTTTGGGCCTTTTTACAGAACAGCTAATTTTCAGAACTCTGGTAAAATCCTGGGGTGATGTGGGAAATGTTAATAATTTTTCAAGCATGCAAATAATTTGATATTTCTGTATTATGTCATGTTTATTTATAACATAATCAATATAAATACATTCCAATATAAATTGGTTCCCACATTACTTCAACCAATATCGACATTTCTACTTGGCTTAGTACCATTTAATCTACGCAAAACCCCTTTTGTATTTTTAAAGAAATTTATTAAAATTTAAAAAAAAGCAATTTCCCACATTACCCAATTTCCCACTTGAACACTAGAACAATGATATAATTTAAAAAAACAAAATTATATTTAAAATATTTCTAAAAATGTACATAACGCTACAACAACGTCCTGCCAACACTAAAAAAACGCAGCATATTAAATAAAACGATTTTTTTTGTTCACGCTCAATAATTAAAATCACTACTTAGTACACATTTTAGTCACCACAAAGACGTATTTTATTTTTGATTTAAGTTTACAAAATTATTAGAAATAATATAAATTAAACTACAAGGCATGCAATGGTATAATTTGAGAAACAAACAATGGGTAATTTAAACAATATTAAACTAAGTACCACCTACTACATAGTTTTTAGTTATTTAATTGTAATTTATTTATATCACAATTGCAGCACGTTACTTTTTTCCAAATGATTTCATTTGTTTTTTGTCTTTCGATAGCATTTTATGATTTTTTTTTCCATCTTTACTCCTACTACTTATTGCAACTTTTGCTTTTTGTTACATATTGTTGATACCTAAAACCTATTCCTATGTTAAACATTTTAATTATTTATAGATAAATATTGAGTTGAATTATTTACATTTTTTTTTGTTGTTATTGCACATACATAATGCTCACATACGTTGATTTGATCAGTAATTTTACATAAATACATTCGTCATTATAAAAGCAGTTAGCAGTTCGTAACATTGTGCATTATCATGTTTTACGCATGCGCAGTGCGTTTTTTGATTAATATTGCTCTGTTTATTTTAAATATTTCCACTGGCTTCGTGGCGCAGTCGTTGTCTCTGCGAGCTGGCCAAGCAAATCGGTTTCACGGATCATGCCACGGATCGTTTTACGCTCGAAGGGCAGTTGGCGTCGTACAGACATTTGGTAAAACATAGATTTTTAAAATGCTTAGTGTTTTTTTTAAGAACTGCAAAAATTTGTAAATTGAAAAAAAACATAATTTTCCAGCAACCAGATGTTGTACGTCGCGACATACGCTTCGCACGTCAACTGCAGCTCTCCTCCAAGGTAAAGGTGCCCTTCCCGCACTCGTTGTCCGTCGTAATGCGCGAAAATCCGGGCGGCTATCTGTCACTCTTCACCCAGGGCACCGCCGACATCATACTCGACTGTTGCGATGACTTCTGGGATGGCAAGGATTTGCGTGCGCTCTCGCCGCAGGATCGCAAACGTGCGCTAGACTTTTATCAACGCAGTGCACTCACTGCCTACTGTACCGCCTTTGCATATCGGCCACTGCGCCATGGCATACATGGCGCTTTGAGTGGCGCACAGCAGAGCGGTGGCCCCATTGCGTATCTCGAACTGCCGCCCGAGTCTAAGATACGCATGCAACACATTGACAAGTCGCACTGTGACTTTGAGGGTCATGCAAAGCTGAGTCACAGCATTAGCACCGATTCGTTGCTGTTCTCCGAGTGCAAAGACAGCGAGGACATCAACGATGTGGAGGGTTGCTTTGAGATGCAGTGCCATCAGGTGTTCATCGGCATGGTGACGATGCAGTATCAGGCGCAGACGGACATTGTGCAGCTGGTCGAGCGACTGGATCGCGCCTGCATTCGTTTTGTGCACTTTAGCAAGGAGAATGAGTTGCGTTCGCGCGTTTTCTCCGAGAAGATGGGACTGGAGTCGGGCTGGAATTGTCACATATCGCTGTTGAGCGAAAGCGATGACAAGTTGGCGGGGACGACGACGCAGTCGCCCAAACATGCGGGTAATTTTGTGACAATGAATGAAGCTAATTTTGATTTTAGTTATTTATATTAAGAAATGCATGAATCATACATCAACATACTCTAAAAAAACATACTCTAAAAAAACATACTCAATTTGGCAAATATTGATACTTTTTATTTATTTATTTATTTATATATTTATTTCTTTATTTATTAATTTATTTCTTTATTTATTTATTGATTATTTAATTAATTATTTATTTATTTATTTATTTATTTATTTATTTATTTAATTAATTAATTAATTAATTATTTAATTAATTCAATGCAAAAACAAACAACATTAAATGAACTAAAAAATGTAGAAATTGACGAATGTTAATACATTGTGTAGTAAAATCATTTAAAATAAATACAAATGCACTTAAACATTTAGTTAATATTTTAAATTTGACTACATTATGATTCTTGGTGTTTGATTTTACCTGTCATAGATATATTTCAAACATAATCGCAAATGAAATTTGAGAATTCTTTTGTCGAAATTAATTTTTAAATATTTAAAATTTTTCTAACTGGTTCACTTTAGTCGACGTTTTCGTTTTAATTAATAAACAAATTGTGAAGGGTTTTTTTAACAAGGACGCTACAAAAGTAGAGCGACAGGGACAGCAAACGACGCCATATTTCTTGTCGCTCTTTTGACATTTCTCTTCAGTAAGGTTTGCCATTTCATGATGGAAAGATATACGAATTCGAATTTCGGTAGTAAATTTTAATAATTTCGACTCGTTGTTGGCTCGTATATCTTTCCATCATCAAATGGCAAACCTTACTGAAGAGAAATGTCTAAAAAGCGGCAAGAAATATGGCGTCGTTTGCTGTCCCTGTCGCTCTGTTGTAGCGTTGTATGTTGTAGCGCTCTTATTGAAAAATCCTTTAAATCTCAAATTTCTGACGTTTTTTTTTGACAAATTCGTTGTCATTTCGTTTTACTTAATCAGGCTGTTAATGTGGAAAAAATATAAACAAAATACTTTTAATTTAGTGCAATATGAAAAATCTTTAAACAAACTTTTAATTTAGAATCAATTAATTAATTAATTATTAATTTATATTATAAAAAAAATATTATGGAAATTTTATTTTTTATTTTTTGTTTTCATTTTTTTTTTTGTTTTGTGGTAAATAACAAATTTTAAAAACTTTTATAGATAATGCTCAAAATTCATTTTTAAAAATCCAAAAAATTTATATTTTTTTATCACTTATAATAATTATATCTATACTTCGTAGACATCAATAAGCCCAATAACACCACCATCATTAACATCATTCGCCCCACTACTAACTGCTCATTGCCCTGCACTAACAAGTCGCCAATTGCCAGCAGTCTTCATGCCAAACACATAACTATTCCAGGTGGTGGCGTCGTCACAGACGACAACTTGGCCAACAATGCGAACGACGACGATGACTACAAGTTGCAGTGTCTGCTGCCGCCCGCCAATCTCGAGTCCTCCAAAACGCTCAGCTCCTCTGCGCCGGGCGCCATTTCCAATCACGACTACAACATGTTGAGCACTGGCTCTGATTCACCCACACACGGTGAACAACTCTCCAATGCCAGTCTCAATGGTTCGTTGAGTCGTGGTATTAATGCGGCCGCGCCGCATCGTCAATCGCAGGACTCGGCAATGGATGAAAATTGTCGCTCGCTGAGTGTGCTGACCGACAGCTCCGAACAGAGTGCGCCCGTACATTTTGACATGTCCAATCGTGCCAAGCTGCCGCGTGGCATCGAAAATATACGACCACATCTGGAGCAGGTGGACAATGTGCCGCTGCAGGTGTCGCTCTTCACCGATTGCTCTGCAGAGGCAACCCGCCAAATGTTGAATATAATGCAAGAATATGGCGAAATTGTGGTGTGTCTAGGCTCATCGGCCAGCAATGCAAATGCGGAAATATTTTTGCAGGCTGACTGTAGCATCGCCGTGGAGCCCCTGTATCCGCAGGTCTGCCAAGATGAGCCCGCCTACACAGAGTCCAACATTTACAACAATAAATTGCGTCTGCTCAAAATGAAGGGTGACCCTTTGAAGGATCCACTGGCAACGCCGCTTGATCTCTTGGAAGATGGCATTTATGGTGGCGCACAACCCATGCAATCATTGGGCAACACAGTGACGCCCATTTATTTGAGTCGCCTGCTGAATTCGTTGCCCTGTTCGATTTCCGTCTGTCGCGATGATCCGCTGTCGACAGTTGCCATTGTTGAGCTGTCGCGTCGTTTTTCCTCCGGTCTCTGGAATTGTATACAGTTTTGGGCCTGTTGTGCTGGCTCGCTGTCGATTGTGAATATTCTGAGCGCCTGTTTGTCGTTGGCGCCCATATTGACGCCGCTCACCGTCATCTATTTGATGTGTGTGCCGGTGCCGTTGATTGCTTTGGCGCTGGCGCACATCGATGTCGATCCGAAGATTATGAATCGCGCCACCGGCAAGAAGCAGACAGAGTATGATTCGCGCGTTTTTGGTTTTGTGCTCTGGTGCTATGGCTGCAAGTTTTTGGCGCCCATTCTGATTATGGTATGTATGGCATATTATTAATATAGTACAATTTAATACCATTTTTATTTGTTTTGAAAAATTAATGCTACTGCATTTAACTACTTTTGTAGCGCATTTGTACTTATTGGACTTGATTTTACTACAAAGTGTATTCGAAATTTATATTAACGCATATTATTCATATTTGGTTCAAGTGAAAAACATTACTTAAATCCTTGTGATGCCTTTATATTGTTAGCACTGATGATGATAAAGGTTGCAGATTTAGTTCTCCATCATCAGCAAATATTAAACTACACAATATGCATTCTGCGCAGTGTTCAATACTATTTTTGTATTATGTAGAATGACCAGCGGATTGCGAAAATGAGATTGATGCATATATATATTTTTTCATTGATACCTCTTTGTCTTCGAACCTATCATAATGTACGAAGTAGTAATAGGGTCGAAGACAATAGATCTAGGTGCAACAAAGAAGTCTTTAGAGAAAGTTCAAAGATTGGTCTTTGTGTGTAGAACAGGAGATATGAGAACTGTGTCGTTGAAGGTACTCTTAGAACTACTTTACGCATGGGAAAAGGGCATGGAAGTCAGCGAAGCTAGTCTTATATCTGAACATCACCCAGGAGTCCCAACCATAAAGGACCACAAAACTAAAAGATACAATTTTGTGAAAAAGGTCACGACTAAACTCAGCAGCAGAAAGCAATGGAAGAACTTATCTGACACATATGATATCGTCACTGTCATGCCAAAGGGGCGAATGTGTAATTTATGACATTTGCGTTTTTTTACATTTTTGAGTGTAGATTTTCCTCAAGTATACTGTGCCAAAATCGTGTGTGTGTTTTTTTTTTGAATATTTCTACCGTCAAAAAACAAAACCAAAAGAGCGAATTCGAAAAATTGAAAATGTTAGTCATGCCAAAAGGGCAAATCTTTTCGTTGTTTGCCATAAAATTATATTAGTATAAGATAAAATAGTTGTGTAAAGACATTAATTGTTTGTTTTTAAAGCACCTATCGATCATCATCATTATTTAAAAATATTTTTTTAATTTTTATCATTTGCAAGAAAAATGTTTGCCATTTTTTTTTTTTTAATAATGATGCCAATCGATATGTGCTTTAAAATCAAACAATCAATACCTTTACACCACAGAAACGTAGAAATTGGAACATTTGAAAATATAGTCATGCCAAAAGGGCGAATCTTTTCGTTTTTTTGCTATAACTGTTTATTGGTGCAAGATAAAATAGTGGTGTAAAGGTATTAATTGTTTGTTTTTAAAGCACCTATCGATTGGCATCATTATTTAAAAATATTCTGCCAAACATTTGTCTGGCAAATAACAAATGGCAAATTAATATTTGGAAAATTAATTTTAAATAATAATGCCAATCGATAGGTGCTTTAAAAACAAACAAATAATGCCTTTACATTACTATTTTATCTTGCACCAATAAAAAGTAATAGCATAAAAACAAAAAATATGTGCGTTTTGGAAGGGATATAGCCTCACAAAATCCATATTTATAATTCAGTAAGTTGTCCAAATCCAAAGATATTTTATAAACGTTATAATAATTGATAAATAAACTAAAATAACAGAAAACATTGACAAAAATAATAAATTTTACTTATTTTTAAAGAAACTCAAACTTAAAAATTTGATTTCCCAATATTTTTAAAAATGCACATTCGTCCCTTTGGCATGACAGTGACGACATGAAAAGGCATATGATCACATATGGATCATTAACTGATGAAGGAATTGGAGCAGGAGCATACGGGCCCCGAACAAAATATTTCGAATCAGTGGGAAAACTTACCCGCAGCTTTCAAACGGAAATATAGGCTATTGATAGATGTACCCAGTTTAATCTTGACAGGAACTATGACAACCAGAAGAAGATAGCAGTCCTATCAGACCGCCAGGCGACCATGATGGCATAAGAATCATATGAGATTACCTCCGAACTGGTACGGGTATGCCTTGGTTAAATCAACAAACTAGTTATGACAAATCAATGTTGGGTCCCTGGACACAAGGGAATACATGGTAATGAAGCTGATCAATTATCCAGGAAAGAGGCCGCGACAAAACAAATAGGCCCAGAACCATTTGGCGACAGTGTGATCAAACAGACACTGCCGGAAGAAAAATCAATCAATCAATCAATCAAGAGTTTTGGTTTGAGCTACGACAATCAAAGAAACTTATTAGGACCTACAACCTTAAAAGTTTTAAAGAATGTATTAAATTAACAAAGAATCACTTAAGAGGTCTTTTAGAAAAATATATCACAATTATCAGAAGCCCTACCAACTGAATATTACAAAACCACTATTCAGCAAATTAGGATAACATTGAATTAACTAGGAAGTACATAGCTCTGTCTGCTATGATTTCAAGAGGGGCACAGTAGTTGCTATTAGGTCGCAGTGCAGTAACCCAGTAAAAATAATAATATTTCTTCGAAAAAGTTGTAAGATTAGTTTTGGAATATTACGAACTGCATTTTTTTGCTTTTCGATTTTTCCCACTTTTTTTTAAATGCATTATTTTTGACTTCAATTTTTATCAAAAAAAATATACTTTTGAGTTCTCCTATCAAGCTCTTCTAAACAAGTAAATTAATTTAAAAATATTATGATTTTTTTTTTGTTTTTGATCAGTTATATGAATAGGGATATATTCTGTGACTAACTTTTTGAAAGCTTGGTAAAAAATCTGTAGCTCGTTTCTGTAACTCATTCGACAATTCGTCGATTCGTTCTATTATTGTTGATTTTGCGATAATTGTTGTTTCTGTACGAAGTAATCGCTGAACCCAATTTTCGACGGTTTTCAAGCATAAATCGGCAGATACTGCTGCAATTTCACGTTCGATATTCGTACGAAATTCATCAATCATCGCTGGCTTGTTGGCATAGACCATAGACTTGAATTAGCCCCACAGGAAATAGTCTAACGGCGTCAAATCGCACGATCGAGGCGGCCAAACGACTGGACCATTTCGTGAGATAACACGTTCTCCAAACTTGGTTTCCAATAAATTGATTGTGGCATTCGCTGTGTGGCTTGTGGCCACATGTCCTCCAAGTCCATATCATCCAATTGGGGCCAAAAATATGTTATCATTGAACGGTAGCAATTTCCATTCACAGTAACGTGCCGGTCTTGATCATCACGGAAGAAGTACGGCCCAATAAACCGCACCAAACCGTAATTTTTTCGGGATGCAAGGATGACTCATGGAGTACGTGTGGATTGCTGTCTGACCAATAACGCATATTTTGTTTATTGACGAAGCCATTCAGCCAGAAATGAGCCTCATCGCTGAAGATGATCCTTCGAATTTTTACTACCGAAATTCGGTAGTAAATTTTAATAATTTCGACTCGTTGTTGGCTCGTATATCTTTATGAAATGGCAAACCTTACTGAAGAGAAATGTCAAAAGAGCGGCAAGAAATATGGCGTCGTTTGCTGTCCCTGTCGCTCTACTTTTGTAGCGTCCCTGTTGAAAAACCCTTTATTTTAAATTGTAGATAAAAGGTTTTGTAAAAGAAAAATAACTGAAAAACATTTTTTTTCATGCGCCTTCAATAATATTTTTCATTATTAATAATTTATAAAATTCTTTATATTATTCCTCTATTCCTACGCAATTCAGCAGTATAATTCCTATAATAATTCGTAATTTTTTGGGAAAAAAACTGAAAATATAGCTCTTCTTTCATACAGCTTTACCTTTCTATGCAAAACATTTTTATTTTTTTGCTGATAGATTAAAATGAAATCCCAACTCAAATCAAAATCAATTTCATAAAAAAAGTTTTTTTTTTAGAATATTAAAAATAATTCAAGATATTACTTTTCTTTCATTCACCTTGAAGCATATAATTCATAATTAGTAATTCGTAAAATCACATTTCAGTGTTGATCGCATAAACTATCGTAACTAACGTGAAAACTGATTTATTTTTCATTATAATTTTTTTTTTTATTATTTGTATTTTTTTTTCATAATTTGTATCTGCAATTTGTGCTCATTTCAGCTGCTCGCCTATTGCACATTCATGGCGCACCCCTTGGAAATTGTCAACGTGGACGAGGACAATTTGCGTCTCAATCTGAATATTGCACGCGTCTTCTCATTTCCCGGCATACTTTTGCATTTCGGTAAACTGCTTAAAACATACGTAAAACCTACCTCAATTTAATAACATTTCTAATTTCATTCTTTAGTTATCGTTTCCGCCTCCTTTGTGCATCGTGATCATTCGCTCTGGCAAAAGAATCCCTTCCGCAATAAGATCTGGGCGCTGACTTGCTTTTGCATCCTACTGACTCACAGCATTATTTGCATTGTGCAGGTGATGCTCGATCACGACATACTACACAAGCTGGACGATGTATGGCCTGCCATTGTTTTTCTCTACTGCGGCAGTCTAATAAGTCTTATCGTCACAGAGATTTGCAAATGGCAAGAGATTAAGTAGGTCTACCAATACATGTAGTATCGACAGTTTTAATTGATTTCTTTTCTTTTTTTTCTATTTTTACAGAGTTAACACACGTTATCAGCGTCGTGCTCGCTTGGATTTCGGCACCAAGCTGGGCATGAATTCGCCATTTTAAATTGACTTTCATTTGTTTTTTTGTTTCGTTTTTAATTCTAATTCATGCAATGTGTTGTATGAACTTTTTGTAGCCATCATATCAACCAACTACAGAACGTACTGAATTTTATTGCTGTAACAAACAATTGTTTTCATTCTTTTTTTTTCTATATTTTTTCGTTCATTTGTAAACTTAGTATTTATGTAAATAGCGTAGTACGTAGCGTTTAACATTAGCTCTAGTTTTCAAACAAAAAAAAAACAAAGACGTTTATATAATATTTTGATATTGTGTTTTATATGCTGTATACCGTATATATGTTCAATTATTGTTCCTTGAGTTTTGTAAGAGATGAAAAAAAAAATGAAGAAATTTCAAACAAGATTTTTTTAAAAGCATTTTTTGTAAACGTATTTAGCGGCATCTATGTTGAGATGTCGCACATAAAAAATATTATATAAAATAAATAAAAAAAAGATTTATTGAGAATGTTTTGCATTTTTTAGTATTTTTTATTACAGTCGGGAATTAAAAACAAAAATTATAAATACCCTAATGTGAGGCATAGATCACCAGGGTATACGAATCCTGAAAATAACTACAAACTTTCAATCGCTGAAGAATTTCCTTTCATTTGATACCCATATTTACAAAAGGGTAGGTGTACCAAATTTCGATTTTTTTTTGGGAACCACAAGTCGTTCGCGGGAAAACATTATTTCTATGTATTTGAGCGTGAAGTCAATATATATTTGATCAAAAAAGTTTACCTAAGCACGTATACAGTAAAGTTGAACTGTAGATGTAAATTTTATATTTATATTCAAATAAATGGTCAAATCACAGGTCACAATGGACCGATATGCCTAATTTCGTACATACAGGGCTTTTTCAACAGCGACGCTACAAAAGTAGAGCGACAGGGACAGCAAACGACGCTATATTTCCTGCCGCTCTTTTGACATTTCACTTCAGTAAGGTTTGCCAAGATATACGAATTCGGATTTCGGTAGTAAATTTTAATAATTTCGACTCGTTGTTGGCTCGTATATCTTTCCATCATGAAATGGGAAACCTTACTGAAGAGAAATGTCAAAAGAGCGGCAAGAAATATGTCGTCGTTTGCTGTCCCTGTCGCTCTACTTTTGTAGCGTCCCTGTTGAAAAACCCTTGAAAAAACTTTGTAGCGCTGTTATTGAAAAACCCTTTATATAAGTAATCTAAATTTTAAGTTTCATTTATCTAACTCTTCAATTGTTTAAGTAGTAGGGATTTCAACAGACAGACGGACGGAAGGACAGGCAGACGGAAAGACAGACGGACATCGCTAAATCGACTCAGGAGGTCAAACAAGATTTTTTGACCTCCTGATATATTCTGATCAAGAATATATCGTCGTTGTAGAACTAAAAGTCACGAACTACATTTTCAAAATGCAAATTGTTCCTTTACAAAAACCTCTATATATCTTTAAATTTTTGATAGATGAGCTCAATATTATTACCAAATAATAAGAAAATGTGAATCTATCAATTGGTATTTCAACTTTTAAAATATATCCATTACTTTTTGTAATAATTACCAGCAAAGTTGAACTTTAAGATTTTTATAAAAATGTATTTGGTGACTTTTCGACGATATATACTTTTCCCTACCGGAGATGCTTCCTTCTGGGTGTTACAAACGGCGTACCAAACTGAATATACCCTTTCACTCTTAGTGTAGGGTATAAAAAAGTTCACTTAAGCCTGCATAAAGTAAAATTCATCTGTAGATGTAAATTTTATAAGAGGTCTTTGAACATAAGTGATCGGTTCAAAGGTCACAATTGACCGATCAGGCCAATTGTGACCTTTGAGACAGCGTAGACATATAAGTAATCTAAATTGGGAGTTTCATTGCTCTAGCTCTTCTGGTTTTTTTGTAATCGTGATTTCAGCAGACAGGCGGACATCGCTAAATCGACTCAGGAGGTAATGCTGGTGTAGGGTATAAAAATGCGTTAATCAGTTTGTATCCGCTACACCTAATAATTGTTTTTTTTTTGAGATGTTCAATGTATTGAAAAAATATAATTTAATTGGGGTCATAGTTAAAATGTAGCGGTCAGGATAATTAACTTTCAGAAATTCATATTTAGCACAAATTTTCAGGGATTGAATTGCTTATAATTTTGGTATTTTGATTGGGATTTGCAAAATTTTGAAAGAAAACGTCTTAAGCTCGAATCACACAATTGAATAAACAGTCAACTTTTGAATCAATTTTCAGAACAATTTAAATATCAATCGTGTGATTGCCTTATTTTCCATACAAAAATTGGGCAATCGCACGATTGATATTAAAATTATTTGAAAATTGATTCAAAAGTTGACTGTTTATTCAATCGTGTGATTCGAGCTTTAGACTTTTCAAAAATATTAAAAAAAAAACACATAATCCGAGAAGTTATACCAAAGTTATAGGTGATTATATAGTCGAACATTTGTTTAAAAATTTATACTTATAATATGAGGCATTTCATGTCAGATCGGAATGCCAAATGTTGCGAATTTGATTCAAACTTTGTTTATGAGTCTTATAATTTGCGCAAAATATTAGACCTCTTTATGATCCGATTACCAAGTACCAACCAAGAGTCAATAGAGCCTTAATATTTCAAGGTAGTCACATATTCATTGATTTTTTATTATTTACATAGTTACAGTAGGACTAAACCCCAAATGAGGTTTTATTGAAAATTGGATGACCTTCAAGAAAAAATACAATAGTTTTAAAGTTTTATCCCATTAAGCAATTTAGGAACGCTCTAAAATTGTAGTCATAAAGGAGACCAATTTTTGATGATTTTATGAGCCCTCACACTCAGAAGAAAATGTATTATTAAGTACTTTATGGTACGACCATTTATCTTATGGTTCATGTATTAATAGTTTTTTATTTTTAAATCAAAAGTTACCTAATTAATTCAATAGTATTTGAAAAATTCAGTACCATAAATTTAAATATTTCAATATTACTATTTTAAATAGAATAAATACTGTTGTTTTAATAGTTTCCTCCTATAATAATAAACGTGGTGAAAAAAAAACTATAAAAACGAATACAAACAAGTTCGTTATGTATGTCATTCTGCGTGTTTACTCAAAATGGTCGCATGAATTTTTTTGTAATAATCCACATTATTAAATGTGACATTGGTAAGGACTCAATGTATTTAATGTAAATAAATTGTATTTATATATTTATTTATATTTATATTTTTATTTATATTTTTATTTATTACAGAAAATAAATAATACATCGAACTTCTAGTATGGCAACGGACTCAAAAATAACTGCAGACTCAAGTACTACAATCAATTATTGGAAACCAAAGCAAACATTAAATGTGTTGTAACCTTTTGCAGCAAGAAATGTCTTTTTATGTGTGTGTTGTAAAAGTGAATATCAATTTCGACATTTAAATATAATAAATTATACAATAAATTAACTAAAATACATTTTTGTTTTAATAAATTATTAGGAAAATGTAATTCAACTTTACCATAAAATTAATAATACGTATCATTAAATTTGTATAGGTCTTTCTTATTGTAATTAAAATATCACATTATAAAATTTATGGTATAGCCACACATTGTATTATCAGTTTCAATATTACTGAACTAATGGGACGCATCCTATTGAGCAATTTTAATGGTATAAATTATTGTTATTCTATTGAAATACTATCAATTTACCATGATTTTTTTCCGGGTGTATGTTTTGTCGGGTGAATTTTCGACATATTTTGTTATTTTTGTAATAGAGAATTAAAAGTTTGAATTTATTTAATATATTTATGTTTTTATTATTAAAATAAAAGTCTGTATTTTTAATTCAAATGCATTAATAGTGTCAACAATTCATAATTTGACATATATCTGAAATATAATGAAATAGTGCATTCAGTTTAATATGTTTTGTCCGACACTGTACATGAGGCTCATGAATATAACACATTTAGGAATCTTAAAAGAATCAAAATGTTTGCAGGGACAGTTTTTACTGTTGGATTTTCTTGAATTTTGTTTTCAGTATTTTTATACCTTACACTAAGAGTGAAAGGGTATATTCAATTTGGTACGCCGTTTGTAACACCCAGAAGGAAGCATCTCCCGTATGGAAAAGTATATATATTCTTGATCAGCATGACCTCCTTAGTCGATTTAGCTTTTTTGGTCAAATATATATTGACTTCATGCTCAAATACATGGAAATAATGTTTTCACGCGAAACGACTTGTGGTCCCCAAAAAAAAAAATCGAAATTCGGTACACCTACCCATTTGTAAATATGGGTATCAAATGAATGGAAATTCTTCAGCGATTGAAAGTCTGTAGTTATTTTCAGGATTTGTATACCCTGGTGACCTATATACCACTTTGAATGGTAACCACAGGTATTTATAGTCGGGTATTTATAGTCGGCTTAGACCGACTATAAATGTTTTTGGGATTATATTTTGTTATTGTGTTTAACTTTTTGCTTTTCTTTTTGGCTTAGTTTTTGCTAATACTTTTATTATTGATATTGTATTTTTGTGTGTTTTCTTTTGCTACCGTTGGGCATTTGTGCTTTTGCTTTTATTTCTACTATTTTTATTTATTTTTGTTTTTTTGAGTGTTTTGCTTTTGATGCCGTGTTGTTGCCATTATTTTTGCTATTGCATTTTTTTTTTGTTTTTTCTGTTGGTTTCGGATTTTGAAATTACTTTGTGTTTACTTTTTTGTGTTTTTTTTTTTAATATTTTAATATTTGCTTTTAATTTTGGTTTTTTCTATTGTGTTTTTGTTTTGTTTTTATGTTTTTTTTGATACTTTTGTTTTTACTTTTTTTTTGATTTTATGTTTTTTAATTTCTCTACAAAAGGTCGAATCACCACATTTAATGAGAGTGGGATTGGAAAAGTGAGTGTATATAGATTTGAAAACATGGATAATCTGTTCTTGCTGAAAATATATTTGAATCTTTTTTTAAATTTACGATATAGAGATAATTTCAAATCAAGAAATGCTGCAGAAATAATCAAACAGTAGTGGGTGGGTGGGTGTTGTGATTTGGTGTATAAAATTAAAAAAAAAATCGAAATAATCAAGAAATCATTTTAAAGATTTATTAAAATTATAATCATTATCATATTACTTCACAGGACAAATTTTCTGTCCATATTTCCAAACAAAATATTTTTCTATTTCAACCACCACATCACAAGACCCGTCACTGTTTAATTATTTCGGCAGCATTTCTTACCAGTTTAAAATCACTGTGATTGGTAAGAAAATACTGGGTATGAACTGGTCTATCATTCAAAATTAGAAAAAATGGGGTGATGCGTAACGAAATTTTGAGAAAATCTGACAAAGTCAAAATTTATATTTTTATGTTTGTAAATTTCAACTTTACGTACATTTTAAAAATGCAAGAAATCATGGAGTTCGAAGAATTCATATACCATTCGAAAGGTAATTTAATTGTCTAAAATGTCAGTGAAAATATATAAAATTTATAACCAATTTCTTGATTAGATTAGGGCGCAAAATTAGACATTTTTTATTTTATATTTTCTCATTTTTTGAGTCATAGTTTATTGACATCGATGAAAAAAAAAATTACTCCCCTTAAAAAATGTTGTCCCCCTATAAGTAACACTACTTTGAACAAAAAAAAATTGTTTTCCCCATTAAAAAAATTTGGGCCCACTTATAATTTGGCCCACTATATCTAAAAGACATATATACAAGATCAGAATTTACAGCGTTTCCACAATTGTATATATAATTCTACTTCTGTTCAGAATTCTACCCTGTATTTTTGCATTCAAAAATTAAAATAAAAACACATAACAAAAATTTTTATAATATTTGGTTAACTTTTTATTTTATTCCAATTATTTTAAACAATTTAACATAATTTTATAGTACATACATTTTGTTATATTAAATATATTCAAAAATGGTTTAAAGCCGCTACATATTGTATATATTTTTGGGTTTTTTTTTTGTTTTGCTTGACTTTTTTTTTGTATCTAAATTTTAATAATTTGGTCTCCAATTTTTAATTCATAATACAGGCTTTGGTTGAACTATGTTCTCCTGATACTGATAAACATGCCATAGTAGTAGGTAGTTATAATAAGTTTAGTTTATATGTTTCACGCCGCATTAGTGGCAAACAACATTCAAATCTTGACAAAACTGTAATAATTAGTTGAAGTTTTATATGTGGTTTAGTAACGTAATAAGTTTTTTGTTTCTGTTTGCAATAAGTATAATAAATTCGCGTTGTTTTTAATGAGACGCATGCTTACTCATGAATGTAGGGTATTTCATGCACTTTGAAAATATTCGACAACTCATCCAGGAGTGACTCCGAGCGGAAGGCCACACGTATGTCGGGCACATTGGTGCGTGTGATGTCGTTGCCGGCGACGCCCTCGCGTGTATAATTCGGCCCCAGCCAATGTTGCTTCATCTGGGGGGCGGAAAAAAAATATAAAATAAACCCAAAGGTTTAAAATACTGCAATACCTTATGTGGAAAACCGCTCATGGCTACACTGTTGCGCGCCAACTCGCACATGTCGCATGAGCTCAGCTTCCAGACCTGTGCGGCGATGCTGTACTCCTCCATTAAAGGTTCCTGCGATAGCAGAAATTCAATTTTAAACACTAGAAAACACACAGAATTAAAAACACTACCTTTGTAAAGTGAAACTGCAGCGGATCATCTGTGGACAGCGACACAATTAGGCCACGTGCCAAGTACTCCGGCAACGGATTACGATGATAGTTCAAGAAGAGTGAATTATTCGAGAGCGGTGACATGGCGATGCCAATCTGCGCCAAGTAGTACAAATACTGCAAGACGGGCACCTTGCGCAGCAGCAGACCGTGCGAAATATTCTCAGCCATAAGATAACCGCAAACTAAATGCTGCACGGGACCAGCTTCGCCGCAATGTGGTCGCAATACAAAGGTGTTTAGACCACGTTCCCTAAATTTAATATTTATTAATATATGAAGTATGCAGTAACTGTTTAAATAACCTACTTTCTAAACTGATTCAACACCGTCATATTCGCATACATATAGTAGATATAGTAGGCATACGGTGGATTATCCTCGTCGGTCCAATTTTGCGGGGTCTGTATATCGCCATCGAAGAGTGGATTCTCTGGTTTTGATTCATCGTCGACGGAGTCGAGACCAATGACATACTGCAAGAAGCGATGCAGTTCGGGGTGCTCGCTCGGTCGATTGGTGGCCTCGAAGAGCGGCAAGAAAATGTTGTCCAATATTTCTTGGAATGAGTTCATCAGTTTGTTGGACTTGAAGATGTCGCTGTGCGCAGTAAAGAGGGTTTTTCAAATTTTAGTTTTACATTTTAAAAAATGTTTTATATTAAAAATAACTAAAGATATTGATGCATTTTTCATTAATATACATCAATCATCTAATTAATGATTAGTTCATTATTTTGTTAATAATTCATTATTTTGATGAATAATTCATTAATTTGATGAATAATTCATTATTTTGATGAATAATTCATTATTTTGATGAATAATTCATTACATTGATGAATAATTCATTATTTTGATGAATAATTCATTATTTTGATGAATAGTTAATTATTTTGATGAATAATTCATTATTTTGATGAATAATTCATTATTTTGATGAATTAATTCATTATTTTGATGAATAATTCAATATTTTGATGAATTAATTCATTATTTTGATGAATAATTCATTATGTTGATGAATTAATTCATTATTTTGATGAATAATTCATTACATTGATGAATAATTCATTATTTTGATGAATAATTCATTGATGAATAATTCATTATTTTGATGAATAATTCATTGATGAATAATTCATTATTTTGATGAATTAATTCATTATTTTGATGAATAATTCATTATTTTGATGAATTAATTCATTATTTTGATGAATAATTCATTATTTTGTTGAATAATTCATTATTTTGATGAGTTAATTCATTATTTTGATGAATAATTCATTACATTGATGAATAAATCATTATTTTAATGAATAATTTATTATTTTGATAAATAATTCATTATTTTGATGAATAATTCATTATTTTGATGTATAATTCATTATTTTGATAAATAATTCATTATTTTGTTGAATAATTCATTATTTTGATGAATTAATTCATTATTTTGATGAATAATTCAGTATTTTGTTGAATAATTCATTATTTTGATGAATTAATTCATTATTTTGATGAATAATTCATTATTTTGATGAATTAATTCATTAGTTTGATGAATTAATTCATTATTTTGATGAACTATTCATTTTTTTTGATGAACTAATTCATTATTTTGATGAATAATTCATTATGTTGATGAACAATTTATTTTGATGAATAATTAATTATATTGATGAATAATTGATTATTTAGATGAATTAATTCATTGTAATTATTATGGACAGCATCACATTGATAAATTTCTATTCGAAAATTTACAATTTCTAAATAACATTATTGATGTATAATTCGTTATATTGATGAACTAATTCAATATTATGTTCAGCAACATATTAATAAATTGTGCAGTCAAAATTAAAAAATACGTTCTAATTATATTGATGAATAATTCGTTCTTTTAAATTAATCGTCAATATACTGACTGATTTTACTGAATGATAAATTCATCAATTTGATGAACTTTTATTTTTGAACATTGCAACAAATTAATAAATTGTGTGTAAACATTAAACAATACGTTCAAATTATATTGATTAATAATTCGTTATTTTAAATTATTCGTCAATATACTGCATGATATATTCATCAATATGATGAACTTTTATTTTTGAAAATTGTTTTTAATTTTCTTATTAAAAAATGCTTCATTACTATGCAAAATTTCAGTCACATTTGTGCTTCAACATTTGAAACGATTTATTAATATAATCACACTTTGATTGGTGATTAATTCATTAGTATGATGAACTTTTTTGTACATTCTTCGTTATTCTTCTAAACACTTTTAGAACTTGCAAGTTTTTAGTCATATTTGTGCTGTAACATTTGGTTCTGTTCATTAAAGTACATCAATCAGTACTTTAATGAATTTAATGATGCATGTTTAATTCATCAATATAATGAATTCTTTTATAAATTTTGTTTTTATTAATAATTTGATCAAATTTATGAATAGATCATTTGAAAATACATAGTGTTTATAAAAATTTTGAACTACTCTACAATATACTGAATGAATCTTTGAATAAATACTTAATACATCAATATGATGTATATTTTTATTTTTATACTTACAACAAACGCGGTATCTGTATCAACCAGCGTATATTCGTCGAGTAAACATTGTTATCGATGGCCCACAGCGCCAGTTTCTTCCACTCATCGCGCGACTTTCCGTAGATCGAGAGACGCAGTTCAGCATTTTGGTACTTGGACTCTTCCAGATCGAAAGCGACTTCCTGTAGAAATGATTTTTTTTTTTTTTGAATAATTCAATTCAAATATAAAAATTTATAATATTTATAACAGAAACTCTTTAAATTCGCACCTTAATAATTTGCGCAAAGTACTTGCCATCCAAATAGTTGTCTGTCTTGAGAAAGACCTCACGCAGACGTGACTCGCCAATCGGATTATACTTGGCATTGAATTTGTCGAAACGATGAAACGTATTACGATCAGCATGCACGTCCAGCATGTCCACAGTCAGATCGTAAGTGGTTAAATTCATTGATTTGAAGACCTGCGACAGTGTCAGCTGTTCGCCCTTGGTGACAGTGACCACTTCGTTGGAATTCTTTTTGAGCGTCTTCTTGATGAAGCGCAACAAATGCTTTTGATTCATGCAGGAGGCCGCATGAATGTGAGTATCAACCTTGCGTATATTGTAGAAATCGCGATGAGGCACCGCCTTCTGCGAAGCCAATTCGCGCAGCTCATTCAGCAGCACATGCAGCTGATATTTGGAGGATAAATAGCAAAGGCGTCGATAACAGAAGGATTTGCTAAAATTCCAAGATAATTAAAAAGCGAACACTAAAATAATTTGCAATACTTACAGTGGCCCATCGGCAATCATGTTACACATGACCTGCATGTCGTTGACAAAATCTTTTAATTTTGGATAATCGAATGGCATGGTCTCTGCATTTTCATCCTAGAGTGGAAAAATAAATTATTAAAATTTAAGTTATATAAAAACTAAAAGACGCAAAACTCACCGCACTCTTGAAAACATTGAAGACACCATTGACAGCGCGTATGCTGTAGTCTTTGTCCGCCGGAAACTCAACGTCCCACGGGTCGCTGGTGTCGGTTGGTGGATGTATGGGATGATCTACGTGTGGTGTTGTGCATGGTTTTATCAAATGCATTGCATTATTTGGGTGCATTTTTCAATTGCATTTTTTGTTTTGCATATTGCACAAAATAATTATTTGTGGTAGCCAAAAATGGTTTTGTAAGTAAAGAAAATGAAAATTATATATTTTACAAATAATTGAAGTAAATTTTTAAAAAAGAAAGAAATTCAATTTGCAACAAATAAAAATACAAATTAAATTAACAACGTGTTAAAAACTTCTTAAGATTATTTATTGGACACGTGCGGTTTTAGCTCGGTGAGTGGTGGTTTGTAGGTGTTTTGGCAGCTGTGTATTTTCATTCAACATTTGTGCATCCTGTAGTGTGAGGTGTTTTCTGTTGTTTTTATTTGTAGAACTATTAAAGGGTTTCACTTTTTTTGTTGTTTTACAAGGTTTAACTTTAATCCTTATTCTATTGAATGAAGTCTTATAACCACATCATGCATAGTTTAATTAATTGAAGATATTTTTATTGTAATATGGAAATGTCCGTAGATTGGATATAATTTAATTTTTATATATCGAATTGAATTCGTTTTACAGAATATGGATGGATTATATTGAAGAATTGCATTCTAGAACATCAAATTTAAAGCTATGTAAAGCAATTCTGAACAAATTAATTAAAAATTCCTCATCGTTTCTATAACGTTTCGAATTCGTAACGATATCTTTAAATTTAAAAAATATTTTTTTGTTGGATCAATAGACTAATTTTTAATCCCAGATAAACAATTTTAATGTTGTGGACGCTATGGAATGCTTGGTGCACAGCTCCATGAAAGATGATTTCAGGAAAATTAATTTAAATAGTATCAAAATTGAATAAGCTTTTCGAATTCGTTTCGATATCGAAATTGAATAATTTTTTGGATTCGTTTCGATATCGAGATTGAATCAATTTTCGAATTCGTATCGATATCGAGAATTCATACAATATCGTTATCGTTAATGTTATCGAGAACGCTATCATTCTCGAATCTCGTTAACGATAGTCGAAAACGATAACAATGTTCGTTCAAACGATATCGTTTCGAATTTGTTTCGATATCGTTTGGTACGCTGGGTTATTACACTTTTTCTTAAAGGTTATCGGTTTTTCGGCATTTCGATCATTTTTGGAGTTATCGACAAAAGTTGATTTAGAGAAAAAAGATGAATCCACATAGTTGTCCCCAGCTAATGGAAAAATACACTTCAATTGTTAAACATAAATTGAAGAATTATGCTGAGGTTGTCAAAAGAAAGGCTTCAATGTTGCTGAAATTGTACGAATTTTCTACTCTAGTAACGAGGAAATTTTTCAATGACACAAGGGATCTATTAAGAGACATACACGTGATTTTTTTCATAATAACGCAGCACTGAATAAAGTCAGAATATGATCCCGATCAAAAATATCAACCAAATCAACAAAATACAGCAATTTGTGTTTTGATGCAAACTGAAATAGATATAATTTAGTCCACTGTTTCCCAACCTTATGGGGGTAAAAGTTCCAATTCTGGTTTCAAGTCTTTTAAAATAGCGATTTTGGTGTCAAACTAAAATTATTAAGATTCTTATTCCGGTCCCATTTATACATTTTAAAAGTGTTCCGATTCCGGATAATAAATCGGATCCTCGTTCAATTTTATTTTTTACAAATTCCATAAAGAAAATCAATTTTAATTCAATTTGGAATTTTTTTCAATTTTAATTTTTTTTCTATATTTAATTTTCCCAATTTTAAATGGAAAAATCTCAATATTATTTGAAATTTACTCTATGTTAATTGTAAAATCCCAATTTCATTTGGAATAATCTCAATTTAAAATGAAATATCTAAATTTTAATACAAAAATACGTCACGAAATATAATGCGGACATCAGATTTAAAAAATGTTGTATGTTTTTGCACCTAGCCCCACTACAATATTTCAGTATGAAATTGTATATCGATGCTTATATTTCCCTGTATTTTAATTCAATATTTCATAAACAAACTTTAAAAAATATTTCGGTAAATTTTCAATAAGATAAAGTTAAATAAATTTTTTTGAAAATTTTACAATTAAATCCTTGCAAACATATATTTAAAGAAATAATAATAGAGTGAAAAATTACTCTCTTGATACACTTTTAGGTAATACACATTTGTTTTTGATTTTTGAAAAAACTAATATCTGGACACAGATTTTGTTTGCCAATTATCCGTAGAGAAAGGTTCATATTTTATTTTGTGATAAAGTTTGCATCTGCAGCATGTCGAAATCGTGCGATAAATTGCGATATAAAGTACCAAAAACAGCTTTTTTTTCAACATTGACAAATTTTTTGCAAATTTCGACGAGGGAAAGAATCAGGAGCCCGAAATCTACTAGAAATTATAAGTTTAATTTCGTTGGAATCCATAACCCTCCATTTGTAGAACAGTGTAATCAACAGAACTTTATTTTATAATTTCAAAGGGGTCGCAGGAGACATATTGGACATTGAAGTTAAAAATGGGGTCGCGACACCAATAACGTTTGGAACCATTGATTTAGTCAATATTATGATTCGAGCTTCATGGTGCCTGTAAAAGTAACAGAGAAGCCTTTATTTTTTATTCGAGTTTTCTCGTTTGCTTCGTTGAAACAGTAATTAAATTTCCTAACAGATGTCATATCCAACCGAGACAAAATGTCTGGCAGTTATCTGAAATATTTCCGGCAACACATAGATAAATAAAATATTTTGGGAAGTGTATAGCACACTTAGGAAACAAGATGTTTATGAAAGTCCTACTGCCTCCCAATATCCCATAAGTTTCATTAATCTTGCAGCAAAACTATTAATATTTTTAAATATGACATATATGCAGATAGTTACGAGATGTTTGCCACAACAGCAATGAAAATTGAGATATTTGATAGCAGTTGACTGATGGCAAAATTCCCGAGTTCTTGGACATTTGCAGCAAAACTGTTGAGTTATTTTGACATTTGACTACTATAAAAAAGTAAAATGGCGTACTTTTCCTTACGCTATCCATAACAATTAATGAATCCAATGGTGTAAAAAGTGTCAACATTACATTTTAATGGCAGAAGTGAAAATAAAATTTTTCCTGAGATTGAAATTCTTTTGAAAAACTTAATGGCAATTAAAAAAAAAGCTTTCTGAAAAAGGAAATTACTGAGAATTCTTTAGTTTCTTCAATAACACCCACAGTTTTTTTGTTTGCAGTAATTACTGCGGGAAGTAGGCATTCTCATTTGCCCATCTCTAAACTATTCAAACTCTCAACGTGGGATACCCTGGCATTCTGTGGGCAATCATCGCTCCGCCATTATAATCTAAAATAAACAAAAGTATTGAAATTGTCAACACGTGATGGAAAATGTTTATTTTCAGAGTTTACTTTGATGACATCATCGTCGGTCGGACTTGGTTCTTCCGCGAAGAAGTCTCAAGTCGTTGTACAATATTACCTTCGAATGATTTATAAAGACGATGGAGATGTGATGAAAAACCAGGATACTGTTTTAATTTTCGAATAAATAAAAATACATTCGATTCCTTTTATTTCAATTCAATAAAAATTACTCCGCGAATTCTAATAGAGTACCTTTTACAAATATTCATCAACCATCTTCCTATTTGTATGATGTTTAATTGATGATTGTTATAAATAATCGTAAATTTGAATGATATTTGCCAGAAATATTTATCGTATTTGCCGGATGTTTGAGAGATGGTGGTCTCAAAGACGATCAAAATAATTTGTAAATAAGTTGATATTTAAGGCTTGTTTTCTTAGTGCAGGTTGTAAGATGTTGTGGAATTTTAGTGGCAGATTCACTGTATATTTTGGGAACGGGGAGAAAACAGACAGCTTGTGATACACACTCCACCTTTGTCTTGTTGAAATATGTCGAAAAATGTTCCCAAACTATATCAACCCTGCCAAAATTTTTAAATTGTCGATTGTTGATTTGAGGTACCGGCGGGCCAGATTTCTATAAATATTTTCATTATCAATTTCTAATCCAATAAATCATTTTAATGGGTTGACATTTTCAATCAACTTCTATAAAAAAACAATAAAAATTTGAAAATTTTAATACACTTCCAGCAGAAAATATGTAGTCTGATTCTGCCATGCCCTAATAATCCTGAAAAATTCCATTATTGTTATCAAATTCAATCATTAAGTTTTAAATTACTTTTTTCAAAAATACTTTTGGACCTAAAATTACTTCATCAAGAGGAAATATCGTATATTGACATTTTGACACACTGAGCCAACGACTGAATGGTCGTCCAGGACTGAATTCAATCCCCATAGTGCTGTTTATACTATAAACAAAACATACTTTATACTGGTCAGCAGTACAAAAGTGTAAAAGAATTTAAAAGCAGAAAGTGTTATATATTTTAAATGTATTTTAGTATTTTTCAAAAATATATATAATACACATAGTAAGTGCAAGTAACTTTTAAATTAAACATATAATAACAAAAAAATAAAAAACACTTAAAACTAAGAGTTAAATAAGCTTTAAAAAAAAAACAATTACTTACGACCTCATAACATAAAATGAATTGTGTGACAGTCAGATGATTCTTTGAAGTTACTAGGCCCAAAAAAAAATGTTATAAAGTAACCAATACGCTTCGTTTTGTCAAACCTTTTGTATGATTCGCTTGGTTTTATATTTGAGAGCGGTATTTTAAACAGAAACGCGTTTAAAAACTAAAACATATCATCACAATTGACTGTTGTTTTTGACACACGACGTTTTCGACGTTTCGCTGCTGTTTTATTTTACGTTATGAGGACGTTGAACGTGCTAAAAAAACGTTTTTTGTATGTTGTAGAAATTGAAAAAGTGCAACTCAAGCAATTTAAGGCATAACACTCAATAAAGTTCTCAACGTTAAAAAGTGATAAACGCTACACTAACAATTAATTAATAATAAATAAATAAATCTAAAAACAGAAGAAGCATTCAAAATGTACCTGAGGTAACTACGTATAGTAATTTGTTTTGTATGAATGAATGCGGCGGAACGTAATTCAGCATTCAGTCGACAATTCAAAGAACAAAAAAAAAACAAGAATTAAATAAATAAAAGCAGCAAATAAACAACGAATGAACTAAAAAAAAAAACTATATCAACAAAACAATTCAAACAAATTTCAATAGAAAGAAATTAAGTACTAAAAAAAAAAGTTCAACAAAAAGATGATCAACAAAAAATTATAAAATGATTCGCTCGCCGAGAAAAAAAAAACAGAAGCAACGAACGAATTACCTTTTTTGATTGCTAGGCTGGGAAGACTGATCTTTCGGATTAATTCTATAAAAAATACATAACATACAGAAATCAAATAAATAATGTATGAACAAAAAAATTATCAAAATTAAAGAAAACAAAAAAAATAAATTTAAGAAAATGATAAAAGTTTCTTGAACTCAAGTCAAGCTCAGTTCGAATATAAAAACAGTGAGTGAAATAAAAATTAAAATTTTAAAAATACCCATTAAAAACGTCTGGCTTAGTATTTTAATATTATGTAGCATCTAAACACCGAAAACATTAATTTGTATGTACAACGTTGTTTGTGATTGAAAGCTTAGGGTATACATTAGAAACGGACGCAGTGCGACGATTAAAAAAATAGGAAATTCTTCAAAAATTATCAAAAAAAAAATATTAAATTAAACAAAAATCTATATTTGCAGAGGTATGGGTAGAAGAAAAACGTTCCGTTATAAATATCCAAAAAATAAATATAGAGTTAAATTATAGCAAAAAGTGCGTAAAATCCTAGAATATTATAGTATGTTTTCATTATTATCATCTTCTTTGTCACTTACCCGCTATGGTTTTGCGATCCTCGTGTTCGATGTGATTGAAACGATTGCGTTCGTGCACAGTTTTCAGAAAACGCGAAGTGGTTGTCGGAAACGACTGATCCGAGAGTGACATGTAGCGTGCGCGCATTTCCAGCGCCTGTATGAGTAATGTTGAGGCGCGTTCAAGGTCCTCGAGTGGCACGCCGCTAGTGTCCTCGCCCGATATGGAGACGCGCTGAAAATTTGGCACAAAGTCATGTTCATTGATGGAGCTTTGATCCTCCATGGTGGCGGCCTCGCTCAGTTTGTCGCCGAGATTTCTGCAAAATTTTTAAAAGAGATTTGAAATAAATTTTAAATTTGTGATTAGTAAAATGTTTATGATTTTCTTGATAAATAAATAAATAAATAAATAAATAAATAAATAAATGAATAAATAAATGAATAAATGAATAAATTAATAAATGAATAAATGAATAAATGAATAAATGAATAAATGAATAAATGAATAAATGAATAAATGAATAAATGAATAAATGAATAAATGAATAAATGAATAAATGAATAAATGAATAAATGAATAAATGAATAAATGAATAAATGAATAAATGAATAAATGAATAAATGAATAAATGAATAAATGAATAAATGAATAAATGAATAAATGAATAAATGAATAAATGAATAAATGAATAAATTAATAAATTAATAAATTAATAAATGAATAAATGAATAAATGAATAAATGAATAAATTAATAAATTAATAAATTAATAAATGAATAAATGAATATAGGAAAACAGTAGATTTCCTATAAAGTAGATATTTTTAAACGAATCATTGAAATTTCAATTTTAGTATATGATATAATAACCGAATTAGCAATGAAGAGAATCGTATAATTTGGTGGGCGTAACAAATTTTATATTCTGTGTATAGTGTTTGGAACTGTTACTAAAATGATAAGAATTCCGATTTCGAACCTTGAAAGTGTTCAGAAATATTAAGAACTCTTTGATTTTTATTAAAAGGTTGATGAATTTTTATGTATTATCGAATAGGAATAGAAGAAAACATTAAATGGCTTTGTATGCCTAAAATTTAAAATCATTTTTCTGATGTTTAAAATTAACATAATTAAATCAAATATGAGTCGTTTTTATCGATAACCTTTAGTATTTTTCTAATAAAACTAGTATTCCATTACTGTAGAACTTCTGCGATAAATTGGCAAAAAACTGAACCAATTGATTTTCACAGAATTGGTAAATCATACGATTTAAAATTGTTTGAAAATTTCATCAACGATTGGGTGTTTATTGACTCGTGTGATTCGTGCTTTGCACAATTTTTGTTGGGACACATTTCAATTTCCATCGAATTTCTATTTCAGAACATGCCTAAGACGAACATATTTAAACAGGAACCTTCAATTGAAATTCAAATGCTGAACAACAAAAAATACATAATTTAAAGGATTAAATTTGTTTAAAATACGTTGTTTTTGTATTGAAAACTTGAGTTCTGTAATAACTAAAAACAACTTTGTACTTGAATTAAATTGTTATTTGATTTTGTTAAAAAATTGGAACCTTTTCAAAATGCAAACAATATTTTAAATGAATAATAAATAAAGATATAACAAAAGAAATAAATTAAATTAAAATTAGTTGATTGGAGTAATTTGTTATTTATTGTTGTTGTTGTTTTGTTTACCTACGTGTCTGTTTAAAATGATATGAATCATTTACAAAAGACATGTTGCGACCAATATGCGTCGTGTTCTAATGGCGAATGTTTAATTTATGGCTCGAATAGGTCACGTTTACTGCAACAAGAAACAAAGCGGTAACAATTATCCTTAGAGAATAAAAAATGAGTAAGACAGACCTTTTGGTCAGCAAGAGGTTTTGCAAATTAGTTCAAAGATAATCGCAATCAAAAGAGAAGCTTTTGATATGGAGACTATAATGGTGACATGCAAATTGCGTAAATTTGAGACGAGTCAAAGACAATCGTATGAGGAGGTTACTATGCGTGTTGGCCTGTAAAACGCGTCAATAGAAAGAAAATAAATGAATGACCCAATGGCGTGCAGCACGCAAAACGGAACAGTACAGTCGACGAGGGTCATTTTATTATAGCATTTTTGAAAATTAAATATATATTTTTTTATAGAATGAGCACGCTTATTGATGCACCACACCATTTATAAAAAAAACATTTTGTTATAAAGCACAAAATTCACGTTTTAATTGAATAATATAATCGATTTGCCAACTATTTATGCAACTATTTTCGCACTTTATACAAATTTGAAATAAATGTAACGTTGCGAAGCGTCGCGACGACGGTAGGCCTTCAAATGCCGTTGAAATTTTAAAACTAAAACCTAAACTGAAAACTAACAAACAACGAAATAACTAACGAAGAAAGCGCAATATAAGATTTAAACAGTCAAATGACTATAGTCGGTCGTTTGGTGCTTTTTAAGTCAATTTTAATTTATTAAAAAAATATATATATTTCATATTTTAAAATGGATTTTCCTTAAGCTATAATAGTACAAAGAACTTATTAAGTTGGTCACTTATTATTTAATATCATGTACAAGTATTTTGTATTTAATCAAATAATTCTTAACTTTGTATTTTTTTAATAATACACCCAGAAAAAAAATCTCTCAAATCCCATTCAAATTGGTCAATAGGACAATTATTGATTTAATAGTATACAAATAATAAATATTTTCATACAAACTCAAATAAATTTTATAGTATTTTGTAGTATTTAATAGGATTCACCGATTGAGTTAATAGTTTATCGGACAAATATCCTATTGACTAATTTTAATAGTAAAAACTATTAATTTTATGGTATGTTTTTTCTCAGTGTAGTATTCAATGTTATTTACCGTTTTAAAAAATGATTCATCGTACTTACAAATTTTAATAATGAAAAAATATTAATTCTATAGTATTCTTTTCTAAGTGTATATTTAATTATATTGGCGCATAATTATAGACAAATTAAAGCCAACTTTAAATTTAAAATCAGTTTGTTTATTCTATACAAAATTGGGCAAAAAGGTCGAATTTATTTTTAAAGTCGACTTTAAATTATTTATGAATTCAATTTAATAGTAAAAACGATTGAAACAACTCAAAAAAACTAATTTTGCTAGGTTTATTTTGCTAGGTTCATGATCGAGTACTTATTATTGTATTTATTACCTAGCCAGTTACATTAACAACAAGTATTGGCTTAATAGGGTGAAACTCAGAACAGACAGTTATTGATTTAATAGTATAAAAAACAATATATAGGGGAATCTGGGGTTAAGTAGGAAAGGTTTTGATATGCCTTCAAAAAAAATACATTTAAATATATTTTTAAATTCTTTTAACACGTTGACGGACAGTTGCGTCTATAGCCGTCAAGTTCAAGTTCACTATGTGACATGACGGCAATAGCCGTCCAATACGAAACGATCGTTTTTAGACACTGCGGCTGTAGCAGCACAAATGTGCATTTACCAGCGTACAGGAAACATCATATTGCTGCAAGAATTGCATATCAAAACCTGCACTGTGTCCTGCACCATGCTTTGAAACATGGCATACCGAAAATAATGTATAATAATTATAAAATTATAATAAATTTATTTGTCATATATTTATTTTTGTTTGATCATGAACTAACATTTCGTGTAAAACTCCCAAAAATACTTTGTTGCTCACAAAAAATTGCTTATTTCAGTCATTAAACCTGTCATTTACGTTTTTAAATTTTTGCTGTTATAGCCGCCATCGTCCCATTACATAGTGTCTAGAGTCCGCTGGCGCCATGACGGTTGTAGCCGCAACCTAATTAAAGGTGCTGAATTAATCAAAATTAAGTGTATTTAAGCAGAAAGAGTAAAACTATACTTCTAATATTCTAAAAATTACAAAAACATATAGTGTCAATTTTCGAATTTCACTTGTTTCTACTGTCCGTCAACGTGTTAAAGAGTCAATTACAAAGAGTGGTTCGTGATCTAACTTTTTGCATTAACAGAATCCTGGGGTTAAGTGGGAAATGTTGAAACTTTTACAAACAGGCAAATAATTTGTTATTTATGTATTTTTTGTCTTTTAATTGTTTTTTTGGGCGTTTTTTTCAAAACAGCTCATTTTCGGACCACTTGAAAAACCCTAGGGTAAAGTGGGAATTGTTAAAACTTTTACAAACAGGCAAATAATTTGTTATTTATGTATTTTTCATATTTATTTGCAACATAAACAATATAAATACATACAGAATATATAAAAAATAAATAAATTAAAGAACAAAAAAATTATGGTAATGAATTTCCAAAGTATTTAAGGTGAAATTTTGTTCATTTAATAATACTAATATTTATTTTTGTCACAAGAAAAAGGAAAAATCGTTAATTTTTATAGAAAAATAATCAAAATGATGCCTGAAAAAATGTAGGGCGCAAAAAAAAGCTCGTTAAAACACAGCGACGTCACTGCGTGTGGTGCGGCGGCGGCGTCTGTCACATGCAGCGACACTTAAATGACGGACAACCGACTGTCGGTGGATCTGTCTGTCGTCGCAATGTACGCCGTGGTGTCAGCGCTTAGTTGCCACAAAAGGTGAACAAAACGCAGCAACAACAAAAACAGTATTAAACAAAAATAATAAAAAAAGAAGACTCATAATAAAACGGACGACGACATGGCATGTGTCACAAATGAATTGTTAACTAATTTACCTGACATTCAGTTGCCGTTGTATTTGCAATTTCTTTTCAATCTGCTCAATGGGAAATTGTGGTACTTCGTAGGGTGCCGAAATCTCATTGGGCAACACATCGCCGCTGCTACTGCTGCTATCGTCGCCACCGCCGGGCGGCACCGGCGTCTTAACACGTTGGGCGCTATTGAGCGAAGATGTTGGAGAATCGCTGCCTGTAATTAGAAAATAAGATTTAAATTAAAAATTTCTACATAATATGAATTTTTGAAACATTTAAAATATTTGCAATTAGCACAAAATGATGCACAAAAAGTTGATAATACACAGAACAATATGAGGAGTAACGATTTGCTAGAAATAAAGCCTATTTTTAATCCCTACGTATTTCTGCATAATCTTCATCTGGTTCTTCCTGCGGCGTTGCATCGCAACTGCTGTCGTAACTATCGTCGTCGCCTTCATCGTCCTGCGACTGCTGCTGCGGTGTCCCTCCAATGCTAAACTTTTTCAGGTCGTACAGTAGACGACGTGCTGAATCCATGCGATTGAAATGCATCTTTTTGTCTGGGAGCTACGAAGTACGAGATGCAGTTTAAGTAGTAGCTCGGTTGCTACTGTGAGTTGTGGTGCCAATCAAGGGCATCGCCGCCGCCTGTTTCGAATATTTTGATTTTTGCTATATTTTTATAATGCAGGTTTTTACTTCTTAATTTAAAATGTTCACAAAAAATTCATTTTTTACTAAAAACAAAAATAAAATCATTTTTTTACCAAAAAATAAAATTTTAACTCAAAAATTATTTTTTTAACTACAAATTCAATTTTTAACTAAAAATTCAATTTTTCACAAAAAATTTAATTTTACACTAGAAATTCCATTTTTCACTAAAAAATTCAATTTTTCACTAAAAAAAAATCCAATTTTCACTAAAAATTACAATTTTCACTAAACATTCAATTTTTCAAAATTCCAATTTTCACTAAAATTCCAATTTTCACTAAAAATTCAATTTTTCACTAAAAATTCAATTTTTCACTAAAAAATTCAATTTTTCACTAAAAATTCAATTTTCATTAAAAATTCCAATTTTCACTAAAAATTCCAATTTTCACTAAAAATTCCAATTTTCACTAAAAATTCCAATTTTCACTAAAAATTCCAATTTTTCACTAAAAATTCAATTTTTCACTAAAAATTCAATTTTCATTAAAAATTCCAATTTTCACTAAAAATTCCAATTTTCACTAAAAATTCCAATTTTCACTAAAAATTCCAATTTTCACTAAAAATTCCAATTTTCACTAAAAATTCCAATTTTCACTAAAAATTCAATTTTTCACTAAAAATTAAATTTTTCACTAAAAATTCAATTTTCATTAAAAATTCCAATTTTCATTAAAAATTCCAATTTTCACTAAAAATTCCAATTTTCACTAAAAATTCCAATTTTCACTAAAAATTCCAATTTTCACTAAAAATTCCAATTTTCACTAAAAATTCCAATTTTCACTAAAAATTCAATTTTTCACTAAAAATTCAATTTTTCACTAAAAATTCCAATTTTCACAAAAAATTCCAATTTTCACTAAAAATTCCAATTTTCACTAAAAATTCCAATTTTCACTAAAAATTCCAATTTTCACTAAAAATTCAATTTTTCACTAAAAATTTAATTAAAATTCAATTTTAATTCAATTTTCACTAAAAAGTTTAATTTTTCACTAAAAATTTAATTTTTCACTAAAATTCCAATTTTCACTAAAAATTCCAATTTTCACTAAAAATTCCAATTTTCACTAAAAATTCCAATTTTCACTAAAAATTCCAATTTTCACTAAAAATTCAATTTTTCACTAAAAATTCAATTTTTCACTAAAAATTCAATTTGCATTAAAAATTCCAATTTTCACTAAAAATTCCAATTTTCACTAAAAATTCCAATTTTCCCTAAAAATTCCAATTTTCACTAAAAATTCCAATTTTCACTAAAAATTCCAATTTTCACTAAAAATTCAATTTTTCACTAAAAATTCCAATTTTCACTAAAAATTCCAATTTTCACTAAAAATTCCAATTTTCACTAAAAATTCCAATTTTTACTAAAAATTCCAATTTTCACTAAAAATTCCAATTTTCACTAAAAATTCCAATTTTCACTAAAAATTCAATTTTTCACTAAAAATTCCAATTTTCACTAAAAATTCCAATTTTCACTAAAAATTCCAATTTTCACTAAAAATTCCAATTTTCACTAAAAATTCCAATTTTCACTAAAAATTCAATTTTTCACTAAAAATTAAATTTTTCACTAAAAATTCAATTTTCATTAAAAATTCCAATTTTCACTAAAAATTCCAATTTTCACTAAAAATTCCAATTTTCACTAAAAATTCCAATTTTCACTAAAAATTCAATTTTTCACTAAAAATTAAATTTTTCACTAAAAATTCAATTTTCATTAAAAATTCCAATTTTCATTAAAAATTCCAATTTTCACTAAAAATTCCAATTTTCACTAAAAATTCCAATTTTCACTAAAAATTCCAATTTTCACTAAAAATTCCAATTTTCACTAAAAATTCCAATTTTCACTAAAAATTCCAATTTTCACTAAAAATTCAATTTTTCACTAAAAATTCAATTTTTCACTAAAAATTCCAATTTTCACAAAAAATTCCAATTTTCACTAAAAATTCCAATTTTCACTAAAAATTCAATTTTTCACTAAAAATTTAATTAAAATTCAATTTTAATTCAATTTTCACTAAAAAGTTTAATTTTTCACTAAAAATTTAATTTTTCACTAAAATTCAATTTTTAACTAAAAATTCAAATTTTCACTAAAAATTCAATTTTTCACTAAAAATTCAATTTGTCACTAAAAATTCAAATTTTCACTAAAAATTTCGCAAAAAAATATAAAGGAAATTCACATGAAATCTTTTGAAATTAAATGTTTCAATATAGCAAAGTTGAGCTGCATCTTAAAAATATCAAAAAAAAAATCTTATCAATTCAAAATGCAATTGAACTCTATGCACAGACAGAAGACGTATGGAAAATAAGCCAGTGATAACGAACGATGAGCCTTTTCAGCAAATAAATAAAAATGTATTTTTGTTTTTATTAATTTTTAGCACATGGTAGAGAACGAACGAACAACTAGTAAAGAAGGTGCATTTTAGTGCTACAGTTGACATTTAAATGTATGAGAAACACACACGCAACAGTCAGTACTATGTAGTTAGTTCTACATTTTGCTATCACACAATCAGCGCTGATTGTGTAATATAGGCGGCGCACAAATTAGTCACTTCAAAATGAAACAAACAGACAGACAGCAAAAACTTACAACAACTACAACCGCTCAACTTACAGCAAACATCTTCTTGTATAGGTGATTTGGGTGGTGGTTTTGCATCGGACACTTTGTAGGAGGAGACACCTTGAACCTCAACGATAGAGTCCAGTGAATCGGATGAAATTAAAACACCGCGCGAACTCATTGCGTTGTAGAAGATGCGTTGCGTGCGATTTTAATGTGTTCTAGAAAAAGTTTTCTCCTTTTTTCTTTGTTTATTTTTATTTATTTGTTTTGATTATATTATATGTTGTTGACGTTGTTTTGTATGGCAATTTGAAATATGTTTATTTGTCTGTCTTTGGGTATTTTTTTTTTTAATTTTATTTGAAACCTATGCAGCTGATATCACTTCAAGTAACTTCACACGACTATTCAACTTGTAGAGTGCACACAAAGTATTTTTGGAAAATTTTCGTACAATTCACACCTAACGTAATGCGCGTTGATTTTGCTTTTAGCTAATCTTTCTTTATTTTTGTTTTGTTTTTAAATATAAAATTGTCCACTTCTTCTTCTACTACGTCGTCGTCTTTTGTTTGTTCTTTATTTTTAGCAAGCGGTGGCGTTTGTTTACAAATAATAAATATGACGAGAGAGAGTTAAATAATAGATAAAAATTCATAGTCGCCGTTTTATTTATGGAATGGGTTTTTTTTACCTTACCGGATAAGCGGCAAGTGACATTTTTACGTTTTAATGCAAGACAAAGTTAGATTTTAATAATCTTTAAAGCCAACAATAAATAAGCGGTAACGTTATGTTTTAGAAAAAAAAAGCGAAATTAATAAAAAAAAAATAATAATTCGGAAAATTTCTAAAAATCAAAAATTTGTTGCGACAACCAACTTATTTGCTGCTCGTACTACATTTTTCTTATAACCGACAAACTAAATGGTTCTAGTATAAAACAGAAGACATATTAAACAATTTGGTTTGTGTCTATGATATTAATTGCTTAATGTTCAAAATGTTTCTTATTACCAAAAACTAAAAGGTTTTTGCATAAACTAAACGAAATATTGAACAATTTGGTTTGTGTTTATGATAGTAATTGCTGTGTAGCTACCAAATCTGGCGGTTTCATCAACAAACTAGTTAACATTTCGTTTTAAACGATAAATATTGGAAATTATAAATAACAGTTACTCGTTTACCTATGGTAGGGGGGTTTATCTTGGCGTATAATTGAAGATAAAGTTAAATTAAAGAAAATCTCAAGCCAAAATGTTTCTTATTACCAAAAACTAAAAGGTTTTTGCATAAACTAAACGAAATAAACAATTTAATGTGTGTCTTTAAAAGTATTTACTGTGTGTTGGCTAGCGAATCTAGAGAAATGTAGACCATTTACAAATGTAATTCAGAAAGATCAATTGAAATTCAGAAATTCCATTTGAAATTCAAAATACTTCAGAAATTCCAAATGGAATTTCTGTATTTCAATTGATGTCTTTTGAATTTCAAATGGAATTTCTGAATTTCAATTGATGTATTTTGAATTTCAAATGGAATTTCTGAATTTCAATTGATGTGTTTTGAATTTCAAATGGAATTTCTGAATTTCAATTGATGTCTTTTGAATTTTAAATGAAATTTCTGAATTTCAATTGGTGTCTTTTGAATTTCAAATGGAATTTCTGAATTTTAATTGGTGTCTTTTGAATTTCAAATGGAATTTCTGAATTTCAATTGATGTGTTTTGAATTTCAAATGGAATTTCTGAATTTTAATTGATGTGTTTTGAATTTCAAATGGAACTTTTGAATTTTAATTGATGTGTTTTGAATTTCAAATGGAATTTCTGAATTTCAATTGATGTCTTTTGAATTTTAAATGAAATTTCTGAATTTCAATTGGTGTCTTTTGAATTTCAAATGGAATTTCTGAATTTTAATTGGTGCCTTTTGAATTTCAAATGGAATTTCCGAATTTCAAGTTGTCTTTTAAATTTCAAATGAAATTTCTGAATTTCAATTGATGTCTTTTGAATGTTAAATGGAATATCTGAATTTCAATTGATGTCTTTTGAATTTCAAATGGAATTTCTGAATTTTAATTGGTGTGTTTTGAATTTCAAATGAAATTTCTGAATTTTAAATGATGTCTTTTGAATTTCAAATGGTATTTCTGAATTTTAATTGGTGTGTTTTGAATTTCAAATGAAATTTCTGAATTTTAAATGATGTCTTTTGAATTTCAAATGGTATTTCTGAATTTCAATTGGTGTCTTTTGAATTTCAAATGGAATTTCTGAATTTCAATTGATGTCTTTTGAATTTCAAATGGAATTTCTGAATTTCAATTGATGTCTTTTGAATTTCAAATGGAATTTCTGAATTTTAATTGGTGTCTTTTGAATTTAAAATGGAGTTTCTGAATATCAATTGATATGTTTTGAATTTCAAATGGAATTTCTGAATTTCAATTGGTGTCTTTTGAATTTCAAATGGAATATCTGTATTTAAATTGGTGTCTTTTGAATTTCAAATGGAATTTCTGAATTTCAGTTGATGTCTTTTGAATTTAAAATGGAGTTTCTGAATATCAATTGATGTGTTTTGAATTTCAAATGGAATTTCTGAATTTCAATTGATGTCTTTTGAAGTTCAATTGGTCTATTTTAATTTTAACAGTAGGAATTTTGATTATTATAAAAAAAAACTTTACTTTCTTTCAAACTCATGCCAAAACAAAAAAAAAAGTATTTTCTCTGTGTGTATTTTTTTACTACGCCACTGCGCATTAGTCAGACAATTTTTGAAAACAACAAAATTGCATTTATGGCATTTCAAATAAATTATTTCTGTGAAAAGACTATAACAACTTTTCTAATACATAATTAAAAGTAATTTCTATGCCTTCGCAAACAAAATACCAAAAAGTAGAACATTTGATAAAGGTCATAAACAAGCCCTAGTTTATCTACAATACAGTATTAGATTAAATAGTATGTTTTATTATAGGCAACAGCATTTAATTGTAAATCAGTATAGCTAAAGTGTTGTTAGAATGATTTATAATATTTATATTTAGTCGTAGAATTCTAACTACAAATTTTATCAAATGCCTATTTTCCAATATACAATTTCTATGTTTAAAAGTAATAATTAAAAAAGTATTTAAAATATTTTGAAATATAAGATGACATTTGAAAGATTCTGAAATTAGTTTTAAATTGACTTTTAAATTATTAACCCTTCTACACAAATTGCAAATATACCCCTTCTATTCAAATTGGGTCAAATTGACCCACTCATTGCCATAAATATATAATTTGATATGAAATCATCGATTTATTTGATTAAATTAATTTACCTTCAATCATTTGAAACAAAAATGAATAAAAACAAGAATTAAAAATATATATTTTGTACACGAATATTTTGAAATAGCTAAAATGGTGATTTTTCCAGAAAATTTGGGTCATTTTGAACCATTTTGTGCAGAAGGGTTAAAATCATATAGAAATATATGTTAAACAAACATATATTTCTAATTTTGATTTTAATTTAAATAATTTTGATTTTAAAATGTGGTAGATGAGTTTTACTTCTTCATCGATGATATAAATAAAACATTTTTCCAATGTGCCTCAGACTGTACTGATTTTTACTGCTTATTCTGTTTGTATTTCCTAACGAATAATGTTTTTCTGAAAATTGCAATTTGAAGTTAACGCACACTTTCCAGCCAGAATAAAACAAAAATGAAAAACTTTACAAAATTAGTTTGCCTAAAAATTTCTAACATTTGACTTTAAATTGAATTGGCTAATTTTAATATAAAAAAAAAGAGCGCAATATTTCAGTTTGTTTTCCAGATATTGGGATCTAAACTAAGACAATTTTTAAAATTTTATTTTTTGTATTTAGATTTAATAAAAAAAAGATAAAATAGTTAATAAAACTAGTAAAAATGCCAACAATTCTAAAATTAAACAAAAATCATTTATTATTTCTTAAATCGAAAATGTCGCTCAATTAATTACAACTGTCTGTCTGTCTGTCGCCGCAACGCAATTATCCGTTTTCGACCAATAGTTATTTGAAATTGTTGTTAATCACTTTGTTATTAATGCGACTGACTCTTCAATTCTGCATGTCAACCAACCACACACACATTGCATTTGGCAAAAGTTCAAAATTCTCTAAATGCGACGTAATCGATTTCGTGTAGCGTAATAGGAAAAATTATTTGTTTCAAAGATTACAAATTAATAAACTTTTGATATATTTTTTAAATTTTCATTTAAATGTTTTTTTTTAATAAATGTTCTCAATTTACAACACTCGCCTATATTTTAATTATATATTTATTATAAACTCATATTACACATGTAGTTGTTTATAAACTTTTTAAATATTTATGCATTATTTTATATTTTATTTATATCACAAAACGTTCTAAATATTTATTAATATAATTTAGTCAAAATTTAAATTTATAGAATGTTGTTTCTTTGCCTTTAAATGTTACAAATGCACTGAATTTGCAGAAAACTAAAAACATTAATACGAATAGCGGGCGAATTGAAACAAAGAGAAATATCATGATAAAAGTAATATTTGTTTTTTATTTACTTTGTTACACTCTACAGCGGGTCTTGGTAATTGCAGCAGTAACAAAAAATACTGTAAATTGTTGTAATTTAATTATTATGTATAGTAGTTGTAGAAGTAAAACTCACCAAATACATTTGTTTCAAACATTTATTTTCCAAGTTCATTGATTTATATAATACAAGCTAGTTGTTCAATTTTAAACGTTTAAATACCATTCGAAAGTTTAACATATTGTCATTAGTTTAAGCCGAATAGTTTATGCGGATCTTATCAATTAGAAAACGTCGCATATAAAATGAATTTTGTAAATCTATTATTAAAATTTATAAAATACTAGCTGGACCCGTTCACAGCGTTGCCCGTGATAAGTTTTTGTAAATGCAAAATTATATCTTTTTAAATTACGGCCCTTTTGCCTTTTTTAGTGCCTACGTCGCCCGCTCACGTGCCACTCCCTTTGTCCAATCCCGTTCAATTTCTACGTGAAGATTACAATGTTTAATATGATCATTTGTTTCGATTTTTACAACTCTGCTCATAGTAGATCAGGATTTATAGCAATTTTAATGTTTTGTCTGAATGAAAGGTGTCACGCCCGTTGTCCAATCCCGCCCATATTCTACGTGACGATTGGAATTTTAAATATGAACATTTGGTTCGATTTTTATAACTCTACACTTAATAAGTCAGGAGTTATACCAATTTAAATGTTTTGGTTATATGGAAAGTGCCACGCCCCGTGGTCCAATCCCGCCCACATTCTACGTGGCCATTGGAGTTTTAAATATGAACATTTGATTCGATTTTAATAATTCTACTCTTAGTATGTCAGGAGTTATAGGAATTTTAATGTTTTGGTTATATGGGAGGTTCGACGCCCCGTGGTTCAATCCCACCCACATTCTACGTGGCTATTGGAATTTAAAATATGAACATTTGGTTCGATTTTTATAACTCTACTCTTAGTATGTCAGGATTTATAGCAACTTTAATGTTTCGGTTATATGGGAGGTGCCACGCCCCGTGGTCCAATCCCGTCCACATTCTACGTTTATATTGGAGTTTTAAATATGAACATTTGGTTCGATTTTTATAACTCTACTCTTTGAATACCAGGAGTTATAGGAATTTTAAAGTTTTGGTTATATGGGAGGTGCCACGCCTCTTGGTCCAATCCCGCTCACATTTGGAAAAATGATAAACAATCACAATATACATCATTGGGCTAAATTTCATGACTGCGGCTATCTTAAGTACACAGATATTTGCATTTAAAAATTCAAGCTTGCCACGCCCATTTTTATGGCACACCTTAGTGCGCGCCTACGTCGGGAGATGAACACCCTGTCCAAATTTCATGTTCCTAAGCCTAAGGGTTGATCGATCAGTCAGTCAGTCAATCAGGACTTGTTCTTTTATATATATAGATAGTTGATGACTTTTACAGCTACAACGACGATCAGTGTTCTCATTCTACTCCTATCGGAGTAGATCTACTCCATTTGATTTGTACTTTAAAATGTACTCCTCTACTCCGGTAGCAGCATTTTTTACTCTATTCTCATAATTGTCTACTTTCTTTTACTAAAATCTAATCCCTTTTGCTTAAATTTTTAATTGGATAAGAACAATTTCTTGCGGCCTAAATAAATTGTCAATATTATAATTTTAATAATAACTATGATCAATTATCTGTAAAATAAATGTAATATTTTTGCCATGGTTTTTAATTGCAGATGTTATAATTAAATATACGTTTGTATCAACTTTTATAAATAAAACTTGAATTTCATTGGATGTTCCAGATACAGCACAACTCTAGAATAGACCACCCTGTATCAGTGATGAAAAGTTCGATACAATTGTACTGTTTTCAGTACATTTACATCTCAATAGTACGTACATACTACGGAGACATTTTCGGTATAATTTATCTGGCAAAGAAAATTTGATTTTAATGACCCAAGCAACTCCTAAACTATTATTCAGATTATGAAAACTGCAGTATAAACCTATGGGAAAATATTATGAATCGGTTCTAGTTCTGTCCCTTTATATGAAACTAATCGGCAACTTAAACCTTTAGATATATCACTGAACTGATTTTCAACGTCATGCAGACCTTTAGACCTCTTCCTATGACAATGCCATGTTGTAGCTACAATTTTATCAAAATTGATACGGGCCTGTGGTCAGTATCCAGCATTATTGCATTTTTATTTGAAAGCTTGATAAAATCTCTACAAATATTACATTTTTTATATTTTCTATCATAACTACAAAGCAAATGAAAATTGACAAATTGATATTAATGATATATTGTAAACGTAAGTCGTCGGAAGGACAAGACACAATCAGAAATAAATTCCATAAAATCCCATTAAAATATGTACAATTATATAATATTGAAATACAAAAAAATCAGTACATTTTATTCCAATTTGGTACTATTTTCTTATTAATTCAGTACTAATTATAAAAACATAAATATCTACACTGCCCTGTATACTTCAACATTATAGAAAATTCATAAAATCAGCATTGAATAAAAATGTAAAAATTAGCATATGTATTATTTTTATACCCTACACCTATGAGGTACAGGGTATATTAACTTTGTGCATATATTGTAACGCCCCTTAGGAGGCGTCTCCAGTATGTAAAAGTATATATATTCTTGATCAGCATCACTACCCGAGTCCGTTTAGCCATGTCCGTCTGTCTGTCCGTCTTGCTGTCCAAATACAGAATAACTTCAGAAATACTGATCAGAATGCGATGAAATTTCGTCTCAATATATTTTAGCCAAAAATAGGAACTGAGTTTGAAAATGAGCCAAATCGGTCAACGGACACGTCCACCTCCCATACAAGTCACTTTTATATAACTCTTTCGGAACTAATAACTCGAAAAGTATTCAAGGTATAGTTATAAAATTTAAAACATATTGTTAGAATTCAACTATAAATATGTGGTCCAAAAATGGGCGTGATCCGCCCACTTTTTTTTTCATTATTTCCCGGGTTTTCATAGTGGAATTTTGATCCGTAAATTATTAAAATCAAATCTATGAAATATTAGCCTTTCAAAATTTTAAATATAGGCGTGGTCCGCCCAATTATATTTTTCAATTTTTTTTTAGTTGTTTATACTTTTATATACATTTTTTAATTTATTTTTTAATATTCTGAGAGTGGGGAGGTTCAGCATAATTAAAAACTTTAAAATTAAGGTATGAAATTAAATATCCCACATTAATATCCCCACCAAAGGTGTAGGGTATTCCATAGTCGGGCCCGACCGACTATAAAAATCCGCCCCATGTGACCGAACTTACCCATGTGACCTAACTTTCCCAACTCGTTTAAATCTAATTCACATGCACTAATGCATATTTCTACTCCGTTTCCATCAAATTTACTCCTAAATTTAATTTTCTACTCTTTTTACATCAAATCTACTTCATTTTGCAATATAATCAATTCTACTCCCATTTACTCATTTCTACTCCCGAAAATGTTCAAATCTACTCCTTTTGCATTGGCGAAAAGAGTAAACACTGACGACGATATTATAAAATTGCAACATTTAATTTTCATTTAAAGAATAAATATCGAATTATAACACTTATAGAAATATATGTCAAAAATTGTTTTAATATCGCATTCTTACTACTTCATCACACCAACTATCACAATTTCGTCACTTCAAAATTTACCATGTGATCTAACCTTCCGTACTGGTTTTATTTTATTTTTGATCGATGATGGTATGATTTAAAAATTAATTTGAACATGGTATTTAATTAAAGTACATTAAATTTGAATTCATAAACTTAGAAAATGTATTTTGGAAACAATTTAATTAATTGAGGATTGCCAATGTTATATATTGTTATATATTCTTCTCCAGTACTAATGCCAATAGCGTTTATTTGACGATAAATAGAAAAATAACCACTATTAATAAAATATGTAAATTATATGTGTTGTTTATAAATTATTTTGACATTTTATGATAATTGAAATTTTGTTGATTTGCGCAATTAGCGCGTATTTGTTTAGACGACTTTTTCAATAATTATTTTATTTATTTTTTTCATTTTTATTTGTTTGTTTTAATATCGCATAATGGAATTAAGTATTAAGCGAATCAAAAATTGAATTATAAAAACATTTTTTTTCTACGTATTATAAATGCTATTAATATAATAGACAGCCGCATAATTTTGTACTTATAAAATATTTACTGCAGCATTTCTAATTTGATTACACAGTGCAACAAATATACACATTTTTCATCTTTCGATTTAATAACGATTATAGCATTTAAAGTCAAATATAGTGTTATGGCATTTGAGAATAGAATGAAAAATATTTGATTTGAAACTGATTACAGATTTGCGGTTTTTAATAAAACTGTATATTATAAATTGACGTTTTTTTTACTTTGACACACAACGTTTTTCTATAACACTTTTAATACAAATAACGTAAGGCGTGTATACGAGAAAACTACCAGTAGCTCGTTTCTGTATTTGTTTTCGATCGCAGTTGTCGATTACTATTGTCGATTTGACGTCATAATGACGTCATTTTCATGTTTAATGTTTCTGTAAAATATTGAACGTTTGAATCGTTTCATTTTGACATGTTCCAATTTCACACATCACTGTTTCTACAAATAAATCGAATCGTTTTGAAACGATTGTATTTCTCACTAGCTTTTGACTTTGTGAGAAGAAGCCTCTCGACTTTAAAAATGATTGATATTTGACTGGAAAATACATTATTTTTTGAATTTTCATAAACTAAAGCGCAGAGATATGGCTTAAAAAGCTGATGCAGCAAAAACAGACGTGTGGGCAAGAGACAATTCCAAATATACTAGAAAAGAACACTGTGTTGTTTGGGAGACAGTTGCAAGTGAATTGAATGCCATGGGAGGTGCAACTTACACTCGTTTCCATAAATGACGAGACTTTCACAATAGGTAATTTGCAGCATCTTTGGTGAGCCGAAATAACTTCATAAATCGCGAATCGGAAATAAGAAATGGGCCCGCCGAATCCCTTAACCGATGCCTCTTAAAACGCATCATATTGAATACGAATTTAATTGCGTATTGTTTTATACATAATTTTTATAAAATTTGCTTTAAATATTTTGTAAATAACTGAAAAAACAGATGTCAATTGTTCAAATTTCACAAGTTTATTTTCGATTTTTGTGCCAGTTTCAAATCAGACCGTTTTTAAACGATTACTTCGTACAGAAACAGTAAATATCGCACAATCGACAATAATGGAACGAAACGCTGTGACGTCACAGAAAACGACAATTTGTCGAATATGTTACAGAAACGAGCTACAGAGATCTCTTTGGCAAAAAGGTTGCCCGTACAAAATTCTACAAAAACATAATCGAAATTTAAAAAGTGTTTAACAAATTTAGCAATAATATTCAAATAGTTTATGCATATGTTATTCATACGGATAACAGGTAAATATTAAAAAAAAGATGAATAACTTTGTAAAATTTTATGACGAAAATAAGACGAAAATTCGTCATTTTTGATCAATTTTAACAAGTCTGATGTATTTAAAGAAATATAGCTATTATTAAAGCAGTGATTATACATCCGGATAACATATAAACCGTAAAAAACAAATTGGATAATTTATAAAAAGTTGCTTTAATTACAAAAAAAAAAAAAAAACTATATATCGGTATTGCTTTGGATTAGTTATAACTAGGGCTCGCTTAATATGGATATGAATAAGAATTTTTGGGAAAAAATCCATATAAATCAATATTTTTGATAAAAACGGACTCATATGTGTCAATTTCGACAAATATCCACTTCTATTTTGACACTTTCAATCATATTTGGTGTGCAATTGATAAAATCAAACAATCTTACTGCAGGAAACCATATCTGGATATCAGTACAGGACACAATAGACCCAGGAGAAGGTCACAATATAGTTTTCGCTGACCATGCCCACTTTTACGACCATTTTTATTTTTGGTGTATAATTCCGATTCATAGCAAAACTACTGAACATACTTTTCTGAAAATTTGCTTTACTATGATATAAAGTACATTGAGTATTCTAAACTATAAATAAACAAGATTGGGAAAAGGGAAGTGGCATCTCCCATAGAACCCAAAAATTCAGAACGCTATATCTCAGCCCTAATGATATCGATTTCAACTAAACTTTAAAATTGGATGTTACTCATCTTACTTAATCTCACCACATCAAAACTCACCACACATAAACTCATCACACCTAAACTCACCACACCTAAACTCACCACACTAAATTCATCACACTAAAACGCACCAAACTAAAACTCACCATTCGTACATATTTGCATAATAAATATTTATTTAAAAAGCAAAATAAGAAAATTAAGACTATGTTAAAAATAAAATCTATGGTTATAAATTCGGATAATAGGAAATTTGTTAAAATCAATTCGGATAACTTGATAAAAGTTGTATTATTCAATTTCCGTTAAAATACAACTAATTAACACCACAGATACATTTAAAAATTTAAATAATTTCGAGTTGTGTCACTTTTTCCCAATATCAGTATGCAATACGTAGGCAGCAGACCATTGCTGCTGCTGGTGCCGCCGCTTTTCTGCGATGTCAACAGATTGTGCTTAAAATATAAAATTTTAAAAGAAACTCATGGAAAGTTGACTGCACTTTGGCTAAATAAATGAAAAACATTTTTGCATTTACACTAAAAATCAAGCTAAATCTGCGCAAAATTATTTATGAGATGTCAGCAAAATTTCTCAATTTTTCTGTTTGCAATAAATATATAAAATTCGAAATATCTATTTGTAAAATTAGTCATCGTTCTATGCGTTTCGGTGGTGTTCTATGTGGCGCTGCGTAGATTGGCCCACACTACTGGGCCACAACACAAACGAACAACAAAGGGACTCGAGAGAGCATATGACCCCATAGTTGACCCCTTGCACCCACCCCCACAAGACGAAGACTTCACTCGTTTACCTGCTTTTGTTTTGCCCTCTTCGTGTCCCAGATGCATGTCCATCTCCATGTCGACATCAAAGCCAAAACTGCGAAATCCTTTCGCACTCAATGCGTCCGCATAGTTCTGCATTGTGCCTTCCTTGCTTCGCAACAACAACAACAACCACAGCTAGTTGGCCAACAATTTCAATATACAAATCCAACAAAAGAAAGATTTCACAATATGGAGAAGCTCACTTGTCTCTCCAGTTCTTCAATACGCAATTTTTTGTAATTTAATAATTTAACAATTGCAATTTAACAGTTTCAATTAATGGATACCAAAATATATATAAACGTTTTACACAAAATTTTGCTAATTTTTATTTATTTATTTTTTTTTAAATTTTGCAATAACAAAATTACAAAACAAAAGTTGTGTTGTGTGCGTGTTGACAGATTAAAATGAACTGAAATTTGTTGCTTCGAAAAATCGGATTGGACCTTCGAAAAATGTATTTTTTGGGCTGGCAACATTTAAAAATTCAAACAACTGCGAACAGTGTTTCTCTTTTATAAAATAAAAATGTATTAAAAACGTAAGATGTAATGTATTAAAAACGTAAAAAAAAGTACTTTTGTTAGAAATTATTTAGTTTTCTAAATTTAAATAACTATCCCAAGAAACATTTTAACGTAGCTCCGTAAACAAAACGGAATCACAATTCCGTTTGTAACGGTACGTTTACGGTATGTACAAGACGGAATCGTCGATACTTGAATGAAAACGGAAAATTTACGGCATGTGGAAATATTTCACTCCGTTCATATGCCGTTTGTTCTCCGTATTTCGAATATTCCGTTTTCATCCCGTTTTCACTCCGTAGTGACGTATACGTTTATAATCCGTTTGCGACGGTGTACACCGTTTGCACTCCGTTTAATACGGACAGCATATGCCGTTTTTAAGCCGTTTTCTTTCCGGTATTTATTCATTTATAATTTTTAGTTCAGTTCGTGTCATTACAAGATGTGCAGCTAAAGTGTAAGTATACTATGGCTATAGCCATCAACATAAATATGATTGACATTTTAACATTAATTAAATTTATTTAACTTTTTAACGCTAGCAATTGAAATGGTGACGGAGGAAAAGCTCAAAACGATGTGGCTTCTTTCTGTCTGCTTTGCCATCGAAGAAACTACAAAATTTGGATTTATAATTTTCTGCAGATGGATGCCTTTGCATAAGCATCGTCTGTGGGAAGCGACATAATTAATTTTCGCAAGTCTGGTCGAAGGTGGAGCATATAAGCAAGGAGCTGCTGCTTGCAATCTTCTTGAAATTCCGATTATTCGGAATGCTGTGGCGGCGACTTGCAGCGGCTCAAATGTGGAGTTGTATTGCCTCACGAAATACGCAGCACATTTGATATTTGAAACAGAAATTAAATATCAACAAACGTAAGTCAAATTGACATTTAAAATCATAGTGGCCAGACTGTTGTACATTTTACATTTGTTCCTTGGTTGCCATTATATGGTATATTTCCCACATGGAATTTTTGGGAAAGGTGTAATTTTGTTATACAATATTAATTGGGGGGAATTTTATTTTTAATTGTTTTGATTGTTGGATAATAACTATTTTTATAGTAAGTTTTGATGTTATTTATGTTATATTCTTTACCCCATTTTTTACCCAGTTATTTTTTTATTTCATTTATTAAAAATTTTCATAATATTGATTATTTTTTTATTTATTTACAGATACTTATATCAAGAAATTCAAATATGCACAGCAAATCAACGGACACATTTTAATAGTTCAACGCAACAGATCTGAAGAAGCTATTTTTATTATATTTGTACTTAAATTTTAATTATATTATATTCATTTTTTTTAAATATTTTATTGTTCATATTTTTCCGTAATAATTTTTAATTTGTTTTAAAATCCTATTTTAATTAGAAATAAATGTCTTATAAAATTAAAACTTACGTTATTGAATTTATTCTGTCAATTAAAATTAGCAGTAAATTAATAAATATGACAATCCGTAATTTTCAAAAATTACGGCATAAAAACGTACTGTATACGGTACGTTTTTCAATTCACTCAACTCCGTTTAATAACAAAAATACGGACCATATACGGAACAGAAACGTAACGTCGACTACGGAGCTCACTCCGTTTTATTTTAAAAATACGGTACGTTAACGGTGCGTCGATACTGTATGAAAAACGGTTTCGAACTCCGTTTTCGATGTCACGTTTTATCCGTTCTCTGTACCGTATACGGCTCCGTAATACGGTACGTTTACGGAGTCTGATTCCGTATTACTATGCCGTTAACGGTAAGTATACGTTACGTTTTGTTTCTTGGGTATTACAAAATTTTAAGGTAAGAAGAAAATATATCAATTTTCTTGCACTGATCTAAACGTCCGTTTTTCTCAGTGTCCTTCGGGTTGTTCACAATCTGGTATTTAAATGTTGATAGAAAAAGACCGGAGCTCACGACGATTTTTCAAGTTAAACCAAATTAATAAAATCTGTATCATATTAAATAAATATTTTATTAACTTTTAAATATTTTTTAAACGCGGTGAAGTAAAAAGTTCTTCAGTTTCTAAGCAAGTATTCGAAAATACCCAAAAATTAGTTATAAATAAACTAAAATTATTAATAATCATAAATATTTTCATTAATTTCACATCACGATTTTTGAGGCGTAACATTAACATTTTGCGAATATTACTAATGTATACTGTTCTATTTTATGCGGCTGACAAGAATTTTCTTGATATAAAATTAAGCTACATTTATGCTGTAACAATTAAATATTTTTTTAAAATGAGAAAATCATTAAGGAATTAAGTCGGTAAATTTGTATTTTATTTTATGAAAATTTAGTCACACAAAATATTTATCTAACTATATTATTGCAATGTCGACAACCATTAAATAAGTTATATAAATACGACACCTTTTTCGAAAACCCACACGTGTCAATATGCTTACGAAAAACGGCACATTAAAAAAATGTTTCATTAAAACAAGCATAAGTTTAATTTAACCACGAAAAGAAGTACTAAATTGTTTCAGCCACGATTAGAATCTCATTCTCTATTTTTCCACGAACAGAAGTATAACTTTATCTTTCCTACGAATAGAAGCACATTTATATTTTATTATAATATGTTATATATGTATTTTTGATGCAGATATCCCGATATACATTTTTGAGGTTAAGATGTGGGTTCTGCCAAATCCCAAAGGAACAAATTTTTGTCTTTAAAAATGTCTAATGACGCAATTGAGTTCTGGTCAAATCCCAATGAAACAAATTTTTCCAAAAAAAAATTTCATTGACTTGGTTCTGGTTGGTTCTGGCCAAATCCCAAAAGAAGAAGTTTGTGCCAAAAATATGTCCATTGATGCAAGTGAGTTTTGACCAAATCCCAAAGAAACAAAATTTTCGAACTAAGTTTGCTCTTGTGCACAAAACCGTCTTGGCTTATTGATAGATGTGCTTTTAATCGTAGCTAAATGTAAAAGGGCTTCTTTTCGTGGCGAAAAAACATATATGCTTCTTTTTTTGGATATATCAAAAATGTGACTGTTTTCGTAGGGAAACTCAACTTGTGCTGTTTTTCGTAATTACGAAAAGAAGCACAAAAGAAGAACAAATTGAAACGTGTGGATTTTCGTGGACAATAGATGTTGATGAATATCAAAAACTGCCATTCGAGAGGTTCTCATGAAATAATACCAATATTGCACTTATCGATTATAAATTACCAGATAGTTAACAATTTTTAAAAACCAATAATTTAAAATTTTTAAATATACTTGATATGTTTAAACTGTAAATATTAAAATCTTTTTGGTTGAATCCTCTAATTTGAATATCTAAAAATAATATATATTAATAACTGGAATTTCCCAGACATATTAATGTACTTTAAAATATGTAGGTATATTTCAAGTTTCTAGGCAATCACAAAGGATTATCACAATTTTCGATAAACCAACAATTTGAAGACTCATTCATAACTACGTATGTACTATGTGCATATTTAACAACCAATTGAAGTTATAATCAAACAGGTGGGTATAGAGATAAGCAACTTAGTCGTCCACTAATAAAATCTTTTATTGTGTCAAAGCACACCTGTCACCACGGCCTTTAGTAAAATTTTTAAAAAATATCGTTTTGATCTCAAAACCACAAACTGTTTTAGTATTTGTATGAAATGTACTTAGTAATTTCGCAAACTGATAATATTATTAAAAGAAAAAAAAAATACCCAAGTGATGTAGATTGTAGGCACCATAAATCTATAGTCGATAAACAACGCATTCTTATATGCCGTACAGCAAGCGCCATAATCTCATTCTAAATCTCATTTGTAGTGTTTGGCACATATCAACATGTTTAATCGTTCACGAAACTATCGACATTTCAAAAATATTAAAGTATTATGATTGCTAAAGTTTTTGGTATAAATTCTCTGGAATTATAATTTATGACTCGATTATGGTTTTTCATAATCATACAGAACATAATTTCTATTTACAACAAACTATTAAGTTAACTAAACGATTATGTTACAAATGAAAGCACAAGCTTAATATACTCTTTATCTATTCGGAATCAAACCTTAACATTGCTAATAATAATACTAATTCCGTTGAATCCGCAGGTGTTTTACTAATCGCCGAAAATCAAATCTTATCGGTTTTAGACGAATTGATTACAAATAGCACGTTATACCAGTACATAGCATAGGAGTTGTATAGTCGCATTGAATAGGTTCAGTTTTAATTTGAACGTCCCCGAAGGACGTTGTAGTCGCGTTACTACAAATCGTATCGTTTGCAGATATATATTTTTGAATATAAAAGATTAAATACTCTATACAAATGCAATAAAAAAAAAGTGAGATTTGAATCGTATATTCGTTAGTGATTCACGTTTTTGAACCCCGTATATTTTAATTTTATTTTCTATAAATAGTGGCTACAAAATCTGTGATATCTGTTTTAAGTTGCATAGTTCTTATATTATTTTGCACACAATATGCTGCTGGTGACTGTATATGGTATGGACAAAGTCATCAGGAAGGACCGCATTGGAAAAACAAATGGTATAATGGCCCAGCACAGGCTTTAAATAATGCAGATGCAGAAGCGCTGTTCGCGAGACGATGCCCTAATCTATACAAGGAATATAAAGGAAATGATCCTGACGGTAATAACCTCAGTTCTATAATCTTTTGAATACTTACAACTTAAAACGTGTTAAACTCAGAAAACAGTTTCCTAATATTAAGAAAATTTTAGCTTGAAACATTCCTCAGAATATTCGTAATTTCGTAATTTTGAATTCTTTAAAAAAGATAAAATTAAATGTGTGTCAACATTTTCTTAATAATAGCCATGTATACTATACGTTTCGATATCGTTATCAGATCAATGCGAGATACAGCAGAATTCTCACGACATCGGGCACTTTCTCGCAGCTATATTTGACCTTCATGAGACATTTTACGAAAGCGAATCGATATCAAACAGATTTATAATCAAAATTCGAGATTGATTCGAAAAATAATACAACATCGATGTAATAAATGTTTGAATGTCGTATCTTCTTTAAACGGTTAAACGTACGAGAATGTTTAAACTTTAGAAGCGATAAAACTACGAGATCAAACTTGTTTTTATCAAAGTTAGTTCGAGAAAGCTCGATGCATCAAAGGTCTGTGACACATGGCCGACTGGAAGAAAACTGTTTTCTGCGTATAACTACTTTGAAACCCTTTATTACATAATTCTGCCCTATCTTTTATAGCACCACTTGAACTTTGTTGTGATGCGAATCAAATATACACCATGGATACTGGCATGAGCCAGGCCGATGGCGTCTATTCGCGTTGTCCGACATGCGTCTTCAACATTGGTCTCAGCATTTGTGCCATGACTTGTGCCAAGGATCATGACAGATTTTTGGTGGCACACAATGGCACAATCGAAGGACAGTCGGATGCGTACGTGTTGGGTATTGACTTTAGAATCGATGATCTTTTTGCCGAAAAAGTCTATGACAGTTGTGCCGATATACAGCATTCCCAAACCGGACGTCCTGCCATGGATCTGGGTTGTGCGCCCTATAATGCCAAGACGTGTGATCACCGAAAATGGTACAATTTCATGGGTGATGTTGAAGTCAATGAATATGTACCATTTCCCATAAACTATATTTTCCTTGACTCTTCCTCGGGAGAAGAGCGTCTGGGTGATGTTGAGAATGCCTTGTACTGCTCACAGGCCTATGAGAATTCATATGCCTGCTCTTGCGTGGATTGTCACAAAAAGTGTCTGAGTGGCAGCGAGCCAGCTGCACCGGATGAGAGTTTTCTCATAGCAGGCCTTTATGGTGTAACGTTTATTATTGGCTTGGTTTTGGGTGCTTTGATTATTGTGCTTATATTTTGTGGTTCCTTCAACATATGTCGCCCACGTATGAAGTTGCCGGCACTGTGTGGTGGCTATGGCGGTGTAAATACCATGTTGTATAAAGGCTTCCGTGCATGGGGTAGATTTTGTGCCAAGCATCCGGTACTTGTGCTTGCGATATGTTCATGGCTGATTGTTGGTCTTGCATTTGGCATACGTTATATGTCTGTGACAACAGATCCGGTGGAGCTATGGGCTGGTGATGAGAGTCAGACACGTTTGGAAAAGGAGTATTTTGACTCGCATTTCGGTCCGTTTTATCGCACCAATCAACTGTTTATTAAGCCACGAAACCATGAAAACGTACGTTAATTTAAATTATGATTTAAAAATAAACTCACTAACAATTTATCCCATCAGTTTACACATACAACCGTGGACGGTGAAATTACGTTTGGCCCCGCGTATGAAAAGAATTTCCTCACGGAAGTCTTTAAGCTACAAGAAGCAATACAAGAAATAGGCATGGACGATAATGCTGGTTTGGATAAAATCTGTTTTGCTCCCATGTTGTTACCAGGCGAAAATCCCACCATCGATAGCTGTGTGATACAGTCAATTTATGGTTACTTTGACAATGACATGTACCGTTTTAATAGCGAGTATGATCAGGATGGTTATACAATAAACTATCTGAATCATCTGGAGGATTGTTTGAGGTGTGTATCATGCTATGGAAAATGTGTGACATTTTACTATTTTTTGAATCATTTTGCAGAGTTCCCATGTTGGAGGATTGTTTTGGCCCCTATGGTGGTCCCATTGAGCCTGGTATTTCTGTTGGTGGCATGCCTAAAGTTGATGCTGGTGACGAGCCCGATTATCTCTTGGCTACTGGTTTAGTGATTACATTTTTGGGTAAAAATCAAAACAACGAGGCGTTGTTGATGCCTAACTTGGAATGGGAAAAGAAATTCATTGACTTCATGAAGAATTACACCAACGAACACCTAGACATTGCCTACTCTGCGGAGCGTTCGATACAGGATGCCATCATTGAGTTATCCGAAAGCGAGGTATCCACGGTGCTTATAAGTTACATGGTAATGTTCATTTACATAGCATTTGCACTGGGCAAAATACGTAGTTGCAAATCGTTTTTGCGTGAGTCAAAAATAGTTTTGGCCATTGGTGGCATCTTTATTGTGCTGGTGTCCGTGGCATGCAGTTTGGGCTTTTGGGGTTACATGGATGTGACCACCACTATGTTGGCCATCGAAGTTATACCGTTTTTGGTGCTAGCTGTTGGTGTGGATAATATTTTCATCATGGTGCATACTTATCATCGTTTGGATCGCTCTCAGTTCGACAGCGTAGCCGATGCAATTGGCGAGGCCATCGGACAGGTTGGTCCATCAATTCTACAAACTGCAGGATCAGAGTTTGCGTGTTTCGGCATTGGTAATTGCGTCGATTTATATTTGATAATAGCCGATTTAAATGTTTATTTACTTTAAGGTTCCATATCCGATATGCCTGCCGTAAAGACTTTTGCCATGTACGCTGCTGTTGCTATTTTCCTTGATTTCCTCTTTCAAATCACTGCATTCGTGGCGCTTATGAGTTTGGATGAGCGACGCTATGAATCAGGACGTCTCGATCTATTCTGCTGTGTGCCACTAAAAAAACCGGATAATCTTGAGGAAGCACGTGATGTAGGCTTTTTGGAAAGACTCTTTACGAATTTCTATACGCCTTTTCTGTTGTCCAAGTAAGGCTTAAGCGTTGTTCATAACTTTTAGGCATTTTTAAAACTGTTTCTTTTTTTGCAGACCTGTCAAAGTAGTGGTGCTTGTTGTCTTCACTGTCATCAGTTGTCTCTCGCTAATGGTAGTACCCTCCATTGAACTAGGTCTAGATCAAGAGATGTCTATGCCACAAGATTCACATGTTGTCAAGTACTTCCGTTACATGGACGATTTGCTATCTATGGGTGCACCGGTGTATTGGGTAATTAAACCGGGCTTGGAATATACAAAGCGCGAACATCAGAATCTGATTTGTGGAGGCGTCGAGTGCAACGAGGATTCAATGTCCGTGCAGCTGTACACGCAGTCACGTTTTCCCAATATGTAAGTATGACAAATTTCGAAACTATGACAGATAACTCATAAAGCTATATATTTCTTCGAACAGCACCTATTTGGCACGATCTGCATCTTCCTGGATCGATGATTATGTCGACTGGCTGCGCATCACTGACTGCTGCAAAGTAAATATAACGGACGGCACATTTTGTCCCAGCAGTAAGTTTAAAATCTCTTTTTCTTTTTTGCATCTTGCTTACAATTTTAAAATTCCGAAGATTCCAAGGACGACAACTGCATTGCTTGTACACGTAGCTTTACGGAGGATGGACTGCGTCCAGACGAGGAAACCTTCAAGAAATACGTACCATTCTTCTTGTCCGATTTACCCGATGCAGAATGCGCTAAAGCTGGCCGTGCCTCATATGCAGATGTAAATTATACTTATTGTTAAATGTAAATTTATTTTTGAACATTCCTTCTTTTAGGCCGTTATCTATACGATCGATGAAAATGGCGCTAGTGAAATTCTGGACACTTACTTCATGCAATACTCTACAACCTCAACGACGTCCATACAATTTTACTCTGCTCTGCGCGAGGCACGTCGTGTGGCCGCCGAACTCAACAACATGTTTGCTGAGAACGATGTCGATGTAACCATCTTTCCATACTGTGTCTTCTTCATATTCTACGAACAATATCTGACCATTTGGGAGGACACACTCTTCTCGTTGGGCATTTCATTGTCGGCCATATTTTGTGTGACATTTCTCATCACTGGTTTCGATATTATATCAGCGCTGATGGTGCTTTTCATGGTCTTTTTGATTCTCATCAATATGGGTGGCATGATGTGGGCCTGGGGCATTACGTTGAACGCAATTGCGCTGGTGAATCTTGTCGTCTGTGTGGGCATTGGTGTGGAGTTCGTATCGCACATCATACGCTCGTACAAGAACAATGAGGGTACAACGCAGGAGCGTGCCAGCAAATCGTTGTCCGTGACCGGCAGTAGTGTGCTCTCCGGCATTACACTGACCAAATTTGCGGGTATCATAGTGTTGGGTTTCTCCAATTCGAAAATCTTTCAGGTCTTCTATTTCCGCATGTATCTGGGTATTGTGCTAATTGGCGCGCTGCATGGACTCGTGCTGTTGCCGGTGCTGTTGAGTCTATTTGGTCCACTGCAGAATTCAAAGCGAAAAAACGAAGAGGAGGAATAGGAATTTTAAAAAATAAAACACTGTAGTTTTTAAGTAGTTTCTAAGACGATTTTGCACTGTATTCATTAAAATAGATATTAAGAAGTTAGTTACTCGTAGTTATAAGATGATGAGTCGGTCGACACTAGAGGTTTCCGGAACATTCGGTTTTCGGAATGCAAAAGAATTTCTTCGCAAACACTTGATTGGAACCTCTAGTCGATGCAATATGTACATAAAAATAAACCAACTTAAATATAACTTCTAAAACAAATATGCTATAGTTGTGGTTATTGCGGTTGTGGTTGCGTGTTCTAGGATCGCGTGTCGCACGAGCGTTGTTTGGCAAATACTTCATAAATGCAGCTATTTTTGAGTTTAACCGAAAATTGGGTCACAAATTGTTGCTCTTTCTCTGTGCGCCCCGAATTAACTCAAAAAGAAACTCAGCCCATTAAAGCTCCGACGTTCGGTATGACATTCCGCCTGCAGTTTTTCACCATAAATGGTCATGTCACAGCGTAGTTTCGGCGCGCTTATAAAATTCATTTGGCGCACTTGCTCGAATTCTAACTGCGGCGGACACCAGCCGATGACCTGACTCTCACGCTGTGGCCATGTCGGCATTCCGGCATTGGATCTACGCTCTACTGTCAGCTGATATTTGTCCAATGTTGCTGGCGCTGCATCACAATACTTTGAGTAGAATTTATCCGCAATGCAGTGAACTATGAAAGAATTAAATGGGAGCGTAAAAAATAGAAAGTGTTTCAGAAATAAAAGTCACTGACTTTTAGTGGCGACACCAAACTGCGTCATCACATGCACATGTTTGTTCTGCTTCTCGATGAGCTCTTTCTCCACGTGAAATGGCAGCGCTGGACGTATGCGGTGTATTGGTTTTTTGTTGTTATTCGTTGACACACCTGTTGCGTCCACAGGAACAACAGCCATGACGTCGTTTAGCGTCGTCGCAGTGTTGTGCAAAGCTGTGACTATCGGCAGCGACTAAAGCTAGAGCTCATTTTCAGACGACAGACTGCCGCATACTGTGTGTGTCGTAGCACATTCCATAAAAAAAACCGTTACATGATGTGACATTAAAAAGTCAACGAACAACGACATGCACCGATATTAAGATAGTTTTTGGCCTTAATTTATTTGTTCTATTATTGTGGTTTATTGATTGTTTTGGTTTGGAAAGAGTTGGAAATGGCGTGGATTATGTTTTATTTATACTTGATGGGGTGTGCTTTGCATTTAATCAGTCTACTTAAAACATCTAAGAATAGATATATTTAACTGATTGAGCTTGAACCAATTGTCATTAAATCAAGAATTGATAGCCATAACAGTTTTGATTTTAGGTTTCTCAATAGTTACGGTTTTCTGGCAACCGATATTAAAGGTTACATTTCAGAACATGTTACGTTATTAGAAGAAATTGCCGCAAGCAAGAACAACTTTGGCAAAATCTTGAGTTGATGCAATTTTTGCTTTTGGTTCTTTCTACAATGCGCATAATTCTTATTGTGTTCATTGGAGAAGAAAAACTTAAGCGACCTGAAATGTAGAATCTGCAGAGAATGGCATATCGCTGCCTCTGAAGCAGCTGTACGATCTTCCACTTGTATGCATTTTGCCAATTGTATGTTGCTTTATTTTGTTGGTAAAAAACCCAAAACCCAATTTGTACCGACTGGACCTTGAGCATGTCAAGACAATATCTTGAAAGAATTTTTGTAATTCATATATTCGGGTATCTACGGGCAGAAGTGAGCGGGCATTGCAACGCAGAAGTAAGTGGGGATTCAAGTGTTGCATTATGAAGAAATTCCGTGAAATTTAAATCTCTATTTAAAAGTTTAATTATTTCAGAATGGTTTTAACGAATTATGTTTATTGCTTATTTTTTTTTAAATTACTAAGGGCCGTTTTCACAATGTTCGGTTACGTTAAAATGTATCTGTAGGTTTGTTAACTGCAGATAGCCTAACTTTCAGAATAAAGTTTCCGTTAAATATTTTCGTTTTCACCAACAAAAATTATTTAACTTCCGGTTAAAACGATATTGTAATAGATTTTCTGTCATAACTGTCAACTAATTGACATAAATAAATTAATTCGAATTTAATTTTTCAAATTCAAAAATTTCATGAAATTGTGAATTTGTTTGTCGTCATATTTGGATATTGCGACGACAGAATTGCAATCGCAATAGACCGTTTTTCTAATATTTCTATTGCCATTTACCTTATGATATTTTGCGACATTGCATTTTGGTATTTCGGGAACAATTTTATGTAAAAAATTTTTCAATGGATTGTCAAAATCTGCCGGTTATAAATATAACGGAAACGTGTTCTATCGGTTAAAGTATCTGCCGGTTAAAGAAAATTTAAATAACAAACAGATATAACAAATGATTGTGAAAACGAATTTTGCGCCAACTACCGGTTAGAGTGGAAGTTAATATTTAACTAGATATTGTGAAAACGGTCCTAAGAGATAAAAATTTTATCATTTTAAATAATTATCCCTTTATAATTTTTGCTATTCTTGCAAAATTGCTGATTAAACTAAATTTTGTCGGTAATGCAGCGTTGGACTTTTCAATTTAACAGACTAAATTGAACTAAACTGGATGACAGCAAACAGCCATATCGTCAATGTCATGCCAAAAGGGCGAATGTGCATTTTCAAAAAACAAATTTTAAAGTTTGAAGTGCTTTAAAAATTAACACAATTTATATTTTTTTCAATTTTTTTGGTTATTTTGGTTAATTCGGCAATTATTAGAACGTATATAAAATATCTTTAAATTTGGACAACTTACTGAATTATAAATATGGATTTTGTGAGACTATATCCTGACCAAAACGAAAATATTTTTGTATTTTATGCTATAACTTTTTATTAGCGCAAGATAAAATAGTAATGTAGAGGCATTAATTGTTTGCTTTTAAAGCACCTATCGATCTGCATCATTAATTAAAAATATTTTGTCAAACATTAATTTGCCATTTGTTATTTGAAGAAAAAAATGTTTGGCAAAATATTTTTAAATAATAATGCCAATCGATAGGTGCTTTGAAAACAAACAATAAATACCTTTACACCAATATTTTATTTTGCACCAATAAAAAATTATAGAAAAAAAAACGAAGAAATTGGAAAAATTGAAAATCGTGTCATGCCAAAAGGGCGAATATTTTCATTTTTTTGCTATTTAATAGTACAAGAGAAAATAGTGATGTAAAGGAAATTATTGTTTGTTTTCAACTATCGATCTGCATCATTAATTATAAAAATAATGCAATGCGACAACAACAATTGACAAGCATAAAGTTGGTGCAATTTTTGCATGTTTTGCCTGGTTGTTTTGTGCTTGTACTAAATTCGTATTTAGTTCATTGCACAAAATGATCTTATAGGCTTTGCTATGCAGAAGACCGCTGATGAGAAAGCTTGGCAGCTTCCGAAACAGCTGTACGGTCAGCCAACAACTTTTAGTTTTTGTCAATTGTTGTTTGTTTCAATCCCCAGTACATAGCACTTTGTATCGGCAAGACCTTGAGCCCGCAAAAACAATATTTTTGCAATAAAAATCGCCAAAAATTTTCCTGCAAATAACAAATGGCAAATTTATGTTTGACAATTAATTAATGATGTATGCAGATCGATAGGTGCTTTGCAAACAAACAATAAATGCCTTTACACCACTATTTTATCTCATATCAATAAAAAGTTATGGCAAAAAAACGAAAAGATTCGCTCTTTTGGCATGACAAGATTTTCAATTTTTCAAATTCGCCCTTTTGGTTATGTCTTTTGTGGCTAGAAATATCCAACAAAATGACACGCGATTTTGGCACAGCATACTTGAGGATAAACTACATTCAAAAATTTAACTGCAAGATAGAAATAACACGTTTTTTATTATGAGAAATTTTGATACGAGAAACACGAATCCGAAGTCTATTTGTCGATTTTTTGTTTTGTTTAGACACCAAGTCGTACTGCTGGAAAGTACTTTTTAACATGTTTTAATTTTGACTAAAAAATAACAAATAATGTTCGCGTCTGTTTTCAAGAAAAAAAAATCACGTAGCTTCCAAACGAATCCCCAACGAACAAATTTTTTGCGACGACTGTAGGTCGTCTACGATAATCAATAAAAATAATAAAATAAAAAATATTAAATAATGTTACCTTTACAACGACGTTATATGTATTAATTGGCATATAGAATGTTCGACGTTACTTTAGGATATATCGTTGAATGCAGCTTTGAATACAGCTTTGTAGTTGACCAACGTAATGAAGATGTTCCTGATATTTTTCTTTTTTTTTTTAATTTCGCAGCATATTTAGGTTTTTTTTTTATAAAGCATTTCTTTAATTAGTCATTTCTATTATAATTAAATCTAATAGTTTTATATTCTGAAAATAGTCTTTTTCTTTGTACAACATTTTCTTCTTATTTATGTCGTCAACAAACGTTGTTTAACACAACTTATTTAATAACATGCTGTCATAAATTTACGTTACTATTAAAAACTTTACTAAATTTTAGCTATTTTACATAAATTACACGCAGACGCGGAATGATTTCTTTGTTTTGTTGTTGTATCTACATCAGTCATAAAAACATTAAGTGAGTATCATAGTCCACTAGGGATAAAATTCGCGAAAAGCAAATCTGCTGATAAAAGACTGCGCCGGGCAGGAGAAGATCGAATAGTTTTGCGGCTGTTGCGCATATTTGCTAAGCGAGATGCGCGTCTTCTCCAACAACAGCTTCTCGTCGAATTTCGTGCGCAGTGTTGATTTTGTGGTGCGCAAAATGCTTTGCACCAATTGCGACCAAATCGATGACTCTGCATCGTCGTCGGATTTATGTTGCGGCGTTGTTGGTGCTTGTGACGCCGCTGCAATGTCTGTAGTTTCGGGCGCTGCTGCAGCAACAGCAGCCGTCTCTTTACTAGTTTCAGATGTTGATGATGACGTTGACGATTGCAGCGCTGCACTGCCGTCTTTGGCCACCACCGATTGCAATTTTTGAAATGTCTGCAACAGTCTTTTCTTAAATTTGAGTACACGCTGTAAATTTTCAAAAATATTATGCTCCGCCACAGCATGCGCATCCATGGCATTTGCAGCGCGCAACGCCATAATTTCCTCATCACTGAGCAGCGCTTTAAAACTACGATTTTTATCTGTTGTGCCGTTTATTAAGATTTTTAATAGAAATTCTTGCATTGCTGTGGTATTGACGAGCGCCTGCCGATAGCTAATATCGCCGGCAAGCAATTGCGTCTCAATTGCTGTAGGCGCCTCATAGCCAGCAGCAACTTTTATGTTTTCCAGCGCCTGCAGCACATCGTCCAACAGTTGTGGCGACTCATAGTCGAACGTGTGCAAACCGAGCGTCTCTATAAGCGCTGTATTTACTGCATATTTATTTTGTAGTTGAAACAGTTGCCACAGTGTTTTCGACTTTCCATCGAGATCTTTTTCCACCGATACAAAATTCGCGGTAATGCGTTGCGCGAACAGCTGCAGTCCTTGCACCTGCGCCGGCTCCAAAGTATGCCGCTGCATAAACTCAACCACATAGTCGAGCACATGCGTCGCACTTTCGAACGTTGCGCGTTTCGTGCTAAAGAATTCCTGCAGATCGGTTACAGTTAATTGGCTGCTCATCAGCTGCGCCGCATCGCGTTGTGTTTCACGCGCCATACGCACTTTTTCAAAGTTTTCAATTAATTCAGCGGCGGCAGGCGCTTCATGCTCGTCGAAGACTTCAATGTCAATTGAAATGTTGGAGTATTTTTTAGATGCATTCGTCGTGTTGTTCAGTTTATCATAGTTACTGTCTGCTGCTGCACCTTGGTTACATTCATATTTGCGCGCATTTTGCAGATGCGCCTGCGCACTCTCCGCAAGTTCAGCCGCTATAAATGCTTCGTTGAATTCAGCCTCGGCATCAAAGTCCTCGAAAATATCCTCGCGCAGGTCGTGACAACAGTAGAGCGCTGACAAATCTACCGGATGCGCTTCGGTGTTGAAGATGTAGGCGCCCGCTTCAATGACACATTCGCCATGCGGCAGTGGCCAACGTACGCCATGAGCGCCATCGTTGTGCAAAAAATTGTCGGGATCGAAGAGCAGATACAGGTACTTGGTGGTCTCGGCCAGAAAGAACGACTCCATGCGGTTCTCCTGTTCGTGCGTCAGCACATTGCGTATCTGAAAAGAGTTGAGAACATTTTTAAAGATGTTTAAAAGTGTAAATTGGTGCAGTGTACAAGAAAATATAAAAAGTTCTTTGAAATTGATTTTGTGAATAAAATAAATCTTAATTATATTTTTTCTCATAATTTTGTTTTTGTGTTTTTACTATTGATTTTAATTTCATGGTTCTGTCTTTTTTGTGGGTTTTTTTTTAATTTCATGTTTTTGCTTTTGTTTTTCTTTTTGGCGGTTTTTCTTTATACTTTTGGTTTAGATTTTATGTCTGTTTTATTGAGTTTTTTCTTTTTTTAGCGTTTTTGCTGTTTTTTGCTTTTGATTTTCTGTTGCTTTTAGTTGTTTTTGATTTTTTGTTTTTGATTTTTTGTTTTTGTTTTTTATTTTTGCGTTTGCCTTTTTTTTGGTTTTTTATTTTTGCTTTTTATTTTGTGATTTATTTTTATTTTTTATTGTTATGCTTTGTTTTTATTTGTTTTTTTTGTGTTCATTTTTGCGGTTGATTTTGTTCTTCTTTGATTTTGGATTTTGGGTTTTGGTTTTTATTTTACTTTTTGCTTTTTATTTTGTGATTTTTTATTGTTTTTTCTGTGTTGCTTTTATTTTGTATTTCTGATTTTATTTTTGCTGTTATGTTTGTCTTTTGTTTTGTGCTTTTGTTTTCATTTTTGCGTTTGACTTTGTTTTTTACTTTTCTTTATGCTTTTTATTTTGTGATTTTTTATTGTTTTTGTGTTTTTGCTTTTGTTTTAGTTTTGTTTTGCTTTTGATTTTGTTTTCATTTTTGCTATTATGTTTGTCTGTTGGTTTGTGCTTTTGTTTTCATTTTTGTGGTTGACTTTGTTTTTCTTTGATTTTGGGTTTTTGTTTTTTACTTTTGTATTTTTCTTTTTAATTTGAAATTTTTTTTGTGTGTTTTTTTTCTTATTTTATTTTTTTTTTTTTTTTTGCTTTTGTTGTTGTTTTTATTTTTGCTATTATGATTGTCTTTTGACTTTGTTTTTTTTTATTTTGGATTTTTGTTTTTGCTTTTTATTTATTTTTTTGTGTCTTTATTTTTCTTTTAATTTTTGTTTTGCTTTGTTTTTAGTTGTTTTGTTTTTGATTTTGTTTTCATTTTTACGGTTGACTTTGATTTTACGTTTTGGCTTCTTTGTTTGTTGCTTTTGTTTTTTGCTTTTTATTTTGTGATTTTTTGTTTTTTCTGTGTTGCTTATGTTTTGTTTTTATTTTTGCAATTATGTTTAACTTTTGTTGTGTGCTTTTGTTTTCATTTTTGCGCTTGACTTTGTTTTTGAGTTTTGGATTTACTTTTCATGTTGCTTTTTATTTTGTGATTTTTGTATCGTTTTTCTTTGTGTTTTTGTTTTTATTTTTGTTTTGTTTTTAGTTGTTTGGCTTTTGTTTTCATTTTTGCTATTATGTTTGTCTTTTGCTTTGTGCTTTTATTTTCATTTTTGCGGTTGACTTTGTTTTTCTTTTTTTTTTGATTTTGGGTTGTTTTTTTTTACTTTTGTTTTTAATTAGTAATTTTTCTTTTTTATGTTTTTTTTTTTGTTATACTTTTGTTTTTAGTTGTTTTGCTTTTGTTTTAATTTTGTCTTTAGTTTTGTTTTTGACATTTTTTTGCTTTTCTTTAATTTTGAGTTTAGATTTTTTGTGTTTTTAACATTTTTTCTTTTTGTTTTTGCTTTTTTGTATATGTTTTTTTCTTACTTTGGTTTTTGATTTGTAATTTGTGATTTTGATTTGGTTTTCTTTTGATTTTGTTCAACGGTTCCGATTTAAAAAAACTTAATGGTTGTAAACAGTTATCTGTTTCAATTACAACACCTGATTTTCCAAAATAAAACTTACCGTCGCATAGCCGCACTCCGTTCTCGCGCTATGCTCAATACTACGTAGCATATTCTCGCCCACCTCCAGCAAAAATGGGTTGCGCGTGGCACGATACAAATACATAGCAGACTCCGCCAACTCTGGTCGCAGTGGAAAACTCTCCCGATTGAGCGTTGCCGCCGCCGCTGGTATATTGTAGAACTCTGGCAAAAAGCCATACTGCTTCCAGACGCTATTATAGCGGGACAATGTGCGCATCGCCGGCTTAATATCGCCAATCATGCTAAGCACGCCCGGCCAAAAGGCTTCCAGTGACTGAAAGACGGGTAACGTCACCTGTCCCTTATACATACCCGCCCAAATATACCAGTCATCACGTTTCAAATACTTATCGATGGCAGCGCGTGCCTCATGAAACATCTCCAGCAGACTAGGACGATTTAGGAGTATAGCACCTTTCACCAGATACTCGAAAAACGAATCAACACCCGCACCAATGCCAGCATCTTGCGCTGTCCAGCGGCCCGTTTGCACATCGATGTGATTGCCAAACAAACCAATGGCCGAACGATGTTGCCACAACGATTGGATAGCATTTATCGCAACATCTTCAAAAATAGAATCACCTGTCAGACGACTCAATGTGCCGAATTCCACCAAAAAAGTGCCAACACCTGCTGTACACGTCACCGAGGTTTCGCCTCGTGGCACCCCATTTCGCAAATTCACCGTACCGTAAGGCATTCCTGTTGCGGTGTCAAAAGCAGGCAGCAGACGACGTGCCACATCGGTGGCCATGCGCAGTAGTGGCCCATTGCAGGGCCAGCCTGCTTCCAAGGTGACACCAGCACGTTTGGACAATAGATGCGCACCGAGCAAACCACCTACTATGCGTATATTTGTCTCAAACACCGAGACGTTGATGTCACGATCAAAATTCATTTTTGTTTCGAGCAGCTTTGCAACACGCCGAAATTCGGTGTAGTTTCCCATGGTGGCCAGTGTATCGAGTGCATCGATTAGCGTCAATGAGTAACTGCCCCAGGTGTTGACACCGTCACATGTCAACGGACGTAGTTCATCATAATCAGCGGCATGACGCAAATAGCCATCGTATGCGAACTGGAACATGGCACGCACCTCTTCGCTATAGTAGTTTTAGAAAATTTTTAAAATTTGAACAAATTTTGTCTGCGTCACCTACCGCAATTGTAGAATTTTGTCCTTTGAAAACTGTCGTATGCCCGCCACATTTCTGCTGTAGCTCATCAACATTAATACGAATAATAGTGCATTATGCAGTAAATACATTATTTAAAACAAAACTTTAAATACAACAAGGTTTTAATTGAAACTTGAAACATAATCTGATTAAGCAAATTAAAATCTGTCCGAGAACATAAACAAACTAGTGATGGGTAAATCGATTCGATTTTAGTTGAAAATCGATTTTGTGATTTTAAAATCGATTTTTTTGCAGTTGATTTTACGGGAACCGGACAATTCATCTTAAACAATTCATCGAACACAATTCATCGTATGCACAATTCATCGTATCACAATTCATCGTATGTACAATTAATCGAATGTACAATTCATCGTATGCACAATTTACCGTATACACAATTCATCGTATGCACATTTCATCGTATACACAATTCATCGTATGCACAATTCATCGTATCACAATTCATCGTATGCACAATTCGAAGTTGAACATAATTACGTTGAAGTAAATTTTCAAACGTAGTTAGAAATGACTACGTTTCATTGTCGGAGGTTTTTCATTCACGTCATAGTTGAAAACGTAGTTATAAATAACTACGTTTTGCTCTCGGTGTACATGTAAATTCTGTTTGTGTTATTCACAGACAGACATCTATGCTTTTTTTTCTTTAGTTTGTTTTGACAGATTAACGAACACATTTAAACATTCGTTTTTCTGTTTCTTTTATACTTTTTTAAAAACCGGTATAAAACCGAAACCGTTAATTTCGGTTTTGGATATCGGTTTATTTCTGATTTTCGTATAACGGTTTCGGTTACGATTTTAAAAATGAAACGGTTTTAAACGGATATCGGTTTCGGTTACGGTTTCAATCCTTGATTAAAACTGAGTCTTAAAAAATATTAAAAACGAGTTCCTTTACGAACAAAAAAACATCGTTTATAACGAGTATGTAATCGTATTTTACGATCATAAACATTCGAAAATTTATCATATTTGAGTGTTTTTAGTTCGTTTATGATACCTCGTTACGATGGACAAATTAAGAACAAAACTGTATGCGTTTTCGAATACGTTTTCGATATCGTAATTGTCAAATTTCTATAGAAACAATATTGAATTATTTGAAATAAAACTGTTCAATGAAACAATTTAATAAATTTTCAATTTGGAAGAAAATTCCCAACTGTTAGAAACTTTTAAAATTTAGTAAGTATGAAATATTTTTTATTGGATCAAAAACCTAATTTTTAATCTCAAACTTGATAACAATTTTAATAATTGCGACGTCATCGTGCTCCAAGACTAATCAATTTCCAACTCACGCATGTTTCTGTCCGAATTCTGAGCGTATTTTAACACGATCAACATTTTCCTCATCGCCCTCATCGCTTCTTCGTCGCACTCTTCATCTTATTCATCTTCTTCACTCATTAAAATTGAGTGATAATCTCTCATAATTTTAATTCATTTATAAAAAATATATATTAACCATTTTGATCACACATTTCGTTTAATTTTTGAAAACAAAATTAAATGTGTAATATATATATATATTATATATTTATAAATTCATTTAATAAAAATTAATAAAATTTTAAAAAACCCTAAAAATCCCCCTAAACATTTGCTACCCCTAGATTTCACCCCTTCATTGAAGTAACCTCCTTTCGATCCAAGGGGGAAAACATTTAACCTGACAACACTGTACGATATAGAATAATTAAATACCGGATACTCGATACTTGGCTTTGGAAAATATTCGATTATTCGTTTTCAATTTAACAGATTTATTTTTCGATTTTTATTATTTTAACATGATAAAAGTTTCATTCAAAAAAGAGTCTTAACTTATATTCGTGTGAGAAAAATTCCTCTTTCAAGAAGTAAAATCTTTGTAAAATGTTCTATTTTGAATCATGAATGAGCATATCATATGTACCTTTTAATTTAAATTATGTCAAATTTCATCTAAATCATTAGCCTGAGGCTAACATGAATCTTGGTGTTCATTGGGTTGAAATCGAAACAATGTTCGGTTTTTTTTATACCGGTTTAGGTTATGGTGAATATGAATATATGGCGATGACTTAAACATTAATTTTTAGTTATTTCTTCTAGAGCTAAAAGTCAACAAAAATGCGGACATTCGTAAGCCTTTCAGATACCTTTTTGATAACTTTTCTGACAACATTTGGTATAACGACGCCAGTAAACTCGCAAGAAAACTTTATTATATTATAACTTTCTGGTAACTGCTTTGAATCCGTATCAAAATTGTATGTTAAGTAATTTTTAAAGATGAAAATTGCAAATGTTAAATATTATTCTTTACATCACTGATCAAAATCTATTACAATAATTGTGTCCTCTGCGAAAATGTCAGAAAATGTCAGGCAAAAATGAAATATGTTCAACGAAAACTTGCGCTGAACATACGTTCGATTTGTTAAATGTCAAGCTTTCAGATTTGTGTTTGAAAAAATAAAAATTCAGTGAACTTGGTCGATTGTTGTAGAAAAATAAAAACTATATTTAATAATTGTGTTCATTTCGCATACATTTGGCAGAGTTACATCCAACCAGAGGTAATTACAATTAGTACTTGCATTAAAAATGATTTTTCATATTCTGAAATTTTACAAAATCAAACGTGGGAGTTACTGGTGGTTCATTGGATTCTCAACAGAAATTGATTGTTGAATTTAATTTCAATATTGTGAAGAGCGTTTTTTGTTTTGAGCACATCCGCAACAATGCAGCTATTAGCCAAGCGAACTCTATTTAATTTAAATAAATATGTTTGTGAGATATTCCATATAACAAATGAGTTGACGATTCTGTGTGCCTGTCGTGGGTCGGCCAGGCGGAGGTTGTGCGCCGCAAACTGCTTCAAACATGTATATCTGTGCACTGGTTGCTTAGTCCATTTGAACGTTGCACTTTTTTTTGCTTCATTTGCACTAAATGAAATGCAGTTTTTATAGTTTTTTGTACTGTATACGGAAAATTATTAACGATAACGTTAGTGCGTTCACTGTAACAAATTTGTGTCTTAAATATTTAAATACATTTTTCAAAATTGTGCCGCAGCATAAATTTAATATACATATTGTACGTAAGGGGGAAAACGTTTTTTTAACAACAAATAATGTATATAATTCTGTGGTGTTTGTTCAAAAAGCATAACATATTTAAAATATTGCTAGTTTTTAGTTTTAATTTTGTGCTGCGCCAACACGATTCACATGTTTTAGTGGCCAAGTAGTGGAAGGTAAAAAGTTGAAAGTTCTCATTGCTATTAGGAAACTCTTAAAGAGTTAGATTATTTTGTGGTGATAGTGTTAAAGGGTAATGCAAATTGTTAGAAATCATATTAAATTGAATTATAAAATATTTAAAAATGGATATTACTTGTTCATTGCTAATCTAATGGCGTCTGCCAGTGTTTGAAATACTCAAGACAAAAAGTACTATTTTTTGGTACTTTTTTTTGAAAGGTACTATTTATTGCAACGCAATGCTTGAAGCCTGCCAAATATTTTGTATTGGGTATTTTCGACTATCATATTGAACATTTATTTTTTATCAAATCATAAAATGATTTACAAGTGGTTTGTAGGATTATTTTAATAAAATAAGTTCGCTATATATTGAAAAAACAAAATTTATAATTTCTACACGAGACATTAAGAACTATTTTCCTATCCGACATCATTGTAGGACATTTTGATGGACTTTATAATTCTTAACACTAATTCATAACCACTGCTTTTGATATTACCTACAATTTTAGCAAATAGTTAGTTTTTTGTCCAATTTTATTTAATTACGAAAACCTTAAAAATTTCATTAGGTGTCTCATAATATATTAGCTAAAGGGTTCTCATTGAAATATAGTTTTAATAAAAAAAAATTTAATTGTTTGAAAATCTAAGTAAAAAATATATTAAAAAATACTTGAATTGCCAGTTTAGACAATCTACACGTTTAATTATATGTCAATTAGCTGTGAATGTCAAGAAGAAAATTTTAAAATACAAGAATTAATTGTCATTTTAAAATTTATTTTCAGGTTATAGTTTTTTTGCATTGCAAATTGTAGATTTTAATAAAATTTCACTGCACACATTCACTTTTATCACTTTTGCCAATCACTAGTTTCTTTTGGATACTAAACAATACTATACAAGATGACTTAACCTGTATATACTTCAAACATGATTTCTTCGTTGAAAAAGTCAATATTAAATAATTGACATTTGCTTCCGCTTACTTATGCTCATTATCGTTATAGCTTAAGAGACTAATCCAAATTTTTCAACATTTTGAAACATAAGTGTATGACTTAAATACAGAAATGTACAACTTTATTTCGTTCAAAACTCAGGAATGAGATTTAAAAATACGATATCGACACAAACAATACAATCAATGTTTTTGATTAAGCGTTAAAATTTATTATTATTTATTTATTATTGTTTTATTGTTTATTTTAACCTATTTTTGATTTTTTTACTACCTATTATATAAAAAAGTACTTTCTGAAGAAAAGTTACTTTTTTATTTATTTTTTCTGCCAACCCTGAGTAAACATGGTTATTGTTAATGTGTAGTAGATTTAAGCGTACATATAAAATTTACAAAATTGATTTTAATTTTCATAGTTTTTTAACATTTGTTCTCATATTGGCGCTTACAAGAAATTAAAGGTTATGTATCGATATATTTATCACAAAAATTTTTAGTAACGTTAACACAATTGTGTCTGAATATGTTTTCTATTTTTAATGTTTTCAATCAAAGGACTGTTAACCACTTGGCACGTAGTCAACAACGCCTCGATTGCAATCGTGTCTGTCGTCTTTTTTTTATTGACACAACGTCATTTCTTAAAGATCTAAAACTGTTGAACATTATTTTTTTTAATAATTAAGGTTATACAAAAATTTTGATTTTGTTTCATTTCTCTTGCAAAATGAAAGTTTCTTGTTACTTTTTAAATGATATTATCAACCAATGCGTTAATAAAAGTTGTATACAGTTTAACAATGTGGAAGGCAGAACATATTAACTTTTCAATATTTTAATTTACTTCAAAATCTTTAATTGCTTGACAGACATTTTGTATTGACAGATATGCTCTTTTAAAAAGAAAAACAGTTAAAAAAGTCGATTTTAGGGTTCGAGTTCGACTAAATTGCTGACTAAACTAAATTTTGTCGGTAATGCAATTTAGCAAATTTTACTAAATTGGAAGACAGCAAACAGACATAATAATCAGATTATTACACAGTGTCTACTCCTGCCATAATTCTAAGAAATAACTATGGCAAAACTAAAAATCTGCTAGCCATACGAATGTCTAATCTGGTTGGTTTGGCATTCTATGTCTAGCCAACAAATGTCAACGACGTCCAAACAATATAAAAATTTTAAAATAAATACAAATAAAAAAAACTTTAATCTATTTTAAATGCGGTTAAAATTAAAAAAAAAATAGTATATGACAGCTAATGGCAAACATTTAGCCAGACATAGAAAACTAGGCATACATTTTGTCATATATTGCTGTAATCTCCACGAGTCATAAAGCTTGTCATATGTTAAGTCATGGGAGATGGCTGATGTCCCCGTGTTAGGGACTTTTGCCTAGCTATGTCTTTGAATTATAAGACACTGTGTAACCGCCGAGACAATTCCAACGACATAAAATGAATAAAGAAGCTGACAATATTGGTGGTTTTTAGCGGGCTTAAAAAAAAAAATGTTTCTGACACTGTCACAAGGTAAGATTTCATTTTAGGGGCGGACTTTCAAACATTATATTTCGATACTGCCTAATGTACATATGAAAATTCTTTCTTGTTTTATTGAGTAGTGTTAATAATAAATTATGATACTAAAAATAATATGTTTAACGCGGACGATTCGTCCTAATCGAAATGCTGATTAAACAATTAATTATAATCCTTTATTAATTGCTAAATCAATGTTTTGTTTAATCGAAAATCTTGATTAATCTATTAATCAAATAATTTGATTAATCGATTAATCCATAGCCCTAATATTCGGTAATTAAAAAATAAATGAATTCAAAATTAAATATAATCAATTATAATTAGTAATATTAGTTAATTAATTAATTGCAATAATAAATGCAAATTGCATAATTGCAAAAATTTGCTACATTCGCCACATATTAAACACATCCCACCCAAGTACGTAAAGTAACTGTCAAAGTCAAGTGACAGTTGGCTGACACTGCTTGCAAGTCGTCAATCGATAATTTTTCTCTCGGTCGATATTTTCATTGGCCTCTGAGCTCAAGACAATAAAGACAATTTTTTGATTAAGTTAAAACGTTAAATACTTTGCAATTAACAAAATATACGCAGTAAATGTACGGGCATAACATAGTTTACAAAACAAATGTTTAGAAGTGTTTGGCAATTAAATTGAGTGAAATTAAAAATTTGTGCTGCTGGTTGGTTGAACGAGAAGTTGGAGAAGAAGAAGAAGGCGAAACAACGAACAACGACGACAACTGCTTCTGCTGCTACGACATTGAAATTCCATAATCAACGTATTGAACGTGCAAAACGGCGGGGCGGCGCAGTGGGGCGGACGTAGTTTTTATTAGCATAGCAGTAATCATTGAATCATTAGAATAAATAAAAGTCACACATTTACTGGCTGCTGCTGCGTCGCAGCGCGCAAAAACGCAAATAAAAACCCTTAACAAAAGAACCACCTTTGAAAATATGGTTAGCACAAATCTAGTAGTGCCAGTGGTGCTATGGGGACCCACAGCACCTACACATTGCGTCTCTTCCGTCTATTTGGCCGAAGATCAGAAAACACTCGTGACTGGCTGTTACGACGGACAGATTTGCCTGTGGCAAGTGGAGCCAACAACGTTGCGTATGACGCCGCGTTGTCTGTTGGTGGGACATACAGCGCCAGTGCTCTGTCTGGTGCGCGCTTCCACACTGGCGGACAACAATGTGCTCGTCAGCTCAACAGAGAACGGCGAAATGTGTACCTGGGATTTGATCGATGGCAAATGCACAGAGGCCGTCAAGCTGCCACAGGTGCACACACAAATCCAAAGTTATCAGACGGCGAACAGCGAGGATCTGCGTCTCTTCTGCAATGGCTACTATGCGGAGATAATGGTTATGGATCCCTTCAGTCTGGAGATCATCTATCTGCTCAGCTCCAAGGTGAAACCCGACTGGATATCCTCGCTGCATGTGCTGCGTCCCATGAAACGCAAAGACGATGTTGTGCTGGCGATAACCACAACTGGCACGGTCAAGGTTTGGACGCTCACAGGCAATGAGAACAAATTGGCGGAGCCGTTGTACGAAAATGAATCCAAAGAAATACGTTGTCTCAATGCAATAACCATGAATTGCTGCGCACAAAATCAACGCACTGTGCTCATAGTGTGCACCAAGTACTGGCAGATCTATGATGCAGGCGATTTTACGGTGCTCTGCTCCGTGATGGCGCCTGCGCGCGAACGCTGGCAAGGCGGCAACTTCATAGCCTGCGATCGCGTGCTGCTCTGGACCGATGAGGGCAAGGGTTATCTGTATAAATTGCCCGCCAACTGCATACCGGACAATAAAGAATTTCATTCAAAGTCTGTGGTACGCGATGCGCCCTATTTGTACTATGTGTTGCAACAGCCGGGCGACAAGGTGCTCTCCTGTCCGCCTGCAATGAAGCTGGTCTCGAGTAGCAAAGAAGCCGCAAAACCCTTGCACTACTTGCTGCGCGGCGACTCTGAGGGTTTTATATCGCTCTGGACATTGCCCGATGTGCCGCTGGATAATATAAGCATTTTGCAGGCCAAACAGCTGCCGCCGCGCGTGCTCAAGCCCACCGCCTGTACCTCTTTGATAGAGGCCTGGTCGCAAATGCAGCCGCCGCCCGTTGGAATCCTGGATCAGCTGGCGCGCATTACCGATGCGCATGTCAAACTCACTTCGTCGATTTATCTGCCGCAACAGTCGCGCCTGGTCATCGGACGCGAAGACGGCAGCATTGTCATTGTGCCCGCCACACAAACCGTGATGTTGCAGCTGTTGGTCGGCATGCAGCAGCAACATTTCAGCGATTGGCCAGCGCACCAAATACTCTACGGTCATCGTGGACGCGTCAATTGTCTGCTGTGTCCCTCGCTGCTGCATGCGCGCTACGAGAAGTCGTTGCTGCTGTCGGGCGGCATTGATTTTGCCGTCTGTTTGTGGGATTTGTACAGCGGCAGTCTTCTGCATCGCTTTTGCGTGCATGCGGGCGAAATTACACAGCTGCTGGTGCCACCGGAAAACTGTAGCACGCGCGTGCTCAAGTGCATCTGTTCGGTGGCGGCGGATCATTCGGTCACATTGCTGTCGCTGCAGGAGCGCAAGTGCGTCACACTGGCGTCGCGTCATCTCTTCCCTGTGGTCACCATTAAATGGCGTCCGCTGGATGATTTTCTCATTGTGGGCTGCTCCGATGGCTCTGTCTATGTGTGGCAAATGGAGACGGGCCATCTGGATCGTGTACTGCATGGCATGTTGGCCGAGGAGGTGCTGCTCGCTTGCGATGAGCAGGCTGGCGAAGAGCAGAACGGCGTCGCAACAACTGCCAACGCCTCAGACATGGGTCTCGCCAATCCGGCGGTGCATTTCTTTCGTGGGCTGCGTTCGCGCAACATGAACGCCATACGGCATGCCACACAGCGCGGCATACATCAGCTGCAGCAGTTGCACGGTCAGAATCAGGGTCATTTCGACTTTTTACTCAAGCATCGCAGCACGCCGTTGCTGATACAAGGACTGCGCACGAATCCCAAGGATGCTGAAAGTCACATTTTATTCTTTGACATTGAGGGGCTCATTTTTGAGCTGCACAGCGAGGAATATGCGCAGCTAACACCAGCCGCCTTGGAGGCATTGGGGGTGGTGCTGAATAATGCGCGCGACAAAACTGCCACCATCGACGCTAGCAAAAAGATTAGCGACTTCTTTGGCAAGGTCAAAAACAAGGCAGGCGACATGGAGAAAATTCTAAAGGACAAAGACAAACATGGCATTGTGCAGAAATTCAAAGAAAAAACGGAACAGTACGAGAAGAAGGTGCAGGCCACTGTGGAGAGTCTGCAAAAAGCGGTGGTTGAACCGCAGGACGGGGATGCAGAAGCGGTTAAAACCAATCTGCAGAGTAAACTTGCTTCGAAACTGGAGCTAACGCATGTCATGGAGGTGGCGCAGCTGCTGCTATCGCTGTTGCACTCGTGGGGTCTCGATCCGCATTTGGATAAGGTTTGTGAAACGCAGCTGGGACTGCTGCGTCCACTCGTGCCCATCTCGTATGGCGTGCTCTCGAAGGCCGGTTATATGTCGCTGTTGCTGCCAACCTGGCAGAACAACTATGTGCTGCCTGCAGATGTAGTGGATGCTGCAGCCGCCAGTAGCGTCGCTGCTGCCAAACAACGCGCTCTCCCACTTGAGTTGCAGCGTCAGCAGCAGCTGACCGATGTTTTTACGGCGCGCCTGCATTGGCAGCTGAGCAGCGCGCTCACCTCCAATCATATATTGGCTTTGGTCGCCATGTCCAACACCTTGATGTCCATGAGCTGCGCCTGTTTTCTGCCCGACAGCGAAAAGAGTCGCAAGCTGCAGCGTTTGGCGCAGCGCGGCAGTGATGCCTCCGCCGGCTCGAATGCTTTGTCCAACGAGGAGGCGCGCGAAGAGTTGCTGGCGCATCACAACACACAGATCAAGCAAGGCTGGAGTTTGCTCTCGACGCATCACTGTTTCTTGCTGCCCGATAAAATCGAGGCGCTGGCGCCCAAGCAGTTCAAGCGGCCACAGGTGGAGCTGATGGCCAAGCGTTGGCAGCATCATTGCATCGAAATACGCGAGGCGGCGCAACAAATACTGCTCGGCGAGCTCACACGCATGGGTCGACGTGGACGCAAGCAGCTGGTGGAGAGTTGGGCGCAGTATCTGCCGCTCTATACGCACACGGAGCCAATAGTGCCGCAAGCAGGCGGCGGAAATGGCGGCAATGGCAATAATTCCGGCAATGGCGCGCTCAATGGCAACAGCGGCGCCGGCGATATTCACAACATGGCCGATGATGTTGCCCAAGACGAAGACGAGGAGGAGGAAGAGGAAATCATACGCAAACCGTCCAGCCTCGCCGAGCTTAAACGCAAACAAACCACAGCTGTCATACTGCTGGGCGTGATAGGCGCTGAATTCGGACAGGATATTTCGCAGGACTCGCCTGCCGCACAACAGCATCATCGCAATGCTGCAGGCGATCGACGCAAATCCTCTGCGGTCGAAGGTTTTGGCATTGCCAACAACTTGGCGCGTCTCACATCAATGGCTTTGGCGCATCTGCTGTATGCGCCGCCCTCTGCCAAGCTGCCGCAATATACGCCGCTGCGACGCGCCGCCATCGATTTGCTGGGACGCGGCTTCACCGTCTGGGAGCCATATCTCGATGTGAGCAAAGTGTTGCTGGGACTGCTGGAGATCTCGTGCGAGGGCAAATTTGTGCCGAATCTGAATTATAAATTACCGCTGAATGCGCAGGCGGACGCTTGCCGTACCGCGCGTCATGCGTTGCGTCTGATAGCGACCGCGCGTCCGGCAGCTTTCATCACGACGATGGCACGTGAGGTGGCGCGTTACAATACGATGCAGCAAAATGCGCAGGCCATAAATGTGCCGATCACGCAATCGGTGCTCTACAAGGCCAAGGCAGAAATACTGCAATGCGTGGAGATGTTGATCGATAAGATGCAGTCGGAAATTGCGGGTCTACTTGTGGAGGTCATGGACATTGCGCTGCATTGCCTCGACAATAATGAGCTAAAAAGTCGCGGCTTGGCGGAGGTTTGTCCCGCCATTTGCAAATTCAATCAGATATCGCATTGTGCGAGCACGCGTCGTATTGCGGTGGGCGCAGCCAACGGGCATCTGGCCATCTATGAGCTGCGACAGAACAAGTGTCAGATGATACCGGCGCATACGCATCCCATTACAGCGTTGGCTTTCTCGCCGGACGGCAAGTTTATGGTGTCGTATGCGTGCGCCGAGAATAGGCTATCCTTCTGGCAGACGAGCACCGGCATGTTTGGGCTAGGACAATCGCAGACACGTTGCACGAAGGGTTACTCGACGGCGCCCATACCAGATGTGGCGCGTTTGAATCCAATGCGGCTGGCGAAGTTGGTGTGGATCAACAATCGCACGGTGACGCTGATGTTGGCTGATGGCTCGGAGACGCGCTTTAATGTCTAGAGAGTGCGAGAGAGAGAAAGTGCAAGAAAGAGAGAGAGCAGAATGTAGTTGAGGTAATGCGTATTTTGGTAATAGAAGACGATTGCTTGGTAATCGCATTAAATAGTTATTCTTTGAGTAGTTGAGTACAAAAAATAAAGACAATATTATTAAATTATAAAAAATCACTATGGTAAATTACTACAGATTACTTAAAACAGTACTTTTAATTACAATATGCGTTGAGTAGTCATTACATGAACAAAAACATTGATAATTCTACTTAAAATGCTTTGGTATTGTCTACTTTTAAATGACGATTAGTTTAAAATAAATGTAATTAATATTTTGATTACTTTTAGATTACTTTAAAATAAACCTAATTAATATTTTGAATAATTAAAAAATTTTAATATATTAATAGTTATTGAATTATTGTAAAATGTTAAGATGTAACATTACAATTACTCTGAAGTACTCTGGTAATGGTTTAGCATGCATTAAGATTACTCAAGTTAGTTGTAATCAAAAGTTTCAATTGCGTTTCTTTGAATACTTGTTTAAGTAAGTTGTTTTATCATTATTTGTAATGAAGATTACATAAAGTACATTAGTAATTACTACCGATACATTACGATTACTTTAAAATAGTCATACCGATACATTACGATTACTTTAAAATAGTCATATTTAGTCAATAGTTTGGATTACTGTTTTGGGAGAAGTTTTTAAAAGATTTTTTTGTTTCAATTTTTGCATAGTAATTTATAAATTACTAAATTGTAATGCTTTGGTAATGATTACTTATAAATAACGATTACTTAAAATTAAATATAACTAATAGTTTATATTGCGTTTGCTGAATTACTGAAAAAATAAATTTGTATTATCAATATTTAACATTACATGTACTCAAAGTACTCAAGTACTTCATGGCGACTACTTAATTTCATTGTAATTAAAAGTTTCGGTTACGTTTCTTTGAGTACTCGTTTAAACCAAGCTTTTTTTATCATTTTTTGTAATGAACATTAAACAAAGTGCGTTGGTAATGATTACTAATACATTACGATTACTTCATATTTACTTAAAGTACTTTAGTACATGTATAAATACATGATAATTACTTAAATATAACTAAATTTAACATTTGATTTTTAGTAATTATAAAAAGAAAGTTGTTTTTACCCATATATTACATTACAATTATTCCCAAGTAATTTGTTTAGCATGTATCACGATTACTACATTTAATCGGCATTAATTTTGTTCGGCGTTTCTTAGAGTACTCGTTAAAAGAAATCTGTTTTATCGTTATTTGTAAAGAAATTCCTTTATATGAAGTACATGATACTGATGCATTACGATTACTTTTAAATAAGCATATTTAATTAATTGTTTATATAACGTTTATTTTTTTCCTTTTAAGAAATCGTTAAATGAATATTAAGCATAAATAAAATATTTGAAAGTACTGTAATCATTAATATTACTGCATTAGAGTACTTTAGTAATGACTATATATAGATGACGATTACTTAAAAATAACTAAATTTAATATATTTATTTTAAATATATTGGTAATTGTAATATTTTTTTTTAATATGAATTACAATTACTCCAAGTACTTGATAATGGTTTAGCATGTATTGCGATTACTTTATCTAATTGTAATGAAAAGTTTTCATATCGTTATTTTGAATACTATTTAAATAAAGGCGGTTCTATTATTATTTTTTATAAAGATAACATAAAGTACTTTGGTAATGATTACATTTAGTTGAGGTTTACTTAAAAAATATGAATTTAATACTCATATTTAAAAAAAAATTGAACAACTTTATTTATTTAACATTACAAGTACTCGAAATAATGTGGTAATGGTTTATTATGCATTACGATTACTTAATTACAATGTAATTAAAAGTTTAGTTTGCCTTTTTTTGATTAAGTACTCTTAAAAGAAATGCTATTTTATAATTAATCGTAATAAAGATTACCTAAAGTACATTGGTAATTACTACTAATGCCTAACGATTACTTTGAAATACTTAAAAGATATGAATATAATATTTATATTTAAAAAAAGTGGTTCTAAAAAAAATATCATTACCATTACCGAAATAATTTGGTAATGGTTTCTTATGCATTGTGATTACTTAATTAGAATGTAATTAAAAGTTTAGTTTTTCTTTTTTGATTAAGTACTCTTAAAAGAAATGCTATTTTATAATTAATCGTAATAAAGATTACCTAAAGTACATTGGTAATTACTACTAATGCCTAACGGTTTCTTTGAAATACTTAGAAGATATGAATATAATATTTATATTTTAAAAAAAAGTTGTTCTAACAAAAAATATCATTACAAGTACTCGAAATAATTTGGAAATGGTTTCTTATGCATTATGATTACTTAATTACAATGTAATTAAAAGTTTAGTTTGCCTTTTTTTGATTAAGTAGTCGTAAAAGAAATGCTATTTTATAATTAATCGTAATAAAGATTACCTAAAGTACATTGGTAATTACTACTAATGCCTAACGATTACTTTGAAATACTTAAATATAAACAGTAAATTTTTAAAAATTGTTTACTAATATCAAAAACATAACTATTTAAATAAAAAGAATGAATTGTAATTGTACTTACGAGTAATTGTAATAAATAGTTTTTTTTTGTATTTGTAAGTAATCGTTCTTATTGTAAATACTCTCGATTACAACTACTCAAAGAATTGTGCTAAATAATCATGCGAGTGTAATCGTTAATCACAATGTAATTGTAATCTAAATTTTACAGCTCTGCTTAGAGAGTGTGTGACATGTAGAGAAAATGAGATGCAGATAGAGAGGGCGAGTGTGCGGGCGAGATAGTGGGGCGGCGCTGCTGCTGCTGCTACTACTGCTGCAACGGAGCAACTATATAATCGGTATTATATTATGTAATTGCATTACGGCATATGTTTTGCGCTACTTTAAAAAAAAAACTATTTAAATGTATAATGTATTTAAACACTTATTATCTACTACCTACTACTACTACTATTTACTATATTATTACATTATTATTATTATTAATTATTATTATAATTAGAAAATATAAATGCTGTTATTAATATTTGTTATACATGCTGCTGTTATATAATAAATTTGTTTTATTTCCAAATTTCTGTGTTAGTTTCAAAGAAATAATCACATATTATAAAATACAAATAATAAATTATATACAATCTATGGAAGCCTAGTTCAACGAAAAACTACTTAAATTAATTAAACAAAAACATACAAAAAAAAAAATAAATAAATGAAACACAAAAAACCAAAACAAAACACATAAACTACATTCAATTGTAAACGTGCTTACTTTCAATGTTGTCCCCCAAATAAAAGTATTAAATAATAACATGAAGGAAACAAAAAAATGAAAAAAAGTCTCGTTTTTGAACTATTATTGTTGTTGTTGTCGTTATTATTATTTATTAATAACTTTCTTAGCTAGAACTGTTTGCAGCTAATCGCTGTGATATAACAGCAGCTTGACATATACTGCGTTGCGTTGATTTATGATGTTTATGGCGCAGTTATGGATTTTGGCGCAATTACTGCAGGGTTTTGGTTGGGTTTTTTTTTTCTTTTTTGGCATTGATATTGTTAGCTTTTTTATTTATTTATTTTTTTTTTTTACAAATTAACCAACGCTCAGGTTATGCCCCCTATTTTTGCAATGCACAGTGTTGATCGTAAAAAATGATTATAGGTTCAAAGGAGGAGGAAAGATGGAGTAGTGTCGGTGGATGTTTGCTTTAAATTTCCCAATATTAAAAATGTCGGGAAAATCAGACGCAGGGAGATTGTTCCACAAACGAATCGTGCGACTGAAGAACGAATTCTCTCTGTAATGCGAGGTTCTGTTGAGAACCGAGAGGGGTGGGCTTGGCTTGATGCCCTAGTAGAACGAGAGAACACACGACCTGGTGGAATCAGGCCATGTATTTCACTCGAACATTTACCATTGTAATACCTATAATACAGGCTTACGGTCCTTCGGTGCTCAAGAGAATCAATAGAAGATGAAAAATTTTCATCCCCTATTAAATATATTGCACGTTGTTGGATTCGATCCATGAACTCCAAAGAAGATTTTGAAGCCCCTGCCCATATGTGCGAATTGTATTCCATCTTAGGCCGAATATAGTTCGTGTAGAAAGTGCGTAAGTCAGCAGGAGTGAAGTATGTCTTACATCGTTTTAGAAAACCGAGACACTTGGCCGCTTCTTTCGACACATCAAATATGTGATCATTCCTACGGAGGTCACATTGAATTGATATGCCCAGAATGTCAAGAGCAGCTGACTGCGCAATAATCACAGAGTCCATATTGAGTGGAGGGAGCGGTGAATCCATTCTTTTGTGAGATAACAGACAACATTGTGTCTTGCTTGCATTAAAATCAACTCTATTAGCAAGACTCCACTCGGAGATTGATTTAAGGTCATTATTGAGTGTGTCATTTATTGAGCGCCTTTTACTCTCAATCTCCAAAGAGTTTGGACGCTTGTTGAACGAATATGAATGACAAATGCTACTGTCATCTGCAAAGGAATGGATTGGGTTCTGGGTCGATGACAGAAGGTCATTGATAAAAAACAGAAATAGGGACGGTGATAGGACGGAACCTTGTGGGACTCCAGAATTGATGGAATGTTGTTCTGAGAAAACATCATCCATCGCAACTCGTATTGAACGACCCTGGAGAAAACTCGATATCCATCGAGTAAAAGAATTACCGACACCATATGCAATTAGTTTTGATACGAGGGCTTTATGCCACACTCGATCAAACGCCTTCGAAATATCCAGAGCAACAACCTTACTTTCCCCGAAAAGGTGAACACAAATATTCTAATTTTCGGAGAGGACCGCCATCAAGTCACCTGTGGATCTGGTCCTACGCACATAAAAAATATTAGCTTGGCGTTCAGTTGTTTCATCGAATATTCATTTGCATCTACCAAATGTAGTCAGCCTCAACTGAAATTCATTTATTGTAAACAATAGTATGAAGCGTAACCAACTATTAGTTGAAGCAACTGCAACATTGATTGGGGAATCAAACTTTTTATCAATTTTCAACATTTTTATTTCCATTGCTACGGCAACTAAATTTAAAATGAGACATAACCAATATTTAGTTGACTTAACAGATATTAGGTTGTAGCAACCAATATTTATTTGATTCAACTGCGAAATCAGTTGTCTTGTATAAAAGCAATGCCAAAGCAGGACAACATCAGTCGCACAAGCTTCAGATTTTTCACTCGTTTTTTTGTGTGGAATTGTGTTAAGACTAGTTCGTTTTTACTGTTCAGTTTTTTCATGCCCAAATACACTTTCTTCAACAAGAAACATACTATTCTACAGAGTACTTGCTATTGTGTTTCTATATGTTGTATTTCTATATGCAGCCCTAGCGCTCCAACGTGTTGCAAGCACGAAGTCAGCAGCACAACAAGTCATCGGCCATTTCCGATCTCGGGAACGCTGTTGTGATGCTGACTTCGTGTTTGCAACACATTGGAGCGCTAGGGTTAGGTAAAATGGTTGATTTCTTATAATTAAATTGGCTCCCACAACTAATCAAATTGGATGTGTCAATTGTATTCATTAGTTGTGTGAACTGATACGCGGTGTTGCAACAACTGAATCAGTCGAATGTTGACAGAACTTATTAAATCGGTTGGCAAAAAAAGACGGTTGCCCGAACTGATTCGTTCTTTGGGTGCGGATTTTCAATTTTTCGAATTTGCCCTTTTGGTTTTGTCTTTTGGGGCTAGAAATATTCAACAAAACCTTACACGAATTTGACACAGTATATTGAAGAAAAAAAACTACATTAAAAAATGTAAAAGAAATAACGGAAATGTCAAAAATTACACATTCGCCCCTTTGGCTTGCTAGTGACGATATATGCAACTTTCATCTAAAAATGCATTAATTACAAAATATATAGCATTACCTAACAAAAATTTAAATAAATTAACAATAACTGTGTTAGCAACCACAAGCGTTGGATAGTATGAGTCGTTGACTTAATATTAAGTGCTTTATTTCAATATGGTTTTGAAATGGAAAAACCTCACCAAGTTGATTCCCATTGGTTTATCATACTATAGTGCTCTTCAATTGCATTTCGTTTGGTGCACACGAAGAGAAAAAAAACAACAACAAATTTTAAGAAACCTGTATAAATATTAAATCTTGTTTGTGAATAAAGTGCATTTATATTTGAGTCATTTCATTCTGCTTAACACCAGAATCTTAATGTAAACCTACGGGGAATTGAAAGGGTACGTGAGTAAACACTAAGAAAACAAAGATGGTTACCAGAAATATCACAGCCTTAAATATCAAGTTATTTACAAACATCTTTGAGACAAACATCTTTCAAACATCTGACAAATACGATAAATATTGCTGGCAACCATCTTTCAAATTTATGATTATTTATAGCAACCATCAATTAAACATCTTACAAATAGGAAAATACACGGATAGAAAAGATTTGTTTGAATATGTTTGAATGTAATTAAAAAGTAATATGAAATTACCATACATGTATTAGGAAAGAAGTGTAATTAAATTATAATCGAAATTGAATTTATGTTTGTTCACGTGTAAACATTATTATATTGTCCAGCAGAATCTGTCAAATTTACCATAAATATGTTACAATACCAACATAAAATTGTAATTGCATTTGAATAAACTACTTCTTGACAATTTACTTGGTTAAAACTATGTTTCGAAACACAGAAATTGCTAATCAAATCTAAATACAACGTGTGTTCGCAACGCTCGCCTTAATTCGATAATTTATCGACTGACGAAGTTGGCAACGTTGTGCAGCATTTTCTACCCACGCCATCTTTTGCCATCGTTTGAACATATTGATGTTTAAAAACAAACAATAAACAAATTGTATTTAAATAAGTGTATTCTTGCAACATTCTTCTTGTATACGAAGTTGGCACTCGTTGAGCACTCGGTGATCGGCATTTTCTGCGTACGTGTCTTTTGTTGTTCGTTGAGAAAACGTGTTTGCGTCGGTAAAATTTTGTTATTTGTAAATTAAATAAATATATAAATTGTGTTACAAAAAGTACAAAACAGAGTATAAAGTGCAGTATATAATTTCTGTAACTAAAGTGAAAAATCCACAAATAAAAATATGTGTTTCGATTTTCAAACAGAATTTGGCATGTTTTTTACAAAAATTTTACTCCGTGAATTCCTTGCCTACGCTATGTGCTATACTGAGATCAACGAGCCTGGATCGTCTGGTTTCGCGTCTGCTGGTGCAATTGTGCATTCATTGATGCTGTCACTTGTACTTGTAGTGTTAAACGAATTATTTATGCATTTAAAAATTTTTATATGAATTCAATTATTATAAATCCCCACTGTGCATGTTTAAAGATTTTTAATAAAAATTAATAAAAACCAACATTTTATTTTTATTTTATTTTCAGGATTTTTTTCCAAAAATATTTAAATATGTTTCTATGCAAACATACTACTGTTTGAACTGAAACAACTGATATGTTTCACTGGAAACATATTTATATTCAGGTCGTTCAAAATCATGTTTTATTTTGAACATATTTATGTTTCGGTTCAAATATTTATTTTATTTGGATGTAGTAATTATTATGTTTCCATTAGAACATACTCCATTTTAAGGGGCAACATTAAAATGTTTCCGGGATATTATAATGTAAGTCAGAGCTCATTACAACAGTGTTCAAGTCTCAATACAACCCTGTTTACAAATGATTTTTCAGTCAATTATATATTATGTTTACATAAAATTCCAAACATACATATTAATGCCTGCAAAATTATGTTTGGGAGAGCCATTTTTTTTGCAGCGTGTAATTTTTTTGCAGCGTAATAAATCACAGAATAAGTCCGGTTGTTCTGTATGAAAATTTGCACTACGATTTTTTGCTAAAATTAATTTTATATCTGACAGTATTAATAATCATTATTACGAAATAAAAAGTGATGTACGATTCGAATATCTAGAAGTTTTTTTTAAGGTTTATATTTTGTTTGAACAAAATTTATTTTTTTAAATTTATTTACACATTTGGTAAAGTTACGTCAAAGTTACGAACTTGACAGATTTAAATTAGTAACATTTCTAGAATTACTAGGAATTTGATTTTTACATTTTTGAAAATTTGAAATTCTGCTTTATGGGATCCTTCATATGAAACTGAAACAGTTCGCTTGGAAAGAATTGAAAAAAAAAGATTCACTCGAAATGCTTTTCGACATAGGTTTTCTTTAGAAAATTTGCCAAGTTACACTGTTGTTTTTAATCATCAACTCTCAGCCTAATTCCTTATTCGAAGAATCATGAAATTTGATATAACTTCGAACTTTAAAAACAAAAGTTACGCAAAATGTGTGGATATTGACCATTATAATTACCACATCGAATGGTCGAAGGACATGGCCCTTTTGAAACACAACATATCTGTCTATGCTAAATCTTTGCTGTTCATTGAGCTACCCAAGTAACAATTGCTACTAGGATCCTACCAGTATTCAGCCAGTTTTACTAGTCACTTGTGAAGTAACTCGCCTTGTGAAGTCACTCACTTTCCGACCAGAAAGTGACCTTAATTTTAGAATCCATAAAGTCGGGAAATCATACTGAAAAATCTCTAAAAATGATCTGCAACTTTAATTTTTGTAAAATATTCATTTATTTTTGTTAAATTTTAGATATACTCCCAAAAACTGCGCGCATCATGTCTGACGAAATGGAGAGCAGTCCAAGCAAGAAGAACAAACGCGAAATCTGTACCCCGCCCATATCGGACGATGAACATGTTGATCCGCCCGCCTTCAGTTTAGCCACGTTGGGGCTGCAGCGCGTCGGCACTGCACCGCCGCCAAAACCACAGCCACAACCGCCGCTGCAAATGCTAAATGCGCGCGGCATGCCCGCTCGCATAAGAAAACGCAATCGTTTCTTCTTCGACGATGACATTATCAATGATAACAAACCGTTGCGCATGAGTTTGTCGCCACGCAAGACACCATCGAAAAATCATATCGGCGGCGGAGGCGGTGGTGGCGTCGGTGCCTCTTCGCTGACCAAAACCCCCACAAAAGTGCTGAAGAAACGGAAAGGCGTCGTATCGCGTTATATGCGTTCGGACGAGAAGAAGAATGGCAACGAAGTTTTAACCCCTACAAAATCCAGTAATTTTAGCAACAATTCGACAAATACAACGCCAAAGTCAAGCGCGAAAAGCTTGCTTACGAACGCCTGCTCAACGCCTGGCGGCTCCTCGAATAACTCACAACAGCTGATGCCGGCCGACAAGAAGATCGGTCAACGTATCGGCCTGCGGCTGCGCAATCTACTTAAGCTGCCGAAGGCACACAAATGGGTTATATTTGAGTGGTTCTACTCATTCGTTGATCGGCCACTCTTCGAGGGCGAGAATGACTTTCAGGTGTGTCTCGCCGACTCGTTTCCAAATCTGCGCACGCGCCAACTAACGCGCTCCGAGTGGCAGAAGATACGCTCGCTGATGGGCAAACCGCGTCGCTGTTCGCAGGCCTTCTTCGAGGAGGAGCGACGCGAGCTGGAGCGCAAACGGCAGAAAATACGCTACATGCAGACGCGCAAGAACGGCGACATAAAAGATTTGAATTTTGTGCGTGATCTGCCGGACAAGATACCGTTGCCGCTGCCCGTGGGCACCAAGGTAACGGCGCGATTACGCGTGCCGCAGGATGGCATATTCAGCGGCAGCGTTGATGCCTTCGATTCACAGACATCCACGTATCGTGTAACCTTTGATCGCAACGGACTCGGCACACACTCCATACCGGACTTTGAAATAGTCTCTGAAAACTTCCACGAAATGCTGCCACTGCAAAGCATTACCAAAGATTTCCGACCCAATCTCATGAGCATCTATAACAATGGCGGCGGTTGCCTCAGTTCGTCGCCGCTCAAAGGCGCGCGCAATGTGCGCTATGCGCTCAACATGCATCTGAACAAAAGCGATCCGCTGCTGGGCCAAGAGATCATCGAGAGTCCCTTCAAGAATCCAGTGCTCGATCGTGAGAACATTAACGGTTATCCCGCCAAATTGCTGGAGACTTTGGTGCGCTTGAGGCGTGCTCTGGCCATAAAAAAATCAAAATTACAGCGTCTCAGCGACATGAACAATGAGGCCGAATTGAAAACAACCACACAGCAGCTGGCCGCCGCGCATAACAACTCCAACTCATCGGATGAGTCGCACAACACCAACAATCACAATAGCAACACCGATGCTTTGCCGCAATTGAGCGAAGAGTTTCAGCGACGCTATGCATCGATTGTCATCACCATGGAGAAGATGAATCGCGACATGCAGGACTATTTGAATGATGTGCAAACGTTCACGGGCGAATTGACGCGCGATCCACAGGTGCAGGCGATGCTGGCCCCATCGTATTTGCGCGAAAAATGTCGCGAGGCGGCCGACGATGCGGTGCAACGCAATAATCAAGGTGTGCTGCAGAATCAGAATGTGCTGCATCTGATAAAGAATTTGGCCACAGTGTTGCTGGTTGCCTCGCATCTCAGCAACGACGGCAACTCGACGCAAGTCTCCAAAGTGATGGAGGGCTGCATCGAAGAGGTCAAATCGAATCTGTTGGGCGTGAATGTGGAGACCTTTCAGAAACATGTGCAAATACATTTGCATCACATTCGTCTGGGCATCGGGCAGAGCATGATGTCAGTGAGTGGAAGCGCAGGCGCAACAAGCAGCAATGCAGCGGGCAGTGCAGCCGGCCCCACCACCGCCGCAATTGATAGATAAATACATCTACTTAGCTCTATATATAAATATATTTAAATTTTGTTGTATTCTATTGTGTTTTCGTCTTTATTAATTAAAATAAAATAATTTGATTCATTTTTAAAACAATTCAATCACTTTCATCATCTTCATCGTCGTCGTCATCCTCCTCTTCACTCGATTGGCCCAGCCATTCTATAAACTTGTTCAGGCTTTGTTTTAGCTCTGCGTGCTGCAACTCATCCAGCTGCTCGTGCCAGTCGGTGATGACATCCTCCGTGACAAAGTCCTTGTCGTACATATAATGCAGCACTTGCGAGATTTTCTCGCATATGAATGTATTCTCCTCGTAGAGGTCCTGAAACGTTCAAATTTGAATTAATACTGAGTTTTTGCAGAAGAATTGAAATTTTGGATTACGATAAAATCAGGCATTGTGAAGTTATTAAAAGCACTACACAACAAAACGAGAAAAAATCATATACATCAATTATATACTATTCGTGGATGCTGCTTTTCAGTGCATACTCAGTATTTTTTTCTATTACGTAGCGTTTTTAAGAAAATTTCTATCGAAATTTTATGTTCTTTTTAGTCACTTTTTCGAAAAAAAAATACAGTCCCATACACAACAAGTTTTTCAAAAAAATGTAAACGCAATTTTTCTTTTAATTGTATATCAATGTTTTAGGATATTTGAAACTAAGCCTAAACATTTTGGAAATTTTTAGACTATTTTTGTATGATTTTTTTAGCATAACGGATCTAATGATAAATAAGAAAATGATTTATGATAATACAGAGCAAACTAACGATCGAAACTACTAACTTATTTTCATAGGTTCTAATTTATATATATATCAATGTTTTAGGATATTTGAAACTAAACCTAAACATTTTGGAAATTTTTAGACTATTTTTGTATGATTTTTTTAGCATAATGATAAATAAGAAAATGATTTATGATAATACAGAGCAAACTAACGATCGAAACTACTAACTTATTTTCATAGGTTCTAATTTTTAAAATATGTCCTATTCACACGTCAAAAAATGTTAAAATATATAAAAGCTTAAAATTTGCATCACAAATAAACGATTTAGGATTATACGAATTCACATATTTGAATAGGTAAATAAAGTACCTTTCCAACGAGCTATGTTTGGTTCGTTCACACCCAGTATGTTGGTCACATCGTTCATCTAAAACAACAACTTTTGTGGTACCTTATAGTACAAATTTTATATTCAAAATTCGTATAATCTGAAATCTCTGGGTATAAAGTAATTCACATATTTGGATAGGTAATGGGAGCACCTTTCCAAAGAACTATGTTTGTTTCGGGCAGCCCGAGAATCTTAATCACAGCGGTCACTTAAAAAAACAACTTTTGTGGTACCTTATAGTACAAACTTTAAATTCAAAATTCGTATAATCTGAAATCTCTGGGTATAAAGTAATTCACATATGTGGATAGGTAATGGAAGCACCTTTCCAAAGAACTATGTTTGGTTAGAGCAGCCCGAGAACCTTAATCACAGCGGTCACTTAAAACCAACTTTTGTGGTACTTTATAGTATATACAAACTTTAGATTCAAAATTCGTATAATCTGAAATGCCTGGATATAAAGTAATTCACATAATTGGATAGATAATGGAAGCAACTTTGCAAAGAACTATGTTTCGTCCAAGTTGCCCGAGAATCTTAACCCCAGCGGTCACTTAAAAAACAACTTGTGGTACCTTATAGTACAAACTTTAAGAGTAAAAATTCGTATAATCTGAAATCTCTGGGTTTAAAGTAATTCACGTATTTGAATAGATAATGGAAGCAGCTTTCCAATGAAGTATGTTTTATTTGAGCAGCCCGAGAATCTTGGTATCAGCGGTCACTCAAAAATCAACTTTTGTGGCACCTTATAGTACAAACTTTAGATTCAAAATTCGTAAACTGAATTCTCTGAAAATTAGGCATCATTATATAACTGGAGAAAGTACCTGTCCAAAGAACTAGATTTGGTTCGAGCAACCACAGAATATTGGTCACTTAAAAAAATCACTACTTGTGAAATCTCGGCTCAAAAATGGGTTGTGTCTTTGCTAAATGCGTGACACTCGTATCACAAATCGTATTAAATGATTTGTTCTATGAAATACTAAAAAAAAAAACCGAAGTATATTTCTATTTACCTCCAACGCCTTCAGACAGTCCATCATCGCCTCCTCGGTTTTAATGTAGTTCGTCATCACTGGACCCAATTGTTTGAGCACCGTATTAATGGCCACCAGCACATTATTGTTGGCTGGCTCTGCGATCACGGGCAGACTGAAAATGGCCTTCACCACATAGAAATTAACCTCCTTCAGTGACATATTGTAGGCGTAGCGCGACGAATTGATTTCCAGTATTAAAAAGTCTGGATTCGATTTCTCCTTAAAGCCACGCATCAGCGAATCCATAACTTCGGACAAGAATACTACCAAGAACAACAACAAAGGCAACTACAGTTAGCAACAAAATGAAAAGGCCGTTTAAAGTTTTACTGTTTGCATCGTCGGGTATGGGCGAGCTCTCGCGTGACTCGTCATCATCGATGCTCGGATTATAGTCGCTCTCGTCATCGTTGAAGTCTAGCTGTGACATTTTAGGTATGCCCGTAGGTAGTGGTTCATCGGAGTCCGAGTATTGCGAAGGTTGTTTATCGTCGATCACAAATGCTTTGGGTCCCAATTGCAGGGCGGTGTTGGCTACAATTTAAAGAGGGGTTTTTAATAAATGCGTTGGAGATGTGATGAAATTTAATGGTGAACGAAATTCACATTATTGAAAACTATAATCGAATTAAATGTGTTATATGGTACTGTAACGGATAGAATTCTTTTGAAATGCGTTTGAAAACAACAAAAATGGATTCGAATGAAATACATTAATTTTATATTGAAAAATCGAACTCGGGAACATAAAACAAAAATCGTATTGAATTCGTTCCATAGAATATAAATGGAATGAATTCGATTGAAAAACGTTTATTTTACATTGAAAAATAGAATTAGAAAATCAAATAGTTTATTTTGTATAGTACCCACCATGTTCCTCCTCCTCCAGTGATGACTTCACCAAAAGTCCTGCTACTTTAGAGTTAGCCGGCAGCACACAATCATCGCCCAGCACCGAGCCGCCTGTGATTTCTGCATCTGCCGCCAGCATAGCGCTCGCACCCACTACACAATACTGCAAGACGCAACCATCGGCGATGCTAACATTATCCATAACATAGGCATTGTTTAGCACACAGTTTTGTCCAATTTTACAATTGATGCCAATCACACTATTGCTCACGCTAGTGCCCGCTGCAATGATGCTGCCCGATTGCACCACAACATTTTCACGTAGAGCTGCCTGCGCCACATTTGCGCTGCCGCTTTTATATATATTATTTCTCAAGTATATATAATTCTGATGCAGACAATGAATGCCCATGTCGGGCACAATCGGATATGCCCAACGATTGATGATCTCCTGACTGATCTGCTGGTACGTCTGCCAATTGTTGATGCGGCGCGCATACTGACCGGCCGGCAGCAGCGACACATAGATGCGACTATCCAAAATATCCTCATTAATGAGCAGACCACGTATAAAATCATCGCGCGTTTGAAAATCAAAGTTATCGCTAAAAAGCGACAACATTGAGGGCGAACCAATGGCAATCTGTGGATCAAGCAGATTATGATGCAGCGCCACCTGTGAATTGTTGATGAACACTTCAAGCGGCACCTCAAAGGGTGCCTCTTTGCTTTGCGACGAATGTGACTCGCTGCGCGGCTGCAGCCGCTGATGATGATGCAAACGTTGGTTTTGCGTATTCAGCGCAATCATGACTTCGTTGCCGGTGCAGTTAGGCGTATAAGATTCCTTGAGCAGGATGGTGGCAGCGGCGCCTTTGTCATATTTGGTATGTTTTCTAAAGAGATAAAATAAATTAGCCTGTTGCTTAAAAATCTTAAAAACCGCCTACTTGTGCTCCTCGAATATGGGTTTTAGCTTGACATTTGTCACTGTGTTCGCGCTCAGCAGTATAAAGTTGCCGCGTATCAACGCCTTTGCATCGAGATCACGCATCGAATCGCCGAAGGTGCGGCTACCCTCGCCGCCAATCACATGCACCGTCATATTCATCGACCAGGTGCGCATTGCAGCGATACCTAATCTATTGTTTAAATTGTTATTTAAGTGGTTTTCAATTCCATCCAAGCAACAGCAGCACTTACTTGATGTGACGTCGAACATCGTTGATGAAGAGACGCGCATAAACGAAAACCTCCTCGATGCCGCTTTCGTTGAGCGCCTCCAGCGCATAGTCCAACATCGCCACGTTCACGAGCGGCAGCAGCGCCTATAGACAGACAGTCAGATCAGACCATGCGTCGTCATTAGCTTACGTTTTATAATTGTTGTTCGTTGAACTTACCGTCGAGGTTTGATCCGACATTGGTTGGAAATTCTCCACATTAATGTCGGCTATGAGAATTGCTTGAATAACTTCCTTCTTCTCGAATTGATCCATTTTTCTTGCAAAGATCTGTGTTTTGTGCTGCTCCAGCTGCCTGTTTTCGGTGTTTCTTCTTTGCAATAAAAATAGGTTTGGTTTATTTTAGGGTACCCAATATATTTATTCGATATTTGGTCAAATATTGTTATCGATTATTTTACGTTCAAAAATTATTCTATTTTTGAACCAAAAAATAAAAAACTATAATACAATTCTATTTATAAAGTTTTTAAAAATTAGTGTTAATTATATATGTTCAAAATGTTGATGAGAAATGATATTTATTACAAACTTTTAGATAAATAATGAGAAAAAAAATAACATTTTGTATTTTAAATTAAATAGATTCGTTTTTGCATACTTTTGATGAAATTAAAATATATTTATATGTTATTTAGGGTGTGTGCGAATTCGACTAAATTGCTGACTAAACTAAATTTTGTCGGTAATTCTGTGTTCGACTTTTCAATTTAGTCAATTTTCGAGTAGACTAAATTGAACTAAATTAAATTGATTATGGACTTTAACAATTACCGGTTACCGAATGGCGATCGAATGAAAATTCGTTCAAATTAGTTTAGTCAGCAATTTAGTCGAATTCGCACACACCCTAAATAACATATCGTCGTTGTAGAACTAAAAGTCACCAACTACATTTTCAAAATGCCAATTGTTCACTTATAAAAATCTTAATATATCTTTCAATTTTTGTCGATGAGCTCAATATTTGTACCAAATGATAAGAAAATGTCATTCTATCAATTGGTATTTCTATTTTAAAAATGTATCAATTACTTTTTGTAATAATTATCAACAAAGTTGAAATTTAAGATTTTCATAAAAATGTATTTGGTGACTTTTAGTTCTACAACGACGATATAAATATATTTTAATTTCATCAAAAGTAGTGTCTGTTTGCTGTCTTCCAATTTAGTTCAATATAGTTTGCTCGAAAATTTGCTAAATTGAAAAGTCGAAGGCTGCATTACCGACAAAATTGAGTTTAGTCAGCAATTTAGTCGAATTCGCACACACCCTTAGAACCACAATAATTTTAACTTTTCATTTTTATCTACACATCTCTTGATTTTTATCTACTGCAGTAGATAATGTAAAGTTTAGTACACACACAGATATATACTGTTAAAAACCGACAGTTAACAACTGTTAATTTATTTTGAATAAGTCGACACTTTGTGATGTCGTTTTTAGTAAAAATACTGTTGATAAATATGTGACTTTAAAATTGAACGAAACGATCCAAATTTCGATCCACGACATGTCATCCTGCATGAAATCGCCGCTCTGCACAAGAGACATACATAAATATTTCCGGGATTTATTGTAGAGAATCTTCATCAGATTCACAGATGATAAATGTACCACAATTCGGCATCTAAAACACAATAATTCACTCGGCACTCAGCTTTATTATATTTTTAATCAGACTCTGTCTGTATAATAAATAGGCGGACAAATGGTTAACGAGAGCATACAGATCGCATTTCTGGAATGACTTACAAAAGATAACAAAGTAAACTTAATTTTAAAAATGTATATTAAAAATTGATATTACAATTTGGACTAGCTGATCGATCTCGGAATCATCTCCATTAAACCCGTCGCGATGGTATTTTCTTTCGGGTATGCGGAATTAAATGTCGAACATTATATTGAATGTCGAACATATACAATTGTCTAGATATTGTTAGTTGAATATATGACACCTAGGCTACACGACATTTTCTACTGTCGTTCTAACCCTTTTTCAACAGTAACTTACTGACGACTCTATTTTAACAGTAGAAAGTGTCGAAAAACAGCATAAAACGACAGTATATTTCTGTGTGTGTATATTTTTAATTTTTATAACAAATTTTAATGGTTTTTAAACAATGTATTAAATTAAATTAATTGTAGTACAATTTTTATTCAAAGTGATATATTAACATTTAGTAATAGTTGCAATTTTTACTGAAATTTTAAATTTTGAGTTCAATATTAAATTTTAAATGATTTTTTTAACTTCTGTACTAATTCTTAGTCAAATTTTGAATTTTTAGTCGACATTTTAATTTTTATTTATTATTTAAACTTTTAGCACTAATGAAAATTTTGGTTTTTGGTCAAAATTCATATTTTTAGTGGAATATTTAATTTTTAGATTTTAGCTATGTGTCGGAACCGGAATCGCTATTTTAAAAATCTTGGAACGAACCATCAGACACGTTTATTCAAAATGTGTGTAATCGCAACTGGAATTCGACAAATATTTTATTTAATTTAACAAAATATTTAATTGATCCAATTTCTGTCGAATGAAATTTTTAATTGATGCTACTAATTAATTAATTAATGAAATTCCCAATATAGTATATATAACAACTTTAATATCACTATGACAACAAAATTAATTAAAGTTTCTCCAATTAACATATTCTCATTATTACGAATATTAAATTCAGTACTAATAAAAGTTACATCGGCTGGGTTTCAATTAAAAATTAATTGGATTGATTAACATTTTAGTTATATTTACACACTTATTTTTCTGTGTGTAGTGAATATTTATATACTTTCGAAGTTTTTAATATTAAGTAATAACTAAATTAAATTTGTACACAAAGGAACAAATTTTGTTGTGCACAAACATATTATGTTACACGTAACATACATGAATTTCCACGATTTTAAAATAAATATGTTAAAAACAAATTAGAACCATAAGTCATGAAATTAATACCAAAATAATTACAAAAAAATTGGTGTTAAAAGTAAAATCCAGTTTAAGACATCAAATTTACGATTGCAAATATATTATGTTTGCTGCAGCAAACATTCGCATGCGAATTTTTTCTCTGCGTGTATAGTTATAATAATATAATAGTTTGGCGCTACAGTCCTGTGTAGGACTTCGGCCGAGCTCTCTCACCTTTTTGAGCTGTGCGTGTTATATTTGTACTCAAAGTGGTGGGATCTACAGTTTATTGCCGAATCCGAACGGCGGGTGAGAGCTTTTTCATAGGCAATGGTTTTACTCTCGTAGGTTTGCCATTTACTGACGAGAGGTAGCGCGGTATAGAAAAATGTTTCTATGAAAAGATGTTGTTAGCCCCAGTCCAGGCTTGAACCGGGGACCTTTCGGCTCGCAGTCCAACGCACTAACCACTGAGCTACCGCGGCTACTGCGTGTATAGTTAAAGTTAAATATTTAAATTTTAAATGGAAATTTAAATTTTAAGTGAAGAATTTTAATTTTTCACAAAATTTTAATATATAAATTTTTAGAAAAATGTTTAAATGTTTTGTAAATTTTTAAATTTTTAGTGAATACACCATTTTTTATGTTCATTTAAAGAAATTAAAAACAATATTAATTTTGATGAAAATGTTTATTGAAAAATCAAATTTTTAGTGAAAATTAATATTCTTTCGAAAATTAAATTTTTTAGTGCAAATTTAAATTAACGCATTTTAAGTCAAATATTAATTTGAAAGTCTTGGTTAAAATTTCAATATTTAGTAAAGATTTGAATAGTCTTAGCTGCTACAAAATCAACCAAGCCGCACAGCTTTTAACCGGCTGTGAGTGGCAGCCGTTCATTATTGCTCGGTGGAGTTCTCTGCAGTTCTCTGACTGTTCCGTGGTTCTCCAAACTCCAACTATCCAATCATTTGTCAGTTGTCTTTATATCGTTCAACGTTCAAGTTATTTAAAAGTGCTGCGCCCAAGTTAACGTGATAAAAGATCAATAATTGCAACGAAAAAATATAAAAAATAATAAATCAATTTTTAAATACGCATTTTCCAAGTTTAAAAATCAAACCGACGAATCGAAAAAATCAAAACAAAAGACTGATTAAAATAAAGTGATGAGCACTCCATAACTGAGCATTTTAGCCATATAAAACTCCATGTAATCTCACGAGCCCAGTTAGTAGACGGAAACATTTGAGCGGATGCACAACAAGCAGAGCGCGTTCGTAAGACGACATTGAGTTTGCAGTGAGTGTGAAAAATTATAAAAAAAAACAAAAGAAAAATATATATTTTCTATTATAATTCTGCATTTGCAATAAACAAACAAAAACATTAAGTGAAAAAGTTAAGAGAAAATTGCAGTGCAGAAAAGTGATAAATACAAAACAAAGAATTAATTTTCATGCATTGCAAAGATATCGGATTTATGAAAAGTGCACGACTTCTGTAAATGCGATGCGATACGACTTTATTTGAGAAGCCATCGCAAAACAGGCAGGTGAAACTTGAGCCTAGCGTCGTGGTGAATTTAAGATTGGTTGTTACGTCTTACGTCGATCGGCTGCTTTATTTTTTTTTGAGCTTGGTTCGCACAACCAATGCAACCAACCCCCACAACAACCTGTGTGCGACGACCGACATCAATTCTTAAATTCTTGGCTTAGTTTTTGTTAATTGTTTTTGTTCTCTTCTGATTCGCTTCTGAGCCAACTGTGTGTGGTGAGTTTTTAATACGTTTTAGCGCATTAGACGCGGCGTCGCGTTATTTTTTTATGGTTGTTTTTATTGTTTTTATTTGTGGAAAGAATCCCAGACGGACGAAGAGTGCAGCAGGCGAAATGTCATCTATTTGTGGGGCGTTGTGTATCTATTTTATTTTTGAAAAATATTTCAATTTTCAATAAAAATTCAAATTTTCACTAAAAATTCAATTTTTCACTAAAAATTAAATTTATCACCAAAAATTCAAATTTTCACTAAAAATTCAATTTTTCACTAAAATTCAATTTTTCACTAAAAATTCAATTTTTCACTAAAAATTCAAATTTTCACTAAAAATTCAATTTTTCAATAAAAATTTCACTAATTTTTCACTAAAAATTCAATTTATCACTAAAAATTAAATTTTTCACTAAAAATTAAATTTTTCACTAAAAATTAAATTTTTCACTAAAAATTCAATTTATAACTAAAAATTCCATTTTTCACTAAAAATTCAATTTTTCACTAAAAATTCAATTTTCCCTAAAAATTCAATTTTTCACTAAAAATTAAATTTTTCACTAAAAATTCAATTTTTCACTAAAAATTAAATTTTTCACTAAAAATTAAATTTTTCACTAAAAATTCAATTTTTCACTAAAAATTCAATTTTTACTAAAAGTTAAATTTTTCATTAAAAATTCAATTTATCACTGAAAATTCCATTTTTCACTAAAAATTCAATTTTCACTAAAAATTCAATTTTTCACTAAAAATTCAATTTTTCACTAAAAATTCAATTTATCACCAAAAATTCAAATTTTCACTAAAAATTCAATTTTTCACTAAAAATTCAATTTTTCACTAAAAATTCTTTTTTTCACTAAAAATTCTTTTTTTTTCACTGAATTCAAATTTTCACTAAAAATTCAAATTTTCACTAAAATTTGAATTTTTTCACTAAAAATTATTTTTTTCACTAAAAATTTTTTTTTCCACTAAAAATTCTTTTTTCACTAAAAATTCTTTTTTTCACTAAAAATTCTTTTTTTCACTAAAAATTCTTTTTTTCACTAAAAATTCCATTTTCACTAAAAAATTCAAATTTTCTCTAAAAATTAAATTTTACACTAAAAATTCAATTTTTCACTAAAAAATTCAATTTTTCACTAAAAATTCAATTTTTCACTAAAAATTCAATTTTTCACTAAAAATTCAATTTTTCACTAAAAATTCAATTTTTCACTAAAAATTCAATTTTTCACTAAAAATTCAATTTTTCACTAAAAATTCAATTTTTCACTAAAATTTCAATTTTTCACTATAAATTAAATTTTTCACTAAAATTTAATTTTTCACTAAATATTAAATTTTTCACTAAAAAATCAATTTTTCACAGAAATTCAATTTTTCACTAAAAAATCAATTTTTCACTAAAAATTCCATTTTTCACTAAAAATTCAAATTTTCACTAAAAATTCAATTTTTCACTAAAAATTCAATTTTTCACTAAAATTTCAATTTTTCACTATAAATTAAATTTTTCACTAAAATTCAATTTTTCACTAAATATTAAATTTTTCACTAAAAAATCAATTTTTCACTAAAAATTCAATTTTTCACTAAAAATTCAATTTTTCACTAAAAATTCAATTTTTCACTAAAAATTCAATTTTTCACTAAAAATTCAATTTTTCACTAAAAATTCAATTTTTCACTAAAAATTCAATTTTTCACTAAAAATTCAATTTTTCACTAAAAATTCAATTTTTCACTAAAAATTCAATTTTTCACTAAAAATTCAATTTTTCACTAAAAATTCAATTTTTCACTAAAAAATCAATTTTTCACTAAAAATTCAATTTTTCACTAAAAATTCAATTTTTCACTAAAAATTCAATTTATCACTAAAAATTCAATTTATCACTAAAAATTCAATTGTTCACTAAAAATTCAGTTTTTCACTTAACATAAAATTTTTCTCTAAAAAGCAATTTTTCAATAAAAAATATTTTTTTACTAAAAACTTAAATATTTAATAAAAATGTAAATTTTAAATTATATATTCTAAAAATTATCTTTAGTAATCTCTAAAAAACGAAAGAATTACTTCTAAAAAAAGTCTTTCACTTTGAAAAATCAGTGTTTAAAAGTGAACCCTATTAGGCACCCTGTTCAAAACTGAAAGACCCTGTATATGCAATTCAAGTTCTGCGCGTGTAGAATTTCTGTTGCGCCTCAAAACTCATTCAGGCTGCATCAGCGCCGCGCCGCGTGTCGCAAAGTAACAAAATCAGGTTCGCGTCTGTCCAACTGTCCGTCTGCAACTGCATCATCTGAATGCAAATTGAAATTAAATCAGTTGCTTGGGAAGGTAGCAGGAGACGGGGGCGGGGGTTGGCAAAAGTGCATTGGCGGGTGCCTTGCAATGTGGGTCCAGCTAGTATTAACCAGGTTTCTTTTTGATTTTTGTGAATTTTACTCTTGTTTTTATAATTATTTTATTTTCTGAATTAAGAACACTGTGCAACAGTAATAATATTTAAAAAAAATTAAAAATTGTTTGAAGCATTTTTTTGTAATTAGAATATATCAAAATATTTAAAATAATAACATAAATAATTAAGGTAAATATTAAGTTTAGTGGAAAATTTAATTTTTTTTGAATTTTTTTTTTGTGAAATTTTTATTTTTTTTGGTGAACAATTTATTGTAGTGAAATATTAAATTTTTTTGTTAAAATTGAATTTTTAGCGAAATTTAAATAATTTTTTGAGAATTTTTGAGTGTTAATGAAAATTGAATTTATAGTGAAAAATTGAATTTTTAGTGAAAAATTGAATTTTTAGTGAAAAATTGAATTTATAGTGAAAAATTGAATTTTTTAGTGAAAAATTAAAATTTTAGTGAAAAATTGAATTTTTAGTGTAAATTTGAATTTTTAGTGAAAATTTGAATTTTTAGTGAAAATTTGAATTTTTAGTGAAAATTTGAATTTTTGGAGAAAATTTAAATTTTTAGTGTAAATTTGAATTTTTAGTGAAAAATTGATTTTCTAGTGAAAAATTGAATTTTGAGTGAAAAAATTGAATTTTTAGTGAAAAATTGAATTTTTAGTGAAAAATTTAATTTTATAGTGAAAAATTGAATTTTAAGTGAATAATTGAATTTTTAGTGAAAAATTTAATTTTATAGTAAAAATTTGAATTTTTAGTGAAAAATTGAATTTTAGTGCAAAATTGATTTTCTTGTGAAAAAATGTATATTTAATGAAAAATTGAATTTTGAGTGAAAATTTGAATTTTTAGTGAAAATTTGAATTTTTAGTGAAAATTTGAATTTTTAGTGAAAAATTAAATTTTAGTGAAAAATTTAATTTTTAGTGAAAATAGAATTTTTTGAACAAATAATAGAAAAAAAAAAAAATAATTTAAAAAAAAAACACCTCTTCTATTTTGTGCTCTAGTGTAAGGCGAAACAGCAGCTGCACGGCAGCCGTTGCCGCCGCAGTCTGTGAATTTTTACTGCGAATTCCACAGCCTGTCGACAATAATAACGTTGATGGCGATGGCGACGATGATGGCGATGACGATGACGCTGGAAAACCGCGAACGAACCAGTTGGCCAGACCAGTCTGAGCCAATCAGCCAGTCGTCTGTCGGCCAGTTCGAAAGCATTCTAATGCAATTGACGGCTTTTTGCGGCAGCAACTTAAACAGCAGCAGCAACAACAACAAATAATGCAGCAACAGCAGATGCCAAGCACAGATGTGGGGGCTTTCACTTCGTTGGTTGTTGTTGTTGGTGTGATTGTTGCTGATAATGTTGTTGCTGCTGTTGTTAGTTGGCAGTTGCTGCAACCTTTGATTATATGCATAATATTTATTATTTTTATTACATTTTTTTATATTTTTTTATTTCAATTTTTTTTTTTATTTTCAATTTTATTTTATTTTTTTATTTCTATTTTATTTTTATTTTTTTAGTTTTAATTTTTATTTTATTTGTTGCCTTTCAAAGTGCCGATATTGCGGCGTGGCGCATGTTGCAACAACAGCAACAACATCTATAACGTCACTGTGATACATGCGCCCAACAGTGATAAATGTGCGATTATTTTGTACAAAATACGGCGGCAGCAACAGCAGCAGCTGCACCACGCCTGCAACAAATCAAAACAGCGCAACGTATTCGGTGTCTTAAGCGGTGTCTTGAGCAGCAAAGAAAATGATGGGGCCAACTATAATGTAACAACAATTATGCGTTTCATCACACGTCTTTTGTTGTCCGTGATGATGTTGATGATGATAAAGATGTCGACGAAGCAGAAGATTTTTTTGTTGATGTTGATGTTGTCTGTGGCATCACGCAACACGAGCATTAGCAACACTTGTGCGAGTTCAGCAACAACATATTACAAAAATCTAAAAAACTAAATTAATAACAAAGAAGAAGAAAAAATAATAGCTTGGGATAAACTATTTTTTTTTTTTTGAAATACAGTTTTTTCAGTATAAAATTATTTCAGCCAGAAAACTTTTTCGAAGTATTTACTTAGAACTAGCTGAAACCGTGCACAGCTTCGCTTTTGCGTAGTTTTTTTTAAATGGGACGAAGAAACTGTCCAAAATCATGATACAATAACAAGGTAGAAGTATCCCAGAGCATCACTCACATTTTTTTTATTCCATATAAAACTTTTACGTAAACACGGGACGTTTGACAGTATCTTCAGCCGTTTGACAGAAGGATGGGACGCCTAAGAAGAACAAGAACTCTAATACTTCTACCGTATATACGCGTGTATAGTTGCATCATGTTAAAAATTAAAATTTTCATTAAACATCTAAAATGAAATCAAAATGCCAATATGTTAGCTTTTTTTTTAACTTTGCCATGTCGAAAAACAACAAGTTTTAGAAATTTTCGAACATAAAACTGACACAAAATGACATAGTAAAAACAAAACATTAGTAGGTCAGGAAATATAGAATTTTTTTAGTTTTCTTTATACGTCCAATCCCTCCTTTTCTTTTTGGATTTTAGGAATTTCTAATTTCCGAATTTTCATAAATTCCTGTATTAAGAAGAAAAAAAATCATTTAAATCGCACAGTAATTCATTTTTATATTTAAGATAATCATATTTAATATGTGAAAAAGTGCAAAACTTATCCCATTACGAAGCTCCGTTTATTCCAAATTATCAGATTTAATATGGGATACAAATTGTGACGTTTTACCCCTCTACGACGTTTTCATTCGCCAAACCCCTGTATCTTTTGATGTAGTGAATACTTTTGAATGCGTTTTTTTTGTTTGATTGGAAATTGATGAAATATGTTTTAAAGCTAATAAAATTTCGTCCGATTAGATTCCTCTGTATAATAAGCCAAATTTGAACTTTTCTCCAATTTTAGTATATGGACCATTCCACACCAAATCGACTAGTGGTTGGAACTCACCTTCTTCGATTTCAATAGGCAGCTGATAAAGCTTATTGAGATATGCATTGACCAATTTTTTTTTATTTTTTTCGATACAGTGCTTCCAGAGATACAGTGCTTCAAAGTTACAAAAAATTGGTCAAATATCACTTTTGTATGGTTGTTTATATTTCAATATTTAAAAAATTTACTTTTTTTGGTCGATTTGGTGTGGAATGGCCCATATACAACAACCTTTTTTCCTATATTTTTCTAAGAGAAACGAAGACATAAGAAAAGTCTATATTATTCAAAATTTCGATTTTGAAGGTTCATAACTACTGACAGTTAAAAGCAGTATAGCTAAAATTTATTTTGAATTATAGCGGAATGAATGCCCCATCACCCTATACCTACTATTACTGCCGGGACGTTCCGACCTGGCTGAATTTAGACGAAATTTATGAATTTGAATGTTATCCACAAAAAACATTCTAAAGTTTTTACGTTTAAATTGATTTAAACTTATAGCACAATAAATACCCTTTTATATAATACCCACTTTTACTACCAAATAGTGCGGACCCTGACCGATAGATGCGTCATAACTGAATTAAGTTTAAAATTTTGACTTTGAACTCATAACCTTTAAAAGTTTTTAAATAAAATTTGTTTTAACTTAGGGTATTCATCCTTACATACGATACCAAATTGTATGTTTCCAAACCTGGTCGCGACGCTCCGTTTAGATTTGTAGTTAGGATTGAAAGCGCAAAGTTTGACCCTTCTACGACGCTTCTACGACGTTTCTACGACGCTACTACAGCCATTTGAAGTTTGAGATGTGATATCTCGACTCCTACAAATCTCGACTCGATCGCTTTGATTTTTATACCAAATAATCAGATTTAATATACGCTAAAAAGGTTGCAGTTTGAACCCTCTATGACGCTTCGTTTAGATTCTACAGCCATTTGAAATTAATTATTCAAATTACTCAATAGTAGAACATATTATTTTTGTCGTAAAATTCCATTAATATGTTTCGGAAATACTTTTAAAATATCAAATTTCTTTTTATACCCTACACTAAAAGTGATATTAAGTTTGGTACGCCGTTTGTAACACCCAGAAGGGTGTCTTGATCAGCATCGTCGATTACGCGACATCCCCAATTTCAGTGATTTTGTTTTTTTTTATTATTATTAATTGTAAGATTAATTAGTAGTGAACAGTTTTATTTAATTTCAATATATTTCAATTCATATATTTATTTCTGAAATTTAAAATGTTACAAACAATATTTTAAAATTCAACATTTTATTATTGTCGATATTTTGTTCAATATCAAATGGACTTTTTTATGAGTTTAGTGCAATTTTCTTTATATAAAATAAATTTGGCGCCAAATTGTTTAAAAAAAAACATAACATAATGAACAACAAAGAGTTTAAAAAGCATTTTTAATCATTATCTATTTTAGGATTTACCAAGAACTTTTAAAGATTCTGAAAACTTTTTGCATACAGCCTCCGCGCTTGAATTGTTAGGGGCCAAAAGCCGTTGAGAAGTGGGCAATAAAACGGTCTAACTGACTGACAGAGCGACAGACAAACAGTCAGTAAGTAATCAGTCCGTCCGTCTGTCGCCGCCGACCTGACACCAGAGGTCATTAACTTGGCGCGGTTGTAAAATAAGAGACGCTGGTTAAATAGCAACGTGTTGCCCACATATTTTAGACATGTTTTTCGTGTCACGCCTCAGATGTTCTGAGTTCTGAGCCTGATGCTCGCATTGCCGCTATTTTTGTTGCTGCTGTTGTTGATGATGGTTTTCTCGTTTTTTGTTTTTAATTCGCTCAACATTTCACACGAAATACGAGCAGCATGATTTAAACCGGACGTGAATTTTAATTTGATTCGACTGCATGAATTTATTTTATTTCATATTACATTTGGTTCCGAAAAAGAAAATTAATTCAGAACGCGAGCAAAACAATTAATGTGGTGGTTGCTGCTGCTCGTAATGATGATAATGATGTTGGTGATTATGATGTTGATTAGCGCCGCACGGCATGTTTGCAGTCAATAACAATTTTGTTTTTCCTTTTTTTGTTATTTTTGCAGTTATTATAGTTATTAGTAGCAGCAGTTGTTAGTAGCAATTGTTGTTAGTTAGTTAAAAAGTGTTGTTATTGTTATTATTTGTTGTTGTTGTTTTTTTTGTAGCTGGTTGCATCGCACTATGTGTGGGAATTTGTTGCTCGATTCAATGCAAATAGCAAAGTTCAATAACATCAGTTGCTGCTGCCGCAGTCTGCCAGCAATATTTTTTTGGCCAAATGTTGCAGCCAACAAACGCGTCTTCTTCCTCTTCTTTGTGTTTTTTTGCTAGCTTTTTGTGTGCTTTTTTGCGTAGTTATTGATTTATTGAGGAAATTTTTCAAAGCTAAATTTTAATAATACAAAATGGCAACAGCGAATTAAAAGACGAAAAGAAAAACATCTTCAGTCCAAAAATTTCTTTTATTAAACTGCGCAAAAGTGAAAACTGCAATTTTAATTTTGGTGAAAATTTGAATTTTTAGCGAAAAATTGAATTTTAAGTGAAAATTTGAATTTTTAGTGAAAGTTTAAATTTTTATGAAAATTTGAATTATTAATTAGAAATTGAATTTTTAATGAAAATTTTAACTTATGTGAAAGTTTGAATTTTAAGTGAAATTTTAATTTTTAGTGAAAATTTGAATTTTAGTGAAAATTTGAATTTTTATGAAAATTTGAATTTTTAATTAAAAACTTAATTTTTAATGAAAATTTGAACTTTTAGTGAAAATTTGAACTTTTAGTGAAAATTTGTATTTTTAGTGAAAATTGGAATTTTTAGTGAAAATTTGAATTTTCAGTGAAAATTTGAATTTTTAGTGAAAATTTAAATTTTTAGTGAAAATTTGAATTTTTATGAAAAATTGAATTTTTAATGAAAAATTGAATATATGAAAAACTTTTGAATTTTGAGTGAAAATTTGAATTTTTAGTGAAAATTTGAATTTTTAGTGAAAATTTGAATTTATAGTGAAAATTTGAATTTTTAGTGAAAAATTGAATTTTTAATGAAAAATTGAATTTTTAGTGAAAATTTGAATTTTTAGTGAAAATTTGAAGTTTTAGTGAAAATTTGAATTTTCAGTGAAAATTTGAATTTTTAGTAAAAATTTGAATTTTTAGTGAAAATTTGAATTTTTATGAAAATTTGAATTATTAATTAAAAATTGAATTTTTATGAAAATTTGAATTTTTATGAAAATTTGAATTTTTATGAAAATTTGAATTTTTAATTAAAAATTGAATTTTTAATGAAAATTTGAACTTTTAGTGAAAATTTGAATTTTTAGTGAAAATTTGAATTTTTAGTGAAAATTTGAATTTTTAGTGAAAATTTGAATTATTAATTAAAAATTGAATTTTTAATGAAAATTTGAATTTTTATGAAAATTTGAATTTTTATGAAAATTTGAATTTTTAATTAAAAATTGAATTTTTAATGAAAATTTGAACTTTTAGTGAAAATTTGAATTTTTAGTGAAAATTTGAATTTTTAGTGAAAATTTGAATTTTTAGTGAAAATTTGAATTTTTAGTGAAAATTGAATTTTTAATAAAAAATTGAATTTTTAGTGAAAATTTGAATTTTTAATGAAAATTTGAATTTTAAGTGAAAATTTGAATTATTAGTGAAAATATGAATTTTTAGTGAAAATTTGAATTTTTAGTGAAAATTTGAATTTTTTAGTAAAAATTTGAATTTTTAATGAAAATTGAATTTATAATGAACTTTTAGTGAAAATTTGAATTTTTAGTGAAAATTTGAATTTTTAGTGAAATAGTGAAAATTTGAATTTTTAGTGAAAATTTGTATTTTTAGTGAAAATTTGAATTTTTATTGAAAAATTTTTTTTTTAGTGAAAATTTGAATTTTTAGTGAAAATTTGAATTTTTAGTAAATAATGGAATTTTAATGAAAATTGAATTTTTAGTGAAAAATGGAATTTTTAGTGAAAAATGGAATTTTTAGTGAAAAATTGAATTTTAAGTGAAACATTTAATTTATAGTGAAAAATTTAATATTATTGATTACACAGCAAAACTAAAAAATAATCCGCGATGTTAGTATGATTTTCCGATGGACTTCAAGATTCTAATCGCGACTCAGTAATTTCAGATTGCAGCAAAATATTTGATTTAAATTGAAAAGTAATCACATTTAGTAGGTTATTTTCATTGTGCTCTATTGAAGAATACTGTGGTAAACCTATTGAAAGTAATACATTTATTCAAAGCTGAATTATACTAATTTAATATTTTTTTGAAATTTCTATGAATACTTGAAGAACAAAAAAAAATAAATGATATGGATATAAAAGAGCATTACAAAAGAAAGTTTATATCAAAAATCGTATACGTGAATTTGTATTTAATATGTAGACTAAAAGAATGATTTCCAAAAACAAAGTAAGATGAATAATAGAATTATAGATCATGTTTCACATATAATATATCTTTTTCTTGAATTATGACAACTATACAAGTTATGAAATAAATAATAGGTACACCTTAAAATGTATATTTTATTGGGTTTGACCGATCCGTATTTTATATAGTTTATTTCAACATATTAAATGAAATATTCTCAATGGAATACAAAAGAAGTCAAATCAAAAACTCAATTTATAAACAAATAAAGTCTAAAATATTTACAAAAAAAAAACGAGAATTTGCTAATATTTATAGGGATTGGTGTAAAAAAGGTTAAGTCCAGTTTTTCACTTTGGGTTTTTTTTGTTTATAATAAAAATAAATTTTTATTTATTGGCAATGATAAATTAATGAAATGCAACATTGATAGTATAATTTTGTAAAAGGTATTGCGTAGCTGTCTCAGTGTATATACTACGCATATGGATGATTTTGGTACCAAACGATGAGAAATATAAAAATCTATCATAAGTCATCAAAATCTTAATTTCTATAAAATGTGGACTTGACCTATTTGGGCTTTTGCACCAAACCTTTCATCTGTTTTACGTTATAACTCAAAAACATTCGGAAATCTTTAAAAACTCAGTATGAGGTCGTGATTAGAATCTAGAAGGCCATTGAAAAATCACACTACGAACGTGGATAAATAAAAAAGGCCTCCATTTGTTGTCAATTGTTATTTAAGTTTATTTGAAAAAAAAAACAAAAAAAAACAGAGATTTTGGCACAACAAATGAAATAAACAAAAATCCTCAATAGGCCGCAAAATAAAATTTCATATTTGGTATCTCGCACAGGTGCAGAAACTTGAACTTGTATTATGTAGGACAAAAATGCCGCGACTCGCACAGCATCAAATATCGCTTTCACGCACAAATTGCACAAAATATTGCAACAACGGATACGCACCGCGATTATTTTGGATTTTATTTCATCATGTCATAACGTAATCATCATCATTATAATTATGATCATCGTCATCAATGTACGCATGACACACATGCGTAAATTATAAATTACGGCAGCCTCAAGCGCGGTTTCACTTTTTTTTTGCACAACACGTCAAAACATCAGATACATTGTCGATGATGATGTTGATGATGATAATAATGATGGGTGCATCAACAACAGATTGTCGTAGAATGGGTTAGTTATTTCTACGACAATCTGTTTATTTTTAGAGGACTTGTTATGGAGTATACACGATGATGAACAGGATTGTCTATGATAAAATAGTGGAAAGCACACACTCTTGATTATTGTTTATCGATAACACAGCACAACAAAAAAAAAAAAATTATCCACTATCTAAGTATGATTTTCCGATGGACGTCAAGATTCTAATCACTACTTTATACTTATGTTTTTCAGATTGTTTCAAGTTTTTGAGTTATTACGTAAAACAAATATATGGCAATTCACGTGTTTTTCTACATATTTTGGTCTATAACTTTTTAGAGTTTTCAGTTTTCGATCACATTTCTCTTGTATTTCATTGAGAATACTTCAGCTAATATTTTGAAACAAACCACATGAAATTCGAAATGATCTGACCAAAGTTATGACCAGTCAAACGCAAAAAATATGAATTTTAAGGTGTACCTATTATTTGTTGCATAACATCTATGATTTTCATAACTATAATAAAAGTACATATTTTATAATAAACTTGATCTATAATTCTATACATCCTCTTACTTAGTTTTTGCAAATCACTCTTTAAGTTCTCAGCTTAAAGTAAAATTCACAAATTCGATTGAAAAAATCGAACTATTTTTGTTTAAAGTATGAACATTTAGTAGTTGATCTTCATTTGACTCTTTTGTAGGATACTGAGGCAAACCTATGGAAAGTAATACATTTATGCAAAGCTGTATTCTACTGCTTTAAGGTTTTGTTGAAATTTCTATGAATAATTGGTGGAGAAAAAAAAAATATATTGTTTAAAAGTAGCACCATAAAAGAAAATTTAAATTAAAAATCGTAAGCATGAAATTGTATTTAATATGAATACTTAAAGAGTGATTTGTAAATACAAAGTAAGAGTAATCATTCAATTATGAATCTAGTTTAACATATAATATATAATTTTATTGAATTATGAAAACTTGATATGTTATGCAATTAATAATAGGTACACCATAAAATTAATATTTTTGGTGTTCGACTGGTCATAACTTCGGTCAGTTTGATCCGAATTTCATATAGTTTATTTCAAAATATTAGCTGAAGTATTCTCTATAGAATATTAAAGAAATTGGATCAATAACTGAAATCGGTGAAATGTTAAAGTCCAAAATATGTAGAAAAACACGAAAATTGCCATATATTACGTAATAACTCAAAAACTTGAGGCCACCCTAGAGAAATTTGCCCGATGCGCCATCGGGAAATGATCGGGTTTTCGTTGGGTAAGCCCTATTAGAGAAAATATGATCATTGCCTTTGCATACCCTTATCATGCTTATCGTAGCAGGGTTTACATTATCTAAACAGTCAATGTTCCCGATCATAGCTACATTATTTGTTCCTCATAATGAAATTAGTATCAGGCAATGATCGAGATTAATGAGAGAAACCCTATTATGCTCGGGCTCAGACAAGGCAATTGTCGGGTAAATATTAAAATGGGGAATTGCCCGATCAGTACATGATCATGGCCTGAGGTCAATACATGATCAGGACACTACGTTACAAGGACATTATGGGCCTCGTCATATCCCGATCACCTCAAATAATGACATGATCACTTCATGACCATGGCCCTACCAAAATTTCTACTAGGGAATCTGAAAAAACTGAGTATGAGGTAGTGATTAGAATCTTGATTTGTTGTCTAGTGTAAATTATTCTGCTATCCGAAAATATTCGTAAATATTTATTCGTAGATATACGAAATATTTATTACGAAATAGGTTTATTTGGAATTGTCCGGAAAATAAATGTCTTGGGGAAGAATACAAATTTTACTTATCTAGTAAATCTTTAATATTATAAAGGAAATACATTTTTTTTATTTATTTATGGAAATTTTATCGTTTAATAAATTCTATTAAAATACGGAAAATACGAAAACCATATATTTATGATTAATTTACTTTTAGTAGAGCCTTTTTTCGGCAAAAACAACGAACATAGTTTGTAAATTAATCTAGACAACAATTGCATGCCTTTTTTATTTTAATTATTCACGATCTAAGTATGATATTTCGATGGATTTCAAGATTATAATCAGGACCTCATACTCTGTTGTTACAGATTGCCCCAAGTTTTTGAGTTATTTGGTAATACATTTAAATATTACAATTTTCGTGCTTTTCTACATATTTTGGACATTAACATTTTAGAGATTTGAGTAATCGATCTAATTTTTTTTTTATATTCCATTGATAATACTGATTTGTTAAAATAAAGTAAGAAGAATCATTAAAATATGAATCTAGTTTCACATATAATATATAATTTTATTGAATTATGAAAACTTAATATGTTATGCTATAAATGATACGTGCTCCTTAAAATCATTATTTTTTGTGTTTGACTGGTCATAACTTCGGGCAGATTAATCCGAATTTCATAAGGTTTATTTTAAAATTTTAGCTGAAATATTCTCAATTGAATAACTCAAATCTGTATAATGTTAAAGTCCAAAATATGTAGAAATTGCCATATGTATTACGTAATAACTCAAAAACTTGAGGTAATCTGTAAAAACTGAGTATGAAAAAAATCAGAGCATTTCATAAATTCTCACACAATTCATGTAAAGACCTATATTCATAATGAAAGTAGGACGTTATTCAAAAAATTATGTAGAACAGCAGCAAAAACTGACTAACAATTGTGTTATTTGCCAACAGCAAACAGTAGATGGATGGATGATCTTAAAATTCAATGCATTTTCTAAAAACAATTTCCTACTGCACGTACGCAAAGAATTTAAATAAGTTGAATAAATAAATGAACGAACGACTGACTGAATGAATGAATGAATGAATGGTTTTTGTCTGGTTTTCACTTTGATGCCAAACTACTTTATGGCCAGATAATGTTTTAAGCACGTACCAAACGGACAGTCTTGGTTCTGTTTATTGGACTGACTGGCGGATTAACTGACTGACGGACTGAATGGTTGTCTTTCTGGCCAAAAACAATTAAGTGAAAGCCACTATATTGCTTACCTACCTACCCAACTATCTACCCGCCTATTATTTTTATTATTTGTCTTGTAAACAAAAACTAATTTTGCGTTTATCTCATTGCTTTAAATTGTTTAATTTTTGTATTATTTTTTTAGGTTTTTTTTGTCTTAGTATGTCTTGAATATTTTGTAGATATCATTAAAATTAAGTTTTGCAATTAATCATGTAGGAAAGTGTCGTCGGCTGGTTCTTCAAAAGTAGCCGTCTACGATTTAGTACGGTTTGGTAGGGTTTGGTACGTACATTTTGTACATTTCAGACTGCATTCGTATTCGTATAATTTACGTGAAAAAATGTTTTCATAATAATAGAGAATTTGTTTGGGAAAAACGTTGTACAAAATTGGGCAGAGCAGATCATTAGCGGAAATTTATATTTAATTGTTTTTTTTTGTTGTATTTTCTTCTGTTTTTATATCTTAAAACCAACAATATACACGTTGAGAAAATTAAAAAAAAAAATAATATTTAATTTTTTTGAACTTGTGCCTAATTCTAAGATTTACAAATTATTCATGGTTGGGCATCACAATTAATTTTAGTGTGCGAACCTATTATGTATATTATTGAAATAAATTTAATATAAGATACGGTATTAATTGCGTATCTATTAATTATACAAACCTTCACGAATACAAAATTTTACTGTATGTTAAAATTAAAAACCGTCAGACAACATTTTTGGCTGGGTCGAGACAGTTTAGAAACATTTTCTCGACATATTTCAAACAGACAAAGGTGGAGTTTGTATCAAAAGTTGTCTGTTTTCTGCCCATTCCCAAAATATGGCGTGAATATACCATAAAAATGCTATCAAATTTTACGATCTGCTATACACTTCCCAAGATATTCCATTTAGCTGTGCGTTTGCCGGAAATATGCCCGAAATATGCCCGAAATATTCCTCAAAAATTACAGAAATCTTGTCTCGGGAAATGAAACACAACTTTATTTTTTAATTTTTTCTACTTTTGCCTAAGATTTATAAATAATGCAGTTATGAAAAGAAAATTCACACATATGAGTATATATATATTTTTTTTGTTAAATGATAGCAGAACTCATGAACCTATCAGTGGGCCGATCAATAAATATAAAACTTTTCGAAGAGTAAATAACCAATTCCCAGCCCGTCTCTATGTTGAGTACACTATTTTTTTGTAGGATGAAAATTAGTGAAAGCACACTATGGATATTTCGATACAAAAAAAAAGAACTACACTCAAAATAAAAAGTCTGTAACAGTAGCAAAAAAAGGTTGCTAAAATAGTAAAAATGTTTGTTGAAAAGAGGAAAGCGACGGATTTCGCCGAAACAGCAAATGACAGCAAACTTTTTTTATGCTATTAGAAACAAAAAAATATATTTTTTTTTTATTTCATATATACTTTACTTTTTTATATATTATTATTTTTCTTTATCTTATACATTATATACTAATTTTATTTTACTTTCCCCTTATAATTTTTGTTTTTATTTGCCTTCTACCTTTATTTCACTCCTGCATTATTATTGCGTAGAAGAAATATCTATCTGTTTTATATAAAAAATGTTGTCGAATAAGAGTCTACGAATTATAGACATATCGAATAAGAGTCTACGAATTATAGACATATTAGCTGCAGCGTCTTGTGACTATGGCGCCATCTAGTACATGCTAGCCATACTAGCGTTTCCAGTGACACCAGTGACACTAACACGATCTTGAGCACTAGCAGAACTAAGATTCCTAGTAAGACCGAAAATCTAGTAAATATTTTCGGTTTTATTAACAAAATGAATCGCATAAAGCTCTATTTAAAATAATAATTACAGACGCACCAAAATATGGAAATCACGAAAGCAATAGAACGAAATGAGCTAAATATATGAAATTTTGTATTTAGAGTTCTTATATTAACAAATTGGTTGGGTTAGAAAACAATGGTCGGTTGAAGGACACACCTTCCTACAAGCTCGAAAATACTTTCTACTTTTTATGGTAATGGATCAAAACAAAAAGAGCGAAAACAGGAACAAGACTGACCCTGCAAGAACAAATCTGCGAACAAAATCGATCTGCGATTGCAAGAACACAAATGACTAAAAGAACAAGACTACCAGATTGCTTGTCATTAAAATAGAGTCACAGCACTCCGACAGGGTTATATGCACTGTGCGGTGACATAGTTCCCAAGTTTCAATTTATTAATAAATCCAAGAAGGCTATTGATCGAAAAAGAGTGAAACTGACCCGCTCTTATCACGTCCGTTCCAAATATCTGCCTCCTACTTCTAGAGTATTCAGGAGAGTCACAGAAATAGTGATACGTGGTACTAATTTCTTCCTAGCTGGCAGAACATAAGACGTTCTCGTCAAATTCGATTGTTTTTATGTGTTTTCCACATGAATTGTATCCCATCAGTGACATGCACTCCTTCCTACGCAAGAAAAGCAAGAACAAGACTGACCATGCAAGAACAAAACTACCATGTCTTGTGCTTGCATTTGCTTATCAGTAAATTTTCATTACTGAGCCACAGCACTTCGACAGGGTTATATACACTGTTCTGTGACATAGTTCACAAGTTTTGATGAAATTTCATCAATTTATTAATAAATCCAAGAAGGCTATTGAGCGAAAAAGAATGAAACTGATCCGCTTCAATCACGTCCGTGCCAAAGATCTCCCTTATAATTCTAGAGCATGCTGGAGAGTCATGGAAATAGTGCTACGTGTCACTAATTTCTTCCTGTTTTCTATGTTTTTCACATAAATTGTATATCCTCAAGAAAAGCTTTGTTATCGTCGGTATTGTGTTCTTGGAAAATCCACATTTGGCCTCGTTCTGCCAACAGTTCCTGTGTGCAGAGTTGACCTAAGAATTGAGGAAGAGATTTCCTGAAAATACGATCCAATGGAATTCTCTGCAGATCCAGTACGTGCTAGTTCGTCAGAAGTTCATTACCCAAAACATATTTATGGTCCGGCACCAAGAGCAGTTTTCGTGAGTTGTACTTACCAAAGCTATTGAGACCTGATTTGCATTGAAGTTCTATTTTGGATGAGGTGACATATTTGTGCATAAGGCTGTCGCTTGAAATAGATATGCCTTTGTTCCGCCTTCTGTTATCCGCAATTTAGTCCATGGCCACAAACACCATGATTTGGAATGCCGAGGCATTGTCATCTTAGGCTCATACGATTCAGTTATGCGATTTCACAAACACTCCAGCACCAGATCCCTGATCGTTTTGAGAGCCGTCCGTCAATATTCGGTTAGATTACCAGGAATATTTCGGGCATATTTCTGGCATACACATATATAAATGGATATATCGTTCTGCCAACAGTTCCTGTGTGCAGAGTTGACCTAAGAATTGAGGAAGAATTTTCCTGAAAATACAGATGGAACACAGGTTATGATCCAATGGAATTCTCTGCAGATCCAGTACGTGCTAGTTCGTCAGATGTTCATTACCCAAAACTTATTTATGGTCCGGCATCAAGATCAGTTTTCGTGAGTTGTACTTATCAACGTAATTGAGACCTGATTTGCATTGAAGTTCTATTTTGGATGAGGTGACAGGTTTGTGCTTAAGGCTGTCGCTTGAAATAGATATGCCTTTGTTCCGCCTTCTGTTATCCGCAATTTAGTCCATGGCCACAAACACCATGATTTGGAATGCCGAGGCATTGTCATCTTAGGCTCATACGATTCAGTTATGCGATTTCACAAACACTCCAGCACCAGATCCCTGATCGTTTTGAGAGCCGTCCGTCAATATTCGGTTAGATTACCAGGAATATTTCGGGCATATTTCTGGCATACACATATATAAATGGATAGATCGTTCTGCCAACAGTTCCTGTGTGCAGAGTTGACCTAAGAATTGAGGAAGAATTTTCCTGAAAATACAGATGGAACACAGGTTATGATCCAATGGAATTCTCTGCAGATCCAGTACGTGCTAGTTCGTCAGATGTTCATTACCCAAAACTTATTTATGGTCCGGCATCAAGATCAGTTTTCGTGAGTTGTACTTATCAACGTAATTGAGACCTGATTTGCATTGAAGTTCTATTTTGGATGAGGTGACAGGTTTGTGCTTAAGGCTGTCGCTTGAAATAGATATGCCTTTGTTCCGCCTTCTGTTATCCGCAATTTAGTCCATGGCCACAAACACCATGATTTGGAATGCCGAGGCATTGTCATCTTAGGCTCATACGATTCAGTTATGCGATTTCACAAACACTCCAGCACCAGATCCCTGATCGTTTTGAGAGCCGTCCGTCAATATTCGGTTAGATTACCAGGAATATTTCGGGCATATTTCTGGCATACACATATATAAATGGATAGATCGTTCTGCCAACAGTTCCTGTGTGCAGAGTTGACCTAAGAATTGAGGAAGAATTTTCCTGAAAATACAGATGGAACACAGGTTATGATCCAATGGAATTCTCTGCAGATCCAGTACGTGCTAGTTCGTCAGATGTTCATTACCCAAAACTTATTTATGGTCCGGCATCAAGATCAGTTTTCGTGAGTTGTACTTATCAACGTAATTGAGACCTGATTTGCATTGAAGTTCTATTTTGGATGAGGTGACAGGTTTGTGCTTAAGGCTGTCGCTTGAAATAGATATGCCATTGTTCCGCCTTCTAGTTTCCGCAATTTAGTCCATGGCCACAAACACCATGATATGGAATGCCGAGGCATTGTCATTTTAGGCTCATCAGATTCAGTTATGCGATTCCACAAACACTCCAGCACCAGATCCTTGATCGTTTTGAGAGCCTTCCGTCAATATTCGGTTAGACTCCCTACCCGAAACAAAATTTCTGGCATATTTCAGGAATATTTCGGGCATATTTCTGGCAAACACATAGATAAATGGAATATTTTGGGAAGTGTATGGCAGGTTGTAAAATTTTGTGGCATTTTATTGGCAAATTCACGCCATATTTTGGGAATGTGCAGAAAACAGACAGCTTTTGATACAAACTCCGCTTTTGTCTGTTTAAAATAAGTCGAAAAAATGTTTCTGAACTTCCTCGACCCTGCCAAAAATATTGTCTGGGGTATCTGACTCACAGTCAGCCGTAAAACTGTCTTGTGTGTCAGGTTGGCAGACTGTACAATTTTGTCTTGCCTGATTAACTAATTCGTTCGACTTATGTAAGTAACGACTACCGAATATCCTACACTTATTTTGAGTAGTACTCATTGCATATGTTTATATTTCTTTCAGTATATTTGCCGCTTTTGGGTGTTTTTGTTCACCATAAGTTGCAGTCAATTAATTACTTAATTACCTCAGGCTCCCAAGTATTTTGTAAGATCATTACGCGATCAGCAGACACAACTTTCCAATTGCATTGAATTTAATTTGTAAATTTTCACCGAACTTGAAGGTGCAATTGGCATCCATTGCATGTCACAGCCAATACAAACCCACCAACCAACATAATGTGTGGGAAATTGCAGTCGAAGTTCAATTCTTCTTTTTTTTCACAATTTTCCCAAAGTGATCATGTGTGCACCTGTGTGACGAATTTTCCAATGTAGCTTGTTATTGACACGTTGTAGCTGGCATTCAAATGTTATATTTTATGCCTTCCACAGCAGCGCCAATCCCAACCATAGTCGTCGATACTAGGTAGTCATGCGACCGACGGACCAGTCATTCGTCGCATATGCGATCAATGATCGCGTCTGCGCCAACATCTGCACTCATGTGCAAAACATGATGATATAAATTGCAACGGGTGGCAACATTGGCAGTAAGAAAATAAGTAAAAGAAGAAGATGCAGCTCAGAAGACGTCGTGAAGAATGCACCATGTTTATTGGCATCTGCAGGTGGCTTGATTAGGTTTTCTTGACACTGATGACATCGCCGCGGCTGCAGCAGTTGGCTGTATACATTCGTTACGCTTTGGCAGCAATTGTTGCTGTTGCTGTTGTCGTTTCGTTGCCCATGCGACAGCAACATGCAAGGAAGATGTTCCTGACACATTGTGTGTGTGTCACAGACAACATGCAGCAACAGGAGAAAGCGAAATTTTCACTTTTACTTGAACTAATCGTGCTGATCGCGCGTGAAAAAAAAGGCTTGGTTTCACAGGAAATGCCAAAGCGTATTTCTATAAATTAGACAACGAAAATATCTCCACGCCTTTGGAAATTAGAAATATTACCTAAAAAAATTGAAATCTGATTTTTTTTAACTTCATATTAAGATAAGGAAAGTTGGTGTCATATATGATTTCAGACCCAAATGTAATTTCGGACACAGATGTATATTTCAGACCCATTTTTCTAGATATATTCAAAATTCCATTTAAAAATTCTCAACGGGACCAAAATATTTTGTGTTGTACTCTACCCAAGAAACATTTTAAGGAATTCCGTTTGTAGCGGTACGTTTACGGTATCTACAAGACGGATCCGTCGATACTTGAATGAAAATGAAAAATTTACGGCATGACAAAATATTCCACTTCGTTTAAAAGCCGTATATAGTCCGTAATTCGTACTAGAGATGGGCGCGTGCCGTGCTGTTTTCGTGTCACGCCCGAAAATCTGAGTTCGTGCGTGCAAATCTCCGTGCGTGCTATTTGCTGTCGTGACCGTACCTCTAAAATCAAACACGCGCCCATTCAAGTTTATTTTTAGTTTCTACTTCAATTTAAAAAACCCTTTACTTCCAGCATCAGAAAATATAAATTTCGTGATATTTTAACCAGGTACAAACACACTTTGGAATATCGGTGTCGGTTCCACACATTTTTTAATAACGGTTCCGATTCCTTTGTGGTCCCCGACAGGATTCGATTCCAGAGAGGTTCCGATTCAGAGAATAAAATAGTACCAAAGTTAATATTTGAATTATTTATAATAAGGGACCATAATATACCGGAACCGATTTAAAAAATGTGTGGAACCTGAATGGGAAAGCATATAATTTTGGTTGGAACCGGAATCGGAACCGCTATTTTTTTAAATCTTGGAACGAGAACCTACACCGATTGTCCCACTCAGGGACAGCAAATAACCGGAATTGTAACCGGAACCATTTAGATTTCTTAACCGGAACCTGAATCTTAACGGAATCCGATATCAGAACCGCTATTTAAAAATCTTCGAACCTGAACCGATATTCTAAAGGGTTTTAAGTCCCTGTTTATATTATTATTTTTCACGTTTTGCCTAGTTTTTCATGTGATTCCGTGCTTTTCACGTGTTTTCTTGGGTTTCTTCGAGTCTTTCTATATCCCGTGTTTTACCGAGCTTCTCGTGCGTGCCTTCTCGTCGGGCTCGTGCTCCTGCGTGTCACCTATCGGCGTGCCCGTGCCATCAATAACAGGCACGCGCCCATCTCAAATTCGAACATACCGTTTTTCTGCCGTTTTTTCTCCGTAGTGACGTTTGTTCGGGGTGCACCGTTTTTATATCGTTTATATTCCATAAAATACGGGCACCATACACCGTTTTTATCCCGTTTTGATTCCGGTTGTCAGTTCTTAATATGAAAATGTTTAGTTCAATTTAAAATGTTCATGAAGCAAATGTGAATGAGGAATACAACACATAATGTAAGTGCAAAACGGTACGTTTACGGAATCTGCTTCCGTATATGCTGTACCGTTAACGGCACGTATACGGGTACGTACTGTTTCTTGGGTACATTTGTATAAAATAGCGTAAATATTGGAAATCTAGAACAGCGTATAAAAATATAGCCTTAACATAAGATTCTAATATTACGTCTTAATTTACATTTATAATTTTTCGTTCTATTCCATATAGCATTTGAATATATGCAATTTTCATCAGCAATATGACCGATTGCAGCAGCATACAAGGTTCGACGACAAGTTCTTCCAGTGATGTCACAACCCTAACCACAGCATCCTCGTGGTGTTCTATATTGACCAGTGCCCGTATACGCGTCATCCGTCTGGTGCGTCCACACACACGACGGCTACTGGTAACGCCCAGTAATAATCCAAGTTTTGGGTTTGCTTTACGTGGTGGCAAAGAATTCGGTACAGGTTTCTTTGTGTCCGATGTGGAACGTTATAGCGAAGCTGATCAAAAAGGACTAAAGGTAGAGACTATCTATATTTTCCATATTTAGGTTCGAACGTTATTAAATTAATAACTGTATTTGCAAGATCGGCGATCAGATATTGCGTGTGAATGGATATCGTGTAGAGGACTCGGTACACAAGGAACTCATACAGTTTGTTTCCAGTCAAGATCGTGTTACCATCAAAGTGCGCGGTAGGTTTCTTTCAGTGTTTTGATTATTTTGTAAGCTAATGAATTGATTTTTTTTTTGTACTCACAAACATAGGTGTTGGAATGCTGCCATTAAAAGAGTAAGTAATACCAAGCACCAATTTATAAAATACCCCTAATATAGAGGAGTTTTTTATAAATTGCGTATATCTTTTTCAGCACATTCATGAATTCTTTCGCCCCATTTAGCCCTAGGTAATCAATTATTTTTTTTTTATATCAAAAATGTTATTCATGACAGTTATGATTATATCGACATTGTTAAGATTCAGGTTTCAAGGCCCTTTAGTAATTTTACATTGGACTATAAAGGGATAAACGATTTGAACTTGGAGAGTTTTTCGTAAGATTCTGGTTTCAGGTTTTGTTTGTAATTTTTAATAGAGCTCTAAACGGAATGACGATTTGAACTTTGGAATTTTACATAGAGCTCTAAAAGGATAAACGATATTAACTTCTGAAGTATGTTCTTAAAGTTCTGGTTTCAGGGCTCTTAAGTTATTTTACATAGAATACTAAAGTAGATAAACAATTTGAATTTCGAGAGTTTGTCTTAAGGTTCTTTCGCAATTTTAATAGAGAAAATAATGATTTGAACAGTAAAATACGTTCTCAATTCTCAGATTTAAAGGTTTTCGAAAATTTTAATAGACCATAGACGATTTGAACTTGGAGAGTTTGTCTTAAGATTCTAGTTTCAAGGCTCTTTAGTAATTTAACATAGGATTTACATGAATTTAATTTGGAGAATTTGTCTTAAAATTCTGGTTTCAAGGTTCTTTCCTAATTTTTAATAGAGAGAATAACGATTTTAACTATAAAGTACGTTCTTAAGGTTCTGTTTCCAGCTTTTTTTTTGTAATTCGTAATAGGACTCTGAAGGGATGACGATATGAACTTGGAGAATTTGTCTTAAAATTCTGGTTTTAATGTTTTTCCTAATTTTAATAGAGCTCTAAACATAATAACGTTTTGAACTAGGAAAGCACGATCTTAAGGTTCTGGTTTCAAGGTAATTAAGTAATTTTACATATAGCTGTAAAGGGTTAAACGATTTGAACTTGGAAAGTTTGACTACTGGTTTTAAGAATATTTAGTAATTTAAAATAGAGCTCCGAAGGAATTAAGGGTTCAAAAAAATTCGATTTTTGCATTGAAACTAATTTTCTAAATTCAGCTTCATCCATTAATTCATCCATTCCAAGACACGTTCTCAATTACTTCTTCGCCTATTTTACATCATAAAATTCTTCCACTCCAGCAAAGAGAACGATCCTCTCACTTGGCATGTGGTCAAGTGTGCAACACCTGCATCAACGGTTAGTCTGCGCTCCGAGGACTCGCTAAAATCTTTGTCCCAACACCGCAGCACCAACAATCACCGCAGCAAAGAGGTGCGCATCGTATTAAACGTGGCGCCACGCACCAAACTGGGTCTGGGCATATGCAAAGGACCCGAATGGAAACCGGGCATCTTTGTACAATTCACAAAAGAGAAGAGTGTAGCACGCGAGGCAGGTCTACGACCAGGCGATCAAATACTCTGCGTCAATAGTATCGACTTCTCGGATGTGCTCTTCAGCGAGGCGGTGGCCGTAATGAAGAGCGCCACAAAACTTGAGATGGTGGTACGCACAGCGGCGGGCTGTGATCTATTTCCGGGTGAGTCAAGTGGTTACAACAGTTCAGCGAGTTCGGTGACGGGCGATCAGAGTCCCTGCTGGGCGGATGTGTCGTCAAAACGTTTGACAGTGGTGCGCGAGGAACCGTCGAATAATGCAAGTAGCACTAATAATAGTAATAGCCACAATAATACTGAGCAACTCTATGGAGAGATTAAAAAGTTGACGAAACCAACGGCGACTTGCTCCATATCAGCAGCAACAACCACTGGATCCTCCGCATCATCCAGCGCTTCCGCCTCCAGTGACACAGATACGCTGCGCGAAGTCAACAAAACCATTATCAAACTGACAGAAAATGGTACCTCGATCAACAACACATACATCGAGGCGCCGAAGAATCCAACGACGCGAACAACAACGCTCAATTCTCCGACAACGAAGTCACCAACGAGGTTCTCAACAAAGCTGCCAACTACCTCGAAACATGTCGCGCCATGCAGTCATCAACAAACGTCTGGTGCTGCCATTCAACCGATTCCACCGCCACCGCCGCCAATGAATTTTGAAACAAAGCGGAAGTCGACCGGTGACGCCCCCCAAAAGGTGGCTGACATTTGCTTCGTCTCACGTCAGACTGAGACGAAGACCGTGATCGTGGAAGTGCATCGCAGCGATGCAAACGACAGGAAAGCGTCACAGCAACAACGCAGTGATGCCAACAGCAGGATGTTGTTGTCTGCAACAGCAACGCAAAGAGGTGGCAACATTGAAGAAGCTACAGGCGGCAGCACTCTGTGCAGCGCCATTGCAGAGGAGCTCAAGAAACGCAAAGAGGTGCTGAAGTGTAGCGAATTCATACCATTTTCATAATTTAATTAAAAAAATTAAAATTTCTTACAGAAGCTACGTTCCGTCGACAGCAGCAACAGCAACATCAGCAGTGGCAGCAACTCTAACAACGGTCAGCCGCACAACTTGGAACATTTGTCAGCAGCAATCAAAACACTTAAGAAGCATGGCAGCAATGCACCGTGCGACCGTGCTTCAGGCGGTGCAGGTGGTGGTGGTGCTGGTGCCGGCGATCAGCATAGCGCTTTAATGGATGAATTCAAGCGCGCCCACCAGCGCATGTTCAAAAACGGGTTCCAAGAGAACGATCGCAAGGTAAGTAATATCAAAGTTATAGAAGAAGATGTGTTTAATGATGCTGCGACCAGCTGCTCATTAAGCAAATGACTGGCATTTTACTTACATAGATGAGAAGAATATATTTGTTTTTTTTTTTATATTTATGATCATTAGTGTGCATTTTTGTGTTTGGTTGATTAATTTTAGACGTAATGTATAGAGGTCGTAAGGTCACTGTTACGAGAGATTCGATGTTAATTCAAATCATTTGTTGTAATTCATAATGTTTTCTGTTTACAAAAAATAGTTTTCAAGTTAATTGTAATGTGTGTTTTTTTTTGTTGTACCTATTAGTAGTCTTTAAAAATAACAATTTAATAGTTCATACAAACATTCGATCAAAGTTTTATATCTTATTTTACTCATGTTTCCAAGCAGTTTTTATTTTAAAGACGTACTAAGTTTTCTAATACAGTGCGACTAATACAGTAGGTATTGAGTTTATTTCACACAAAATTCGAAAATCACAAGTTTACATATATCAGAAAAAGAAGTTTTTGATTGTCTTGGAGTGCAGAGGGAAATACAACCGATGGAGACCAAAGCTCAAGAACTCTGAAGAATTTTATGACTCTTGTTGAAGAAAGTATTTGCGCATGGAAATATGGATCAGTAAGACCTAGCAACCTCTTAAAAAATTGGACTCCTATTCATGCAAATTACAATGTTCCTAGTAGAAAATGATTATAACATAGAGGGAGGGAGTAGAAATGAATTAGTGTCAGTAAATGTTTGTTTTGAACTTGTATCGAAAATGTCGGGAAAAACAGACGCAGGAAGATTGTTCCACGACCTAAGAAGGAATTCTCTCAATAATACGGGGTTCTGTTGAGAGCCGACTGGACTACAAAGAGGTGGGCTTGGTTTGATGTCCGAGTAGAACGAGAGAAAGCACAACCTGGTGGAATCAGGCCATGTATTTCCCTCGACCACTTACCATTGTAATATCTATAAAACAGGCTTACACACCTAGTGGTCCTTCTGTACTCATGAGAACAAATAGAGGGTGAAATATTTTCATCGGTTCTGAAAGGACGCCATCTATCGCAACTCGTATTGAACGACCCTGACGAAAACTTGATTTACATCGAATTACCGACACCATATGCAATTTGTTTTGAAACGAGGGTTTTATGCCCAACTCGATTCAAAAGTCTTGGATATATCCAGAGCAACAACCTTACTCTCCTTTCAGAAATGACTGCCATCAATTCAACGGTGGATCTGTTCCTCCGGAAACCGTATTACCGGTCACTAAGTAATTCGTTGTACTCCAGATAAGTTCACTCAGAAAAATAAAACATTCTTAAAATAAAAATGTGGATTGTTAAAACATTGTTAGAGTAAATTGTATGTAATTGGGAGTAAATCATAAATATATCTATTCTTGATTTAAGTACGTCACGTTGTTGGGAACGTTTTAACCCACATAAATTCCGAATCAAAGTATAAATTGTTGGCATTAAAATTTTTTTGTGTGTGTGTTTATTATGCTTTCTATTACCTTGGAGATTGCAAAGAGTCGGTAATTGGCAGGGTTCGTAGCCTCGCCCTCTTTCGGAAATGGCTAGATTAGGCCTTTCGACTCCTGTTGTGCAGGAGATGTTGAAAAGCAGACATGACAGTGGTCCTGAGAATTTGTTTATATTGAGGTTTTCTAGCCTGTCGAAGTCTTACGTTATCAGCTATTGGTAGAACGTACTAAGAATGAGCTTTTAGACGATTTTATGGAATAGGTTATGTCAGTAATATGCATTTTTATAAACCTTTACAGAAAAAAAAAAATCCTTCAATATGATGAATTTATTCATAAATATTATGAAATTTTTCACCAACTACCAGATACATCATATTGACACCAGCGTTCATTATATGACAATTTAATGAATGCATTCATTATATATACGAACAAAATATTCAATACAATGAATTTGAATTGTTATATTGATGAATTTGTTCATAATATTTTTCAAAAAAAAAAAATTATTAAATAATTAAAAAACAAGTGTTGTAAAAATTTTATTTAAAAAATAACAGTAAAGAATAAAATATCAAAACAAAAATTTTTCCGATAAAAAAAAATTGTCTTGAAAAAATAATTTTTCGTCAAAAAAATGTTTTCGAAAAAACAAAATTCAATTAAAAAAAATATAACTTTTTATTAATAAGTTGTAATTATAATAAATATATTATAAAACATTTTACTAATTTATACATGTCGAGCAAGTATCATATAAGATATAACATACAAGAACTACTTGATACTGAGAAGTACGGCACAAAATGAATGAAAAATAAATATTTTGGTTTATTGAACAGCGTTCTTCAATATTATGAACATATATGTTGTTTTTTATATTTTGGTTCATTAATATGATGAAACGTATTCTTCACATACAGTTCATCATATTGAAGAACACATTTTCGACAGTTACCAAGCGTTCATCATATTTATGATCGCATTCATAACATTGATATCGTTTGTCATTAATATTATAAATGGTTCTTCAATACAATGAATCATGGTTTGAAGAACGGAATTCATCAATATGATGTACATTTTTTCTGTGTTGTATTTCGGTGGAAATTTTGACATTTTAAATTCCTTAAATTGTTGCCATGGGTAACCAAACACCCTGTATAAAAGAGTTGTAAACTGGAAAATGAATTGTCTGGGTAATAAATTGTATCGGGGCCGAATTTCTTACAAAAGAATTGTAGTGGAATGAATTTTCTCTGGGAAGAATTGTTTCAGGAAAGATATGTTCGATGAAGAATTGTACAGCTTCAGAATTTTAAATTGTTTATGAATTTAATTGCTTCTTTATATATTATTGTAATAAAAAAGTGCAAATGTTAGTAAAAACACTAATTAAAATTTAATGAAATTAAATTCTCTTGATTCAAGTAACACTTGAATAACTGCGAAAGCATTATATTTAACAGTTTTTACCTACAATGAGAATTATAAAATTCTCATTGTGTTCATAACAGCGCAGAGCTTTAAGCTGCATGCAATAAATGCGCTCCTGCTACTTTTGTTGAAGCTTGATAAGCTCATCACATTAGCAACAACAACCAAAATAAAAGCAGAACCTACACGTAGAGTAATAATTTATTAATAACAACAGAGTAATAACAACAACAACAATAGTAATAATAATAACAATACTAAGAATATTAACAACAACAATAGTAATAATAACAATTGCGCGGCATGCATGAAAACAACAGACTCCGACTTCGTCTCTCTGACTATGACTCCGACTACGATTCGCGACTACGACTGACTAAGTAATCGGTATCTCGCGGCAACAATAATAAAAGCAAAAACAAATACAACAACAACAATAACAATACTAGACAATGGAGTGGCAGCCGACGACGTTTGGCACCTGGCGCTGCTGCTGCTGGTTGTTGGTTGGTTGGTTGGATGGATGGTTCACAACAGTTTCACCGCGTCAGTTGCACTTGTGAGTCCAAATGTTCCAGTACTTATTTTAGCAAAGTCGTCTGTCTGAAAGTCTGTCCAATTGTCGATCGATCTATACGTTTGTCCGTCTCTCGCTCTGTCTGTCTGCCAACCAACGACGTTAAGAATCGCGATGATATCATTTGTTACTGCTTGTGAATCATTCTAACAATAGAGCTTGCTATCTTATCAAATATATTGGCCAAAACAGCAAAAACAGCAATAGTACCAACAATAGCAGCAACATCAAGCACACCTCATCATCAGTAGTAATAATAGCAGCAGCAACAGCAACAGCCGCAGCAACATCATCATCAACAACATATATTAATTAAATTCTTAACTGCGCGCACGTCTCATAGTTTGGCATCCGCACTATACGAAACAACTGAGCAACAACCCAACCAACCAACGAACAACCAGCCATCCATCAATTCATTCCGCCATCCATCCATTACCATGCAACACAATACAACGTCGTCGTCGTCGACGAATCCAACCATGCGACCAGCGAGCAGTGGTAAAAGTTTTGTAACTTTTTGCACCTACAAGGTATGCGCTTGAGCAACAAAAACACACAACAACAAACAACTCATTATCAAGTATTGGCCAAAAGCATAGCTTCATTTAATATAAAAATTAATTTACATGAAGAAAAAACCTTCTATTACTTATTCTGTATTTTTATTTCTATTTCAAATAGGAACGTCAGGAGGCGCTGAAAAATACCATTGTCATGGAGCACAAGGACGATCATCGCGCAGATGCTCAACAGCAATTTAGCACAAATCCAGCACTGCCCTCGGTGGCCAACATGACACATATTACGTCTCCGGTAAGCTTTAGAAATTTCAAGAATTTTATGGAAATATTTTACATCGCTTGATGATAATACAAAGATAACATTCGAAACAATCAATACGTTGCTCTTTTTTGATATACATAACAATAAACGGTTATCAGGAGCGGACTGATAACCTAAATTGAAACAAAATATTAAACCGGCCCACAAAAATTATATTTCGATTCATGACGATTTTATTTGAAAGAATTTGAATTGGTTTTGGTTCTTAAAATAGATTCAGTTACATTTGTCAGTCATTCAAAACATAGATTCACTCTTCCAATATATATAGCGACACTTTTTACTTACATCGAAAAAATGATGGTTCCTCAGTCAGAATAGGTCTTTGTCTACCCTTAGTAGAAGGGATCGCAAAGAGCTGATACTGGAACCGTTACGATTTTTGGAACTGGAACCGGAATCGGAACCCATAGTTTTTTTTGGTTGCAAGCGGAATCGGAACCAAAACCGTTATTTTAAAAATCTTAGAATTAGAACCGGAACTCATATTTCAAAGAGTTTTAATCCTCCCAGGGATTGCAAAGAACCGAAATCGGCACCGTTATTTAAAAAAATGTGTGGATTCCAAATAGAAACCCATTTTTTTGTTGGAACCGGAACCGTTATTTTAAAAATCTTGGAACCAAAACCGGAACAGATGAGTTTTAGTCCCTGTCATGGAACGAAAAGAACCGCAATCGGATTCATTTCTATTTTTGGAAATGAAATCAGAACCGTTATTAAAAAAGTTGTCGAACCGGAATCGGAACCCATAAAAAGAATTTCAATTGGTTTTGGTTCCTAAAATAGATTCAGTGGCATTTGTCTGTCATTCAAAACATAGATTGACCCTTCAAATACATATAGCGGCACTTTTTACTTACATCGATTTAATGGATGCACAAAATGATGATTCCTGAGTCAGAATACGTCTTTGCCTACCTTTAGTCGAAGGTATCGCAAAGAACTGGTACCGGAACCGTTACGATTTTTGGAACCGGAACCCATATCTTTTTTTGGTTGGAACCGGAATCGGAACCAAAACTGCTATTTTAAAAATCTTAGAACCAGAACCGGAACTGATATTTCAAAGGGTTTTAATTCCTCCCAGGGATGACAAAGAACCGAAATCGGAACCGTTATTAAAAAAAAAATTTGTGGAACCGTAATAGAAACCCAATTTTTTTTTTGTTGTAACCGGAACCGTTATTTTAAAAATTTTGGAACCAAAGCCGTTACAGATGAGTTTTAGTCCCAGTCATGGAACGAAAAGAACCGCAATCTGATACATTTCTATTTTTGGAACTGAAATTAAAACCGTTATGAAAAAAAAATATGTCGAACCGGAATCGGAACGCATAAAATTGGTTTTTGTTTGAACTGGATTCGGAACCTGAACCGTTATTTTAATAATCTTGGAACCTTTGAACCTTGGAACTGTTTTTCCAAAGGGTTTTAGTTCCTGCTTAGTAGAAATGTACCCACCCAAGTAATAATAAAAGTTTGGCACTACAATCCTATTATAATTTAAGCCGAGCTCTCTCACCATTTTGAGCTTTGCGTGTTATATTTGCACTGAAAGTGGTGGGATCTCCAGTTTATTGACGAATCCGAACGGCGGCTGAGAGCTTTTCATAGGCAATGTTTCACTCTCGTAGGTTTGCCAGTTACTGCCGAGAGGTAGAGCGGTATAGAAAAATGTTTCTATGAAAAGATGTTGTTAGCCCCAGTCCATGTTTGTACCGGGGACCTTTCGGCTCGCAGTCCAATGTACTAACCACTGAGTTACCGCCGTTAAAACGGCTGCATAAAAAGGCTTGAAAAGCTCTCACAAAGGCATGTGTTACAGATAGCTGTGGTATAGCACTTTTAGTAAATACTACAACTATTATAAAGCTAGCATTAACAAATTGCTTTTAAAGACCTTATCCTGCTATAATAAAGCTTGTTCTATTGTACAGCCAGCTGCAATTGCTCATAATTAGCTGTTTAATTATGCCAAAAAGTTTGTATAAGGGTTTGTCAGAGGTTCGAGTGTTGCTGGTACAGCTTTTGCGTTAGATAAGCTCTTCTACAACTCTTAAGCATTAATATTATACAGCTAATGTGTTACTTGGGCAATAAGGGAAGACATGTGCACAGTAAGATCATATTGGTCATGTAACTACAGCATTTCCAAGTGTAATTCAGAATCAAAAAATTGATATTCAAAATAAATCCATTAAATTTCAAAAATTCTATTTAAAATTTAACAATTTAATTTCAGTAATTCCATTTATATCAATATCAATTGTAATTCATGTAATTTGAAATTAAAAATATTTTCAATTGCTATTTTCTTAGTTTCAAATAGAAAAGCCATGAATTTCAATTGATATTTTCTAATGGAATGGAATGTTTTTGCATTTTAAATTAAAAGTTAAGAATTTCAATTCATATTTACTGAATTTAGAATGAAACTTTAATTGATTTTATTTTTTCACATTATGTTTTCTTAACATTGTACGATAAACAAATTTTTATTGGTTCAGACAATTTCGTTTGTCAAATAGCTCAAGATAAGAGGGTTCTTTTTCACTCAATCATTTTCTTATCATTATGGATTGTCGAAAACTATAATTTGCGCCTATTAAGGTTATCTTTTCGATATCGTTGGTTTGTTGGAATAGATCCGTTATAAAGTATTCACGTTTACATATCGTCGCTGTAGAACTAAAAGTCACCAAATACATTTTTATGACAATCTAAAATTTCGAGTTAGTTGATTATTACACTGTGCGCACACATTTTACAACCAGAATTTGAATTTCAAGTAAGAATTTGAATTTCAAGTAATAATTTGAATTTTAGGTAAAAATTTGAATTTTGAGGGAAAATTTGAATTTCAAGTAAAAATTGGAATTTTGAGGAAAAATTTGAATTTTTAGTAAAAATTTGAATTTTTTAGTAAAAATTTGAATTTTGAGGAAAAATTTGAATTTTTAGTAAAAATTTGAATTTTAAGTAAGAATTAGAATTTCAAGTGAAATTTGAATTTTGGGGAAAAATAAGAGTTTTGATTTGATTTTTAGGTAAAAATTTGAATTTTGAGGAATAAATGAATTTTGATGAAAAATTTGAATTTTGAGACAAAATTTGAAATTTGAGAAAAAAATTGAATTTTGAGAAAAAATTTGAATTTTGAGGAAAAAATTGAATTTTGAATTTTTTTTTGTAAAAATTTTAATTTTTAGTCAAAATTTCAATTTTTAGTAAAAATTTGAATTTTGAGTAAAAATTTGAATTTTGAGTACAAATTTGAATTTTTTGTAAAAATTTGAATTTTCTGTAAAAATTTGAATTTTCAATAAAAATTTTAATTTTCAATAAAAATTTGAATTTTGAGCAAAAATTTAAATTTTGAGGAAAAAACTGAAAATTTCAGAAAAATTTGAATTTTGAGAAAAAATTTGAATTTTTAGTAAAAATTTGAATTTTGGGTAAAAATTTGAATTTTGAGGAAAATTTTGAGTTTTGGGGAAAAATTTGAATTTTGAGGAAAAAAAATTGAATTTTGAATTTTTTGTAAAAATTTGAATTTTGAGAAAAAAATTGAATTTTGAGGAAAAAAAAATGACTTTTGAGTAAAAATTTGAATTTTGAGGAAAAAATTGAATTTTGATATTTTTTTGTAAAAATTTGAATTTTAGGTAAAAATTTAAATTTTTAGTAAAAATTTCAATTTTTAGTAAAAATTTCAATTTTGAGTAAAAATTTGAATTTATCAGAAAAATTTGAATTTTGAGTAAAAATTTAATTTTTTTAAATAAATTTAAAAAAAAATAAAATTTCAGAGCAAATTTTGATTTTTATTGTATTTTCTTTGAAGAAACTATTTAAATCAATTCACTTTTTACAGCCATCTGAATTTGCCGATCCGCCACCCTTGCGCAATGGCACTTTAACCAATGGCAGAACGCCCAATACCAACGAATCCAGCACAATCCACCGCAAGCCGCCCACTTCGCCAACACCCGACTATGAACCGGTACAAATGCGTGGCACTTTTCCGAAACAAAGTCACAATCAAGCAGCACAGCAATATCACAACAAACATCAAAGTGCGCTGGTGCAACCCACCTATGATGTAGCCACCAACATCGTTGCCAACAATAGACGCACCATGCGTCTGGGCACCGTCACAATTGGCGAATATTCGAGCGGACAACAGCCACAGCGAAAGGAACCAGCAAAATTCGATTTCTTGTCACAAAAACAGAACGGAGATGATGTCGATGGACTTAGTGCCGAATTGCAAAGTACTCTATTGAGATCGAATCTAAAGAAAAGTTCAAATGCCAATGGGCAACAGCAACAGCAGCAGCATATGGAACATCAGAGTCATTGTACGCAACAGCAGCAATATGCCAACAATAAAAGCAATATTTACAGTAACAACAACATCAATGGTAGCAATATCAATAATGGCAATATCAATGGCAGCAACATCAACGGCAGCAACATTAGCAACAGCAGCAGTAGTAGCAACAGCAGCAGCAGAGAATACTCCAATGTCGAGAAACTCACGCGCATGTTGCACGACAAGCAGCAACATGGCATGCATGACATGCAAATGCGTCCTGCCAGCATGTTGCCCAATCAGGCAATAGGCGGCCGTCTTCCAAAAGTGGAGACTAATGGTAACGGTATTTTAAAGAACGGTAGCAGCGGCAGCAGTCGGAATAGTATCAGCAAAAGTTCCGAGAAGAGTATTAGTTTCGGTAATTAGTATAGTTTATAGATTTAATACATTATATCATCCGAGAATTCTTTTGTACCGGTCAAATTATGCTATATTTTGACCATCTCGATTACAATTTAAATGTTGTTATATCCAAATTGCAATGTAATATTATATGCATTACCGTTTAGTGAATTAAATAGTTATAAGTCTCGATTCCATTCTAATTATCTGTTTCGATTAGAAGAATGTTAATGAAGTCTTTTGAATATAATTTAAATTTGTTCGGGTATTGTCTTTTTGGTATTATACGAATCTTTCTAATTTAATAGTGTTTTACCGAGTACACAGAGCATAAATTCAAACAGAACATATCGTCGTCGTTCAGTGAAAAGTCACTAAGTCCAAAAATTAAGTATTGAGATAAATGCTTTTAAAGATATAAATTACCGTAACAAATCAGAATATTGTTGGATTCAAATAGTGCTAAGCTTGTAGTATAGACAACACATTCCGCTACAAAATGCTAAAAAAAAATAGTTTGGATAAAACACATGACCGTTATTGGCAACTTTTTTTATCGTTCAGTGAAAAAACACTAAGTCCCATATAAACAGTAACAGTGCTCCAGTATATCCAAATAGTTGTATCGGATTTCATTTTGAACTGGAGATGAAAGAACTCATTTAATCCAAAAAACTTTGAGATTTGACCATTTTTGTGGACTCGGCGCCGTTTGATTCAGATTTCGACGATTGCAGTTCAGTGAAAACAGTAACAGTGCTCCAGTTTTTCCAAATAATTGTATCTGATTTCAGTAGGCATTGGAGATGAAAAAACTGCATAATATCTATCATTTAATTCAAAAATCATTGAAATCCGACCATTTTTGTGGACTCGGCACATCAGATTTCGACGATTGCCGTTCAATGAAAAGTCACTAAGTCTCATATAAACAGTAACAGTGCTCCAGTTTATCCGAATAATTGTATCGGACTTCATTTAGCATTAGAGATGAAAGAACTGCATAATATCTATCTTTAAATCCAAAAATCGTTGAAATCCGACCTTTTTTGTGGACTCAGCACCGTTTTATTCAGATTTCGACGATTGCCGTTCAATGAAAAGTCAATAAGTCTCATAAAACAGTAACAGTGCTCCAGTTTATCCGAATAATTGTATCGGACTTCAGTTGGCATTGGAGATGAAAAAACTGCATAATATCTATCATTCAGCACCGTTTTATTGAGATTTTTGACGATTGTCGTTCACTGAAAAATCACTAAGACCTTTATAAAATTGACTGATTTTTTACGACGCGATTATGGTAATATTATAGTATTTTTTGATAAGGAATGTCCATGTAGATCTTCTTCTATAGTTTAAGTCCAAAATAGGTGTGATCGGACTCTTTTTAAGGGCTAATTGTGGACTTGAGTACTTTTCACTGAACTAAATTTTTAAATATTTGGACTTGATTTTTCATTTTTAATATCTTCGGTTTGGTAAGATGTAGTGCTCCGATGACTTTTCCAACATAAAGATGAGTTCGTTTTAATAGTAAAACGAACTATAATGCCACTATATAAGTGGCATACTAGACATTTTCGAAAAATGGACGACGATATACTGATCCGGTATAAGTCTTTATATCCGAATTGCATATATGATAGAAGATGCTGTAGGAATAACTACCTAATAACTTTCTGTACAAATCTTTTTTTTTATTTGTAAGCTTCCCTAGACAACATTTTTATCAGGGTCGAGGCAGTTTAAAACATTTTTTTTATCTATTTCAAACAGACAAAGGCGGACTTTGTATCACAAGCTGTCTGTTTTCTGCTCGTTCCAAAATATGCCGTGATTCTGTCAAAAAAAAAATTCCGCTAAAATTGACAACCTTCTGGAAATATTCCATTTATCTGTATGTTTGCCGAAAATGTTCCCGAAATATTTTTGAAAAATGCCATAAATTTTGTCTGAAGCCAAGTAATAAAATATACAAATTAATGGAGGAAATTTGTATATTTTATTACTTGGCATTGAATTTTTTGAGTTATATGGTTTTTTCCCATTTGTTTTGCCACAAATGCCAAATTGGCGATACTTGGGTAGGTCCGCCACGAAGCAAACTTACGAGATTTTAATAAAAATAAACATTTTTGAACTAAAAAAAATCATATATCATAAAAATAATAATATCGTCGGTGATACTGCAAATTTATAAATAATTTTTTAATTAAATTTTCAAATATCGCTTACAAAATGAATTTTACAGAATAAAAAAAAAACTGTTTTTAGTCTCAATTTCACATTTACTTCATTCAAAATTATGTATGTCATAACTTTTAGGGGCATTAGGGGCTGGATTATAAGACAAAATTAGGCGTAATTTTCAAAATTAGGCGTTTTCACGGTTTTGTAGTATGGTCGACTATATAATTAAGGAGCTCATTTCCAAAACGTGCTATCCACTTAAAAATAATATGTCTTTATTTACAAATATTCGGCCCAAAAATGATTATTTAAAAAAAGTGAATATACAACACGAGATAACGAAAATATTAGGAGTGGAAAACACTTTTGTTGTAATTTGATTCTACTATTGAGTAAGAGTAATTCAGGTTTTACTAAACCTATCTTCGTTTCACATAGCACGTTTTGGAAATGAACTCCTCAATTCTATATTTTAATCGTCAATTAATTTCAAATCTATATAACCCTGTTATATTTTTTAATTCGGAGCTCTACATCATAGGGATGTAAATTAGTAAAAAAAGTATTTAAACTAAGTTTAAACTGGCTATAACTCAATCACGGACTTATGTATGTTTGAAAAAAGTGGAGATGGTATTGGATAATTCGTGTTTCAGTTTTAGAGCCTTCAACGTAGCATTTTGAATGTTTTTGAAATTAGTAACGGCTTCTTGTCATCTTTAATTTTTATAATCTTCTTTATAAATTTCACGAAAAGTATTGGTCTATCTTATACAACTCGAAATTGTAAAAATAAATAGTTTAAAGTTCTGATTTCTTTTCATAATTCTTGTTTCGTCCATACAAATTTAAACTTTAGTATTTTATTATGCAGTTTTTCAGTCACAGTTTTCAATTAAACTTAGTTTAAACTAGATTTCATTTTGTTTTTAGTCAACATATCACAAATATTTCAAATGTCATATTAACTGATTACTAATTGTCTTGCTGTCTGTAAAATTTAACGACTTTCGGCCTCTTTGATTAATAACTATTGACGTTTTAAAAATGTGAAAACGTTTAAACTAAGTTTAAACTGGCTATAACTGAATTGGGGACCTATGTATGTATGTTTGAAATTAGTTCAAGTCCCTATCTTATCTTCTTTTCTAAATTGAATCTTTTAAAACGTACACTGTTTTGTATGGTTTCAAATAGATTATAATAAAATTGAATTAATATTTCGACTGTGCTATGGATATATAAATAAATTATTATATTTTAAAGTAGCTACATATATAAGATGCTATGTAAATAAGCAGCCATATAATATGCAAACAATTTGTTTAATAAAACTAAATATATTAAAAAAAAGAAAAAAGTACTTTTTATTTTTATTTATATCGGCAGATACTAGGGCTATGACTAAAATTAATACATATCATCGTTGTAGTTGTATAAATCGCATTTATTTCACAAACCTTTTTTTTAAGTTTATTGATAAATATACTACTCAACAAAAACAATTTGACATGTATATTCCATATATCGTCAGTGCCAAGACAAAGGGTCGAATGTGTATTTTAAAAAATGTTGGTAAAACAAATTTTAAAGTTTGAGGTGCTGTAAAATTTAGTTAAACTAATTTTTTTTAATATTTTTTTTTATTACTTTGGTATATTAATCAATTATCATGACGTAAATAAAATATCTTTCGATTTAGCGAAGTAACTGAATTATAAATACGGATTTTGTATGTCTATATCCTGACCAAAAGGCTTATATTTTGGTGTTTTGCTCATAACTTTTTATGAGTACAAGATAATGTAGTGTTGTAAAAGGATGAATTGTTTGTTTTTAAAATACCTATCGATTGACATCAATTTTTAAAAATATTTTGCCAACAAAATTTCAAAATTTTCAGTTTTCGAATTTTGGTTATTTGCAAGAAAAATATTTGGCACATTATATTTAAAAATGAATGCCAATCAATACAATACTAATACTACCATACTAATATTCCAATATGTTTTTAAAATATTTAAATCTAATCAAAAAAAAAAGATTATTTAGATTATTTAGATTATTTTAACTATCCGGATCTTATGATGAATAACTTTATTAACTTTTGTTTGAATCTCTGCTATTTTTATTAGAAAGTGTATTGATCATTGAATATTTCCCTTTTAATTTCCCGATAATGTGAGCTGACCAAGATCATGTCTACCGAAATTAAGAAAATTTCAACTAGAAACAACGACATTTAAAAATACACAAATTTAGATATAAAATAGTTTTATATTAAATGCATTTTCTGTTACAAAAAATTATCAATAATTAAAGTCTTAAAAATTATCTATAAAATAAATAGGTCATAAAATATATAAAAAATACAAAAAATACTAGCAAAAATATTACAAAATCATCATTAGAATCCACTATTAATACAAACACTTAGTACAGATTTCGGCGTTCCATGTACGACGGCCTGATGTTGCTCATCGTCCAGCAAGACATCGGTGCTGGAGAATGGTGAGGCACCGGAAATATGAAAGAACAACGGTTCCATGAGTCGTATGGTGGCAATGCGTTCACGCCAAGTATTCCAGAATAACTAAAAATTAACCAATTTATAAAAAAGAAAATATAAATATACCTCACACACACACACACATTTTTATACAGATGTCCACCGAATTCGAAGAACAACGGATTATCATCATCGCCGCAGACCTTCAGTTCCATAATGTCACGTCTACCCTTGCGATAGAACTGCAAACGTATAAATTGCAGTGGCAATAGGCTCACCAATTGAAATGTTTCGATCTCAGGATCCTCATTGTTAAAATTAACATCTACGCTGCAGACGTCCTCGAATTCATCACAGCCAAATAGAATTTTGGTTGGTGTCAGTCCTGCAAAAAACAAATTTGAATTTATATTATCCCCCCCAAAGTACTACTGACCTATATGATACTGCCTGAGTCCGAATCCACTATCTGTCACCTGTGTGAAGGGATTCTCCACGATGACCGGTTCGTAAATATCACGAAATTCAGAGAGCAGAATTTTTTGTATACGAAACATCTACGACGTGATGCGTATTGTTCGGATACGAAAACAAAAACACAAACGTCACGTCACGTCAATCAATCATTGTTTAGTATTTTGACAATTTGTTGCGTTGTTATGCGATTAAATTTTTTTTATTATTTTTTAGGAATTTCATATCTCAAAATTATCTATAACTATTAAATGTGATTGAAATTGTTTTGTTGTGGTTTTGATTGAATGCTTTAATTGCAGAGATTTTCAAGTTATTATTATCAATACTAGGCCAATAATTAATTTATAAATAACAACATATGTTACGAGAATAGTGCCGATGATCATTTTGATGATGATGTCAGTTAAGGCATTGTTTGTGGTAAACGTGCGCAAACGTTTTTCTTGTTAGGATGAAAGCTTTTTGTATTCCAAGACAACAAAGCTTTCTTTTGCTCGCAACAAGTGTCGATAAATTGCGACAAGAGCATTGTTTTGTTAGAGATAACTTTTATAACCTTACAGTGGATTATAGACGACTGTTAGATAGCTACATAATATCGTCACTGACATGCGTAAAGGGCGAATGTGCATTGTTGGGAAATTAAATAATAAATTTGGAATTGCTTTAAAAATAAGTAAAAATTATTTTGTTTTTATGATTTTTTTTTAGTTATTTTGGTTTATTTATCAATTAGCATAACCTTTATAAAATATCTTTCGATTTGGACAAATTTTCTGAATTATATATACGGATTTTGTGTGGCTATATCCAGACCAAAACTCAAATATTTTTATTTGTTTTCTATAACTATTTATTTGCGCAAGATAAAATAGTGTTGTAAAGGCATTAATTGTTTGTTTTTAAAGCACCTATCGATTGGCATCATTTTTTAAAAATAATTTGCCAAAAAATGTTCTTGCGAATAACAAAAATACAAAATAAAATATTGAAATAACGATGCCATCGATAGGTGCGCGTTAAAAAAAAAAAAAAAAAAAACAAACAAACAATAAATGCCTAGTTTATCTTATACCAATAAGAATTTAGCGCTTGCAAATAGCAAAATTCGAAAAATTGAAAATCTTGTCATGACAAAAGGGCGAATCTTTTAGTTTTTTTACCATAACTTTTTGTTGGTACAATATAAAATAGTGTTGTAAAGCAATTAATTGATGTTTTTTAAAGCACCTATCTATTGGCATCATTATTTAAAAATAATTTTTCGAATTTTTGTTATTTGCAAGAAAAATATTTGGTAAAATATTTTAAAATAATGATGATCAAATAAATGACATAACAACCTTTGAAATTGATAAAATTTTGCATGAATGTTCTCTGATAATATACTAAGAAAAATTCCAACTTTTGTACCTCTAGCTTGTATGGTTCCCGAAATATGATGGGTTAAAAAGTGAAAAATAAATAAAACTCACAAAAAGTAGGTTTTACGTTTATCTTAAAAATTAGTTTACATACAAAGTCAAAGTTGAGGTATCATTTGAAAGGGTGTTACGACGATTATGACAATTATGACATATTATCTGATTTTTCTTTCTAAAGGTTCAACGTCATTATCACATGATCTATAGATTATGGGAAGATATTTGAAAATTTCAAAAATATGCTGAATTTTTTTATAACCTTTATGTTAAATTCCATAGCTGTATTGTTATTGGTTCCTAAGTTTTAAATAAATATATGAAAGTTAACTTAATTGCGTTTATTTTAATAAATAATTTAGTTTTAAAATACTTGACAAATTCTTTAAAAAAAATTGGAATGGACATCGACTTTTGGGTTCAAAGTATATCAGAAAATTCTAAGTTATTATTTTCTACGTTCACATTGAAAGCTCTAACTTCTGAATGCTTGGATGTCTTCAAATGAAACAAATGGTAAAAAGAAGCAAATATATGTGGGTATATTTTGAGGTATAACTGATTAAAATCGAGACTGGCCTATGTTCAGTGTCCAAATTAGTATATTTTAAATTTTAAAAAATATATATGAAATTAATTATTACCAAATAATGTCTATTTTTTTTTTGAAAGCTCGTCGATTTCTCTATAAAACCTTATTTGACGTTTAGTCCTATCCCTAGTAGAAATTGTAATAGGGTCATTTCGGGGAACTGATCATTGCATTTTTTCCTTGTCATAACCCGATCAGTTTTATGACAATCATGATCTGGACATTATCATGTATACCCTAATAAGATAAAATTCCACTAGGGACTTTTACTATGTAATTTATAAAAATTCGAATAAAATGTGACTACCTTGAAATAGCCAGATTCTATTGAAACCTTGGTACTCTGTAAACGGATCTTTAAGTGGTTTAATATTTTGCACTAAAAAAAAATACCACCAAATTAATAGTTTTTACTATTGAAATTAGTCAATAGCTTAAACCAATAATTCAATCGGTAAATCCCATTAAAATCTACAAAATACTATAACATTTTTTTTGAGTTTGTATGAAAATATTTATTTTTGTATACTAATCAAATAACAACTGTCCTATTGGCAAATTTCAATGGGATTTTATGAGATTTTTTCTGAGTGTGCTAGTCATTAACACATGACATGAAATGCACCATGTTTACATTATTATTTGTTTATATTATTTTTTTAAAATATAGTTAAAATTTTATTATTACAAAAAAAATGTTTATTCAAAAACCATTATTATAAAATAATTTTTCTAATTTTTATTATTTGCAAAAAAAAATATTTGGCAAATTATTTTTATATACTGATGCCAATCGATAGGTGCATTAAAAACAAACAAATAAATACTTTATTCCACTATTTTATCTTGTACCAATAAAATAGCAAAATTCCAAACGGGCAAATATTTATTTGTGCAAAATAAAATAATAGTGTAAAGAAATTAATTTTTTGTTTTTAAAGCATCTATCGATAGGCATCATTATTTAAAAAAAAATAATTTTTGGTTTTTTTTTATTTGCAAGAAAATTATTTTTAAATAATGGTGCCTTAAAAACAAACAATTAATGCCTTTACGCAACTATTTTATCGTGTGTCAGTAAAAAGTTATGGCAACAAAACGAAAAGATTCGCCCTTTTGGCACGAGAAGATTTTCAATTTTCGTCATTTAGTTTTTGTGTTTTGTGACTAGAAATATCCAACAAAACCATACACGATTTTACACAGTTAGCGTATTCACAGTTCATTGTATTTTAGTATGGTATTCGTACCATATTGTATATATATATACGATACAATAACACAGAAAAGAGATCACTCATAAAAGAGAAATACCACAAGTGTTGTATTTGAGAGTAGCACTGAGGCATGTTTTTTGGTGTCGTATTTTGTGAAATGAAGAAAAAATTGTTAAATTGAAGACAAATATTGCACATAAAATCTAAATTTATTTATTTTACTTTGCAAATCGAAGAATATTTATGATAATTTAAAAAAATCCTAATATTATAAGAATCAGCTGCATTTATTTGACGAAATATTTTAACAAGCAGAAATGTGGTGCTCACAGTACAATTGTCGTGTAGTCGTATTCGTACAATGTCGTACCAATACCATGAAACTGTGAATACGCTAAGTATATTTGAGGTAAAACTACATAAAAAATGTAAAAAAATAACGCAAATGTAAAAATTTCACATTGCCATTTGGTACGATAGTATGATATGTAGGTCGGACATTTTGTATATGAAATTTTGCATATCAAAAAAAAACAATTTTAATAAAAATTCTGTTTAATTAAAATGATTTCCAGTTATTAAAAATATGTTTAAAAAGTTATTTAAAAGTATATTTTTTCTAATATAAGTACTGTGAAATTTTTTTTTATAAAACTTAATAAAAAAAATATAAATTCTAATTTAAATATAAACATAATTAAATAATATATATAATAAGATTTTCTTAAATGCATTGTTATGACCTGCGATTTTGTAAGATCATAAAATTTGGAACGTGACCATACCTGCCCTACTTGGCCTTTACCATTTCGAGATCAGGAAGTTTTAATTTTGAGCGTACTTTGTGTAATGTGTCTTAATCGGCCTACAGAAAATGAAGACATTAAAGTAAATTACAGTCGGTCCATGCTGACTGAACTATAATTTTTAAAGTGTTGATTTAAAATTTTAATATATATTTTAAAATGTAGAAATTCTTGATAGGAAGTGATAAAATTTAAGATAAAAAATAATATAAAATAAAAGCCAGAAATAAAACAAATTCATAATAAACCAAAAATGCCGTCGTACCGCCAAAGAAAGAGACAGAGCCAAAGTCAAAGCATGACAAGCTTAAATGAATTGAATTGGTAGATACATCGTTACATGTCCGAAACAAGTTTATTGCACAACCGGCAGCAAACAGTGCGCTTGACGGCCCACTGACAAACTATGCGAAAAATGTGCGACATCCACAACAACTAAAACTAAATAAAAAAAAAACTTTATCCAAATAAAAATATAAAAAATCAAAAGTGTTGCATTAACTGCTTTTAGATAGTCGAGCAAACAAGATGTACAGCCTCAACATCCGACAGATGGATGAGGAAAAAGAGATTTTACGATACATGCAAAAGATCGTGTTCAATTGAATAATTCGTCGATGTAGATGTAAAACTCAACAAAAAAAAAAACTGTAAAACTCAACAACTTCATTTTATTAGTGGGCTTACTAAATTCTTTATATATTTTATATATTTTTTTTCATTAGATAAATTTTGCTGTTAAATGATGAGAAAATGTTAATCTTTTGAATAATATTTGAATTTTTAAAATTGACAACTGAAAATGGTAAAATTAACCAAATACATTTTTTAACTTTTTTTTAAAGTATATTGATTAATATACACCCTACAAACCATTTGACGATCATTTTTAAATTCGATGTAAAAATGATAAATTTTAGATATAAAACTCAAAGTATTTGAAAATATAATTGCGTGTTCTTTATAATTTTTGTCAAAAAATAAAAATGTCCGAACAAATAAAATTTGTTTATCGAAAATAAATACCTTTATGATAACATCTCGATATCTATAACAACAAAAACAACGATATCGTTTTAGACAGGTTCGTTTTTGTCGAAAACCCTATCGTTTTCGTACCATTATAGTTTATCGAAAACGACAATTTGAAGCTATAAACGATATCGTTTCGATATCGTAAAATATCGTTTGGTTTGCTGGGCACTTAGAAAAAAAAGTTGAAAAAATCTTTTTGGTTAGTTTTACCTTTTTCAAAGATAAAATAATTAAAAGATTAAACATTCAATCAAAAGGAATAAAAATAGATACAAATTTTGCAACTTAAAAATTACAAATTGCAGGTCTTTCAAAAAAAAATTAAAATTATGGTAAAATTTCATGGGAAAATGTAGCAATTTATATTCCGTCTTTTACCAACTTCCGATCGACATAAAATTTCAATTCGATCGAATTAGTTTTCGCTGTTCCAGAATCCGATTTTTAAAACAAACGGCCATATGTCGCTCGAATACCGATCGAATTTCATATGGGCATTTCCTGGCGTTATGGATTGGACATTCGTACGCTTAAAACTTTAATATCTCGAACGAATATTAATGAATTTACTTTTTTGTGCAAGTAGTATTTATATAGTATTTAAATACAAAAAATTATAGAATTCTATGAGTTAGATTAAAAGATATAAATCAAAAAGTTGTCGTTCCGGACGGTACAAAAATGGAAGTAAATGTCGAGGTTCATATGAAAATTTCAAAAAGTCAGCGAAATTTGCGTACAAATTATTTTTTTTAATTATTTTAGAAAATAGCTGAAATCATGTGCTTTATTCGTATATTTACACATTGTTTTTTTCATAATAAATCACAGAAAAATTTCGGATAGCACAAAAAGTTCCGTATAGAAATTATCACTAAGGTTATTCGTACGCTTAAAACTTAAATATCTCAAAGGAAAATTAATGAATTTACTTTTTTGTGCAAGTAGTATTTAAATTGTATTTAAATACAAAAAATTATAGAATTCTATGCGGTAGATCAAAATATATAAATCAAAAATTTGTCATTCCGGACGGGACAAAAACGGAAGTAAATATCGAGGTTCATATGGAAATTCCAAACATTCAGCGCATTTTGCGTACAAATTATTTTTGTTGAATTATTTTAGTAAATAGCTGAAATCATGTGCTTTATTCGTATGTTTAGACATTGTTTCCAAAGTTTATAGTTTTTTTATAATAAATCACAGAAAATTTCCGGACGGGACAAAAAGTTCCGTATAGAAATTATCACTACGATTATATATCTTAAAATACTTTTGACGTACAAATACATTTCTTTCAATTATTTCAGAACATAGCTGTGACTATTTACTTTATTTTTGTTTATATACACTTTGTTCCTAATGTTTATAGTTATTTCGTAATAAATCACATAATAATTCCAGACAATCTGTATGAAAATTTGCCCTACGATTTTTGCTAAAAATAATTTTATATCTGACAGGATAATCATTGTTACGAAATAAAAAGTGATGAGAGATTCGAATTTCCCGAAAGGTTTTTATATTTATCCTTTTTTATGAACAAAAAAAATCTATTTTTTCACACTTTTGCTACTCAAAGTTCCGGACGTGCCAGATTTCAATTAGCTGTCAAATTTTTTCTAGAATTACTAGAAAATCGAAGTTTATATTTTTGTAAAAACCAAGTCAATAATGCTTTAGAAACAGAGGATTCAGCACTTTAAAAAAAGTTGTTAGTTTAATATGATAATAAATGTATCTTTTTGGTTACGTACCCGGCAATAGGACCAGTAACGTAACTTTATGAGTATTTTTTTATACGTTATCGTTAAGGAAATAGAATTTTATTTTCTAATATTTAGATTCACATATTTAAGACTAACTGAACCCAGCACGACTCGGTCAAAGATTTTGTGAATGCAAGGATATTTTATTAATATAACAAACATTTTTATTATTTATATCAGGCACCCGTGCTTCGCTGTGGACGTTTTTTTATTGGTTTTATAAATGTAGTAACCAAAACAAAAATATTTCTCCGCCAAAACAACTCAAAGACAATTCTTTCACAGACTGTGCTTCCCCGTAGAATTATTCCCAGTAGAAATCTTCTCCGTAAAATTCGTCCTCTTAGAACGCTTTCCCGAAGAATTCTTCCCAGTAGAATTCTTCCCCGTGAAGTTTTTCTCAGTAGAAGTTTTAGTGTGGTGAGTTTTAGTGTGGTGAATTTTATTGTTCTGAGTTTTAGTGTGGTGAGTTTTAGCTTGGTGAATTTTAGGGTGGTGAGTTTTAGTGTGGTGAATTATGGTTTTAGTGTGGTGAGTTTTAGTGTGGTGAATTTTATTGTTCTGAGTTTTAGTGTGGTGAGTTTTAGGTTGGTGAATTTTAGTGTGGTTAGTTTTAGTGTGGTTAGTTTTAGTGTGGTGAATTTTGGTTTTAGTGTCGTAAATTTGAGTGTGGTGAATTATGGTTTTAGTGTGGTGAGTTTTAGTGTGGTGAGTTTTAGGTTGGTGAATTTTAGTGTGGTTAGTTTTAGTGTGGTGAATTTTAGTGTGGTGAATTTTGGTTTTAGTGTCGTAAATTTTAGTGTGGTGAATTTCATTATAGTGAATTTTGATGTGGTGATTTTAAAGAATTTTGGGTGGTTGTTTCCCTGTTGTTTTGAATTTTTCGGTCGTGTTTGACTTTTTTTCTTGAAATACCCATATTAAATGTATTTATAAAGAAACTGTTTTGAATTTGTTGAAATTTTTTCCAAACGAATTCAAATCATACAAGTCAAAGCAAACATATTGAATTCTTTGAAAAACAATAATTTGTACTGAGACATCCAATTCAAAAAGATTGGTTAGCAAATTTCCATATAAAATAGAATTTCTAGCTGGAGTTTCTGGTTATTGTCAGGATTCAACAAAGTTAATAGTAATTACATGATTTCAGCAATCATATTATTATTAATCTCAATCACACTATAGTTGTAGCAATCATATAAAATTATTTATTTTTTTTAAACAATAATTTAAATAATAATTCAATCGTAAAATGAATTTAAAACATTTGCATTATTGACACAATCACTTTCTAACGTAAATTATAATCATCACAATTATATATTGATTTCTGTTTATGTGTAGCGCCTCGCAAATGTCAGCATGGCCGCTAAAAACACACCCTACTCACTCACTTAACCGCTAATTTCTTAAAAACAACTTTGACACCTGCCAGACTTTGATTTTGAAACACTTTAAATGTTTGGCAACATCGGTCAGCAGGCTAACAGTTTGGCTCATATGGTGTTCGACGTGTCTGCGACGGTTTAGTTTGTTTTGGTTACGAGCCGCATCGCATCATTGCGCAGAGAGGAGTGCACAAAAATATAAAGAAAAATAAATTAAATATTTAAATACAAATTTAAATAAAACAGTACAAATAAATATTATTTAATTCAAAAATCTTTATTACTTATTCAATTCGATAAATAAACACAATGCATTATTTGTCAACAATACTGGCTCTTTGTCTGAGCCTAAACGTATCCGTTTTTGCGGCTCCCATACTAAGCGAAACAGCTACAAGTGCACCATGGACTCTGGACGAAGACTCACAGCTGCCGGTTGCTTCACAGGCAGGAGAAAGTGATAATTCGGCATTATTTAAGGTTATTTAATACAGTAATTCATATTATATAAATATAAGTGTTAAAAATTCCCTTTTATGTCTGCAACAATAGCTCACTTTATTGCCACTGGCACCCGAGAAAAACGCCGAGTCTGTGAATCTGGAAAAGGAGGCCATACCTTCGAAAATTCTCGGTGTCTACGATAGTGGACACAAGAAGTTGCTCGATATTTCAAATGTAAGTGGTCGTCCATTTTTCTGGTTATTGCACTAATTTGAAATATTTGTTTCCTTTCATATGGTTGTTTAATTTGCTTCCGCTTTCAAAGCCTGTTCCGATCATCGACACCATCAGCGAACACGATAAATATGGCAACAATGGCGACATGTTTGATGGCATCTCGCGCTCAATTGTTAACGGTTATGAGGCCTTTTCGAATTTGCTAAATACGTTGATACAAGTAAGTAGAGTATGTTAGTAGTATTAACATTTTTAATGAGCTATAATATGGATATCGGGTTATAAAAAGTTGTTAGGCTTTGTACATAATTAAATACATAATCAAATATCTGCTACACGCAGAGAAAAACAAATACCATTGTATCGAAATAATGAGATGTGTGAAGTTTGTGGCAATTATTTCAATGATTGAAGAAATCATTTTAAAAGTGCGATGTGTTGAAGTCGATCATATTCCGCTCTTATCTGAATCTAATTTTATCATGAATTTAAGCATGATTTATTTTCAGTGTATGAAACCGATTCATATTCTGCACCGTTACCTTAAATTTAAATGACACACAACTTAACTTATGATAATTTTAAATACTCCTAAAACGTAGCGTAGCGTTGGTAGCTCAAGGATAGTGCGTTGGACTGCGAGCCGAAAGGTCCCCAGTTCAAGCCTGGACTGGGGTTAACAACATCTTTTTCATTGAAAACATTTTTCAATGCAACGAGAGTAAAACATTGGCTATGAAAAGCTCTCACCCGCCGTTCGGATTCGGCAATAAACTGTAGGTCCCACCACTTTGAGTACAAATATAGCACGCACCCTTCACAATTAGTTTAGTTTCGGAGGTTTTAAATACAGTTTTATTTAAACAGTAGGCTTTAAATACAGAATACTTTACAAAATTAGAGATCCTGGGGTATATGGGGACACGTTTTGATTGTTCTCCTAAAAAAAGTAAATTTTGAATAATTTTTAAATTCTTTGATGGGTATATTTCATAGACTGAGTCTTGATCTAACTTTTATATGCTGAAATTTAAATTATTCGGAATTTAATTCATGCAAATTGTACAAAATTCTTTTTCTTCTTCTGGTGAAGTTGAAGAATATTTACCGATATATTTATTTTGCTTCTGTTAAACACTTTCTTAAGCAGTTCAGTTCTTATCACAGGTACACCCAAAAAACAATTTACCTATTTCAAGTAAATATGGGAATGATTTAGCTCCATAGAATGTATTTCTTTAAATCAAGCCCATTTTTCTTGTAATCAAAGAAAATTTTCTTTAAATCAACGATTTTTTTATTCAAATATAAGAATTGTTCGTTTCCGTGTAAGAATAATTTTTTATGGAGCCTTTTTACTTCAATTAGGTAAATATTTTTTTCAGTGTAAAATCAAAACATTGATTTCATTGGTTTTTTTTGCCACGATTGAAGTTTTCTTCTAGATTAAACCAATTAAATAATTCATATACACAATATTTTCATATAATACAAGACGTTTCCCACTTTACCCCAGAAAATGTTTCCCACAATATCACAATTTGAACATAACTTAGCACGTTTGAGGCAATGGTAAATTATTAAAAAAAAAACACGTTGGTATATCAAAAGATATACAACATGCAATCATTTACAAATAGCGTCTTAATTAAAAACTATAAAAACTCTCACTTTTGGATAGCAAACACTAGCACTCTAAAAAATATTCAAAAACTGGACCTGGACCTTGAGCACGTTAAAACAATATCTTAAAATAATCAAAAGAGGTCGTAAAACAAAAACAACTAATTGTTAACGCAGTGCACGGCGTTCAAAATCTAAAGGATTTTTTATATTTTTAAAAATAATAAAAAAAAACTCATTTTTTATACAAAGTGCAGCCTACGTATTTGATTCTGTGGAAACTCAGCAGCCTATACGTAGCAAATTACTGCACGCAACAATAACTTTGGCAAAATCTTGAGTTGATGCAATTTTTGCATTCTTTGGTTCTTTTGGTTCTTTCTTCAATGCACATAATTCTTATTGTGTTCATTGGAAAAGGGAAACTTTAGCGACTTGAAATGTGGAATCTACAGAGAAAGATCGCTGATGAAGGAGCTTGGCTGCCTCTGAAACAGCTGTACGATCTGCCATTTAATGCATTTTGCCAATTGTTTGTTGTTTTATTTGTTGGTAGAAAACACCCAATTATACCGACTGGACCTTGAGCACGTTAAGACAATATCTTAAAATAATCAAAAGAAGTCGTAAAAAAATAAATATTCACTTGTTTTTGAAATGCAATAAAAATATATTAATTTATGAATGAAAAAGTTAATGCCATATTAAGAAGCGCTTTACAATTGTTTTTCTTTTTTCAAACATTACCTCATGTCCTACTTTACCCCAGGATCCCTTACAAAATAGGCTATTTGTTAGTGTTCCCAATACATACTTTATGAATCATCATTCGGAGTTCTCCGAAAAAACTAATTTTATGAGTTCATGTTCTGAGCGCTATAAAATGTATATGGGTGATTTTTGTCAAATAGGAAAATTCGGTTTGCAAGACAATCTCGCCAATTGTTATGATTGCGAATACTACTTATGTATAGGAACCAAAATACAAAATTATAGAACCCTACGTTCGGTATTTTCTGACTTATGTGGCTTTAACTCCTAAACAAAGCCAAAACGCGGATTAAAAAAATCGGTAACGGCTCAGTGGATTTTAAAAATCAAAGGCTCTTCTAAGAGGCTGAAAAATCTCCTTGATGACTTTTTTGGATTTTTCAAAAAAATGACCTTGAAAAATGTTCGCATTATATGGAATTTCGATAAACGTCATTTCCAAAAAATTCATTAAGGAGATTTGTTTAGCCTCTTTGAAGAGCCTTGGATTTTTAAAATCCACCGTGCCATTACCGTATTATTTGAATCCGCGTTTTACGATATGGCACTGAATGCATATTTTTGAATTGGCCCCAAAAATGTTCATGGAAATTTGTTCCAAAAATTCATCGAAGAGATATATTTCAGGTTTTAAGAAAAACTTAAAATTTTTTAAATCGATTGGTTTCTGATCGATTTATATGAATCCGCGTTTTGACTATGTTTAGGAGTTAGTACCACATAAGTGAGAAAATACGGAACGTAGGGTAAACATTTATTTTATTTTTATTCCTATGCATAAGTAGTATTCAAAACCAAAATATCATAACAAATGGAGAGATCAACTTGTGGACGAAACATATCAATTATTCTTATTTGAGAAAAAGTGAATCATATATGAGGGCTCCATAATAACTCTTTTATGCGTAATATTTAGGATTTGATGTGAAATAACCCATATAATATTTATTTCTTCAATAACTTAATTTCGGTAACGATAACGATATTATAACTAAAAGGCTATACAATCTATAACGGTAAACCCTAATAGAAATCGATATATGTTCATGATCGGGAAATGATTACTGAATATTTTCCTTGTCATAACCCGATCAGTTATATGAAAAACGTGATTTGGCCATGATCATGTCTACCTTAATAGAGTAAATTTCTACAGTGAAAAGTAGTATTAATAGTTTTAAATACTGGCTACCTCTTTGGGGCAAGCATGATAATAGCCACCTCATGTTGTTCAGGTTACAAGTGGGTTTGTGAACAGATAAACATATAATTTTCAGTACCATAGTGCAATTTATACTAGAGTTTTGTATATGTAAATATTTAAATATGTAGATTATTCATAACACTTTATAATCTCTTTATCTACCCTAGAAACCCAAGGAACTGGCGCGATCACTATCCAAAGGCATCACGGCCCAGCTGGACGTCATCGGCGGCAAATTGGTCGGACTCTAAAAGAGATTAAAATAAGTTCATACTATTTACACACTATAATAAAAACAAAAAACTGTCATCACATATTTTTAAAGTTTTATATTTTAATTTGTTTAATAAATAATTTATTTTGTTAATACTTATGGTTTGATATGTTTAGATAAAGAATTAAGTCTATAAATGATATAAAAGAAAACAACTTAGAGCACTATCTAGTAGAAACATTTTAGTATAGACATGATCATGAACTGAGCATATTGGTCTTGTAGTTGTTCGACTTCGGATAATGAATAAATTCAATGATCAGTTGGTCCTATAAACATTTCTATTGGAGTTGCTTCAATTGTTGATTGGAATGTTGGATTGTTTTCGCGTGACTACAGCTATTATTCGTTTCTGCATAGAACTATATAATATTATTCGATATAATCGATATATTCGATCTAACAATGCAAATAAATCGGCAGCTTTAGCAGAGTATCTTCTTTCACTACATTTCGTACTTATTTCATAGATTATAAATATAAAGATATTTTGCAATATTATTATAATAACTAACTAATAAACTATTTAACACATAATCATATATAATAGCATAGTTTTTGGCACAATTTAATTGCATACGTTTTGATTTTTCATTAGTTTGCCCTTTCGTTTGATACGATTGATTGGTGGCATTTAGTTTGAACTTCGAATTTGCATTTTTGTTTTTTTCTTGAGATTTTTCTCAACTAGCACCTAGGCTGCTATCTAGTCCTACAGTCGACTTCAATCCTCCCAACTACTCGTTCGTGTTTGCGGATCAATTGATGGCGAGTACGATTTGTAGGTTTCCGTTTCCTTGCGATGCTTCACCGTGCAGAAGAGCAGCATCGACGTGATCAGGCCGAAGAGTTGCACGAATGCGATGCCCAGGCCGATGGCACCGATTACATTGAGCTGTTCACTGAACCAGCTCTGCAGGGAGTGAGCGCAGCCCTTGTCCCACCAGACGGCAGGATTCTCTGATCTGAAATAAATTTTTTGTATATGAAATTTGTTTTAATTTTTTAATCAGGTTAAAATCGGATTTGGTATATTCATTATTTAATGATTTTGGAAAAAATTCAAAAACTACTCTATTGCAAGTGGAGTATCAATCAACGCCTCTTACGAAAACCAGCACGTTTCAATTGGTTTACGAAAAACAGCACAATTTGCTATACGAATAACATGTAAACGTGCCGTTTTTCGTAAGCAAATTAAAACGTGCTGGTTTTCGTAAGAGGTGTCGAAATATCCTCTATTAGGGCTGACTTGATTATGATCAGATCATTTTTGTCATTTAACTGGCCTGGTTATGACAAGATAAAAATACAATGATCAGTTCATGTTCATGACCCTGTTTCAATTCCTACTAGTGTAGGGGCCTTGAAGTTTTCATAATTTTGACTATGGTTGGGTGGTTGAAGTGCTGGTCCAGTTTGCGTTCATGAACCCAATTAGCTCTGAAACAACCGTTTTGATACCACAACTCATGTAACCCTAATTGATGGCCATAGGGAGACCTAAGTGATGCCATTTAAAACCTAAAATAGCTAATATTCGCTATATTACATCGTAGAGTCCTCAAACTTAGCATAGTTTATGATCATAAAAGATTCTTAAAGTCTATCTTTAAATTAATAGAAATAGTCTACAGGAACCTGAGAAATTTAAAATAGCTATATCGTCGTTGTAGAACGAAAAGTCACCAAATACTAGGACTGTTCGATTAATCAATTAATCAAAATATTGATTAATCATAATCCTGATTAATTGATTAATCGATTAATCAGAAACCCTGATTAATCAGAACCCTGATTAATCAGAATTTTGATTAATTGAAAAATAAATAATTTTATTCAACAGCATTTGAACATTTTGTCAACTTAAATAAAGTGAAAATTTATTTTTAAAATAATTAAAAAAACAAAAGGAAGTGTTTTAAATGTTCAAAAACCATATAGTAAAGTATTTTTAAATATTTCGCGAAGAAGAAATTAATTAATCAGAAATTCGATTAATCAAAATGTAGATTAATCAATTAATCACAATTCTGTTTAATCAGAATCCTGATTAATTGATTAATCAATGTTCTGATTATCGAAAATCTTGATTAATCAATTAATCAATTAATCGGGAATTTGATTAATCAAGAAATTTGATTAATCGATTAATCGCACAGCCCTACCAAATACATTTTCAAAATACCAAATATTCATATACAAAAATGTGTATATATCTATCAATTTTTAATCGATGATCTCAATTTTTTTACCGCATGATGAGAAAATGTAAATCTATCAATTGATATTTCAACTTTTAAAATGCATCAATTACTTTTTATAATATTAATCAACAAACTCGAAATTTAAGTTTTTCATAAAAATGTATTTGGTGATTTTTCGTTCTACAATGACGATATCTTCTCTAATATATCAAATAATTCTTCAAATTGCAATGTTTTATAAAAAATCATACTTTCCACAATCCACTCGGAATATACTATCCCCAGAGCCCTCGGTTAGAATGCCACGCTGTTCGTACATCGGTCGACAGCAGGACTCGGGCACCCAACGTTTACCACTCCACGATGTAATATCGTACCAATCCTCGTACGAGGTCACACCACAACATTCGAACTATAAAAGAGATATTGTTAAAAAAAAGTAAATCCTTCAAAATACTACAAAATACAAACCGATTCCTGAACATTGTCCCATATGGACGCCACCGAGGGCGCCACCAACGAACCACGATCCGTGACATTATAATGTCGTTCGATGCCGAAGCGCAGTTCATTGACCAATGTGCGTCCGATGCCACCACGAAATAGAAATGCTATGGAACCGATCAGAAATTCGCTCAGGAAAAGCAGTACAATCAGCATAAAGTACTAAGTAAAATATTTTATTAAATTTTGTGATGAAACGATTCAAATGATACCTACCAACACAAGCAGGCAACGTGATTGCACCCACGCACCACAGCAGCCGAGGAAGGAAACCACAAATCCGGTGACGCCAACTCCCATGAAGACGGTATCGGCGCTGAGAACCGCATGATCGGGCAGTAGCGTCGCATAGCCTTTGTAGGAGAGACGCAACCAAACACCAGCACCCAGAAAACCGCAACTGCAGATCTGAAGAGATGTAAAGGAAGGTAGGTATTTAAAAAAAATCACAATTGATTCCGCATAGAGTAAAGTATAAAACACAGATCAGAAATAACTATTAACCTTTATATCCATTTGATTTTTTACTGAGAGATATTATTTTTCAAAAAAAAAAAAAAGGTCTTTGGTTGAGAGTTATATGAAAACCTTTATTTTAAAGTTTAGGACAATTATTGATTTAATAGTATACAAAAAATAAATCTTTTCATAAAAAATCAATGGCAATGTCATGGTATTTTGTAGTATTTAATGGTATTTTCCGATTAAAATAATAATTTGTCCTATTGACTATTTTTAATAGTAAAAACTATTATTTATATAGTATTTTTTTCTGGGTGTAGACAGAAAATTTCTCATTTATAGGAATTTTTTTTGTTGCTTGCCGAAACATAAAATGGTGATTTCGACCATTGCGTTGTTTTTGTCGTCCAAATTTTTTTTTAACAATTTTATTTTCGCACCTTGTTGTTTTTTTTTTCAAATTTTGATATCGATTTTCTTTCGAAATTTCCCGAGTAGAAATTAGTTAAGGTTAGCCTTATTTCGCATCCGCATCCTGATCAGAATACGATAAGGCATCCCTACCAAAGGCCAACTAAAATGCTAATGATCAGGATCGACTAGGGTAATCCTTATTCCAAATCCACGTAAGGCAAACTTGTCCAACCTTCAAAAAAATACTGATCTAAAGTCTACTCAATGAAATCAGATGTGACATTTATGAAAAAAAACTTGGTTAGATATCGAATTAATATAATACGATCGAGATGTTATTAAAAACCCTTTATAATAATATTGGATAGCAAAATTATTCAAATAAAATATTCTAATAAATAAATGTTAAACTGAAATGCAAAAGAAATACAAATTCTCAACATTTTTAAAAATTTGAAATATCTCATTGCGACTCAAAACGTTGACTTTTTGTCATTGCAAAACTATTTTTTTGTTTGAAAGGTCTTAAATTCTGTAAAAGCAGTTTAAGAAGAATTTGAATTTACATTGAATTATATAAGGTTAGGACTGGGGTAAGATCAGGATAGCAACTTTGAATAGCGTCACTTTTTGAATCAGGCACTCATGAAAACTACCGATCATTGCCTGATTTGATATAAGGCTGCCTGATCAGACAATGATCGCATTCTGAACCTAATTTCCACTCGGGTTTTCGAACGTTGTTGTTAGTGTCGAATTTTTTTTTTTTTGAAAATGATGATTTGGCGTTGTTTTTTCCCTCCAATTGAAAAAAAAATCGAAAATTTTCGAACATTGTCATTTTATAAAAAATTTTGATTTCGACCATTACGAAGCATTTTTGTTTCCAAAATTTTTTTTTTCGAAAATTTTCGAACTTTGTTTTTTTTTGTCGAATATTTTTTTTTTGAAAATAATTTTGCTTTGTTTTTCCGTCCAAATTAAAAAAGAAAAAAAAATGTTTTTCGAAAATTTTCGAACATTGTTGTTTTGGTCAAATAATTATATTTTTTTTTGAAAATGGTAATTTCGACCGTTGTGTTTTTCCGTCCAAATTAAAAATGAAAAAAAATGTTTTTCGAAAATTTTCGAACATTGTTCTTTTTGTCGAAAAAAAATATTTTTTTTAAAAATGGTGATTTCGGTAATTGCGTTGTTTTTGCCTTCCAAATTTTTATTTATATATATTATTTCGAACTTTGTTGTTCTTGTCGAATATTTTTTTTGAAAATGATAATTTTGCGTTGTTTTTTCCGTCCAAATTAAAAAATTGTTTTTCAGAAATTTTCGAACATTGTTGTGATTTCGACCATTGCAAAGTTTTTTCGTACAACATTTTTTTTCGAAAATTTTCGAACTTTGTGGTTGTGGAATATTTTACGTTGTTTTTTACGTCCAAATTAAAAAAGAAAAAAATTGTTTTTCGAACATTTTTGGAACATTGTTGTTTTTGTCGAATATTAATTTTTTTTTTTGAAAATGGTGATTTCGAACTTTGCGTTTTTTTGTCGTTTAAACCTTTTTTTTGGAACATTGTTGTTTTTGTCAAATATTTTTTTTTTTTTGAAAATGGTTGAAAATTGCGTTGTTTTTGCCGTCGTCATTTTTTTGTATGTATTAAGCGTAGAAAACATTGTGGTTTTTTTCGAATATTTTTTTTTTTATGAAAATGATGATTTTGCGTTGTTTTTGCCGTCCAAATTTAAAAAAAAATGGAAAATTTTCGAATATTGTCAAATAATTTTTTTTTTTAATTTTTGATTTTGACCATTGCAAAGTTTTTTTCGTCCACCATTTTTTTAATTTTTTTTCGAAATTTTTGGAACTTTGTTGTGTTTGTTGTGTTTTTTTAATGATAATTTTGCGTTGTCACCATTTAAAAAAAAAATATTCGACAAAAACAACAATGTTCGAAAATTTTCGAAAAACAATTTTTTTCTTTTTTAATTTGAACGGAAAAACCGAACATTGTTGTTATTGTCGAATATTATTTTTTTTTTAAATTGTGATTTCGGTAATTGCGTTGTTTTTGTCGTCAACATTTTTTGTTTGTATTTTTTTTCGAAATCAAAAAATTTCGAAAAAAACGTAAAAAAAAACGTTTTTGTTTTTGTCGAATATTTTTGATTCGTGATTTGATGTTGATTTCAATGTTTTTTTACAATATTTTTTTACAATATTTTTTTATTTTGTAAATTTTCGAATATGGTTGTTTCTGTCGAATATTTTTTTTTATGGAATATGTTGTTTTCAAACATTGCATTATTTTTTATGGCCCAAAAAAAAAATTCTTTTTCAAACATTGTTTTTAGTTTTGGTTTACAATACGTAGTATACACCCGAATTTTAATCAAAAGTTACCATCAGTCTGTGGTCCAGAAATATTACAATTCATCTGTAAGGAGAAATGTCGAAAAAAAATTTCTAAACTGCTTGAACCCTGCCAAAAAATTTGTCTGAGGTAGTTGGAGAAACTTTCAAAACAGCGACGTTCTCCGAGACATGGTAGACTGGGTAACTCAATAAAACTTAAAAATCTCTTTTCGCGTTACTAAATTTCCAAATAAATAGCTCTCAAAGTTTTTGTTTTAAAATAAAAAAAAAGAAATGGTATAAATTAAGAATTCCCAAAACATACCCATAATATAATGTTCAGCCAGCAAAAAGTCCTGCGTATGCACGTGTATCCTGTATTTCCCATTATATCCGGTGCACTATGTCTATCTGTAGGAATCATTTGAAATTATAAATTGAATAAATTTAAAATATCAACAAAAATAAAATGGAGCGTAAAAAAATACGAATTATTGTGGACTGATTTCTAAATTCATACTAAATCAGATCACACTTACTACATAAAATGCAAAAAGAGAAATCATAACTCATACAATATAAAAAAATAAAAAAAAAAAAAATACCAGTCGTCGTAGAATACTACAACATAATAAAAACTGGACCAAAGTTTCGGATGCGTTCGTTCCGATGTGGGTAGCATACGCTGATAGCGAAAATGTACGACAAGGTTAATTCGAGCATGTGTGCCGTACCGTCCGTGTCGCTCGATTGTTCTATATACGATTAACAACGATATGATTACAGCACTTAATAGATAGATTTATTTAGATGCAAGATTACAGATACATAAGCAAACAAATGTATCTAACAGATACTGGATGTCGACGCGCGTTACAACAGACTTTGAAATCATAACAGATTTCATAAAATACATGAAATATTTTTTTTATTTCTTTGATACCATTTTAAAAGAGATAAACATTGTACAGGCCGCCGTCGCGGAACGTTTGAACACGAAACATTTTCATTTTATTTCATTTAATTTTATTCGCACACATCACATCACAACGCAAAGCATTTCCGTTCCAGCGACCTAATCCCTCGCATTTGGTACAGTCGTCGGTCGCAAAATAATAAAATATCAACGCGCTACGTTAAAACTCAGTCTAAACAAATAAATGGCGCGGCTCAATTAAATAATTGCAAAAATAAACAATAGAAAAATATATTTTATATTTTTTTGCCAGTCTACTTATTGTAATTTATGACCAGGAGAGTCCATCCAGTCGGCTAGAATTTTTGTTGTGGAATTTGAGATTAAAATTAGTGCATACGTCGAGTGTTATAATCAATTTGCAGTTCTTCTTTATTTTGGGGGGGTTAATACTGCACGATTGAAATATCTACTCAATTACCCTATTTATTTTTAAATAATTTAGATTTTTAAATTATAAACTAGAACACTTTAGTCCGGTCAAGTTGATCTAGGGCTTTGTCATACTAAACTCATATAAATTCGCATATAAATCATAAATAAAATTCGTATAAAATTCAAAACGATTAATTAAATTAAAACTCATTTTAATATTAAGGGTCTGTAACGTTTTAATCCTATTTTTCTACACTTTTATTCGAAAAATATAAAAAATGTATTAAAAAAATAACCCAGCAAACATTTTGTGTCTTTTAAGACTCCTAAATGTGTCATATTTATGAGTGTTACCCTCATATATGAGCACTTAAAAAAGTCTAAAAAGGCTCCCGACTCCTGGGTAGAGGGCCCCATTTTATGAGCCTAATAACCCTCATTTTTCTGACACTTTTATTACTCCTAAAATACTCATATATGAGCACTTAAAATAGTCCAAAAAGACTCCCAACCCCTGGGTCTCTACCCTGGGTCTCTACCCAGGGACACCATTTTATGAGCCCAAAAATCCTCATATTTCTGACACTTTTATTACTCCTAAAATACTCATATATGACCACTTAAAATAACCCAAAAAGACTCCCTACCCATGGATAGAGGGGCACTATTTTACGAGCCCAAAAATCCTCATATTTCTGACACTTTTATTACTCCTAAAACGCTCATATTTGCGCTCTAAAAATACCCCAAAAATGCTAGAGATACTTCGCTTTAAAGATCGCAAAAATCCGCGTATTTTTGATCATTTTAAAATATTCTTAAAACATGCACATTTTTGAGAATTTCCAGACACCACAATTACTTCATTTTTATAGTTTTTCTTTCTTCAGAAATATAGAATGTGTCTGAAATGAATCCAACATAGTACATGTTCATGTTTATCTTAGTCCAGACATCCCTGAGAAAATGCATTCATTTCAAAAAATCCATTAAATATGTAGGTTTGTCTGTTGAATTTACATTAATATTTTATTATTTTTCATCTGATTTCAAATTCAAAACGAATACAAGTTTATAAATTTTATTTAAACAGTATGCTCCTAAAGCCAGCTTAAATAAGATACTTTTATGACTCCCTTTTCTGAGTGCTCCTAAAATGCTCTTGAATTTGATGATTTTATGAGTTTGATTTGAGGTGGCTCCTAAAACGCTCATGAATGAGACTCTTTTATGAGTCAAATTTTGGAGTGTACCTATAACTTTTATGAGTCTATTTTCTGAGCGCTCAGAAACAATTTTATTTTTTATGCATTTAGGAGTCTAATACACGAGGGTTCCTAAATAACTCCTAAATATGAATCTTTTATGAGTAATATTTTTGAAAGCTCCGAAAACCGTCTAAAATGAGATACATTTCTGAGGGCTCATAAAACACTCAAAAATTGGTCTCCTTTATGACTCCAATTTCAGAGCGCTCCTATATTGCTTAATGGGAACAAATAAAAATTTCGAAAAAACAAATTACAAAAAAAAAAAAAAAAATCGAAAAAAAACAGCATTCTTCTATATGAAGTACATATATATATGTTGTATTTTATGTTTTTGTTCATTAATAAGATAATTTTAATATGGTCACATACAATTCATCATATTGAAGAACACTTTTTCGACAGTTACAACGCGTTCATCATATTTATGATCGCATTCATAACATTGATGTCGTTAGTCGTTAATATTATGAATGGTTCTTCAATACAATGAATCATGGTTTGAAGAACGGAATTCATCAATATGATGTATATTTGTACAAATGGTTATAGTTTCAAAGAATTCGAAAGAGTTTATATTTTTTTTTTAATTTAATCTAAAGATTTTAGAAATATTAAACAAATGAGTGGGTCAAAAAAAAAATTAGTTTCAATAAATGTGTAATATTAAAAATGATTTTTCTAAGCAGGTTCAAGTTCAAATCATAAAATGCCCTTAATAAAACCCTATATTTTCCAGCTGTTTACAGTGTCTCCCTTTTCATAATTTAATAACTATTATTAAATGTTTGCCTGCTGTGGCCAGTTCACATTTTTGCACAATTGAAAATGTTGTCGTTTATTTTCTAATTTAACTCAATAACAGCAACAATGACATTTGTTTCATAGGGTATTTACAATCATCATCGTTATCATTAGCATTATAAACTTTATGATCAACAACATTATCATTATTATTATCGTAACATAGAACCACAAAAACATGGACATAAACTCTTGACCAGTCGTTATAAATCAACGCATTTGTGGACTGTGTTCACCACGGACACCTTCTTGGTGTGAATCCACTTAGTAAGTACTCTTTATGGAATCGTTAAGTGGCAGTGCATGGCCATCATATCACAGCATGTGGTTATTAAAAGATACTATATACCACATACTTGAAGATACAACGTTATTACTTGATTAAAGAACAATTACACAGATGCTGTTGGCATAGACAGACAGAAGACGATGCTTTTACATGGTCACGAAGAGGCATTACAAAAATTACAAAAATAAGTAAATAAATAAAATATTAAAAATGTAGTTTCCAAAACAATTGTCTTTTTTTTAATATGTATTTGGTGACTATAACTTCTACAACGTCGATGAAATTTTAAGTCCAGTTTGAATTTTTAGGTCCAGTTATCAGTTAAAGTTTAAACTTGGTTTAAATTTTCACATATTTAAAAGGTACCTATATAATTCCTATTCAAATCAATCGAATGTCTTTAAATTTTACAGACAATTAGTAATCAGTTAATATGAAATTTTAAATATATGTGATAGTATGACATAAGACAAAAATACATCCAGTTTAAACTAAGTTTTATTTAAAATGTGACTGATAAACTGGACCAGAGATAAGTCGAAATATTATATTCTCCTAATGTTGAATTTCATTCTTTAAACCACGATTCAATGAATTGAAGATCAAAACAAATTTCAACAAAAAAAAAAATGTTTGTACACATTTTTTTCATTTGTAATTTTTTTTTTTTTAATAAAATTTTTTTTTTTTTTGAAAAATTCAAAAAAAAAATGTTTATCAATTTATTTTGATTTTTTTTGTTAAAAAAAATATTAGTGTTTATCAAAATAAACGAAAAAAATACCGGATTATAAAAAATAAATATTTTATAAATGAAGTTGAATAAAATTTAAGTCGAACAAAAACAGAATTAATTATCGTTAAAAATTAATTAGAATTATGTTTTGCATATTTTGAATATTTTGCATATTTTGCATGAGACTCCTGATGCCTACACTTGTTGTTAAGTTACTTCAATCCTCATAATTCGGATTTCACTGCAAATTCTTCATATCGATTTTCTTATCCAATAAAACATTTTTAGTAGTTTTTCATTTGCAATCAAATTCTATGAAAATTGTTTGATACAAAGCAATTGTCAGTCTAATATAATTATATTGATTTCGACATGGAACTTAAACACATTTAAAACTGGCAATATCGGGGTGAGAACTGACATTAAATATATATCGATTAAATTTTCGGCATCTCGTAATATTTTCATTCCGATATCAGAACAAATGTCATACTTGATTCCTTGAATCCATCATTCCGTGCCTATAATGTCTTGTGATGTTGATCGATCGATTTTTATGAAGTGTTAGAACTCAATGGTTTACAGTCGAAAATTTAGAAAATACATTGATTATGACTGTAAAAATAAATAATTTTTATTTTATTAGGATAATGTTCTTTTTCAGTCATAATAACCCTAGTAGAAATTTTGGTAGGGCCATAGTCATGAAGTGATCATGTCATTATTTGAGATGATCGGAATTAGACGAGGCCCATAATGTCCTTGTAACGCAGTGTCCTGATCATGTACTGACCTCAGGCAATTCTCCATTTTATTATTTACCCGACAATAGCCTTGTCAGAGCCCGAGCATAATAGGGTTTCTCTGATGCTAATTTCGTTATGAGGAACAAATAATGTAGCTATGATCGGGAATATTGACTATTTAGATAATGTAAACCCTGGTATGGTAAGCATGATAAAGGCATGCAAAGGCAATGATCATATTTTCTTTAATAGGGCTTACCCAACGATAACCCGATCATTTCCTCTTATTTTAATATAAAAAAAACAGCATATTTTAGGCATATTTTGCATATAATTTGCATATATTTTGCATATCCGCTCTCTATAAATAATTATTTTAATGAACACATTTTTTTTTTTTTCAAATTTGATGTTTAGGAACATGAAATTAAACATGGAAAACATAAAATGAATAAAATCTACCAAATGACGAAGTGTAATAAAAATGAGAATTGAAATATAGAATATCTGTGTCAGGGATCAGGGAATTTTCTACAATTATCACATTAAACATCTACCAAAAAACTATCAAGAATATCTCGAATTTGTACCGTACGAGGGTATGTGATTATCAAAATACACAGTAAAATTCTTCAAAAATATAAATCAAGCAATTTCTTCTATATATGATATATATATGAATTGTTCTTCATACAAATTTATAGAGGTTGGATGAACAAAATTGTTCAATATGAAAAGAATATTTTTTCTATGTGTATATTTACTATATGGGGTTATAATTTTATTTTTCGTTTCCTCACTAAATCTAGAAATAGGGGAAAGGGCCGGTCCGTAGGCTGGGCCACCGCTTTTTATACCCTACACCTATGAGGTACAGGGTATATTAAGTTTGTGCAGATATTGTAACGCCCCTTAGGAGGCGTGTCCGGTATGGAAAAGTATATATATTCTTGATCAGCATCACTACCCGAGTCCGTTTAGCCATGTCCGTCTGTCTGTCTGTCTGTCTGTCTGTCTGTCTGTCTGTCTGTCTGTCTGTCTGTCCGTCTTGCTGTCTTGCTGTCTTGCTGTCTTGCTGTCTTGCTGTCCGAATACAGAATAACTTGAGAAATACTTATCAGAATGCGATGAAATTTCGTCTCAATATATTTTAGCCAAAAGTAGGAACTGAGTTTGAAAATGAGCCAAATCGGTCAACGGACACGCCCACCTCCCATACAAGTCACTTTTATATAACTCTTTCGGAACCAATAACTCGAAAAGTATTCAAGGTATAGTTATAAAATTTAAAAGGTATTGTTAGAATTCACCTAAAAATATGTGGTCCCAAAATGGGCGTGATACGCCCACTTTTTTTTTTCATTATTTCCCGGGTTTTCATAGTGGAAATTTGATCCGTAAATTATTAAAATCAAATCTATAAAATATTAGCCTTTCAAAATTTTAAATATAGGCGTGGTCCACCCAATTACATTTTTCAAATTTATTTTTTTTAGTTTTTTATACTTCATATAATTTTTAATATTTTTGGGGATATAAGACGTAAATTTCTGATATATGAATAATATTCTGAGGGTTAATATCCCCACCAAAGGTGTAGGGTATTCCATAGTCGGGCCCGACCGACTATAAAAATCCGCCCCATGTGACCGAACTTACCCATGTGACCTAACATTCCCAACTCGTTTTTTTTGTTTTTTTACACCGGCGATCTTAAAGTGTTTTTGTTGACATTTTTAAGTGTTGATTAGATGGTCAATTTACATTATATAATCAAAGATAAATGCATCAAAGTGTAGTTCATGAATACCTTTTCATAATGTAAACAAGTTTTGTATCAAAATTTGATGCACAGAAAATATGTCGAATTTTTCTAAAAATACTTTAAAAACGTAGGTTGGGTCACTTAAGGTACGTAGGTTGGGCCACCAATTTTCTCATTATTAGAAGCACTCACAAAGATTTTCCTAGCATATAATTGCTCAAACTCAAGTTTCATATTGATTTTTTTAATATAGACCTTTCCCATACAAAAAACATTTGAAAAGAATTCTCTACAACAAGTTACTTTCAAGATCAACTATGTATTTATAGAAATGTATCTACTGAAAGGGTTTTATTTTAATTTATTTTTAAAATTTCCGGTTCCTTTTCGAATCCAGTTAAACCACAATATTAATTTCGTTTGTTGTCTTATCAAACCAGGCAATAACCGGCAACATGGAGCAAACATTTTACGCCAAAATTATACGACTATTGGCGAAAATCTTTGGAAAAACGTTGACGGCAAATGATGTGACGCCGCTACGCATACGACATACTACGCGAACTTGTTGCTTGCGACTTGACCGCATTCCAAATGAAAGTTTTTGTGAGGCTGCGCGAAATGCAATTAATTTAAACTCTAAAATAAACAATTTCGGACGTTATGCAGATTTCACAAATGTTTGATTAACACATTAATTAACACAAAAAAAAAAATAAACTGTAGAACGACAGCAACAACTGAAAATAAAAACGCATTCGCGGGTAATTTATGCATGGAAGTATCTATGAAATGTTTGAATGGATGAGAACCATTTGTAAATGTAATGAGATGCGTGCGAAGTCATAAATAACAAAAAGCACGACAGCAAATAAAATTTCTTAGAATTTTGGCCAGAACGTAATAAACAAGAGAACACACATAGCATGGTCTATTATTTGTAGATACTTTCATAGATACATTTGTATCTAAGTTGTAATGTTTACTATTTGCAGATACTTTTGTATCTTTTTTGTATTTTTTCTTATAAGCAGAGACTTGAATAGATACTTTTGTATCTTATTTATGATTTTTATTATTTACAGATACTTTCATAAGTTATTGAGGTTTTTTTACTGTTTTCAGATAATTTTGTATCTTTATGAAGTTGTTTACTATATGAAAATGATTTCATAAATAATTGTGTATATTATTTGTATTGTTTACTATTTACAAATATTTCCATAGATACTTTTGAATTTTCTATTGGTTTTTTTACTATTTGCAGATACTTTTGTATCTTTTTTTTATTATTTAACATAGACAGACACTTTTCTAGATACGTTTGTAGCTCATTTGTATTGTTTACTGTTCGCAGTTACTTTTGTATGTTTTTTACTATTTGGAAATACTTTTAAAGGCAATATTACATCTTCATTAACTTCATACTTTTGTATCTTATTTATGCTGAAGATACTTTTGTATTTCAACTATGTTTTAACTATTATGAGTTGCTCTTTTTATATAAAATATGTTTTTCTCTATTTGCAGATTTTTTTATATCTCAAATTTATTTACTAATTGCAGATACTCTAATAGATATATTTATTATGTTATTGACCAGCTGCAGATATTTTTGTATCTGCATTACGTTTTAGCCATCTGCAGATAATTTTTGTAATATTTTTGCAATTTATGCAGCAAATATTTGTGTAGTTTTTTTTGTCACTTAATTCAGATACTTTTCTAGATCGTAAATATCGCTTTAAACAAATTACGCTGTTAATAAGTTTTTTGTTTTATTTCATATTTAATGTTAAACTTTAGTAGATACAATGGTATCTATTTGTTCCATGTATCTGTATCCTAATTTGCGTTGACTTTCCTTTAATGTAATTTTCACCAGCACTTTTTATTTTTGTTAATCCGTATTTCGTAAGTAACTCGCGTGCAAAGTGTTCTGCATCCGCTGCACGTTCAATTGTAACTAAATGAATGAATGAATTCTGGGCCGCTAATAATATCTAGCGGGTACAGTAGCTGTTTGTCACTGACTGAGAAAGAATAGTGGCGGGGCGGTACGAGACGGTGCTTTGCCATTTCGTATTCTCGGCAGACACAGCAGACACTACAACTTGTTGCAGATACCACGCAGTCGCAGTTGTGTCCAAGCCAACTCGAACCTCATGGCAATGAATCTATGAGAGTGATAATTATGATCGTGATAATTGTGATGATCATCGTCGAAAATAATCATTAATGTTGCCACATCGGTGGGTAATACGAGGAGGCTTAATCGTTACTGTAAAGTATATATATTCTTGATCAGTATGATCAAGATTCGATTTAGCGATGTCCGTCTTGGTTCTGTCGATCTGTTGAAATCACGAGTACAGGAAAACTAGAAGAGTTAAATTAATGAAACTCCGAAGTTAGATTAATTATACATGTCTGGTATAGAAAATGGATATGATCGGTCTATTGTGACCAGTGATCCGACTACTTATGTTCAAATACCTATTATAAAACGTACATCTATCACAGAAAAAAAATTCTTCAATATGAAGAATTTATTCATAAATATTATGAATTTTTTCACCAACTACCAAATTCATAATATTGATACCACCGTTCATTAAATGACATCTTAATGATTGCATTCATTATATATATGAACAAAATATTCAATACAATGAATTTGAATTGTCATATTGATGAATTTGTTCATACTATTTTTTCAAATAAAAAAAAATAATGTATAAAATAATTCGAAAAAAAAGGTTTTGTAAAAATTTTATTTAAATAATAACAGTAAAAAAATTATACGAAAAAAAAATTATCCGAAAAAAAAAATTGTCCAGAAAAAAAAATTTCGAAAAAAAAAGTTCTTCAAATAAAAAAAAAATCCAAAAAAAAATTGTTCGATAAAAAATGTTGTTCAAAAATTTTTTTTTAAAAAATTTCGAATTTTTTTTTTTTTCTAAAATATATTTTTTACAAATATTACTTTTTATTAATAAAAAGTAGTTATTATAATAAATATATTATAAAACATTTTACTAATTTATGCATGTCGAGCAAGCATTATATAAGAAGTAACATACAAGAACTACTTGAGAACTGAAAAGTACGACAAAAAATGAACGAAAAAAAATATGTTGATAGAAAGTTGGTTTAATGAACAGCGTTCTTCAATATGATGAACATAAATGTTGTATTTTATATGTTGGTTCATTAATATGATGAAACGTATTCTTCACATATATTTCATCATATTGAAGAACACATTTTCGACAGTTACCAAACGTTCTTCATATTTATGATAGCATTCATAACATGAATGCTATCATTAATATTATGTCATTAATATTATGAATGTTTCTTCAATACAAGGAATCATGGGTTGAAGAACGGAATTCATCAACATAATGTACATTTTTTTCTGTATACAGGCGAATTTTATTTTATATCGGCTTAAGTAAACTTTTTTGCTCCAATATATATAATATTTTCCCGCAAACAGACTTGTGTTCCCGAAAAAAAATTCGATACACCTACCCATTCGTACATTTAGGTACTTAAATGAAAAGAATTTCTTCAGCGATTGCAAGTTTGTTGTTTGATTTATAGTTGGCGTACACCGACTATTTTATAATTTTCCTACTTCAAAATTTCCCATGTGACCTAACCTTCCTAATATAATTGTTGTAACCTCATATCATTCAAATTAATGTACCTTATGGTTTATGAATCAAAAATCTAAGTTTTCTTGAAAATCTCAATTTGACCAAAGAAACGTGTTAGTTTAGTAGGTTGCCACAACCAAATTAAGAGGTTGATACAAATTCCTAATCGGTTGTTATCGTAACTGAATAATTCGGTAGGAATATTCTGTTGGTTGCCACAACTATTATGTTTTCTGTGTGAAGATTTTATAAATTCAGTTAAAAAATTTCATAAAAATATAGAATGCTATTTCTTCCACAGGATCAGGATGAAATAATTCCATATTTTATCAGGTAATAAATAAGGCTTCTGTGATCAAATGTGAAATTCGTTACTCTGACCAACTTATTGCCCAACCAACATTTCGGTCCTTTCAACTGATACTTCGGTTTTTATAGCCAAATCTAAAAGTGTTGTACTCAGAAAAAAAATGTTCTTCATATAGTTTTTGACGAAAAAATGTTTCGACAATTTTTTTTCGACACATTTTTTTGTATACATATTTTTTTATTTAAAAAAATATTATTTTTGAAAAAAATATTTTTTCGGACAACTTTTTTAACGATCAATTAATTTATTTTGAAATTTTATTTGAAAAAAAAAATCTATTTGTGACATTTTCAGAAAAACACGAAATACTTGTATATGGAAAAGAATAATTTAAAATGTTAAATGACAAATGGCGCCATCAGATTTAGCGTTTTTCATTCATATTTCAAAAATTACAGCACCCTGTAATTCAGATAATAAAAAGATTTGGAAAATGAATTGAATCACTTTGATACCCCCATTTTATGTATTTTATGAATATCTATAAGGCATATATTAAAAAAAATCAGATAAATATTTAATTGGATATACATTCTAGAGTTATAGATAAAATTGCATTAAAAATAATTTAAAAATTATCCATTTTTATACGAGATTCAATTTTTATACTCTATTTGATATGAAGACTTAGGGGATTTAGAAATATTTTGATATGCCTTCACCCAGAAAAAATTTCCTCAAATCCCATTAAAATTGGTCAATAGGACAATTATTGATTTAATAGTATACAAAAAATAAATCTTTTCATATAAACTCAATGGCAATGTCATATTATTTTCCGATTAAAATAATAATTTATCCAATTGACTATTTTTAATTGTAAAAAAACTATTATTTATATAGTATTTTTTTCTGGGTGTTGTACTGTAACACGCAATGTTGATTAAAATGTATCTGGTTAATTTTACCTTAAAACTTCGATTTTTGTTGAATTAAAACTCTGTTTTAAAATAATATTTAAATTTTTTTTAATTCTACACCATTTTTATAAAAAAATACAAAACTTATAAATAACATATACAATACATCAAAAATAATTTATTTATCCTTGCGCAATTTCTGACTGGACAATTCGATGGCATCCAGCCACAACTTCAGCTCTTGCGGCATTTCTGGGCGCTGCTTTGCCTCCGGGAAGCTGCCGAGCACCTCCAAAACATTGCAATTGGTGATGCACTGCTTCGAGAGGGCAACTGCACGCACAAAACCATCGGACAACGTAACGAACTGCTGCTCCAAGTAGATGGCTTTGTCGTCCCACCAAATCAACTTGGTCTGTATTTTGTATGGATGAAAAATGGGAATCGTGCGACGGTAGCGTACACTAGAAGCACCCTGAACGGCGCCGCCATTACGTTGTTTCACCTGCTCGTAGAGGCCGGTCAGAGCGTAGAAATGGAAGCGGGCAAAGTCCAACTCGCGCAAGTAACGTGCATTGTTCATGTGACGTATGAAAATGTCGACATCTTGCGAGGTGCAGAGACCTATGAAGAGTTTTTAAGATGAGAATTAATATTGAATGAAGGAGTACAAGGTATGAAATTAAAGGTTTTAAATGCAATAAAGTACCAATATTTTCAATTGACTATAAACTCAAAATAATAGAATTAATCAAATTAGATATTTTGTAGGAAATGTTTCATCTTCCGTTTATATTTCGATCTATATTATGCGTGAACATTTCGGATTATAGAAAATTCTTCCCTTAGAAAATTCTTTTCTCACAAATTCTTCCCCGAGACAATTCTTTCCCGATACTAATCATCCTCCGGACAAAACTTCCCCAAAACATAGCTTTTTCACAATTCTACCCTAAGACATTTTTTTAAATAATAATAGTTTGGCACTACAGTCCAGTAAGAACTTAGGCCGAGCTCTCTCACCATTTTGAGCTGTGCGTGTAATATTTCTACTCAAAGTGGTGGGACCTACAAGTTTATTGCCGAATTGCCGAATGGCGGTGAGAGCTTTTTCATAGGCAATGTTTTACTCTCGTAGGTTTGCCATTTACTGCGGAGAGGTAGCGCGGTATAGAAAAATGTTTCTCTGAAAAGATGTTGTTAGCCCCAGTCCAGGCTTGAACCGGGGACCTTTCGGCTCGCAGTCCAACGCTCCAACGCACTGAGCTACCGCGGTACAATTTTTTACCTTCCAATAATTTCTACTTTCTCGATTCACTTTTTTCCGGACAAATATTCTCTGGATATTTCTTCCCCGAGACAATCCTTCCGGAACTAACTTATCCCGTGAAAATTATTCTCTGAGAAAAATCTTATTCTATTCTTCGCGGAAATAATTCTTTCCAGAGACAATCCTTTCCCTGAAAAATTATTCTCCTATATAATTCTTCCCGGACAATTACTCTCAATTAATATTTTTATCGAGACATTTCTTCCTCGAGACAATTCTTCCCGAAAACATCTCTGAATATTTTTTTTGATATAGGATTAATTGTCTTGGTGTAGAATTTTCAATGGAAAAGATTTTCTATCGAGGAAGAATTGGTCGAAGAAAAAATTGTATAGTCAGATCGTTCTATTTCAAGACGTACTTATAGCGTATTGATCTATGATCTTTTTTATCTCATAACCCAAGCATTTACAAGACCATGTCTGATCATGTCTACCCTAATAGGGTGATCATGTCTACCCCAATAGAGTTTATTCTTGTTACCGAGAAATATCGGAAAAATTAATAATTTTTTAACTTACCGTAAATGGTTGTGGTGTCGGTGACCTTGCGCTTACGCTGAAACAGTCGCCCCGCGAGCACCGTAAAAACGCAACGTATAAAGTAGTTGACATCCCAGATGACGTATAAGATGAGCGCCAAAACCAACCACGACATGTTGAATGCAACTGCAAAGATACCGTGTTACGGTTATTGTTTATTACGAGACTTGTGAAAGCGAAAGCTATGTTTGGTTGATAATCATTTGTTATTTCAAATAAAAATATTCCATCGATCTTGTGTTATATTGACTTTGTATTCATTATTCATTATGCAATTAAGTGATTTTTATTTTAATTTATGCTTAAACGATTTTTATTTTTAATTTGCGAAACACTGCAGCACAGAGGTTACTGTTTGACTTTTGCATAGCCATTTAAACAGCTACGAAATGCTTCCGTCCGTCCGCACATCAGACACTCACCTTTTTCACGATAATCGAAGAAAACCGCGCACACCTCGGCGAACGACAGCAATTTAAAGACTAAAGACTTCATTCACCTCAAATCATTATCAGGTAAACTTGGAAAGTTGAGCGGAAACCGAAGAGCTTTCTTTTGTTGAGCTTTTTTTAGTGCTTCTCTGACGATCGCTCTGTTGGGGGGGGTTTCTCTCTGGCGGTGCAAAGACCAGAAATTCTCAAAAAAAAAGACTAATGTTATGACAGATAGATAACTATTATTATTATGTTATAAAAATCAGTATATTGGTTATAGTAGGTACACAGAAAAAAGATTAATCAATATGATGAATTTATTCATAAATATTATGTATTTTTTAACTAACTGCCAGATTCATCATATTGATAACACCGTTCATTAAATGACATATTGATGAATACATACATTATATATATGAAATTATTCGTACTATCGAACATCATAGTGAAGAACGAAATATTCAATACAATGAATTTGACTCGTCATATTGATGAATTTGTTCATAATATTTATGAAATCAATATCTCAGAAACTAGATTGAATATGATAAAACTGACTTTATTTTAGAAATCAGAGTTACATATATATTCAGGAATTATTACAACTTTTACTGTAGAAAAAAAAATTTTTTTCTATACAAAAATAAATAAAAATTTAGAAAATTATTTTTTAAAATATGATGCAGTCAAAATACCATCTTGAAATTTGGCATGAACATTTATAATAAATTGACGAAAACTGAGGATTTTTTTCAGAATTTTAAAAAGGGTCCTTTTTAAGGACATAAATTTTGAGGTGCAAGGATAATGACCACGGACACCATGTTCACGTTTAGAAGTTACAACTTAATTTTTCTGAAAGCCTGTTCTATTAGCTTTAAAACGAGCCATCAACGGAGCATTTCTAGTTTAAGAGATATTTAAATATAAACAACGATACAAAAGTGAGTTTTGGCCCATTTTTTTTAACTTTGAGTCACTGTATCTCTGGAAGTAGTAGGCGAAAAATATCACACCATGTCACAATAAAAAGATTTTTTTTTTAAATTATAAAAAAATAAAAAAAAAATTGGTCAGTACATATCTGGATACCCTTTATCAGTTGCCCAAATTTTATTGAAATCCAAAAGGTAATATAGATAGAACTCGCACACACCCTAAATCCATATTTAGGGTGTGTTCGAGTTCGACTAAATTGCTGACTAAACTAAATTGTACGGGTTTTCATTCGATCGCCATTCGGTAACCGGTAATTGTTAAAGTCCCTAATAAATCAATTATGATAGGTCTATTATCTGTCATCCAATTTAAATAGATTTAATTTGCTCAAAAATTTGCTAACTTGAAAAGTAAGCGCTGCATTACCGACAAATTTTAATTTACTCTGCAATTAAGTCGAACTCAAAACTCACCCTAAATGCCAATAATTTCTTAATATACAAACTCTTAGTACACAGTTTTACTAGATTTAAAAAAAAAACTATCTGCCTTGTGAATTTTTTTTTTTTTTTTTTATTTTTAAAGAAAACGCTGCTAGACTGCGACGTGCATCAGCTTAAAGGATTTCGAATTAACAACTGAAAATTCTGATATATTTGGAGTAGATTCAGATATTTTTTTGGCATATTTGAAAAATTCTGATACATTATAATCATTATTATTTGAAATTACTAATGTTTGAATATTTTTAGCTTAAAACGTTTACCGACACCTTTAGCAAGTATCACAACCACAGGAACTGCTATATCGTCATGAACACTTACGGGGTGAATAGATCAATAAGAGTTGCCACTGAATTTAATAGTTCAACTTTTTACATGAAACATTTTAGAAATGATCGTGAAGAAATGTTAAATAATGTTGGATGATAAAATTAGTCGCATATAATAGAGCTTGTGAATTTTCGTCATTTTACACATTTTTTTTTTGTGGAAATATCGGCTATTTTTCGTCCAATATTCGTTTACAAGACAATGTTAATAATTTCCATAAATAATAAATACATCTACGACCACTTATGGGACCTTCTTTTGTAGGGAAGTTGTAAACTCGGACGGTTATATATTTTGTATGGCTTCGAATGGAATGGTGATATTGAACCCAATTACAAAGACATGCCAAACCTGGTTGCCACTCTTGGTAACTTACAGCCAAAATTGGTAACTATTTGTCAGCTTGGTAACTTTTTAATTATTTTGGTAACTTTTTGATAGGACAATAATAAATGAAATATTTTAAAAATATATAAAAATATAATGCTTAATTTTCGTATTCTTATTGAATCGAAAATTAGAGAAATTTCATTGTTATTATTTGAAATGAAAATAGGAGTAGAAAATATGTAGCAGAGGTAACTCTATTGGCAAGTTTGGAGTGAATTATTATGCAACACTGCGCATTGTTTTATTAAGGTTATTCACGAAACGGAGCAGTTGCGATGTAGGGTAGCAGTTTTGTCAAGTAGCAGATGTACATTAACAAAATACATTGGTGGCAAAAAAAATATATCTGCTAATCTACTTCGCGAAAAGCTTGAGTTTACTTCGTGGTACTTTTGTAGTTTTTAGTAATGCTGAATTTATTACTTTTGGGTACTTGATATTACAGACAGTGTTTGATTATTGAATTGAAATTTACCAAAATGCATTATATTTAAATGAAAATATATATTTTTAATGAATATGTAGATATATGCATGTGAATAAAAAAGAAATGATGTTTTAACAATAAATATTAACGACTTCCTTTATAAGGTATGAGTTTTTTTCTTAAATCGACATCACTAATCTAATTTGTTTACTTTGTTTACTTTGTTTAAATTATAATAAATTGATATGAGATATTGAATTAAAAATAAGTTACAAAAGCCGTACTTACACTAAGAAAACAGAATGTTTATGAGAGTGTTGCTACAACTAAAATACTACTCACTTTAACAATCCAATATGCAGGAAATACAAATAAATTTGCAACAAATATTTAAATATTTTGTAAGCATCACATATTTTGTATTATTTGTGAGATGTTTCTAATAAACATGACGAAAAATGTCATATTTGTGGTAGATTCACTGCAACTACTAGAAAAATATGTAGTATTGCTGCAAATATTCACATATTCCACAGATATTTATGCTTTTTTAGCAAAACTATTAATATTGACTAAATATCACAAAAAGTGTTAAATATTTGACTTGAGTAATTTGCAACTGCATTGATGCTTAAGGCTCTAATACTTTTCAGCCATCTTTCGTTTTCTTAGTGTATATATTGTATATGGCCAATAAGCAATAAATCTAAAATTTTAATCATACAATTTTAATGAAACATTGGTACATCAAATTGAAAACTACCATACTACACAAATATGAAATAAGTGTGTTAACGAAATATGATACAATTCTACAATACTGCTAATGTACATCGGCAACTGCTCCGTTTCGTTAATACCATTATTATTTTGTAAATTAATGGCGTCATTATTGCAGTTTTAAATTTGAGTTTCTTTGAGTTTTAAGTTTCTGGGTTTCTACATGGCTAAGGAACAGATTAAATAAAATAATACATTTGTTTTTTATAGGGTGTAAACTAAATTATAATTTAAATTATATTTAATCATGATCATTAATCATTAATACATTTTGTGATTAATTAGTAATTTAAAAAATCCAAGACTCACTGAACTCGAACATATTTCAAGCAAAATTACAGCAACCCCAACTAGAACAAAATACGAAATATTATCTTTGTGACTATCGTTTTTCAGGGAACTTAAAGGTTATTACAAAAGTTATCTATTAAGCATCGATATATCAGAAAGGTAACTTTTTAAAGTAAACAAATTGGAATAATACCCACATAGTGGGTATACTTCAAAGTTGGCATTAGTTTTTTTTTGCTGCGTCATACAGTTTGCTGTTAGCGTTTTGTGCCCCGTGTATGTTGTGTGGACAAAAATGTCCTATTGATAGTAAAAATATTAACCGCGTCGAGTAAATTGCGTTTATGAATCGCTACAAAATCGGGTCTATGAATTTGAAAATGTTCGTGAGCAGTTACTTACTGCAGGCGCCATTCTACCGTGTGAGGAGGTGTCTCAGGACGTGACTGTGGCAGTGACAAACAGTGCAGCTAAAATAATTTCAAATAAAAATGCATTTAAATTTAAAACATAGTTTTTGGTTTTTCATTATTATTGTTTATTTTTATATATATATGATGTGTATTAGTTTGTCATTTCATTATTTCGATCAATTTTGATAATAATTTGTTGTCATATTTTACATGTGTATTGGTAGTTAAAAGAGTTAACTAAAAGCTGCATTTAAGCTATCTTATTGGCTGTCTAGAGGACAAATTTCTGATGATGGATTTTAATAGTTGACTTAAACAGAACTTTTTAGAGAGCTAAAAGTCAACAAAGAGGCGGACATTCGTAAGTCTTTCAGATACCTTTTTGATCACTTTTTCGACAACATTCGGATATCGTTAACTTTTTAAAGATAGCATAAAGTTATGTTTTGGGCATCGATTGTCTGGTTGGGACATGATAATATTTATATACAGTGATGAAGGGGAAAAAGTAAAAAAAAGCCAGAAAATTTCGGAAGGAAGGAAATTTCTTGCTTAGAAGACAGAGGCGGCAGATCCTCTTGCCAATTTATATTTATTCAATAAAAAAATATATTTAAAAATATTGGTAACTTTTTTGGGTATTCTGGTAGGCAAAATTCATTCCGAGTGGCAACCATAACACAACTCACCACTCCATTGAATGTTTGTTAACATTGAAACTTAGCAAGCCTGGTTGCACTGCTTTACCATCCACGATCTTTCGTCAAAAAAAAGACAGCTGAATTTAGAGCGATTGTGGTGAATTCATAGTTGGTTTCAATTATTTCTTGCAGTAGACTGAGTTGCTAATTAGATTTTATTATTTACAAAGCAGTTATTTTTTATTTGCATTAAAAAATTGTTTATTTTTAAAGTATTTTATTAAGCACAATGCAAAAATATATAATATGTTTAACTGTGATATTTGTGGCGTTTGGCTGCATGCAACAGGCCCAAGGTAGGTGCATCCGTCAGCAGTAGCAGCCGCACGTTCGTGGCCCAAGTCTTTTGTTTGCCATACATATTTCCTACTATTTGTTTTAGTTGTTTGTTTGCTTGTGTGCGTGTGTTTGGTAAAGTATTTATGCTGTATTTAATTAATTTCACTCGTTGTTTTCAATCAGCATTTGTCATCAAATTCCAGTTAATTTGTTCTTGTGATTTGACATTTAACTTTTCAACGAACACAACACACTGCACAACTATGTTAATTAATACAAACTACTTGTGGAATGTCTTGAAATTATTTTTATTTTGCAGCTCTTCTACGTCGCTGCTACTCCTGCAGATCGCGTGGCGAACTGGGCAGCTGCAAGGATCCCTTCAACTTTAATTCCACAGACGCAGAACGAGAGCCAGGTCTTGAGGCGATACCCTGTGCCTCCGGTTGGTGTGGCAAGGTGATCGAGGGTGGAGGCGCCTATGCGGCAGACGGTAAGATGTGCGAATGAATTAATATAAAATTTGAATTAAAGAAAATGTAGTGGAATTAAGTTTTTATTTAAATTAAAAATATTTATGGGAACAAATTTTTATTTTATAATAATTTAATTTTAAATAATACGTTCAAAAATCCATATATTCTAAAAGTATGTAAATAATAAAATATATTGGTGTTTTTTTTTTTTTCAATTATTATTTTAATTGATTTATATTTTTTGATCAAAAATAAAAAATTAGGTTTGAGCTTTGTGCGTAATAATAAATATTATAAAACATATTTAGCGTATTCACAGTTCATCGTATTTTAGTATGGTATTCGTACCATGTAGTATATATACGATACAATAACACAGAAACGTCAATTTCTTGTTGCATCCCTTATTCAAGTGAAATACCACAAGCAGTGTGACCAGAAGCTGTATAAGAAATATTCTTTTACTACCAAAAAATGCAATATAAATATTCCACTATCAAATTTTATATTCCACTTTCATAATATCTATTAATGCCATATCAATATTTTTGTTAGATATGTTTATGCAATATTTTTAATAAAATGAATATATAAAAATTATAAATTGAACATGAAAAATTTATAATAATTTAATAATTATAAACATAAGTTTAAAAAAATGTTAATCTGAATAATATACATCGCTAAATTCCTTATATAATTGACACCAGAAAAAATTATTTTGCAACTATATTGACCTAGATATCAGCATTCCAATCAACAAAAACTATTTATTTTTGAAGTATCACAATTTTGCAAAATTTCTAAAAAAATAACCAGTATAAAATTTTTAATTCCAATAATATAAAAGTTACAAATTAAAAACGATCACTCTAGACTAAGAAAATTTGTGACAAATTTTAAGTTTTTTTGAAAAATTTTCAAAAATTAAATTTGTATTTAATGAATAAATGAATATTAATTTTAAAATTTTGTTTTGACTGTTAAATTGTGGTTTTGAATCTAAAAAAAAGGATTCTACGCATACCTTGATATTTATAGAATTGTTTATGATATTTTTTAAATGTTCAATTTTGTTATGATTTATAAACTGAACTTCACTAAGCTTATTCTAATAAATAAGAACATTATATAAAAATTAGAGAGTGATCGTACCTTTAAGTATTTGTATCATGGTATATTTGAAATTACCAAAAATTTGTAAAATGAATACCAAAAAATAGAACTCGCTACACAAACAACAGAATTAGTACAAAAAATAACGCATAACTCTATTAAATGAAGAATAACTAAATTACTTATAAAAGGAAAGAGGAAATACAATTTAAAATAAGAATTATATTTAAAGACATTATATTTAAAGGACAATTTATTTAAAGGACAAATAGTGCATATAAAATGTTAATTTATTTGTTTTTCTTTTGAAATCGAGGAATACTTCAAAAAATATTTCAAAAAATTTCAAAAAATTCTAATTTTATAAGAATCAACGAAATATTTTAGCAAGCAGAAAAGTAATACTTACAGTTCAATTGCCGTACTGTCGTATTCGTACAATGTCGTACCAATACCTTGAAACTGTGAATACGCTAAATATTTCAACGAATTACAGGAGTGAACACCTTCCATGACACCCAGCTTAAGGTGGTGATATCTGACTTATTTTGTTCAGTGGTCGAAAGCAAAATTTAATGAAAAATATTTTAAAATACTAATCCACGAAGTTCTTTTCATTTAGTTGGTGATTTTGATGCTATATGTACAAATAGCATCAATAATTCATGAATGTAATGAAAACAAAAATACCAAAATAAATTGATAATAACTCATTCTTTATTTTTTTTTTAAATGCTGTCAATTTACATAAAAAAAGTCAAGAGTTTAATGCATAAAAATATAAATATATTTTCTATCATATGATGATGCAGAAAAGCAATATATACCTTTTGTCTTACAATGTGACATAAATGTAGTTTGGGTCACAAATTTGTTTATTCTTGTTACAAATATTAAAAAAACTGGAGCCAATCAACTTTAAGATTAAGAAATGTATTAAGTGTGAAGAATTGTTTGATCTAAGTGACAAATTTATAAAAGTAGAATCGAAACGTAAATGTAAAGTAGTAACTTGAACCCATGAGGGCGAGTACATGATAGAGAAAATAGCTACACAGAAAAAAATATTGTACGTATATATAACAATTGATATTAATAGCAAACAAAATCGAATTCCAATTAAAAATATGAATGTATTTACTAATTAATTAATTGTATTTACACATTTTTTAATTAAAATATTAATAGGAATAAATTTTAATATAATTTCAATACAACTAAATCTTTAATAGTATTAATTACTTTTATTTGTTACTTTTGATTTATTCATTTTGCTACACTGTTTTTTTCTTCTGGATTTCATTTTGTTTTTTGTTTGTGCGTCTCGTGCGTCGGCGGCGTCGTTCAGTTTCTTCTAACATTATTTTCTTCTACATTGCTATTTTATAACAGGATATTGCATTATTTCGTGTATGTTATGTTATTAAAGCATTAAATGGCTCAATTTATTTTTACTGTCAAGAATTTGAACAAACAGCTTATGATGCTCATTTTGTTGCATATTGAATCATTAAAAAGCGAATATTAAATTTTATGTTTGACTCAATTAATTGGCCCACCTGTAGAAGTGGTGAAAAGTGACTTTGGTAAAACATTCGATAGATTGAAAGAATTTTACAGAGCATATCAAACAGTTTATATACTTATTTAATATATAAATTGTTTTTATTTTCATAAGTTTCTATTCGACAAATATTTAATTTAATTTATCAAAATATTTAATTGATCCAATTTGTATCGAATGAAATTTTTAATAAATGTTACTAATTAATTAATTAATGATTTAAAAATTCCCAATAAAAAATATAATATGTATAACAACTTTAATATCAATATAACAAAAAAATTAATTAAAGTTTCTCCAATTAATACATTTTCATTATTACGAATATGGAATTCAATGCTACTAAAAGTTACATCGGCTGAGTTTCAATTAAAAATTAATTGGATTGTTTAACATTTTAGTTATATTTACACACTTTTTTTTCTGTGTAGGACTTCCACCAGGCCAATCTCAGTAAGAAATCTAATTATTTCGTTTGGTTTTATTTTCCTGATATCGGTTTGACTTGGTTGATAGAATCCAAGAATTGTCTACATTGTACACATTAGGGCTGGATAAGTTTCCAGAATGTGCTCTGGGGCGTTACTATGTATCAATTTAATTCGAAGAACAAAGCGTTACGAAGGCAAATTCATACAATCTAACGGAATTGAAAAGGTAGCCGTGTTGTCACTTTGTGAATTTGAATACGAAAGTTCCAAATTTAAATGCGAAATCGTATTACAGAGTAACCCCCCTGGGTTCTCATCATCCTCCAAACAGAACCTACATGTGCTGTCGGTCAGAATACCCATTCCTGTAAGGTCTGGCCAAGTCTGCAGTGACCTGTGAGAAATCCTGTCAAGATTCTAAAGTTGTTCTTCGTAAATTTAATATATTCTTTAAATCTTTTGAGCTTGTAGGTCCCGATAAGTTTCTTTGATTGTCGTAGCTTTGGTAACCCCAACCATAGCTCATCTCTGGTATTTGACTGTTCTTCCCGCAATATCTTTTTGATCACACTCTCACCGATTCCACAGAAAGGTTCTGGGCCTATGAGCTTTGTTGCGGCCTTGTGTCTGTTGCGGCCTTGTGTCTATTCCCTTGTGTCCAGGGACCCAAAGTATGGTGACATTCTTTGTCATACCTAGTTTTTTGATTTTACCTAGGCATTCCTATACCAGTTCGGAGGTAATCTCATATGATTCTAGTGCCATAATGACCGCCTCACTATCAGATAGGACTGCTATATAACTTGTTGTTATTGTTTCTGTCAAGATTGAACTGGATACATCTATCAATAGCGTATATTTCCGCTTGAAAGATGCTGTTAAGTTTCCGCATTGTTTCAGAGTATTTGATTCTGGGCCCATATACTCCTGCTTCAGTTCAGTTAATGATCCATCTGAAACCACGTGATCATATGCTTTTTCATAACATATGTGTCGGATATGTTCTTCAATTGCTTTTTATTGCTTAGTTTAGTTGTGAAATTTTTCACGAAATTAAATCTTTTAGTGTTGTGGTCCTTTATGGTTGGGATTTCTGGGAGATGTTCAGATATAAGGCTAGCTTCCCTGACTCCGATACCCATTCTGTTATTTTCGTGTCCCATGCGATACAGTGCTCCCTTCACTACCCCCTGTAAGAACAGGTAAAGTGGTTCTAGTACAAGGAGTACCTTCAACGCCGCAGTGGAACATGTTCTCATGATATAATTATTTTTTTAATGGTTTTTAACAAATTTTTGTGGTTTTACGGAGCAAGTTATTTTATGCTATTTATTTTGTCTTCAGAAAATATGCTGTATTTAGTTCAAAATATAATTTAGTTCTACAAATTATTGTTTATTATGCATTTTTTACAATTAAATTTAAAGTTTTGATTCGCAAATATAGACTTTGTGACCGATTTTGATGCACACTTTTATGTTTTTTTACGTATAAGGGAACCTGGGGTAAAATGGGAAATATGGTAATGTGGGAAATTGCAATTTTTTAAGTGCCTGTCATGTGTTACTTAATATGGTATCCACCTTATCATCCATGTGTGTTATACAATCCTATTGTTTTTCGGGAAAAAGTGAAAAAAAAATGTTTTGAAAAAGTTTTCTAGAATGTAGGTGTTTGCTTCCAAAAAGTGTGCAATTTAAACGTTTTCAATTAAATATATTTAAAACATATCATCGTTGTAGAACTAAAAGTCACCAACTACATTTTCAAAACTACAACTATTCATTTACTAAAATCCTTATATATCTTAAAAATTCTAATCGAAGAGCACAATATTTGTATCTAATGATCAGAAAATGTGAATCTATCAATTGGTGTTTCAACTAGCTATCAATTACTTTTTGTAATAATTACCAACAAAGTTGAAATTTACGATTTTCATAAAAATGTATTTGGTGACTATCAGTTCTACAACGACGATATGAAATATACGTTAATTTCATATGTTTAAAAATACAATAGCGAGTTTTGCAAATTTTTTGTATATTCTGAAAGTATTTATATTGTTTAATTTGTAAATAAACATGAAATGAAACAGAAAAAACAAATTATTTGCCTGTTTGTAAACATTTCCCACTTTACATCAGAATTTTTTAAGAGGTCCCAAAATTAACTGTTTTGAAAACTCACACAAAAATCAATTAAAAGACATATAAATTGTATTCTGTTTATGATAAAAGTTAGATCACGAACCACTCTATGTAATAGATCCTTCACAAGAATTAAAAAAATATATATTTCAATTTTTTAAAGGCAGATCAAAACGTTTCCCACTTTACCCAAGTCACCGTTATTTATTAAAATAATTCATAAAAGAGAAAATGAGTTTTAGAAATGTATTTTATTACTATTATATTACAACTCAACAATGACAATAAAATATAATTTTTATTTTGTATTAAAACTGAAGATTTAAATGCATTAGTTTCAAATAATAAATTATCAAAAGACATACTATGAACTATATGAGTAATAATTGCATTAAAACAAACATTAGTAGCATTAAATAAATAAATTCTGATTTCAAATACATTAAAAACACTTTATTAAACTATACTAATTATTCAGAAAAAATCTGAATTCCGAAAGACACTTTCGATCGAAATAGAAATATTAGACAAAAACTAGTTTTAAAATCGTTGCACAAAACTTTTACAGATCCAATTTGATTGACATACATTTAATTTGAAAAATCGAATGCAGGAGCAACAAAAAAAAACAAATTTGATTTAATTGAAATTCAAAATCTCATCCGATCGAAAGTTGGAACATGCCTTGGTATATAATATTGCAACTTTAATGAAAATTAGCAACTAAACAATAATATCGTCGTTGTAGAACGAAAAGTCACCAAATATATTTTTTTGAAAAACTTAAATTTCGAGTTTGTTGATTAATATTATAAAATGTAATTGATGCATTTTTAAAGTTTAAATAGCAATTGATAGATTTACTTTTTCTAATCATGTGGTAAAAAAATTGAGATCTTCGATTAAAAATTGACAGATTTATAAAGATTTTTGTAAATGAATATTTGGCATTTAGAAAATGTATTTGGTGACGTTTCGTTCTACAACGACAAATAAAAATATTTTAAAGTTCAACAAAACTTACAAATAAAAAAAATAATTATATGTGAATTAAATGAAAACCATTCAATGAAAATAAAGGGTTTTTCAATAAGAGCACTACAAAAGTTTTTCTCAAGGGTTTTTCAACAGGGACGCTACAAAAGTAGAGCGACAGGCCCAGCAAACGACGCCATATATCTTGCCGCTCTTTTGACATTTCTCTTCAGTAAGGTTTGCCATTTCATGATGGAAAGATATACGAGCCAACAACGAGTCGAAATTATTAAAATTTACTACCCAAATTCGAATTCGTATATCTTTCCATCATGAAATGGCAAACCTTACTGAAGAGAAATGTCAAAAGAGCGGCAAGAAATATGGCGTTAAAAAACCCTTTAGATATATTTCAAATTTGTCAAAAGTATTACTTTTGCCATAACACTAAGGGCCGATTTCACAATATCCAGTTAATGTTTTAATTCCATAAATTCTATGAATAACTCTTGGTTAAAGTGGCAGTTAGTGCTTAACCGAAGATGGTGAAAACGTCCATAAATATATTTATTTATTTATTAAACAAAAATAACCACTTTTAATTCTTTAAACTTTAAACTTATTAAATCACAATTAAAATCTATTTTTTCTTATAAACGCAGACTACGATCAGGCCATACAACGCATGTGCGTGCAACGTGGACCCGATGACAATCAGGATCGTTGCGCCAACACCGTCTACAACTACAAAAAGGTCTACATGTGCTTCTGCCAGGGTGATCTGTGCAACAGCAGCGTGCGCAGCAGTGGCCTGGGCCCATGGCAGACACTGAGCTGCATGGCCGCTGTTTACTTGATAGTCAGAAAATATTTTTACTAAGTGCAATTTAAACCCAAAAATATCTCATGTGTTCATGAGAGTGAGATGAGAGTCTGGAAGTGGAACGGACATCATAAATTTACAAATAAACTGCCTGTATTCATTATGATTATTATGTACATACGCATGTATTTATTAAGTTATTAATTAATTAAATATATAATATTTTACAGTTGCAAGGCATATCTCTCTATTTCTAGCAGCATTTTTATATTTTAATGACTATAGTTAACAATCAAATAAAAGATAACGCAGCGCAAAACTAAAATTAACAAAATTTACGCATTTATAATAGGTAGCAGAACAACGTAAACTTAACTAGCAATGAAAAAAAAAGAAGAAAAATTACAAATTAAATACAATAAAAATGCAAAAATTGTATAGAAGAAGAAATTGTAACATAACATAATCGTTGTTTTTGTTGCAAACAGCAGCAGGCAATTGATTGGCTGTCTGCTTGGCCAGTAATAAAAATAGTAGTAGGTAATGCAATAAAACTAATTAATATTTATCGGCTATTCTATGAAATAATGTTGTAGCAAAACAATTCAGTCGCTCCGCTTCGTTTTTACTCCGAGCTGTCATTCTCATTATCACTCTTGATGGTATTCACTATGTTGAACAGATTTCTCATCTGTATTTTGTACAATTTACTTTTGTACTGCAGGCTGGCACGGCGCTGCTTCTCCTTGTACAGCTTGGCCTCGAGCACATGCACGGTGCTGTTGAGGCTGGCGTATTGTTTTGCTTCTGTGTGGAAATTTAAATTGTTAAATTCTCTATATTTGCACAAATTTTAGTTGGATGTTACCTTTTTTAATTTGTTTTGTTTGATTGCGACTGCATGCGGGACAATGTTTTACGTGATCGACGGAGAGCGCGTCGCGCTTGGCAACAGGCGGCTCTGCGGCGGTGTCGTTGGGCAGACAGGCGGTGTGGAAGTAGCCTTTGCAGACGTCGCACTGATCCAGTGAACCTGTTTAAAAGGGAATCCAAAAATTAATAATATATTTAAATTGTTCCTAATCATTTAAAAATTATTTTATAAATTGCGTTAAAATATAAAAAAAAACTCGGTTAAAATTAAAAAAAAATAATATAAATAAAAAGAATGTAGTTGAAATAATATAAATTTAGTTACATTTTTAACAAAATAAAAGAAATTTAGTTAAACTAACAAAAATTTGGCTAAAATAAAATGGCATTTTGTTAAAATAACAAAAATTTAGTTAAAATAACAGAAATTTAGTTAAAAAAATAATAAATGTTGTTAAAATAACAGAAAACTAATTGAAATAAAAATGATTTAATTAAAATGAAAATTAGTTTAGTTGAAATAACAAATATTAATTTAAAATAAGAAGAATTTTGTTAAAATTACAGAAATTTGGTTAAAAAAAAAGAAATTTAGTTAAAATAACAGAAATATAGTTAAAATAACAGAAATTTAGTCAAAATAAAAAGGTGTTTTGTTAAAATAACAGAAATTTAATTCAAATAAAAAAATGTTGTTAAAATAAAAGTAATTTAGTTAAAATAACAGAAATATAGTTAAAATAACAGACATTTTGTTAAACTAACAGAAATTTAATTCAAATAAAAGAAATTTAGTTAAAAATAAATAAAATTAAATAAACAAACCGAAATTTAGTGAAAATAAAAAAGAAAATTAGTTGAAATGAAAGAAATTTAGTTAAAATAACAGAAATTTAGTTAAAAGATAGGAAATGTTGTTAAAATAACAGAAAACTAACTGAAAGAAATGTGATTTATTTAAAATAAAAATCAAATTAGTTGAAATAACAAATATTACGTTAAAATAAAAAGAATTTTGTTAAAATAACAGAAATTTTGTTAAAATAAAAGAAACTTAGTTGAAATAAAATAAATTTAGTTAAAATAACAGAAATTTAGCTAAAAACAAATAGGAAATGTTGTTAAAATAAGAGAAAACTAGTTAAAATAAAGTGATTGATTTAATTAAAATAAAAATTAATTTAGTTCAAATAACGAATATTAAGTTAAAATAACAAGAATTTTGTTAAAATAACAGACAATTAATTAAAATACCAGAAATATAGATAACATAACAGAAATTTAATTAAAATTAAAAGGTATTTTATAAAATTACAGAAATTTAATTCAATTAAAAGAAATTTAGTTAAAAGTAACCGAAATTTAGTGAAAAATAAAGAATTTAGTTTTTAGAAATTTAGTAAAATTTAGTAAAAAAAAAATAGGAATTGTTGTTAAAATAGCAGAAAACTAATTGAAATAAAGTGATTTAGTTAAAATAAAAATTTGTTTAGTTGAAATAACAAATATTAAATTAAAATAGGAAGAATTTTGTTAAAATAACAGACATTTTGTTAAAATAAAAGAAATTTAGTTAAAATAACAGAAATATAGTTAAAATAACATAAATTTAGTTAAAATAAAAAGGTATTTGGTTAAAATAACAGAAATTTAATTCAAATAAAAGAAATTTACCTAAAACAAAAGAAAATTAAGTAAACTAACCGAAATTTTGTTAAAAAACAGAAAATTAATTCGAAAACAAGAAATTTAGTACATTTAAGTAAAATAAAACATTAAAAAATTTAAAAAAATCATATAATGTTTAAAATTAAATTAATATAAAAATACAAACAATAAAAACAAAATCAACAAATAAAATTTAACTAAAAATGCGTTCAAATATAGAATAACTAATAAAATGAAAACAAATATAATAGAAATTAACTTAAATACGAGAAATTTCAATTGCAAATAAATTGAATAAATAAAAAATGCAATGCAAATAAATGAAATAATTAAAAATTCATCTCAAACTCACCTCTGCCCTTGAGACACTCATTGCACGCGCGTTTCTCATCCGGCGAACTGGAGCTCGAACGCGATGCCGCCGATTCGGCGCTGCCCTGTTTATCAACGACCACATTAGGACGTCGTCCTCTTTTGCCATTGCCGTTGCTGTTATTCTGCAGACCACGTTTCACTTGTGGCGACAGCAGAAAAGCTTCATCCTTGCGACGCTTCTTTTCCTCGTGCACCGAGGGTAAACCATACTAATGAGACAAAAAAAGAATATATAGGAATTTCGTTAATTTACCATGAAATAAAATAATGATTTATAATAAATAATAAATGATTTACACCAACCTCTATGCGTCCGTAGTGAAAATCGGCGCGTTCATTATTATGTACCGTGCGACGTTTACGTTTCGAGCGACGCTGTTGCATCTGTACGTGCATCTCGGGCGTAAACAGTCCAAAGAGACGTAAAAACATTTCCTGCCCATAGTCGGCGGGCTGTGTTTTATACTCCTCTGGTTCGCGCGACCACAAAAAATGCGTTGGCGTTGGATCGCGTTCAATGTTCGAGTCCTCGGACGAAGAGTTGTTTAATTGCTCAACAGCAGCAGCAGCTGCCGCGGCTTTAGCTGCTTTTGAGGCAGCTGTAGCTCTGATTTTAGGTTCTGCTTTTGGTTTGTTAATAATAGGCGGTTGTGTGATGGTTGTAGGTGCAGCAGCTGCTACTGTTACTACTGCGGGTGGCATAGAACGTGCTGTTGCTGGAGCGGCGGCAACTACAGTCGGAGGCGCCGCAGCAACTACAGCAGCGGCAGGTTTTGCTGTCGCACTATTTGTATTATTAACAGCGCTAGTTGTAGCAGGTTTTGTTAGAATATTAGTGCGTGCTTTTTTCAAAGCCTGTCGCAGATTCAAACGACTGAGCGTCACATTCTTTGAAACGGGCAACTCAATGCTCGGTGTTTCGGTTGGCGTCAAAGAAATTTGTTTTTGCTGTTGTGGCTCTGGGTAAAGATTGCGTATGCCAATGGCAGGCGCACCGGCGCCGCTGGATGCAGAAGCAGTAGCAACTATGCGCTGCGACATAGGCTTTAACAGTGACATCTGTGACATGGCTGGCGGCGCTTGTTGTTGTTGTTGCGCTGAGTGAACACTGCGAGATGTTGACGTTGATGTTACTGCCGCATGCAGCATACCATTCGGTGGTGGCGGTGCAGTTGATGTTGCTCTTGCGCTAAACTCCTGTTTAATTTGTGGCTGCAGCAGTAATGACTGCTGTTGTTGTGGTGGCGACGGAAGCTGCCGCTTTTCTACTTGATGTGTTGACGGTGGCAGCGGTGCCGGTGCTCGTTTCTTTTTCTCTGTCTTTACAACAACTTGCGGTTCGCCTTCATCTGTTGTATCCAGTATATGTATTACTTCCGTGTCTTGCGATGTCTCAAAATATTTGGCCATCAGTTTGTCCTCGGTATTGCGAAACAACACAGAGACCGGTATCACTTTTAAAGACTCATCGTCTATAAAGGGCACAACCTCTTTGGCAATGAGCAGATTGGTGGCATTTGTGTCGACAGGCATGCCGCTGCGTTGCACTGACTTGTAGAACTCATCGATGACACGTCGCAGTCGCAGCAGCAGATATTGTTGCTCGGCATTGATTTCATAGATTTCCGTCTCGAGTTCTTGTAGTGTGCGACGTTGTGAGGTGGTATAGGTCTGCAAATTAGAAATAAATGATTTAAAATATTTGGAAAATGATTTTTGATTGCACAAGTGTACAAAAAATAAGAAAATTTCAATAATAGATGTACAAAAATCTTGATATATCTCTCAATTTCTGTTCGATAATATAAAAATAGTATACTGAAATCCTGCAGGGAGGAGCTTTATTGAAAAAATCTAAAATGATTGAATTTTTTTTTTAAATATGATTTTCTCTCAATGCTTACTTTCATCATAGACCCAATAATACCCAAAAAATTGCCATTACCTGCCAACATTTACATTGCAAGGGAATTTATTTCAAGAACAAATCACGTGCGGCGAACCAATTCTTGCTATTTTCACTTCGATCTATGTTTTTTGTATTTTGGTAATGGAGCAAAATAAAAGTTAATCAAAGAATTGTTTGAAAAATTAAATTACAAGAAATTTAGTTTAAATAAAAAAAATGTATTTAAAAATATCAAAAATTTAGTTAAAATAACAAAAATTTAGTTAAAATAACAAATATTTAGTTAAAATAAAAAAAAAATTAGTTAAAATAACAAAAATTTAGTTAAAATAACCGAAATTTATTTCAAATTAAAAGGAATGTTGTTAAAATAAATAATCATTTAGTTAAAATGACAAATATTATGTTAGAAAAATATAAATTTTGTTAATATAAGAGATATTTAGTTAAAATAAAAGAAATGTATAAAAGAAACTGAGTTCAAATAAAAGAAATTTAGTTAAAATTAAAAGGAATTTTGTTAAAATAAACTAATTTAGTTGAAATAACCAATATTAAGTTATAATACAGAAAATTTTCTTAAAATAAGACAAATTTAGTTAAAATTTTGTTAAAATTAAAAAATTTTATAATTTAAATTTAGATTAATTGAAGTAACATAAAAGAAATATAGTTCAAATAAAAAAATTCAAAACCAATTCTCTCTATTTTCACTTTTACCTAAACTTTTTGTGTTATGGTAATGGAGCAACATAAAAATTAAGTCAAATATTGATTGAATTTTGATGCATATGCAAAAGGTGGCGTATGCAGCAAAACAATATTAAGTAAACATTAAAATAGCGAATGTTGAGCAAAGTAGATGGCGAATGTCTTAGATTTAACATATCAAAAAACAAATCGAAATCATAAAGAAGATATATAAATCATAGAAATTTTAATTCTAACTTTATACACTCAAGAATAGCATATGGAGCAAACCAATTCTCAGTTGACAATATGTTACAATCTGACAATAAATTTAATTCTAATTTTATGATTAAATCCTATGTTTGTTATTTACTTCAATTATTATGATTATTAAAACAAAAAAGTTTCAAAAAAACTAAAAGTCAATCGGAAGATTAACATGCTGATAATTGAGTTTTGCAGGTTTTTTAAAGGCTTCTTTAAAGATTTTCAAGTATCTTAAGTTTTAATAAGAAATAAAAAGGTGTGTTTTTATTGTTTAAGCCCACTTTTTGATAACAATTTTATTTAAAAGCAAAAAGTCTAAGTAGAATAGAAAAAATACCAAAATTTTCAATTAAAAACTTTACTTTGGGTGTGTGCGAATTCGACAAAATGGCTGACTAAACTAAATTGAATGACCTCATTCATTCGACCTCCATTCGGCAACCGGTAATTGTTATAGTCCATAATCAATCGCTTATCATATGTTTGTCTTCCAATTAAGTTTAATTTAGTCTGCTCGAAAATTTCTAAATTCAAAAAGTTGAACTCTGCATTACCGACAAAATTTAGTTTAGTCAGCAATTTAGTCCAATTCGCACATACCCCTTGTATACCTAGTCCTATATGGATTGTAAGTTTTTAAAATAGATGCATGCTAAGTAAATTTTTGATTATAACTTTGGATAGGATCGACTGATCGGCATCATTTGACAGCATATAAATTAAGATATACAGAAACGAAAAATTGAATAATATTAATAACAGCTTAATGCGACTTAGCATATTATGGAATTTAAGTGGAAGCGATATAATACAAATATTAAACATCACTTCAATTGGAAATTGTGAAAATTTAAGAGATTTTCTGTAAACCATATTATTTTGAAAACCATTAATCCAAAGAACGACGCGACGCGATACACATTTTCTACCAAATATGCATTTTTCGTGTAGGTTTTTTTCATCTGTCAATTATGCTTTTTGATTGGTTACTTTAGCCAAACCTTGATGCTCATGATAAAACACACAATTTAAAAATTAAAGCAAACAATGCATCATCATTATTAAATGTGTAACTTGTTATGATACTTATTGCATTCAAAAGAAAGCTGATGTAATATTATTTACACATTAAATGATTTTACGCATAATATGCCTATGATTACCAATTATTCATTTATGGAAATAGAAATGCAGCGCAGCATAAAATTAAATTTAAGGACGCGTTTTGTGTTCTCAAAAAATATATATAGAAACATTTAAAGAAAAATTAAACATTTAATAAAACTAGGCGTAGCACAAAATGTGCGAAAATAAATAAGCACATGCTTTAATAATATCAAAGTAACAAATAGTATAGATAAAGTGATATATCTGTGGTGTAGTAATGTATTGAAGTGTGACGTAGTCAAAACACCCAGTTGAAAAATATGAGAAATAGTTACATCTTATTACAAAATTTTTTACTTAAATTTTTAAATGTTAAAATTAAAAAGGAATCATGCGCATTATGTTTCATAGCTTTCACAGAATTGAGTGTGTAACAATTCGGATATGGAAATAATTTACCAATTTATAAAATATAAAATATAGTCTGCAAAAATTGATGATTGTCATATAGAAAATATATAACAAAAATCTATGTATCTATACAGATAACAATAAAGCCAGTTTTTCAGCAAGTTTCAACTTAGTTTGAACTTTTTTCACATTTTAAAATCATCTATTTGAGTAGATACAAATATAACATGCACTTAATAATAATAATAATAGTTATACAGCACTGAAGAGCCTAGGCCGAGCTCTTTCACCATTTGGGCTGTGCATGTTATATTTGTACTCAAAGTGGTGGGACCTATAGCCGATTCCGAATGGCGAGGTATGAGCTTTTCTTAGGCAATATTCTACTCTCGTAGTTTTGCCATTGACTGCCGAGAGCTAGCTTCGTATAAAAAAATGTTTGACAGTCGCTGTGATCGAACTCGAGACATTTCCGAACGTATTCCAAAGCACTAACCAATCCAGCCACCAACGCTACTGTATAAAATCAATAAATTATATACAAATCAATAAAGAAATGAATAAGTAGTCGGTGTGATAACGTAAAATGAACACGAATTCGGAAAAAACACGCTAGAAAACTCATTCTTTTTAGCATACTATCGTTTATTTCGAAATTGGAAAAATATATAGTAAGTTTTAAATTGTATATTTTTGCATATACCGCCTCAAATCTTTATATATAATCATTGATATAAACATTTTTTGTCAGTCCAACGATAAATCATTAATAATATCAGCATTTTTATAAATAACTCGATGAGAAAATATTAAAAGACTGCAACTAGCATACACGGACTGTTTTTCTAAATTTGAAGACTAACGAAATTCTCGGTAATGCAGTATTTAATATATCATGTAGCAAATTTTTGAGCAACCTAAATTGAACGAAGCGACAGGAAACAAGCAGTAATCTAGTAATTACTAGCACAAATTAACGAAAATTGTTTTGGCGCATGTGAAATATATATATCCAAATTATAACCTTGAAAGGTAAATGAGGGGGAAGGATGTACATTTTTGCTTTAAGGAAATACTAGTACTGTTTGAAAAGTGACACTATAAGTCTAATATATATGAAGTGCATTTTTTTTAATCACAACCAACCGGCCGATACAAAATACTATAAATACCTATTTTCACCGAGCTGGCCTATTATATTCGTCCTATTCTATTCGTCACACGTGAATAAAAAAATGCGTATAATGGTGAGGTTAAACTGGATATGGAGCAAATAACAAATAACAATTTATTTTTCATAAAAGCTTAACAGATTTTTTATCTATTGTATGAAAGGATAGGAAAAATATCAATACGGTATATAATATATCACGCAAATATTAGGAAACATAAAAACAAATAGAAAAATTAATCATTTTTTTCGAGTCAATGATGTATGGAGCTTGATTTTGTGGAATATCAGTTACAGTAGCATTTGTCAGAGCTGTATTGAACGCATTTGAACCAAACCAAAATATTTTAGAGCATTCTAAACAGGTACCATATAAATTGAAAACACAAGATAATGAAATGTGTGACCTACACATCTCATTACAGATATCAACATATTTTGGTACATTTGAAATTGTAATCAGCTGTTTATAGATGCAAATAATGATACAATACAACTACCTGATTATGTGCACATCATAAAAACGTTTGCAACTGAAATGTAACCAATTTTGTCTAAATTCTTAGTAGAAGAAAATTTACAATATTTACAAGTTTTAGATTGAATTAATTTCCCTATATATGCACCTAAGTTGACTAGTGCCTAATTGCAAACAACACTAGAATTATCGACAAAACATGTCGTAATCTTTTGACAGATGCCAACAGATTTCCACTGGGTAGCATGTAGTGAAAATTACTCATGCTATTTTATGAATACTTAAATGATATTTTTAGTAAAATTTGAAAGCAACTAATAAATTAATTAAATCATTTCTTTTTCTTCAAAGCAAATTCAAGCATATCGAAAAATCTAACTTTAACAACAAAATTTAACAAAACTAGACAAAATCTGTCAACTATATCAAGTATAAACGCATTTACATGATTCTGCATATTGCCAATTTATAGGCAAGAACCTGCTTTACAAGTTTAAAAAGAAAAATAATAAAACAAAACTCCAAATAAATCTACCCTACCTACTACATACCGCTTGATATTGAACTCGGTCAATTATTATAATAATAATGATGTTGATGATTATAAAATGGCGCTGGAAAATATTTAGCTGCGTACGACCAACAGATTTACCTGTGTTTTATTTGACTATGGTGTTGACATATTTGGGGGTCTACGTGTCATATAGTCTAAGATGTTTACAGTTTTTATAAAACATTTATGTAAAGTATTTTTCAAATTGTTGAAAATGTAAAATACAAAACGAAAAATACCTAAACATAACCTCAAAATAACTGATTAAAAGAGACGTTGAGGCAAAACTCTTCATACGCAGAGTTTACAACGAATATAAAGTTGCATGTGTTTGTTGTATGGATTGGTTGTTCTTGTTGTTGTTGTAGTTGTTGTGTATTCAATGATACAGATACAGACTATAATCAGCACAGTTTGTTATGTCAAATAAAGTTTAATATGTTTGTCTTAAAATAGCAAAAGGAAAAACATAAATTGCTTCAAATATAAGACAAAAATTTGAGCACTTTAAAAAGTAGAAAATGCTTTAATTATAAGCTGTAATTTTAGCGACATTTTTTTTTTAAACAAGTAGAAAAACAATTTTTATTTTTGAAAGTGTTTCTTTTTTGTATTTGCTAAAGTAGGCACCTACTACATACTGTTATTTAACATTTTGCTTAATGTACGCAAATTTGTTGGGACGTTTAAATCATATTAGTTACCTTTAATGACGACGTTTTAAACATTTGCAAAGATTTAATGATTCTCTTTTTTTTATTTACGTGATTGACCATAAGTGAAAGTATAGAATGCACAATTTGAAAACGACTTTGACTGGTACGCAGCGCAGACATAACCTAAATTTGGACTATACGCTGGACAGACGACAGACGGACAAGTAAGACTAATGTAATGTAGCAAATACTTGGAACGGCCAGTCGCTGCTGCATTGAACTAATTAACCTTGTTTGGGCTGGGTTTGCAGCGGCACAAAAGTGACAGGGAGGAAATATTGTATAATACTTGAGAATATTATAATTTAGCAATAGAATTAAAAAAAAATATTTGTAACTTAAAATTTAGAAAAATGCATTTTTACTTACGTTCGTCTCTGGTTTGAATTTGTCCACCAGCAGCTGTAGAAAAATCAAAGCAGGCGCACAAAAAGTAGAAGAATAGAAGAAATAGAAAATTAGTCAATAATTCTTGAGGCAGTACTAAAAAATTAAAATATATACATAATGAGCAGCATTAAGAATGGTAATTTCCACTATTGCTGCGCCGACTTCAAACCTTGGTACAATCCAAACCGTCCAACTCACCTGATGCACCTTGATGTGCGCCTTGATCGCACGCTGACAATAAATTATATCATTTTTAATCTCCCTGGGAAATTTGAAAACATTATCCAGATAGTACTGAAAGAAACGCGCGGACATAGTCATGATGTTGCTTTCTGCCAATTCAATAAACCTGCGACAGGACAAAGTCAATCAATGATGATGATGTTGAGGAAGAAGCTGCAACTTTTGCACGTCAACTGTTTTACAAAAAATCTTTGAACAATTTCAAACAATTTCTGTTGCTTGTTTAACTTTTTTTTAATAATTGTTTTATTTTATTTTTTTTTTAACTCTACACTGTGTTGGTTCCAAAGAGTCGATTCGTAGCACACGTCCAAAATGATCCAAAGTAACAATCGTCGTCGTCGTCGTTGTTGTTGGTTTAACTTGGGAATTTCATTCATTCACAGCGCGACGTCGACTGCGTTTTTGACATTTGAGCGCAGCAAGTACTCGGCTGCTGCTGGTTTGGTTTGCAACAACAACTACAAAACACTAGAAACACATCAAATGTACGACGACCGTTTGAAAAAATTTACTTTTGAAAATAACTCCACTTTTTGCTTTTATTACAAACAAAATTTTGAATACAGTTTTTTTACAGTAGTTTCAGCTACTTGTTTCGCGTGCTATTATTGTTGGTTTTGAAAACGTGCGCCAGCCAGTACTTATTGAAGATATGCAAAAATTTGAAATTTCCGACGGCGTTCAAGATGATGTCCGACAGCAGCGCCAACGGTTGTGTGTGCAACTAGTCGCGGGGAAATTTAACAAGCAACTGCAAATTTCCCTTTCTTTATTTACTAATTATACAAATAGTAACAAATTAATTAAGCATACCAATGCTTTTTTCAGTTCTGCATGTTTTAGTTTAATTTTTAATTAATTTTATTAAACCACCAGTGGCTGCAAACAACAACAACAACAAATTTGTATAAATTCAAAAATTTTCCCTGCACTAAAATTCCTTTACACAAAGTTGTATCTTTCACTTGGCAGCACTTTTCACAGTGCTGCCATATTTGGCAACTGCACTGACAACTGCTGTCAGCTGTCAAGTGTTTTTTCTGCTTGTCGCTGACATTTCGCATATTTGTTCGCAGCCCTAGTCGTCGCCGATTTTTCACGCGATTTCCATTGAATTTTCCGCAAATTAGCTCAACTGCAATTCATAAAATCAGGTAAAAACAGCGAGCACGCATTGGCATGAATTTAAAACAGCTGCCAAAAGCATAGTTGGAAAATTGTTGCTGACTGGCCCTGGCTGGAACTGCGTCCGCGATATTCTAACCTACAAAGTTACATAATTTAGAAAAATTTTGGAACTTGCATTGAATTTTTATTGTCGACAGCTCTAAAATATGGTTTTTCACTCATTTGCAGCTACACAATGTCTCTGGTGAAAAACGCACGTCTTTTGGCCACACGCGGCGCCCGCCTGGTGCAGTCCCGCGGCTACTCCGAGGAGATGAAACTCACCTTTGCCGCTGCCAACAAGACCTTCTACGACAACGCCGAGGTGCGTCAGATCGATGTGCCCTCCTTCAGCGGCAGCTTTGGTATTTTGGCCAAGCATGTGCCAACTTTGGGTGCGTAGCAGAAAAACAAAAATGTTTAAAATCAATATTTGTAAATTATTTGTATTATGTTAGCTGTGCTCAAGCCCGGCGTTGTGCAGGTCTTCGAGAACGACGGCAAGACTGCCAAGTTCTTTGTCTCCAGCGGCACCATCACCGTCAACGATGACTCCTCCGTGCAGGTCTTGGCCGAGGAGGCTCACAGCATTGAGGACATTGATGCCGCTGAGGCCAGACAGTTGCTGTCGAAATTGCAGTCACAGCTGAGCTCCGCCACCACCGATGAGGTAAAATTATATATATATTTTTTTAATTTTATTTATATTTTCTACTACTTAGGCTAAAGCCGAAGCTGCCATTGCCATTGAATGCGCTGAGGCCATTGTCAAGGCTGCCGAATAACTCTAAAACAACATCTTAGCGCGTATTTATAATAAATTCCGATGAAAAATGCGAAAGTCAAATAAAATCTGTTTTAAGTGAAACTTTTGCATTGTTTATAAAACACACAAACGCGGCATGCAACATGCCAGTTGGCACTAAAAGTTTAAGTAATAAAATTGAAAATGAAATGAAACAACTTGAGAAAAATGTGTTGTCAAGATTACAGGTAATTTGGATGTGTATTTAACAGAAATAATGTGAGTTCATTAGAATGGTTTTAGTGTTGTACAAATGGAACAAGCTTAATTTTCTTTATCGTTTTTGAACAATTTTTATTTCGATGGATTGTTACGGAAGTGTACAAGAGTTATGCATGAAAACAAATGAGATTGTGTTTTCTATTTTACAGAATTTCGTAAACCCCATGATTATCGAAAAAGACAAATTTCTCTACTATAATTGAAACTTTGCAGAAATAAAAAATGTGGAAATTACTTATATAACTAAAATTTATGAAATGTATTTTGTATCAAAATATTAACGACAAATATTTACAATACTAGCGAGTTTTAACCCTAGGTTGGATAACTATTTGGTGGGAAAAATTTTAACATTCATGGTCTGCTCAGACCAATTGAGTGATTTGTGTCCTTTAATGGTTCATAATGTCTAAGCAGATGATCCGATATGCACATAAAGTGCATGTGGGACTCTATAATAATAATAGTTTGGCGCTACAGTTCTGTAAGAACTGTAGCGCCGAGCTCTCTCACCATTTTGAGCTGTGCATGTTATATTTGTAACTAAAATGGTGGGACCTACAGTTTAATGCCGAATCCGAACGGCGTGTTATAACTTTTCATAGGCTTGCCATTGACTGCCGAGAGGTAACGCGGTATAGAAAAATGTTTTCTATGAAATCATTTTATTAGCCCAAGTCTAGGCTTGGACATTGGACCTTTACGGCTCGATGTCCAACTCACTAACCTCTGAGCTATGGTGCTATACTTATCAAAAATTAATAAGAAATAAAAAACAATAAAAAAATGTTTATTATATATAAAAATTATTAAAATTAAATAAAAAAAAATATTTTTCGGTCCATAGAAATGCTATTTTTATTAGACGCTTGTCTGTGTTAGGTAGTTTATAGGCCACCTCAAATTTTGTCGCTCTCACCTCTGGAATCACCCAAAAATCAAAAACGAGAGGGTGTTTCGACTGGTTTTGATAGTTTATTTCGCAGGTCAAACGTCAAAAAACGACAAAAAATTCACTCCACCTCCCTAATAACAAAACAGAAAAACTCAATTTTTCGAAAACATAATTTTCCAAATAATTGTTTAACAAAACAATTAAAAATGAATGGGCCGAAGCAGCCATATATAAAATATGATCATTGGTATCTCCATGACATCAAAAAAATCCTCTAGTTGACTAAGAAGGTATTGTTTTCAGTGGTACCCTGTTTTTTTTACATCCACGCACAAAAAATAAGATTTATAATTATTCCGGAGAAAAATGCTTTATCTCTGTATACTGACCGGTAAAAATGTGTGTGGTCAACCAGACCCAGTAGGTTATTTTAGAAGTTTTAAATTTTAAATAAAAATTTTGTACTACAAAATTATCGCAATATGTTTGAAAATAGCTCTATTCGGAACCGAATTCATATGTTATAGAAGTCAAAAAGTTCAAAACTGTTTTTAAATGTTTTTGCAATGAAAATAATGTGAAAAATATGTCAGTTTTCCAAAAACTTAATTAATTGATTTATCCGTAAAAGAGAATTTTGATTTATTGATTAATCCGACAACACTTATATGTATATCATAAAATTTGAGGCAATTCTTGGCGAATTAAAAATGTTTCTGTTCGTACCGATATATGGAAAACATAATTTTAATGAAAATTAAATTCTAAATTTGCAGCCGCTTGCATATTTTTAATAGACCCTGATGATAAATGTTTTTTGCTAACACCGCTGCTGTTGTTTTTCAGAATGCTGTATGTATAAACTTCCCTTTTTTGTTACCTGTAATACAAATTATAAGTATTCCGGATCAATCCCGTCATTTCTTATTCTAATACTAAAAGTCCCGGGATTGTCAAATGAAAAAAAAAATGCATGAATATAAAAAATGCATCTTTCTTATCTTAAAAATTTTAATTTCACTTCAAAAGCTTACCCTATTTTTTACTTAAAACATGAATGTTTGACAAAATTGGGTACTAGGGCGAAATAATGGTGTTTTATCATATTTATCTATACGGTGCAATTTATCGGCAGATAAAGACGAACCTACCAAAGAAAAAGTTATGAAAAACCTTTGACTCGGCCGTACAAATTCGGTATTTAACTGTATGTCCTACCATTTAGAGTACAAAGTTAAGACACAACTGATATTGGTGCGAAAGAGATAGCTCTATGTAATTGTGCTGAATTGCTTAATTATTGTATTGTTTTTTTATGTAATACTCTGGTAAATAAGTATATAGTTTTTACTTTCATTTTCGGCATAAGTACCCCACATTTACTAAATCCTTTAACAAAAACAAATTAATAAACATATATTTTCTCCCGCTTTATTGTCTAAATCAGCTATTTTCATACATCAATAATAAATGTACCTTTTCTAAGTAGCCAATAAAAAAAAGAATAATATTTTAGAAATGTTGCAACATTCAACTCAAATAGTCGAATTGCAATTGAATTTGAAGTACCCTATAATCACGCAGAACTAAATCAAAAAAAAACTTATTTTTTGTTATCCTTTATTCTCTACTTAAATTGTTTTTAAGAAAAATATGTCCTAATTTTTTATAAAAATTTATATATACAAAATGTTCGGATTTTTAGGTGAGATACTTAACCGTGGTTTACTAAACTCTTATTTTATTTAAAAAAAAAAACACCAATTGGGAACATATTTTCTCTTGGGATTCGGTTCATTCAATTCCTGTTTTTTCTATTTGTATAACCAATTCTTAAAAATGAAATATTAAAAATAAAATGTCCCTTTTGTTTAAAAAAAGTCGCAGTGCTGCCAATAATTTCCCTCTTAGAGGTAAACTTGGCAGCACTCAAACGAAATAGAAGCAGGTACTTTTACGACGCTATCATCCAAGTACAACTTTATTTAAAATTCTTCAACTGAAACAAATTGTTTATTATGAATTATGTGAAATCAATAATTTTTAAATTTCGGTCTTGTAAAGCATCCCAGTAATAAATTTGTCCAGGCCTTGCCAGTATAAGCCCTGCTATAACAACTTCTTAGCATCCTCAATATACATTCTGTCATCACTGTACCTGATGAGTACATCAGGTACAGTGTACAGGTACAGTACAGCACACCTAGAGAATCCGCGCCAATCGATTTGGTGACTATTTCTACTATTTTTCAAATACAAAAGCGCTGCTGTTCACCTTCTAATGGAATGCTGACCGTAATGAGTCAAATTATTTTTTGAGACCTCAGAGCCGTTCTCTGAGAAACAAAAAGGGAAGTCTTGCAAAAATGTTCATTTCATATAAAAAAAAAAGAAGAAAGGAAATCATGTAGTCGGGAAGGGGTTCTACCTGGTTGAGAATCAGTAATAGCATAGCTTCTTACGCCTTAAATTTACTTCTGAGATGTAAATTTATAGCACTATACGGTAAATTTATATTTAGATATATATGAAAATAAAATTCAAGGTAATTTTAAATGAGATACTTAAAAGTGTCTTACTAAATTCCAGTAAGTGGGAAACATGTTCTCTTTGTTATAAGATTTGGTAAATGTATTATCTATTTTCCGACTTCTATAATCAATTATTAAAAATAAAGTTTAAAAATGATTCTTCCATTTTGTATACATTTTTTTTAGTGCTAACAAGAATTTCCCTCAGAGTTCAACTTGGCAGCACTCGACCGAAACAGGCGCAGGTATATTTACGACGCATTATGCGCTTAAATTTATTTTAAATTCTACAACTGAAACAAATTTTTTACTACGAATTATGTGATATCAATTTGTTTAAAGTTTAGTCTATTCTGAACGAGAAGAATGGAAATTTATAACACTGTAAGGTATATTATTGAATTTATATTTTATATGTTTGCAAATAAAATTCAAGGTATTTTTTTAAAATTTTGGTTGCAATAAATTGCATTTTATTTATTAATTATTATTATAACTATTTGTATGTTTGTATGGCTTCTTATGTAACTTATAAATAATGTGCGCAATGCTGGCTTCAGTCTTGAGCTCCTACCAGTGCTGAGCGGGTGGTCCGTAGGACTGGGCTGGTGCGTGAACGTGTGTCACTGGGGCAGGTGGTCCATATGACTGCGCAGGGGCGTGGTGAACCACTGGAAGTGGTGCGGTGTAGATGGGGGTGGGCGCGCTGTAGACTGGAGCAGGAGCGGTGAAAACTGGTGCTGGAGCGGCCAGAGGAGGCAAATAAGATGTTGAGGGTGCAGCAATCGAAGCAGATTCCTGATGCACAACCGGCAGTGAGGCGTAGACGGGAGCTGGAGCGGCGGCGACAGAGTGAGCAGCCTGCTCATGAATAACGCGAATCACTTTGGCAGGTGCAGGTGCGGCAACAGGTGCAGGTGGCAAGTACGATGCTGAAGGCGCCGACAGAGGTGGCGACTGGAAATGTTGTACATGGCCATGGGAAGTGCCAGTGGAGGCAGAAGCAGTTGCGTGAGAGTGCACAACCTTGATGACCTGAGCGGGTGCAGAGTAAGCCTGGGATGGTGCATAAGTTTGTGTGGCAGCCTGTTGGTGTACAACCTTTATGACCTGTGGAGCAGCGACCGAATGAGCTGCTACTGCATGTTGTTCGTGCTGATGTTGATGTACAACCTTGATAACCTTGACGGGGGCAGCATGTACTGCAGGAGCATGATAAACGGGCGCCGAATGCACTTCATGATGCTCATGATGTGTATGATGATAGGCGGGTTCCGCCTCGTGTGAGATCACTTTAACCTTGTAAACGTGAGCAGAAGACTGTGGCGCTGGAGCATGTTGATGAATAAGCTTGACAACCTGCAGAGGTGCAGCTGCAGGGGCGTAGGCATGACCGCCCGAGCTCTGCTGATGAATCACTTTAACCACCTGCACGGATGAGCCGCTGCCATGACCGTGTCCATGACCGTAACTCTGACCATGACCGTATCTAATGCCATGTCCAATATTGCCGGCGCTATGTCCATGCGAGACACCGCTGTTGTGGCCAGCACCTCCACCACCGCCCAGCAGACCCAAGAAGCCAGCATTGGCAACGGCGAAGACAGCTAACAAACATACGAAGACCTAAGAGAAAAAGTGCAGTTTTTAGTAATTTTTATAAATCAAGTTAAATTTCAATTTAAAGTGTTCGTTGTAAGAAATCACTTAAAATATAAAGTATACACTTTAAAATTTAAAATGCTAACTATACAATTTACATTTTTCACTCTAATAATATAAAGTGTGTATTTTAAAATCCAAGCGTTTTTGTTGCAATATCCTTTGTGTCACTCACCTTCATTTTTCACCTCTTTTGCTTAATTGATGGAGAGAAGTACAGTGGAAAATGGTTCGATTTGTAATGATGTCAATCAACAATCGCCACACACTTTTATACCCACAAAATTGAACATTATAAACCCATCATTGTGATGAAACGCTGCAAGCATAGATACTTTGCATTTTCATAAATTTTATAGGTATTTTATTTTAAAATGGTCTACCAACGCCTTTAAAATACACAATACACACTCAAACACATGCTCTAGCTGTTGTAATATGGTTTTGCATTACAAACCAAGCAGTGACACGCTGATCGCCGAGATCAATTGGAATTTGTAACTAATTAGCATTTTTTCTCTTGTGTATTATTTTATTTCTGGTTGACAAATAATTTTTGAGTGTAAAACATCTGCTTAAATTATTTGTTACACAATCTCTAAAAATGTAGACCTCCAAGAAATTGATAAATATTTATAAATGATGTATTACCAAAAACGTCACTGTTAAGAGAATAGCTAAAATTAATAAAAACTGTTTTAAATGATTTGGGTTTTTTTTTAATAAAATAAATATGTATAAAGTGCAACATCCTGATCAAATTTTAATCAAATTACACTAGTCAACACAATTTTCATATGGGAGTTTTTACAAAGGTCATGGGATTTTTGTCTTATCACAACATGTTACTGGGCTCCAACATATTTTGACCATTGTGGAAAAAAAATTTAAAATACAAAAGTTCCAGTATTTTAATAAGTTTCCTAAAATCAGCGATATATTGAATATATGTTTTATATAAATGTATATCAAAAACACTATCCAACACGATTTTTGCCATAGACGGATGTCCAACAATGCTATATAATTCGCTGGGTCTGATTTAGACTACATACTTTGATTTTTTAGAAAATTTTAACATTTAGTATTAATGATAAGAAAAAAATTATTTATATTTATCCTGGGCTCTAATCACGTATGACAACAATCGTTTAACGATATCGTTTAGACGATAGTCTTAACCAAAAGCGATAGCGTTTTATGATTATCGTTTCAACGACGATCGTTTTTAAGTTACGTGGTGAGAGCCCTGAGCATAGTCCAAACTAACTATCAAAATTACTAACTTTTTTCAAATTGATCTCCTTTTTAAAATTAGCCCTGTGAACATAATTTTGGTACTCTTATACAGGGTGTTTGGTTCATCGATGTCAAAATTCAGGGGGTCATTCTGTGACTCAAAACAAAAAAAAAATATATATATATATAAATGTAAAATTTTGCACCCAGTTTAAGATACAGGGAGCATAACCTTGTCCAGAAAATTTATATACATATCGTCGTTGTAGAACGAAAAGTCATCAACTACATTTTTATGAAAAACTTACATTTCGAGTTGGTTGATTAATATTATAAAAATAATTAATGCATTTTTAAAGTTAAAATATCAATTGATAGATTTACATTTTCTTATCAATTGAGATCATCTATTAAAAATTAACAGATATATATAGAAGATTTTTGTAAATGAATATTTGTCATTTTGAAAATGTATTTGGTGAATTTTCGTTCTACAACGACGATATATAAAACTCATTTTCCGTTTCTTTGTTTGTTTGTGCGTTTTGCAAATATACACCTGTGCACGGATTTCCTTAAAATTTGGAATATATCCTACAGATCCAGGAGAAGGTCGCTATAAAGTTTTCGTTGACCACGCCCACTTTTATATATTGATATTTCAAATTCATGGCCGAGAACGTATTTTTTCTGAAAATTTGCATTACTATGTTATAACGTCCATGAAGTATCCTAAGCCATAAATAAACGAGATTGGACATAGGGAGTACCTATATACGGCATAAAATGGAATTCAGTTCGCACATTTGGGCAGGAGCTTCAAAATCCTCCTTGGAGTTCCTGGACCGAATTCAACAACGTGCGATATATTTGATAGGGGATGAAAATATCTCATCGTCTATTGGTTCTGTTGAGCACCGAAAGACCGTTGGGTGTGTAAGCCTGTTTTATAGGTATTACAACGGTAAGTGTTCGAGTGAAATACGTGGCCTGATTCCACCAGGTCGTGTGTTTTCTCGTTCTACTCGGGCATCAAACCAAGCCCACCCCTTCGTAGTCCACTCGACTCTCAACAGAACCACGCATTATAGAGAGAATTCGTTCTTCAGTCGCACGTGACGTTTATGGAACAATCTCCCTGCGTCCGTTTTTCCCGACATTTTTGATATTGGCAAGTTCAAAACAAACATTCACCGACACTACTCCATCTTTCCCCCCTCCATTTAACCTATCATCCCTTCTTACGATCAACACTGTATCGCAGCACAAATGTTATCGAATTTAACTTTAAATTTTGATGTTACTTATCTGACCAAAAATCACTACACCAAAGTCACCATATCAAAATTCACCAAACCAGAACAAAATGGTAAATCTCTGCACGAAATTTACTTAAAATTTGGAATATATATAAAGGGTTTTTCAATAAGAGCGCTACAAAAACGGTTTTGGATATCAATGAAATTCTTTATTCCTGTAAAAGTACGTTCGATGCCATTATGTATGGAACTCGATTTCTTTTGCATGGCCACCACGGGCACGCTTGCAGAAGTCCAGACGCTGAACCCAATTTTCGACGGTTTTCAAGTATAAATCGGCCGATACTGCTGCAATTTCACGTTCGATATTCGTACGAAGTTCATCAATCGTCGCTGGCTTGTTAGCATAGACCATAGACTTGACGTAGCCCCACAGGAAATAGTCTAACAGCGTCAGGCGGCCAATTGACTGGACCATTTCTCCAATCTTGGTTTCCAATAAATTGATTGTGGCATCCGCTGTGTGGCGCCGTCCTGTTGGAACCACATGTCCTCCAAGTTCATATCCGGTCTTGATCATCATGGAAGATTATATTTTGTTTATTGACGAAGCCATTCAGCCAGAAATGAGCCTCATCGCTGAAGATGATTTTTCGAATTTTTACTACCGAATTTCGGTAGTAAATTTTAATAATTTAGACTCGTTGTTGGCTCGTATATCTTTCCATCATGAAATGGTAAACCTTACTGAAGAGAAATGTCAAAAGAGCGGCAAGAAATATGGCGTCGTTTGCTGTCCCTGTCGCTCTACTTTTGTAGTGTCCCTGTTGAAAAACTTTGTCATTGATTTTCTCAAAATTTCGTCATCGATTACCCCAATTTATCAATAACATTCTCAATTCGTTCTAACCAATAACAGTGATTTGAGAAATATTCTGGTAAAAACGACTATTTTTAAGAAATTTGTATGTAAAATATACTCATTTTAAAATTGAACAGTTCTAACAGAAGATGCCACTAGCGTCGGCAGCAGCAATGGTGGGTACAAGCAGACAGCAAATGACCTAGAGTTTTAAAAGAAATAATTTTATTATTTAATCTATCAGATCATATTTTAAGCCGATGAAAAAAATGAAGTAATTTTGAACTTTAGTTAGAACTACATAACTATAAATCATTTTATTATTTAACATTACATCCAAATTGCTAAAAAATCGTTCAAAAATAGTCTAAAAAAAATCAATATTTTTGAGTTTAGATTCAAATATCTTTTAAACATTTCGGAATAAAAGTATTAATCTTTAATTCTAAAAAGTGGCTGAAAAGTGCCTAATTCAAATTTCGATAGTAATTTTCTTAAAAACGTTACGTAACTGAGTATGCATTCAAAAACAGCAACCGCGAATTATATACAATTGATGTATGGGATATCCATGGCACAAAATTGTTCTCCTTTTGTTGAATAGTGTAATCCGTATATTAATCATATTTGTTGTAATTCGATTGGTAAACACTACATTACCGATAAGTTTTTATTTTTTTTTGAAATTTGTCCTTTATTCTATAGCTTTTTTGTATTAAAATTATTATTATCTACTAAAAATCTTTAATTAAAAGAAGAACAACCATATATTTTTCTATATACAAGTTTTTATTAAATATTTAAAAATATACACGCTAAAAGTCCTTAAAAAGATTTTAGTTCTTATTCCAGGCGGAGTGACGGTGTCCGCCAGAGACAACCTTGACAACGCGCACTGGCTCCACATGATGAGCGACAGGCTGCACATGATGTACAACAGGCTGCACTTGATGGATGGCAGGCTGAACCTGATGAACAATTGGTTGAACGTGGTGGACAACGGGCTGGACATTGTGGACAATTGGTGCATCATGTACAACTGAGTGTACCTTGGTGTTGGTAGAGTAACCATGAGCGCCGTGTCCACCGATTCCACCCAGACCACCGGCTCCACCCAGACCACCGGCACCGCCCAGGCCACCGAGTCCTCCAAGACTTTCATAACCACTGCCGATACCGCCACCATGGATACCGCCCAAGCCTCCGCCGAGGATGCCACTAGCGTTGGCAGCAGCAATGGTGAGTACAAGCAGACAGCAAATGACCTAGTGTTTTAATAGAAATAATTTTATTATTTAAACAGAAAGTTCTTCAAATTTAATTAGTTTAAATATTTAATGTATAAATTGAATTTATCAGTAATTTCTACAAAATATCCTTAGTAGTTATTTTGTTTTACCTTCATAATGAGTTTGGTTTGTTTTAGATGTGATAGAACTATAACAACTGATGTCTTAACAGTGCAAAAACATTCCTTTTATACTTTAAAATTTGTTTTATAAATTATGAGAAATTCGCAAATATTCTCTCTGCAAATTAACATTATAAAGCATAGTTAAATCATATCACAATTTTGCATATTCTATTGATGCTGCCATAAATTTTAGAATCGTCAGGCATCATTAATGCAGACAATTAAACAAACACTATTATTTACTGGTTTAGTAGATTGACATTTGATACAGATAATGAAATTCAAAGCAAAACAATCATCTTCAAAGCGAAACAATGCACTAATGAAAGTTGTACAAGTAAAACTAAACAACTATATTTTAAAAAGTTGAATAAATGGTTTGTGAAAAACGTGTTATCGTGACAATCATTCTACGCACCGCTCTTTCGCATATGTTGCAACATAAAAACTTGTTTTTTTATTGTTTGAATATCGATGCAACGAATATAAACAAAATGATAACAAACCTTAAATTTCTAAAAATTAAAGTTATTCATACTTTTTATACTGATGTAGTCAGGATTGAATTCAGTTCTGATAATGATGTCTTGAAAATTATGTGCAGTACTCATGCCTCCGCGTTGGATGCCATTCAGACATCAATTATTAGTACTAATTACGGTCTTGAATTATAGGATTTATTCAGAGCTTTAAATTGATACTTCACTCTAAAAAAAAATCACAAAATGAAGTCATTCAATATTTTTATACATGTAAATTCAATACTGATAATGATGTCTCAAAAATTCAGTGCAGAATTAATGCTTCAAATAAGCTCTGTTCTGAACTCATCATATATTTATGGTTTCGAGAGTATTCAAGTCTGAAATTAAAGCTGAATATTAAAAAAAGGAATTGGAAATGTTATGCATAAATTGATGTACTTTTTAATGCAATGTTTCATCAGTATTTGAGGAATTGGTGGCAGCTTTCAAGTCTGAATTGAGATCTGAATAAACGTGAAATGAAGACAAACATTGCGTCAGCGTCTGTTTTTCCCGACATTTTTGATATTGGCAAATTTAAAATAAATATCCACCGACACTACTCTATTTTCCCTCCCTCCTTTAACCTATAAACTTTTCTTCGATCAACACTGTGTATTGCTGGAATTAACGCCTGAGCGTTTGTTAATTTGTAAAGAAAAAAAAATTAATATCACTTCACAAAAATGAGTAAACTATCAAATGTTCTAATTCGTACTAAAATGAAATATTACCGACTAAAAATAATAGTTTAAATAAAAGAATTTTTAACCTTAAAATTAATTTTTAATGAAATAAATATACATTAAGGGGATTCAAGTCTATGGTTCACTCTTCGTAAATATATAAATTGCACTCAGAAGTAAAATGTCCCATTATGTACAGAATGGTATTACCTTTGATTTCTTGGTTCATGTATTAAACGTTTTTTTCATATTGATTCAATAGATTTCTAATCTCAGTATATATTTAACGGTATGAATACTATTGTTTTAATGTTTTTTCTCCTATAATAACAAACGTCTCATTATGTGGCATATAGAAACTGAAATACGAATAGAAACTGGTTCGCTTTGCGCGTCATTCCGCGAGTTTACACAAAATGGACGCATGCATTTTTTTTAATATATTCCACAATATTAAACGAGTCATTCCCAGCAGGAAATGGCATCATTGACGACAAAGTCAACAATGAAGAATCGAGGACATTGGAAAATTTGTCATTTATAAATATGTCTACAACAATTTCATGAAGGACATTGCATTAAAGATGTCATACATCATATTCGTCACTGTCATGCAAAAGGGGCGAATGTGCATTTTTAAAAATGTTAGGAAATCAAATTTTATGTTTGAAGTGCTTTAAAAATTAGAAAAATTTATATTTTTTTCAAATTTTTCTGTTATTTTGGTTTATTCGTCAATTAAATATATATCTTTAAATAAAATATCTTTAGATTTGCACAACCTACTGAATTATAAATACGGATTTTGTAAGGCTATATTCTGACCAAAACGCAAATATTTTTGTTTTTTATGCTATTTAAATCGATAGGTGCTTTGAAAATAAACAATAAATGCCTCTACACCACTATTTTATCTTATACCAATAAAAAGTTATGGCGAAAAAACGAAAAGATTCACCCTTTTGGCATGACAAGATTTTCAAATTCACCCTTTTGGTTTTGTCTTTTGTGGCTAGAAATATCCAACAAAATGACACGCGAACAGCATACTTGAGGATAAACTACATTCAAAAATGTTAAAAACGCAAATGTCAAAAATTGCACATTCGCCCCTTTGGCATGATGGAGACGATATGTCATATATACATATATCAATGACATTTTAAAAATCCGTCATTGATGAAATGTTATTGATGAAGTCATTGATGATAATTAACATTCACGTAATATGCCCCTAAAAGTATGCAGCATTTACGTTGTGAAATGCATACAACATACGTCTAGGGGCAGCATTTACGCGTAAAACTTAAAACTTTGTGTTCGATGTCACCCTGCTATATTATTCATAGGCCCAATTTGAGGGACTCATTTTTATAAAAGCGGGAGAATAAGCAGTAGTAATGTTGATAGATGATGGCCGTTAGTAAAGTTCGTTATTGACATTAGCAAGTACAGATACCATTCAAAACGTGAACAGAAGAAAATAATAAAATTGAAATAACAAATATAAATAAATAAAAAAATAAATAAAGTAATAAAATATATTTTATAATAAAAAAAATGTATGACATTTGTGACTTCCTTGATGAATGTGCATGACATCGTCAATGCTACATCATGAATGAATCGGAGGACATTTGTATGGAAATGTCATCAATGCTTTGCAGGGCGAAAATGCTATCGGTCTGACCTGATATAGGGGAATCATTGATGACATTTCTTGCTGGGTTGGTACGGACTCAAAGTATTTAGGGTGTGTGAGTGTTTGACTAAATTGAAGACTAAACTAAATTGAACGAGTTCGATTACATTTCGGTAACTGGTAATTAATAAAGTCCGTAGTCAATCGAGAATCATCTCTTTGTTTGTGTTGTCATTCAATTTAGTTGAATTTAGATTGCTTGAACATTTGCTAAATTGAGAAGAATTAAACACTGAAATTTACCGAAAAAAAAAAATATATTATTTTAAATGATTTTTTAAAAATATGCTTTAAATATTTTTCGACCTCTTTATTTATCTTGTGGTATTTATTATAGGCTCAAGGTCAGGATTAATTTAATTTATTTTTGTCAATATTAATAAGTATTATGTTTTCCGCAGTAAATTACTTTATACTTTTATAATAATAATAAAACATTAAATTTTTTTATATACTATGTTTTTATTAAAGATTCAAAATTGTAACAATATAACTAATAACTTCTTAAAAAGTTTTTACTTCTTGTTCCAGGCGGAGTGATGGTGTCCGCCAGAGACAACCTTGACAACGCGCGCTGTCTCCACATGATGCACAACAGGCTGCACATGATGTACAACAGGCTGCACTTGATGGATGGCAGGTTGAACCTGATGAACAATTGGTTGAACGTGATGGACAACGGGCTGGACATTGTGAACGATTGGTGCATCGTGCACAACTGTGTGGACCTTGGTGTTGGTAGAGTAACCATGAGCGCCGTGTCCACCGATTCCGCCCAGACCACCGACTCCACCCAGACCACCGAGTCCTCCAAGACCTTCATAACCACCGCCGATGACGCCACCATGGATACCGCCCAAGCCTCCGCCGAGGATGCCACTAGCGTTGGCAGCAGCAATGGTGAGTACAAGCAGACAGCAAATGACCTAGAGTTATAAAAGAAATAATTTTATTATTTAATCAATAAGTCCTTCAATTCAAATTTAAATATTTAATGTATAAATTGAATTTATCAGTAATTTCTGCAAAATATCCTTAGTAGTTATTTTGTTTTACCTTCATAATGAGTTTGGTTTGTTTTAGATGTGATAGAACTATAACAACTGATGCCTTAACAGTGCAAAAGTATTCCTTTTATACTTTAAAATTTGTTTTATAAATTATGAGCAATTCGCAAATATTTTCTCTGCAAATTAACATTATAAAGCATAGTTAAAACATATCACAATTTTGCATATTTTATTGATGCTGCCATAAATTTTAGAATCGTCAGACGTCATTAGTTTAGGCAATTAAACAAATATCAAAAAAACAAACAACAGTATTTACTGGTTTAGTATAATGACTGTTGATACAGATAACAAAGTTCTATTAAGTAGCATTGTCAGCTTCAAGGAAAAACAATGCACCAACTCTATTTTAAAAAGTTGAATAAATCGTTTGTGAAATACGTGACGTTCATTCTACGCATATAATGCAACATAAAAACGGGTATTATTTTGAATAATTAAGAAGAATAAATATGCATATAATGAAAACAAAAATCACACAAATAACTATTTCATACAATCATATATTAAATTTAAAAAAAAATTAAGTCGTTCATATTTTTTATACTTATACTTCAGTCCTGGTAACCACGTTAAAAAAATTCAGTTCAGTTCATTGATGCCTAAAATGTATGTGCTTGTGAGTTATTGAATTTAAGCAGACCTGATAATTGATGATTCTATGTAGGAAAGCTTTTCAGGTACACTGTGTTACAAACATTTTGGTGTAGTAAAAGTTGCAGCAATCTATATATTCCATAAATAATTTGAATACATAAATGTGTATCGCCTTTAAAATGCCATTTAACGAAAATAAATTATTATAAATAAATTATTACTTTTGAAAATAAATTATTACTTTTGGTTCAAAACTTTTATATTTTATATTAAATAAATGGAACATTTTTACTTGCGAAATTCTAATTTTTAAATTTAAAAAAAAAATCAAATTTTGCACCACGTTAAAGTTTAAACTTTGTTGGGCAGTGTTATTGTTCAATTTTGGACGCATCGAGATAGAGTGTCGGGAGTATTTAAATAAAAATAATGTTTTTATACGTCTGGCTTAATTAAAAAAACAAAAAGTTTGTTTTTATAAATGTACTTGGTGTCGCTACCCTACGGGGAAACGAACCGGTCCTAGACAAGGCACGTGACTGGTTCCTCGGAGATTATTAACCGGTCCTAGTTCTGGCTCTTTTGTATGAAACCAACCGGCAACTTTAACACGGCATTGTCATAGGGAGGGGTCAATTAACACCTCCTGCAGACCTTTAGACCTATCACAGGACTGGTATTCAAAATCATGTTCTGTGACCGTTACCTTTAGACCTATCACAGTACTAGTCGTCAAAATACTGTTCTGTGACAGGTATCAATGGTACACTCCGTTAATTTTTTTATTGTTATTTTTTATATATTTAAAATTTTACTTATTTTATTTTACAATTTGCATTATTTTTTATTATATCTTATTCAAGCATTCACATCTCATTAATTATTCCACCTGGCATGAGTTCATTACAATTACTTGGAAGACATGCTGAATTTAAACAGAATCGAATTTGCAGTATCGAAAAACAGTCTACGAATTATAGACGCATTAGTTGCAGCGTGTAAATATGTCTTGTGAATATGGCGCCACCTAGTGCCTTTTCGGTCCACTAGCGATATATTTAGCATTGACACGATCCATCTCCTCATGCAGATCTTTAGACCTATCATATAACTGGTCTTCAAGAACCTGTCCTTAGTCGGTACCATAGTACCGGTCACGTGATAGATAGTTTTAGACCAATTGACACCTTTTTCCCGCAGGGCAATAATACTACAGAACAAATGAATTCCTTTTTTTAATTTATCCACGGTATTCTGATGGACTCTCAGATTTATATAAAAACATTAAATATAAAAACATATATATTATATAAAAACATACTACAGTTTTGTATATCGCCTACAGTTATTGATTTATTACGTAAAACAAAAATATAATTTCCGTGTTTTTCTATATACAGTGTCAGACAAAACTAAAGCACACACTTTTTCATTTGAACATTTAGTTGAATATATTTTTAGATATTAAAGTTTTCAATTTTTTTTTTTTAAATTCAAGTATGCATATATACATGTTATAATAAAATGTTATCACATTTACTTTGTTAATGCATTTATATACATTTTCTATGACAAATGTAACGATATGTCTAAATATGACGCGACAAAACTAAAGCACAATCTATATTGTGTTCAAATCGACTTGCTATAAATTACCACCTGTTTATATTACGATCGAAATAGTTTTAAATTTCGATTCATTGATTTGTATGCCAGTTTAAAAAAAAAAAAAATATCATTTTAATATTCAAGTTCGCGAAAAGGCTCGATATAAGTAATGGCTTGAAATAAATATTGAGCTCAATTTAAAGAAACGATAATAAGTGAATTTAATAATGGAGAAACTGTAACAGGCATTACAAAAAATTTGGAATAAACCCCAGTGTGATTTCCCGAATTATCAGCCGTTTTCGGTCGTCAACTACCTTGCATACCATACATGCGGTTGGTAGACCACGAAAAATCGAGGACCAAGCAATCATTAGGACTTTAAAAAGGATCCTTTTCTATCAGCGAGATCTATAGAAAACGAATTACAATTAAACATTTCAGAAACATCCATCCAACGACGATCAGTCGAGGGCGGGTTAGCAATATACAGAAGTGGTAAAAAGCCGTTTATTTCACGCAAGAATCGACGGGCAAGGCTTGAATTTGCAAGGTCACATGTCGACTGGACTGTAGCCAATTGGAGAACAGTACTTTTTTTCTGACGAATAAATGTGTAATATAAAGGGTTCCGATGGATTTACGCTAGTACGGAGGCCAAAAGGGCAACGCTTAAATACTCGTTTTTCAAAGGGAACCGTGAAACACGGAGGTGGCAACATAATGGTCTGGGAATTTTTTCTGGTCAAGGAATTGGGCCAATTCATAGAATTACCAGCATAATGGATCGATTTATGTACAAAGATATTTTGAAAAATGTTATGTTGCCTCATGCGGAAGAGGAGATGCCTTTAAGGTGGATCTATCAACAAGATAAAAACACCAAGCATACTGCAAAATGTATTAAAGAGTGGTTTCTTGTTAATAATATCGATGTTCTGCAATGGCCGGCCCAATTCCTGGATCTCAATCCCATAGAAAATCTATGGTAAATTGTAGATCGGAAAATTGATCGCGAAAATTGAAAAAAGAAGGATTCACTTTTCGTCCCAGCAGAAATTGCATGGAGAAGCATTTCTAATGACGTTTTGAATAATTTAGTAGAGTCCATGCCATGTAGATGTGCTGCAGTTATAAAAAACCAACAGTATGCCACAAAATATTAGATAAATAACACTTTTTCGCCTTAGTTTTGAACATATCGTTACTTTTGTAGAAATAATATAGTTAAAATTAGAAATAATGTTTAGTACTTTTATATTTTATTAAAATAACTTTATAATCCTTGTAAATCAATCAAAAATAATTGACTTAAATTACTTTGTAATTTTTTATTTCCGAAATGCAAAGATGTAAATCACGTGCTTTAGTTTTGTCCGACACTGTAGGTATTTTGGACTTTTGAAATTTTTAACCATTGTCGTTTCTGTTTGATTTCTTTTGTATTTCATCAAGAATATTTCAGCTGACATTTTGAAAACAAAAAACTAAATGAAATTTGAATGGATCTTGCCAAAGTTAGGACCAGTTAAACGCAAAAAAAACAAAATTCATAATTCATACTTAGTTTTTTTGAATTGAGTTTTGCAAAAATGCATTACATTTAATAGGTTTGCCTAAGATTTACTTTTATTGAATTATGTAATCGATATATGTTATGCAATAATTTATATTTTTGTATATAAATTATTGCATTTTTGCGTTTGTCTTGGGTTAGGTCCTCCCAAATTACATTGAGTTAATTATTAAATATCGAATTCAAATTGTTTTTTTATCCAAAATACATGGAAAAACTTGATAATTTCCATTATAATTTTTTGTTTTTCGTAATAATTCAAAAACTACGTAATACTCAAAAAATTAAATATGAGTTATTGATTACAATCTTGAAGTCCACCGTGTAGTGCTGTTTAATTACTACCTATTATATTGTTTTTCTATAATTAGTATTTTATTTTTCGTAGTGAATTAATTTATATTATTATAATATATTGCTATACTACTAATAAAATAAAACTCTGTTTGTTTGTCTTTACATTGGTCTGTTCCTCTTCTCCGCCTAATCGGCAGATCCGATTATTTTTTGAAATGTTTACCACAGAAGCGATAGGGTCTGAATGGAATGATGGACTATATTTTCTGATTTCCGGGGGCATGAATGTACTTCAAATGGAAAAAAAACCTTTAAATCAATTGATATTCAAAAACCTTTTTCATAAGCATACTCAGTGAGATCTTATCTACAAAATATGTGCTGCAAAAATAATATTTTTTATTCTGAAAATATGATAAATTTAAAATGCAAATAAATACCGCAAACGAATTGATTTAAAACTGGGATCTTGGATCACACAAATTCTAAGAATGATCTCTAGTTTCACGATTTGTTCATGTATGCAAACTGCTATCGGACGGTGTTATATTTAATAATTTGAAAATGTTCATATCATTTTTTTAATTATCAATATATAATATTTAGTGTATTTCTTTAGTTGCTCGGGTAGAAAATACTAATGACTATATGTATAAAATAACTAAAAGATCCAACATATTTATTTTATATACTACGTTTTATTTAAGATTCGAAATTTTTGCTATATACACTAAAAGTTCTCAAAAAATTTTACTTCTTATCCCAAGCGGAGTGACGGTGTCCGCCAGAGACAACCTTGACAACGCGCACTGGCTCCACATGATGCACAACAGGCTGCACATGATGTACAACAGGCTGCACTTGATGGATGGCAGGCTGAACTTGGTGGACAATTGGTTGAACGTGATGGACAACGGGCTGGACATTGTGAACGATTGGTGCATCGTGCACAACTGTGTGGACCTTGGTGTTGGTAGAGTAACCACTACCGTGAGCGCCGTGTCCACCGATTCCGCTCAGACCACCGGCTACGCCCAGGCCACCGACTCCGCCCAGACCACCGAGTCCTCCAAGACCTTCATAACCACCGCCGATGACGCCACCATGAATACCGCCCAAGCCTCCGCCGAGAATGCCACTAGCGTTGGCAGCAGCAATGGTGAGTACAAGCAGACAAAAGACCTAGAGTTTTAAAACAAATATTTTTTTTATTTAATCAGTAAGTTTTTCAATATCATTTAATTAGTTTAAATTTTATAAAGTTTAAACTAAATTTATTTTAAACTTTTTATTTAGTTTAGACTTTGAGGATCAGTTTTTCAGTCACATTTGCAAATCAAACTCAGTTTAAACTAGATGCAATTTTTTCTACTTTCAACATATTAAAAATATTTAAAAAGTCATATGAACTGATGACTAATTGTCTTTATATCTGCAAGATTTCACAACATTCCAAAGACGTTTTGTTTAGAATGTGGAAATGTTTAAACTAAGTTTAAAATTGCACTTAAAAACTGGGCATGAGTTTAAACAGTAGTTTTCAGAAAATATTCTTATTTGTAATTTTAGTTTTTCCTTACCTTCATGATGTATTTGGTTTGTTTTAGATGTGATAGAACTATAACAACTGATGCCTTGACAGTGCAAAAGCAATCTTTTTATACATTTAAATTTGTTTTATAAATTATGAAGAGTTTGAAAATATTCTCTCAGAAAATTTGCATTATAAAGCATATAGTCAAATCATATAATAATTTTGCATATTCTAACGTCAGGCAACATTAAACTAGAAAATTAAAAAATCACCAAGAAACAAACACCTTTATTTACTGGTTTAGTAGATTGACATTTGATACAGATAACCAAATTCTATTAACGGAAAAACAATGCATTAATGAAAGTATATATATTGTATATATCGTTGTAGAAATAAAACTAACAAACTATATTTTAAAAAGATGAGTAAATGCTTTGCGGAATACGTGATATCAGACGCATTAAATGCAACAAACAAACGGGTATTATTTAAAATTATTCTGACAATAAATATGCAAATAATGATAACTTAAGTCACACATAAAACTGTGTCTTACAATCATATCATAAATTTTAAAAAATAAAGCTGTTCATTTTTTTCATACTAATGATTTTAGTCCTAATAACACTATACAACAAAATTAGAAAACAAAATTGCGCTGTTGTTGGAACTATGTTTGTTTTTTTTTTTCGAAATTTTTGTCTGAAAAATTCGATATATCAATATAATGCAAAGTTTGTAATATTCCATAATTAGTGCACATTTTTTCGTAAATAAATGGATACATGAACTAATGAAAATATATTGATACATTTCAAGCATATAACAAATATCTTTCCATCATGAAATGGCAAACCTTACTGAAGAAAAATCTCAAAAGAGCCGCAAGAAATATGGCGTCGTTTGCTGTCCCTGACGCTTTACTTTTGTAGCGTCCCTGTTGAAAAACTCTTGAAAAAAACTTTTGTAGCGGTCTTATTGAAAACCCCTTTACCTTCATCCATCAGACCAGCATATTGTATTAAGTTTAGTGACTCCAACTAGATTAGTTTTAGAGAAAAAATTACTTAAATATTTATGTTTTTATCAAAACTGACTAAGTCCATGTATTCATAAAAATCAAATTTGCCTAAGTCCCTCTCAACCAATCACATGGCGATATGGACCCTGTCATCACTGTAAGTTTGCAAAGAACTTGTACCGTAGGAGAATGTTTTACTGTTTTAAAATGGTTTGAATAGACAACAATATTGCAATTACCTTCACAATTAATTAAAAAATATTTTTAAAAAATCAGAAGATCATATAAATACGAAATAAATGCGAAAATACAAGAAAACTGCAATTATTTATAAATTGTGTGTAGTAGATACACTTGATGTCTCTGTCTATTCATACTTTTACACATGGCCGCATTCTATCTTCCCCCTGTGGCATTAATAGTTTCAAAAATTGTGTACCTATATATTGTCGTTGTAGAACGAAAAGTCACCAAATACATTTTTATGAAAAACTTAAATTTCGAGTTTGTTGATTAATATTATAAAAAGTAATTGGTGCATTTTTAAAGTTGAAGTATCAATTGATAGATTTACAATTAAGATCATCGATTAAAAATTCACTGATATATAATGATTTTTGTAAATGAATATTTGGCATTTTAAAAATGTATTTGGTGACTTTTCGTTCTACAACGACGATATAATTAAAAAGATTTAATAACATTTAATAATATTTGATGATATGTTTTACTTGTTAAACACTATCATCGAACGACGTATTCTTTTTCACCAGAAGACATATAAAATCTATATATATAAAAATGAAATGTCCTTATAAAATAATATATATAAATAATATATATAAAATAATATATAAACTTTATAAAAAAAAAAGTATAATAAAGTTTAATAAAATAATAGTTTGGCGCTATATTCCTCACCATTTGAGCTGTGCGTGTTATCAAAGTGGAGCGACCTACACAGTTTAATGCCGAATCCGAACGGCAGGGTGAGATGTAATCTGGTAGGTTTGTCATTGACTGTCGAGAGGTAGCGTCGCATATAAAAATGTTTTCTATGAAAAAGATGTTGACAGTCACAGGGATTGAACCCGGGACCATTCGGCTAGTACTTCAACGCACTAACCAAACGAGCCAACATATATTCTTCCTAATTACAATAAAAAAAAAAAATTTTTAATGTTTTGTTGTACTAGTTGCAGAAACCCGAGTACGTTCCCGTATTTCATTTTTGTCATTGTGTTTTTTTCAAATCTGCTTAAGTCCATATGACATTTTTTCAAACGTGACTAAGTCCATAGGGTAAATATCAAATGAGCCTAAGTCCAATATAAAAACTTATTTATTTTAAATTCAATGTAATTCTTGGTTATTTTAAGTTTACGCAATGATTACATATTAAATAAAAATTGTAATAAACCAAATTTGCAATCAAAAAATCAAATATTTCGCAAAAAAGTAAAAAACTCAATTTGCCTGAATGTGCTTATGTTGGACTTAGGCACGTTTGATATTTATCTACACATATATATAACCAAGAGTTTTGGTTCGTCTGTTAATTCCAGCATCACGTCTAAACCGCTGAACCGATATTTTGCACCAGGATACTATGTTGTCCGGAGAGTAACAAGGGCTATATGTGAGCGGGATTGGATAAATGGGCTTGGCACCTCCCATACTACATAAACTTTCAGTAAGACATAACTCGGCACTTACAACAGCTAAGAAGGTGAAACAAAATATTCAAATACTAAAAAAAATACAAAATCAAAAAATATATAAAAACAAAAGCAAAAATAAAAGCAAAAAGCACAAAACAAAAGCAAAACACACAAAAACAACAGCAAACTATTAAAAAAAAAAACAAAAGTAAAACAAAAAACAAAAGTAAAACAAAAGCAAATACAACACAGCAAAATCACAAAAAAGTAAAAATAAACACAAAATAAAAACAAAACACAAATCAAAAACACAAACAAAAGCAAAAATAAAAACAAAATCAGAAATATAAAAACAAAAACAAAAGCAAAATTAAAATCATAAAACAAAGGCTAAAACACAAAAGCAAAACAAAAGAATAAAAGGACATAATCAAAAACGTAAAAACACAGAACGCAGAAACAAAACCAAACAGAAAAACCAAAAAAAAAATAAAAGCAAAGACTCAAAGCAAAATCAAAACAAAAATAAAAAGCCAAAACAAAAAACGTGAAAAACAAAGAAAAACGGGAAATACAAATATGAAAAGCTATGCTTAAAAATGGGTTAAAAAAAAAAAACAAAATGTAATTTAAAACGAAATACTAGTTATTCATAAAAATTTCAATATTACTTTCAATGGGTTTGCCAAAATAACAAAACGACTTGAACTTGAATGTATCCAGTTTTTTAGAACATTTTTCTCATGTATGCAGCCAAAAGTTGAATTTTGTCGTACGGTGTAATATATTCTTATTAAATTATAAAAACCCAAATCCAAAATATATAGAAAAACTCGACAATATTTTTATTTATTTAATTCATTTTATAATCTTAAAGCCTACTAAGGCAAAACTGTAGTTTTACTTAATAACAAAAAAACTTTACGCAATATTCAAAAATTGAGTTGATGTCTTGATTAGAATCTTGAAATCCATCGGAATATCATACTAATTTTGCGGATATTTTTTTTGTAGTGTAGTGTTTAGTAGCTACTTGTTCTGACATTATTTTATTTGATTATTATATTGTTTTTTTTAGTGAATTATTTTATATGTACCTACTATTAAAATTATATAAAATAAAAAAATATCAAACATATTTGTTTTATATACTATGTTTTATTAAAGATTCGAAATTTTTACTATATACACTTAAAGTCTTTATGAAGTTTTTACTTCTTATCCCATGCGGAGTGACGGTGTCCGCCAGAGACAACCTTGACAACGCGCACTGGCTCCACATGATGCACAACAGGCTGCACATGATGTACAACAGGCTGCACTTGATGGATGGCAGGCTGAACCTGGTGCACAATGGGTTGAACGTGATGGACAACGGGCTGGACATTGTGGACGATTGGTGCATCATGTACAACTGTGTGGACCTTGGTGTTAGTAGAGTAACCACTACCGTGAGCGCCATGTCCGCCGATTCCGCCCAGACCACCGACTCCACCCAGACCGCCGAGTCCTCCAAGACCTTCATAACCACCGCCGATGACGCCACCATGGATACCGCCCAAGCCTCCGCCGAGGATGCCACTAGCGTTGGCAGCAGCAATGGTGAGTACAAGCAGACAAAAGACCTAGTGTTTTAATAGAAATAATTTTATTAGTTAAACAGTAAGTCCTTGAATATAATTTAATTAGTTTAAATTATTTAAGGTATAATTTATATTTGTGCAAAATATCCTTATTTTAATTATTATGTTTTCCTTACCTTCATGATGTATTTGGTTTGTTTAAGATGTGATAGAACTATAACAACTGATGACTTAACAGTGCAAAAACATTCTTTTTATACTTCAAAATTTGTTTTATAAATTATGAGAAATTCGCAAATATTCTCTGCAAATTAACATTATAATGCATAGTTTAATCATATCACAATTTAGCATATTCCATTAATTCTACCATAAATTTAACTATCGTCAGTCATCGTTAATGCATGCAATTTAACAAACACCAATATACAAACACCTTTATTTACTTGTTTGGTTGATTTGCATTTGATACAGATAACTAAATTCTAGTAAATAGTATTGTTGTCATCTTCACATAAAAACAATGAATGCACTAATAAAAGTTGTGGAAGTAAAACTGAACCACAACATTTCAAAAAGTTGAATAAGTGTTTTGTGGAGAACGTGATATCATGAATATCATTCTACGCACCACTGTATTGCAACATAAAAACGGGTATTTCTTCATTTATAATAATCTACCAAATATACACAAAATGGTAACAAATGTCACTCAAATAACTTTTTTATGAAATTACAGGGGTGGCATAAATAATAAGAACGACCACACAATTCACATTCATAGTTTTCATATACTGTATTATCCAACATAACACTGCACAACACGATTTTTCCTATGGGCCTCCCATACGTCATTTCTATATAAATCGTGGGTGCTGATTTTGACTGAATACTCAGTTTTTTTTATTACGTAAAGTTTTTAAGAAAATTGCAAATATTTATAAACAAAAATATTAAAAAAAAACATCATTGTTCCTATTAAAGGATTTTTCAACAGGGACGCTGCAAAAGTAGAGCGACAGGGACAGCAAACGACGCCTTATTTCTTGCCGCTCGTTAGACATTTCTCTTCAGTAAGATTTGCCATTTCATGATGTAAAGATATACGAATTCGAATTTCGGTAGTAAATTTTAATAATTTCGACTCGTTATTGGCTCGTATATCTTTCCATCATGAAATGGCAAACCTTACTGAAGAGAAATGTCAAAAGAGCGGTAAGATATATGGCGTCGTTTGCTGTGCCTGTCGCTCTACTTTTGTAGCGTCCCTGTTGAAAAACCCTTGAAAAAAACTTTTGTAGCGCTCTTATTGAAAAACCCTTTATTTGTACCACCACTGTATATCATAATTTTTAAAGCTATTCATACTTTTTATACTGCTGAATTCCATATTGAATTCAGTCCTTATAATCAAGTAACAACAATGCAATGCAATATTCATGTCTGATCATTGTATCCTAACATTTTAAAGGAAGGTTTCATATGTATTTTTAGTCAAGGGCTTTGAAGTCTGAAATTTAATCTGAAGAAACGTTATATTTTCTGTTGAGTTGCTTATGCACAGCATGACGAACAAGTCGACGCCTCTTACGAAAACTCACACGTTTCAAATTGCTTACGAAAAAACGGTATATTAAAAAAATGTTTCAATAAAACAATCATAAGTTTATTTTATCCACGAAAAGTAGAATTAAATTATTTTAGTAACGAAGAGAATCTCATTTTCTCCACGAAAGGAGCATAACTTTATCTTTCCCACGAATAGAAGCACATTTATATTTTATCTTCGAACAAAAGCGCATTTTTAACTTCACCACGAATAAAAGCACATATGTATTTTTGAGACAGATATCCCAATATACATTTTTGTGGTTAAGAAATCACAAAATTGTTGATTTTTTATTCACATCCAGATGCGTCATTGCATTTTTTTGATGAAACTGTTCCAAGGGTATACACATCCATGTGTTCAGATCCTACTTGTGTCATCGAACATTTTTTTTTTGGAAAAAAAAAATTTTTTTTGAAGTCGTAGGAACAAGTTTTTTCAAAAAATGTTCAATGACGCAATTGATTTCTGGCATAATCCCAAAAGAACACATTTCTACAAAAAAAATGTCCAATGACGCAAGTGGGTTCTGGGGAAATCCCAATGGCCTATGTTTGCTTTTGTGCACAAACAGTCCTCTAGGATACCTTTCTTGAAGAAATATATATGCTTTATTTCTTGGCTATAATAAAAATGTGATTGTTTTCGTGGGAAAATTGAACTTGTGCTTCTTTTCGTAGTTACGAAAAACGTGCTGTTTTTCGTAAGCAAATTGAAACGTGTGCATTTTCGTAAGAGGCGTCTAATATTCAAAATGTTCTGAAAACTCTTCAATTTCACTACTCATAAAATATGTTTTTATAAAAACTCATGAGGCTAATTTATTTAAATAGATTTTTCTTTAAAAATATATTTTCATTAAAATTTAATTTTAATTTTTTAAAATTATAAAAAATATCCATTCAATCAGCAAAAGCGTCTAGAGACGCTAACCCAACAATTTTTTAATGGGTAAATGTCTGAACGTTGTAACGGTATTCGTTTGCAGACGCGAAAATTATTTGTGATCTTTAGTCCAAATTAAAACATTTTTTTAAAGTACTATCCAGCAATTGAATCGGATTCAAAAATATATAGAGAAATGATTGTAATGTATGTTTTAATAATTTATTATAATTTTTATGTAAGAAATAAAAATTCGTGAAAAATAGAGGATTTAGTGGAGACCTTTTGTGGACGACGTTCTTGCATCTGGCGGCTAAACAAAACTAAAAATCGATAAATGGACTTCGGATTCGTGTTTCTTGTACTCTAGCAAATATAAAAATTAAATATTTTTGTTTATGTTATGTTTTTCCACATAATTAGTACTCAGTGAATTCATTTAGGTATAGTTTTAATATATAATAAAAACTATATAAACTAATTAAAACATCAAACATATATTTTTTATACTATTTTTTTATTAACAATTCGAAATTATAACATTATAAACTAAAAAAGCTTAAAAAGTGTTTACTTCTTATCCCAGGCGGAGTGACGGTGGCCACCAGAGACAACCTTGACAACGCGCACTGGCTCCACATGATGCACAACAGGTTCAACATGATGCACAACAGGCTGCACATGATGAATGGCAGGCTGAACCTGATGAACAATGGGTTGAACGTGATGAACAACGGGCTGGACATTGTGGACAATTGGTGCATCATGCACAACCTTGTGGACCTTGGTGTTGGTTGAGTAACCACTGCCGTATGCGCCAAGACCACTGACTCCGCCCAGACCACCGTAACCTCCGCTCAGACCACCGTAACCTCCGCTCAGACCACCGTAACCTCCGCTAAGACCACCGAGTCCATCATAACCACCGCCCAAGCCTCCACCGAGGATAACACTAGCGTTGGCAGCAGAAATGGTGAGTACAAGCAAACAGCAAATGACCTAAGTAGATTTTTAAAGAGAACATTATATTATTTATCAATTTAAATAGCTAGTCCTTCAATATAATTTTAACTCTTAATAAGTTTAAACTAATTTATTTTATAGTTATATTTAGACTATGCTTTATAGCCTGGTTGCATAAAACTTTTAAGTATGAGTTAAAGTTAATCGATGGAATTCGGTTAGTTAAATGGATATAAAATTTATTTGTCAGACTGTTTTTAACTGTTAATTGAAAGTTTTATCTCTATTTGCACAAAAGATCCTTATTTTTATTTTTATATTTTTCTCACCTTCATGATGTATTTGGTTTGTTTTAGAAGTGATAGAACTATAACAACTGATGTCTTAAGAGTGCAAAATCATTCTTTTTATACATCTAAATTTGTTTCATAAATTATGAAAAATTCGCAACATTTTCGTTCTGCAAATTATCATTTTAAAGTATATAGTTTAATCATTTCACAATTTTGCATATTCTATTGATTCTGCATTAAATTTAACAGTCAATAAATTTAAAGTCAGTCATCATTAAATTAGACAATCTAACAAACACCCAGCTACAAACACCTTTATTTTCTAGTTTAGTAGATTGTTATGGCATACAGATAAAATTATGCTTTAAGTATTATTGTCATCTTTATAGAAAAGCAGTAATACAAGTATTATAGATCGTCGTTGCTGTAGTAAAACTAAACTACATTTAAAAAGCTGTGTGAAATACGTCATATATATTTGAATACATAATAGATCATGACGGATCATTCTACACACCGGTGTTTTGCTTATGATGCAGCACATGAACGGGTATTTTAAATAATTAAGGCACTAAATGATAGGAAATGTTACTCAAAGAATTATTTCATAAAATCATATCAATATTTTGAAAAAAATGATGCCACTCATACTTTTTATACCCTACACCTATGTGGTACAGGGTATATTAACTTTGTGCATATATTGTAACCCCCCTTAGGATGCGTGTCCGGTATGGAAAAGTATATATATTCTTGATCAGCATCACTACCCGAGTCCGTTTAGCCATGTCCGTCTGTCTGTCCGTTTGTCTGTCCGTCTGTCTGTCTTGCTGTCTGACCGGATACAAGATAACTTGAAAAATAATAGTCAGAATGCAATGAAATTTGGTTTCAATACGTTTTAGCAAAAAAATGGTTCGGAGTTTGGATTTGAGCAAAATCGGTCAACGGACACGCCCACCTCCCATACAACTCACTTATATATTACTATTTAGGAACGAATAACTCGTAAAGTATTACATATATATTTATAAAATTTCAAACATATTGTTAGAATTCGCTTAAAAATATATGTTTCAAACATCCGCCCACATTTGAATTTTTTCATTTTTTACTGATTTTTTTGTAGTGGAAATTTTAGTCGTAAATTATTAAAAATTATCCCACCAAATTATAGCACTAATATATTCACCAAGAGTGTAGGGTATTCCATAGTCGGGCCCGACCGACTATAAAAGTCCGCCCCATGTGACCGAACTTACCCATGTGATCTAACTTTCCCAACTCGTTCTAATTAAATCATAAAATTCAGTTCTGATTATGAGGTCTGATCAATGCAATATTGTATACATACCTTAAACTTTTATTTTTATTTGGACATTGCAGGAATTAGTTCCCCTTATTGTTTATTTCATTTATTTGTTCTATATTTAATCGAGCCTATTAGGGCCATATATCTTTAAAAGAAGTATAATTTTGTAAAATAATTTAATATATGTGTAGATAAATATCAAACTTGCCTAAGTCCACTTTTCAACATTTTTGTGGTTTTAGTCAATATGTTATACCTTATTCCATCATACAAGCATATTGTATTAAGTTTAGTGACTTTAACTAGATTTGTTTTGGAGAAAAAATTACTTAAATATTCATGATTTTATCAAAACTGAGTCCATGTATTCATAAAAATCAAATTTGCCTAAGTCCCTCTCAACCAATCACATGGCGATATGGCCCCTGTCATCACTGTAAGTTTTCAAAGAATTTGTACCGTAGGAGAATGTTTTAACGTTTTAAAAAGGTTTAAATGGACAACAATATTGCAATTACCTTCACAATTAATAAAAAAATATTTTTAAAAAATCATAAGGTCATAAACAAATGCGAAAATACAAGAAAACTGCAATTATTTATAAATTGTGTGTATTAGATTCACTTGATGTCTCTGTCTTTTCATACTTTTACACATGGCCGCATTCTATCTTCCCCTGTGGCCCTAATAATTTCAAAAATTGTATACCTCTTTATAACTAAAAATATTGTTAATAACATTTGATGATATGTTTTACTTGTGAAACACTTATCAAAGTGGTGGGACCTACACAGATTAAAGCCGAATCCGACCGGCAGGATGAGATGTAATCTCGTAGGTTTGCCATTGACTGTCGAGAGGTAGCGTGGCATAGAAAATGCTTTCTATGAAAAAGATTTTGACAGTCACAGGGATTGAACCCGGGACCATTCGGCTAGTATTTCAACGCACTAACCAAACGAAACTACATATCGACGCCTCTTACGAAAACCCACACGTTTCAATTTGCTTACGAAAAACAGCACCTTTTTCGAAACTACGAAAAGAAACACAAGTTCAATTTCCCCACGAAAACAACCACATCTCTATTATACCCAAGAAATAAAGCATATATGTTTTATAGCCACGAAATGAAGTATAACTCTATTTTCGCCACGAATAGAAACACTTTTACATTTAGCTACGAAAAAAAAGGTCATCTATCAATTCCCCAAGAATAAAAGCATATATATTTATTCAAGAAAGTTATGCCAGTAGACTGTTTGTGCACAAGAGCAAACTTAATTAGAAAAATGTGTTCCTTTGGGATTTGGCCAGAACCCACTTGCGTCATACGATTTTTTGGAAAAATTTGTTCCTTTGGGATTTGCCCAGAACCTACTTGCGTCATTGGACAATTTTTTGGAAAAATTCTTCCCTTAGGATTTGGCCAGAACCCACTTGCGTCATTGGACATTTTTTTTGGAATAATTTGTTCCTTTGGGATTTGGCCAGAACCCACTTGCATTGGACAATTTTTTGGAAAAATTTGTTCCTTTGAGATTTGAACAGAACCCACTTGCGTCGTTGGAAATTTTTTTAGAAAAATTTGTTCCTTTGGGATTTGGCCAGAACCAACTTGCATCATTGGACATTTTTTTGGAAAATGTCTTCCTTAAGTATTTGGCCAGAACACACTTGCGTCATTGGACTTTTTTTTCGAAAAATGTCCGCCTTTGGGATTTGGCCAAAACCCACTAGCGTCATTCGAGCTTTTTTTAGGAGAAATGTGTTCCTTTGGGATTTGGCCAGAACCCACTTGCGTCATTGGACATTTTTTTGGAAAAAATTTGTTCCTTTAGGATTTAGCCAGAACCCAGAACCTTCTGGCGTCATTGGACATTGGAACAAATTTTTCCAAAAAATTGTCCAATGACGCAAGTGGGTTCTAGCCAAATCCCAAAGGCAGACCTTTTTACAAAAATGTCGAATGACGCAAATGGCATTGGATCTGGCCAAATACGAATAGTACACATTTTTCAAAAAAGTCCAATAAAGAAAATTCATTCATCAATGAAGTCACAAATGATTGTCATACATATATATATATATATATATATATATATATATATATATATATATATATATATATATATATATATATATATATATACATATTTTATTTTTTTTTTTTTTTGTAAAAAAAAAATATAATTTTTTATTATTTTATTTATTTTTCAATTTATATTTTTTAATTTATATATTTTTTTAGTTATCTTTATTATTCTTTTGTTCTCGTTTGGAATGATATCTGTACTTGCTAATGTCAATAACGTACTTTACTAACGGCCATCATCTATCAACATTACTACCGCTTATTCTACCGCTTTTATAAAAATGAGTCCCTCAAATTGTGTCTATGAATAATATTGCAGGGTGACATCGAACACAAAATTTCAGTTTTACGTGTAAATGATGCCCCTAGACGTATGTTGTATGCATTTAACAACGTAAATGCTGCATAGCTTTAGGGGGATGTCACGAAAATGTCAATTTTCATCAATAACGCATTTTCACAATGTCATTGATATATGTTTATATGACATATGGTGTATGACATCTTTAATGCAATGTCCTTCTTGAAATTGATGTAGACATATTCATCAATGACAAATGTCGTCAATTATGCCATTTCCTGCTGGGAGCTAATATCTTTTGATCTAGTTTTGTACAAAAAAATGAAAGTTAATTAAGTTTCCTTCAAGATATTAAAGTTTTAAGCGTACGAATGATCCGTCACCAGGAAATGCCCATATGCAGATAGTTACAAAATGTTTGCCACAATCAACATCATTTTTTTTCTTATATATGTTAACTATCAACTTTTTTTTAATTCGTCCTAAAATAAACTATTAGTGAGCCAAACTAAACAATGTAAACAAAAGAATTTTTATCGTCAATCTACATTTTAAAATTTGCATTACATTTGATTCATTATAGAACTGAGACTTTAGTCGGCGTAAGTTTAGCAATTATATTTGCTAAAACTGTGACGACTAAATAATATGCTGCATTGGCGAACAAATATTCATATTAGCAAACACGATTGCTGATTTAACTACGAATAGCAAATGTTTTCATTAAATTACTGAATTTCATTGCTGTACTGATTAATGCATGCAATAAATATCGGTTGCTATATTTACGTCGATTATTAAAATAAAAATGAAAACATCAAACATATATTTTTTATATACTATTTTTTATTAACGATTCGAAATTATAACATTATAAACTAATAAATTCTTAAAAAGTGTTTACTTCTTATCCCAGACGGAGTGACGGTAACCGCCAGAGACAACCTTGATAACGCGCACTGGCTCCACATGGTGTACAACAGGCTCAACATGATGCACAACAGGCTGCACATGATGGATGGCAGGTTGAACCTGATGAACAATTGGTTGAACGTGGTGGACAACGGGCTGAACATTATGAACGATTGGTGCATCATGCACAACCTTGTGGACATTGGTGTTGGTAGAGTAACCGCTGCCGTAAGAGCTGACACCGTAAGAGCCGACACCACCGTAAGAGCTGACACCACCAAGACCACCACCGATTACGCCACCGCCGATAAAGCCACCATGGATACCGCCCAAACCGCCACCGATGATAACGCTAGCGTTGGCAGCAGCAATGGTGAGTACAAGCAGACAGCAAATGACCTAAGGAGGTATTAAAAAATAAAATTAATTATTTAACAATTAAAACAACTGATATTTTTGTTTTGACACTTAATCAATTTAAATTAATTTAATTTTAAATTTATCTTTAGACAGTCCTTATAATGAGTTTAAATTTTTGATGATTAGTTTGCGTAAAATATCCTTATTTATATTTTTAAGTTTTCCCTACCTTCATGATGTATTTGGTTTGTTTTAGATGTGATAGAACTATAACAACTGATGTCTTAACAGTGCAAAATCATTCTTTTTATAGTTCTAAATTTGTTTCATAAATTATGAAAATTTCGCAAATGTTCGCACAGAAAATTAATTAACATTATAAAGCATAGTTTTATGATATCACATTTTAGCATATTCTATTGATTCTGCCATCGATTTTAGAATCGTCAGGCATCATTAAACAAGACAATTAAAAAAAACACCAAGAAACAAACACCATTATTTACTGGTTTAATAGATTGGCATTAGTTAAAGATAACACAATGATTTTGACTAGTATAGTCAGTCATCTTTATAGAAAAAACAATAAGGAAAGAATATAACGTCGTTGTTAAAATAAAATTACCCACTACATTTGAATAAGGCGTATAAGTGTTTTGTGACAACATCATATATTTGAATACATAATAGATCATGACTATCACTATTCTACGCACCGGTCTTTGGCTTATTATTAAATAATGATAACAAATGTTATTCAAACAACTATTTCATTTCAGTAAATGAAGCCATACATACATACTTCTTATACTGATAAATTATGTATTAAATTCAGTCCTGATAGAAACTTCATTCATGCCTGAGTTCAGTGTGATATTAAGTCTAAATTTTTTTTAATACTAAATTCTTTTTTGTAGCCGCGGTAGCGCAGTGATTAGTGCGTTTGACTGCGAGCCGAAAGGTTCCCGGTTCAAGCCTGGACTGGGGCTAACAACATCTTTTCATAGAAACATTTTTCTATACCGCGCTACCTCTCGGCAGTAAATGACAAACTTACGAGATTTTTGGGAACATTTTTGTGTAAAGTTTAAAGCAAAGTTTCAAAAGTATTTCAAGCATAAATAGCGGCTTTCAAGTCTAAATTCAGATCTGAGTAGACATGATATTTTGTGCTGGGACCGCAGGACAATCAATATAGTTATCATATTCGAACCATTGAATGTTGTTTTAGTAATAGTTGTCTTTATTACATTTCACTTCAGATAATATCACTACCCACTTGCCATGGTCATCCCATACATCAATTCTATATAACTCGCTGGTGCTGAGTTTGAAGGCATACTCAGTTTTTTTCTATTACGTTACGTTTTTGTGTAAATTGCCATAGTATTTTTAAGCCGTTCTCATCAACTACTTAGAATAAAAAAAATATAGTTCTGTGAAAAAATAGTTTAACAAAAAAACTTAAACGCAATTTTTCTTTGAATGGTCCAGACTAATTTTAATATACTAATGAATGCTAATATTCCACTATGTTTTTAAGATAATTGGATCTAAACTCGGAAAATTTTGATTTTTTTTTAGATAATTTTTTTTTACTATTTAGGATTCAATGATAAACAAAAATTTGTTATATGATTATCTACAGGGCCGTGCGCACGGGAGTTGGTGGGGATTTTGGTGGTTCAAACCTCCCCCCCAGGAGCATTAAAATAAATTATTTAATTAAATTAAAGCCTAAAAATGTATATGAATGTAAATTATAATTTTATAATATCACACGCTCAGATCAAAAGTGGTTTAAACAATATGTTAGAATAAAAAAATGATCAAAATGTTTAGAGTAAAAACGAAACAATATTTTCTAAAAGCAAAAAAACAATAAAAGAAGATCAGAGGAAAAAAGTGATAAAGTTAAATCTCATTTGTGAGCTGACTTTATCTTTACTCATTCTTATTCTAAGAAAATTTTATTGATGTTAAAACGTATTGAGGAAATTAAAAAAAATACTATACTCAATAGCTTTAATTTCATATAATTTGCCATAAATAATAAGTGCTTTCTGCAAACATTTCAAATTATTAGTATTTGTAACATATAGTCATTTATTTTTCGTAAACACTTTAATAGTTTTCATTAAACACTTTATAAGTGTTACACTTCATAAGTGTTAATTATTTCTCCTAAACACATTATTTACTTCTGGTAAATACTGCATTAATTTGTCATAAATGACATATTTTAGTAAGCGTTTGGAATAAACACTTGTCAATTGCTTCAAATAATAATTAATTGAAGTACTCATTTAATCATTTAATAAATGTTATTTACGAGCAAATGAAAAATGCATTGGATTAATATTACAAATTGTTTTATTTAATTTGTAATTGATGTACATATATTTCTGGGCAGAACTCACATTCGACTTGGAGAAATTAGGAAATTTTGTATAATACTCATTGGAGATCATGGAGTTTGAAGCTGTTAATTAGAAAATTGGATTTATATTTGTTTTCGATTGCTTAAAGTTTAATAAAATAAATTTCACTCCATGGATTAATGAGTAACAACAAAATATGTTGTCAAAATTTTAAAAATTTTCCTGCTTAAAGTTACAATTGAAATACGTTACGTAATTGGAAAAAAACTGAGAATGCTGTTAAAATCAACATCAGCGATTATAACAGAATTAATTTATGGTATTTCTATGGGATTTTTACCCTGGATCTACGGTAAAAATAGTGTTGGGTAGTATAATTAAATATCAAACATATTTTTTATGTACTATTTTTTTTTATTATTAAAGATTTGAAATTAAAACATTATCAACTAATAAGTCCTTCAAAAGTGATTACTTCTTATCCCAGACGGAGTGACGGTAACCGCCAGAGACAACCTTGACAACGCGCACTGGCTCCACATGGTGTACAACAGGCTCAACATGATGCACAACAGGCTGCACATGATGGATGGCAGGTTGAACCTGATGAACAATTGGTTGCACGTGATGGACAACGGGCTGGACATTGTGGACAATTGGTGCATCATGCACAACCTTGTGGACATTGGTGTTGGTAGAGTAACCGCTGCCGTAAGTCCTGAGACCGTAAGAGCCGATACCGTAAGAGCTGACACCACCAAGACCACCACCGATCACGCTACCATGAATACCACCGCCGATAAGGCCACCATGGATACCGCCCAAACCGCCACCGATGATAATACTAGCGTTGGCAGCAGCAATGGTGAGTACAAGCAGACAGCAAAGGACCTAGAAAAAGAAAATATATTTATTTATCAGTTTAAACAGTAAGTCCTTCCTTCAGTACAGCTGAAGCTCCATTTAGTTTAAAATTTTGTTTAGTTCAAACTCTGATCAGTAGTCTATGCAAAGGACTTTTAGTTGTTCTGTGTTTGTCTTTTGGTTTTCCTTTTCCTTACCTTCATTATGAATTGGTTTTTGGTTTTTTTGATTTGTTTAAGATGTGATAGATGTATAACAACTGATATCTTAACTGAGCAAAATCATTCTTTTTATACGTTAAAATACGATTCACATATTTTACGAAAATCGTTAATGTTCTCTCTGCAAATTAACATTACAAAACACGGCGACATTTATTTTGCATATTATATGGATTCTATCACAAATTTAACAAACGTCAAGCAGCACTAAATCAGTCAATTAATCGAACGCCAAGAAACGAGACACTTCCATTCACTTGATGCGTAGACTAATGTGCTTCCATTAGGGGGAATGACATTGGATACAGATAATAAAATATCATTTAATTGGCTTTGTCACCTTGGAAAGTTTTGCATTAATGAATTTTGTAAAATATATAAAATATTTATGGCATTTGTTCTTTTGTGCCTATATACTACTGAGATAAACTCATCAGTTTTGTGAAGAATACGAAAACTATGTTTTAAAATATACTTTCGTGCGATATTTTTATATGCACTCAGAAAAAACATACCATAAAATTAATAGTTTTTACTATTAAAATTAGTCAATAGGATATTTGTCCGATAAACTATTAACTCAATCGGTGAATCCTATTAAATACTACAAAATACTATAAAATTTATTTGAGTTTGTATGAAAATATTTATTATTTATATACTATTAAATCAATAACTGTCCTATTGACAAATTTTAATGGGATTTTATGACTTTTTTTTGTTCTGAGTATGGAATTGAATTCGTTCCATAGAATTGTATTGGATTAAATTAGATTGAAATACGTTTAATTTTCGTATATTTTTAAAATGTAGTATTTTAATTCTATATTTAAATCTAAACATGGATGATCAAAACTAAAAACCAAAAGAATATTTTTTATTTTACTGAAATAAAATTATTTTTTATACAGCATTTTATTTTTTATAGATTAAATTAAAAAATGTTTTTAAATTTTTATTTTTTATAAAATGCTTTATATTTTCTCATGTAATTAATTTATTTTCGAACTAAATTTTGAATCCCCGTTGAATTCTCATGAAAAAAACTCTACCAATTATTCCTTTCCAAGTCTTCTGTGTGATTTTTAAGTAATATCAATAAAAATATAAATATATTATACCATAGCCCCTTAATTATAAAATATATATAAATGTTATCAATTTATCGTCATTGAAACTGCCAAATAGAGTTCAGAATTATTTGATATATCTCATTATGTCTACTCGTCCTAGGCGACATAAACAGCTTTCATAAACTAAAAATAGTTGATGCAAAACATGTTTGCCACTCTATTGTTTAAAGTGAGGCATTTCCATTTAAATTTTTTTCATATACAGATTATCATAATAGATACATTTATTAATATAAATCGTCTAAAATCTAAAAAAAAAAAATGCCAAAGCAACGTCAAAAAAATACCAGATCAATAATAATATTTGATTGTTTAAAAGATCATAACAATTATTCATTATAGAAACTATGTATTTTATTAATATAATAAAATATGCTGTTTTTAAGACGGCATCTTTTAATAGCTTAATACCACAACGCCCCATTATTGTTATGCATTATGCAAATTATGTTTTTATTTAAAGTTAAAAATATAACATTTGATATATTTGTTTTTGAAATGTTTTTATTTAGAATTGCAGAGTCATATGATTTATGTATGTTTTATTCACTTCCAAAAAAATTTAAATAATTCATACATGCAATGAACTTATTCAAATGGAATCCGGAAAAAAACAATTGTTCCCCGAGACATTTCTAAGCAGACACAATTCCTTAAGGCAATTCATCTTCAAGACAATTTTTCCATAGCAAATTCTTCCAAAATATAAATGATTCGAACAGTTTTTTCCACAGACAATTCATTGCTGAGACAAATCTATTCTTTAGAAATTTACTCCCGAAGACAGTTCTTACTCAGACAATTTTACACCGAGACATTGCTTCCCCCGTATAATACAATTCTTCTCAGAGACAGTTCTTTTTTAACACAAAGGAATCCAAAAAAAGAATCGAGACAATTTTCGCCGAGATATTTCTTCGCAGAGACAATTCCCCGAAGCAATTCAGCTCCGAGATTATTTTTCCCACAGACAATTCTTCCAAAAAATAAAAGATTGCCCGACACAAATCGTCCAACAGTTCTTCCCAGAGACAATTCATCTCTGATACAATTCTGTCCTTTAGAATAGGGTAGAGAATTCTACCCCGAAACATTGCTTTCCCGTGCAATACAATTCTTCCCAGTAATGTTTTGAGACAATCCTTTAGAAATTCTTCAATTAGACAAATCTTGAGGCAATCCTGCGCGGACAGTACTTCCTGAGTATTATTCACCGAGAGAATTCTTCCCAGAGACAGTCTTTCCCTCCCAAAATTCTTCCTCAGACCATTTACCCCGAGACAATTATTTGCAATTTCTCTTGCGATGAACGTGTTCTAAAGGAATCCGGATAAAAAATTGTTTCCCGAGACAATATTTTCCGAGGTATTTCTTCGCAGAGACAATTCCCCGAAGCAATTCAGCTCCGAGATAATTTTACCTAGAGATAATTTTTCCAAAAATTAAATGATTGCCTGACACAAATCATCCAACAGTTCTTCCCAGAGACAATTCATTCCTGATACAAATCTGTCCTTTAGCAATTTTTACCCCACAACAATTTTTACCCAGACAATTCTATCCGGAGACATTGCTTCCCCGTACAATACAATTCTTCCCAGTGATAGTTCTGTTTTGAAGAAATCCATCCTTTAGAAATTCTTTACGGAGAAAATTCTTGCCAGCGGCAATCCTGCGCGGTCAGTTCTTCCTAAGTATTATTCATCGTGAGAATTCTTCACAGAGACAATCTTTCGCACCGATAATTCTTCACAAAGACAATTCTTCCCCGAGATAATTATTTGCAAAATAATGTCTCAAACTTGCGATGCACATATTCTAAAGAAATCCGGACAAAAAATTCTTTATCGAGAGATTTCTTCGCAGAGAAAATTCCCCGAAGCATTTCTTCTCCGAGACAATTTTTTGAAGAGAAAATTCTTCCAAAAAATTAATGATTGCCCGAAACAAATGTTCCAACAGTTTTTCCACAGATAATTCATTCCTAAAACAAGTCTGTTCTTTAGAAACTTCTTCCCCATGATACGCCGAGACACTTCTTTCCCCCTACAATACAATTCTTCCCAGAAACAGTTCTGTTTTGAGACAATCCTTCTTTCAGAAATTCTTCACTGAGACAATACTTGCCAGCGGCAATTCTTCACGGATAGTTCTTACCTAAGAATAATTCACCAAGAGGAATTCTTTCCTGAGACAATCCTTCCCTCCGTAAATTCTTCCCCCTACAATTCTTTCCCGAGTCAATACAATTTCTTCACCGAGACATTTTCTCATAGAGATATTTCTTCGTTGATATAATTCATACCAGAGACAATTCTGTTTTGAGATAACTCTTCCTCCACAATATTTTTCATCGAATCTATTTTTATCAGATTCTTACTGGACCATTTATTACTTAGAAAATTATTAACCCAGACTTTTTCTGGAGACATTTCCTTCTTGAAACAATTCTCTCCTTAGAAAATCCTCCATTCATAAAATGTCCCCCAACCAATTCTTCCTCAGATAATTCTTCTCCAGATAATTCTTTCACAGACAATTCTTCTCCAGACAATTCTTCTCCGAGACAATTCTTCGCCGATAAAATTCTTTGCAGGGACAATTTTTGCTGGAGAATTCTTCAGTAAGATTATTCATCGTTACTTTTATTCCAATAGTATATCTTCCCAAAGACTTTTATTCCCAGAGACATTTCTTACTAGCGACAAATCTTCCTAGGAAATGTTTCCACCAGATTTTTTTCCTCCAATACAATTCTTCCCAATCGTACACAACGTTCCGTTTTAAACATGATTCAAAAATTGTAGTCAGACGATATTCAACCGAATTGTTGTAGCCGATGTCGTAGTCAGGAACAGGGAAATACATGATCTGGGGAATAGCTTAAAAATTGAGAATTAAATCGTTTTCGTTGTACAACAGTTAAAATTAAATTTCTTTCTACCATTTTTGACGGATTTTTAATAATTAAAAAAACAAACAGGAAAAAACTTCAAAGTCGTCTTTGTGTGATATCTAATAAAAGCTTTTCTGGATTTTAGAATTAGTAGTTTCAAAAAGTAGACGCGAAGCGATTCAACATTTTTTTACCCCACATTAAAAATGAAAGGGTATATTCAATATAATCATTCGTTTAACACACAGAAGTAGGCAGAGAAGGTAGGTATAGAAATATGAGTTATAGATCCGCGTCACCTCCTTTTTAAGACCGATTATAACTTTCAAAATTCTCAAAGTTATCATTACACCTACCATCAAAATGTCCCTACTTCAAAATATCCCATGAGATATACTGGTTGTATTTTCAAACAGTCTACTTGATATACAAATATAACACGCACAGCTCAAAATGGTGAGAGAGCTCGGCCTAAGTTCTTATAGGACTGTAGTGCCAAACTATTATATTATTACTACTTGATATAGTTATTTTTATTTGTTTGAATTAAATATTCCATATCTGCACAAATAAAACCTCCATATGTTTGAATAATATTTTTTTTATTTCTAATTAATAATTTAATTAAAATAATGAACAGAATATACTTAAAATGAAGACAACAAAAAAATAATAATAATAATGAGTGACTTTGTGGACACACATAATAATGAGTTTTGACCTAATAATTTAAAAATTTGGATCTAACCTAATAACTACAATCACATGCAATGCAATGGAATGCCTTGGAAGACATTACCAGCCAGAGCTGACTGGTGGTGGATGAGGATGCGAATGCGCTGGTGGTCCATGAGACTGATGTGCATGACCTTGAGCCTGTGCGGCGGCACCACCAGTATTTTGCTCAACACGCATCACGTGCAGGGTGCCCTTCTCGACAACATGTCCACCATGCAGATGACCACTGGGAGCACCTTGGCTTTTGGTGACAACCACTTTACCCTTGTGACCATAGGCATCGATGAGTTGCGCATGCGTATTGGCACCACCAGCACCGCCTGCTGCACCTAAAGAATCCTCCTGCAGAATGAGTTGAAGAATTTGTGGCAAAATAGCGTTCAACTGTGAGGAGACACCGTGGGCACCGTGCGAACGACCGCTGCCATAGGAATAGCCGGATGAGTGTCCTGAGTGAGAGTGCCCAGAAGAGTGTCCCGAAGAGCCATAAGAATGCCCAGAAGCATAAGCATGTCCATGTCCGCTTGCATAGCTATGCGACACTGGCGCTGAGTGGTGAGTTTCTTGTATGACCTTGTAGATCTGTGCTTGTGGTGCTGGTGCATACGATACAGCATGACTGTAACCATGTTCAACACCATGCTCAACAGCTGCACCGCCACTATAACCCTGCTCTTGCTGTAAGATGACCTTTACCACTTGTGGAGCTGACCCATGGCTGCCGCCATGACTATGTCCATGACTAGAGCTGGCACCGTGATTGTATCCGTGTCCACTGGCGTATACTGTTGTGTATTCGACATTGCCATGTCCATGAGCACTGCCGTGTCCAACACTGCCATGTCCACCACTGCCATGTCCACCACTGCTATGACCGGAGTAACCGCCTCCATAACTGGGTTGTGCGATTGCTTTATAAGTCACCGATGGTGATGAGGATGACGAGGAGGTTGAACCACCACCATTGCCTCCCAAGAGGGAGAGGAATCCAGCATTGCAAACTGATATCGCAGCGAATAGGCAGATGAAGATCTGAAATATATAACGTTTGGTGAGTATTAAAATTTATAAATTTCTACACACAGAAAAATCCTCTATATTTGCTGCATGGGGTTGGAAGAACGAAAATGTTAGTTGTAACAACCAACTTAATTCTCGATTTAAATGAATTTTTAACAAATTTGTTGGCGGAACTGCCATATTCGGTTTGCACTTGAAATTTTAGCCAATACTTTTTTAGTACTGAATTATTTTTATAAAACCCAAATTTATTTTCCAAATGTATTTTAGTGCTAAAATATGTTAAGTACTAAAATGTGTTTAGTACTTAAATATGCTTAGTATTTAAATATATTAAGTACCCCAATATTTTTAAGTGCCATAATAATACTACAATATTTTGAAGTACATAAAAATTGTACTAAAAAAAAAAATGTTTGTACTCAAATATATTTTTTAGTACTAAACTATTTTAATTGTATTAAACAAAACGTTTAGTACTAAAGTTTTTGTTATTTCTTTAATACATTAAGAAGTTCATTATTAGTCAAGTAGATTTTTTAGTACAAAAATAGTAATTTTATTATTAAAATATTATTTTAGTACTTAAACTTATTTTGGAACTAAATATTTATTTTAGTACTAAGTATTTATTTTAGTACTAAATATTTATTTTAGTAATAAATATTTATTATAGTACTAAATTTTTTTTCGAGAACTCAATACTTATTTTAGTACTAAATATTTATTTTAGTACTATCATTTATTTTAGTACTCAATATTTATTTTAGTACTAAATATTTATTTTAGTACTAAATTATTATTTTAGTACTAAATTATTATTTTAGTACTAAATTATTATTTTAGTACTAAATATTTATTATAGTACTAAATATTTATTTTGGTACTAAATATTTATTTTAGTACTACATATTTATTTTAGTACTAAAATTTTTTTTGAGAACTAAATATTTATTTTAGTACTAAATATTTATTTTAGTACTATCATTGTATTTTAGTACTAAATATTTATTTTAGTACTAAATATTTATTTTAGTACTGAATTATTATTTTAGTACTAAATATTTATTATAGTAATAAATATTTATTTTAGTACTAAATATTTATTTTAGTACTACATATTTATTTTAGTATTGTCATTGAATTTTAGTACTAAATGTGTTATTAGTACTTTATTTTAATTTTGAGAACATTGGTTTTTTTATGATTTTTAGTACAAGAATATTTTTTATAGTACTCAACGTTTTAAAAGTACTTTAATTTAATTTTGAGTACTTTGATTTTTTATGATTTTTTTTTAGTACAACAATTTTATTTTTTAAGTACTAAAATATTTTAAGACACAATTTGTTCACATTATCACACAATTTTACTTACTTTCATTTTGTCGAGTCCTTTGCTTATTTTTTTCTGACTGACTACTGGACTTGTTTGACCAAACTGTTACTCTCAAATGATACTAATTTCTACGCTGCTTTTTTCTTTTATACCTCCCAGCACCAAAAAAATGATAAAGCCCTTAATCTACGTGTCTTCATTTCTTTTGCAAATCGTTTTTTTTCGGTCTTTCTTCATTTCCACATGGTGACCTGATCATAAGCCAGTGTTTGTGATTCGGCACGATCGTTAGTTTCTTGGTTCACATGCTGCATTTGTTGCGATTGTTCGTATTACCAAATATTTTTCGGTTTCTTTATTTCATCTTCTGTTGAACACACGCATCATAGCTATCATAATCATCAATGAGGAATTTAGGATTTTTGCATATTATTATTTATTTGAATATTTTTTTTTTATTTAATAGAAATAGTTGTGCATTTCATTATTGAACCGAAGCAGAATAATTTACACTTTACAAGCATTTCTCACACATGTCGCATTCGTCTGTATTACGGTTGCAGGTTTTACAAACGAAACCATTTAACTGTCTGTCGCTCTCGCGATACGATACAAGTTTTATTATGGGTCATCATAATTATTAGCGATTCATCTTCTGATCACCTATTCATTAGGTTATGACATTTGAAAATGGTGCGGCACAGTGGAAACAAAATGCATTTTTCTTTTTAAAATTTGAAAATTTAATTAAAAAAAGTTTAAAATTTAAAATTCACTAAAAATTCTAAATTTCACTAAAAAAAAAAAAATCAAATGTTCACTATAAATTCAAATTTTCAAAAAAAACACAATTTTTAGCTAAAAATTAAATTTTTCACTCAAAATTTAATTTTTCACTACAAATTCAATGTTCACTAAAAATTCAATTTTTCACTAAAAATTCAATTTTTCATTAAAAATTCAATTTTTCACTTCAAATTAAATTTTTCACTTAAAATTCAATTTTTCACTAAAAATTCAATTTTTAACTAAAAATTCAATTTTTAACTAAAACTTCAATTTTTCACTAAAAATTCAATTTTTAACTAAAAATTCAATTTTTACTAATATTTTAATTTTTCACTTAAAATTCAAGTTTAACTAAAAATTAAATTTTTCACTAAAAATTCAAATTTTCACTAAAAATTCAAATTTTCACTAAAAATTCAAATTTTCACTAAAAATTCAAATTTTCACTAAAATTTCAATTTTTAACTAAAATTTCAATTTTTCACTAAAAATTCAATTTTTCAATAAATTCACTAAAAATTCATTTTTTCGCTAAAAATTCAAATTTACACTAAGAATTAAATTTTTCATTAATAATTCATATTTTCACTTAAAATTCATATTTCACTTAAAATTCAATTTTTCACTAAGTATTTAAATTTTCACTAGAAATTAAAAAATCAAAATTTAACTAAAAATTTATGTTTCACTAAAAATTCAGTTTTTCACCAAAAAATCAATTCTTCATTAAAACTGTAATTTTACTTATGTAATTTGCTCCACCGTGCACATCAAATCATGCAGATAATAGGCAAAATACGTCTCAAGTTGCTGCCTGCCTGCCATGCCATGTTACAAACAAAACTGTTATGTCATATTTAAACTTGAAAATTTCAACAAAGTTCATTCACGATTGTTTATTGTGTAAACATGAATATGAAAGAAAAATGCAAATTTAAATTCTTCTTGCATGTGTTACAAATTATATTGTATTTTTTTTACTAATACTAACGGCCGACAAGATTGCAGAAGCTCGATCTACTGGATGCTGGAAGATATCTTGACCAACATCAACAAACCAGTTGTTAATTAATTGAAACATAACGAGAAGAAACACCATATATTTCGTAAAAGTGATTTTTATGAATAACAGAAGGTGTGTCAATCAAATTAAAACGAATACAAATAATTTTTATTAAAGTTACAACATAAACTCTTAAGTTGTTCGTTAGATAATTATTTGGTATAAAATAAATGCTGCATTCAGATACGATGCTCAGTTGTGTTGGAGAATGCGGACAAGGCGGTTGATATTATATATTATTGATATTATATTATATAGTGAAAAAATACAAAAAACACCTCTTGAATATGTTAGTTCCTTTAATCTATATCACAACTAGTTTTTTTTTTTTAATTTTTAGCCTCAAAATCCAACCAAATGCCGCCCTGTAGACGTGCCAGAAAATAGACCGGATCAAATGTATTGTCCGAGCGCGTCTTTGGATTAACGCGTATATTGAAATTATGCACCAACTCCACAATGACCGCTTTTGCTTGTGTCAGTGCAAAACGCATGCCTATAATAAAAAAAATATATATAGTTCAAAATAGCTAAAAATTCTTTTTGTAAAACATACCGAAACAAATACGTGGTCCATCGCCGAAACCATAGTATAAGCCTCTTTCGCGATACTCCTTATGTCCATCCGCTGATTCTAGAAAACGTTCCGGTTTGAATTGCTGCGGTTCGGCATAATATTGCTCATCAAACATGAAGGATGCCATAGGCACTACCACGGTCATGCCGTGCTCTATTTTTAGGGTACGACCATTTTTGTTTGTATACTCTATGGGTTCGGTACAGAGTTTATTTGTGAATAGACCGGGTGGAAATATGCGAATGCTTTCTGCGAACAGAAAACAATAATAATCACTGAAATAAAACAAAAATGTGTGTTGAACACACCATGTATACAGGCATCCAAATAGGGTAGTTCATTTAGAGTATCGTAGTCTATAACGCCCTCTGCGTTCATGTGCTTGGTAATTTCTTGCTGGAGTCGCTGCATTTTGTCATCGTGACGTGCGAGCTTAAAGAATTTAGAATATTTTTAATACATTTTTTCTATCGAAAATAAATTCAAATTTGTTTTTGCGTTAATAGAATTCGATTTTTCAGAATCTCAAAATATTAACTTGGGGGCGAATGTGTGACATTTGCGTTTTTTACATTTTTGAATGTAGTTTTCCCTCAAGTATACTGTGCTAAAATCGTGTGTGGTTTTGTTGGATATTTCTAGCCACAAAAGACAAAACCAAAAGGGCGAATTTGAAAAATTGAAAATCTTGTCATGCCAAAAGGGCGAATCTTTTCGTTTTTTTTGCCATAACTTTTAATTTGTATAAGATAAAATAGTAGTGTAGAGGCATTAATTGTTTGTTTTTAAAGCACCTATCGATCATTATTAAAAATAGTTTGCCAATAATTTTTCCTGCAAATAACAAATGGCAAATTAATGTTTGGCAAAATATTTTTAAATAATGATGCCAATAGATAGGTGCTTTAATATCAAATGCCTTTACATCACTATTTTATCCTGCACCAATAAAGAGTTATAGCAAAAAAACGAAAAGATTCGCCCTTTTGGCATGACAAGATTTAAAATTTTTCAAATTTCTTCGTTTTTTTGCTATAACTTTTTAGTGGTGCAAGATAAAATAGATAAAAGATATTTTATATACGTTATAATAATTGATGAATAAACCAAAATAGCAAAAAAAAAATGAAATTATTTTTTTAATAATTTTTAAAGCACTTCAAACTTTATAATTTGATTTCCCAACATTTTTAAAATTGAACGATATTTATATTTAAACCCACCTGCAACAAACAATGCGCTATAACCGAAGCCGTCGTCTCGAAACCATCCAGCAGAAAAGTCATCGTGTGTGAGGTCACCTCCCAGGTGGCCAACTGTTTCTTTTGTTGTTGTTGCAACATATAATTGAGAAAATCGTTACGTTCACGTAACGACTGATCACCGGCACAACGTAAATCTATAGCCTTCTGTACGAGTTCCTCGAAAAACTGCTCAATAGCATCGGGAATAAATTTTATTTTTAATAAATGACGTATCCAAGGTACAAAACCAAGTAGTATCTGATAGAAAATCACAATGTACGAATGATCGAATATCTTCTTGATCATGCACATAATGGGTGCAGGTTCCGAGGAAAAACAATCGGCTTCTATGCCCAAAACACAGTCGCTAACTATTTCGGCGGTAAATCGCAGACAAGCCTTAAGGAAATGGAGAATTTTAGTAATATATTCTATAGATTTTTATTTAGTAGACCTACATCTTTGGTATCAATACCATCTTTGGAAGGTGTTCGTATTTGTTCACGTAAATAATTCGATAACCTTTTGCAGACCTTCGTTGAAACTGGATAAACAGATTTTATCTAAAAGAAAGGAAAGAAATACTAACAGTTATAAATAAACCCAAAAGTAAATATACTACTGACCCTATTATTCGATAGTCCAGGTGTGATCTCAGCACGTTTTTCCTTCCATTCATTGCCGGTCAAGGCAAAGGGATTGTTATGGAGGAGTTTGTCGGTATTCTTATTAACCTATGTGTGAAAAATTCGAAAATTATGCAGGATTCTATAATTTAAATACCAGACGGCGATGTTCTTGTTCTTATTATTTTCTAGTATTCTTTTATTTACGGAAGTAAGATATTTGCCTCCGATTTTCGGACAATTCTTCCTCTGCTAATTTTTCAACAATTGTATAATTATCGCAACGAAGAATTGTCCCGGCAGGAGTTGTCCGACAAAGAATTGGATCGATGAAGAATTGTCTCGGAAAGGTCTCTGTACATAAATGTCAGGAATTTAATTGAAACAGGACAGAATTGTCGGAGAAGAAACATACACAGAAAAAAATAATCAACTTAAATATAGCAACCGACATTTATTGAATTTGAATTTCAATCGAGTTTCATTAATTAATTTGCTGCATTGATGTACAAATATTCATATTAGCCAACGGAATTGCTGAATAAACGAAGAATAGCAAATGTTTTCAATTAATTAGCGAATATCATTGCTGGATTGATTAATGAATGCAATTAATGTCGGTTGCTATATGTACATCGATTATTTTTCTCTGACTACGGAGAAGTAATGTCCGAAAAAGAATTCTCTCGAATAAGAACTGTCTCCAGAATGAATTGTCGAGAAAGACTTGTCCGTAATTCATATATTCTTTTCCATATTAATTCACTCACCATTCTTGAAGCTTCATTATCGTGAAAATGTTTAAAATCTGTGACCAGCACTCTATGCGCTAATTCCGGACTTGTAATAAGTAACTGCGGGGTACGACTACCAAACATGCCAACAAAATGTTCATCCTTTTTGTATTTACTAAAGAAAAATACAATATATGATAAAATATATCGTCGTTGTAGAACGAAAAGTCACCAAATACATTTTCAAAATGCCAAATATTCGTTTATAAAAATCTTTATATGTCTGTCAATTTTTAATCGATGATCTCAATTTTTTTACCACATGATAAGAAAATGTAAATCTATCAATTGATACTTCAACTTTCAAAATGCACCAATTACTTTTTATAATATTAATCAACAAACTTGAAATTTAAGTTTTTCATAAAAATGTATTTGGTGACTTTTCGTTCTCCAACGACAATATTGAGAAATATTTATATAAATTTAAAACTAACCGATATATATCATCAATATCGAAGAACATGTGACGTTTTTGCGTAAAAGCACTAGGATAAGAGGCAACAATAGCCGACACTTTGGGCTCTTGGACACCACGCTTCCGCCAGTAGCCGAAATTCCATATTAGATACAGATAAATGAGACCAACGGTTAAAAGCACCAGTGCGATGGTTAACAAAATCATTTTGAAATTTATTATAAATATATTTTTTTTATCTACTAATTCCGAACACTAACATAACATCGTATGTTACACCCTTGAAAGCTCTAAAGATACTAACCTCAGAACTGGGTAGTGAAATTGAAATTCTGGCGAGAAAATTTTAAATTATATGGAGAGCAGCAATCAATAATATGAGATGTAGTATATAGTTATCAAGTCACGAATACCCAGCAGCGAAAGCATGACGTATAGCTGCCTTCCGACGGTCAATGGACAGATTAGAATAATTGTGAGCTGCCCGCCCTTACACTGTGAAGCTGATTATTATGTTAGTCTTCTACAATATGTATTTGAAAATGTAGAAATTCAAAGTTTTTGCTTTGAATTTAAAGTGATATTTTTAATTCAATTGAGTCACTTTAAATTTTTAAGTATGAATTATAGTTTTAAACAAAAATTTTCAAATGTGTTGGATGTTATTCTTAATACTTTCAATATCACTTATATGCAAGCCACTAAGCAAATTTGTCGCTATGAACTATATGTTCGTGCTCCAATTTAAATGTTAAAATTTTACAGAAAATCTTTTGAGTTAAAAATGAACTTGTAATATGAATTTCCCGTAATTGCTAACTAAAAGTATGAGGTTTAAATATAAATTACACTTTTTTCTCTGTATATAATTTTTTTCAATTAGTATCAATCGACTGGTTTTGGTTTCTGACGGGTCATGTGACAAGGTTACAATGTTAAATAAGCAACGTTATGTGTGTGCTCCAGCAATTAAGCTTTGTTAAACCAACAATACATTGAGCATAAAATATATTTAAGATTTAGATAAAAGTCTCATAAAAATAAAATATTTTGGACTATAATGCGGAATGCTGCGAAACTAAAATTTAAATTTTTTATTAAACTTTATTTTGTGCTGTTGTTTTCAGTGTACGCGTGAGGAAACTAAACGTTTGTGGGGGGTGTTTTCAATTTAGATGAATTTAAGCTATATGTTTACTATGCTATAAATAGACATTTCCAACTCAATATAAATAATCGGTACATGTGTGACAAACTTAGATTAAAATGAGAATTGAAACTAGTGTCAAGTTGGAAACATAATCTAGATCCGGTTGTTTGACGATTCTAGATAAGGTAGCCAAAATATAGCATGATTTGTTTTAATGAATTATTTTTTTTACGGATTTGTTTATTAAAACATGTGATTTTGATAAGCAATAGTAGAATTATAGTAAATTAATGACCTATATACAAGCTACTGGTATAATTATCTGTTTTTTATATTTGGCATATTTGCCATATTTTTTGGTTTCTAAGAAACAACTTGTTGAACATTTTATATTCGCTAAAAATGTATAAAAGACAACATTATTTGGATAATATTTAAGTAGTTAATCTTCGTGTTGTTAAAAATTCCTAAACTTTCTACAAAACGCTGAAATGAAGCACGAAGAATAAGAAGGAAATTTTTGTTTTGTCACACACTATAGTGTGACTCATAATCAGTGTTACCAGATGGGCAGATAAACCATTTTTTGCCAGTTTTTTGAAAAGGTAGAAAGGTTTCAAGTTTTCCCTAAAAAAAAAATCAAGTTTTTTAATATTTCCAGTTTTTTCAGTTTTTATTTAACATTTCTAACTAGTTCAATGAATAAAATACACAAAACAATGATTTTCTTCGAGTTTTTCCATTACTAAAATAATATTGTTTGATCTTTTGTCGATTCCTGTAGCAAGAGCAAATTAAAAAGTATTTTTCTCAAATCAATATTAAAAAAAAAAAAACGAAATTGTAAACAAATTTGAAATTCCCACCTGAAGTGGGATTTTTCATCCGACGGATGCTTAAAGAAAACATGGTCGGAACCTTACAAATTTTGTTCAGTCTTTAAAAAATTTGACATGCATATTATATAAATTGTTATAATTTGAAAAATTATTGAATTGTTTTTATTATTAATTGATATGTTTTCATTATTAATAAGTTCATTTTTGTTTAATTACACTAATCAAGACGAAACACCCATTTACAGCAGTTTTATATAATTCGCTGGTGCTGATTTAGACTGGATACTCAGTTTATCTATTACCCTGAAAATCAAAAAAAACATATTTTTAATTTTTGTAAATTTTTTAGTTAAAGTCGAGATTTGGTTTCTAAAATAAAGAATATTTATTAATTTTTGTGGAATTCAAATATTTTTTTATTCATATTGATGAAAGTTTTCTAAAACCTAATTTTAGAATTTGTTTATATAAGCTTTTTTTAATATTTCATTTTGACCAAAATTACATATTGTTGGAAAACCCATTTGGGTAATGCCTCAATTCCAGTCATAACCCCAAATTTTAAAAAATACCATATGGGACTTAAATAAAAGCAATTTAAACATTTATAACTTTAAACGAATACTGTGTACCTATATTTTAAAAATTAGAATGGTGTAAACAATTTTAGTAATTCTGAGTCTTTTTATTGTTCAAGTTTTTTCTCACAAAAAAAAGTTTTTTTATTCCGAAAATAAAAGGTTTTTCAAAAAAATATCTGGCAACACTGCTCATAATAACTATCAGTAATTTTGTCTTTGATCATAATAAGCGAAATATCCATTTACAAAATTTTTGAGTATGCAATTTTTTTCAACATTAAATGCGAAAATTGGATATAACATTGGGCAAGACGTTTTTAAGAGAAATTTTGCCATTGCGACGGTCAGAAGGGAACTGATTTTTAATTTGTATTTAAAAGAAATAAAAACTTCCGATATACATAAGAATGTTAAATCCGCAAGAAATCTAAGAGATTTGTATGCTGGACAGTAAAACGCATTAACGCAACGATGACCTGCAAATATTCAAAGGAAATTTGGAGTGTACTCACGAATCGAACCGTGATATACACAGAAAAAAAATGTACATCAGCGAATGGCGGGAGCTTTTTTTATGACAGTTTTTATGAGTCACTATGTATATATAAAAAACTAAGTTTAAACGGAACTCGTATTTTAGAAACTTTGTTACATATATCGTACCTCTCTACGACGCTCCGTTTAGATTCTATAGCCATTTGAAGTTAATGATGTAATTTATCACCTCCTACTAAGTCGATCTCTATGATTTTTATATCAAAGAATGTCTAAGTTTATATATGATTAGAGATCTATTATCTATTTTTTTCTTATATTAGGTATTTAATATTCTGTATGTAAAGAAACTGTTTGCAAGTTCAAAAACTTGCAGTTACCGATAATAATTATGTATGATAGGTTGTAATTTTAGTCACGATTTAGTTAAGCAGCGATGAATTTACAACTTTACGATTCAAACACATGTTATAAAATGCTGTTGTGCGTAAAATGCTATGATTATTGATAAACATGCGAACAGGGCTTGCAAAAATCAACGAACAATTCCTTAACTGTAAATTTTTCCCCAACTATTTTGGAAAGGATTATTTAAAGAAGAATTGTCTCGGGAATGACTGAATGACTCTGAGTTAGAATTGTTCAGGAATTAATTTTTTGTCGAGACAGAATTGTTTGGCTACTCTTAATGTTTATAGCCTCACAAAATCTATATTTAAAACTTAAAAATTTTAGAACAGCACCATAAAAATAGCTCGCAATCTTCAATGGATGCAAATAAACTTTGAGAAGATTTATTTAAGAAGAATTCTTTCGGGCTCGTCCCATTAAGAATTGTCCGGGAATTTAATAATTTGTTGACGCAGAATAGTCTGGGGGTCCTCTCAATTTTAATACTCTCACAATATCCTTATTAAAAACTTACAAATTTTAGTTCTGCACACCAAATGAATCTTCAACAAATGCAAATAATGTTTTTTTCTACATTTTTTTTAATTTAATGCTTCATATTCTAGCCAAATACCGCCTTTAAGTGAACTCAAAAACATTTTCTCATCCATCATATTATCCAGACGTGTTTTCGAATGCATTTTCACGTTGAAATTTCGCACAATCTCCACAATGGCAGCCTTGGATTGGGCCAATGCAAAACGCATACCTATTACAGAATGTGAAAAATCATTAGATGATATTTTAAAGTACTATTTAAAACTTACCTAAGCAAATGCGTGGACCATCGCCGAATGCCAAATAAACACCCTGATCACGATATTTCCTAACGCCTCCATTTTCGGGCAAGAAACGTTCTGGTTGAAATTCCTCTGGCGCAGGGTAAAACTGCTCATCGTGATGAAGTGAATAGGAAGGTATTACGACCAAATCGTCGACATTCACTTTCAATTTTACGCCATCCTTATTGGTGAACTCGTAGGGTATAGTACAGATTTTACCGTTGAATTGCATTGGGGAGAAAAGTCGCAAAGATTCTGGAATTATAAAATAAATCTTAGCAATAAATCTGATTTATGGTATCGTATAAAATTTGATTGTTGTGTTTTTCAAATGTTTAATATCTAGGATATACTATAATAATGCAGTTCTGACAAATCTAAATATTTTTTATAAAATCGGACAATATTTCGATTGCGGAAATTTATCTAGTTGATATTTTTAAAAGTGCCAAATAGAGGTATGGGTACAATATCTTCTCTGAAAAATAATGAATTTGCAGGAATCGATGATGTTGCCCCAGAAATGCTCAGCGCAAATCCAGTCATAAGCGCTACACTCCTCCTGCCCATCATCGAGAATTTCTGGAATATAGGCGAACTACCTTCTGATCTTAAAAAATGATAAATAATCAATGAGTCTAAAATGGGCAACTTTTCTGATTGCTACAACTACAGGGTTATAACCCTACTGAGCATGGTCAATAAGGTCATAGCACATATATTGAATAATAGGATTTGAATTGCGCTCTCACGCGAACACAGAAAAGAGCAAGCTGGCTTCAGACCGAATCACTCATGTGTGGACCATATCAACACCCTCAGGATCATTAATAAGCAATCAATAGAGATAATAACTCCTTTGTATCTCACATTTATTGACTTTCAAAGGACCTTCGACACTCTATCTCACAACGCAATATGGACATCACTGCAATGTAAAGGTGTGCCTACAAAAATAATGAATATTATAAAAACCACGTACGACGATTCTTACTGTCGCATCTTACACGATGGTCTGACGAGCCAGAAAATTAAAATTCATACGGGGGTAAAACAGGGATCTTTTCAGTATTGTGTTGGACACAATTATGATAGCTGCTACTCGGGAACCTAACGGTATTACGTGGGGCTTCAATAGCCGGTTGCTGATCTTGACTACGCTGATGACATATGTCTTTTAACCCACAAGCAGTCCACCATGCAGCACAAATTACACCAAGTCCAGGAGTACGCGAAAAGAGCTGGATTTGCAGTCAATAACCTGAAAACCAAACCCATGCGCATAAACGCCGGTAATACAATTAAACTATCTCGGTAGTATATTAACAGCAACCGGGGGCTCTGAAATAGATATCAATAACCGAATGAAGAAAGCAAGACAAGCTTTTGGAGCCCTGAAGAACGTCTGGAAATCATCACAGATTAAACGTAGCACCAAAATACGTATATTCAATTCCAATGTAAAATCTGTATTGCTCTATGGGTGCGCAACATGGAATACATTTGCAAGTGCCATTGGTAGAATCCAGGCATTCGTAAACAGATGTCTCAGGAGAATATTGCGAATCCATTGACCAAACATAATCTTAAACCAACATCGATACGAAAGGTACAATCAAAAGCCAATGGATAATGAAATAAAAAGCAGGAAGTGGCAATGGATAGGTCATACATCATAGGAACTATGACGACAAGTTCAAGATGAACTAAAGAAGGCGCATATAACGTGGATTGAAATAAAATTTTTAGCATTAAGAAGAAGTGATTGGAAAATTTTTGTTGTGGCTCTATGTTCCACCTAGGAACTTGGATAATAATAAATTTAAACCATATGTTTGGTTCGATCAGAAAGTAAATTTACAGGAGAGTTAATAATTTCGTGATTGAGAAAATAGAAGAGCTGTATCAAATCCTTTACTTTTAGTCAGTTCCGATATGTTAACGGTAACAGTATGACATCGTTTTCCGGACGATATCGATTTCTATAGAATAATGTTAAAATATTATGCTCGAGTGCTTCCAAATGGTACCCATTCAATTTGTGTAGTTTTTTGAGAAGGGATTACAAAAAATACAAAAGGAGATGTAGTTTATATTGAACATGATCATGTTATCTACCAGTTCATGTATTTTAAGAACTACCATTACTTACCATGTATGCACGCATCCAAATATGGCAACTCCAACAGTTTCTCAAAACTCAAAACACCATTTTCATCCAAATTTTCCGTGATTTCCTTGCGTAACTTATCTTGTGTTGCCGGATTCCTTGCCAGCTAACATTGAATTCATTGAAATCATAGCATCAGTTGTAAAAATATTCACTACAAAATGCGCCTACTTACCAACAACAAGGTATGCGCCAAACCACCAGATGTCGTTATAAAGCCATCAATTAGGAATGTCATCGCGCGCGAAGTTACCTGGGGCATGGACAATTTTTTCTTATCCTGCAATTCCATCAAGTGATGCAGTATATCGACACGATCAATGTTCTGCGTACGTCTAAGCTCAATGGACTGTCTCATTATATTTGAAAAGTATTCCGTAATATCTTTAGGAAAGAAACGCATTTTATAGAATTTCTTAATGCCCGGAAAGATACCCAACAACAAGCTGTACAGAATGAACATGAGGTCATTCTGGAAGATTTTTTGCGTCATGGTTAGTATGTGCGAAGGCTTGTCGGACATGCAGCCGGCATCGATGCCTAGCACACAATCGGAGACCAGATCACACGTGAACAGTAGACTAAGCTGTAATAGAATGGTTAAAAAAAGATTGGTATACACAACATTTTCAACATACATCATTCGTTTGAATGCCATTGCCTGCGGTCTTTTTCATTTGTGCCCTAATATAGTTATTGAGCCTTTGGCAGACTGCTTCTGTTGCTGGATAGGTATTTTTGATCTAAGTTTAAAGAGTTAATAGTTTTTTTTTAAATATCTTTATTTTTTACATACCCGATTCATAGTCAAACCGCCAACAACTTCCTTTCTGTTCTCCTTCCACTTTTCACCAGTCGAGGTAAATGGATTGTTCGACATAATAACATCCGATTTATCGTCCACAATGGCGGAAAACTCATTATCGTGAAAATGTTTGAAATCGTTGACATATATGCGATGTACATACTCCGGATCGAGCACCAACAGCTGTGGATTACGACTGGAAAATACGCCTACAAAATTCTCAGTGTTTTTGTATTTTCTAATATTACAAAAGCAACAAAATAATTAATATTCTTAGTTTAGTTATTCGGTAAGTGCGCTTATTTACCTATAAACCTCATCAATATCATATGACATATGTTGTTTTTGCGTAAAAGCACTCGGAAATGTGCCCAATAATGGATATGATTTTGCCTCACGTATGCCGCGTTTCCGCCAATAACCAATATTCCAGATGAGAAATAGATAGACCAGCCCACAGGCGGTCACTAGTAGCGCCAAGGTCACAGACCATACAAACTCCACCATGTTGAATTCTAGCACCAGTACCAAGCAGCTTTACGCAAATACTGAATTTGGAAACGAAATGGAATGGAATTTAAATGCTTAAAGCAGCAGTCACATTATTTGATAACGAGCGCACAATTAAAATGAGTAACATTAACTAATCGAAAAATTATATACGTTCTTCTCGGGTTACTATATCGGGTTACTATAGAGCGGTAATAGCAAAGTCATCCTAGTAAATGTTTATCGTATCGATTGCGTATATCTATGCTAATGTAAATTGCCATTGTACTATTAATGCAAAATATTGCAATTAATAAAAACATTTATTTTCTCTAGTCTGCGAACTACTTCATATGCGGTATTCATATAAAGTAGTCACACTATAGTAATTTGATAAGAACGTTTTAGTGATAACCATAACGAGATGTTTTATTAATCAACCCATATGAAACAAACATGCGAATCTTATCATTTGTTAATAAATTGGGTAATAAAACAACCAATAACAGAATAATAACGCAATAATTGTTAGGTTGTTATGGTCAGCAAATGATGTGCTTAGTCACATTTTTCTGGTTTATAAATAGAATTCATGTGGGTGTGTTTTTTGACGTTCTCTGAACTTTTTTTTAGAAGTGGTGAGCATGATTCTTGAAAATTGGTATCTGAAATTCACACAGGTTAAAAAAAAATCTGCATGCAGGCAACATATTAATGTTTGCAAAAATTGTTTGACTTTGACTGTTACTACCCACAATTTATTCAATAGAATAAATTAATTGTATTTATATAATGCAAACAGTTTGGACATGAACAACCCTACGCAGAAATAAAAACTGTGTACATATAACAAAAAAGTTAATCAATGCAATTCATTTTTAATTGAAACTCAGCCGATGTAACTTTTAGTTGTATTGAATTCAATTCAATATACGTAATAATGAGAAATCGTTAATTGATGAAAATTTAGTAACTTTTATTGTTATATTGCAATTAAAGTTGTTATATATATTAAATGATTTATTGAGAATTAATTTATCATTAATTAATTAATTAGTTAAACCAATTAAAAATGGTTTCACATTGGACTCATTTTTAATTGGATTCAATATATTCAGACCATTTTTATATTCATGCTATATTTATATTAAGGACATTTCCCAAGCAACCACGGCTCGACAATTGCCACAAATTATTGTTGCATATGTGTACCTTTTAAGTTACCTCTGGCACCAGTGTTGCAAACTAATAATATGTAGTCTTAAAGAGGTGACTAATAACATGTATGGAACATACGCAATAATATGTCGCAATGCTGTGATATATAAGTTATTCATTCTGATAATGGAACATATACAATAAAGGGCGGAGTTAACTTTGCTGCTATTAGGTGGCAAAAAGTGGCAAATTATTGAATTTATTATGTTCCATATATGTGGCAAGTAAAGATTGAAGAACCTAATAGGAACATGTTTATGTATAATGTAGCTAATTAACTTTAAAATTTAATAAATGTACACGCATAGAAAAAAAACGTTCCTCACAAACAAAAATTAGACAAAAGAACTTCGTTTGTGGAGTTCTTTTGACCAAACCGGTTTTTCGTTTGGACCAAACCGTTTTTTTTTCGTTTGGACCAAACGAGTTTTTCGTGTGCTTTTTTAAGTTAAAAAATTAAAAAATAGGGATTTTTAATTTTATTTTAATCATTATTATTTTTTTTCCTTAATTTTTTTTTACTAAATTTTTAATAATTTTTTTATAGTTTATTTATTTTTATTTTATATATATATATATATATATATATATATATATATATATATATATATATATATATATATATATATATATATATATATATATTTATTTGAAAATTATTTAAAAAAACATTATTTTTACTTTGTCCGGGCGGTGACTTGAACTCTCTTCCTTCAGATTGCAAAGCCAGTAGACTTCCATTCGACCACTGTCCATTAACAGTGTGCAATTCATTTTGATGTACAATAATCCAACGTATGTTATTGGTGAATGAATTATTAAGTTGCAACATACATATTATAATGTTTAAATATCATATTGATGAATTATATGATAATAATATATATTATTAATAATAATAAATATTAAAAAAAAAACAAAATAAATAAATAAATAAGTATTGCACCAGGCAGGATTCGAACCCGCGTCCTCGTGCATAGAAAGCAAGCATGCTAAGCAAATGAACGAAAGGAAATAATAATTTGAGTTCTTATAAAAATTTTTCGATTCTTGCAAATACATTTCAATGTTCATATATTCGTTCTTTACATTTGTCGCAAAAGTATTCTGAGCAATTTTGTGTTAAACGAAAAGTCCTTTCAGAATAATAAAGACAACATTTACCATAAACTCTTTTTTTTTTGCAACAAACATGTCAACTTTTACAGGCACTGTTCAGAGGATTTGTAAAAGAAATTCTTTTGTCGCAAACAGCCGATAAACGTTTTTTTTCTATGCGTGTATATTATTATACACGACATATTTATAACATCCACTACATATGTTTATGGAAAGTTGTGTTGCTAAAATATACTTCCGCAAAAGCATAATTTACAAAATAAAAAAATCACAATTTTAATAAATTTTCACAAATTGCATTTTTTTTTTGTGTGCGCGTAAAAATTAGAGGGGGTAGAATATAAGCTTTAACCCGAAAACTTGAACCGTTTGTTGAATTAGAGTTGTAGTTTGTCGAAAACTCTGATCGTAAAGACTTCTATTATTATGCCAAACGATATCGAAATGTTGTCGTAAAAGTGATCAAAAAGGTATCTTAAAGACATACGAATGTCCGCCTCTTTGTTGAATTTTAGTTCTCGAAAAGATAACTAAAAAGTTATGTTTAAGTCAACTATTAAAAGTCATCATCAGAAAGTTGTCCTCTAGACAGCGGATAAGATAGCTTAAATGCAGCTTTTAGTTAACTCTTTTAACTACCAATACACATGTAAAATATGACAACAAATTATTATCAATGTATTATGCCCGTAACTTCAACGAGTAGATATCTATTGGTGTTCGTACCGAACAGATATCTCTTACCTATCCGGTGTTTTTACTCCTTAACTATGCGTTGAAGTTACGAAATTTTGCTTACACGATAGATAACTAAGCACCAGTAGATATCTATTCGTTGAAGTTACGGGCATTAGGTTGTCATTCGATTATTTTTTTTCCAAAAATTGATGGAAATAATCGAATGACAAACTAATACATATCAAATAAATATAAAAATAGACAATAATAATGAAAAACCAAAAGCTATGTTTAAAATTTAAATGCATATTTATTTGAAATTATTTTAGCTGCACTGTTTGTTACTGCCACAGTCACGTCCTGAACCACCTCCTTACACGGTAGAATGACGCCTGCAGTATGTAACTGCCGTGGGCAGTTACGATTTTTTAGCGATTCATAAGCGTATTTTACTCGTCGCGGTTAATATTTTTACTATCAATCGGACATTTTTGTCCACACAAAATACACGGGGCACAAAAATCGCTAACAGCAAGCGGAATGACTGAACAAAAAAAAACTAATGCCAACTTTGAAGTATGAAGTTCAAAGGTGCCACTATGTGGATATTATCCCAATTTGTTTACTTTAAAATGTTACAATTCTGATATATCTATACTATGCTTAATAGATAACTTTTGTAAGAACCTTAAGTTCCCTGAAAAACGATAGTCGCAAAGATAACATTTCGTATTTTGTTTAGTTGGGAGGACAAACATTCACGTTAATGGCACTGCGTAGGATCTTTATTATTTTTATTTTTAATCTACACATAATAAGTTACACATAATAAGTTAAAATTACAGTTCAAGTTCCAAATAGGGGAAACGCTTTTTGACTGGCAATTGGGTGGCAAATAAGTATATTTCGCATGATTTAGAAAAAACACTTTAATGGCAACTGTGTGGCTACCACTTAAGTTGCCTCAAAGTGGTTACTTGGGTTGTTTAGAATCTCTTGCGTCGATATCGATATCGAAAAAGTTTTTGTTTTCTATTAATATCAATTGTTATATATATATACGTAGAATATTTTTTTCCGTGTATGGAATATAAATGTTCGTTCTTTTTGAAGCCGGATCAAAACGAATCCCACTTTACCCCAGGTTCCTCTACTCAAATGGTGGTTTATAGCAAATCCAAAAGGCGCACAGTGGTTTAAAGACACTTTATAATTTTGTAGCAAAAACTTTAAATATTAATAATCCGTTCGCAGTTTAAAAATATAATGATTAGTTTTTTTTCCAAAAATCAACAAAGTTGTATAAAATTTGTGTTGTGAAAATTGATGAAAAAAACTAATAAATTAATAATGTTTTTATGGAACACCTTCATCTTTTAAAAATATTTTTTTTTTTGGTAATTGATAAAAATGACCCTTGTACTATCATATTAAAAGAAAATATTTTTAAAACTATTAGTAAAATCTTTGTTAGCTGTCCTGACCTTAGCTAATTTGTATCAAAATACAGTGTTGAATGTCTACTTTCTACTCCTGCAAAATGCACTTGCGACCCTGATAATTGTTACCACATTTGTGTCTTAACCCATAAAACAGCGTAATTTTTGTTGACCCAAAAAAAATATTGCATATTTGTAGGCTCATCTTTAGAAGGTTGTACCAACCTCCTAGTCAGCAAGAATGAGGTTGTGCTAACCTCCTAGTCAGCAAGCATGAGGTTGTTTAAACCTCGAAGTCTGCAAGCATGCCGAAACCTCGAATTGAACTTTTATTTTAAAATTTGTTTATATATGTATTTTAGATGCGTAAATACTTATGTCACACATTCAATTTCAAAAAGTATATCTATTTCCTGAAAAATAAAAACAGTAAGAAGAGACACATTTAGTATTTTATTTCATCAAAATTAAACAAAATACAAAACCATTTCTAACGCCACTATGGTCACATATATTTTTATTTATATTATATTTCACAACCTAAACAGCAATTTGTATTGAATTAATTCTTTATTTTAATAATATTCATATATTTATTTCGCATTTTACTTAATTAATTAATTTCGTATTGTTTGCGACTTGTGAACATTTTTGACGTTTAATTATTTCTGCATGTATCCATAATTGTTTGCAAGAAACTGGAAACCGACCGAACTGCTGATTGTCATTTATTTTATTGATACAATAACGTACTCAGTTGCCTTCAAAAATGCACAAACGTCAAATATTGGCAGAATGAAAAATACGTTACGCCAACCGAACGTGCAGTTGCGTGGATTAACATTTCGGTTACAGTAAAAAATGGTATGTTCATTTTAATGTCATGAGGTTACAACAAATGCATTTCGTTTGCAACACTAAAACGTTGGTTGTCGGATCCGTATATTTTTAGATTTATGTAACGTTATTAAAAAATTATTAGTGGAATTTTTATTATAATTTTAAAATATTTATATAGCTAATAATATATTACATATGCCGTTCTTCGAAATATATATATATATTTTAATTATATTATATTATGCTAGTTAATATCATTATAATGTCCGTCCGTTTCTACAAGGAAAACACGTTAAGAAAAAAATAAATAAAATATACTTCAAATTTTGTATTTTAATTTCACAATTAAAGGATTTTCCGTTTGCTATAAAATTTTTTTGAAAAAATGTAAATTCGTAAAATATAAAAATAATAAAAAAAAAATAATAAAAAAAATCTTTTAATCATCTTTATTGGTTTCAAAGTTATTTTTCAAAAAACATACCCCTTTTGACCACTGTGCGGCCGAGTGAGAACTTTTCATAAGCAGTTCTTTACTCTCGCACAAAAAAATAAAGCTTCAATATGATGATTTTATTCATACATATAAATATTATGAATTTTTTTCACCAACTACCAGATGGAAGATATCATTCTTACTTACGAAGTCTTTAAATTCAATTTGAATAATATTTTATTTTTAATAAATCGTAAAAATAATGGTTATTTTATCATTGCATGCTTTTTTTCTGAGTGTACAAATCGTAAAAAATATATTGGAAGTGTTGCACCCATATTTTGCTAAAATATGCATATTAAACTTTAATTAATTTTAATAAATATGTATGTATTAAACAATTAAACTAAAATCTAAATCAAAACCATATGTAAATTTATGAAATCATAAATTTCTATTTACATCGCGTTGTAACTTTGTTTGTCGTAGGTTTATTGACTTAATATTTTTGACATTTCTGATAATCAAATATTTATACACGCCAGACTTTTATGAGCAACCTTGTCAAACGCTTCAAAATCCACTCAGTTGGTGGATACATTTCTTTTGTAGTATATATTTGCATTTATAAAATTTATTTAGTAATAATGTCTTTTTGTTTGATTAACAAATAAACGTATTTTTTATATGCAGGGCCTTTGTTATATGCAGATTTTATTACACAAATATTGCAGCTCAAGGTCAAGGCTAGAAAAAGATGATTGTGAGATGGTTAATGTATGAAACGACTATGATTTTTATAATGCAGTTTTGTAATAATGTAATAAAAATTAAAAACTTATTAGGGCAGATAAAAATTGTAATTTTTAGTGTTTTTTTGAAACCTTTAAAACTTGAAAGTTTTTTTAAAGGGTTTTGGATTTGTTAGTTAGCTATAAATTATGTAAAAAATCATTTAAAATTGATTTCGTTTCTACTTTTTTCTAAACATCTTCATCATTTTTTATAATTGAAAAAATATTAGAAAATCTAAATTATTTGCCATATTTTATAACAATACTAATGAGCTGTTGAAACATTTGCTGTTATATTTCAAAATAATTTCCCCCAAATACCGCTAATTGCATTTAACAGCTGTCAATTAGATGTGGCAACGTCTAACGCGGTGGCAAGCAGATTAGTGTTGCCAACATTGCGAAAACACAAAGACCTCATTAGTGATGGCGGCCGACATATGAAAAATTTCACATGCGCGTCATTTCCGTTCCACATTAAAAACAAAAAATAACCAAAAAATAAAGAAAACAACAATATTTAAATATTAAGTAACAGATAAATTTATTCAGTAATATGCATAGATAAATGTTGATAATTGGCACAAATGAGGCAACACAAATTATGCATAAAATAAAAATATTACAACAAACTAAACCAAAAACAAAAATAAAAACATAAAAAATCAATTAAAAATATAAACAGACGAAACAGTGTAAGTGAGAGAGATATAGAGTGAACGAGCGAGCGAGATAGTTACAGAATGTGCGATTAAAGCAAGTGGTGCGAAATACATGTGAAAGCGATTAAAACTAATCAGTTCTGCGTCATATGATGCAACAGATAACAAAAAATAAAAACAAATGGCGATGGGCAACAATGTTGCAAACAATTTTATCTAATTCTTCTACTTCTTCCTATGCGTCTGGTGCACATTTAGAAGCGATAACGACGACGTCCACGTGGGCTGCGAAATACGGACTTTGGCTGCGCTAGCAATGCGCGTGAGTCACGTACCGCACGCTTTTTGGCGACCTTCGCATCAAGGGGCGGCGGCAAGTAAGCATTGTTGCTGGTGCTGTTACTAAGCACCGCATTTGTTATTGGGGCAGCTAACGGCAACGAGACCTCCTGGTGGTCGTTAAAGATCTTGACAGTTTGCTCGTGCGCACCGCTGCCGCTCTGACTGACGACTTTTACAATGCGATGTGTACCCATGGGATCGTCATGACTGGGTCCAAGAATTTTGATGGTCTTGACGCCCGCCTGATCGGAGGTTTCCAGTACTTTCAGTGTTTTCACGGTGTTGGGGGCAACGATTTGCACGGTGCGTATTTTGCCAGAGGTGGCGGCAGCAGGCGCAGCAGTTAGAGTTACTGGTGCGGGAGTAGCGGCAACCAACAACTGTTGTTGTTGCTGCTGCTGCTCTTGGATTTCCTTGGGCATAATCTTGGCCAGCGATTGTTTTGTCGCCGCGTTCATTGTCGAGCGAACATTGTACGCTGTATAGGCTTCTGGCACCGGATTAGCAGCGTAGGACATGGCGGCCGCATAATATTGTGGGCGTGTAGTTTGCTCGGCATACAAGGGCAATGGTGTAGTTGTCGTCGTTGTAGCTGGTGGTCCATAGACGGCAAACTGCTGACGTGGCTCGGTGAATTGCGCATCGGCGTAGCGCTCATTCGGCTGTACGGTCGTCATGTAGCTGCGCAGACTGTGCATGTAGTCAACATGTTGCTGCTGAATATGTTGCTGCGACACTTGTTGCGTTACCACCTGCTGGGGCACGTTTTGATATTGTGCTGTCTGTTGTACTTGTTGCGTTGAATGTTGCTCCACATCATTTTGTGCTGTTGCATGTTGTTGTAAATGTTGCGATACATGTTGCTGTTGTACTTGGTGCTGCACTTGTTGCTCTTGGTGTTGCACTTGTTGCTCTTGGTATTGCTCTTGATATTGAAGTTGAGGCTGTTGAACTTCTGGCACCGTTACCGTCTGTTTGTCCTCCGGTTTGACATAATCATAGCCCGGCGGCAAGTAAGTCGGTGCATTGAATTGCTGTGCAGTTTGTGTTGTTGTCGCCGCCGCTGTCGCTTTGGAAACTTGTTGCTGTTGCGCATAATTTGCAGCAGCAACATGATATGGCGTAATCTGTCCCTGAATCTGTTGCTGATAGTTTTGCTCCTCCTGGTAGTTTGTTGACTGTTGCTGTGCAGTACTGACTGTCTCAGCAAATGTTTGTGGTTGATATGCCGGAGCAATTGCTAACTGTGACGTTTGCTTACCATAGATGATGTCGGAATTTCCCTCATGGTTGCCAACATTTATGTGTGAGTTGACAATGACTTCAGTATGTGGTTGTTGCACTTGTTGCTGATACTGTTGTTGTTGTTGATAATTTTGCTCTTGTGTCTGTTGTTGCTGCTGTTGATACTGTTGCTGACTTTGTTGTGCCTTTGCTGCTGCTTCTGCTGCTGCTTGTTTCTTCAGACGTGGATCCTCGCTATGTAGTTGCGCAATAGCTTCCTCAGCATGTTCGGGTCTTTCAAATTCATAACCAGGTGGCAATGATTCGGGCGTCGCTACAATAGGTTGTTGTTGCGTCACTGTTGTTGTTGTCGTTGGTGGCAAATATCCCGGTGCAACGAAAGCATTCTGAGGAGCAACTACTGTTTGTTGTTCGGCAGAAGGTGGCAAATATGTGGGTGCGTTATAAGCGGTGCCTTGTACAGGTTCAGTAACTTGTTGACTGTAATGTTGCTGTTGTATTTGTTGTACTTGTGACTGTACTTGATATTGTTGCTGCTGTTGTGCTTGGTGTTGTTGTTGCACTTGTTGTTGTACTTGCTGCACTTGATGTTGCTCTTGCTGTTGCACATATTGCTCTTGAGGTTGCACATATTGCTCTTGATGTTGTACTTGTTGTGCCTGACGATGTACATGTTGCTCTTGATGTTGGTCATGTTGCACATGCTGAAGTATCTGTTGTACATGCTGATTTACTTGTTGTACACTCTTATGTACTTGTTGCTCTTGGTGTTGTACTTGTTGTGCATTATGATGTACTTGTTGCTCTTGGTATTGCTCTTGATATTGATGTTGAGGCTGTTGAACTGCTGGTACCGTTGCCGTCAGCTTGTCTTCTGGTTTGACATAATCATAGCCCGGTGGCAAGTAACCGGCGCTACCCTCAGCAATGGAATTACTCTGGGCATGCTCTCCCTGACGTATTGCTCTGGTGGCGGTAACATGGCGGACGGGCTTTGTACGAAGTGGTGGCAAATATGCGGGGCCCTTAAAGACGGGTTTGACAGCGTGTTTTTTATTACCAAAATGTTGTTCAACAACATGTTGCCGTTGTGATTGATGTTGCAATTGATGTTGCTCACTATGATAGTGCTGCTGTGTCTGATGTTGATTTTGATGATGCTGATGTTGCACAACATTGATATTTTCGTTTGGAGGTAGATATTCGTTAGCATGGTAGGTTGCAGTAGGGTTCGCAATTGGTGTTGCTACCGATTGCGTCACATGGCCCGTAGTCGTATGGGGCGGTAAATAAGCGGCACCCTTATATTGCTGTTGCGGTGATTGTTGTTGTTGTACAACACGGCCGACAGTCTTATGAGGTGGCAAATATGTGGGACCCTTAAATATTTGTTGTTGTTGCTGTGGTTGCTGACCTTCTTGGGCAACATGAGGCGGTAGATAAGCAGACGCTCTGTAATTGGGAGTCACAGATGCCGCTATCGTTTGTTGCGATATCAACGGCTGATAACTAGCCGACTGAGCAGCTAATTGATTGTCGCGACTGAGTGCCAAATTCTTGGGGAAATCATGTTGATAATTCGAAGGGAATGGCACCGCTGCTGTCGTTGTTGCTGGCAACTGTTCGGAAATTGTAATCTGTCTACCATCAGCGCCCTCGGCAGCGGCAAAACTGAGATAAGAAACATCTAGGTTTTCATCATCAACATGGTTATTATGGGCAACTGTTGCCGGCTGATTAACATGTTGTATGTGAATCTCTTGCTCGTGCGGTACACTCTGATAATCGTTGGACTGTTGTGCATTTGAAACCGTTGGATTGGATGTGGATGACCCGGGTCCAAAATGATTGTGCACCTCGAAAATCTGATAACGCGAATTGCCGTAACGTGACTCCTTGAACTGGGGCGATGTGTGACGCTGTGCTGGCGCCGGTGCCAACTCCTCCTCTATGCTGTAGTACTCCTCATTGGCTGGCGGCAGATATCCCGACGTTGACGCTTGTCTGCCGGGTCGATTAAAGTGCGCGCGACTATTGCGCAGTTTCACTGAGATGTCAGCTAATCCACTGTGTAAAAGTAATCCAAATATGGCTAAGCCCAAGTAGGCCGGAAGCAACTGCACGTAAAAAAACAATGGAAAAATTATTGAAGTATTGGCTGATGATATATAATCCGATAATAGTATCCAGGGTGCTGTGTAATCCATGGGGTGCTGCCTTACCTTCATTTTCATGTTGGCTGTGCGTGTGTGCCTCTCGAGTGTCCAACCGTAAATGATGCTACCACTTGACCTCTTCACATATTTTATAGTCAATTAATAAACCCAGCAACAACAGCGCATTAGGTTTGGGCTGCGCTCTATGCACGCCATCATCTGAGTCTCGGCTGTGTCGCTCTCGTTTGCAGCTGCTGTGAGAGCAACACATTCAGCCCTATGCGCTCTTTTGCATGCATTCAAATTATATTTAAAAAATAATCTTCATTAGGTAGCCGAGACGTAGACGGTTTTTTTTATTTTTTTTTTTTTTGAGTCTATCTACTTGTGAAAGGCAATCGATCAAACGGGGAGACAAATTAATGCGTCGAGTTATTGCCAATATTTAGTTGGTTTCAGTGCCAAATTGCCAATCAGGTGGCATTATGGCAGAGCGGCGGGCGCAGCGCAGCGCACTGCATTCGAAATCGAGCGTAATTATCGCGCTTTAAATAGCGGTTATGATGAGCTAATCTTGTTTGGCGCGCAACAGCATCACATCAAAAATTGGAAAATGTAGAGCATTTTCAATACACGGAAATGTGGCAACAACATCCAAAAATTATTTTACCAATATATTGGCTATATTTAGTATTAATTACAAAAATATTTAAAAGACATTATGTTATTTAATGGACAAACTTCCGCTTTCATTTTGCTAAACAGTTTGATCTTTATGTAATTTTACGAACAAAAATATATAAATATTTATCTTAAAAACAGCAAACAAAAATGAATGTTAAATATTAAAAACTATCGTGCTTATTCATAAAAAAATTAAATTTAATAATTGCGATTGAAAATTGAATTAATATGATCTATCTAAAACAATTAAATCAAATACATTTTTTAGTTTTACCATTTTCTTAAATTAAATTCGGAAATTCACTTTCGATCTAAATTCAAATATTTGACAAGAACAAATCAAATTCGTTGTACAGAATTTGAATGGTTTATTTTGATTGAAAAACGTGAATTTTGTATAAAAATTGAATTCTGAAACGAATTCCCAAAACATAATTTTTGTTCAGAAGTTGATACATCCGCTATATTCATAAAAATGGAACTGATTCGAATACTTCCACTTTGTAAAATCGTGAATTCCAATATCTAAAAATAAAACGCTTCGGTTCTATATTCGGTTAGATAATAAATATTTAATAAATAACACCATACTTTAATAAATATACCATACATCAATTATGTATATATCGTCACTATCATGCCAAATGGGCGAATGTGCAATTTTTTACATTTGCGTTTTTTTACATTTTCGAATGTAGTTTTTCCTCAAGTATACTGTGCTAAAATCGCGTGTCGTTTTGTTGGATATATCTAGCCACAAAAGTCAAAACCAAAAGGGCGAATTTGAAAAATTGAAAATCTTGTCATGCCAAAAGGGCGAATATTTCCTTTTTCGCCATAACTATTTATTGGTACGAGATAAAATAGTAGTGTGAAGGCATTTATTATTTGTTTTTAAAGCACCTATCGATCTGCATCATTAATTAAAAATATGTTGTCAAACATTAATTTGCTATTTGTTATATGCAGAAAAATGTTTGGCAAAATATTTTTAAATAATGATGCAGTTCGATATGTGCTTTAAAAACAAACAATAAATGCCTTCACACTACGATTTTATCTCGTACCAATAAATAGTTATGGTGAAAAAGGAAAGATTCGCCCTTTTGGCATGACAAGATTTTCATTTTTTCCAATTTAATCGTTTTTTTGCAATAACTTTTTATTCGTGCAAGATAAAATCCTAGTTTAAAGGTATTAATTGTCTGTTTTTAAAGCACCTATCGATTGGTATCATTATTTAAATTTGCCAAAAAAATTTCCTTCAATAACAAATGGCAAATTAATGTTTGGCGAAATATTTTTAAATAATGATGCCAATAGATAGGTGCTTTAAAAACAAACAATTAATTCCTTAACATCACTATTTTATTTTGAGCTAATAAAAAGTTATAGCATAAAAAACAAAAATATTTGCGTTTTGGTCAGGATATAGCCTCACAAAATTCGTATTTATAATTCAGTAAATTGTCCAAATCCAAAGATATTTTATATACGTGATAATAATTCATGAATAAACCAAAATAATAGAAAAACTTTAAATAAAACTAAATTTTTCTAATTTTTAAAGCACTTCAAACTTTAAAATTTGATTTCTCAACATTTTTAAAAATGCACATTCGCCCCTTTGGCATGACAGTGACGATATAACATACGAGTCCTGATTTTTAAAAATATAATGGATATTTTAAGCCCTTTTTTTGTCCCTTCCCAACAAAGCAAACGATAATTTTACAATATCATTTATAAACTCAAATTATCGTTTTTCGATAATCTATAATGATACGAAAACGATAGGGTTTTCGATATAAACGAAGCTATCTAAAATGATATCGTTATTTTTGTCGTTATTTTCGATAAACAAATTTTTATTTGTTTAGGAAATTTTATTTTTTTGACAAAAATTATAAAGAATACGCAATTCAAATTTTCAAATACGTTGAGTTTTATATCTTAAATTTATCATTATTATATCGATATAAAAATTATCGTCAAATGGTTTGTAGGGTTATTAGAAAAAATGAAATATAGTAATTTACAAAATTGCATTTAAAAACAAAAACTTTAAACGCAATTTTCTATTAATTGTCAAGACTTATTTTAATATATTAAGGTAATGCCTATACGTTTTTGTGATATTTGGATCTAAACTTGAATATTTTGATTATATTAGACTATTTTAGAATTATATTTATCATTGAGAATCTAATGATAAACAAGATTATGATTTATGATTATCCAAAACATCAAAATTATAAAATTTTTACATCTGGTCGGTTAAAAAAAAACCCTATTAATAGAAATTAAACAAATATCATCATATACAATTTTATCATTATAATAACTGTATGAAACGCAGTTTTGTAATGTTTTAAAAACAATTCACCAAAATTGAAAAATTATATAACTGTAGAAAATTTGAATGTTCCCAAAAAATTTAAAATTTGTACTAAAAATCGGAAAAAGAAATTGTAATATAAAACGATTTCGGTTCTCTTTTATTTTTCGGTATTCCAGATTCATGATAATCCTTCGGTTTTACCAATTGTGATATTTGATGAAAAAAAAAACATTTAACTGAGATTATCAGATTGCAAATTTTGTCAGTAGGGACATTTTGGTGGTTGGAACATTTTATTAATTCTAGGTGTAATTGTAATTTCAAGAATTTATAGTATATACTTACTATATAGTATGTATACATAGTTCCGGGCGGAACATTCGTACGCTTAAAACTTTAATATCTCGAAGGAAAATTAATGAATTTACTTGATTTTTTTTGTGCATATAGTATTTAAATAGCACTAAGCATCTGTAAAATTCTATACGGTAGATCAAAAGATATAAATAAAAATGTGACGGGACTAAAACGGAAGTAAATATCGACGTTCATATGGATATTCCAAATAGTCATCCAATTTTGCGTACAAATGATTTTTTTTAAATATTTTAAAAAATAGTTGAAATCATGTGATTTCTTTGCATATTTACACTTTGTTCCTAAAGTTTTTGGGTTTTTCATAATAAATCACAGAAAAATTCCGGACGGGACAAAAAATTCCATGTTGAAATTATCAGTACGATTGTTATCCCAAAAATACTTTTTTCGTACAATATATATTTTTTTGTATTATCTCTGAACATAGCTTAGACAATTTATTTTATTTTTGTTTATATACACTTTGTTCCTAAAACTTACAGTTATTTCATAATAAATCACAGAATAATTCCGGACGTTCCGTATGGAAATTTGCTCTACGATTTTTTGCTAAAAATGAAAAGTGATGAACTATATAAATGTTTTTGTAGTTTTTTAATTTTGTTTACCTTTTTTTATTAAATATTTTTCAAAGTTTACGAATCCCGAAAATAATTGTAATTTTGAATGAATTTCCTTCAATTTGAGTGCCATACTTATGTACTTTTGGGTAGGTGTATCATATCAAATTATTTTTTTTTTTTGGCACCTCCCGTTTTTTTTATACCCTACACTAAGAGTGAAAGGGTATATTCAGTTTGGTACGCCGTTTGTTACACCCAGAAGGAAGCATCTCCGGTATGGAAAAGTATATATATTCTTGATCAGCATGACCTCCTGAGTTAGCGACCGTCTGTCCGTCTTTCTGTCCGTATGTCTGACCGTCTGTCTGTCCGTCTGTCTGTCTGTCTGTATGTCGGTTTATCTGTCCGTCTGTCTGTCCGTCTGTTGAAATCCCTACTACTTTTAAAATTGAAGAGCTAGATAAATGAAACTTATAACATAGATTACTAATATACCTACGCTGTATGTAAATTGGCGAGGTCGGTCCATTGTGACCTATGATCCGACCACTTATGTTCAAATACCTCATATAAAATGTACATATAAAGATCAATTTTATCTATACGTGCTTAGGTAAACTTTTTTGGTCAAATATATATTGATATCATGCTCAAATACATGATAATAATATTTTCCGGCGAAAAGACTTGTGGTTCACAAAAAAAAATCGAAATTCGGTACACCTACCCATTTGTAAATATGGGTATCAAATGAATGGAAATTCTTCAGCGATTGAATGTTTGTAGTTATTTTCAGGATTCGTATACCCTGGTGACCTATATATCACTTTGAATGGTAACCACACATATGTGTAGGGTATTTATAGTCGGCTTAGACCGACTATAATTTTGATAATCCTAACTACCATAATAACACCTACTTTAAAATTTCCCATGTGATCTAACCTTCCCAACTGGTTTATATTTGAACATAAAGTAAATAAAAAGATTTTTTAAAAAACAACAGAGTTGTATAATAATAATATAATAGTTTGGCGCTACAGTCCTGTGTAGAACTTCGGCCGAGCTCTCTCACCATTTTAAGCTGTGCGTGTTATATTTGTACTCAAAGTGGTGGGACCTACAGTTTATTGCCGAATCCGAACGGCGGGTGAGAGCTTTTTCATAGACAATGGTTTTACTCTCGTAGGTTTGCCATTTACTGACGAGAGGTAGCGCGGTATAGAAAATGTTTCTATGAAAAGATGTTGTTAGCCCCAGACCAGTCTTGAACCGGGGACCTTTCGGCTCGCAGTCCAACGCACTAACCACTGAGCTACCGCGGCTAGTTGTATAAGGTTGTACTATTTTATTTTGAAAGTAAGAAATACTTAACAGTTCGTACTAAGTACTTTTTTTTAATTTTGTAGTACGTTTTTCTTTAAAAGTATGGATTTTTGTCGTCACTTTTCACCCGACGGTAACCTTTTTTTTTTGTCTGGTCGTCTTTTTTGATCAGATGGTAAAGATTTGTACCATTTCAAAAATAGATGATGACCTTTTTATTTTTTGTTGTCGTCACGTTTCGTCCGACGGGAAAATGTGTACCTTTTCAAAATTTAAAGGGTGATGACTTTTTTATTTGGTCGTCACTTTTCCGACTGGCAAATTTCGTATCTTTTTTACCAAATTTGAGAACTTTCAAACAAAACAAAGTTTTGTGAACGAAGTTATCTCAATAACTTTTGCAATGACAAAAAGTCAACGTTTTGAGATATTTCAAATTTTTACAAAATGTCGAGATTTGTATACCTTTTGCGTTTGAGTTTAACATTTATTTATTAGAACATTTTATTTTATTAGAATAATTTTGCTATCCAATTTTATTAAAAACGTTTTTTAATAAAATCTCGATCATATTATATTAAACGATATCCAATCAAATTTTTTTCATAAGTGTCAGTCACATCAGTTTTCATCAAGTAAACTTTAGATCAGTATTTTTTATGATCCGGTTACCTTACGTGGATTTGAAATTAGGATTACCCAAGTCGACGCTGATTTTTGATGATACATTTTTATCTTCTCAAAATACAACTCTGAAAAAAAAATAACATCGACCGGTAAAATAAGATCCTCTCTTCGAGTTTTGTTATATCAATTTCGCAGAACTCAGAAAATTGGTGTAATAAAAAAAATCTTTTTCATATCACAATTTACAATATTAAAATCTAATAAAAAATATGACCTGATCTAGAAAAACTGTGAGATATAGATTTAGTTTTAATTGTAATATCAGAATATGTGTTCAGCAGAAACTAAGTTTATTTTTCTTTTTATTAAATGATAATGCGCTGAATTATGAATAAATACACAAACTATTATTTTATTAAATTAAAACACAATTCAAATAAAATAAAATCAAATAACTCAAATAAAATTAACAGGTGTTGTTCATAAAATCATAGGACATAAATCAATAAATATAGGTTCATGACCTTGACCGCATAAATTGTATTGAAAACAATTGTTCAAAAAATCAAACAATAAAAAATATACACTTTTTAGCACACAATTTAAACCAGACAAATAGACTTTAATGCAGACAATTTAAATATTTATCATAATAATACAAAAAAATATTATTTTACACAAAGACATAATAGGGTTACCAGTCATTATTCATCTTTGCTTCGCAAAATACAATACAAATCAAGATATAGGTAGGCACAACATAATTATAAAATGTTAAACACGCTTTTTTGTTCGGCCCTTTATTATTCATTTATCTGAATATATGGTAAATTTACACAATAGACCACATCAATTCGAGCAACACATTTTTTTATCAGCAACTGTTAACAGATTTAATAACATTGATTTATATCAACAACAACAAAAAAAAATTGTTGAAAAATACCCAAACCTCTTATTTGCTTTTTTCTCTTTTGATTTTTACTTTATGAATTAATAATATGTAAATGTATAAAATACACATTATAGCTGACGATTTGCAACGAATATTGAAAATTTAAAAGTAGCAAAATATGCAATAAAATGGCTATTTATTTAGTGGAGGTAAAAACCAAACCAACGATGATCGATTGTTACTTTATGCAGATTAGCAGCAATAACATGATGTTTTTTAAATTTAATTTTACAAAACTTTTATTTTTTAAAACATATATATTTTTTTTATTGCTTAACACGAGGATTAAAGGTTTTTAACAAAATGACCTTTTTTCCATATTTAAGTTTTATATAATATCGTGGGAAATTCATTTAAATTAATTTATTTAATTTAATTATAATTCGAGCAAGTGAATTAAATATATATATATATATATATATATATATATATATATATATATATATATATATATATATATATATATATATATATATATATATATATATATATATATATATAAAACTCTTGGTCCGTCTGTCTACTTGTTAAAAGCACAAAACAAAAGCATAAACACAAAAACAACAGTAAACTAATAAAATGTAAAAATAAAACCAAACACAAAAGCATATTCACAAACCAAACGCAAAAACAAACACAAAATAAAAAAAAACAAAACACAAAAACAAAATGAAAAACACAAACAAAAGTAAAAACACAAAAACAATTTTAAAAGCATAAAAAAAAGCAAAATAAAAATCACAAAATCAAAAACAAAATAAACCAGTTAGGAAGGTTAGATCACATGGGAAATTTTAAAGTAGGTGTAATTATGATAGTTAGGATTATCAAAATTATAGTCGGTCTAAGCCGACTATAAATACCCTACACATATGTGTGGTTACCATTAAAAGTGGTATATAGGTCACCAGGGTATACGAATCCTGAAAATAACTACAAACTTTCCATCCCTGAAGAAATTTCTTTCATTTGATACCCATATTTACAAATGGGTAGGTGTTCCGAATTTCGATTTTTCAAGTCATTTCAATATATATTTGACCAAAAAAATTTACCTAAGCACGTATACAGTAAAATTGATTCGTAGATGTAAATTTTATTTCAGGTATTTGAACATAAGTGGTCGGTTCTCAGGTCACAATAGACCGATTATGCCAATTTATTTAAATATATAAGTAATCTAAATCTAAAGTTTCATTACTCTAGCACTTCAACTTTTTCTGTAATTGTGATTTCAACAGACAGACAGAAGGACAGACAGACGGACATCGCTAAATCGACTCAGGAGGTCATGCTGATCAAGAATATATATACTTTTCCATACCGGAGATGCTTTTTTCAGGGTGTTACAAACGGCGTACCAAACTGAATATACCCTTTCACTCTTAGAGTAGAGTATAAAAAAAAACACAAAAACACAAAATCAAAAACGCAGAACAGCAAAAATAAAAGCACAAATTCAAAAACGCAGAAAAGCTAAAACAAAAGCAAAAATCAAAACCAAAAAAAAAACAAACAAAAATAACAATAAAAGCAAAGATTCAAAACAAAAGCAAAAACACAAAATCAAAAAACTACAGTAAACTAATAAAATACGAAAGTAAAACAAAAACAAAAGCAAATTCACAAAACCAAATGGAAAAACAAACATAAAACAAAATAAAAAACCAAAAGAAAAAGAAAAACACAAATCAAAAACACAAACAAATTTTTTGGAATTTATATCAGGTTTATTTCCTGCAAAAATCATTAAATTCACCTTAGCGTTTTCAGAGAAATCAATATTTTAGTCATGATTTTCTTAAATCCTTCATAACTTCTAAACGAAGCGTCGTAGAGGGGTCAAAGTTGACATATTTTTTGGAATTTATATCAGGTTTTTTTTCCTGCAAAAATCATTAAATTCGCCTTGCGGTTTCAGAGAAATAAATGTTTTAGTTATGACTTTCTTAAATCCTTCATAACTTCTAAACGGAGCGTCGTAGAGGGGTCAAAGTTGACATATTTTTTTGGCATTTATAGCATGTTTATTTCCTGCAAAAATCATTAAATTCGCCTTAGCGGTTTCAGAGAAATCAATGTTTTAGTTATGACTTTCTTAAATCCTTCATAACTTCTAAACGGAGCGTCGTAGAGGGGTCAAAGTTGACATATTTTTTTGGCATTTATAGCATGTTTATTTCCTGCAAAAATCATTAAATTCGCCTTAGCGGTTTCAGAGAAATCAATGTTTTAGTTATGACTTTCTTAAATCCTTCATAACTTCTAAACGGAGCGTCGTAGAGGGGTCAAAGTTGACATATTTTTTGGCATTTATAGCAGGTTTATTTCCTGCAAAAATCATTAAATTCGCCTTAGCGGTTTCAGAGAAATCAATGTTTTAGTTATGACTTTCTTAAATCCTTCATAACTTCTAAACGGAGCGTCGTAGAGGGGTCAAAGTTGACATATTTTTTGGCATTTATAGCAGGTTTATTTCCTGCAAAAATCATTAAATTCGCCTTAGCGGTTTCAGTGAAATCAATGTTTTAGTTATGACTTTCTTAAATCCTTCATAACTTCTAAACGGAGCGTCGTAGAGGGGTCAAAGTTGACATATTTTTTGGCATTTATTGCAGGTTTATTTCCTGCAAAAATCATTAAATTCGCCTTAGCGGTTTCAGAGAAATCAATGTTTTAGTTATGACTTTCTTAAATCCTTCATAACTTCTAAACGGAGCGTCGTAGAGGGGTCAAAGTTGACATATTTTTTGGCATTTATAGCAGGTTTATTTCCTGCAAAAATCATTAAATTCGCCTTAGCGGTTTCAGAGAAATCAATGTTTTAGTTATGACTTTCTTAAATCCTTCATAACTTCTAAACGGAGCGTCGTAGAGGGGTCAAAGTTGACATATTTTTTTGGCATTTATAGCAGGTTTATTTCCTGCAAAAATCATTAAATTCGCCTTAGCGGTTTCAGAGAAATCAATGTTTTAGTTATGACTTTCTTAAATCCTTCATAACTTCTAAACGGAGCGTCGTAGAGGGGTCAAAGTTGACATATTTTTTGGCATTTATAGCAGGTTTATTTCCTGCAAAAATCATTAAATTCGCCTTAGCGGTTTCAGAGAAATCAATGTTTTAGTTATGACTTTCTTAAATCCTTCATAACTTCTAAACGGAGCGTCGTAGAGGGGTCAAAGTTGACATATTTTTTGGCATTTATAGCAGGTTTATTTCCTGCAAAAATCATTAAATTCGCCTTAGCGGTTTCAGTGAAATCAAGTTTTAGTTATGACTTTCTTAAATCCTTCATAACTTCTAAACGGAGCGTCGTAGAGGGGTCAAAGTTGACATATTTTTTGGCATTTATTGCAGGTTTATTTCCTGCAAAAATCATTAAATTCGCCTTAGCGGTTTCAGAGAAATCAATGTTTTAGTTATGACTTTCTTAAATCCTTCATAACTTCTAAACGGAGCGTCGTAGAGGGGTCAAAGTTGACATATTTTTTGGCATTTATAGCAGGTTTATTTCCTGCAAAAATCATTAAATTCGCCTTAGCGGTTTCAGAGAAATCAATGTTTTAGTTATGACTTTCTTAAATCCTTCATAACTTCTAAACGGAGCGTCGTAGAGGGGTCAAAGTTGACATATTTTTTGGCATTTATAGCAGGTTTATTTCCTGCAAAAATCATTAAATTCGCCTTAGCGGTTTCAGAGAAATCAATGTTTTAGTTATGACTTTCTTAAATCCTTCATAACTTCTAAACGGAGCGTCGTAGAGGGGTCAAAGTTGACATATTTTTTGGCATTTATAGCAGGTTTATTTCCTGCAAAAATCATTAACTTCGCCTTAGCGGTTTCAGAGAAATCAATGTTTTAGTTATGACTTTCTTAAATCCTTCATAACTTCTAAACGGAGCGTCGTAGAGGGGTCAAAGTTGACATATTTTTTTGGCATTTATAGCATGTTTATTTCCTGCAAAAATCATTAAATTCGCCTTAGCGGTTTCAGAGAAATCAATGTTTTAGTTATGACTTTCTTAAATCCTTCATAACTTCTAAACGGAGCGTCGTAGAGGGGTCAAAGTTGACATATTTTTTGGCATTTATAGCAGGTTTATTTCCTGCAAAAATCATTAAATTCGCCTTAGCGGTTTCAGAGAAATCAATGTTTTAGTTATGACTTTCTTAAATCCTTCATAACTTCTAAACGGAGCGTCGTAGAGGGGTCAAAGTTGACATATTTTTTGGCATTTATTGCAGGTTTATTTCCTGCAAAAATCATTAAATTCGCCTTAGCGGTTTCAGAGAAATCAATGTTTTAGTTATGACTTTCTTAAATCCTTCATAACTTCTAAACGGAGCGTCGTAGAGGGGTCAAAGTTGACATATTTTTTGGCATTTATTGCAGGTTTATTTCCTGCAAAAATCATTAAATTCGCCTTAGCGGTTTCAGTGAAATCAATGTTTTAGTTATGACTTTCTTAAATCCTTCATAACTTCTAAACGGAGCGTCGTAGAGGGGTCAAAGTTGACATATTTTTTGGCATTTATTGCAGGTTTATTTCCTGCAAAAATCATTAAATTCGCCTTAGCGGTTTCAGAGAAATCAATGTTTTAGTTATGACTTTCTTAAATCCTTCATAACTTCTAAACGGAGCGTCGTAGAGGGGTCAAAGTTGACATATTTTTTGGCATTTATAGCAGGTTTATTTCCTGCAAAAATCATTAAATTCGCCTTAGCGGTTTCAGAGAAATCAATGTTTTAGTTATGACTTTCTTAAATCCTTCATAACTTCTAAACGGAGCGTCGTAGAGGGGTCAAAGTTGACATATTTTTTGGCATTTATAGCAGGTTTATTTCCTGCAAAAATCATTAAATTCGCCTTAGCGGTTTCAGAGAAATCAATGTTTTAGTTATGACTTTCTTAAATCCTTCATAACTTCTAAACGGAGCGTCGTAGAGGGGTCAAAGTTGACATATTTTTTGGCATTTATAGCAGGTTTATTTCCTGCAAAAATCATTAACTTCGCCTTAGCGGTTTCAGAGAAATCAATGTTTTAGTTATGACTTTCTTAAATCCTTCATAACTTCTAAACGGAGCGTCGTAGAGGGGTCAAAGTTGACATATTTTTTGGAATTTATAGCAGTTTCAGAGAAATCAATGTTTTAGTTATGACTTTCTTAAATCCTTCATAACTTCTAAACGGAGCGTCGTAGAGGGGTCAAAGTTGACATATTTTTTGGCATTTATAGCAGGTTTATTTCCTGCAAAAATCATTAAATTCGCCTTAGCGGTTTCAGAGAAATCAATGTTTTAGTTATGACTTTCTTAAATCCTTCATAACTTCTAAACGGAGCGTCGTAGAGGGGTCAAAGTTGACATATTTTTTGGCATTTATAGCAGGTTTATTTCCTGCAAAAATCATTAAATTCGCCTTAGCGGTTTCAGAGAAATCAATGTTTTAGTTATGACTTTCTTAAATCCTTCATAACTTCTAAACGGAGCGTCGTAGAGGGGTCAAAGTTGACATATTTTTTGGCATTTATAGCAGGTTTATTTCCTGCAAAAATCATTAAATTCGCCTTAGCGGTTTCAGAGAAATCAATGTTTTAGTTATGACTTTCTTAAATCCTTCATAACTTTTAAACGGAGCGTCGTAGAGGGGTCAAAGTTGACATATTTTTTGGCATTTATAGCAGGTTTATTTCCTGCAAAAATCATTAAATTCGCCTTAGCGGTTTCAGAGAAATCAATGTTTTAGTTATGACTTTCTTAAATCCTTCATAACTTCTAAACGGAGCGTCGTAGAGGGGTCAAAGTTGACATATTTTTTGGCATTTATAGCAGGTTTATTTCCTGCAAAAATCATTAAATTCGCCTTAGCGGTTTCAGAGAAATCAATGTTTTAGTTATGACTTTCTTAAATCCTTCATAACTTCTAAACGGAGCGTCGTAGAGGGGTCAAAGTTGACATATTTTTTGGCATTTATAGCAGGTTTATTTCCTGCAAAAATCATTAAATTCGCCTTAGCGGTTTCAGAGAAATCAATGTTTTAGTTATGACTTTCTTAAATCCTTCATAACTTCTAAACGGAGCGTCGTAGAGGGGTCAAAGTTGACATATTTTTTGGCATTTATAGCAGGTTTATTTCCTGCAAAAATCATTAAATTCGCCTTAGCGGTTTCAGAGAAATCAATGTTTTAGTTATGACTTTCTTAAATCCTTCATAACTTCTAAACGGAGCGTCGTAGAGGGGTCAAAGTTGACATATTTTTTGGCATTTATAGCAGGTTTATTTCCTGCAAAAATCATTAAATTCGCCTTAGCGGTTTCAGAGAAATCAATGTTTTAGTTATGACTTTCTTAAATCCTTCATAACTTTTAAACGGAGCGTCGTAGAGGGGTCAAAGTTGACATATTTTTTGGCATTTATAGCAGGTTTATTTCCTGCAAAAATCATTAAATTCGCCTTAGCGGTTTCAGAGAAATCAATGTTTTAGTTATGACTTTCTTAAATCCTTCATAACTTCTAAACGGAGCGTCGTAGAGGGGTCAAAGTTGACATATTTTTTGGCATTTATAGCAGGTTTATTTCCTGCAAAAATCATTAAATTCGCCTTAGCGGTTTCAGAGAAATCAATGTTTTAGTTATGACTTTCTTAAATCCTTCATAACTTCTAAACGGAGCGTCGTAGAGGGGTCAAAGTTGACATATTTTTTGGCATTTATAGCAGGTTTATTTCCTGCAAAAATCATTAAATTCGCCTTAGCGGTTTCAGAGAAATCAATGTTTTAGTTATGACTTTCTTAAATCCTTCATAACTTCTAAACGGAGCGTCGTAGAGGGGTCAAAGTTGACATATTTTTTGGCATTTATAGCAGGTTTATTTCCTGCAAAAATCATTAAATTCGCCTTAGCGGTTTCAGAGAAATCAATGTTTTAGTTATGACTTAATGTTTTAGTTATGACTTTCTTAAATCCTTCATAACTTCTAAACGGAGCGTCGTAGAGGGGTCAAAGTTGACATATTTTTTGGCATTTATAGCAGGTTTATTTCCTGCAAAAATCATTAAATTCGCCTTAGCGGTTTCAGAGAAATCAATGTTTTAGTTATGACTTTCTTAAATCCTTCATAACTTCTAAACGGAGCGTCGTAGAGGGGTCAAAGTTGACATATTTTTTGGCATTTATAGCAGGTTTATTTCCTGCAAAAATCATTAAATTCGCCTTAGCGGTTTCAGTGAAATCAATGTTTTAGTTATGACTTTCTTAAATCCTTCATAACTTCTAAACGGAGCGTCGTAGAGGGGTCAAAGTTGACATATTTTTTGGCATTTATTGCAGGTTTATTTCCTGCAAAAATCATTAAATTCGCCTTAGCGGTTTCAGAGAAATCAATGTTTTAGTTATGACTTTCTTAAATCCTTCATAACTTCTAAACGGAGCGTCGTAGAGGGGTCAAAGTTGACATATTTTTTGGCATTTATAGCAGGTTTATTTCCTGCAAAAATCATTAAATTCGCCTTAGCGGTTTCAGAGAAATCAATGTTTTAGTTATGACTTTCTTAAATCCTTCATAACTTCTAAACGGAGCGTCGTAGAGGGGTCAAAGTTGACATATTTTTTGGCATTTATAGCAGGTTTATTTCCTGCAAAAATCATTAAATTCGCCTTAGCGGTTTCAGAGAAATCAATGTTTTAGTTATGACTTTCTTAAATCCTTCATAACTTCTAAACGGAGCGTCGTAGAGGGGTCAAAGTTGACATATTTTTTGGCATTTATAGCAGGTTTATTTCCTGCAAAAATCATTAAATTCGCCTTAGCGGTTTCAGAGAAATCAATGTTTTAGTTATGACTTTCTTAAATCCTTCATAACTTCTAAACGGAGCGTCGTAGAGGGGTCAAAGTTGACATATTTTTTGGCATTTATAGCAGGTTTATTTCCTGCAAAAATCATTAAATTCGCCTTAGCGGTTTCAGAGAAATCAATGTTTTAGTTATGACTTTCTTAAATCCTTCATAACTTCTAAACGGAGCGTCGTAGAGGGGTCAAAGTTGACATATTTTTTGGCATTTATAGCAGGTTTATTTCCTGCAAAAATCATTAAATTCGCCTTAGCGGTTTCAGTGAAATCAATGTTTTAGTTATGACTTTCTTAAATCCTTCATAACTTCTAAACGGAGCGTCGTAGAGGGGTCAAAGTTGACATATTTTTTGGCATTTATTGCAGGTTTATTTCCTGCAAAAATCATTAAATTCGCCTTAGCGGTTTCAGAGAAATCAATGTTTTAGTTATGACTTTCTTAAATCCTTCATAACTTCTAAACGGAGCGTCGTAGAGGGGTCAAAGTTGACATATTTTTTGGCATTTATAGCAGGTTTATTTCCTGCAAAAATCATTAAATTCGCCTTAGCGGTTTCAGAGAAATCAATGTTTTAGTTATGACTTTCTTAAATCCTTCATAACTTCTAAACGGAGCGTCGTAGAGGGGTCAAAGTTGACATATTTTTTTGGCATTTATAGCAGGTTTATTTCCTGCAAAAATCATTAAATTCGCCTTAGCGGTTTCAGAGAAATCAATGTTTTAGTTATGACTTTCTTAAATCCTTCATAACTTCTAAACGGAGCGTCGTAGAGGGGTCAAAGTTGACATATTTTTTGGCATTTATAGCAGGTTTATTTCCTGCAAAAATCATTAAATTCGCCTTAGCGGTTTCAGAGAAATCAATGTTTTAGTTATGACTTTCTTAAATCCTTCATAACTTCTAAACGGAGCGTCGTAGAGGGGTCAAAGTTGACATATTTTTTGGCATTTATAGCAGGTTTATTTCCTGCAAAAATCATTAAATTCGCCTTAGCGGTTTCAGTGAAATCAATGTTTTAGTTATGACTTTCTTAAATCCTTCATAACTTCTAAACGGAGCGTCGTAGAGGGGTCAAAGTTGACATATTTTTTGGCATTTATAGCAGGTTTATTTCCTGCAAAAATCATTAAATTCGCCTTAGCGGTTTCAGAGAAATCAATGTTTTAGTTATGACTTTCTTAAATCCTTCATAACTTCTAAACGGAGCGTCGTAGAGGGGTCAAAGTTGACATATTTTTTTGGCATTTATAGCAGGTTTATTTCCTGCAAAAATCATTAAATTCGCCTTAGCGGTTTCAGAGAAATCAATGTTTTAGTTATGACTTTCTTAAATCCTTCATAACTTCTAAACGGAGCGTCGTAGAGGGGTCAAAGTTGACATATTTTTTGGCATTTATAGCAGGTTTATTTCCTGCAAAAATCATTAAATTCGCCTTAGCGGTTTCAGAGAAATCAATGTTTTAGTTATGACTTTCTTAAATCCTTCATAACTTCTAAACGGAGCGTCGTAGAGGGGTCAAAGTTGACATATTTTTTGGCATTTATAGCAGGTTTATTTCCTGCAAAAATCATTAAATTCGCCTTAGCGGTTTCAGTGAAATCAATGTTTTAGTTATGACTTTCTTAAATCCTTCATAACTTCTAAACGGAGCGTCGTAGAGGGGTCAAAGTTGACATATTTTTTGGCATTTATTGCAGGTTTATTTCCTGCAAAAATCATTAAATTCGCCTTAGCGGTTTCAGAGAAATCAATGTTTTAGTTATGACTTTCTTAAATCCTTCATAACTTCTAAACGGAGCGTCGTAGAGGGGTCAAAGTTGACATATTTTTTGGCATTTATAGCAGGTTTATTTCCTGCAAAAATCATTAAATTCGCCTTAGCGGTTTCAGAGAAATCAATGTTTTAGTTATGACTTTCTTAAATCCTTCATAACTTCTAAACGGAGCGTCGTAGAGGGGTCAAAGTTGACATATTTTTTGGCATTTATAGCAGGTTTATTTCCTGCAAAAATCATTAAATTCGCCTTAGCGGTTTCAGAGAAATCAATGTTTTAGTTATGACTTTCTTAAATCCTTCATAACTTCTAAACGGAGCGTCGTAGAGGGGTCAAAGTTGACATATTTTTTGGCATTTATAGCAGGTTTATTTCCTGCAAAAATCATTAACTTCGCCTTAGCGGTTTCAGAGAAATCAATGTTTTAGTTATGACTTTCTTAAATCCTTCATAACTTCTAAACGGAGCGTCGTAGAGGGGTCAAAGTTGACATATTTTTTGGAATTTATATCAGGTTTATTTCCTGCAAAAATCATTAAATTCGCTTTAGCGAAACAACAAGAAAAAACAACAGCAAAAATCAAAACAAACAAAAATGCAAAAATAAAAGCAAAGATTTAAAACAAAATAAATAACACAAAATCAAAATCATAACAAAAATTAAAAGCAAATTCAAAACACAAAAATAAAAGCAAAAATACAAAAACAAAAGAAAAAAACACAAAATCAAAAAACAGAAGAAAAAACACAAAATCAAAAACAAAAGAAAAAACACAAAATCAAAAAACTAAACCAAAAACAAAATAAATTAGCAAATCCACAAAAAATTAAAAATTTAAAAATAAAAAAATGCAAAAAAAGTAATTCAAAAGAATATCAAATACAAAAACGGGGACAAATACAAAAAATTGGAAAAACTAAAATGAACAACTATGCTTGAAAATGGGTTAAAAATAGCCAAAAGCCTCGGTTGCGCAGCCCGTGTTCGAAATACTAGTCATTAATAACTCAAAATTTACTAAAAACAAAAAATATATTCAGTTTTTAACTAAAAATTAAATTTTTACAAAATATTAAATTTTTCACTAAAAATTCAATTGTTCACTAAAAATTGAATTTATCAATAAAAATTCAATTTTCACTCAAAATCCAATTTTTCACAAAAAATCAATTTTTAAATAAAAATTAAAAATTCAAAATTCACTAAAAAATCCAATTTTTCACTAAAATTTTTTTTTTTCAATAAGAATTGAAATTTAACTCAAAATCCAATTTGTCTTTAAAAATAGAAAATTTGGCTAAAAATTAAAATTTTTACTAAAAATTAAATAAATATAAAAAAATAAAACGGAATCTTATTAATAAATTAAGTAATATTGCTATTGAAATGCACAAAATTAAGCTACCGTCATCAATTATTATGTATTTGATTTAAATTAATTTTAAATTGTTTTTAAATTTGATTTAATTGTTTTTAATCTGTCGGAAATTTCCGATTTCTTACGCTAAAAGTCGCACAAACACATCACAGAAAATGTCTTTTAAATGTTATAAATATTTTGTAACAAATTTGAATTTTTATATATTTCGGAAGCCATTTAAATTGAAATGACTAAACAAATCTTTGATAATACTGCAGCAATTAACTAAATTAAATCAATTTTATTATTTTATAATACACATAATAATCGAATTAAAAAAAACACGTGAGACATTATTTTATTAGCGCCATAATTTTATTAACCCCATTATTTGGAATTTGTTTTGCTTTTTGTTTTAATAACGTCCTTCATTAAAATTTTGTAACCTTTCACTAAAACTGTCAACCGTTTATATCGTTTTTTTGCCGCAAAGTATTTTCAAATTTTTGCATTAATTAATAATGTAAATAGTTTATTTGTGACAGATTTGCAAAATTAATTAAAAAAGCGTTGACATGCTATTTTTTTGTTCGGCGCATTTAATGCAAATTATATATTGCAACATTAAAGAGGCTATGCACTAAATAAAGTTGAAATTGTTGAAGACCAGCAATGATTTTTATTCATTTTCTATTTTTAATACCTATTTTTATCATATTCAACAATTTAACGTGCTGTGCTGTTGTGCAGCAGCTCAACGTAAAAGTGTGAGAAACTCAGCTGCTGTTTTTTATTGTTGTTCAATGTGTGGCGAATGAACTCCGCACATATTTGAGCAATTAATTAACAATATAATTTATGCAAATCGCATTTGTTTTACATTAAGTGTTATTCGATTTTTTTTTTTGTAGCTTTTTGCGTTTTCGTTTTATGAATGAAGTTGTGTAATAATTTGTGATGGCAGCGCATTTTTACGATATAATAAAAAATATTTAATTATTTTATAAACGATTTTTACCATTTTCAAAATATGTAAATGAAATTGTTTAAAATCCCCTATTCATGGTACATCTTTTTATACCCTACACCTATGAGGTACAGGGTATACTAACTTTGTGCATATATTGTAACGCCCCTTAGGAGGTGTGTCCGGTATGGAAAAGTATATATATTCTTGATCAGCATCACTACCCAAGTCCGTTTAGCCATGTCCGTCTGTCTGTCCGTCTTGCTGTCTTGCTGTCCGAATATAGAATTACTTCAGAAATACTGATCAGAATGCGATGAAATTTCGTCTGAATATATTTTAGCCAAAAGTAGGAACTGAGTTTGAAAATGAGCCAAATCGGTCAACGGACACCTCCTATACAAGTCACTTTTATATAACTATTTCGGAACTAATAACTCGAAAAGTATTCAAGGTATAGTTATAAAATTTAAAAGGTATTGTTAGAATTCACCTATAAATATGTGGTCCAAAAATGGGCGAGATCCGCCCACTTTTTTTGTCATTATTTCCCGGGTTTTCATAGTGGAAATTTGATCCGTAAATTATTAAAATCAAACCTTTGAAATATTAGCCTTTCAAAATTTTAAATATAGGCGTGGTCCGTCCAATTATATTTTTCAAATTTTTTTTTTAGTTTTTTATATAATTTTTTTTAATTTATGGGGATATAAGACGTAAATTTCTGATATATGAATAATATTCTGAGGGTGGGAAGGTTCAGCATAATTAAAAACTTCAAAATTAAGGTATGCAATTAAATATCCCACATTATGACTGGCGAAGCGAATGTAGTTGGCGAAGCGAACGTAAAATAGCTATCACAGCATCCATTCGCCAGACTTCATTCGCGAGAAAAAAGGAAACTAAAGCGAACGTAAAAATCAGGAGAACGTAGAAATCATTCGCCTGAACTTCATTCGTCTGGCGAATGGATGCTGTGAAGCTTTATTCGTTCGCTTCGCCAAGTTCATTCGCTTCGCCAGTCATAATAGGCCCCTAATATCCCCACCAAAGGTGTAGTGTATTCCATAGTCGGGCCCGACCGACTATAAAAATCCGCCCCATGTGACCGAACTTACCCATGTGACTTAACTTTCCCAACTCGTTTTATGATATTTCTATTTAAAAAATTCAACGTTCCTTGAAACTCAAATGTTCAATAAATATTCAATTTTTCACTAAAAATTCAATTTTTCACTAAAAATTCAATTTTTCACTAAAAATTCAATTTTTCACTAAAAATTCAATTTTTCACTAAAAATTCAATTTTTCACTAAAAATTCAATTTTTCACTAAAAATTCAATTTTTCACTAAAAATTCAATTTTTCACTAAAAATTCAATTTTTCACTAAAAATTCAATTTTTCACTAAAAATTCAATTTTTCACTAAAAATTCAATTTTTCACTAAAAATTCAATTTTTCACTAAAAATTCAATTTTTCACTAAAAATTAAATTTTTCACTAAAAATTCAATTTTTCACTAAAAATTAAATTTTTCACTAAAAATTCAATTTTTCACTAAAAATTCAATTTTTCACTAAAAATTCAATTTTTCACTAAAAATTCAATTTTTCACTAAAAATTCAATTTTTCACTAAAAATTCAATTTTTCACTAAAAATTCAATTTTTCACTAAAAATTCAATTTTTCACTAAAAATTCAATTTTTCACTAAAAATTCAATTTTTCACTAAAAATTCAATTTTTCACTAAAAATTCAATTTTTCACTAAAAATTCAATTTTTCACTAAAAATTCAATTTTTCACTAAAAATTCAATTTTTCACTAAAAATTCAATTTTTCACTAAAAATTCAATTTTTCACTAAAAATTCAATTTTTCACTAAAAATTCAATTTTTCACTAAAAATTCAATTTTTCACTAAAAATTCAATTTTTCACTAAAAATTCAATTTATCACTAAAAATTCAATTTTTCCCTAAAAATTCACTTTTTCACTAAAAATTCAATTTTTCACTAATAATTCAATATTTCACTAAAAATTCAATTTTGCACTAAAAATTGAATTTTTCACTAAAAATTAAAATTTTCACTAGAAATTAAATTTTTCACTAAAAATTAAATTTTTCACTAAAAATTCCATTTTTCACTAAAAATTCCATTTTTCACTAAAAATTCAATTTTTCACTAAAAATTCAGTTTTTCATTAAAAATTCAATTTTTCATTAAAAATTCAATTTTTCACTAAAAATTCAAATTTTCACTAAAAATTCAAATTTTCACTAAAAATTCAATTTTTCACTAAAAATTCAATATTTCACTAAAAATTAAATTTTTCACTAAAAATTCAATTTTTCACTAAAAATTAAATTTTACACTAAAAATTCAATTTTTCACTAAAAATTCAATTTTTCACTAAAAATTCAATTTTTCACTAAAAAATCAATTTTTCACTAAAAATTCAATTTTTCACTAAAAATTCAATGTTCACTAAAAATTAAATTTTTCACTAAAAATTAAATTTTTCACTAAAAATTAAATTTTTCACTAAAAATTAAATTTTTCACTAAAAATTAAATTTTTCACTAAAAATTAAATTTTTCACTAAAAATTCAATTTTTCACTAAAAATTAAATTTTTCACTAAAAATTAAATTTTTCACTAAAAATTAAATTTTTCACTATAAATTCATTTTTTCACTAAAAATTCAATTTTTCACTAAAAATTCAATTTTTCACTAAAAATTACATTTTTCACTAAAAATTCAATTATTCAATAAAAATTCAATTCTTCACTAGAAATTTTTCACTAGAAATTACATTTTTCACTAAAAATTAAATTTTCACTAAAAATCAAATTTTTCATTCAAAATTCAATTTTTCACCAAAATTTCAATTTTTCACTAAAATCAAGAAAAAAACACAAACCCCTTAAATAAGTAAATTCAGTAAATAACTGTTTATTTGATCGTATCTTTACTAAATATAATCGGCTGATGTGATTGCATTAAACAATATATAATATATATATATATCGATATAAATAATTTTAAAAAATTTCATTTCAAATGGATTTTCGAAAACATTTCATATAGAATTCAATGATTAAAAAAGAAAATCAAAAATGCACATAAAAAATAAAAAAAATTTCGAATATAATATATATTTTATAATCTTTAAATTTAAATGTATATAATATGCATATCAAGTTTTATTTGTTATTCTATTTTAGCACATACTTATATGGAAAATTTACATATACTCGTAATAATATTACATTATATATTAAGCATAATTTTACATTACAAATGTACTCTACTCTCGCTCTCATTATACAAAAAATAAATTGCATTTTTTAATTTTGTTCATATTGTTGCACTTTTCACTGCTGGCTGACTGACGGATGACGGATGCTCTACTTGTGGTGAGTCTTTCTACTTTTTTTAGTAATGTGTAAAATGAGATTGTAAAGGAACATTGCATGTTTTATATTAACGCAAATTATAATTGACAACTTTTTAGCAATAAAATTAAATTTTATATATCAAATTTTTGTTTTCTTTATTTTTGTTTCGTATAATCTTGCGGGACGGGGCAATGATGAATTGAATGTCATTTTATTTAGCACTAACTAAATTTATGCAAAAGTGTAACGTAGTTTAAGAAAAAAAAAAGTTAACTTTAAATTAAAAAACTTCCTTGCTCGGCGTTGATATGCCACACGCTTCCTCATAACCGCCCAGCAGCGATTCCTGCTTCGCCAACTTTTCCTTCTTATGCTGATGATGATGTTGTTCTTTTTCCTTTTTATTCTTTTTCTTTGTCGCCGCCGTGCTGCTGCTGCTCATTTCCTCTGCAGTTTTCGACGACTTGTGAGATTTTTTCTTTTTCTGTGTCGCTGTAGTGTTTAGAACTTCGAGCGAGTGCTCCGCTTCAACGGGCAGCAGTTCTTCAATTGTGGCACCCAATAAATTAGGCGTTTCTTCTGTGCTATGCTTCTTGCTTTTCGTTTTTGATTTTTTATGCGCTTTGTTGTTGATCTCCTCCAAAGCGCTCGTTATGTCCAACGTTTTCTTTTTGTCTTTGTCGGCGCTTTTCTTTTTATCTTTTTTCTTCTCCTTTTTGCTGGACTCCGATGGCTGATTGTTGAGCGCGGACGTGGACCGACTGTTGTGCTGCTTTTTCTCCTCGAAACTGGGACTAAATGCAGAGATTCTGTTAAAGCAAATATTTCATAAATAATTTTGCATTTTAACTTACATGTCGAGCTCTATATCGAGCGCACGATGCGGATCATCTGAGTCGAATTTGCCATCTTTGTCGTCGGTGTCGGAGAGCGCAGCGCCCTCGGGCATATCCAGCGTTGTGTTGACGACATGCAAAGGCTTGGGTTCTGGCGTTAAAATTGAAAATTATTAAACTGTTTGTAGTGTTAAGAGTTATGCATTACCATCTTCGGAATCTGTGCTGCTGTATGCCAGCTTATTTTTTGATTTTTTGCTCTTTTTCGATTTTTTGTGTTTCTTTTTGTCCTTGGCGTTGGCGGATTTACCCTCGAGCAGGTATTTGTCAGAGCGCTTGGTGGCAGCTAATTGGAAACAAACAAAAAATGTCAGAAAAACTAAATTCAAAATATTTAAAATAAGCCAAATTACCGCCCACATGCAGCGGTATGTCCAGCGACAGCTCTGCTATTGGAATGTCATCGAGATTATCGTACTGATCCGCATTATAATTGGCACCGCTGCCGCCCATCGTTGTCGACGTCTTCAGCTGTTTATTGCTGCTCGCTGCATCCGACTTCAAATAGTGCGGATTATTGCTCTGCTCCAACATGCGCGCCTCGCGTTGTCGCTCCAGCTGTTCCGGCGTTAATTCAACGATCTTGCGTTGACGCGCTTGCTCTTCGCTATGCGCTGCCGCCGCCGACACAAACAGTTCGTCTTTGTCATCAGGCGTAGAGCCACCGCTGCTGCCATGTTCATCCTCTGCGGGCGGTGCATTAATCCAAGCATCCAAATCAAGACCATCGGGCAGCGGTACTTTTCGTTGTGCCTTCGGAGCAACTGGTATAAGTTCACCCGCAAAAAGCAGTGCCATCTCTTGTACAATTTCGATGGCAAGCGGCGGTATGGTGCTGACGTCAGTTTGAATGCTTTCAATATTTTCGCTGTTGCCAATAAAATCAAAACTAGTTGTTTTGTTATTTTGTTGTGCGGTTTTTGTCAATTGTGCACGCAGCATTTCAATGAGCATGCACGCGGAATTGGCGCGTTCCTGCACCTCAATGTCATTGGAGCTGACAAAGTCGGCGAGGCGTTCGAGCACATGATCAGAAAGCTGTTTAAGAGTTTTATAAAGTTAATAAAGTTAATTTTAAATTTATTCAAATTAATGCATATATAAAAAATACCCTTATAATGCCTGCACCATCCTCCTTTTCCATGCAGAGCGTTGCCAGTCTTGTAAACAGTTTAAGCACATTTTGCACAAAGACACCCTTGATGTGTCCAGGCACTTGACGCGGTCGCAGCAATATGTTCAAGGTGCGTTCGGCATCTTCGAGTTCGCTGGAAATTGCATAATTGGATTTTTAAGTAAACTTGCTTTGTCTTTTGAATTTCAAATGGAATTTCTGAATTTTAATTGATGTCTTTTGAATTTCAGATCGATTTTCTGAATTTTAATTGATGTCTTTTGAATTTCAAATAGTATTACTGTATTAAAATTGACGTTTCTTGAATTTGAAATGGAATTTCTGAAGTACAATTGACGTCTTTCAGATTTCAAATGGAATTTCTGAATTAAAATTGACGCCTTTTGAATTTCAAATGGAATTTCTTAATTTTAATTCATGTCTTTTGAATTTCAGATGGATTTTCTGAATTTTAATTGATGCCTTTTGAATTTTAAATGGATTTTCTGAATTTCAATTGATGTCTTTTGAATTTAAAATGGAATTTCTGAATTACAATTGACGTCTTTCAGATTTCAAATGGAATTTATGAATTAAAATTGACGCCTTTTGAATTTAAAATGGAATTTATTAATTTTAATTGATGTCTTTTGAATTTAAGATCGATTTTCTGAATTTTAATTGATGACTTTTGAATTTCAAATGGAATTTCTGAATTTCAATTGATGTCTTTTGAATTTCAAATGGAATTTCTGAATTAAAATTTACGTATTTTTGAATGTCAAATGGAATTTCTGAATTTTAATTGATGTCTTTTGAATTACAGATGGATTTTCTGAATTTTAATTGATGTCTTTTAAATTTCAGATGGATTTTCTGAATTAAAATTGACGTCTTTTAAATTTAAAATGGAATTTTTACATTTTAATTGATGTCTTTGAATTTCAGATGGATTTTCTGAATATTAATTGATGCCTTTTGAATTTTAAATAGAATTTCTGAATTTCAATTGATGTCTTGAATTTTAAATGGAATTTCTGAATCACAATTGATGTCTTTTGAATTTCAAATGGAATTTCTGAATTTCAATTGACGTCTTTTGAATTTCAAATGGAATTTCTGAATTTCAATTTATATTTTTTGTATATTAAATAGAATTTCTCAATTTCAATTGATGTCTTTTTAATTTCAATTAGAATTTCTGAATTAAAATTGATGTCTTTTGAATTTCAAATGAAAATTCTAATTTACAATTAACATCTTTTCAATTTCAAATGGAATATCTGAATTACTATTGACGTCTTTTGAATTGAAAATGGAATTTCTGAATTTCAATTGATCTTTTCTGCATTACATGTGTAAATCGTGTAGTTTCTTACTTGGAAAATTCGCCAACAATCCAGGCGGCCGCATACAGCACCTCATACATGGAGTTGCTTTGTTGCGACACAGCAAATGTGTCCAAGAGGCTGGTCATTTCGTTGACGGCAAACTGACGCACCACAGGCACGCGTATGGCAACGTCCAGCAATTGCTCGGCAATTAGTTGACCTATTGGACAAATTTTTATTAAGAAAAATTAAAAAAACTAAAAGAATTTCTCATCGCTAACCATGTTTAGAGCCCGCCTCCAGCTGTATCAGCTCCACCAGCACTGTCAAGTACCATTCAAAATTGGTGACATACAAATACGAACTCTGCGAGCAAATCTCAATAACTTTGTAGAGCAACTCATCGCGATACGCAGAGCCCTCGGCGCGTTCCATATGTCCCAGCAGTCGCTTGACAATTTCCATTAGATTTTTCTTGGAGACCATGCCATAAAGTAGATCCAAAGCGCGCAAACGTATGGATTCGTCCTTGTCGTCCAGACAGGCAAGTATTAGATCCTTGTGTGCCTGCACGCTTTTGGGATGTGTCTTGAGTATTTTAGACATGGCCAAGAGACCCAAATATTTTACTAAACAACAGAATAAAAAAGAATATTTAAAAAAAAATAATTTAAAATAAATTAAAATTTAAAACTTACAATTTTGATCCGAATCCTCTATGAGTATGCGCAACTTTTGCACGCAGAGCTGTATTGAGGCACTGTGATTTGGCATGCCGCTGCTTATGCTGATGAGCACCGCAATTACCGTGTTTATGCACTCATACAGCAGGCTCATGGCGGAGGTGCTGTGATTTAGGAATTAGAATTTCAGTATTAAAAACTTTTTTTAGTTTCAAGTAAATGTTTAAGAAGAAATATGAAATTTATTGCAAAAAAACAAAAAGCTTACAGTGTGTTTAGTTGTCACAATTAAATATATTTTTAAAAATATTTGATAAATAAATTTAAGAATGTTTTGAAAAAAAAAAAAAAAAAACAAAACAAAATGTTAAAATTGCAAATCAAGGCACAGACAGCACACACGCAGCACACAATTAGTTTGTATTAAGTTATTTAATCAATTATTATAAAAATATTTAAAATTCAATTTAAATTAAATATGTTAATACTTAAATTTAAATTGAATACAATAAAATTTTGCAAAATTTCAATTAGAAACAAAAAATTAAAATATTTTTCTAGAAAAAAAAAAAGAAATTACTATAAAAAATTAAATGCATAATTTGAAATTTAAGATATTTACGAAATTATTATAAAAAAATATAGTAAATTAAAAAGAGTAATACTTAAATTTAAATGAAACATATTAAAATTTGCAATACTTCAGATAAAAAGTAATTTTTGCAATAATTTTTAAATTTAAAAGGTATTTAAATAAAATATAAGTTAATTCAAATAAATTTAAAATAAAAAATACTAAAATTTGTATAACTTCAAATAGAAATAAATTTTTACTATAATTTTCAAATCTCAAAGATATTTAAATAAAATATAAATGAATTTAACAAATTATTATAATTTAAATTAAAAACTAAAAATGGTAATACTAAAATTGAAATGAAACATACTAAAATTAAGTAAAATTTCAATTAGAAACAAAAATAGAAAATGTGTTTAAATTGAAAAATAAAATTAAAAAATAGGATAATAAACGCGAAATTTCAAATATTTAACAAATAATTTAAAAATATAATATATTAAATAAATATTTAATAGATTAATACTCAAATTTAAATGAAACATACTAAAAACTAGAAACATATAATTTGGAAAGAAAATTTTAAAATATATTAAAAAAGAAATTTAAATAAAAACTAAATTAAAAACATATGCTATTTAACTAATAATTATAAGAAATGTAATAAATTAAATAGCTGAATATTTCAATTTAAATGAAACATAGTAAGTTTGGCCAAATTTAAACTTGAAACTAAGTTTTGCAATATTTTTTTTAATATTAAAAAGAAATTGAAATAGTGAAAAATAAATTAATAAACGTGAAAGGTAAGTAATTTAACAAATTATTATAAAGAAATACAATAAACAAAATACAAGTTAAATAAATATTACTCAAACTTAAAGGAAACATAATAACAACTTTTATTAAAATCAATATTTTAAATTATATTTAAAATTTAAATAAAATATACATGAATTTAACAAATTATTATAATTTAAATAAAAACTAAAAATGGTAATACTAAAATTTAAATGAAACATACTAAAATGAAGTACAATTTCAATTAGAAACGAAATATAGAAAATATGTTTAAAATGAAAAAGAAAATTGAAAAATATGAAAATAAACGTGAAATTTCAAATATTTAACAAATAAAGTAAAAATACAATAAATTAAATAGAGTAATACTAAAATTTAAAAGAAACATACTAAACACAAATAATTTAGAAAGAAAAATTAAAACAGAAATTGAAATAAAAACTAAGTTAAAAAACGTTAAACGTAAATTATTTAACCAATATTTATCAGAAATGTAATAAACTAAATATAAATTAAATAGCAGAATATTTAAATTTAAATGAAACATAGTAAGTTTAGCATAATATAAACATGAAACTATATTTAGCAATATTTTTAATATTAAAAAGAAATTGAAATATTGAAAAATAAATAAATAAACGTGAAAGGTAAGTAATTTCACAAATAATTATAAAGAAATACAATAAACAAAATACAAATTAAATAAAATACTACTTCAACTTAAAGGAAACATAATAAAAATGTTATATTAAAATAAATATTTCAAATTATATTTAAAATTAAAAAGAAATTTAAATAAATTTATAAACTTAATACGAAATTTATTTAACAAATATTTATAATAATTGCAAGCAATTAAATAGCAGAATATTTAAAGTGTAATACTCAAATTTAAATGAAACATTAAAAACTGGCATCATATAATTTGGAAAGAAAATTGTAAATTATATTTGAAATTAAAAAAGAAATTTAAATAAAAACTAAATTAAAAATCATAAGCTATTTAATTTAATAAAAAACATAAAACATAAGCTATTTAACTAATAATTATAAGACATGTAATAAATTTAATACAAATTAAATAGCAGAATATTTAAATTTAAATGAAACATAGTAAGTTTTTCAAAATTTAAACTTGATATTATATTTTGCAATATTTTTAATATTAAAAAAAATTGAAATAGTGAAAAATAAATTAATAAACGTGAAAGGTAAGTAATTTAACAAATGATTATAAAGAAATACAATATAAATGAAATATGGTAATATTTAAATTTAAAATAAAAGTACTAAAATGAAAAACTAAATTATGTATTTTAAATTAACAATAACTTCAAATAAGAAATAAATAAAAGTAGAAAATAAGTAATTTAATAGATTATTATAAAAACTACAATAAATTAAATACAAATTTAATAGAATAATACATCAAAATTGCAACATTAAAATTATAAACAAAACTTGGTAATATTTTAAAATTAAAAATAAATTTTAATCGAAAAAATGAATAAAAGTTATTTCAACATTTCAAGATCAATGACTATTTTTATGATATTTAAATAAATAATTAAATTTTTATATTGTATTTTTTAAAAATTTAAATTAAGCAGCATATTTTTGCACTTATGACAAGCAACTTTATAAATAACACAAAAATAAATAAAATCCTATTAAATAAAATACTTTAATCTTAATAAATAAAAATTGTAAATAATGTTTATAAAAAATACAAAAAACATAAAAATAAAAACATTAACACTTATCGACAAATACAAAACTTGCCTATGAATAAGATTTGTGAGAGGTTCTATTAATTTCTTTCCTAGCCGGGGTTCTAAAGGAGTTAAAGCGCCAAACTGCAAATGCAAGAGAAAAGAAACAAGCAAAAAATTATAAAAAAAACTTGACAAAAAACTTAATCATTAATAATAACAACAATAAAAATTGTTTCAAGACAGTTGTGTGTTCGGCATTAATATCAAATGTTTACTATTTTTTTGTATAACATGTTGCAGCTGTTTGGTTGCACTATGTGGTTGGTCCCCTCAGACTTGAAAACAAAAACACTTAATACAAAATTAAAACAAGTTAAAAATTAATTTTAAATTAAGTAAAAATTGTATTTTCATTCAGTATGTCGTCGTTAAGTTGACGTTAAGGGTTTCAGTGATTGATTAATTGGCTGTTTGTATAGAGAGTTCAAATGAAAGGGAAAGAAATTACCTCCTTTTTTTAAGTATTGCGTTTAGTGAATGTGTGTTTTTAAAACTCGTGTGTGTTTAGAGAATTAGAACAGTGTACCAAAAAAAAAAATACTAAATCAAATGCTCAAGCGCCTAAAATGCGCCTTATCGTAACTAATACAATTTAAAACAAAAAAATTACGAAAATAAATACCAAAAATTGTCTACAAAACAGGCTACAGAAAATAGTTAAAGCAAAATTTTTCAAAAACGTGTGTATTGTAAAACTAAATAAAATTCTTATGTGATTTTTTTAAATACTGTTAAAATTGGTGTACGAAATACTTTTGTGTTGCATTTATGAAAAAATTGCACTTGAAAATTAGCACAAGTTAAATGAAAAAAGGGTTATGAGAATAAAAATGTTTTTTTTTATATAAACCTGGAAATAATTTCTATCAGGGGTTGTGTCAATTTACGTCCCAGCGCTGGTTCGATTGTTGTTAGGCTGGCAAACTTGATTTTTTTTTGGTTTTTTCATATTTTTGCAATAGTTTAAAAACATTTTTAGAGAATTTTTTTGGGGGTTTTTATTTTTCAAAGTCAGTAGTCGTTGTTGTCGTTGCCGTATGAAAGAGAAAAAGAGGGAGAGAAAGAAATGTAATTAAATTAAATACAAAATAAGACAAAAATTCGCAAGACAGAACAACAGACAGACAGTCAGACAACAGTGCCGTGTCAACAAAGACTGTCGTCGTAAGTTAGATTTTTTAAAAATTTGTTTTAGAAAAATTAAAATTGTTAATATCTTCAGTGTAGAGTTTGTGTTTAAAATGAAACATGTGCAGCTTACCAATTTGATTATTTTAATAAGCATCCAATTATTGGTTGATGTTGTCATAAGCTTGAAAAATACCGGCGCAAGTGGAAGATAATTTTTGGGATTCTTACGTGCTAGCTCGCAAATGACATTGACGGCAGCTGATTGGACGCCTGTGAGAAGAAATTTTAGTTTATTATTTGAAAATATTTTTTAAGTATTTAATCAAAAAAACAAATACATTTTATTTATTTTGCGATTTTTTTTTAAAGTTTTAAAGGGTTTTTCAACAGGGACGCTACAAAAGTATAGCGACAGGGACAGCAAACGACGCCATATTTCTTGCCGCTCTTTTGATATTTCTCGTCAGTAAGGTTTGAGATTTTATGATGGAAAGATATACGAGCCAACAACGAGTCGAAATTATTAAAATTTGCTACCAAAATTCGGTAGTAAAAATTCGAAAAATCATCTTCAGCGATGAGGCTCATTTCTGGCTGAATGACTTCGTCAATAAATAAAATATGCGTTATTGGTCAGACAGCGATCCACATGTACTCCATGAGTCATCATTGCATCCCGAAAAAATTACAGTTTGATGCGGTTTATGTTCCGGCGGCGTCATTGGGCCGTACTTCTTCCGTATTGATCAAGACCGGCACGTTACTGTGAATGGGAATCGCTACCGTTCAATGATAACCGAATATTTTTGGCGCCAATTGGATGATATGGACTTGGAGGACATGTGGTTCTTATTGGAAACCAAGTTTGGAGAACGTGTTATCTCACGAAATGGTCCAGTCGATTGGCCGCCTCGGTCGTGCGATTTGATGCCGTTAGACTATTTCCTGTGGGGCTACGTCAAGTCTATGGTCTATGCCAACAAGCCAGCGACGATTGATGAACTTCGTACGAATATCGAACGTGAAATTGCAGCAGTATCGGCCGATTTATGCTTGAAAACCGCCGAAAATTGGGTTCAGCGTCTGGACTTCTGCAAGCGTGCCCGTGGTGGCCATGCAAAAGAAATCGAGTTCCATACATAATGGCATCGAACGTACTTTTACAGGAATAAAGAATATCATTGATATTCAAAACCTTTTTTGTTTTATTTAAAAAAAATTTTGTAGCGGCTCTTATTGAAAAACTCTTTATCTCTTTTCTTTTTTTTGTTTTTATACTAATTTATATTATGCTGTGCTAATTTATTTCATTTAGTATTTATTTACCTGGATCAGGATCCTCCAGTTTTTCTTTCAATTTAGGAAATGCAGGTTTAAGCGCTTCTGGATAGCGTAGGAATACTTTATACATCATTAGGACGGCTTTCATGCGTAAATAGGGTTTGGTTGAGCTCATCTAAATAATAAAAGTAATCATAAAACCTTGAGCAAAAGTGCAAAATATGAAATTGTTTCTATTTAAAAACAATACTTAAAAAACTCAATTAAAAATCTCTAAAAAGTTCGACCTACTAAAGTCATTATATCATTGGCTAAATCTCTGGACAAATCAGGTGATATAAAACAGCTCAAGCCGCTCAGCGCGACACCCGCATCATATTGGTTCTGTGAGTTCAAGTCTTTGCGTATCATGTTTGTTGTCAGCATTAGCAACTGTTCAAATTTAAGAATATTAATAAATTTGTTTATACTAAAAATAACTATTTTAAAAAATCTCAAATATGACGGCCTTACCTCGCTGTCCGGATGAAAACATTGACTGGCCGCCAAGTAGCCAATACGCTTGCACGTAAATCTCGAGGAGCTCATGACCTCGATTATGTTGAAGCCGGCCCAGGAGATGTCATAGCCGAGCATTTGTATCTGCAAAAGTGAGGTGAGGCGAAGTGTCATTAAAATAAGCAGTACTAATACAAAAAAAAAATAATTTGTCGGTCTCAAGGTCTACCGAATGTAGTCCTTATAGTAAGTGCACACTACTGCTTTTTACTTACATACGTTAACTTGGCAACGGCATTGCACTTGACATTAATATTGTCCTGGCGCAGCTCCTGTTTGATCTCCTCAATACATTGTGATATATATTTCGCCTACGATAAAAAAATACCATTTTATATTTTTCTTTTATAAAATATTTGAATACATTATTGAAGTAAATGAATAAATAAATACCTTTAAAAAAATAAATAAAAAGAAAATATAACAAAGCTGTTAAGGTAAAACACACCCAGACCATTTTCATTTTATTTATTGGTTGGAACAAAAAGTTATATTTGGAACAGTTCCCGATTTACATATTTTACACAGATTTTTTTATCCATTTTATAAAATCGGTGTGTTTTAGAATTAAAATATTTTTGGTTGTAATGATTATCGTACTTTTTCAATACAATTTATTAATTTTAATAGAAATGTATTCGTAGTATTAAGAATACGTTAGCATCTCTCGCATATAACTGATTCAGTATACCGAGAAAAACGACTTGAATATACCGTGTCGGAGAAAACTAAAGCACGTGACTTACCAATTTTGTATTTACAAAGTAATTTAAGTCAATTATTTTTGATTTATTTACAAGGATTATACAGTTATTTTAATAAAATATAAAAGTACTAAACATTATTTCTAATTTTAAACTATATTATTTCTACAAAAGTAACGATATGTTCAAAACTAAGGCGACAAAATTAAAGCACTAAAGAATTCATATATTGAAAAAGTGTTATTTATCTAATATTTTTTGGCATATCGTTGGTTTTTTATAACTGCTGCACATCTACGTGACATGGACTCTACTAAATTATTCAAAACGTCATTAGAAATGCCTTTCCATGCAATTTATGCTTGGACGAAAAGTGAATTTTGCGATCTACAATTTACCATAGATATTCTATGGGATTGAGATTCGGGGATTGGGCCGGCCATAGCAGAACATCGATATTATTAACAAGAAACCACTCTTTAATACTTTTAGTAGTATGCTTGGTGTCGTTATCTTGTTGATAGATCTACCTTAATGGCATCTCCTCTTCCGCATGCGGCAACATAACATTTTTCAAAATATCTTTGTACATAAATCGATCCATTATGCTGGTAACTCTTTGAATTGGCCCGATTCTTGACCAGAAAAAATCCCCAGACCATTATGTTGCCACCTCCGTGTTTCGCGGTTCCCTTTGAAAAACAAGGATTTAAGCGTTGCTCTTTTGGCCTCCGTACTAGCCTCAATCCATCGGAACCCTTTATATTACACATTTATTAGTCAGAAAAAAGTACTGTTCTCCAATTGGCTATAGTCCAACCGACATGTGACCTTGCAAATTCAAGCCTTGCCCGTCGATTCTTGCGTGATATTAACGGCTTTTTAACTCTTCTGTATATTGCTAACCCGCCCGCCCTCGACTGATCGTCGTTGGATGGATCTTTCTGAAATGTTTAAATGAAATTCGTTTCCTATAGATCTCGCTGATATAAAAGGATCCTTTTTTATAGTCCTAATGATTGCTTGGTCCTCGCGTTTTCATGGTTTACCAACCGCATGTATGGTATGCGTAATATTTGACGACCGAAAACGGCTGATAATTCGGGAAATCACACTGTGGTTTATTCCATTTTTTTTTTGCAATGCCTGTTACAGTTTCACCATTATTAAATTCACTTATTATCGTTTGTTTACATTGAGCTGAATATTTATTTCGAGCCATTACTTATATCGAGCCTTTTAGTGAACCTGAATATTAAAATGATATATATATATTTTTTTAAAACTGTCATACAAATCAATGATTCGAAGTTTAAATAATTTTTTAGTGTTACTCCAATCTAAAAAATCTACTAGTCGCCTTTTTTTTTGGTTGAAAAACGCAACATTTTTAAAATGTTGGTGAATAAAAAAAAATGTTTTTTTTTTGTTTCAACTATTTGTCAAAGAGTATTACCGAGTATTTTAAGACCAAATTTACAAAAAATTGTTGGCAGTTTCTTGAGAAATATGGTGGTTAACTTTTTTTTTTGCGTATTTTGACAATATTTTTTTTAATAATAATTTAAATGCAATTTTGTTTACTTAAACTATTAAGTTTAGCTACTGAAACAACCCATAAAAGTTGCACGTAATTTGTCCACCGTTATGGGTCATAATTAGTGGTAACAAGTGCGAAAAAATTGATTTTTTTTTTCAAAAATTGTCGATTTTTGATCATTATATCCTTGATATATATCGTTAAATGGTCAATACACGTATTAAAGTGCATGTACCAAACAAACCAAAAACCAATCAAATATCTTTAATAATTGAGAAAATACGTTATACACCTGTCATTTATTTTTGTATTTTTGTTTTTATATCTCGTTTTGACTTTTATTTTTATTTATAAATCCAAAATGGTTTTATTTTTCATTTTGCAGTTTTCTGTTTTAATTTTGTGGTTTTGCTTTTTCATTTGATTGTGATTCTTGATTATATTTTTTTGTGTTTTTTAATTTTATTTTTTTGATATTGTGCTTCCTTTTCCTTTTTTTCTATTTTATGTTGATATTTTTGCGTTTATATTTTTGCTTTTGTTTTTGTGTTTTTTCTTTTATTTTTGTGGTTTTGTTTTCGTTTTTGATTTCGTTTTTATCTGCTTTTGATTTAGTGTTTTCGCTTTTGTTTTTCTGTATATGCTTCTGTTTTTCTTTATTGTTTTTTGATTTTGTGTTTATCTTTTTGTAATTTTTTTGTTTTTGTGTTTTTTTTTTGTATTGGTTTTTTTAAATTCTCCATCGAACGTAGCAATATGGGCGTGGTAATCTTAAACTGTTAACTCGAAATATTTATGTCCTTCAATAGCGAGACTCATTTAAGTCTTTGGTGTAGATTGTGGTTGTTTATTGACAACAGTGTGTGTCACCTCCTATATAACATATATCTTTAAAAGATATAACGCTTGATAAAAAAAATAATATAAGGATCGTCTGTAGTCGTCTTGCCGATTAAAGTGTTAACATTTTAATCGTCAAGTGGAATGTAGGTGTGTTTGAACCAAAGGGCGTGATATCTTCCATAAAAATCCAACTCTTAAAACGCTTTAGCACCTTAATATTCTAAGCAACATATTTAATATATGTGGTATCTAAAAAAAAACTATATATCTAATAATTTTAAACGGTAACGTTTTTGAAATAAAATAAAAAAAAATTACCTACATTATTAAATAATGTTAAATAAATGTGAATATTAAAAAAGAAAATAAAACAAATTAATTCACAAATTCCTTTCAATTTTTTATATCGCTTTAAATTTTAAACCGTACAAATTAAAGGGAACATGAAACCCACATAAATAATATAAATAACTTTTACCCTTTATAAAATATAATGCAATAAATTTTTAAAATTTGGAAAGTAATGTTTAAATAATCAATTATCAATTGAAATAATCAATTGATCAGGGACCGAAAATTTTATCCCTAAAAAAACCTTTTATTTAATAACGAAAACCCAAAGTTATAAAAAACGAACAGAAAAATTCAATCAATTATTAAAATACACCTTATAAATAATAAATATTTTTAAAATTGCAAACTCATTAAAATAAATATATTTTTTAAATCCGTTTTTTTTTTTTGTTTAATTTATTACAAATATGAAAAAAGTTCCAGTTCAATAAAATTAAATATAATTAAAAATAAATAAATAAATTAACGAAAAAAAATATCAGATAGCGAAGTCAACAAAAGCCATATTATCTACAAGCGCAGGCATTATAGAAGGCAAAGCATATAGAAATCAATTTGCACATATGTATGTACTATAAATATTGAGCTCTACCGTTGCACATCGAGAGGCGGTATTCAAATTATCAATCGCTGATTAGAGCTCATCGATTGATGTGGTGGCAATGTTAATAAAATGAACACAGTATAAAAACAAAATCTAAACAACGTAGAAAAGAAACCACTTGAAGTTATTGTCGTACAAGGCATTTGTAAAATGTTAAGCAGAGCATATAGAAAAATGCTGATAAAAGCATTTTGCACAAAGTGGCTGCTCGATTCAATGGTGGGGTTTTTTTCAGCAATATGTTAATGGAGGGGGTGGCGTGTGAACTCAAAACATGTGTGGGTAGTGCTGATGACGACGATGCTACAGTCAGCAACACTACATAATATAAAAATTAAAATAATTGCAATTGCAAATTATTAAAATTGAAAACTCACTTCATTATCCTTGTTATTGCGAATGCCACGCACCAGATCCGTCAGATTTTTATCAAACATACGTTCGAAATTTCCTTTCACCTTTTTTAAAGCCATTTCGATGCTGGTGCTGCTGGGGTTTTCACAATTATTTGCAATATATAGAAAATAAACTGACTGCGTTTTTTGGAAATTAATTTTTCTTTTGTAGCAGTTTTCACGGCAACTGCAAAGTTTTTCTTTTCTCTTTTGCAAAAACTGTTTTTTTTTTTACTTTTATATTTTTCTTCACTGCACTGGCACTGCTTTGATGATGTCGACAGAAATTTTTCAAATTGATTTTTTTCTTTTTCGTCTTTTATTCTTCTATGCAGCCATCATCATCATTATGTCTTTTGCAAAATGCCGAATTTTTATTAGTTATTTGCGAATTTGTGCAATATTAACTGCACGTTCACATTAAGCCACATCTTTCACTTTGTTTTATATGGTAAAAATTAAATAAAACTCAAAAACAAGAAGTTAATTTTTTTGGAAAAAAATTTCTCTTTCGCAGTGCAAGAAAACCGAATTGCAATACAAGAAAAATTGTAGTGATTGCTTTTATTTTGGGTACTCAAAACTTGATATTCGATAATACTTGATATTCGATATTTGTGCATCGATAACGATACTTTCTTAAAGATCCAAGCAAAAAAGGTAACTGGTAACTAACCGGTTAGCTAACTGGTAATTGCAGGTAATTCTGCCGGTTACCTTTGTTCTACCATCGGGAGAAAGGTAACCGGCAGATTCCTATCTGTGTGAAGTACATGTGACAAGACATCCCTCTCTAACTAAAGCATTGCGCTCATTTAAAAATAATCTTGTTGTCTCTTTTGCATCTCTTGCTATTTTTATGTCACATTGCTAGACCAGAAAAATAAAACAGTATTGCCATAATTACTTTTTTCATATATATTTTTATTTAGTATACTAAATTAAACAATTATTTTAAAAAGTAATTAAATTAATAAAAATCATAACATAATGTGCAGATCGTCGTTAAAGACGCCTTTCTGATGCTTGTTGTACATTTTTTTCACGAATTTCCTGTTGTGTCGCTGGAGATCAGCACCAGGTAGTCGAGTGTGCAACCTTCGCAGCTCATCTTCTGAGCACTGTACGAAACGTATATGAGCGCCGGTGGCATCAGAAACACGTGAAGCTTGATAATTTGATTTTCTCCTTCTTGAAGCACTTAATTATCTTGTTGCCCAGATCTTAATTAATTGTCATTCCTGAATTTTCAAAGTGTCCTATGACAGAAGTTTATGATCAATGAAGTAGTTATATTTTTGCAGACCACGTACCTGGCCAATGTGTTGTCCTGCATCCAGCGCCAGATTCTTGATTATGTCTAGTGAAGAAATTTGCATCCAGACATGCTAGTGAATGGCGACTCCGCATCTGCATAACAACTCCAGCGGCGTGTCACGAATTTAAATTTTGACTATTTTTTATTATTTATCAATTGTTAAAATCACTTTACTTTTCTTTCGCTTTTACCTACTATTCAACAAGACATTTTGTTTTGATGGAAAACATAAACAAAAATCAAACCTATTGCTATCCCTTTCTCACCTATGACGTTGGAAGAAAGTCTGCTTCCGATGTGATTCTGAACATGCACATTTCTTTGATAGTGTGCGAACCAGTTCGAAATATCGATGACTAACGGTTAGAATTTTAAGCAATCAAATTCTTCAATTGAAGACCTGTTCAGTGATAGGTCTAAAGGTTTGCAAGAGATGATAATTCACTCATTATTATGACAACGCCATGTTAAAGTTGCCGGTTGGTTTTATATAAAAGGGGCAGAACTAGAACCGATTATTTAGAGTTTAGAATTATAATTAATTTCGATTAATACAGCATTTAAAAATTACATTCCTAATAAAATACAAAATAGTACAAAACAACGTTTTTAGCAACACTGTTGTGACAGCTGCTAATTTTGAGTTGCCAACTATTACGAAAATAATCCCATGTGTGGAAGTTTAATTAAAACCCTGTAATGTTTAATACATTCGGGCATGCTCTAAAGTTTGAAGTTCACATTTAATAAAAATTCTAATATTTGGTGAGAAAAAACGAATTGAATTCGTTTCACTAAAATAATATGGATTTGATTCGATTGAAACAGCAAACAAAATTTTGTTTTGGTCGAATTCGGACAAAGTTTGAAAATTGCTGGAATATTTTAAATTTTTAATGTGATTGAATTTATTTTTGAGATATCAGATTTCGTTTTTTTTTTCTATACAGCACAGACGTTTAAATCGAATTCATCATGGTTTGTTAAACGTAATTAGATCGATATTTGTTGTCTTAAATTGTATTGTCTGTTTGTTTCTATATTTAAGAAATAATTAAGTTCGATAAAGTTTATGAATTTTACTTTTAAAATATAAAAAAAAAATTAAAAATCAAAACGTTTATTTACAAACATTTTCCTCAAAGCAACCACCTTCAGTTTACTGCATTTTTTGTTTGTTTTTGTCTATTTTATTTTAAAAACTTTTATATATTGGTATTACATAGTTTCACTTTGAGTATTTATATAAAATGTTAAATAACTTAACCTTGTTAAAGTACATTATTAGTTATCAAAAGAAATTTTGTAATGGTTATAAAGTTTTATTGAATATCCGAAAACATATGCTGTCACACCGGACCACACTTTGCAAAATTTCATATTTATAATGTAGGTATTTATTTAAAACATTGTTTTGCCCTAACGCCAAAACTTGAAATGCGCTTATATTACGGTATTAATGAATTTTAATTTGACCTTCTCTATACTAAGGCATTAATATAACAAACTAACTAAATTTAAAGTATGTATGTGCTGAATATACAACCGAAATCATAATTTTCTTTTAAAATTTAGAGTAACTTAGCATTAAAACAAAAGTCAAAAGATCACTTAATAAACTAAAAGATACAAGTGGCTAAAACTAACGCTCTAAAAGCATAGCCGATTTGAAACAAATCAAAATATATGTGTTTTAATGCGAATTTAACACAAAAGACAAATATATAAAGCAGTTCAATTAAATATTAAACGATACATAGTAGAATATAACAAACGAACGTCTAAAGTATACAAAAAAAAAAAATAATAAAACAATATACAGACTACAACAATATTTGTTTACCACACAAATTTGTAAAGCGCACACGCTCCAATGCAATTTGCAGCGTGAACAAATCAACAACAGGACGACTTCTCCGGCTCGGCAACAACCAGATTAAAATCCAAACTATTCGGACGTGCAAAGCCGGTCTTAATGCCATCCCAACCATCCTCGACTTTGTATTCGCCCGAACGTATGCGCGCATATACCTCCTGCGTAACCATGCGAAAAGCTTCTTCCACATTGACGCCATTGCGTGCAGATGTCTCAACGAAATGCAGTCCATGTTGCTTGGCAAAATTCTGTGCCTCTTCGGTGGTCACCTCACGACGACCTCCCGCATTGATCAGATCCAGTTTGCAGCCGACCAATGCAAAGACAGGACGATGCGGTTCAATGTGTCGCTGTGCTTCCATCATCCAGAGTGGAATGTGCTCAAAGCTGGCATAGTTCGAGATGTCATACACAAGAAGCACACCAACTGAATTGCGATAATAGGATTTAGTAATTGAGCGGAAACGTTCCTGGCCAGCGGTGTCCCAGAGCTGCAGTTTTATTTGTGTGCCATCCTTCATTTCGATGAGGCGTGCAAAGAAGTCAACGCCAACGGTTGGATCCGAGAGCTGTGCGAAAAGGAAATAAATATAAAAATAGCATTTGTGTTATCAATTCAGAATTTGTAAGAATTGCGATTTCTAACAAGTGCATATAACAGAGTTGCCAATTGTTTGGGAAATTTTTAATTCATGGGACAAATTTTGTGGCATTTTTGAATTATAATTTTTGTTAGGTAAAATATATAAATTATTTATTAGAACATGTAAAAAGATATCTAAAGAAATAAAAGAGATTAAAAAGTAAAATTAAAAATTTAGATTAAATAAAAATTGGCCGTTAGATTTTCTCTGAAATAAAATCTCTCAGGCATAAATCGTCACAAATATCCTCATATTTATAACAATATAGAAAATATTCGTAAAAAATATAATTATACACTAAAACTAAAATTTTATCATTTCTGAAAGTAAAAAAAAAAAATTTTTTTATTTCTCCATTAAAAGGAACTTATGAATTTAACCCACAAATTATGTTATATTTTGAATTTGAGTATTTTGAATTTGTGTATTTTGATTTTGGGGATTTTGTTTTTGATGGTTTCAAGACCAAACAAAGTTTATTGAAATATGTTTGTTGTATTAAAAAAAATGCAATTCCGGAAAAACACAAATTCGTTTTAATTGAATTTGAAAAATAAAACTACATTCAAAAGCTGAATGAAGCATGCCTCTTTGTGAAATTCTAAATTCCGGTTTTAATTTTCAATAATTATGGGAATTATGCGATTTTTGTGGGATAAATACTTTTTGTGGTATTTTTAAATTGCCGTGGGATAAAAAAATACCATTGAATTAAAATTTAACATGGTATTTTTTAATTTATGTGGATTTTTTATTTTTTTCTTCTTTTATTATAAATTTTAGTACTGAATATTTTGTTTTTTCTAAAATCGATATTCAAAAATTTTAAAATAATTCATATGTTTATGTACAGAAATTTAAGTAATTTATAAAATATTTAAATTTTTCGTGGTCATTTTTTATCTGTTTTATTTTTATGGTTTTAAACAGCGATATTTTGTAGTATTTTTAATTGCAAAGGTATTTTTATTATAAAAATACCAAGGTATTTTTAAATTTCTGGCGTGGGATAAAGGTATTTTTTCTGGGATAAAGACTTGGCTAGGTAATTATGTTTTTGATATTTTTTTGTTCTATTTTCAAGTTGTGGGATTTGAGTTGGTAACCATGGTAGCTGCACCACATCGTCATTGAATGCCGATTAATCAGCAACAACTTCTGTTGAACTCTGTAGCGTCGCTCGAGACAGCTAAGGCGCTTTGTTGTTATCACCTTATTAATTATGTAAGCAGTAACAATGCATACATTATATATTCAGTCTTATTAATAATTACAATGAGCAGCATTCTTACCTCGGCAAATTTTCCATCTGTAAAGAACTTCAGCAGTGAGCTCTTGCCCACCGTGCTGTCGCCTATTAGAATCAGACGAAATTGATAATCAAAAATTGGTTCCACCATGGCGGCGCTGAACACTGACTACAGATTCCTCCTGGGCAACGAAAGAAACGCACCCTGTAATGTAGGTGTTTGCTGGGCTTCCCTCTTATGCTCCCCTTCTTCTCTTTTACTTTCCACAACCACAGCCAGCAGATCAATGCTCTACGAGTTCAATGCGTAATATTTTGCTTGATGATTAAAAAAAATGTTTTATCAACAAGGTTGTTCGGTTTTTATCAATTCTGTCCCCTATTTATTTATAAATGTGTTTTACTTTGTTTTTACTTTCGTTTTCTGCTCTCTTCTTCACTTTGCGTTTTAAAATTCAATTCTTAAATTTTCTGCAAATTTTCGCTGCTGCTATTGCGTTGTTTTTCACAGTCACGTTTTTTCTAGTTTTTATTTGCTTTTAAATCAGTTTTCACTGCTGAATAAATTAAACAATCGAAATAAATACACATTTACTTTGTTTTTAAAGTGTTTTGAATCTATTTGCAATATATTTTAATTGTTTGCTAATGATACCTGTGATAAAAAATAGTGGTTGCTGGCTGTTGAAATGTCAAACGTTTGACGTTAAGTCGTAGTTGCCAGTTCCGTAGAAAATTTCCCATTTGTGGGAATGTTTAGTGGCTGTGGGAAAGGTTATTCCCGTTGGAATTATTAATGGCTGTGGGATTCTTTATTTTCCACAGTTTTTATTTATGTAACTCAATTTACGATGCAATTTACGATTTATGTATGCATTAATTTTCTTAGTGGTTTTTTATTCCTATGTGATTTTTATGTTTATATTTAATTCATTTAAGAATTTTCTTGGTATTTATGAGTTAATTTAACTTTCTGTGGTATTTTTGTGGTAATTTTCATGTGTTGTGGGTATTAAATCAACTAAAATTACCACGTGGGAATTTTGAATAAGTCGTATGGGAAAAAGGTATTTTTTATAAACATAAAACGGCACTTTTTGTTTTGCGTTTACATGGTCAATCTGCTCGAAAGACTTCATTATTTCGCAGCATCGAGGTGTTGAAGTCAATAATTAAGTCGTATTCGAAAAAAACCTTGAAAAAATATTTCTTTCCACAAAAAATTTTGCAATTTCTAAATTTAAACAAACAACACGAAATTAAATATTTTGTTTTTAATGTTGTTCGTTTATTGTCGACTTTAAATTAGAGTACTGCAAAAATCATTTGTCAGGATCTTGGTCTACCGAATGCAATATATATTATGCACTGGTTAAAAAAAAAACAGTAATTGAAGCTATACATATATCCATGGTTGAAGTATATACAGGTTAAGTCATCTTTCAAAATTCAGTCGCCATTTACTGAAAACTGATTGAAAGTTTCAACATTTGTTTACGAATATTTTAAAACAAAACATCAATGCTTTGTTTACAACTTCATAAAAACAAATAAATAAATTTCAACATTTTGCCAACTGTCAAGATTATTAAGGATCCAAAAGAAACCACAGTGATTGTCAAAAGTGATAAAAGTGAATGTGTACAGTGAAAATTTAATAAAATCTCCCATTTGCAATGCAAAAAAACTATAACCTGAAAATAAAGTTTAAAATGACAATTAATTATTGTATTTTAAAATTTTCTTCTTGACATTCTCAGCACGCTTTATGTCAATTAAACGTCTAAATGATCTAACCTGTATATACTTCAACCATGCTGATATATGTATATCATATAAATTCGCACCGGTACGAATTTCAGTTTAATGTACGGAAACTCACACTAGTTTAGAAAAATCTGAACTTGTGCGAATTTCCGTTTAATATGCGGAAACTCGCATCACTATTTAAACCGTTTAATATGCGGAAACTCGCATCACTATTTATTTTGAAGAAATTACTTACCAAAATAAAAAAATGGTTATAATTTCATTTAAAATAAATTCAAACTAAAAATATTAGCAAAGACCATGGTACTTTTTATTGACCTCCAAAGGACATCAAGTAGAAGATTGTGAAACACAATAAATAAAAAACCAAGTAAAAATGTTTATCATCGATTAATTCCTATTACTCGAAATTTACGTGGCTTTATGATTTTATATTTTTCTATTTCGATTATTTATTTGAACTTCCCAGAAATTTGAGTTTAAAAACACCTTGATTTTGAGATAAATAAATGGTTGTTTTTTATTTATTTTTGGAACAAAAATAATGGGTTTCAATTGTAAGCAGAATATTCAAAATACAATAAATAAATTGTTTAATATGAGTTTAAATCCCCTTTTTAAAAACTTTGTTATAAAAAGCAATTATTTAAAGGAATACATTTGAAATTGCTCAAAAATATCCACTGTGATATGTGCCGTGTATCGATTATAATCGATAAATAAATTTGACATAAAATGTCAAACTTTCAAAACAAAAACAACAGGCCATGTGCTGCATTTGCTGGAACCAAACAGTAGTTGGGGTAAAATCTTATTTTATTAAAAGATTTAAATAATAATAATGGCAAGAAACAGAAAAATTCCCGCAAGAAAACATCACGGCGTGCGTGATCCGCTCAAGCAATCGGAGGACAAGGAGAAAAAGTTGGTAAACTTGCAATAAATCTTAATTTAAATTGCTACAATGTATATTATTAATCCGCAGACTGAGGCATGTTGTCAACAATCCACCCGACAAGGGTGGCGATCAAAAGGTTTCCTTCGCTTTTAAACAATTCAAAAAAATGGCTGATGAAGCAAAGGCAGGCAAAAAGATGAAACGGATTCACATTGGACGCGAGGACAAACCACGCTTGGAGAACGCGAAAAAAGGAAAAAAGGGTGCTGCGAAGCAAGGGGAGGGCAATAAGTTCCGACAGATCAAGCAATTTCTAGATGAAACAGATGTAGACTATATGAAACGTGTCAATCGCGCGACAACAGAATCACTACGCGAGGCAGAGTATGAGGCAAAGTACGGCGTTAATGTAGTGCGTAATGCGCAGACGGGTGAAATATCGTTAAAGAAACAGCCAAAAAATGAAATTGATGAAATGCTGAAGAAAAAACAAAACTTGCACATGAACAGACGCAACACAGGCAAGAAGGCCAAAGCGCCCAAGGAAATGATTGACAAGAAGACGGCGAAGGAGCTAATAAAGCAGGCTATCAAAGAGGATGAGGAGGAGGCAATTGACAGTTATAATATTTTCGAATTTAATTATTAAACTTTAACTTTACAGAAGAAAAAGGCCAAAATTGAAATCGCCGAATATAAAACAGATGTCTTCAAGTTTGGCGAAACGGTGCATGCGCCGCCTACACTATCGACGCTGCCGCGCAAGGCCACCAAAAGCGAAACAGTGCCTAGGGTGAGCTTATCTATAAACTACTGATAAGAATAATTATTTAATTTTTCTTTTTAATAAATTGCTTTATAGCCTGGCATGAAAAACAATTTACTACTCAAGTCGATGCTCAATGCTGAGGAGAGCACAACGCAAACAACGAAAGCCGTTGCCAAAGCCAATGCGCAGCCTGTAAGCAGCCGTATACTTAAAGCACAAATGAAGGGCAAGCGAAAGGATCTGCCTGCCGCCACGCGCAACATGCTGGAACAGGAACAAAACAAAATGATTGAATTGTATCGGCAACTAAAAAAAACAAAAGTGAAGCAGTTTTAATAATAATTTAACGGACACAACTAATTTTACACGTTTCTAATTTTATTTTTTTAACTATAGAACAAAAACTAGTTGTAAATAAAAATCTTTTAAATATACGTCAAGCCAATGTGTGTTAACTGGGCAACGTTGCACGCTACAAAACCAATTGGGTGACATGGTTAAAACGTAGCAGCAGCTGCCTTAGGCAAACACAAACTGTTAACAACGTTGTCATCTCTGTAGCTACCAGGTGGCAAAAAATTTAGAGGTCTTTTAGGTAGCTATTGCGATCGTCTGACTTTGTTGGTAGATTGTTTGGTGTTATTACTTGTACTTTATTGATGGCACTGTGCACCGCAGCGCTTACATGCCGCTGCTGCTCTTCTGCAGCAATTGCGCAAAGCGGTTTGTGATGAGCAACGATGTGTCGATGAATCTGTCTACACAGTTGCTCAGGCAGGTCTCTGTCGAGCTGTCCAGCTTGGAGCCCGGTTTGGTGACGCATTTGTCCCAGCAAATTTCATTGAATTCGTGTATCTGCAAGTAGGAGTTTGTTACTTTAGTTAAGTGTAATTTGCATCAGCCTATCGAAAGCATGACCATGAATGAACGGCGAACTGACCTGTGCGTTAACCTGAGCCTTTTGTTTCTCTACCATGAGAAATTCTTGCAACTCCTTGTCGCCGGAGGGTTGTTGTAACGATTCAAAGTCGGCCATATTATTTTTTTGTATTTTATTTAATTAAATGCAAGTTTAAATAAGTAAATTTACAAATTCTTCACAGAAAAATTTCGGTCACTTCGACTCAGATGTTATGCTTTTTACATAACCTCTAATGTTAATAGGTTCCACACGAATGTCAGTGGTTTGACAGAATTTATCGAGACTCGTTGAGCACAGTGGTGAAGTTTACAAATATTAAATAGATCAAAGTTCAATCCATAAAAATAATCAAAATTTAATGTGCAACTAAAAAGATCTTGAGACTTCTTGAAAAATTGTTCATTTAAATCTATATCAAAAGATGACTATTTGAAGTTGGAAATTATATTTTGTTAATGGATAACGCTGAGAGATTTGTACTTAATGATCCTTTGGCTACATACATACCCTTTTTTTCCATTCAGTTAGACGGACGTAAAAAACACATTCAGCAGACAAGAACCAAAACCCCCCTCAAGGTGCTATAAGTTGTGCAGTTTACATTTGCAACCACTGAGCAGGCTTCGGAATCGGGCGCTCGTAAACAGAGCGCGCTCATATGTATTTGGGACATAAAGAATCCATGTTTTCGAGCCCCGCAACAGTCGTTAACTCGCTGCTGTTAAGTGAAAAACACGAACTAGCACAACTTCAATCGTCCAACCGATATGAGCATGTAGCATTGTACTCGGTGCTCGAGTTTCTGTTAAATGTAGTGCTCAAAATGGACAGCGCTTCTACATCGCGAGCATCTCGCAGTTGCTGTCTCTTTAAATTATATCGTTTGCAATAGTTTTTTTTTTGTTGTTTTTGCATTTGTTCTTGTTTTTTTTATGCATGTATTATTAAAAATAGAACATTATACCTATATGTATGCATTTCAACCGAATTTACAAAAAGAACCAACAAACCGAGCGCATAAAATATTGTAGTGCTCGGAGTAGTGCGCTAGCGTAACAGCTCGGAACTCGGCAGACCGAGCCGGTGTGTTTGCTTGCGGCTCAACAGAAATTGAGTTCGGCGTAAAACAACAGCGCTCGAAGGTCGAAGCGATCGCGAAGTTGTTTGCGATACCCAGTTTGATCTGAATAAATATGCTGTCACTTGTTTGTTGTTGCAAGAGCTAGTTTTGAGCTTTTTTGAGTGCTCTTCAGCGATCTTTCCGAAGCCTGCCCTCCAACACCATTCGAGGGCCAGGTAACGAAAAAGTTATAGAGAGAAAATGTTCTATGCACATTTTATTAAGAATCCAGGAAATTTGATCTTTTAAGTAGTCGTTGTATTGGTTAATTTAAATAGCAATTTGTTTGAAATCAAAGTCGTATGCTACTTTTGTAACTTTAAAACAGTTTTAAGGTAACAAAATAAAGACTGCAGAACAAGTAATTTATTTTTAGATTTAAATGTTTTTGAATTAAGTAAATAAATAAATAAAAAAGAATTACTACAATAAACTACAGAATTTAAATTGTTTAAGATTTTAAAAGTAAAATTTAGCAAAATCATACAATATAAATTCAAATATAATAAAAATAAATATTAATAAATGTAAAGCAATAATATGTTGAGTGTGCATTAATTTCAAAATTCCAATTAAATCAAGATTTTTTTTCAAGAAAAGTTAATTTAAATTTGATAATTGATATTACCAAAATTTTTATGATTAATATGTTGATAAATTTCTGCATCTCCAAATTAATCGATAACAACGAAGTGTGGATGCTATTGCCATGTGTGTCAAATTTGACGTTAATGCATGTTATTTGTTGTTGTTGTATGCAGCAAAACAAAAATACTGCATTCGAGCATATATTAAAAAAATAATAATAATGTCCAGCGAAATCTCATCCAGCGTGGAGAGCTTCTCCATACCTTGTGTGCCAGATGGCGAAGAGTTCGAACCAACGGCGGAGGAATTGGAGAAATTGTACAGTATGCTCGAGAGTGGCACAATACCGGAGCTACAGTGGAAGTGTCCCGGACGTAGAGTACCATCGCCCATTGGCGGCAAGGAGGAGAAGACTAATCTGATAGAAAACGCAGAGAAGGAAGCGTAAGACAAAGGATAATTTTAATATATTGAAAATAAATTATTTAATTTGCATTTAGACCGGCCAAGAACGACTTTGATTTTATGGATGACGTTGCGCTGCCGCAGATGAGAGTGCGCACACAAAACTCGACGCCAAAGTCGGCAAAGAAAAAGACGGCCAACTTTGCAGGCGTCATCGATACGCTTAAGAAATTGCAAAATCAAAAGGAAGGCGCGTAGAGCAGTTAAGATTAGAACTTAGAATAAGTAATAGGGCATAAAATTTATAAAATAAAAAACGAACTGATGAATAAAAACTTATTATTTAAAAAAGAAAACTGCATATTGGATTTATTATATCATATATTTATTAAATTTTAAATTGTATTAACTGATGCGAAAAAATAATGATTTAAAAATTTTATTTTCGTCAAAACAAATTTCACATCTATGACGGTTTTTTCTATTAGATTTTAAAAATGTTCTACTAAATTTTACTATTTTCTATAAATTTTTTCGGGCACAAAAATATCGAATTTAACACACTTTCTTATATCCGATCGAGTTGAAACTAGGAAAAGATATAGTATTAATAAATTTTAAAGTTCGAATTTTGGGGGCGCTAAAGCTATTTTTGGACCGTGTGAGGTCTGTTCTTTACCTATAATGTTGAGTATATGTATAGTTTTTGACACGAGAAAAAATATGGCAAACTCAGAACTTTGAATTTTGTCCGCTAGAGGGCGCATTTACTATTAATGGACCCTCTAAAGTGCGCTCTTCACCTAGAAAATTAAAATTTAAAACATATATAGTATTGGCAACGGGTAAAAATTTGGCAAACTTAGAACTTCGAATTTTCTCCGCTAGAGGTCACATTAATTATTCTTCACCTAGAAATATGAAATCCTATTAATATAATAAATCTTTTTGTTCGTTTGTTTGTGCGTTTGTTCCGCTTCGCCGTCTAAATTGCTGATCCGATTTTCATGAAATTTTTACCACAGATGCGGTATAATCTAGAAGGAATGATTGCTTATATATGGGCGGGATTGGACAAATAGGCGTGGCATCTCCCATACAACCTAAACTTTCAGTCTGATATAACTCGGCACTTTCACCAGCTACGAACATGAAACAAAAAACTCAAATACAAAAAAAAATAAAAGCAAAAGCACAAAACACAAAACAAAAGCAAAAATACAAAAACAAAAGCAATAACATAAAACTAATATCCAAACTAAAGGAAAAAAAAAGATAAAGAAAAACGAACTCACCACACTAAAATTCATCACACTAAAACTCTCCACAAAAAATTCACCACACTAAAATTCACCACACTATAACTCACCACACTGAAATTCACTAAACTAAAACTCATCACAATAAAAATTCACCACACTAAAACTCACCTCAATAAAATTAACCACACTAAAACTCACCACACTAAAACTCACCACACTATAAACTCACCACACTAAAACTCACCACACTAAAATTCACCACACTAAAACTCACCACACCTAAATTTATCACACTAAAAATCACCACATTAAAACTCACCACACTAAAACGTCCCACAAAAAATTCACCACACTAAAATTAACCACACTATAACTCATCACACTGAAATTCACTAAACTAAATCCACCACAATAAAAATCACCACATAAAAATTCACCACACTAAAACGCACCTCAATAAAACTCACCAAACTAAAACTCACCACACTATAAACTCACCACACTAAAACTCACCACACTAAAATTCACCACACTAAAACTCACCACACCTAAATTTATCACACTAAAAATCACCACATTAAAACTTACCAAACTAAAACTTCTACTGGGAAAAACTCTACGGGAATGAATTCTACCGGGAACAATTCTATCGGGATGAATTCTACGCGAAGAATTATACCGGGAATGAGTTCTATGGAGAAGAATTTTACGGCGAAGATTTCTACGGCGAAATATTCTACTGGGAAGAATTCTACGGTGTTGCGCAGTCTGAGAAAGAATTGTCTTTGAGAAAAGTTATTTTGGCGGAGAATTATTATTTGGTTACTACATTTATAAAACCCATAAACACTTCCACAGCGAGGCACGAGTGTTGCACGGGTTCAGCTAGTATATAATATGTATAGTATTGAAGACTGAAATAAATATGACATACTCAGAGCTTCGATTTTCCATCGCTAGAGGAAAATGTTTTTTAAAAAGTTTTCTTTTTATCATTACTACTTTTTATTATTTTTGCTATTTTCTATTAGATTTTTTTAATCAATTTTACTATTTTCTATTAGATTTTAATATTTTCTATTAGATTTTACTATTCTCTATTAGATTTTACTATTTTCTATTAGATTTTGCTATTTTTTTAATAGATTTTACTATTTTCTATTAGATTTTACTTTTTTCTATTAGATTTTACTATTTTTTATTACACCCAGAAAAAATTCCCTCAAATCCCATTAAAATTAACTTTTCATACAAACACAATGGCAATTACATGGTATTTTCTAGTATTTAATGGTATTTTCCGATTAAAATAATAATTTATCCTATTGACTATTTTTAATAGTAAAAAACTATTATTTATATAGTATTTTTTTCTGGGTGTAGATTTTACTATTTTCTAGAACGTCTTATTGTAGATATTGATACCATTAAATTGTAAAACACACAAAACTTGTATAATTTTACACCTGTGACTGTCCTCTATTAGATTTTTCAAATTTTCTATTAGGGTTAACTATTTTCTATTAGATTTTTTTTTTATTTTCTATTAAATTTTATATTAGTTTTATTTTAAATATTAATACCAATTTTAAGATTGTACAAATTTTATATTAGGTTTAACAATTTTCTGCTTTTATTATTTTCTATCAGATTTTACTATTTTCTGTATGGATTTTAAAACTCGAATACTGTTGATTTCCATTATTTCTATTAAGTATAACTAGTTTCTATTAGATTTTACTATTTTCCATTAGATTTTACTAATTTCTATTAGATTTTACTATTTTCTATTAGAAGTTACTATTTTCAATTAGATTTTACTATTTTCAATTAGATTTTACTATTTTCTATTAGATTTTACTATTTTCTATTGGATTTCACTATTTTCTATTAGGTTTTACTATTTTCTATTAGATTTTACTAATTTCTGTATGGTTTTAAAAACTCAAATAATTTCAGACCTGTGACTGTTGATATTCATTATTTTTCTATTAAGTTTAACTATTTTCTATTAGATTATACTTTTTTAATTAGGTTTTACTATTTTCTATTAGATTCTACTATTTTTTATTGTAAAAATTGATATGTAAAATGGTTTGTGTCCCCAAAAGTTTAATTTTGTATCTTCTCACAGGCTAAAAATATATGTATTAAACAAACTGTATTTCAACTATATGCTGAATGAATAAAAATACTTTTGTCATTTTTTATATTTATTTCATTATATATTTATTTAATTATTTACTGCTCTGTTGCATCATCATGTCGGACATCTAAACATACTTCACAACATTACAAGGCAAGATCAATGGGTTGTTTAAATATTATTGTTGTTGTTTTAAATTTAATTGAATTATTACGTGTGTAAATTTTCACTAAACATACATTTAAATATATGCAAAGTGTTGTTGGTACGATGCGTGAGAATTTGACTAAAATCTTTTTGTGTGTTTTTATAAGTTTTACTTTAATTATATTAAATATATATTTTAATTTTTTTGCTTTATTTTTTTTTAAACTGCATTTATAGTAAATTTTTTAAGTGTGCAATAAATTGATTTAAAAAAATAGTTTTACAAAATATGGTACTGACAGAGCAACAACATCAACAACAGAGTACTTGCGTATTTATTTTTTGTTTGTTTCTTTTATTTTTTATGTTTTTGTTTGTTTGTGGTATTTAAAAATTAAAAATAAGCTAAACATTAAAACAAAATTATATTTATAACAGTACAACTTAAATTTAAGTTACTTAAAATATTTGTAAAAGTAAAAAAAATAATAAAAAAAATAAAAACATTTACAGAGTACGACGACAGACGTTGTTGTTGTATAAAAATAAAATATTAACAATATAAAAATCATTTAGCGCAAGCAGCATTTGTATGTCTAAGGTACGCGCGTTGCAAATTTACAATAAATTTCGTTTTTCGTTTTTTCTCTTTTTGCAATGTGGCAATTTGTAGCTTAAAATAAAACTAAAGGCAAACTTACTTAAAAAGAAGAAATGCTTTGCAAAATAAATTAAATTAATTAAACAATTAAATGAACAAGCACTACAATGTTATGCTATGAGTTGTGTTCGTTTGCAATAGCAATCTTTGATTGTATACTATTTATATAAATATTTATAAAAAAAAACTTTAGTTTAACACGCGTTAATTGTTAAAATGTTCACTTTTTCATTTACAGTTTAAACCTAACCAAATAGCATTAAATTAATAAGTATTTTTTTTCGTCGCTTGCATGTGTTGCTTTGTTAAATTTAAAAGAGTTTTGCCGTACAAATGCAGTACGTCTACACTAATTGCATTCGCCACTCTCGTTTCTAATTGACTGTATTTCGTTGATAATTTCTTTGAAATTGGGACGCATTTTGGGGTTGGCGTGCCAGCAGGGCAGCATCAGCTTCTCGTAGACAATGTCAGGACAATGCAAAGGTTTCGACAGTCTGAAAAAGAAATAAATTTAAAATAATTCCAAAAATGTATTAAATCTAATTAAATTACCTATCACCACTATCCAGTCGATTGATGAAATCATCGCGCGACAACTCCTTCTCCGAATCCAGATTGGGCGTTTCGCCGCGCGAAAACATCTCAAACAGCGTCACGCCGTACGACCAGACATCCGATTGAAATGAGAACTTTTCCGTTTTTATAGCCTCCGGCGAATACCTTTCGAGTTTTTGTTTACATTTAATATTTTTGTGATTAAATTTTAATGAATTTAAACAAACCATTTTATTGGTATATCACGCTCTGTGTGCGCAATGTAGTAGCCATCGGAGTTGGCCATTTGCGCCAAGCCAAAGTCGGAGATTTTCACCAGATCATTGTCGACCAGAATGTTGCGCGCCGCCAGATCACGATGTATGACTTTTTGACTGCGCAGGTAGTCCATGCCCTGAAATATATAGCAAATTAAATATTATAAATATGATTTAAAATAATTAATACCAATTTAAAATGTCATTCGATAGTTTAAGGTTTTCTGATTGGTTGATACAAAAATTATGGTTTTTAAATGATTTTTAAAAACTATCAGCCTAACCAATAAACGAAATAATGTCGACTTTAAAGAAAGTATCAGCTTTTTGACAAATAAATATTAGAGAAAATTGTCGGAAAAGCTGATGCTATCTTTAAAGTCGACTTTATTTCGTTTATTGGTTAGGCTGTACGATTTTACTATATTCTATTCGATTAAATTGTTTTCTATCAGTTTTTACTATTTTCTTTTAAATTTGACTATTTTCTATTATATTTTAATATTTTCGTTTAGATTTTACTATTTTCTTTTAGGATTTACTAGTTATTATTTGGTTTTACTATTTTTTTATTAAGTTTACTTTTTTTGTTTATTGATAGATTCCAATCTTTTAGGTTTTACTATTTTTTATTATATTATTTAACTATTTTCTATTAAATTTTAATATTTTACATATGATTTCAATGTTTTCATCTTTTATTTTCGTTTTTACTATTTTTTAATAGGTTCTACTATTTTCTAATATATTTTACTATTTTTTTTTTAAATTTTACTATTTTTCTATTCAATTTTACTATTTTATATTAGGCTTTATTAGATTTTACTCTTTAGTTTTTACTATTTTCTATTAGGTTTTAGTATTTTTTATTAGATTTAACTATTTTCTTTTAAAATTCTAATATATTTTACTATTTTTTTTTAGATTTTACAATTTTCTATTCAATTATACTATTTTATATTAGGCTTTATTAGATTTTACTCTTTAGTTTTTACTATATTCGATTAGTTTTTACTATTTTCTATTAGGTTTTGTTATTTTTTGTTAGATTTAACTATTTTCTTTTACATTTTACTATTCTTTTTTATTATATTTTACTATTTTATATTAGACTGTGCAATTTCATAATAATTTTTATTGTCTATTAGATTTTATAATTATTTATTTTAAAAACAAAATGTTTTTATTATATTTAATTATTTTCATTTATATTAAATATTTTCCTATTAGGTTTTACTATTTTTTATTATATTATTTAACTATTTTCTATTAAATTTTAATATTTTATATAAGATTTCAATTTTTTGATAATTTATTTTCGATTTTACTATTTTCTATTAGGTTCTACTATTTTCTATTAGATTTAGCTATTTATTATCTATTTGGTTTTACTATTTTTATTAGATTTGACTATTTTTTACTAAAATTTATTATTTCCTTTTAAACTTAATTATTTTCTATTAGGTTTTACAATGTTCTAATATGGTTTATTAATTTATCTTGCATTAAATTTAAAAACCATGTCAAAATATTACAAAAAAATTATATTACATAATTAATTTACCTTGGCAATGTCCAGTGCAAAACGCAGCAGCTTTTCATTGGTGAGATTTGGCTTTTTCGATGATAGATACACGATAAACGAGCCGCTTTCCAAATATTCCATGATGATGGTCATGGGGTTATCGATCCATTCTTTAATTTTTACGATATTTGGATGATCGAGCGACTAAAGAAAAGCAAGAGAAAATTTTCAAATACATAACACAATTATTAAAAATATAAATTATAAAATTGCTCAAATTTAATATTATAAAGTACAATTGAAATTAAATGAAAAATATGGAATTGAAATTAAAAATATATTGCACAAACCTGCATAATTTGTATTTCACGCATGAAATCCTCATCGAGCTGCTTCAGTTTCAGCGACTTTATCGTCTTTATGGCAACTTGTTCACGTTCGCGATTATTGTTATAGCGTATTTCGCCCAGAAACACTGTGCCGTAATGGCCCTCACCGATTTTCTTCTTCACAATCACTTTGCCATTGGGTATCTGCAGCACGGAGGGCGTATCATCGAAGTAACTGCGACTCGGCTGAATGCCGTGCATCATATGCTGATGGCTGTTGAGCTGATGACTGCGTATGAGCGGCGTGCGATCGCATGTCGCTGAATTGGCGGAGAATATGTTGTCAGAACCGCCAAGCATGCCATTAACTGGAAGAATTCAAATTAAATATAAAAATTAATATTTAAATTTGAATTTGAATATTTCACTCACAGGTATCCTCTGTCATGTTGCTAAAGTCCGACTGCAGCGAGGAGGTCTCCGAAAACGTCTTGGGCATCTCCACCGTCGAGTAGTTCGACGAAAGCTGTTCCTTGGTGAAGATGATGCGCGAAAATATCTCTTGATGATTGAAACGTTTGTCCGCCTCCGTGCTCCAGCCATCCATCATGGTTTTATACATTTCGTCCGGGCAATCGTCGTCGGGTAATGGCAAAATTGCGCCCGTCTGACAGTAGTTCTTGCGCAGCGCATCGGCGGTCAGATTTGTGATGGGTTTGCCGCGCGCAAATATCTCCCACACGGTCGTGGCGAAGGCCCACAGCTCCGCGTACATGTCAGTCTTGGCAGCGTTCATATCTTTGTAATATTCGAAGGGTATCCAAGGTAATCTGTTTGAAAAATTAACAAATAAAAAAGATATAAATAAAGAATGATATAAAGAAATAATGCAACGCCAAATTGGTCTATGTAATACATACTCTTCCTTGCGATAGGGTCGTGGAAAGCCGGGATCAGCTATTTTTGCTTCAAGTTTATTCGTTTTGGGATCGAACTTTGTGACCAGCAGATTGGAGCAACGTATATAGCCGTGTGTGATGTTGTATTCTTGCTGTTGGAGAAATTAAGGAACATTTTAAAATATTAATAAAAATTTTAAAATAAATAAATTTTAAAAAATAAAATATTTTGAAATAGTAAAATTTAAAATATTAGCAATATTTAAAATAATTTATCTAATAATTTCCGCACATTTAACAGAATTGAATTTAATGTAGAATGATAAACTCAAAATTTTATGAAAAAAGAAAACTTACCAAATAAACGATGCCGCGCACCAGACCATGCACCACATCCAGCAGTGATTTCAGCGAGACTTTGTCCTTGAACCTGAAGAGCAGTTCGTTCAGTGGGCCGTACTTTGAATGTTCCATAATCATGGTGTATGGCGTAGAGAGCGTTAAACCGTGCAGTTTTATAAATTGTGGTGAGTAAATTCGACTCCAAGTATTGGCCAGTTTCATAAATTCCTAAAAATTAAAAACATTTTTTTTGTTAAATATTTTATAAATTTCATTTAAAAATAAATCTAAATTAAAACCCACCGGAAAATCAGCATCTGTTTTCAGAACCTTCAATGTCACGCAAACATCTTTAAATCGACCGCCTTCTTGTATCCAATCGGCGCGCATATGCAGCATTTTACCATTGTCGCATTCACGCACAGAATCTAATAATGAAAAGTATTAAAAAAGAAAAAAATTGTAATATTTAATTTGAATTATACAAATATTTATTATATTTCTTTTTAAAAATTAAAATTCCACTACTCACTTTTGTACCATTGCAAGTCAATAAACGGATCGAATATTTGCGCTCGTCTTCGTTGGAGTTCAGCGTCGCTGAGTTCCGTTTCAGTCTTTTTGGATTGTAGATTTTTTGGCAAACAAATTAACAGCAGCGGCGGTTTGTCTAGGTTTGAAAAAAAATATAAAAAATATAATAAAAACAAATATTTTAAAATAAATTTAAACCAACCATATTCTGAGGCGGGAATGCGCATCTTTTGCTCCGATCCAGTGGGTATATGTGCAGCCAGATCGGGCAATTTGTCGAATGTCACAAGACTGTCATTGAAGTGCAGCGTCCATTTTGCGTTGCTGTTGTCTTTTGTGATTTTAAATGTTTCCGTTTTGACTTTTGTCTGTTGCGCACTTGAACTGTTAGTTGTGAGAAGAAGATGACAAACAATAAAATGAAAATTAATAATATCGAACAGTTTTTTAAATATTACTAAATTTAAAAGACCGATGACAAACATTTCGATAGAGAAAGTTGTCGAAAACAAAAAAAAAAATATCGAATATAAAAATATTGAAATTTACGACAATACAATTCACATAACGGTTAATTTTAATTTTTGATATGGTTTGCTCCTGTTCATTTTTTTTTATTTGTAAATTTCGACTTTTCAAGATTTAACAATTTTTCAATATTTTTGTTTAGATCAAAATTTGTTTCGAAGTTTTATGAATTTTTTTAATTTTTATATTTTAGGTTTTGATATTTTTTCGTCATAGCGTACGTATCCTTACTAAAAACTCTTTATATTTGAAAACCTTTTTTATTTGATTCTGTTTAAATAGCTCAAGCAATTCCAAATTCTTACTCTTTGCTTGTTAAATGCAGTCGCTATTCCAAAATACTCGCTCTTTGTATTTGTATTATATTTGATTTCAAAACTATTACTCTAAGCTGTTTAAATACTAACTTGATGCCAAAACTCTCTCGCTCTTTGATTTTCAAATGCTGTTGCGATTCAAATACTTTTGTTTTTGTGTACATTTCCAGGGTTTAAATTGCTTGAGCAATTAGAAAACTATCGCTATTTGCTTTTTATATGCTGTCTGATTTAGCGGTTCAAATACTGCCAAAACTCTCGCTCTCTTCTCTTTAAATGCTCCTCTGATTCAAATACTTTCAACTTTTTGCTATTTTGTACATTTTCCAGGGTTAGTTAGTTCGAGTAATTCGAGTAATAGTTAGTTCGAGTAATTCCAAAACTCTTGCTTTTTGCTTTTAAATGCTGTCTTATTTCTAAAGAATCGCTCTTAGCGGTTTTAATACTGTCTCGATTCCAAAACTCTCGCTCTTTGCTTTTTATAGTCTGTCTGATATCACAAGTATCGCTCTTAGCGGTTTAAATACTGCCAAAATTCTCGCTCTTTTCTTTTTAAATCCTGTTGCGATTCAAATACTTTCAACTTTTTGCCATTTTGTACATTTTCCAGGGTTTAAATAGTTCCTAAACTCTCGCTCTTTGCTTTTCAAATGCTGATGCGATTCAAATACTTTCAACTATTTGCATTATTGTATATTTTCCAGGGTTTAAATAGCTCGAGTAATACCAAAACTCTCACTCTTTGCTTTTTATAGTATGTCTGATATCAAAGGTATCGCTCTTAGCGATTTAAACACTGCCTCGACTCCAAAATTCTTGCTCTTTGCCTTTCAAATGCTGCTACGATTCAAATACTTTCATTTTTTTCCTATTTGTACATATGCCAGGGTTTCTTTCTAATCTCTTTTTGTGATTTTTAAATGCTCCTCGATTGTTTTACTGTCACTATTAAAATTCTTTTGATTTTTGCTTGTGTGCACATTTTCTTTTGTTGTTTTCTCTGTGTGTTATATATTTAATTATATATGGCATAGTATAGAAAAAAAGACTAATGAATCCAAAAGAGTAAAGAAAACATTTTACCAATCTTGAAGCATTGCTCAACAAAAACTAATAGAATTGCTTTCATTATAAGTAATCTTCTGAAATTAATATAATGATTCCTTTCGAAACATATCTTTGTAATTTAATCAAACTATTGCTTCCATTCGTAGCCGCGGTAGCTCAGTGGTTAGTTTGTTGGACTGCGAGCCGAAAGGTCCCCGGTTCAAGCCTGGACTGGGGCTAACAACATCTTTTCATAGAAACATTTTTCTATACCGCGCTTCCTCTCGGCAGTAAATGGCAAACCTACGAGAGTAAAACATTGCCTATGAAAAGCTCTCACCCGCCGTTCGGATTCGGCAATAAACTGTAGGTCCCACCACTTTGAGTACAAATATAACACGCACAGCTCAAAATGGTGAGAGAGCTCGGCCGAAGTTCGCCAAACTATTATATTATTATATTACTATGCTTTCTTTCGAAGCATTCATCCGAAAGAAATACAAATATTCTTCCTCTTGAAGCATCGCTCTGTAATGTAATCAAACATTTTGTCTCCGTTGACCCTGAAGTTTGTGTCCTTTATTATTATTTTTTGTCTTTTGCAAGAACAAGCGCAAGCGCAAAGAGCCTAACATTAAAATATCGTGTATCATTTTAAAAGCAACCAAAACAAATTACTTTGCTTTCTTTCGAAGTATTCCTCCAAAAAAATACAAATGTTGCTTCCATTCGAAGTATCAATCTGTAATGTAATCAAACTCTTGCATCCGCTCGACAGCAAAGCAATAAAAAGTGTGAGTTTGTGCTTTGCGTTCATTGCTTTCAAATACTGTTGGAAACTCTGAAGCCTATACAAAGCAAATTCCAGCATTCAAAAACAAGGCTGCCAAATTATTGAGTCGATATAGTTATTGTATTTGTATTTGATGCTTTCTTCTACGCATATAATTCATATTCTGTTTGTAGGATAAATAAAACTAATGGAGCTTGAAAATGTATAATCTGCCGAAAAAGATCGCTGTTGAAGGGAACTTATGTGCCTTTGAAAGAGCTGTACTATCTGTTAATCAATACATTTTCCAAATTGTGCTGACTTTAACGTCGAAACAATATTTAGTATTTTTTTTTAAATAAAATAAAAATTAAAATACGTTTGAAATACTAAAATTCTAAATACTAATATTTCAAAATGCAGTGTTTAGAATATATAAAAAAAATAATTTAAATAAATTTCTCGAAAACAATGCTACTCATTTAAAATGTATTTTTATATAAAAAAATAATAATAAAATCATAAAAATTAATTCAATTATTTACCTTTTTGTATTGATGTCAATGTAATACGTATCGTATTCCTTTTCGCATTGACGTATTAAATACCGACCGCATGCATCGGGTTGTTCGCGTATTTTGGCAAACGAAAAGCCACCACTAGTGCACGTAAATACAAAAAAAAAAATGAAATTAATCAATAAATAATGCAACACTACAAAAGCGCGCACTTACCCAATGGGTCCATGACAACGTAACGTCTTCAGTTCCTGCAGTGACGGCGTCATATATTGCACACAAAGGTCCAACATCCACTTGGATGTTAAACTGCAAAATAAGCACAATCAAAAATATGAAAAAAAAAATCAAAAAGGATAAATGCGACAAATAATAAATACCGTATATAGCCGGCCAAGTAGGTGATAAACGATTCCAGTTCGCTCTGACGTTCGAAGCGCATGCGGTAGCCATTTGGGAAACCCGTGATTTCAATGCGCACAAACTCCTTACCCTCGGTGTAGAGCGCGTAAATGTTTTCCAGCTTGGAGACCAGTATCCACTGTAAATAGCAGATAAAAACTGTTTTATTTATGATGCAAAAATAACAAAAAAAAAAAACACAACTCAAATTAACAAAAAAAAAAACATATATGTTTTTAGCATTTGTCGATAAGAACCTTAATATTATTTTATTTATATAACGCAGCCATAAAAACAACATATGAAACGTATGAAAGACTTTGTTGTGTATGCGCGCGCTAAAAATAACGACAGTTTGTTGACTTTGCAAATAGTGAATTTATTTTAAACGCTAGTCGAATCGGAAATACTATACGAGAATTTATTATTTAATCAATTTGATAAAAAATATAGATTAATATGTGGCTAAAGAATTTATGATTGAAACTATTGTTGTTTCCGGTTTAATATAAAGTTTAAAAAGTACTGCCATAGAATGAGAGAGTAGATAAAATAAAGCATAATGAAAGCTAGATAAGAGAAGTTTTACTAAATCTATTCATTTGAATGCTTAATACTGTTAATGCATTCAATCATTTATTATTAATATATTTATTATATGTTTTAATAATGCTCTTTTAAGTATTGAATCGATAGAAATAAAACTGAATTCAGCATTTTTTTTATTTCCAAATTCTCTATGGTCCACTGATTTAAAATGTAGTATAAACTTAAAACTCCTACACATCTGTATTAGGCGTTATGTGTTTCGAAAGGATTCAAAAGATTTACAATCGTTAATTTGTAGCGTAATGGCACTTTATGCGTTTCTGACGTCTGAGAACCAATTATAGCGGACTTCCTAAGGATCATTTTTGCTGTATACTTTAAGTTTGCATATTTCCGGTTTATCATTACAATTTTAACGTATCTAACAAAATGTGAAAAAAGTTTGCACAATAGATGTCACTATTTTTGTATTACGTAAAATGACCCGCTGATTCTGAAAATGAGCTTAACTTCTCGATAAAAACTGTCGAATTCTCCTATCGAATTCTAATAAACTATTGAATTAATTTGAAAATGTTGTGAGAAATATTTGTTGGATGTGTAATTACCTTTCATTTGATTTAACACTCAATCATATCGGTTAAACGAAACGCGAGATATTCGCAAATATATGTGACCACCTTGGTCAAAAATTTGTTCTACCTATCCATAGAAGTTTTGTTAAATCTTATTTGATAAATCAGTTGGCCATTTTACAGATTATATGTCGTTGTCACGTTCAAGGTGTTTAAAGCATAAGGTTCCTCGTTTCTGTTAAAATATGCCTTAATACAAACAAATGCTGAATTCCAAGCCAATATTTACTGACATTAATGAACTATCATGCCAAAGGGGCGAATGTGCAATTTTTGACATTTGCGTTTTTGAAGGTAGTTTTTTTCTCAACTATACTGTGTAAAAATCACGTGTCGTTTTGTTGGATATTTTAGCTACACAAAACAAAACCAAAAGGGCGATTTTGAAAAATTGAAAATCTTGTCATGCCAAAAGGGCGAATCTTTTCGTTTTTTCGTCATAATTTTTATTGGTATAAGACAAAATAGTGGTGTAAAGGCATTTATTATTTGTTTTCAAATTAAAAATATTTTGCCAAACATTAATTTGCCAATTGTTATTTGCAGGAAAACAATTTTGGTAAAATATTTATAATTAATGATGCAGATCGATAGGTGCTTTAAAAATAAACAATAATTGCCTTTACATCACTATTTTATCTTGTACCATTAAAGAGTTATAGCAAAATTAATTTATAATGTTATAATTTATTTGCTAATCATTTAAAATATAAACTTACAAACCCAAATGCAAAACTAACCAAAAATATATTTTACAAATTTGGTGTAAGTACTGTGTTAAATACAATATATATCTGGCATTTTCAGTTAACAATGTCAATATATGTGTCAATTGAATGGGTACACAATGAATTTTCTATTGACATGCGAGAGTGTAAAATTAAGTAAATACTATTTATAATATTAATTCATATATTTGTTGAAATATTTTGTGTAATTACACATTACATTATGTTTGGTTTTCAGTATATCATTTTTGCCATATTTGTTTTTTTTTTTTATTTTCTGATTGCGATGCATAAACTAACCTAAATTAATGTTGTCATTAACGAACGAAAAAAAAATGTTGGCATTTTTATCTAAAGATTGTCATTGGGCTTTTAATAGTTCTAAACAGAGCTTGAACTTTCAAATTTAGTTCTGCGTATGTTTTACAACTCTGAACATTTATCGACTCGGCTGAACAGTTCGGAGTTTTACGTCAATTTTACTTGTCAATCACAAGTCTCCATACGAATTGGACAACTTCTGTTGAAATTGCTTGTACATTAAATCAGCGTATTCAAATTGAGTTCAGATTACGTTTGACTCGGACAATATTCGAAATATTATGTCAGACGTTTGCTCTGAAATATTTTACGAAAATACATTAAAAAAATCATAAAAAAGATTAAAACAAAAAAATTAATAAATTAAATCTAAAACAAAAAACTAACATAATGTGATACTCATTTGTTTTCATATTATTTTGGGTTTCCCATGGGATTTCCAGCATCATTTTGATATATGAATGTATTTTTTAATGAAGCAACAAAAAATTAGAGCAAAAATGAGATAAGAAAATGAGATATAGTGTTCTGATTTCTTCGAAATCCATGTCAATTTCTTGGAATTTTTTCGAATACCTAATCGTAGAAATAGTGAATTAATATTATTTAATGTGAAATTTAACAATTGAAGGATTTTTTACTTTTTATGCTTAAAAATCGTATGAAATAATTTTTTTGAAACGTAGCAAAAATTTGTACTTACACACTTTTGCTTCGATTTAACTCAAAAAAAAAAAAAATATTTTCAGTGTACTTAAAATTTTATTCTATTACTTTTATTCTAAATCATAGAAATTATACACTGCGCTTTGAAAATAGTCCACCAACAATATAAGACAACTTCAAATCTACTTCCAAATAATGTAATGTCTACTCTGAGAACGTTTATAACTCCTAAACAACAAGGCAAACCAAATATGTTATATATGAAGAAAATTATACCACATAAGTATACTTTTAGATGCATGTATAAAAAATATTAAAAGTATTCAATTTAATGTGATTTCAGAAAAATATATGTTGAAATGTGCTGTAAACATTTCCTATCAATAGTTTTTTTATTCAGCCAAAAGGATGGTTTTACTTTTGTGTTCTAAATGTGTGAAGTATAAATATAAAAAATTTAACTGAGAAATACAAAACATATGTAAATTAAAAAAATATATCGTCGTTGTAGAACGAAATGTCTCCAAATACATTTTCACAATGCCAAATATTCATTTACAAAAAACTTTATATCTCTGTCAACTTTACATCGATGATCCTAAATTTTTACCACATGATAAAGAAAATGTAAATCTATGAATTGATGTTTCAACTTTAAAAATGCTTCAATTACTTTTTATAATATTAATCAACAAACTCGAAATTGTATTTGGTGATTTTTCGTTCTACAACGACGATTTAGAAATTGGTAAAAATATAAATAATTAAAGCCAAAATATAAAATAAATATCCAGAGACAAAATATTGTGCAGATTACTGGCAGATTATCGTAACTTTCTGACAAACACAGAGTTTTCTGGTAGATGTTACGCAGGACAAACAAAAACACCAGCTCTGGCATGGCTTTTTTCTGTAATATGGCATGCCTTGACATAGGTATAAACTATATTGTTATATATACCCTGTATAGGAATTTCTGTAGAAAAAATGTAGTGCCTGGTAAAATGTATAACTGTATGACTTGTATTGCTGTTTTTGCATATCGTTTTTGTATACTTTTAGATGACTTAATTCGGTTGCCTTTCAGTTGTTAAAAAGACTACTTTTAGACAATTACTTTAAGACATCTTTATGTATACCATTTTTTTTTTTTTTTGGAATATCTACTAAGATCCACAGCACTCAGACAGACTATATCCATTGTACTGTGAAATCTATTCCCTACAATTTTGTTGTTAATATCACTACGAGCGCCCATGCCCAAGCCGGGATTCGAACCCGAGACCTTCACAATGCAAGTCCAGCGCGCTACCTCTGGACTACTGAGGCCGACCATTAGGATATCATTCAGACAAATCAAAAAGGCAACTTACGGTCAATCATTTGTATAACAAAAAGACATCTGTCTCGAAACATGTTGGACAAATTTCGGATATCAATAATATTTAAAAGATAACTTAAAGATATCTTTCGGACACAATTTATCTAGTTGGGTAGTCAAAAACTGTTTGGGAAATACCCAGAAACCGAAGAGTTTACTGGGTTTCTGATCGGTAAGTGCGTGTCATCGGTTGCGTGTTAATCGAAAAATGGTTGGATACTGTTAGGAATTGTTACTTGAGTTTTGCTACACACTCCGACATGTTTTTATATGTTTTCCATTAACAAAAATCTACAAATTCGTAAAATTTTCAAACACGAATATGACACAAAATAACATGGTGAACGAAAACCTAGCATAATGCATGAAAAATTTGCAATGTCATATAAAATTTAAATATTTTATTATAAGGTACAATTATAATTGTAGTATTTAGAAACTATTTAACAAAACTGTATATTTTTTTATTTTTACGCTTAGGCATTAATGGGTTAATGCAGCTATTGAGAAATACACGAATAAATATATTAAAAATATTAATTAACATAATTTATTCAATTTTTAATGCGTCCTCAATGAATTTAAGATAACTTTGTTGAATTAAAAAAATATATATGTATGTACAATAAAAGAAAAGATTAACAAGTTCTTATCGTTTCATACAATTATTGACCTCATTGATCAAAAATTAACAGATTGTAAAAATTATTAAAATGTTAATATGTGGTTGCTGAGTTTTAAATGGACGATATCAATATCTATCAATGAAATTATTTAAAAGTCGAACGAATAATAAAAATATAAATGAATCTACTTTGTAATCAAACAACTGATAATTTATAAATCATAAATTTATAAATTATAATCAGTTATATAGACTACTGCTACATCTGATAACTACCTTTAGTTTCTCTTCCGCCGTCACTCTGGCAATTTTCATGCCCGGCTCCGCGGTGTCGTATAGATCCAGCTTCACGTATACTTTGTCTGCATGTGCCGTGCCATTCATTTCAGCGCCACCCGCGTATGCAGTACTTGCACCATCGCCACCATTTCCACCAGCGCCACCATCCTCATCAGGCAAATAGTCCACCAACGCCACATAACGTTCCAGCAGATAGTTGGGCGCCAGACTGGTCACCGTGTGCATGTAGGTGCGCTTCACATAAGTCAACTCATGATTCGTATGTCGGATCTGATGAAAACCATCGCATATCTTTTTCTTTGCAAAGAATTTGTGCGTCTTGACCAGCTGACGCGGCAGATAATGCTTATAGTTGCTCTCAATGCCCGCCACAGTATCACGACGCTCCAACAGATCGATGTACATGTCGACAACACCCAGACCCACAACATTGTCCTTCTTGGCCGGATAGCGTATGTCGCTGATGCGATCCATCACCAGATCCGAACGCAGCTGCGCATACAAATACTCAAAGGCATTGGCGTCGATACTCTGCAGCTGTGTATCCAGATCGGGCACCTTGAAGCGCATGCGAAAGCAGTACTTGATGCCCGGACGCATTGTGCGACACGGTGGCACCCAGTTGTCCGCATCGAAGTGACGCAGTCCAAATAGCAGACGTGTTGTCGGCAGAATGCCCAATGATTTGCAAAAATCCAGACAGATATCTTCGCTGCACGCATCGCTCAAATGCGAATAGTCAACAAACTGTTGCAGCTTATAGTTGAAGATCTGATTAATTTGGAGACCACCGTTGGTGGAGCAGCTGGAGTGACGTAGCCGTGAGGCGGCGGTACCCGTGGCCGAGGTCGACGTAGAGTTGTGCGAACTAATAGAGGGCGTATTGAGGGAGGCACCGCACGACAGCGAGCCTGCAATTGAGTTGGTGCTGCTGCCATCGATGAGCGTCATGGTTGTGTGGGTTGTGCCAGAGGTGTTGGAATTCATGGCGACTACTGGCAATTGCAGCTGCCTCTGTTGCTGCTGCTGCTACTCGAGATGGCGTTGTCTGGAATCTTGCTACACTTGTTATTTTCTCCTATTTTTTTTACTTTTATTTTATTTTTTGTTCTGCACTGATTCTGGTTGCGAATTCCGCACCTTATTTAGTAGCCCAATATGGCATTTTCTGGCTCCGTCTTGAGCTGCAATTGTTGCTGGTTTCTATTTTTTATTTCCTCTTCTTCTTCTTCTTCTATTTATTTATTATATTGGAATTTATTCTGTGCACTTGTCCTATCATTTCTTTTTTATCACTCGATTTTGTGTCACAGTTATTTCTTTATTTTTCGATGTTTTCCGTTTCACTTAATACATTTTTTTGTATTTTGTTACATTTTCTACAAATTGTTGATTAGTATTTAACCATTTTTTCCTTAATTATTCTGCGCGTTTTGACGTCAAAACTTTTCAATAGTTAACTTGTTGTATTTTATTTTTTATCATCGTCGTCTCTCGCCATTTTAGTTTCGTAAGCAGTGTTGCCGAGTAGTAGAAATAAAAATGTAGCAGAAAAAAGGCACTTTAAGATAACAAAAGGCATGATTAAAATTGTTTTAAAAATGGATAGTTGCAAATGAAGGTACCCAAAAAACATTTATACGAGCTCCGACTCGAACGGAATAACAATGCCATAGTTGACGGTACGTAAGCGGCATGTTGAATAAGTATCCGTCCAAGCAGATACTAAATCGGTACGAAAACGTACCGTCAAATTGCACGTTTTTATGCCGGCATTTTCGTATTTTGAAAATACTACGTTTGAACTAGAGATGAGCGCACGTCCCGTGTTTTTTTCGTGTCACGCCCGAAAATCCGAGTTCGTGCGTGCTAGTTGCTGTCGTGCCTCCAAAATCAGGCACGCGCCCATTAAATATTTGTTTTTATAGTTTCTACCCAATTTAAAAAAAAACCCTTAAGAAAATAAAAATTTCGTGGTATTTTAACCTTTTATTAAAAATAATTTGCTTTAGTTTTACTTATGGATTTAAGAGAATAAAAAGTTTCTAACTTAACTTTTGAATTATTTATTAAAGGGACTAAATCCCATTGCAATATCGGTTCCAATTCGGATTCCAAGATTTTTAAAATAGTGGTTCCGATTCCGGTTATAACCAAAAAATTAAATGGGTTTCGATTCCGGTTCTTTGCGTTCCTTGACAGGGACTAAAATATCTGTTCCGATTCTAGTTCTGATATTTTTAAAATAGCGGTACCGATTCCAACCAGAAAAATATATACGTTCCGATTCCAGTTCCGGTTCAACACATTTTTAATAACGATTCTGGTTCCAAAAATCTCCACAGTTCCGGTTTTATTTTTCACGTTTCGCCAGCATTATCATATTTTTACGTACTTTTTTCGTGTTTTTCCGTGTTTTGTCGTGTTTTTCCGTGTTTCTTCGTGTCTTTTAAAACCCCGTGTTTTATCGTGCTTCTCGTGCGTGCCAGTAAATTGATTACGTCAGGCTCGACTAGCAAAGTTGTAAATATTTGAATACGAGTACTAAAGAATCGTAATCGTTTTGTAGTCATTACTTTTACAGCTCTACAGTACAGTTTAAAAGGAACTGTGTGTGACAGAAACAAATAAACAAAACTGATAACAGATGTACCGAAAAATTCTATGTAATTCGTATTTTTCTGTTTAGTATGTTTATACTGCAAAAACTGCGTTCAACGTCAACAATTATAAATAAATTGCGTGCAATTACAGCCGGGTAATGGAGTGATATAGAAATGTTGAAAAATGCTTTGAATAATTTACTTTGTAGTATCAAAAGTCCAGAGATTATATTAACTCCAAAACGTCACTGCAGCAATATGAAACTGCTGAACCAAACGGAGGCAATTAATGTGGACAAGGAGCTCTTCAACGAGTACAAGTTCAGTGTTGATCAGCTGATGGAATTGGCCGGTCTCAGTTGTGCGCACGCAATAGCCAAGTGCTTTCCGGCAGAAAGGTGGGTCGTGTTGTTTGTGACTAGTATTAATTAAACTATACTATTGCACTATCATAATTAAACTATTATTATTCTATATTAGAATTATAACTGTACCATCAATAATATCTATACTATTAATTAAGCTATGAACTATTAATTAAACTATACTACAAATATCTATATTATTAATATAAATGTTAGTGTACTATTATATATAGCTGAATAATAATATTAGTATAATTAGCAAACATTATTTATTAATTAAACGATACTATTATTATTAATATTGCTATACTATAAATTTGAATATACGTTTTATTAATTAAACTAAAATATTAATTTAAAAATTCTATTAATATTGAGATTGATATTAAATGAATGTTAATTAGATTAGTTAATATTAAAAATCATTTAATATAAATCTCACTGTACAATAACTATAATTTTAACCTAACCATACTATTAAATCGATTTGTTCCTGCAGTCACAAACGCGTTTTGGTCTGCTGCGGACCCGGCAACAATGGCGGCGATGGCCTAGTCTGCGCACGTCACCTCGCGCTTATGCACTACAAACCCTACGTATATTATCCGCGACGCACAGAACAACCGCTCTTTGACAACCTGACGCATCAATGCAAAATGATGTGCATTGAACTGTTGACCGAGTGTCCCACAGACACACAACAGTACGATCTGATAGTTGATGCTTTGTTTGGTTTCAGCTTCAAGCCACCAGTGCGCGAGACATTTGTACCAATTATGGAGTTGCTGCAAAAGACACTGCTGCCTATAGCCAGGTGAGTTAGTCCTATTTTTATTTTGTTACTATGAAATGATCTTAAAAACTTGTTGCCCTCAGCATCGACATACCGAGCGGCTGGCATGTAGAGCAGGGTAAACTAAACGACTGCGACATTGAACCTAAGCTGTTGATTTCGCTGACGGCACCCAAAATGTGCGCTGCACATTTCAAAGGCGATTTTCATTATTTGGGTGGACGTTTTGTACCGCCAGCGCTGGCATCAAAGTATGCGCTATGTTTGCCTGAGTACGCGGGCAACGAGTTGTGCGTTAAATTATAAACATTTTATTTATTTTTTATAATAAAATTAAAGTTTTACTAAAATTCAAAATTTTTTCTTAAAAAATGTGTTTGTAAATATTTTTATAATATTTTCGAATTAAATGCTAAAAAAAAGTAAATAATTTATTTACACAAACGATTGTAATGCTTGCGACGACGATCCTCCTCGAATGTATTGTTGCGCGCCCACTCTTTGATGTTGCCCTTGGCACGCAGCATCGCCGACTTGGAGTCGACATCACGCATCACAAACGGCGAGAAACCCGCAATGTAGTCCTCATCCAGCGCATTGGTTTTGGTCTTTGCAACGCGCGAGGCCATCTGTCGCGGTATGGGTTGATCTTCGAAAAGAATGGGGTTGCGTGAGTGTTTGCCGCCCTGGAAACGAGGCAAACTCTGGTTCTTGTACTTGGTGCCTAAGGTGCGACGTGTGTTGATGTGTATCTGGGAAGGGAAAATAAAGAAATCATTTAAATATTTTAATTCGATTAATATATAAATATTTTACAACGAAAATCAAAATGAAGGAATTGAATTAAATTAAAAAAATGTTATTTGGTATTTAAAAATCAAATTTTGGAATAGCAAAAAGCATATTCGATAGACTATAAAAGAATTTTGAATCTTTGAAAACAAAAAAAAATGCTCTTACCACTTGTTTGCCATTCTCATCCAGACTGACGGCGACACGCTTCAGTGTCTTGTTACCACAATTGGGGCAAAATACTTTGGTCATGATGCTAGTGGTTTTAAAGCACGCATAGCAGCGCAAAATATAGGTGCGCAAATGTTTGATGATGCGTCCATTCAGCGCGGCCACATGCAGATTCAGCTGTTTGAGAACATTTTGCAGCGCATAATCGGTGGTCATGCACGCCACCACTGGTATTATGTCATCCTCCACTTTACCCTCTAACGATTTCTTGACCTTTTTCAAATTGGACGGTGTTATCCAGGCGCTGTCATCATCGTATGCTTCAGGTTGCGCTGGCGGCTGTTCGACAACGTCTACATCATCACGTTCATCGCATTCTTCGCTTTTCTCTGACTCACTGTCTTCTTCTTCGTCGTTTTTCTCTGCTGGCATTAAAATTTCACAAGCAGCATCTTCTGCTGCTGCATTCTCACAGTTCAACTGTGCAAAACATTTTTCAAGTTCTTCCTGTGTTATTTCATCCTCTCCAGCATCGAGCTGTTTTTCGATGGCCGCTTTAACAGCATCTGCTTTTTCATCCGCGTCAACACCATCGACAATCTCCTCGCCGTCGCTCTTTTCCGCTGTCCAGTCATCTTCCTCATCACCTTCTTCGTCGCTTTCATCGCCATCTTTCTGCGGATTGTACCAGCCTGCCAATTTTGAGTTGTCCTCAAACTCTTCGGGTTTATCCTTGGATGCCACTATTTTCGATATAACTGGTTCCGTGCGCAGATGCTCACTACCCACATTGTCCACCTCCAACTCGTAGCTGAGTGCAATCACCTTGATATCTATGCCAGACAAACTGGCGTAGTCACCAGTCTTCTTGGCGAATTCCACGCAATGTTTGAGACACTCGGCGCGTGGCTCGCGCACTTGCAAATCGAAGGGCAGCACGCAAAGTCGCCTAATCTGGCGCTTGTGCTTCACCTCGTCGATGACATCGGGCACCGTCAGTATATTCTCCGCAATTTCCTGTTGTTTGCGTCATATCATATATTAATTTATTTAATATATTAGCTATTTTCTTTTACTTACATTCAATTGCACTGTATTAATGAAAGCCGTTGTATCCGCCACAAGGTATTTAATTTTTTTATTTGTTTCCATTTTATTATTTAAAACAATTTTTATTAAAATTACGCTGAATTTGTTTGATGCACGTGGTGGATTCTTCGAATGCGTTTTTTTTTTCTTATTAAAATGAAAATGTCAACATAGGAAATGTCAAAAAAATGTATTCTGTTTTGCTGTTTTGTTCATCAATTACCTTTTGATCATCTTTTCCGTAATTTTCGTTGTGGTTTTTGTAGAGGTTATGTTTTCAAAGTGTCTACAGTGGGAAGTTAAAAAATAAGGATAATACACCCTAAGTTTTTACAAATCCAAGATACCTATAAACAAAATAAAGTATATTTTACATATAGTTTCGTCTTTGTTGAAAATGCCTAGATGGTTCTTTAAAAAAAAAAACCAAGAAATAGGGCGTTTTCGTAAATCATTTCAGAGCAGAGTTCTGAACATGACCTGAATATTCCGAATATTGTCAGAGTCAAACGAAGAACTCAACCAGAATACTTTGATTTAAATTACAAACAACATGAGCAGCATTTGTCAAATTCGATTGAAGTCTTTTGTTCGACTATTAAAATTAACGTCAAAATCAGTACTGTTCAGCCAGTTCGATAAAATAAAATCGAGCACATCGAGTCTGTTCTGAACAACTGACTTCGATAATCTGAGCGAATAAACAAACGCAAACTACTGACTCTGAATGTTCAGAGTTTAAAAACAAAAGCAGATATTTTTTGACAGTTCGAGCTCTGTTCAGAACTAATTTTTGACACTCCGGACGCGATATCGGTATCATTTAGTTTTATTTTTGATTATTTTTGATAATTACCAAACATAATTTAGTGCGCATGAAAGAAACATTTGTTGGTTCCCAGTGTTGCATTTTAAGAAAATAAAAATATATCATCATAAAATAAAAACGTACGATTTAAAATAAAATCGTACTTTTTAAAAAAAATTGTCCTGAAACGTACCAAAATTTTCGAGACGTATCAAACAAAATTTCAGGGCATAAGAAAAAAATTTCAAAACATACAAAATTTTCGAGTCGGATACAAATTGTGGAAAATTTTCTCATCGCATCAAAACTGACGACAAAAAAAGACAGATGGAAAAATTTTTAAAAGGTATACAATTTTCGAGTCGAATCCAAAATGTACAAATTTTTCCCGTCGGATCAAAACTGACGACAAAAAAAAAAAAAAATAAAGGACAGACGGGAAATTTTCAACAAAGGTACAAAAATTTCGAGTCGGATCCAAAATATACATAATTTTATCATCGAATCAAAACTGACGACAAAAAAAGGATACAAAAATTTCAAGTCATCAAAAATAATCACTCAAAATATTTTTGGTACTTTAAACAAAAACGTACTAAAAAATTACAAAAAAAAGTACTTACTAATATTTTGTACCTTTCTAAATAGTACGAAAATACGCACTAAAGCAACTCTGGTGCTTCCCATCTAAACACCTAATGTATCCTGTCAAAAACCGTTACAACTTTGGTACTTCCGCAAGTGGGCCAAATGACAGTCACAACATATAAAATAAAATTTCACCACAACATTGTTGGGTGGGCGCGAAACACGAAGCACATACGACCATACGACCACGACACTCGGCATTAATGTTGGTCGAGTTGGAATGAATTGGCCAAACCGTGTTTTTTAGTCGAGTGCAAAGTGTCAAACGAGACGGACGAAAAATTCGAAGACTACGACGGACAACACCCAGTTTCGAGCGCTCGTCCTAACGACTGGTTGTGTTGTAACATAAAAATAAAAAATATTTAATTATTTACACATCAAGTGCTTTGTGCATTCTTATCTATGCAGCTCTCTATGGCTTTGAATTTGTTTAAATAAATTTGTGAAAATTGTGTGCTTTTGAAGTGAAATAATATCTTGTTTTAAGTAAAGTGCAGTTTTACGCAATGATGTATTACGCAAAATGGTTCGTCCTTTTTTGAAGTTGGCCAACAAGGAACCAAACAACTGACAGAAAAGTATTAAAACAGCAAAGAACGAGTGACATTAAAGTGCAGCAGTCGCCGAAGATAATATGGAAGCATGTCTTCAAGCTCCTTAGTTTCTCTGTCATCTTTTAATTTATTATTTTTTACACAAGGTATGATCAAAAATAAAATTCAATAAATTAAAAATATTTCTTTTTCAAAACTGATGAAAATTTTAAAATTTTTGTCTGAATATTTTCATACATTTTTTTAAACTTTCTTGTTTTTGAAAGGAAAGATATTAAAATTAAAAATAAAAAAGCTGAAAATTATTAAAATGTTTATATTATATGTATTTATCACATATAAAATTTCATTTATTTTTTTCGTTTTATTTAAATATTTATTTATTGACCATTTTTCAATTAAAATTACATTTGCGCCGATAAACATTGATTTTTCCTTGGGGGGCTTTCTATTTTTGTTGTTGTCTAAAAATATAGACCTTCTCTTGGTCAATTGTTGTTGGTGATTGTTGTCGTAGTTCCTTTTGTTTGGTCTGCTCTTGACAACGTCTAATTCCGAACATTATATTGGCCCCCATGTTTCTTGGGTGCTGTCACAATCTTGACCATAATCATAAAAACAGCAGGCATAGTTGCGAAACCATCACCGTGCTCCTTTTTATGTCTTCATTTTTATTATTGGCCAATAGCCGAATGTTTGTCTCTTCGACAACCACGCTCAACTATTTTTAGCTGCGTGACGTAGCCAGTTCTTATTTATTTATGCACCGTTGATAGTGGGGTTATACGATGGTGGATTGTGGTGGTGGGGGTTTTGAACTGAGTTGTGGTGTTTAACTGAGGCGGGGTGGTGTTGGTGTTGTCTATTGAATGGAATGGACGAATGTTATTATTATCCAATATTTATACGTTCTGTGAACGAGAAGATTTATTTCGAAATTGGCAACATTATTGTTTTCTTTTAATTAAAAATTTATTTTTTCATTTGTGCTAAATTCAAGATTATAAATTTTCAATGTTCAAATGGCAATAAATTTCAACCAAAATAGGAGATAATAAATCAGAAAAAAACAATAATAAAAATCTTTAACAGGTTGTTGTATATATAACCTTTTTCAATTCTCATTTGTTTTGGTTTGCATTTTGTATATTCGACTGATTATAATTCAAAAATTATTAGCTCGTTAAATGAGAATGATTTGCAATTTTACAAATTTCCATTTTACAAGTTTCAATTTTATAATTTTCAAAAGTGTTTCTCAAAGCCATTTTTATAAGGCTTTTTTTGAATTACAATATATGACAGAAACCATTCAACAGAAAATTGTGAAGAATCAGATACACCCAGAAAACAATTTTCTTAAAAATAACGTTTCTGGAAATAACGTAAAGGAAAAAGTTTTCTTATAACAAGACAATGTTCATTATTTTACTAATACAATTTCTTTATAATAGGGAATTCTATTTCTAGTAAATTTTTCTTAATATTAGAAAATTGTTTTCTGAATGTGATTTTGAATTTCGGTGCTACTTACTTTTTTAAGAGTAAAAAAAACATGATTTCAAAATTAAAAATGTTGTTTAAGATATACAAAAAAGTTCAATAGATGTAATTAATACACTAAGAAAAAGGTGACGTAATATAATTAAATAAAATCTATTTAAATTTTGTAATAACAAAAAGCAATACTCCCTACAAAAATATATTACGCGCGTATTTCATTATTTAAAAAAATATATTATATAAATAATTTTAACAATATTCAAGTATGTTTTTTGAAAGTAACCACAACAAAATTATGTAATACGTGGTCATGTGACCAACCTATAGAATGATAGAAAATTTCGAAAAAAAGAAAAAAATAATAATTTTATCTGCTGATCTTAATAGTTTTTAAATACCAATTGGCATGTTTATAATCTTGTGATTAAATTAAAATTTTATTATTTTAAGAAGTAATAAAAAATATTTACTTCAAATTTAATTACCTACGTAATAAATTTAAGTATTAAATTAAAAATTAAATGAAAAGTATTTAATTTAAATAAAAAAAGAGAACGGGTGAAGACGTGTCGAAAAGTATTTAAAATATTAATTAATTTATTAAATTCTATTACTTTTTTTTGCTTCAGTGTAGGCAAACTATAAATTATAAATTTTAATTCTAATCCATTTTAATAAAACCCATCAGAATTTGATCGGGTTTATGTCAAAATATTAGCTGAAGTTTTTTTTCAACGAATTCTGTATCTACAAAACATGCCAGACTTGAAAATTTATAATTCTCAAATTCTTGAAAAAAATTCATAACTTCGACCATTGTTGACAAAAATTTCGTTTTAGCAACGAAAGACATTTTTATTTCGAGAATCAATTCATGTGATAATAATTTATAGTAAATTATTTTAAACTAATTGTGCCATGATTTTAGTATATACAGATTGATTCATCTTTCAAAATACAGTCGCCATTTATTTTCTTTTAAAAACTGTTTGAAATACTCAACATTTGTTTACGAAAAATTTAAAACAAAACATCAACCAAGGTTTACAAATTCATAAAAAAAATGAAACTCAAAATTTCGAAATAAATAAATTACAACAATTTGGTAATTTTCAGGCTGTCTATGGGCTCCAGAAGAACACCGCAGTGTATAACAAAAGTAAAAAAGTGAATTTGTGGTGTGAAATTTTAATAATAATAATTTAATATTTTTTTAAATTTTCTTATTGACATTCTCAGCATAGTGTATGCCAACTAACTGTCTAGATAAACTAACCTGTATATACTTCAACCATGAATTGTGCCCTTGATTTCACTTCCAATATAAAATAATAAAACGTATGTTTAGTTTTTCAGTTACATTTTTAAATTAAACTTGATTTAAACTACATCTAGTTTCGTCTATATTTATCATATCAAAAAAAGAAAAAAAGAATATTAATCAAATTAACTTCCCTACGATAAAAAGTTGTCAATTGGTCTAAAACTACCCAACTAGACAAATGTGTGCCTGAAAGATGCCTTTAAGTTATTATTTAAATGTTATCGATGTTTGAAATTTGTACGAAATGTTACGAGAAAGATGTCTTTTTGTAATACAAATGATTGACCGGAAGATGCCTTTTTGATTTGTCTGAATGATGTCTTAATGGTATACATAAAGATGCCTTAAAGTAAGTATCTAAAAGAAGTCTTTGTAGCAACTGAAAGGCAACCGTATTAAGTCATCTAAAAGTGTATTAAAACGATATGCCAAAAAGCGTAAAAAAGTTGAACAATAACCATGCTACCCTTCTTCTTTGTTTCAAAACTAAAACAAGATATTTAAGAATTTGAATGTATTTATTGAAACGTCATAGAAAAAATTCAGCAACAGCAAACTGGAGCGCAGCTGCATCTTCAGCTGATCATAATAGAATTGCGGATTCAGTGCTCAAATTTGTCGATTTGAGTTGAACTAAGTCTTGACCAGGTCAGACCATCAACTTCTTATTTTGCTATGTTTTTGTTGTTGAAGTTGTCCTTTTGTCTCGTTGCAGTTGTGTTTCTTGTTGTAGATCTAATTTTCCAGTATCTGGTCACTTCTGCCCACCGGTCATCTGACGCTGAAAATCGCACATGTGTATATATACCACGGGTCAACAACTACATGGCCAATTCCGATTTGTGCGGCGGCAGACAGATCTTCTGCTTAAGTTTCCCATATCCGAACGAGCGATCAGGAACTTCACCGACTTTGCCCGAGCATTTAAGCATTCTGCCGTAATGCTAATGGATGCACAGATTTTTTTTTAATTTTTCGTGTGCAAGAAAATTGAAAATTAAATAAAATGTTGTTGTTTATTTTTTATTTGTCAGATTGAAAAATTCACAATTAAAACATTTTCTTGGCATCGTTACACTGCCTACAAAACGATACAAAAGTGACTTGTTAAACAGTCGACTTTTTGAAAACTTTTTGGTTATGCAAATAAGTTTACGGAATACTGACATCGTTTAGCTGACTAAAACAGGATGCAAATGGGACTTGTTACAAATTCACCTTTTTGATAGCTTTTTGAGAATGCAAATAAGTGAACATTAGAAAGACATCCCTTTAGGTATCATTTCGTTTAATGTTATACTTGGGTACATATCACGTGACCGGTACCATTGGTCCGTCTATGGACAGGAACTTGAAGACCAGTTCTGTGATAGATCTAAAGGTCTGCATGAGTAGATGTATCATGTCCATGCTAAACATGTCGCTAGTGAAGCGAAATGGCACTAGGTTCAGACTTATTTACACGCTGCAACTAATGCGTTTATAATTCGTAGACTGTTTTTCGACATTATATTGTTTTAAATACAGCATGTCTTCCAAGTAATTAAGGCCAAATCGCAACGTTGCGTTAGGTCGGTCGTCCGTTTGCCGACTTCCCATGTAGGAAATAACGATGGGCCCAAGGTTCGAACAGTCTTGCGCCAAGAATACATATGGGCCAGGTCTGGTACCCAGAACTGGCTGAATACTGGTTAAGCCTTGGAATGATAAGAAGGGCGCAAGACTGGTTCTAAGTATTCGGCCAAGACTGGTAAAAAAATACTAGGACAATATAATATAACATTAATTTGGCAAGACTGGACCATTTCAAAAATGCAAAAAAAAAAAAATATATTTTTTTTACTTTCTTTTCTTTCATTCTATTTAATTTATTTTATACAATTTCCAATTTTTCCAATTTTAAGTAATTTAACAATTGTAGAAAAAATTCAGTTGCCACAAATTGGAATCGAACTCTTGACTCGGAAGTTGACGTCCACTGCTCTCCCTCTTTGGCAACGCATCTGACTTATATTGTCTGAGATTTTTGCTTCAAAATCAAAATTTATGTTTTTTTTTAAATTTGTGACAATTTTTTTCTGATGCGACAGACATTTTCAAATTAAAAAGTTCAAGATTTTGAAAAAATGCTCTGAAACAAGTGAGCTTGATAGCGTAACCAGGTAGAGCTCCGGACTTGCACGCAGGAAATTCGGGTTCGAGTCCCATCCGAATTTTTACATATTCATTACGCCCGTTGTCAAGCCTGGCGTTTTCTACATGGGTACCCAAGCATATGTCTGTTAGTTCTGGCTGAGTCTTGGGCGAGAACTACCCTACCAGACCTGCATTTGTCACTTCTGGCGAGTCTTGGGCAAAGGTGTTTTAACCAAGCATTGGTTTAACAATTCTGGCTGAGTCTAGGGCGAGAACTTCTTTACCAAGCTTTCATTTGTCAGTACTGGCAGAGTCTTGGGGGAGAACTACCTTACCAGGGCTTGGTCTCCCAGTTCTGGGTAAGTCTTGGGCGAGGGTTTATTAACCAAGCATTGGTCTGCCAGTGCTGGTTGAGTCTTCAGCCCGTCGTCAGGCCTGGCATTTCCTATATGGGTTTGGCTATGCGTTGCTCAGGCGTTGCGATCTCTGTCTACACAAAGAATCAGCACACTTTTTCAAGTCGCAATTAACATTGCGTTACGGTTGCCTTTCGAACCGTTTTCTCTTATTCGCGGTATAAATAAACAATTTTCGCGCACTCAAAATTATTTTTTTGTTCAAACAAAATTTTTGTTATTGTTTTCAAATAATTTTTTTAAGGAAACTAAATTCTATGAAATAACGATTTTAAGGCAAATGTCAAACAGACGACCTAGTAGAGAGTAGCTCTACTTTTGCGTTGCTGATGCGTTTACGATATTTGTTAGAATTTACGATAAAACGCATGAGGTTTTCTTTCGGTTTGAATCATTGGTTTCTATTGAATCTATTTTTTCTAACGCAACATTGCGATTTGGTCTTTATAAAGAACGCATGCAAGGGTGGAATCATTAATGAATACATGAAGGAGAAAATAAAATAAAATATAATGTAATTTAAAATAAAATAACAAATTTTAAATATATAAAAAAATAACAATAAAAAAATGTACGGAGTGTACCATTGATACCTGTCACACAACAGAATTTTGAGGACTAGTTCTGTGATAGGTCTAAAGGTAACGGTCACAGAACACGATTGTGAATACCAGTCCTGCGATAGGTCTAAAGGTCCGCAGGAGGTATTAATGGACCCCTCCCTAGAACAACGCCGTATTAAAGTTGCCGATTGGTTTCATATAAAAGAGCCAGAACTAGGACCGTTTCGACCTATCTCCGAGGAACCAGTCACGTGCCTGGTCTAAAACCAGTTCGTTTAAAGATATTCGGTAATTTTGATTAGGGTTTAAATATATTGAAAAGTTCAAACTAAGTTTAAACTTGCACTGGAAAACTGTACATGCCAACATCTTTTTCATATAAAACATTTTTCTATGCGACGTTACCTCTCGTCAGTAAATGGCAAACCTACGAGAGTAAAATATTGCCTATGAAAAGCACTCACCCGCCGTTCGGATTCGGCATTAAACTGTAGATTCCACCAATTTGAGTACAAATATAACACGCACATCTCAAATGGGGAGAGAGCTCGGCCGAAGTTCTATATAGGACTGTAGCGGCAAACTATTATTATTATTTAACTTATTTATTTGATTTAGTCAACTACAAATTAGTATAAACATTTTTATCAAATTTCCCTTATATTTATTTGTTCAAATGCTGAAATTATCTTTCAGATCGACTTTATTTCGTGTAATGGTTTGACTGACTATTACAAAATAAATTTCAATAATTGTCTCATTACCATTGATCCATTACTGAGCTCATCGATCATAAATTTATCTAATAAAATATGAATTTTGTTATTTAGTTTTACCACTATATATAATAATCGTTTTTTTGTATAATTTTTCCATTATTTTCGTTTTTACACATTAATTCGACTTGGCTATTAATTTAATAAATTAAAGCTCATCGCCATAGGCTAAGTGCACTAACTACGCCCATCAAAAATAATCTTTTATTTTTTCTGTACATGTTGAGCTGAGTAGACGACATTGAGCTAAGTAAAAATGTTATTCATTACTTTTGTAAACTTTTGTATTTTAGCTTCCAGCCACAAGCAAAACCTCATAGAAACGAACAATGCAAAAATTAACCCCCTCCGGTTACACCCTACTTTCTTGCTGTACAGCCCAACCTGCTTATAAAAGATGCAGCCTCCGCAAAGATTTTATTTTTATTTCAGGCTCATGTGCAACAAGCTAAAAACACCGCGATAAAACGTGTTCAATTTCGGTACTAAAAAGAAACATTTTACCTTTATGAAAAAGTGCGCAAAAATGTAACATTTTAATTTTTGAAGCATTTTTATGTTAATTGAAGGTCATACAAATTTGTTTTAGGTATAATATCATAAATTAAAATACTTGCCTTGTGGTTTTGATTCCATGCTTTTATAATATACCCGCTAGTAATGCTCAAAGATATAAAAATCAGCATTCAAAATCAATTTTAAATTTTTCCGATTACGTATAGTAATAATTTTTAAAAGAAATTTCAATAAAAAAATGCATTATAGTGAAAATTTTAATTTTTAGTGATAATTAATTTTTTTTTGTGAAAATTTCATTTTTAGTGAAAAATTTACGTTTTATTGAAAATCGAATTTTTAGTGTAAATTTAATTTTTTTTTTTTGTGAAAAATCGAATTCTTAGTGAAAATTCGCATTTATAGAGAAAATTCACATTTATAGTAAAAATTCGAATTTCGAGTGAAAATTCGAATTTTAATTTTAAATGTAAATTTTTCGTGAAAATTCGAATTTTTAGTGAAAATTCAAATTTTTAGTGAAAATTCAAATTTTTAGTGAAAATTCGAATTTTTAGTGAAAATTACAATTATTGGTGAAAATTCGAATATATGTAGAGAAATTTGAAAATTTAGTGAAAATTGGAATTTTTAGTGAAAATTCAAATTTTTAGTAAAAATTTAAATTATTAGTGAAAAATCGCATTTTCAATGAAAATTCGAATTTTTAGTGAATTTCGAATTTTTAGTGGAAAATTGAATTTTGTGTGACAATTTGAATATTCAGTGAAAAATTGAATTTTTAGTGAAAATTTTAATTTTTAGTGATATTTTAAAGTGAAAATTTGAATTTTAGTGATAAATGGAATTTTTTCACTTTTTAGTGAAAATTCGAATTTTTAGTGAAAACTCGAATTTTTAGTGAACATTTTAATTCTTAGTAAAAGTTAAAATTTTTAGTAAAATTCGAATAGTTAGCGAAAATTAGAATTTTTAGTGAAAATTCGAATTTTTAGTGAGTTTCGAATTTTAAGTGAAAATTTTTAATTTTTAGTGAACATTTTAATTTTTATTGATATTTCGAATTTTTAATGAAAATTTGGTATAAAATTGAATTTTGTGTGACATTTTGAATATTTAATGAAAAATTTAATTTTTAGTAATTTCGAATATTTAGTAAAAATTCGAATTTTTAGTGAAAATTTGAATTTTTAATGATGTTTCAAAATTTTAAAGTGAACATTTGAATTTTAGTGGTTAATCGAATTTTTTAGTGAAAATTTGAATTTTTAGTGAGAATTCGATTTTTTAGTGAAAAATTCGAATTTTAATTGAAAATTTCAATTTTAGTGAAATTTGGTGTAAAATTAAATTTTTCTGTGTAACATTTTTTCTGCATGGTAGCTTTTGCACACAACCCTGCATCTCCCACAAGTCAACACGTTGGCAACACCTCGTGTCTGTTGTCTCATCGTGCATCCCATTGTACTCGATCTCTTTCATGCTGCAACAGCCAACATAAAAAGGTTGCCAATGTTTTGTCTGCTGTTTGGCTTTGTTGTATTTACCCTTTTGGAATAGACATTTGTCACCAACACAGACTCACACACAGAGACACCAATACACACAAACAAACAATTAGGTCTTTTGTCAGAAGCCCCAAAGCGCTCAATGGATTTCCAGCACTTACCTCGAATATCACATCCTTGCAGTAGCCTTGCAGAAGTGCAAATCGTGTTGCCTAAGGCCAAGGTTGAGACAGGTAACATTTGCAAGTAAACAAAATGAAGGCAATTCTATTTTGAGGTTCGTTTTTTATAGAAGCTGCCTAGCCAGCCTAACGATGTCCTTTACAAAGAATACAAAACGTGTATTTTCTTGGAATTGTAATAATTATAATTCAGTGGATAAACGTAAGGTTCTTCTAAGAATGTAATTAATACTACACTTCTATTCTGTCCTGTACTGTCCATAACTGCTTTTTAGGTCATTTATTAGGTTGCCATTAGTTTTTTATCAGCCCTCAGAAAAAATACTCATAAATGTATCGCATTGTTTCCAAAATATTACCAATAAAAGAGTCATATTTAGGAGCCCTAATAAATTACTCCTCAAAGCATCAAATTTAAAATTGTTTCTGAGCGCTCAGAAAATATACTCATAAAAGTTCTGCATTTTGGAATGATTTAGGAGAGCTGCAATATTTGACTCATAAAAGATTCTCGCTCGTTCATGCGCGCTTTAGGAGCCTTCACAAATGTTTGTTTCTGAGCGCTCAGAAAATATACTCATAAAAGTTCTGCATTTTGGAATGATTTAGGAGAGCTGCAATATTTGACTCATAAAAGAGTCTCGCTCGTTCATGCGCGCTTTAGGAGCCTTCACAAATGTTTGTTTCTCAGAGCTCAAAAATATACTCATAAAAGTTCTATACTCTAGAATGATTTAGGAGAGCTCCAAAATTGGACTCATAAAAGAGTCTCCCTCATTCATACGCGCTTTAGAAGTCTTCACAAATGAAACTCATAAAAGCATCAAATTTAAGAATATTTTGGGAGCACACAGAGAAGGCAGTCATTTTTATTTAGGCTGGCTTTAGGAGTCTACTGCTTAAAGAAATTTGATATAATATATTAACTTTGTATTCGAAATCAAGTAAAAATTAATTTTATTAGTGTAAGTTCAACAGACAACCATACATATTTGATGAATTTCCTTGAAATGGTTCCCTGGACTAAGAAAAACATGAACATGTACAATGTTGGATTCATTTAAGACACTTTATATATTTTTGTAGCCGCGATAGCTCAGTGGTTAGTTCGTTGGACTGCGAGCCGAGAGGTCCCCGGTTCATGCCTGGACTGGGGCTTGTTAGCTTCTTTTCATAGAAACATTTTTCTATACCGCTATACCTCTCGGCATTAAATGGCAAACCTACGAGAGTAAAACATTGCCTATGAAAAGCTCTCACCCGCCGTTCGGATTCGGCAATAAATTGTAGGTCCCACCACTTTGAATACAAATATAACACGCACAGCTCAAAATGGTGAGAGAGCTCGGCCGAAGTTCTTATAGGACTGTAGTGCCAAACTATTATATTATATTTTTATATATTTTTGAAGATGGGAAACCTCTAAATTGGTGTCTCAAAAATAAGATTATTTTAAAAATATTTAAAATGATCGTAAATATGAGGATTTTAGGGCATGTGCTTTCCCAACTTTCGGGAGCCTATTTAGTGTGCAAATATGAATGTTTTTGAAGTAATAAAAGTGTCATAAATAAGAGAGTTATGGTCATAAAATGGTGCTTTCTACCAAGAGGTTGGGAGCTTTTTGAGATCTTTTTGAATTTTAAAGAGTTTTAATAGTCTTATATATAGCCGCGGTAGCACAGTGGTTAGTGCGTTGGACTGCGAGCCGAGAGGTCCCCGGTTCAAGCCTGGACTGGGGCTAACAAAATTTTTTCATAGAAACATTTTTCTATACCGCGCTGTCTCTCGGCAGTAAATTGCAAACCTACGAGAGTAAAACATTACCTATGAAAAGCTCTCACCCGTTGTTCGAATTCGGCAATAAACTGTAGGTCTCACCACTTTGAGTACACGCACAGCTCAAAATGGTGAGAGAGCTCGGTATAAGTTCTTATTGGACTGGCATTACATTTATTATTACATATGAGGGTTTTTATCCTCATAAATGTGTCTAAAGACCCATGGATTAGGATCCTTTATGGACTCTTTTAAGTGCTCATAAATGAGTGCTTCAGGTGTAATAAAAGTGTCATAAATATTTGGGTTTTTGTACTCATAAAATGGTGGAAATTTTTTGTGCTCCTCTTAGTGTTTAAATATGAATGTTTTAGTATATGAAAGAAACACTCATAAATATGACACATTTAGGAATCTTAAAAGACCAAAAATGTTTGGCGATCAAAAATTCAGAAAAACATTTTTATTTAAAATAAAATAAATTTTAAACTTTGAATGCATTAAATTTGATAATTTTATATTTAATATTTTTATATCAAGTATTATTTTAAACCAAGTATAAAATTTAACTATTGTCCAATTTTCCATGTAGTCTTTTTTTTTTTTTTGATTATATTCTTCATTTTTGAACTTTAAGCCTATTTGTGGCTTACCACATACCGCCAATACGTGGTTCAACCTTTAGCCTAATTATGCATTAAAATTGCACTCAACATCAACCTGAATTTTAATTGCTTACAATTGTTGTCACCACTTGTATGCGGAAAACAAGGACCCTTCACGCGTACTCAAGTGCTTCGTAATGAGCAAATTACTGAAATGAGACCTAGAAGGACATACACATTTTAATACATATAGGTGGCAACATGCAAACAATAGGGAGGCAGCAAACGAAACCATACAATACGAGTCCAATTTGAGTATATAAGATTCACGCCAAAGTATTCGTAAAATCACCATTTGCGTCAATCGCAATTTTTGGGTGAGTGCAGTTAGGAATTGGATATAAATGACTTATATATTAATTTTTCGATATCTCATGTTATATATGAGATATTCAGCATCGACTTTGCTCCAAATCACCTATTTTAACGTTTACTTACCATTGTATTGCTTCATACACCACATTTGACATATGGAGAAAATTTTACACAGAAAAATGCAAACCTCCTCTTTGACTTTGATTTTGACACATGTGAAATTCCCTTAAAATTTGCAATGATTAGTCTAAGAATTGGTTTGCGCTATTAGTATAAGAATTGGTTTGCGCTATCCACAACGAAAAATATTCAAGCAACTGTGTTTGCTTTTTCCTTCTTGTTTATCGATTGCAGTTAGAGAAGTCTTTTAGTAAAAACTATGAGAAGTGGTTAAATTCTTTGGGGTCGCCAAAAACACTAAGAACGAAAACTTTCATCTAACAAGTAAATAATGTTGAAAACGTCGACTTTAGCTCAGTCTATTTTAAATCAAAAAGTTGTAATACTTGAATTTGTTTCGTGGAAAGTTAATAGTATGGGACTTTACCATCTAAAGAAAATTTTTAGCGAATACTATAATCGATTCAACTGTATTATTATTATTCTCGAACGAAATTGGTTTAGTGTTTAAATTTTTACCAACAAATTTTAACTTACTCCATTCCCACTCTAAACCATTCGAATATGATAGGTATTACTAAGAAAAAAATTGTTTTAGTCAATAAATTTCAAACTTTCAGCCAATGTATCAGCAAAAAGCATAAAAATAGTTATTTATTCAAATAAATAAAACATTGCATTGCGAGTTTAATAAATTTTTGTATTTAACATTTTTATTTTTGAAATATTTACCGTAGCCACTTCAGTTGCCCGCTCTATATTTATATTTTACATAAAAGCAACATATAAATTTTACATGTTAATCGTAAAAAATAAAAAAAACAGGGTGCTTTAGCTGGTAGGTAAAATAAAAGATAACGTATTCATGGGTACTTAAAATGGCGTTTTATTTATGAAGGCTTTTATAGTGAGTTGTTTTTTTATTGTCATCAATAAAACAACTGAGCGCTTAACCTTTATACGGAATAACAAGCAGTCTTGCAGAAACTTTAAGCACAGAAAATAATATATGTGTAAATATAGCAAAAAATTTGATCAATACAATTATTTTTTAATTGATTCATCGCCGATACGACCTTTAATTGAATTGATTAAATATTTAATCATATAAATTAATAAATTAACAGAAAATAAACAAAAAGTTTCATAAACACAATTAAATTACTTGCTGAAACTACTATGGAATTAATTGTATTGATTAAATATTTAATTATCTTAATTAGTAAATTAACAAAAACTAAAAATAAAATGTTACATAAATACAATTAAATAAAATGTTGAAATGACTATTGAATTAATTGCATTAACAAATTAAGAGTCGTATTATGTTCGCCTCACAATTGTTCTATGGACAATGTTTTTTACCATAGTTAAATATAATGTAGCGTCGGTAGCTCAAGGTTAGTACGTTGGACTGTGAGCCGAAATGTCCCACGTTCAAGCCTGGCCTGGGACTAACAACATCTTTTCATAGAAACATTTTCTATACCGCGCTACCTCTAAGGAGTAAATGGCAAACCTACAAGGGTAAATATTGACTACGAAAAGCTCTCACCCACTGTACGGACTCGGCATTAAACTGTAGGCCCCAAACACGCACAGCTTAAAATGGTGAGAGAGCTCGGCTAAGTTCTTATAGGACTGTAGCGCCAAACTATTATTATTAAATGAAATGAAATGATAGTTATGTCTCGTGATTTGTTGTCTCGGGAATGAATTGTCTCGAGAAAGAGTGGTGTCTGGCAAGAACTATCTGGGACTGAAATTTATCACGGGGATGAACTATATGAAGAAAGAATTATACGTTACTAATAAATTTATGAATTTATATAAATTTACATTTTATTTAAAAAAAAAATATACAGTGAAATTCTTTGAAAATATGTAGTATTAAAAATTGTATCTCCCAAAAAAGTTATACAACAAAATGTTTGAGAATGATTTGAAGAATTGCCTTAGGAAAATTTGTCTGGGCTGGCTTCTTTATGATTTAATATAATAATAAAAAATCTTATTTCCCAAAAAAGTATTCGAAAATGATTTGTCTCAGCGAAGAATTGTTTCGGGAAAGAATTGACCCAGAATGAATTGCCTTATGAACAAAATTGTACCGGGGATGAAATTTTTCAGACAAGAATTGTCCGTAAATCAGTAATTTTAAAATTTATATTAATTTCTCGCAAAACAAAAAGTTTTACAATACAACTCTCGAGAAAAAATTACATTTTTCGGAAAGGAACTGTTCGAGGATGAATTGTCTTAGAGAAGAATTGTACCGCAGATGAACTGTCACAGCAGAGAATTGTTCGTAACTCATAAATGTATGCATTTGTACTAAAAGATTCATATCTCTCAAAAGATAAGTAATACAATAAAATTCAAATGCCAGCTCTTTATGATGATGAAAAAAAAGACTCCTTTTAAAAATGACTACTACGATTGTGCATAAAAAGAAATAAATTAAATGGTGCTTGATGTCTGTAGTATTTTGTCACATATTGTGTAAATCCTATTCAAATTTATATGCATAGCACTTTACTGCTGGGTAAACCGCATGGAAAATCCTTTTAATACAAACAATTTGCGCCTGAGTCTGTCTTTGTGTGACTCTGGATGTGGCGGTGTGTGTGATGGTCTTTGTGTACGTTACGTGTCAGTGTGTGTCGACGATAGTGTCAAGAGTGGCCTGAACTCTATAAAATGTTATGTTCAAAATTATGAGTGTGTGTGTGTGCTAAAAGTTGTAGGTACAAAATGGTTGATGATAAAAAAAAAAATATATAACAAAATTATTCGAGTCGGATCTTTTGTTTTGCTTTTGTTTGACTGTTTGCGTAGGTAATTTGTGCAAATTAAACACCTTGGGACAAAAGCATGTGTGACATGGCTTCAGGGCAAAGTGGACGCAAAACAGTATTTTTCAATTTAAAAAATGGTTTATGTACTTTGTAAAATAAATAACATAAAATATGTGGTTTTAAAGGGTGCTCACAATTAAACAACATATTTTTTCGCTACCTTAATTAATAACTTTTCTGTACTTTTTTTTTAGGTAAATTTTCATTTTAATATTTTATCACTTGAGAAAGAATATCTTGTTGCTTGCCTTTTTCATATTTTCCAAAAATAAACATATTTATTAAAAATATATAATAAAAACAATAAATTAATAATCAAGGACTATAACCCTTTTGGAATATTAGTTCCGGTTTTGATTCCAAGATTTTTAAAATAGCAGTTCCGATTCCGGTTCCAACCAAAACAATTTATATGGGTTCCGATTCCAGTCCCACACATTTTTATATTAAAGGTTCCGATTCCGGTTACAAAAATCAAAACAGTTCCGATTCTAGTTACGATTCTGGTTCTTTGTGGTCCCTGCGAGGGACTTAAACCCTTTGGATTATCGGTTCCGATAATGGTTCCAAGATTTTTAAAATTGCGGTGGTCCCTGTGAGGGACTAAAACCCTTTGGATTGATGATTCCGGTAATTGTTTTTAAAATAGCGGTTCCGGCTACGATATCGATTCCAACCAAAAAAGCCCATATATCGAATTCTAGTTCTACGCCGATTCCGGTTTCAAAAATCGAAAAAGTTCCGATTCCGATTCCTGTACCGATTATAGTTCTGATTACGGCTCTTTGTGGTCCCTGCAAGGAACTAAAACACTTTGTAATTTCGGTTCCAATTCCATGATTTTAAAAATAGCGGTTCAGATGCAGGTTTCAACCAATTCGGTTTGGGTTCCACACATTATTTTAATACCGGTCCCGATTCCGATTCTTTGTGGTCTCTGCCAGGGACTAAAACAGCTTGGAATATCGATTCCGGTTTTTAAAATAGCGGACCCGATATCGGTTCTACACAATTTTTAATAGCAGTTTCGATCTAAAAATCGAAACGGTTCCGGTCCTGATAATAATAGTTAGTAAGAAGTAAGACGTGAGAAGTTAGAAATAAAAAGTAAGAAGTAAGACTTAAGAACTAAGAAGTAAGACGTAAGAACTAAGAAGTAAGACGTAAGAAGTAAGAAATAAAAAGTATGAAGTAAGAAGCAAGAAGTAAGAAGAAAAAGTAAGAAATAAGAAGTAAGACGTAAGAAGTAAGACGTAAGAAGTAAGAAATAAGAAGTATGAAGTAAGAAGTAAGAAGTAAGAAGTAAGAAGTAAGAAGTAAGAAGTAAGAAGTAAGAAGTAAGAAGTAAGAAGTAAGAAGTAAGAATTAAGAAGTAAGAAGTAAGAAGTAAGAAGTAAGAAGTAAGAAGTAAGAAGTAAGAAGTAAGAAGTAAGAAGTAAGAAGTAAGAAGTAAGAAGTAAGAAGTAAGAAGTAAGAAGTAAGAAGTAAGAAGTAAGAAGTAAGAAGTAAGAAGTAAGAAGTAAGAAGTAAGAAGTAAGAAGTAAGAAGTAAGAAGTAAGAAGTTAGAAGTAAGAAGTAAGAAGTAAGAAATAAGAAATAAGAAGTAAGAAGTATGAAGTATGAAGTATGAAGTATGAAGTAAGAAATAAGAAATAAGAAATAAGAAGTAAGAATTAAGAAGTGAGAAGTGAGAAGTAAGAAGTAAGAAATAGGAAGAAAGAAGTATGAAGAAGTATGAAGCAAGAAGTAAGAAGTAAGAAGTAAGAAATAAGAAGTATGAAGTATGTAAGAGGTAAGAAGTAAGAATTAAGAAGTATGAAGTAAGCAATAAGTAAGCAATAAGTAAGATGCCATATGTAAGAGGTTTCGTAAAACGAAATGAAAAATGAACCGTCAAAATTTCCAGTGACAGCTTTCGTTTACTTGTTAATTTTTAGTCGTTTTTATTTCATTTTATACAAAATATCAGGACTGTCACTGGAATTTCTGACGTTTTTATACCCTACACCTATGAGGTACAGGGTATATTAACTTTGTGCATATATTGTAACGCCCCTTAGGAGGCGTGTCCGGTATGGAAAAGTATATATATTCTTGATCAGCATCACTTCCCGATTCCGTTTAGCCATGTCCGTCTGTCTGTCTGTCCGTCTTGCTGTCCGAATACAGAATAACTTGAGAAATACTTATCAGAATGCGATGAAATTTCGCCTCACTATATTTTAGCCAAAAGTAGGAACTGAGTTTGAAAATGAGCCAAATCGGTCAACGGACACGCCCACCTCTCATACAAGTCACTTTTATATAACTCTTTCGGAACTAATAACTCGAAAAGTATTCAATGTATAGTTATAAAATTTAAAAGGTATTGTTAGAATTCACCTATAAATATGTGGTTCAAAAATGGGCGTGATCCGCCCACTTTTTTTTTCATTATTTCCCGGGTTTTCATAGTGGAAATTTGATCCGTAAATTATTAAAATCAAATCTATGAAATATTAGCCTTTCAAAATTTTAAATATAGTCGTGGTCCGCCCAATTATATTTTTCAATTTTTTTTTTTAGTTGTTTAAACTTTTATATAATTTTTTTAATTATAGGGGATATGAGACGTAAATTTCTGATATATGAATAATATTCTGAGGGTGGGGAGGTTCAGCATAATTAAAAATTAAGGTATGCAATTAAATATCCCCACTAAAGGTGTAGGGTATTCCATAGTCGGGCCCGACCGACTATAAAAATCGGCCCCATGTGGCCGAACTTACCCATGTGACCTAACTTTCCCAACTCGTTTTTTTTGACGAATCAATTTTCGTTTTGTTTTACAAAATACCAAAATTATATCAACATTTTAAATTACATATTCTAAATTTTTTAATTTTGTATTAGATAGAAACTTGCAAATGTATTTTAAATTTGCAACATGGTTTTAATTTAATAAATGTTGCACGCGTCGTATGAGCAACATTATTTAAACGACCAACACTTAATCTTAGTTTATTCAAATTAAATGCCAAATAGCTGCCTGCAGCGCCTAATCATTATGTATTTAGCCGTCATTTCCTGCTCATCATCCTCATCATAATCATAATCATCATCACCATCAGCAACGCCTCAGAACATCGATGCAAAGCTTGGCGAAAAGTCCACAATAATGATGGCCTCATTAAAATAGACCAACATTATTTCCTGTTGTACGTGCGAATTGATTGCAGACAAAAAAACTAAAAAAAAAAACACAAAAGTCCAAAAACAAAGTCCTTGAGCGTAAAATGAGCAGAAAATGTATAAATGACAGCAGAAGATACAAATATTTGCAACATGTTTTGTATAGTAATTTTTTTTGATTTCATTAAATTGCAGATAATTTAATTTTTAAATATATTGGCATGTTTCAATCTACGATTGGAATCGTATAAAATGTAGCTTTTTTTGCTGCTAATTCAGATCTTTTTTCTCGAATTCATAATAAACGTCCCGGTATTATACGTTTCGGTGCATCCGAATACCTCAAAGTTGCTTCAAAATAAAAATTCTATCTCATTTTTATATCGAATTTAATTTTTAAAGATTTTCGCATTTAATTGTTTTCAAGTGGAATTCTATTTTTATTAACCAAAAATATGCATTTATTATCATATTATACTAACACCATTTTTTAAAGAGTTGAATCATCGGTTTCTGAAGCAGAATTTCCTCGGCATTTTCTAAAATGTAAACATCGATTTCTTAGTAATTCTAGAACATTTTTGGCAGCTAATTGAAATCTGTCACTTGCGAAACTTTGAGTACCAAAAGTGGTAAAAAATATGTTTTTTTTTCACAAAAAAGGAAAAAAATTAAAAACCTTAAAAAAATCTGGAAATTCAATCGCACATCGCTTTTTATTTCGTAATAATTATTATTAATATTGTCAGATATAAAATTATTTTTAGTAAATAATCGTAGTGCAAATTTTCATACAGAACGTCCGGAATTGTTCTGTGTATTATTACGAAACAACTATAAACTTTAGGAACAAAGTGTATATCAACAAAAATAAAGTAAATTGTCTCAGAAATGTTTTGTGATAATTCAAAAAACTATATTATACGCCAAATGTACTCTTAGAAAAATAATTGTGGTGTTAATTTCTATATGGAACTTTTTGTCTCGTACGGAATTTTCTGTGATTTATAATGAAAAAACTATAAACTTTGGAAACAATGTGTAAATATACAAATAAAGCACATGATTTCAGTTATTTTCTAAAATCACTCAAAAAATAATTTTTACGCTAAATTTCCATATGAACCTCGACATTTACTTCCGTTTTTGTCCCGTCCGGAACGAAAACTCTTTAATTTATATATTTTGATCTACCGTATAGAATTCTCTAATTTTTTTCAGATATTTAGTCCTCTTTAAATACTACTCGCACAAAAATCACGTAAATTCATTAATTTTCCTTCGAGATATTAAAGTTTTAAGCGTACGAATGTCCCGTCTGCAACCCCAGGAAATGCCCATATAGCAATCGAATTTAATTCCTTCAAGTCTTATGGAAAGAATTCATTTGGATATTATAATATTTCGATTTATTATTTTATAGTTTTCTTCCGTACCTATTAGATTTTTAAAATTATTGTAAGTGTTTTTTTTTTTTATTTGAGATAAATATAAAATTTTAAATACAGAAATTATAAATTTTAGTTTTTCATATTTTATTATTTAACGTTCTGCGCATTTTTGGCCTTATAGTAAATACCTCTAATTAAAGACAGACAAAAAACTGTCAATATTGATATGAGCAACTTGTACAATAGGCTGACATAATCATAGACCCCATCTGTAGAGTTGCTTTGTTGTATTGAATTTGCATGTCGAAAATAGTTATTGTTCTGGAATACAATGCAAGTGACAGACAAAAGACGCGAATATTTCAATTTATATTGATGCAAATTGAGCTTGTAACGCGATATGGTATTTTGTAAAATATACTCATTTTTTACAAATACAAACTATGCATAATAATTATCAATAATTACTACTACATGATAACATGTGATAATAAAACTATTCAAATGTTGTCAATTTGTTTACAACAATTTTGTTAATTACAAATGCCACACTATTGCGCTCTAGAAAATCGTGCAAAGATATAAAATTATTTTTCCGACTCATGTCATAAATCCACGCATTTTACGAGTTTGACTTTAATAACTTTGCTTATTAAAAAATCAATTACAAATGCACATTTTTTTTGTTTGTCTATTTCTACTGTGTTAATAAAGTGAAAATATTGTGCGGAGTGCGAAATGCCAACGCAGCTCGCGTACTGAAAGTTCGAAGTGCGAAAAGTTTGTGAAACGTGTGCACCACACGGACCACGAAATTAGTTTTGACTTAAAGTCAGTGGAGGTAATTCGACAATTGTGTGTATGGTATTTATGGCAGGGGCTTTTATATATATTTTTTATACCCTTTACTAAAAATGAAAGGGGTATATTTAAATTGATCATTCGTTTATAACACCCAACAGTAGGTCTGGCTGGTATGAAAAAGTCCATATATATTTCGTATCAGTCCCCTGAGTCGATTTAGTGATGTCCGCGGCTATCTGCCAATCCACCTGTATGTTGAAATCAAAATTATAGAAAAACTAGCTTAGCTAGATCAATGAAACTGATAGCTTAGTTTACTTGTATGCCTACGCTCTCTGATTTTAAAAATGGGTGTGAACATCCGATCTTTGGGTTATGTTCCACCCATTTTTGTACATATACCTCAATAGACCATTCAAACTTTCACCGGAGGAAGTGTATTTTTAAACATACATTTTATGATAAAACACACTCACCCCTAAATTCATTATACCTACCCGTAATATGTGTTCCCAAATGAATGGAATAATTTCTCACGATGACAAGTATTTTGACAAGTATATTTTATATGTCTTTTCATCACTATTTTATCTTGCCGCAGTAAAGAGTTATAGCAAAAAAAACGAAAAGATTCGCCCTTTTGGCATTTAAAGATTTTCAATTTTTCCAATTTCTTCGTTTTTTTTAGCTATAACTCTTTAATGGTGAAAGATAAAATAGTGATGTAAAGGTATTAATTGTTTGATTTTAATGCACCTATCGATTGACATCATTATTTATAAATATTTTCTCAAACATTTTTATGGCAAATAATAAATAGCAAATTAATATTTGGAAAGTAATAATTAAATAATGATGCCAATCGATCGACGTTTTTAAAATTAACAATATGTCTTTACATCACTATTTTAGCTTGCACCAATAAAGAGTTATAGCAAAAAAACGAAATGATTCGCCCTTTTGGCATGTCAAGATTTTCAATTTTTCCAATTTCTTCATTTTTTTAGTTATAACTCTTTATTAGTGCAAGATAAAATAGTAATGTAAAAGCATTAATTATTTGTTTTGAAAGCAACTATCATTGATTGGCATCATTATTTTTCCAAACATTAATTTGCATATATAGTATTTGGTCAGGATATGGCAGGTGTTTTCAAGGTTCGTAAACCTCTCAAACACATTATTGAATATGTAACCAATTACAAATTGCATAAACCTCACAACTTCTTTGCATCAGCTTTAAAAATGTCTCTACTTTAAAATTTCTCATGTGACCTAAACTTCGATCATTTCGATATCGGTTTTGGATATAACAATAGTTTGGCGCTACAGTCCTATAAGAAGTTAGGCCGAGCTCTCTCACCATTTTGAGCTGTGCGTGTTATATTTGTACTCAAAGTGGTGGGACCTACCGGCGGGTGAAAGCTTTTCATAGGCATTGTTTTACTCTCGTAGATTTGCCATTTACTGTCGAGAGGTAGCGTGGTATAGAAAATGTTTCTATGAAAAGTTGTTGTTAGCCCCAGTCCAGGCTTGAACCTGGGACCTTTCGGCTCGCAGTCCAATGCATTAACCTTGAGCTACCGGTTTTAGATGTGAACTTTCGGTTCCAATTTCTGGTTTATAATTTTTTTTATGATTGCTGATACCCTTTTCTATTATTCTATTTTTGTGTATACTTCTGTAAAAAAAATATTGTTCAAATTGTATTTAAAAATACACCTACATTTCATAAAAATAAATAAAATTCGACCCTGCTTAAGCCTCTAAAAATTAACATAGTTTGGTGTTTGGCGTTAACTCATAAATATCGTCAAGGTCTTGAGGTGGTATTTTGACGATAAAGCGGAAACAAGGGCTGCGTGTTAGCCAAGCATTTGTTTGATTTTTCTAGCGATTTCAATAAATAAAAAGAAATTTTGAGGAGTTAGTAGAAGGTTAGAGGTTGCTAAGGATTTTAAAAATGAGGTAATACATGATTTCTAAAGTTTGTATAAATTAAGTTGTATAACTTATATTGTAAATTAAGTTGTTGTGTTATTGACGATGTATATATACTATTGGCAATAATCTAAAAATCTGAATCATACAAGTGTACAAAAAGTACAAGAAGTATTAACAGACAAAGACTTGAAGGTAAATTTGCTGAAATTTTCTGTAAATAATTGCATTTCAATGCAATTAACGTACTACTCATGCTTCATTTCCGTTGCAATTACGACAGAACTTTGCTGATTATCAAAGCTTAGTATTTCTAATTAAACAACGATTAGTATTGTTTATAGTAAGGACATGAGAAGAACTCAAACGACGACAGCATATTGCCAGAAACATGCCAATACACTTAGAGAACTGTTGCCTAATTCTTACAAAGAAAAATTTAACTTAAAAAGCTAGAAAAAAATTATTTTTTATTTTTTTTCTAATGATTTTATAATAAGAACATTTAAAATATTTTAAAATAAATATATCTTAAAAGAAGTAAAATTTAACATATCAATTTAAGAGTAAACATAAAAAATAATATTTTCTGTGTGCAAAAGGTTATTGGCATCAAGGCCATTTGAATTTATCCTTTGAAGTTAACTTTTTATGTATACACTCCACACATAATTTGTTTACTATTAAATAATAGTTTTTTACTATTAAAAATAGTCAATAGGATAAATTATTATTATAATCGGAAAATACCATTAAATACTACAAAATACCATGACATTTCCATTGAGTTTATATGAAAATATTTATTCTTTGTATACTATTAAATCAATAATTGTCCCATTAAAATTGGGATTTCAGGGATTTTTTTTCGGGGTGTACACGAAAAAAATACTAAAAGACAACCGTTATTTGATACACTTTTTTGTTTGATTTTGGAATCTGAAAGACATATTTTTGACATGTATATAGATAAATAAAATTTGGTACACCCAGAAAAAAATTCCATTAAATCCCATTAAAATTGGTCAATAGGACAATTATTGATTTAATAGTACACAAAAATATAAATCTTTTCATATAAACTTAATGGCATTGTCATGGTATTTTCTAATATTTAATGGTATTTCCGATTAAAATAATAATTTATCCTATTGAATATTTTTAATAGTAAAAAACTATATTTATATAGTATTATTTTCTGGGTGTAGGAGCGTATATTAAGTTATGAAACATAGTTTAAAGGTAGCAGCTTCTACCTTTTTATACATTTTTTTATTAAATGTGGTAGAATTTTAAAGGCCTTGTTTTATCACCTTTTTTAATGGCAGATTTCAGGAATATGTTGAAGAAGGACAGAAATATGCAGCTACTACCTTTTGATACCTTTTTTTTATCAAATATGGTAGAATTTTAAAGTCAAAACTAAAACTTCTGTTTTTTATATTTGTGACATATTTTCAACAAAGACTTAGATAAAAGACATTTTGTAGGAAGCATATTGCAGGTTCAGATACATGGTGGAATTTGAAAAGCAGATTTCAGGCTTACGTTGACAGACAGAACATATGCAGTTTTTGATAAAAACTCCACTTTTGTATGCTTTAAATCTTTTAATCAAAAATATCTCAAAAATATATCAATATCAAATAGGTACTAAAAAAATTTCTGGAAGTAATTAAACATCTGAAAATTCAGTGTTTTAGCTTTTACTTTCAAACTAATTTCAAATCATCAGTTTTAATTTTATAATAACATATTTCATTAAAACTATAAAATAAACATCAGACATATTTCGTAAGTACATCACTTTTCAATTTGTAATAATGATTGTTCATATTGTCATATACAAAATTATTTTATTTAGCAAAAAAACGCAAATTTCCATACGGTATTATTCTTCGATTTATTACGAAATAACTGTAAACTTTAGGAACAAAATTGTCTCAGCTATGTTTTGAGATTATTCAAAAAAATATATTATAAACAAAAAGTATTTTTAGAATAAAAATCGTACTGATAATTTCTATGCGGATTTTTTTTCCCGTCCGGAATTTTTCTGTGATTTATTATGAAAAAACTATAAATTTTAGGATGAAAATGTAAATGTATAAAGAAAGCACATGATTTCAACTATTTTTTAAAATAATTTAAAAAAAATTAAATTATACGCAAAATTTGATGACTTTTTATACCCTACACTAAGAGTGAAAGGGTATATTCAGTTTGGTACGCCGTTTGTAACACCCAGAAGGAAGCATCTCCGGTATGGAAAAGTATATATATTCTTGATCAGCATGACCTCCTGAGTCGATTTAGCGATGTCCGTCTGTCCGTCTGTCTGTCTGTCCGTCTGTCTGTCCGTCTGTCTGTCTGTCTGTCTGTTGAAATCCCTAAGACTTTTAAAATTGAAGAGCTAGATAAATGAAACTTATAACTTAGATTACTAATATACCTACGCTGTATGGCGAGATCGGTCCATTGTGACCTATGATCCGACCACTTATGTTCAAATACCTCATATAAAATGTACATATAAAAATTAATTTTTATGTATACGTGCTTAGGTAAACTTTTTTGGTCAAATATATATTGATATCATGCTCAAATACATGATAATAATGTTTTCCGGCGAAAAGACTTGTGGTTCACAAAAAAAAAAAATCGAAATTCGGTACACCTACCCATTTGTAAATATGGGTATCAAATGAATGGAAATTATCAGCGATTGAATGTTTGTAGTTATTTTCAGGATTCGTATACCCTGGTGACCTATATATCACTTTGAATGGTAACCACACATATGTGTAGGGTATTTATAGTCGGCTTAGACCGACTATAATTTTGATAATCCTAACTATACCTACTTTAAAATTTCCCATGTGATCTAACCTTCCCAACTGGTTGGTATTTCCATATGCACTTCTGTTTTTGTCCCGTCCGGAAAGACCACTATTTAATTTATAGCTTTTGATCTACTGTATAGAATTCTCTAATTTTTTACATTTTTTTTTTTTGTACTATTTAAATACTACTTGTCAATAGTTTTAAATGCTCACATTTAAAATTTTAAATTCTCCTATAGGAGTATAAAGGGGCGCTACAAAAGTAGAGCGACAGGGGCAGCAAACGACGCCATATTTCTTGCCGCTCTTTTTACATTTTTCTTCAGTAAGGTTTGTCATTTCATGATATATACGAGCCAACAACGAGTCGAAATTATTAAAATTTACTACCGAATTCGTCTTTCCATCTTGAAATGGCAAACCGTACTAAAGAGAAATGTCAAAAGAGCGGCAAGAAATATCCCTATTAGAAATTTGCCCGATGCGCCATCGGGAAATGATCGGGTTTTCGTTGGGTAAGCCCTATTAGAGAAAATATGATCATTGCCCTTATCATGCTTACCATACCAGGGTTTCATTATCCAAGTAGTCAATGTTCCCGATCATAGGTACATTATTTGTTCCTCATAACGAAATCAGCATGAGGCAATGATCGAGATTTAATGAGAGAAACCCTATTATGTTCGGGCTCTGACAAGGCAATTGTCGGGTAAATAATAAATTGCCCGATCAGTACATGATCATGGCCTGAGGTCAGTACATGATCAGGACACTGCGTTACAAGGACATTATGGTCCTCGTCATATCCCGATCATCTCAAATAATGACATGATCACTTCATGACCATAGCCCTACCAAAATTGGCGTCTTTTGTAGCGCTCTTATTGAAAAACCCTTTATATACATCAAATTAATAGTGTAAACTTTAGAATTTAAAAATGCACATTTTTCACAGTGTATAACATTACACAATACACACAGTTTTATTTTATCGAAAACTACTAACTAGCGTACCTTGCAGATACTTTTGAAAAAAATGCAATAATTGAAAATGAGAGGTGTCATATGGTGAGGTTAAAACTTCGAAAAAAAAACACCGAAGCACATATGTGCTAAGGTTCTAAGCCATGTGTGGCACGTAACAATGGTGGCTTATATAGGTTTTTTTTGCTTGTTGGCATTATTAGTAATATATATTATGACTATTATGGTTTTGTCCTGTTATCATTCTGTTATCATTCTGTTATCATTACAGTTCTTACTGTTCTAACGTCAACCGTTAAATATAACGAATACGTAACGGATAAAGGCAAGAATATCACGATACCCTGTGACGCGGATGGTGCAATAATGTGGGTGAAGGAAAATGTAAATAATAGCATGATTATACAGGTAGGTCTCTTGTTGCATACCAATAATCTAAATAAAGTATTGAAAGGAAAAAAAAAGTAAAACAATAACATGAATGAGTAGAATATTATGTAAGAAAAAAAAATAATTAGAATTCGATGAAAAATTGTGCGGATTATAGACAATATTGCGAATGAGATTTAATATTTTGCGGTTGATGGGTCGACAATATTTTACATTTGCGAAAATATTGTGCATATTTCGAAAAAAATAATAATATAAATGTCAATAATGAGCTTTACACAAAGAATATTTTTGTTAATCTTTAATACAAAATACCTAGAATGTTTTTTATTTAAGATCATTTATTTATTTTGGTTATATAAAAAAAGTCCTAAAGTTTCAAATTCCAATTACAAAAAACCATGGTTGAGGTATATACAGGTTAGTTCATCTAGACAGTTATTATGCTGAGAATGTCAGTAAGAAAATTTAAAAAATACAAAAATTAATTGTCAATTTAAACTTTTTTTGAAGGTTATGTTTTTTACACTAATTTATTAAAAATCACACCACAAATTCACTTTTTAACTTTTGTTATGCACTGCGGTGTTGTTCTGGAGTCCATAGATAACTTGAAAATTACCAAATAGTTGTAATTTATTTATTTCAAAATTTTGAATTTCAATTTTTTTATGAATTTGTAAACAAAGCATTGATGTTTTGTTTTAAATTTTTCGTAAACAAATGTTGAGTCTTTCAAACAATTTTCAAAAAAAAGTAAATGGCGACTGAATTTTGAAAGATGACTTGTATATAAAGGGGTTTTCAATAAGAGCGCTACAAAAGTTTTTTCAAGGGTTTTTCAACAGGTACGAGCCAACAACGAGTCGAAATTATTAAAATTTACTACCGAAATTCGAATTCGTATATCTTTCCATCATGAAATTGCAAACCTTACTGAAGAGAAATGTCAAAAGAGCGGCAAGAAATATGGCGTCGTTTGCTGTCCCTGTCGCTCTACTTTTGTAGCATCCCTGTTGAAAAACCCTTTACTTCAACCATGCAAAAAACTAAATAAAAAGATTGGCGCATAATCAAAGACAATTTAAAGTCTTCTTTAAATTTAAAATCAGCTTTTTGACATTTTATTCTATACAAAATTTTTCAAAAAAGGCGAATTTATTTTTAAAGTCGACTTTAAATTGTCTATGATTATGCGCCAGTAATATTAAACAAAATAAAGCTACATAATTCTGAAATATAAGAAAATCGTATTGAATTATTGCAATTTAAAAGAATTCTCAATTGGAGAAATCAATTCATGGAATCATGACATCGATATATTCATAATTTCAACTATCGTGTATATCATGATTTACTGAAGACTAGGGCACTAGACTGACAATGGATTTCCATGATCTCAACGTTTTTATACCCAAATTGACAATTTCAAAATTAAATATAAAAAAGTGTTTAGAAAATAAAAACATTAGTGGATACCTGTTAAAATAATTACTGTTTCTGTATTTTATTTATCCAATTTTGTTCATTCATGTTTTGTTGAAACAGTAATTGATGATATACATATCGTCACTGACATGCCATAGGGCAAATGCGCATTTTTAAAAATGTTGGGAAATTAAATTATAAAGTTTGAATTACTTTAAAAATTAGTAAAAAAAAAAACATTTTTTTAGATTTTTTTGTTATTTTGGTTTATTCATCAACGTATATAAAATATATTTTGATTTGTACAACTTTCTGAATTATAAATTCTTTTGTTGTGTCCTATATCCTGACCAAAACGCAAATATTTTAGTTTTTTGCCATAACTTTTAAGTAGTTATGTAAGGTATTAAGTGTTTATTTTTAAAACTCCTATTGATTGGCATCATTATTTAAAAACAATTTGGAAAAAAATGTCGTGCAAGTAACAAAAATTTTAAAAAATATTTTTAAATAATGATGTTAATCGATAGTTGCGTTCAAAAAAAAAACAATAAATGCCTTTACACCTTTATTTTATCTTGTACCAATAAAAAGTTATCGTTTGCAAATAACAATATTCGAAAAATTGAAAATCTTGTCATACCAAAAGGGCGAATCTTTTCGTTTTTTTGTCATAACTTTTTATTAGTACAAGATATAATATTAGTGTAAAGCAATTAATTGTTGGTTTTTAAAGCATCTATTGATTGGCATCATTATTTAAACATATTTGTTCCAAACATTTATTTTGAAAATAACTCAAATTCTTTTTAAATAAGCCAATCGATAGCTGCTTTAAAAACCAACAAATAATTGCATTACACCTTTATTTTATATTGTACCAGTAAAAAGTTATGGCAAAAAACGAAAAAGATTCGCCTGTTTGCCATGACAAGATTTTCAAATTTTCAAACTCGCCCTTTTGGTTTTGTCTTTTGTGGCTAGAAATATCCAACAAAACCACCCACGATTTTGGCACAGTATACTTGAGCAAAAACTACATTAAAAAAATGTAAAAAAAAAGCAAATTTCAAAATTACAAAATTACACATTCGTTCCTTTGGCATGATAGTGACGACATTCACTTTTTGGTTTATGACGTTTGGGAGACGTCATTCGAATTAAATTTATCGATTTAGGTACCGAAACGAAAACTTTGAGGTCCGACACATTTGCCATATTCTCTCTAAAAATTCTGCCTTTCGCTTTTCTAATCTAAAAAAAGATGATGTTTAGGAGTTGACTTTTTCAATAAAATTCTATACAATTTTTTTGAATATGAAAATATATTGTCAGTCAAGAGGCACGCATTTAGTCGATTTTTGGACAATCACATTTTACGTTTTGTCCACCCTAATTAAACAATGTCCACCCCTACACCCAGAAAAAAATACTATATAAATAATAGTTTTTTACTATTAAAAATAGTCAATAGGATAAATTCTTATTTTAATCGGAAAATACCATTAAATACTAGAAAATACCATGACATTGCCATTGAGTTTATATGAAAAGATTTATTTTTTGTATACTATTGAATTAATATTTATCCCATTGACCATTTTTTAATGGTATTTGAGCGTATTTTTTTCTGGGTGTACAATGTATTTCATTTCCAAAATTAACAGGAAAAAAAAACTTTTGAAAATATTGCATTTGACTAAACGATTATACTGTACTTTTTATAGTTATAGTCCGCAATATTTCGCAGAATGAAACACCGAAATGTGTATAACAATATGCATACTATTAATACAATGGTGTTTGCACAAAATTCACAGTATTTCATAAAATCAAAACTCGAAATGAGCTTCTATGCTCCTATTCATTTTATAGTACATATTTGCTTTCTTTAGACAGGAAAATTGTTGATATTGCAAAACATCACCGAATCGGACGGTGGCATCTACGTGTGTTTTGCATCAATACCAACCACGAGTGACGATGCTAGCACCCGAAATGCTGCTGAGACGGATACAGCATTCAGCACAGAATCACAAATTGAAAATACACAAGTATTAAGTAATCAGCAACACAATAATACAACAACAATAAGCACAAAAGAAATCACAACAACACCTACAATACACCATATTAAAACATTTGATGCAGCATTAACAACTACCTCACCACCGAAGAGCACAAATCCATCAACCACTCTCCGCCCCACCACTTTGTCCACACCGCCGCCTAGTTTAGCAGCTGATTTTATTCCAATTGCTACCGCTTTGGAGAACAGCACGATCCACATCGATGCGGAGTACGAGGCCTTTCAACGCATCAATCTGAGCGTACGCACCCCACCCGGTCCAGTGACACAGCTCTATTTCAAGGCATCGACCATTTTGGGTTTTCTCATATGGCGCTACAATAAATCGTTGTCGGGCGGTTATCCGGTGCGCAGTTTTACCGCGGAGTTTCGTAATATCTCGTACCCGGAGACGCCGTACAACAGCACGTTCGAGCACGAGTGGGTTCGCATGGATCCCATTAATATTGCGCCGAATGTTGTAAGTATACGGAGTTTTTGTTTTTATTGTGTAACCCATTTATGTAGTACCTACCTCCTAAATTATTTGAATTTTTATTTGATTTTTGTTTTTTACGGTAATTTGTGTCGTTAAAATGTAGTTTTACGGACGTTTAACTATTACAATAATTGCAGTAATTCACAGTTAAATAGTAGTTTTTATTGTGTAAAGTAGTTGTAAGTAAATAAATTAGTTGTATATGATATTTACGCAGATTGCGTTAGTTAGCGAATTTTAGAGACGGTTTAACGATGTTGTTTTCTTTTTAATGTGTAGACGAATAGTTGGATTTAAGTATTAAATATTTAACTAATGAAAATTGTTGAAAATTAATATTAAAAAAATATGTAAAAATGAATTATAATAGGTAACTAATAATAGAACTGCACAAGAGGTATGGTTAATTTTTTTTTTGGAACAATATTGTTACTCACTGAGTATGAGTAATAAAAATTTCATATAAAAAATGGGATGTATAATGGAATTTGTAGGGGTTATAAAGAGTTTTTATAATTATGCCATTTCATTGTTTTTTTTTTTAATAAAAATGTTCATGAAAAAAAATCAACTTTTCACTAAAATGTAATATTTTGCTTAAAATTCAAATTTTCACAAAAAAATTCACTTTTTCATTAAAAATTCAATTTTTCATTAAAAATTTTTCACTATTTTCACCATTTTTCACTAAAAATTAATTTTTCACTAAAAATTCAATTTTTCACTAAAAATTCAATTTTTCACTAAAAATTCAATTTTTCACTAAAAATTCAATTTTTCACTAAAAATTAATTTTTCACTTAAAAGTAAATTTTTCACTAACAATTAAAATTTTCACTAAAAATCTTCACTTTTTAGTGAAAAATTCAAATTTTCACTAAAAATTCAATTTATCACTAAAAATTTAATTTTTCACTAAAAATTCAATTTTTCACTAAACATTTAATTTTTCATTGAAAATTCAATTTTTCAATAAAAAATTAAATTTTTCAATAAAAATTAAATTTTTCACTAAAAATTAAATTTTTCACTAAAAATTAAATTTTTCACTAAAAATTCAAATTTTCACTAAAAATTCAATTTTTCACTAAAAATTCAATTTTCACTAAAATTTCAATTTTTCACTAAAATTTCAATTTTTCACTAAAAATTCAAATTTTCATTAAAAATTAATTTATCACTAATAACTCAATTTATCACTAAAAAAATAAATTTTTCACTACAATTTCAATTTTTCATTAAAAATTCAAATTTTCGCTAAAATTCATTTTTTTTTACTAAAAATTAAACTTTTCACAAAAATTTAATTTTTCACTAAAAATTTAATTTTTCACTAAAAATTCAATTTTTATCTAGAGATTTAAATTTTACTTAAAAATTCAAATTTTAACAAAATTTATCACTAAATTTAAATTTTACTTAAAAATTCAAATTTTAACAAAATTTATCACTAAAAATTCACTTTATCACTAAAAATTCATTTTTTCAGTAAAATTTCAATTTTTCATTAAAAATTCAGTTTTTCAGTAAAATTTCAATTTTTCACTAAAAATTCAATTTTTCAGTAATATTTTAATTTTTCATTAAAAATTCAATTTTTCAGTAAAATTTTAATTTTTCATTAAAAATTCAATTTTTAAGTAAAATTTCAATTTTCCATTAAAAATTCAATTTTTCACTAAAAATTAAAATTTTCACTAAAAATTCAATTTTTCACTAAAAATTCAATTTTTCACTAAAAATTAAATTTTTCACTATAAATTCAATTTTTCACTAAAAATTCAATTTTTCATTAAAAATTCAATTTTTCACTAAATTTTAAATATTTCACTTAAAATTCAAATTTTAATTAAAGATCAAATTTTCACTAAATATTCGCAAAGTTTCAATAAAAATGTTTCCAAAAACTCTAAAAAAAAATATTATAATTATTGTTTTTTAATTAAATATTATTTATTGACTATCAATTAAGTAAAATTATAACATTTCCGATTACATATCAATTATACAAAATTATATGCCATTCAACAAGTGCGTATTCCACTCGTACCGCAACAACCAAATGACGCCGTAATTAAAGCATCCGTTTTCGCAAAATAAACTCATTATAACGACACAAATCAATATGCGATAATGATGCGCTCCTCCATATGGCATTTGATAAATGCATATTTAGCTTAAAAGATTTGAATTGAAATTGAATTTCCATTTTATTATGTGCGCCAATATATATATGTTTTACGCTGATCTGACTCTGAACAAATATTGTGTGTTTGGTGTGGGACATACCATTTTTTTAACGACCAACATTATTTGCGTGTCGGCGGCAACATCATCATCATCATCCGGCACTACTTCCGTCACAACCTCCGACACCACCTCCGTTACCATCACCGACTGTCACCCCTCGCCTATAGCGACAAATGGAAGTTTATCGCCTGGAGCCCAATACCACGTACGAGTTTCGAATATGGGCCAACAACCAGTTGGGCAGCGGCACCGTGGTCACAACCAATGTCACAACTCTTCCCGAAACCAAAGAGGAGGGTGAGTATTTTTGTTGTGGTTTTGGACGACAGCGACGATTAGTTTTGGGTTTGCATATTTTATGAACTGTGCGGTATGTGAGTCTTCTCTTTTTATGTATTTTTCTAATGCAAAGCATAGTGAGATTATTTTATCCCATGGATAAAGAATTGGATCATTTGCTTATCTATCGGACATGTTTAAGCTTTCGTTTGAATTCGAATGAAATTTTAAATAGTCGAATTTTATTTTTGGTGTTCCTGAATTAAACTTTTAAAATTAAAAAATAATCGAAATCCAGTCATTTAAAACACTAAACAGACTCAAATAGGTTTTTGTTTTCAAAACTGAAAATTACAGCTTTCGGTATTGAATTAAAATTTAAAATTTCGAATTGTTTTTTCCGTATTCGATGTTTTAAAATAAAAACTGTAATGTTTTCAATGGCATGGAAATCATTCAAAATACGTAACGAATCCAAATTCATTTTTGTTGATAAAAATGTGAGTTTTTTATTCCATTTCTATTAATGGAATAAAAATTTAAACTTCGATTAAATTTGTTTTCGTAGTTCCTGAATTTGATTTTTTTACAATAAATACATAAATATTGTAATATAATTCAAGTAGTTCAAAATACTAAACATATTCGACTATATTTTTGCTATCAAAATTTGTAGAGCAAATTCTAATTTTCGATAGATTTCGAATTGAAATTTCTATTCGTTCATATTTGTGGTTTGATGTTCCATAATTCAATATTTAAGAATATAAATGTCGATCTTAAGTGATTTTAAGAACATTCTATACGGGAATCCAATAATATTATAAAAATTTACTCATATTACATTTGCCAGTCAGCCATATCTCGAAATCATTCCTGCCTCGATGATTTCTCTAACTAACTTCCGACAAAAAGTTCAAACTTGTTGTTTTATCGCTTTAATTATTAAAAATTTAGTTTAGTAGGCAATTTAGTCGAACTCGCACACACAATTTCCACCTTGTGAACTATCTTGAACACAAGCATAAAGCCCTCGTTTCAAAACTAATTGCATTTGGTGTCGGTGAATCTTTTTCTCGATGGATATCGAGTTTTCTCCAGGGTCGTTCTATATCAATTGCGATGAATGGTGTTCTTTCAGAACAACATTCCATCAATTCTGGAATTCCGCAGGGTTCCGTCCCTATTTCTGGTATTTATCAATGATCTTTTGTTATTGACCCAGAACCCAATTCATTCCTTTCCAGATGACAGTAACATTTGTCATTCATACTAGTTCAACAAGCGCTCAAACTCTTTGGAGATTGAGAGTAAAAGACGCACTATGAATGACACGATCAAAAATGACGGTAAATCACTCTCCGAACTGGGTGATGCAAATAGAGTATATTTTAATGCCAGCAAGACCCAATGTTGTCTGTTATCCCACGAAAAAATGGATTCACCCCTCCCACCCCTAAATATCGGTGATGTGGATATTGCGCAGTCAGCTGCTCTTGACGTTCTGGGCATATCAATTCAATGTGATCTCTGTTGGAATGATCACATATTTAATGTGTCGAAAGAATCCGCCAAGTGCCTCGGTTTTTTAAAACGGTATAAAACTTACTTCACTCCTGCTAACTTACGTACTGTCTACACTACCTATATACGGCCTAAAATGGAATTCAATTCGCACATTTGGGCAGGAGCTTCAAAATCCTCCTTGGAGTTCCTGGACCGCATCCAACAACGTGCAATATTTTTAATGGGGGATACAAATATTTCGTCCTCTATTGGTACTCTTGAGCACCGAAGGACCGTTGGGTGTGTAAGCCTGTTTTATAGGTATTACAACGGCAAGTGTACGAGGGAAATACATGGCCTGATTCCACCAGGTCGTGTGTTCTCTCGTTCTACTCGGGCGTCAAACTAAGCCCACCCCTTCGTAGTCCACTCGGCTCTCAACAGAACCACGCATTATAGAGAGAATTCGTTTTTCAGTCGCACGACACGTTTGTGGAACAATCTCCCTGCGTCCGTTTTTCCCGACATTTTTGATATTGGCAACTTCAAAACAAACATTCACCGACACTACTCCATCTTTCCCCCCTCCCTTTAACCTATCATCCCTTCTTACGATCAACACTGTGCTTTGCATGTATAGAGGGCATCCCCTGAGCGTTGGTTAATCTTTAAAAAAAAAAACATTTTTCGGCTCTAAGGCCACACAAAAAACCCAAACTAAAAAATTAAATAAAGCCCCAACAGTTGTACATAAAATGCTGGGGGGTGTGTTATTTTGTATTTTAGGGCTATAAATAAAATGTTTTCTATTAACGTAGTTCTATACAGATTTTAATATGGAATGAAATTTATCATTTCGGTCTCCTGGTTCTTGCTGTGTACTCAGAATTCCCGCACCACGTCGACGTTTTGAAAAAAATGGCATTCTTGGTACTTCATATCGAATTACTTCATATCAAATTATTGCACGATTTCGACGTGTTGCACATAAAGTTTAAAATATGTTTTCGGTAATTTGACAGCAAAAATATTGCGAACTAATATTAAAATGTTAAATAACTAATATTAAGTAACTCTCGTGACACACTTTTTAGGTAGCACAAATTTCTTTTTGATTTTTGCAAAAACAAATATCTGGACAAAGATTTTTTAGAAATAAACCCTCATTTTTATGCGGTGTTATTTCATTTATATTTTGGGGTTTTATTGCATATCAATTAAGCTTTGTTTCATTTCCAAAAATGGGGTTTATTGCATTTTGTGGATTTCTTTCTTTTTTTAGTTTGGGTCCTATTTCATAGTGCCCAATTTTCCACATAGTGTAACATGAGTGAAACATATTTTGCGTGTTGCTTATTGTCAAATTTAATTGCATATTTTAATAATGACCGAAAATATTTATTCACTCTGGGTGGTTCGAGAATACATGTGGGAGAACTTTATTGATGCGTTACAATGTTGTGTTTAAATATTTAACTGTGTCAGTCTGGTTTTATTTGCGTTTAAATTGAAATGTAAAATATTTACAAATGCTTTCAGAACTGGGTAAAATATTATATTAATACAACATATTAATTATTTTATACAAGGAATGAAACCCAATTGGGTTTGGTTTTAATAATGTTAATGTTTTTCCGATTTTTTAAAATACTATAAACTAAAAAATAAAAATTTATTATATACAAAAAACACAAATCAATTTCTCAATAAATAATAAATAAATTGATATTTATTCAATTTTATTCAAAAATCGAAAAATATAAAATCGCTTTGAAACCGAATTCATTTGTGTCGATTTTGAATATCAATTCTTTAATGATCTCGGTTTTGGTTACATGGTTTTAGACGTTTGTCGACATAGAACATATAGACTTTTCTTACGAAAAGTAACACGTTTGAAAAATCTATTTTTGAAATTTTCATACGATTCTCGATTTGAGAATAACATATTTTGATATTTATAATACTCATCATTGGCACATCTAATCTATGACTTTTTATTTTATTTTTACCCTATACATCTTCCAGATTTGATACGCCTTATACAACCAGACTTGGACAATTTCGATCCACGCATTTGGATAGTTGCCGTCAGCATAGTACTCGGAACACTTGTGATATTAGCGGTCGGCCTGTGTATAGTTTTATCGAAAGAATGCTATCAGGCCTCACACATGGGTATTACAACTGATAATCAGAACGCTTCCACTACTCCTACTACTAATGCTACCCGTAGTAACGACTGCAATTTGGATGTTTTCAATGCTTAAATCCAATTATTATTATTTTACGTTTGTTACAATTAACATATATCTTGTTTATCGTTTATTATGTTTGCTGCAAATTAAAAATTTTTCATTTTGGTTCTTTATAGATTACAAAACGCAAAAATCGTTAAATACTGTACAAAGTTGTTATGCAAAACCAAAAAAAAAAAAAGTGTTATTGTTATATTGTACAATACTATTGCAGATTGTATTGTGAAAAGTTATGTCTGTGTGTGGTTCTTGTTTAGTTGGCTGCTTCTCTGGGCATTTTATGATGTTACTGGATTTATTTGTTTATTGTACATATTTTATATTATATGCCTATTATAGACAATGATAATTATTGTGATTTTATGTTGCTATATAATTTTGATTTGAGTTAGGCAACACATTACCGTTATTATTGTATATACTATAACCGTTTATACAAATTATTTGTTTAATATTTAAAAATAGCAAGCAATTCAAATGTAGCTTTTAAGCACGACCAAAATGATAGTTCTATCAATTATAGTATGATAAAAGTCACAAACTATACAGAATTTTAGCTAATTATGTGCCAAATCAAATTTTTCGTAGTATTTAATGCCTTGAAAAATTTTATATCACATATTAAATTTAAAATTTATTAAAGTTATTAAGGAAATTGAAATCAATGGCGCATTATCATAGACAATTTAAAGTCGACTTTAAATTTAAAATCAGCTTTTTTGGCAATTTATGCTATACAAAATTTGTCAAAAAAGTCGAATTTATTTTTAAAGTCTACTTTAAATTGTCTATGGTTATGCGCCAATAACTGTATTTTATGGATATTATTTTCAATATTCACATTTGTTTATTTTTTTATTAATGCCAAATATTTATATTCTAATTTATTATTATTAATATTTATCTTTTAGATAAATAAAAAAACTGAATTTTTTGTTTAAATTAGAGAACGTTATATATTATATTTTTTTAAAATGTGTATTTTTAATTATTATTTTAGAGAAAATTTTAATTTATTTTTAATAAAATGTTCAACTTAAAAATTTTGTTTTTTTATTAAAAATTTAAACTATTTAAATATTTTTTCTTAGTAAACACTAGTGAAATATGAAATTTTAGCAAAATTTTAATTTAGAGTCAAAATTTAAATTTTGAGTGAAAATTTAAATTTTGAGTGAAAATTTAAATTTTGAGTGAAAATTTAAATTTAGAGTGCAAATTTAAATTTTGAGTGAAAATTTAAATTTTGAGTGAAAATTTAAATTTTCAGTGAAAAATTAAATTTTGAGTGAAAATTTAAATGTTGGTGAAAAATTAAATTTTGAGTGAAAATTTAAATTTTGAGTGAAAATATAAATTTTGAGTGAAAAAATAAGTTTTGAGTGAAAATTTAAATTTTGCTGAAAATTTAAATTTTGAGTGAAAATTTAAATTTTGAGTGAACAAGTAAATTTTGAGTGACAATTTGGAGAGAAAATTTAAATTTTGAGTGAAAATTTCAATTTCAAGTGAAAATTTAAATTTTGAGTGAAAATTTAAATTTTGACTGAAAAAGTAAATATTGAGTGAAAAAATAAGTTTTGAGTGAAAATTTAAATTTTGGTGAAAATTTAAATGTTGAGTCAAAATTTAAATTTTGAGTGAAAATTTAAATTTTGAGTGAAAATTTAAATTTTGAGTGAAAATTTAAATTTTGAGTGAAAATTTAAATTTTGAGTGAAAATTTAAATTTTGAGTGAAAATTTAAATTTTGAGTGAAAATTTAAATTTTGAGTGAAAATTTAAATTTTGAGTGAAAATTTAAATTTAGAGTGAAAATTTAAATTTTGAGTGAAAATTTAAATTTTGAGTGAAAAAGTAAATTTTGAGTGATAATTTTAAATTTTGAGTGAAAATTTAAATTTGTGACTGAAAAAGTAAATATTGAGTGAAAAAATAAGTTTTGAGTGAAAATTTAAATTTTGGTGAAAATTTAAATGTTGAGTCAAAATTTAAATTTTGGTGAAAATTTAAATGTTGAGTCAAAATTTAAATTTTGAGTGAAAATTTAAATTTTGAGTGAGAATTTAAATATTGAGTAAAAATTTAAATTTTGAGTTAAAATTTAAATTTGGAGTTAAAATTTAAATTTTGAGTTAAAATTTAAATTTTGAGTGAAAAAGTAAATTTTGAGTGATAATTTTAATTGAAAATTTAAATTTTGAGTGAGAATTTAAATATTGAGTGAAAATTTAAATTTTGAGTGAAAATTAAAATTTTGAGTGAAATTTTAAATTTTGTGTGAAAAAGTAAATTTTGAGTGATAATTTTAATTGAAAATTTAAATTTTGAGTGAGAATTTAAATATTGAGTGAAAATTTAAATTTTGAGTGAAAATTAAAATTTTGGAGAGAAATTTTAAATTTTGAGTGAAAATTTAAATTTTGATTGAAAATTAAAATTTTTCGTTTAAAATGAAATTAATAGCCCTATTCTGATGAGCATCACAAATTCTCACAACATAATTTTACGTCAAAAACCTCCCAAAAATTGGGGTGAATCTCAAATTGAGATGTTTTTGTATTCTGGCAAAAAATTGAGACGCTGATAGGGTCACAAGAATTAGGAAATCTGTGATGCTCAATGTAGCAAATCACAACGTACAAATAGCGTCGAAACTTTTTGTTTTTTTTTTTTAATATTAATTATATTGACTATTAATAAAATGGTTCCGTTAATTATAACACAATACACACTGCTCCAACGAAAACTGAAAATGCGGGTTAGAATTAAAAATAATGCAGCTCGATGAGAAGAGGTGTATTTTACACTTAAAACACATCAAAAACTTAGCACATCACTTAAAATTATTATTATTATCGGCACTATTTAAATAAATTAAATGGTTTTTTAGTCTTTTGAACTGAAAACGAAAGACAATTCGAATGTTTTAAAGTTGTTTGTTTACATTTATTTAGAATTAATTAAAATAAAAACATCAAATGCGACATGAAACTCTCTTCCCCACAGTGTGGGGTATTTCTTGAGAGTTTTTTTTTTAGATCTTTGGCAGAATACGAATTTGAGATTTTAATCACAATTATTCTAACAAGAAAAAAGCCTCTCATTGCGATGTGACTTGTGAGCACTCACAATGCCAGAATAGGGCTATAAAATGTTTAATGATTATTTGATTTAATTTTAGAAAATTTTCATTCTGACATTTGAATGAAAATTTGAATTTGTTTTAGTATTTCTTTTTTTATATTTAATTTTTTATTAAAAATTTGAATTTTAAGCTAAAATTTAAACAAAAAATCGCAACGGTCATGGTTTCAATTTCTGATATTGTATAATGTGGTATACGTAAGATTTAAAACAATAATACTTATTTTTTTTAAATAAATAACTTTCAATAAAACCACCATCGAAGTTAATAAGCAATACTACGATTTTGTAGAAAAGTTATGCATCAATTCCAATTTTTTAATAATACTGCTAAAATCGGGTATTTATAGTGGGTTTAACGTACATTAAAAAATTACAAAAATATAAAAATAGTTTTAAATTCAAGAATTTTCCAAATTAATAAAGCTTTAAATATATTTAAATATTTAAATAAAACTTTTTAATATAATTAACTAAGTAGCGTTTTAAACGTAGGTATATATATAGCATATACATTTTTATAAACATATTTATTCAATAATAAAGCAAACAATTTACAAAACATGTTTCAAAACACATAGCACATTCCAAGGTATTATTGTTTTATAAATATTATATATTAAGTATAAATATTTTATAATAAGTAACAATGCTTTATAAATGTTGTATTTTATGCTTACACCATTAAAATACATATACACTTGAAACGAAAAAATTAAAATAAACTAGCATAGAGTTTTTGATTTTTGTTTTTAAATAGTTACCAACAAGTGCTATTGTTACAACTTAACTGTAATGCTGTTGGCGGGGCGCCATTTTGAAATATCTATCAGCTGTCTATACCATCAATGCATTCACATAATACTGTCTCTGTCTCTTTTCTTTCTATTTTCTAAAATGTCGCCAAAAAAATCTTCTCTTACACTTGACATGATGCAACAAACAATTTTCAAAAGGTTACGAAGATGGTTGGGATAGCATAGAGCTAATACCGAACATCATACTCAATCCGGGATTCAGCGATACAGACGGCCAGGAAGGGCCCTATACGCGCACGATCATCTTCGGCGATGATGATGACAGTTACGAGAGCGAGTCGGATCATGAGCCGCGCATGGAGAAATTCAAACGAAAGGTGTCGATATTTTTCACCGGTCCCACCATCAAACGTATTTGAAAGTACAAAAACAAAATTAAAGTTACATTTTTTTTTAATTATTTTCTGTTAGATTTTAGTTTTTTTTAGTACTTTTTGACAAAAAAAAGTGGTGGCATAATTTAAGATAATCTAAATAATATTAAAATATATACAAAATCTATTTATTGAATGCAAAGTCGTTGTTGCGAGCTTAAAGTGTAATTTTGTTTTTTGAAAATTTAATATTAGATATTTTTCAGAAATTGCTTTTTATTTATGCCTTTTTGTGTCACTGCCAAATTTCACTTGACGTCTAAAAACGTTGGCAACACTTTTCTTTTTTTTTATAAATTTTTACTTTTTCTATTTTATTATTTTAAAATTAAATAAGAAACAATTTTTAAATAATTTTGAATTAAATTTAAACGCGTTGTAGTAAAATTTTTAATATTAAGTAAATTTAGTAATGCAAAAAATACGAAAATATTAAATATCGAAATATCGATTTCAAATGAAGTATTTACATTGATAAAATTATTATAATTGTAATTAATTATTGCTGTGATAACTTTCAATTAAATGAAATTGCAAAAATGCTGAGAAATCATTCTTCAAATTGATCATTATGAGTTTTATATTATTTATATTAAATATTATTAAAACAAAACAAAAACTATTTAAAAAAATATTTATGCTAAAACCTGAAAACATGGTATGTAACATATATATTATAATTGTTATGATTGACTTTAATTTTATAATTTAAAACATATAATTTAATTATACGGATAGGTTCTAGCTTTCGATTATAAAGGAATACAAATTTCATTTCGATCGAATTTGTTTTTACAATTTCAATTTGATCGAAATATGTGTTTTACCTATCCACAATTGGATTTTTTTGAACAGAAACAAAAACAAATGTATTTTAATCAAATTAAAATCTTTGAAATAAATATGATTTTTGTTTTCGAAAATTTGGATTTGAATCGAAAAGTAAATTTGAAAACATGCCCGATAATCTCGAAACTTAAATATATCATTCTTATTGATACTTTTAAGAAAATGTATTATGATTTTATTAAAATAAAATTTGAAAGAATTTTTATTATATTTTCATTATTAATTTATAAAAATAAAATGTAAAACTCAACTCTTGCGATGCTGTTTATTATAAGCATTTTAAGTTTTAAAAATATTTATATTTTATTATTATAACATCGTTGTAAAAAATAAAAAATCATCTACTATATTTTTAATATTTTAAATAATAATCTCAATAAATATACATCTTTGCATAATATAATCCATTTTTGTAATAATTATAGTGAGCATATTGATACGAAAATTCATTCTACGCAAAACTGTTCTAAAAGTTCGTATCTCTGGACAAAATAAAAACACGAGATGCACTCGACCACTTTACAATCACTACTGTAGTGAAGTGCCTCAGATGCGTAACCCTTATATACTGCATGCATCAGTTGGACACGTTTCGACACGCTTCGACTTGTTTCGAGAACCTTCTACTCGTTTCGTGAATGATGCATGCTATTGACATCTCATTCGCACTCATGTGTTTTAATGTGCTGATCTTCCATCTCTTTCTCGCACATTGCTTAGTGCGATGAATGATCTTCCGTCTCTTTCTAACACATTGATTAGTGGGCTGAATTGTATTGCGTTTCATTTATTATTGTTGATTGCTTGCACAGTGGAGCAAATTACCTCTTTTCGTAACAATATTTAGCACAATTTTAAATAAATACTCTCACAAATTGTTTTTGGGACAAAAAAGCTGTGTATGTAAAGTCAATACAAAGTTTTGTTTCTCCCAAAAATGATTTGTGGGAATATTTATTTAGAAATGGCCCTCCGATTATTGACATTTTTATTGACCAGTATCATGTAGAAGTGAAAAGATAGAAAAGGTTTCCACGACCTTCTCACAAATCAAAGGATTAACCATTCTTTAGAACACTTCAACTTTTAAAATTCTACTTATTCTCATCTACTTATTTTCAAAATATTTATTAATAAATATTACAATAAATACATTATGAAAAATTTTAATAAAATATACAAGATCATTTTTTTACAACGACGATACATTTGTTTTGAAAACTGTTCAACACAGAAAAAAGTATCGTTCATCTATCTGTTTACGTAATATTGACGAACATGTTAATAAATATAACGTACAAGCATACATGATGTACTTCTTTATAAATATTACGTATCGGGATCTTAAATCTCAAGCTCTCATGTGTACACAGAATATGCACTAACACATACAAACATTATGTAATGGCGGAAAACAAATAAGACGCCGTGCCGTGAACATGTCGAAGAATTTATTTGTTTCAGTAAATCTGTCTATTACTCTGACCAACAAATAATAAAATATGTTCAGAATATCATAATAAAAACCGACTGCTTCAAGATGATAATTTGATGAAATAACATTTAAGTTTAAAAAGTTATTCCGAAATTCGCTGTCAAATTGATTTTATGAATTAATTTGACTACCTATAAATTTGTCGAATAATTTTGTTTTATTTACTATTTAATTAAAATCATTATATATATTATGAACGAGTTTAATAAATAGCATTCGTAATATTAACGTTGTATGTAGCATTGGAAATTGTAAGATATGGATTTTTTAATAAAATTCTTAAACTATTATCCACACCCAGAAAAAAATTCCCTCAAATCCCATTAAAATTTGTCATTATTGATTCAATGGTATACAAAAAATAAATCTTTTCATATTAACTCAATGGAAATGTGATTGTATTTTCTAGTATTTAATGGTATTTTCCGATTAAAATAATAATTTATCCTACTGACTATTTTTAATAGTAAAAAACTATTGTTTATATAATACTTTTTTTTGGATGCATCGCAGAAAAAAATAAATTCTGAAAAATTTGTAATGTTTTATATATAATTTATTTGCTCTGAATAGTGTAATGAATTATATTAAATGAACCGATCCCAGTCGATCACAGTCGGTTGTCCATGCAAAAATCATTTTTTATAATATTTGATTTTGTTTTTCAAAATTTCAGAGTTCACGAGAAAATAATTTTGATAACAATTCAATGTATTTTTCATGTACATAATATTTTCATATTTTTCATATTTTTTTTCATATTTTCAATAGGATAAATTAGTATTTTAATCGAAAAATACCATTAAATACTAGAAAATACCATGACATTGCCATTGAGTTTATATGAAAAGATTTATTTGTTGTATACTACTAAATCAATAATAGTTCTATTGACCAATTTTAATGGGATTTAAGATAATTTTGTCTGGGTGTGGTATGTAGATTGAATGCCTCATTATTGCTCTTTTTAATGATGTGTAATTGTAATATTGCCTTATCTTAGCCCGACTAGTTTTTGTCAAACTTAATTCGTTCGTAATTATGTCTACACTAATACGATTAAACCCTATTAAGGTAGTAGAAAATTGAGCTGGACCTTATTATAACCCGACAAGTTAAATCACAAACATAATCTAGCCATGCTCATGTTTTTTTTCTAATAAGGTAAATTTCTACTAAGGGCATTCATAATTAAATAATGTAATACTTAATTTAAATTTTTTTTATATAACGCACCTACGTTTTTTTTAATGGTTCTGTTTTTTATTCTTTAAATTATACATTGAGGGCGTATAAGACATTATTGCTACGCAGTTATTCTAAGTATAACTAGCTCTACAAGAAAAATTAGGTCTTGTTTAAAGTATTATTAATTAATATAACTTGTTGTATATAGCATAGCACCTTAGAAAGCACCAGGCATTAAAGATTTATTAAATTATTTTATTGAAATAATAATAAATTATGATAAAACGAATCGCGAATCGCAAAAAAAAATTTATAAAAAATTTTATAATTTCGATAGAATTACAATAAATTTTGAATGTAATAAATTTTTCTGAATTTCAACAAATTGCTTTGACGAACAAAAAATGTTTGGAAAACCATTTTTTGTTTCTGAACACAATTATCGAGTACATTCGAGATATTTTCAAGCAATAAACAGAAAAATGTTTATCTGATTCGCGCATGAACTCATATTTTGTGACTCTTGAGTCCTCAATTTAGTGATAACTATTTCGAATGGACACAAATCTCGTTGCATAAACTCGAAAATATCAAATTTGTTGGTTAGAAATTCGATCGCTAGCTGATCGATAATTCAATATCAATGTTTTAGATGTCCTATATATAAAACTTTCGAAGAATTTTTGAAAGGTATTAAAAACTATTTAACGATAAAAAATACCTCTATAACGAAGATGTACGTATACCAAAATTAAATTTTTGCGATTCGTTTAAAATACAACAGTTTTATCATAAATTATCAACGACTTATAAATTTATTGTTGCATAGTTTTAAATAAATTAATAATATTTTGCGCATTCATTATTAGATTTACAAATAAATATTGCTTCCACAAAAAACACACTTTTTAACGAATTAATTAAGCAACATATGAAAAATTTATGTTGGCGGTATTATGCATCTAAAATAAAACAAAATAAGAGACTGTAGTTATTTTTATTTATTGTTATTGTATTAAAATTTTTAAATTAGTAGAAAATTTAATTAACAAATTATGTAGCTATTATTAAAAAAACAACATTTTGTTTGCGTTAATTAGTTTTAATTCAAATGCCTTTGCGTAAATTATATTAAGCTAAAGAAATACAAAAAATAGATAAATTGCACATACTGAATAAGAATTGTTTGAAATAAATCAAAAGCTAAAAGCAAAATGCAAATATTTTTGAATATGTTATTGTTAATTGAGTAGTAATTTTTATTTAAAATTTGAATTAAAATTAAAAAATGAATAAAATTTTAATTTAACTAAACGTTGAAACAGCAAACTAAAAAAATAAAAGGTACAATTGCAATGTATCAAAAAGCTTTTAGGCTTTTATTGTAAACGCAAAACTTGTATTTAAAAAAATAAAAATAAATAAAATTTAAATTTATACCAAAAATATCTAAAAAATATATTTTATTTTAAAATGAATACAAATATAAAAGTCCCAGTGGTAAATTTATCCAGGCCTTGCCAGTAGAAGCCCTGCTATAACAACTTCTTAGCCTGCTCAATACACATTCTGCCATCACTGAAGCTAGTGTACATCAAACACACCTGCTAAAGAATCGGCGCCAATCGATTTGGTGATTATTTCTAGTATTTTTCAAAAACAAAAGCGAAGCGCCTTCTAATGGAATGCTAACAGTAATGAGTCAACAGTAATGAGACGTTCTGAGAGCCGTTCTTTGAGAAACGAATAGGGAAGTCCTGCAAAAATGTTAATTTCATATAAAAAAAGAAGAAAGAAATCATTTACTCGGGAAGGTGTTCCACCTACTTGAGAATCTGTGCTATCATAGCTTCTTACGTCTGAATTTTGCCACAGGGGTGTATTGGAAAATTGTAGAATAATATACAATTTAATTTGGACTTTTTTATATACAGTGTAACGATTTAGTAAAAGCTGGAAACAAAACTGGATGACGTTGTTATAGACTAATGAAATTTGGTGTACATTACTTTTTTTTATTTTAAATTTCACAGAAAAAAATATCACAATAAATATAGCAACCGATATTAATTGCATTTATTAATCAATGGAGCAATACAATTCAGTAGTTTAATAAAAACATTTCCTATTCATCGTTAATTCAGTAATTCCGTTTGCCAGTATAAATATTTGTACGTCAATGCAGCAAATTAATTAGTCGGCGATATTTCAGCTATTATATTTGCTAAAACTGTGCCGACTAAATTATTTGCGTACAAATATTTATATTGGGAAACGGAATTGCTTATTTAACGAAGAATAGCAAATGTTTTCATTAAATTAGTTAATTTCATTGCAGGATTGATTAATAAATGCAATTAATATCGGTTGCTATATATACGCCGATTATTTTATTCTGTGTACATTATGGCATTACTAAATCTACCAACTGTAAATTTGGAAAAAGAAGAACACATTGTATTTTTTTTATTTTTTTTTTGGAATATCCACTAAGATCCACAGCACTCAGACAGACTATATCCATTGTACTGTGAAATCTATTCCCTACAATTTTGTGGTTAATATCACCACGAGCGCCCATGCCCAAGCCGGGATTCGAACCCGATACCTTCAGAACGCAAGTCCAGCGCGCTACCTCTGGACTGCTGAGGCCGGCTATTACACATTGTATTAGTAATAGTGGAAAAGGAGGACATGCGAAACACCTTTTATTCATTTTTTCATTAAGATATATTTATAAATATTGAAAATATGGAAATATTGGAGATCATTGTAGATATGATTTAAATTTACGAGCCTTGATTTGAATTTACGCCATTAAAAACGAATGTTTTGGGAAATGTTGGACGCAGTTGCGACGCGACATTTCCCAAAATTTGAAAAAAATGTCTTTAAAAAAACGGCAGCCTTATATAGAATGTCACGAAAAACAAGCTTGCGTATTAAATTCGTATTAAATTTTCAATATATAGTCAAAAGAGCACATTATTTCCATTAGAATCCTGAACTAATCTAAGGTTTGCTTTCGAAAAAATAGTAAAACACTCTAAAAAGAAGGGCAAATTAGATTTTGGGTAATTTTTAGGAGGACACTGTCCTCAAGACAACCTATGGAAAAGGTGTACTGTCCTCCCAAAAACTGTACGGTTGGTAGTATTACTCATTATGTATTTTTTATAAAGTAAAAGCGATATGAGAAAGTTAATATTTTTGTTCGTTAGTTTGGATTATGTTTTGTGTATTTACGAATAAATTTCTTAGATATCATTCAATCTTAAATACTAAAAAATCTATATATATAAAAGAACAAGTTTTGATTGACTGACTGACTGATTAATCAATGCCCATACTAAACCCTTAGACCTAGGAACATGAAATTTGGACGGGTGTTCATCTCCCAACGTAGGCGCGCACTAAGGCGGGATTTTTTGAAATTCGCCCCCTAAGGTACAAAAATGGGCGTGGCAAGCTTGAACTTTTAATTGCAAATATCTGTGTACTTAAATCATGGAATTTGGCCCACTGATGTATATTGTAGTTGTTTATCATTTTCCCAAATGTGGGAGGGATTGAACCACGAAGCGTGGGACCTCCCATATAACCAAAACATTAAAATTGCTATTACTCCTGACATACTAAGGGTAGAGTTATAAAAATCGAATCAAATGTACATATTTGAAACTCCAATCATCACGTATAATGTGCGAGGGATTAGACCACGAGGCGTGGCACCTTCCATATAACCAAACATTAAAGTTGCTATTACTCCTGACATACTAAGAGTAGAGTTATAAAAATAGAATCAAATGTTTATATTTAAAACTTAAATCGTCATGTATAATGTGGGAGGGATTGGATAAAGGGGCGTGGCACCTCCCATATAACCAAAACATTAAAATTACTTTAACTCCTGACATACTAAGTGTGGAGATACAAAAATCGAATCAAATGTTCATATTTAAAACTCGAATTATCACGTAGAATGTGGGTGGGATTGAACCACGGGGAGTGGTATCTCCCATATAACCAAGTTATTAGAGTTGCTATAACTCCTGACATACTAAGAGTAGTGTTATAAAAATAGAATAAAATATTTATAACTCCAATCGGGACATAGAATGTGGGCGGGATTGGACAACGGGCGTGGCCTCCCTTGTAACCAAAGCACTAAAATTGGTATAACTCCTGAGAAGAGTTGTAAAAATCGAAACAAAGCATCATATTGAACATTGTAATCTTCATGTACAATGTGAGCGGGATTGGACAAAGGACGTGGCACGTGAGCGGGAAAAAATGGCGACGTAGGCATGCACTAAAAAGGGCGAAAAGGCCGTAATTTAAAAAGATATAATTTTGCATTTACAAAAACATAGCACGGGCAACGCTGTGCACGGGTCCAGCTAGTTATTCATAAATTGTCCGACAAAGTCAACATTTTTTCAAGAGATATCTTGTTAATAGAAAAACAATAGTATTGTAAAACTTTCAGATATTTTAAATTGACGCACAACAAAGTGTGGTTAATATCAACATACATTCTGTTATATATAATCGAAAATGTATTTATATTAACGAGAAGATCAAGTCACTTAAAGAATAATTCTCGTTGGAATAGTAACGCTATCCTTCCAATTTATTATATTGAATAAAAAGCATAATTATTATTTCTAGAATTTATTGGTAAAATTGGCAATAATAGTGTTGTGATGAAACCAGAGCGCTCGAATATTCGGGGGCCCGTAATACACGGGTATTAATTGTTCGAACTATCCCTGTATGGTACAACAATATTTTTTTGGGTGTAATGAATATTAGAATTTCTTATATTATTGAAACTTACCTTGACCATTTAATAGAAAAAACTACGTTTAAATTTTTTGAAGAACTGCTTTTGCAGAGATCTGTAATTTTTGTATTCTAAAAAGTGATTGAAAAAGGTCAAAAAATCTCAATTTGCCATTTTCTTTAAACGATACTTGTTAGAATAAAAAAAGGGAATGCTGTAGAGATCAATATACTCAAAATATATAGAAATGATTTATTGAATGCAAAGTTTGGGATAAATTTAACTCGTTTTGTAGGGTAGTACACATACAAAAATGTACATAATATGGCCAACTACTAGACTCATAAAAAATACATAATGTAGTAAAAATGAATGCAGATGTAGTAATTTATATACATATTTCAGGACGTATAAATAACTACAAAATATAGTTTTTTTTTTCAAAGGAAACTCAATAATATCAATTCAGTAAAAACAAATACTTTTGGACGTATTTGTTTTAAAAACATTTTTCTTTTTTGTACAGTATACAGTATAAAATTATATAATTGAAAATAATTGACATTTCTAAAGATATATATTACAAAATAGAAACGAATATAATTGGATCAAAACTGAATCTACTTGGTTAAACTTAAATTCATTTGTATTTTTTTTTTTTTTGTATTTTGAATACTTTTTTTATTTTTAAACTATATCTTTGAGCATTTGTGCTTTCGATCGATTTTCAATAGAATTTCACATACATTTTTTATACATTTATAAATTTTGAATTCTATTAGCTCTATTCTGGCACGAGTCACAAATTCAAATCGGTGACAATAGTGCGCTTTGTCACAATTGTCACTATTTCGTATTCTGCCAATTTTATTTTCTATGTTTATTGACGTAAAAGTCTGAATAAATTGTCATTTGTAACCATTGTTATTTATAACAATTGACATTGCTCTCTAGAATACGGCTGTAGGTCTCAGTACGAAAATTTATTTTTAAAATGAAGTGAAACCATTTTTTTTATTATCAACGATTTGAATTCGTTTGGAAAATAATTTTTTGTATTGTGACATTAAATTCAAAACCGATTGTTGTAAAATTTTACATGAAACTCGATCGAAAGCCGAAGCATGGCTCAATATTTATTATATATTCGGATTCGTACATTTTTTGGCGTCAACATTTTTTTGTACCCTACACTAAGAGTGAAAGGGTATATTCAGTTTGGTACGTCGTTTGTAACACCCTGAAAAAAGCATCTCCGTATATAAGTATATATATTATTGATCAGCATGACCTCCTGAGTCGATTTAGCGATGTCCGTCTGTCTGTCTATCCTTCTGTCTGTCTGTTGAAATCACGATTACAGAAAAAGAGCTAGAGCAAATAAACTTTAGATTTAGATTACTTATATATCTAAGCTATCTGAACAAGAAAATTGGTATGATCGGTCTATTGTGTCCTGAGAACCGATCACTTATGTTCAAATACCTCATATAAAATTTACATCTACAGATCTATTTTACTGTATACGTGCTTACGTAAACTTTTTTGGTCAAATATATATTGACATTATGCTCAAATACATGAAAATAATGTTTTCCCACGAACGACTTGTGGTTCCCAAAAAAAAAATCGAAATTCGGTACACCTACCCATTTGTAAATATGGGTATCAAATGAAAGGAAATTCTTCAGCGATGGAAAGTTTGTAGTTATTTTCAGGATTCGTATACCCTGGTGACCTATATACCTATGAATGGTAACCACACATATGTGTAGGGTATTTATAGTCGGCTTAGACCGACTATAATTTTGATAGTCCTAACTACTTAAAAATTTCCTATGTGACCTAACCTTCCTAACTGTTTTTTTTTTCAAACTAGTTTTGAACACACTCGTTCTCATTGTGGGTAAATTTTTGTTTAATAACTTTTAACTTTATTTGTTTTTATAAGTTAAATAGTTTTTTTACTAAAAATTTAACGAGGTATCTTTTTCGAGATCAAATTAACCGTCAAAGGCTTGTTTGACTTATTAAATGCGACGCTCTTTAAAATAAAAGGTCCCGCAAAGAAACGAAATTGTTACCGTTTCGATTTTTGGAACCGTTATAAAAAAATGTGTTGACCCGGAATCCATATAATATTTTTGGTTGGAACCGGAACAGCAAAGAACTTGAATCGAAACCGTTTCGATTTTGGGAATCGGAATCGTTATTAAAAAAATGTGTGGATCATTATTTCATATAATTTTTTTGGATGGAATCGGAAGCCATAATCGGAAATCTTGAAGCCAGAATTTCTAAATTTTACTATAGGTTTCTGAACACTAAAATCGTACTGTGTTACATTATACACACATTTTGTGTTTTATAATAAAAAATATATCGTATCAAATCATAAAATTCAAAAAAAAAAAAGTATTTAAATAAATATAGGGTTTTTTATGCGTGGAATCAAAAGTTCAATTTTGTCAGACGTTTTGCTATATATCGTGTGTAAAGAAAAAACACAAATTGTTTTATTTAAACTGTGTCTGTCCATTTATTCATAAAACTTTATTACATACAATTTAGAATTTAACACAATCGAAAATCTGCAAATCGCAATATAAAATACTTATTTATCTTAAAGACACAACTAAAAATAATTGGAAGGGGAGGGAGGTTGGTTGTTGGTTTCAATTTTCACTTTCATGTTTATAGCATAAAATCGCACAAATCCCAATAAATGGTATCGGGTCTTTTGTCAACACACAGCGTTTCTAGGAAATTCACATCGTTTTAAATACTACAAAAATTAAATAATAAAACATAATAATATGTGTGAGCGCGCTAAGCGTGCAAAATGTAACGTATTTTTTTTTTAGTTTGTTTGTGTTTGTTTCTTTTTTATACAAGCATAAATACAATTTATTTATTTGTGTTTAATTGAATACTAAGCCTGAGAAGGAATGCATTTTGCAGTCTATAAAGATTTTTATGTGTGTTTTTTTGTTTGTTTCGTTATTATTTAAATGTTTAGAAGTAGAGACAGCAACTTGTATTTATTTTGAATACAGGCTAAACTCAGCTTAGTAAATGATTAAACTTATTAAAAAAACAAAAAAATACATTAATATAAATAATTCACATGGAAAAATCATCGTCTAGTTGCTTAATTTAAGCTGTTTTTTATCATCTATTATAAAATTTTACAAATTTCTTGAAATGTTTTTTGTTTTTTGCTCTTTTAAGAATTATCGAAAATATACAGCATGATTTTTAAATATGCGTTACATGACTTTCTCGGGCATTTTGCTGTATTTTAAATTGATTTGCAAACTCTGCGAGAACATCTTAATGATGGCATACTGATCGTTGGCGTAGACCTTGAGAAAACTGGGCACGTTTTTGTGTGCAAGCTCCGCGCAGAATTGCGGATATTTGCGATAAGCTGGCTGCATTTCATCCCAAATGGTTAGAATATCACATTCGTCGCTGTGGAGTGAGGAAAAAGTAGTTAAAATGTGCTAAATACTATGAGAAGTCTGTGACATACTCTGCCATGTTGGAACAATCGGTAAAAGACAGAATTAAATACTGTATTTTTAGCTGCGAACATTGATTGTAGATGTCTGAGGACTGCTGGCGGCTGAACACGGAGTAAATGTGTTCGGTGCGATAGCTAGAAAGGAATGAAATTAGGTGGCAAAAAAAAAATAGAGAAATTAATTATTAATAAATTATATAATGCCTAAAATAACCAATAAATAATTGAATTAATTGAATTCAGTACCTTATTTGTCGCATTTCCAAATGCGCATGATTGACGATCGGTCGCTTTGTGACCAAATGTACAGTGCCAATTACATCAATGGGACCTTAAAACCAACTCAATGTATTCATCATGCTAAATAGTTTTATAAAAAAATTAACCAACCCGCAAAAACTGCATCCTTTTCCGTGTTCATATTAATCCATTCCAGCATGGATTCCAAATTATCGGTGCGCGTTTGTGCCGGATAATATTCCTCATGTAAATTCTATTAAATACATTATATATATTACAAAATATAAAATATAAAATATAATATATAATATATAAAATATAAAATATAAAATATAAAATATAAAATATAAAATATAAAATATAAAATATAAAATATAAAATATAAAATATAAAATATAAAATATAAAATATAAAATATAAAATATAAAATATAAAATATAAAATATAAAATATAAAATATAAAATATAAAATATAAAATATAAAATATAAAATATAAAATATAAAATATAAAATATAAAATATAAAATATAAAATATAAAATATAAAATATAAAATATAAAATATAAAATATAAAATATAAAATATAAAATATAAAATATAAAATATAAAATATAAAATATAAAATATAAAATATAAAATATAAAATATAAAATATAAAATATAAAATATAAAATATAAAATATAAAATATAAAATATAAAATATAAAATATAAAATATAAAATATAAAATATAAAATATAAAATATAAAATATAAAATATAAAATATAAAATATAAAATATAAAATATAAAATATAAAATATAAAATATAAAATATAAAATATAAAATATAAAATATAAAATATAAAATATAAAATATAAAATATAAAATATAAAATATAAAATATAAAATATAAAATATAAAATATAAAATATAAAATATAAAATATAAAATATAAAATATAAAATATAAAATATAAAATATAAAATATAAAATATAAAATATAAAATATAAAATATAAAATATAAAATATAAAATATAAAATATAAAATATAAAATATAAAATATAAAATATAAAATATAAAATATAAAATATAAAATATAAAATATAAAATATAAAATATAAAATATAAAATATAAAATATAAAATATAAAATATAAAATATAAAATATAAAATATAAAATATAAAATATAAAATATAAAATATAAAATATAAAATATAAAATATAAAATATAAAATATAAAATATAAAATATAAAATATAAAATATAAAATATAAAATATAAAATATAAAATATAAAATATAAAATATAAAATATAAAATATAAAATATAAAATATAAAATATAAAATATAAAATATAAAATATAAAATATAAAATATAAAATATAAAATATAAAATATAAAATATAAAATATAAAATATAAAATATAAAATATAAAATATAAAATATAAAATATAAAATATAAAATATAAAATATAAAATATAAAATATAAAATATAAAATATAAAATATAAAATATAAAATATAAAATATAAAATATAAAATATAAAATATAAAATATAAAATATAAAATATAAAATATAAAATATAAAATATAAAATATAAAATATAAAATATAAAATATAAAATATAAAATATAAAATATAAAATATAAAATATAAAATATAAAATATAAAATATAAAATATAAAATATAAAATATAAAATATAAAATATAAAATATAAAATATAAAATATAAAATATAAAATATAAAATATAAAATATAAAATATAAAATATAAAATATAAAATATAAAATATAAAATATAAAATATAAAATATAAAATATAAAATATAAAATATAAAATATAAAATATAAAATATAAAATATAAAATATAAAATATAAAATATAAAATATAAAATATAAAATATAAAATATAAAATATAAAATATAAAATATAAAATATAAAATATAAAATATAAAATATAAAATATAAAATATAAAATATAAAATATAAAATATAAAATATAAAATATAAAATATAAAATATAAAATATAAAATATAAAATATAAAATATAAAATAAAAAAGAAAGAAATTTTAAAAATTTACCATAAAACCCGGATCTACAATGCTCGTTACAAACACCGCCAACGATATGGTCCAAAAGATATTACGCTGCTTGTGATACCAGAACTTGGAGCACAGCGTTGGCGCAATGACACAACCTAGAGTATAACATAAGAAAAATAGTTTGCGTATGCACAAACCGATGACGGCAAATATAGCCAATTGCACAACACTGTAAAGGTAATGATAGCTAAGGAAATCGTCCTTATCGGTAGAGCTCTCAGCAGAGCGTTTAGTCGTCTTTGGAGCGCGCGCCGTTCGCTTAGTTTCGGGCGTAATGTCACTGCTGTCGGCTTGTGTTTCTTTATCCTCGGTGGGAATGTGACTCTCGTCTGCAATTTCCGTGGCATCAGAATCATTTGCGACTTCCTCTGCTTTCTGTTTTTCTTTCTCCTTCTTCTGCTTATCTTTCTCCTTCTCTTCCTTCTGCTTCTCCTCCTCGGACGGTATCTGTTCAGTTGTTGCTGCTACGGGTGCTGCCTCTACCTCAGCATTCAGTCGTTCATTTAAATTAACATTGGATTTGTCTTCGCGCTGTCTGTTCTTCTGTTCCTTGATTTCATGTATTTGTTCTTTAAGTCTTTTAATGTCATTGATGAACGCATCGTGTTCATTGCCTTTGTCTTTTTTTGTTTTAGTCTTTTCTTGCTTGTATCTCTCATAATCATAGTCGCAGGTCTCCAGCAGCTTCAAGCAATCGTTGAGCTCCTGTTCGGTCTGCTTGTTGGACATCGCCGCCATGCTAATGTGGTTCTCCTCGAGGAAGTCCTCGAGCACATATTTCTTTGCGCGCTCAATGTGATCGCTGTTCGTGGCTTTGGCATCGCGCACGCGCCACTTGCGAAAGAATTTCGCCAACACAACGACGCCATACAAACAGTAGGGCTTGACGAACATGGTCTTCAGTAATTGCCACAGATCGCTAAACTCCTTGGCGGCATACTCTGCATTACAGGCCAAAAGGCTCGTCGTAAAGTTCACCTTGCGCTGTAGACCCCAATGTAATATCAGATCACGATACACTGCATACGGATTATCGTCGGCGCGCGCATAGCCTGACTTTTCCAGCAGATCGATGATGGTGCCCTGCGAACTGATGGCCATTAGAATGCCTAGAGTTATTGATTTCAGCGAGGATTCTGGACGCGATTGTGATTTGTAAACGCGCACTAAGCTAATGAAGAAGAGCGCAAATGCGGGACCATTCTGCCAGGCAAAGAAATATTTCTTATTGCTGTAGGAGAAATAGTAGGCAATGATGTTGGCGAGAAACTGCGAGATGGAGTAATCGATTGAGAAGGAACTGGAAACAACGCCCAGGCTCCAGGGCGTGATCATGATGAGAATTTGAGTGGCGAAGATGATCGAGGAGAACTGCCAGCAGAGCAGGGAAATGCTGGTGAGTATGGTGAGTTTCAAAATCTGCAAAAATATAAAAAAGGAAGTTAAATAGACAGAGCTACAAATTTGTATAAAACTTTATTTAAATAAAAAACAGCATTAATAAATGAAAATAAACAGACGAAGAAATTGAAAATTAAATTAATGAATTTCGAATAAACGCAGCATTGAATGAATAAAAAAAATAATAATTAAATAATGAATTAATGAATAAATGAATTAATGAATAAATAAATAAATGAATTAATGAATTAATGTATTAATGTATTAATGAATAAATGAATAAATGAATAAATGAATAAATGAATAAATGAATAAATGAATAAATGAATAAATGAATAAATGAATAAATGAATAAATGAATAAATGAATAAATGAATAAATGAATAAATGAATAAATGAATAAATGAATAAATGAATAAATGAATAAATGAATAAATGAATAAATGAATAAATGAATAAATGAATAAATGAATAAATGAATAAATGAATAAATGAATAAATGAATAAATGAATAAATGAATAAATGAATAAATGAATAAATGAATAAATGAATAAATGAATAAATGAATAAATGAATAAATGAATAAATGAATAAATGAATAAATGAATAAATGAATAAATGAATAAATGAATAAATGAATAAATGAATAAATGAATAAATGAATAAATGAATAAATGAATAAATGAATAAATGAATAAATGAATAAATGAATAAATGAATAAATGAATAAATGAATAAATGAATAAATGAATAAATGAATAAATGAATAAATGAATAAATGAATAAATGAATAAATGAATAAATGAATAAATGAATAAATGAATAAATGAATAAATGAATAAATGAATAAATGAATAAATGAATAAATGAATAAATGAATAAATGAATAAATGAATAAATGAATAAATGAATAAATGAATAAATGAATAAATGAATAAATGAATAAATGAATAAATGAATAAATGAATAAATGAATAAATGAATAAATGAATAAATGAATAAATGAATAAATGAATAAATGAATAAATGAATAAATGAATAAATGAATAAATGAATAAATGAATAAATGAATTAATGAATAAATGAATAAATGAATAAATGAATAAATGAATAAATGAATAAATGAATAAATGAATAAATGAATAAATGAATAAATGAATAAATGAATAAATGAATAAATGAATAAATGAATAAATGAATAAATGAATAAATGAATAAATGAATAAATGAATAAATGAATAAATGAATAAATGAATAAATGAATAAATGAATAAATGAATAAATGAATAAATGAATAAATGAATAAATGAATAAATGAATAAATGAATAAATGAATAAATGAATAAATGAATAAATGAATAAATGAATAAATGAATAAATGAATAAATGAATAAATGAATAAATGAATAAATGAATAAATGAATAAATGAATAAATGAATAAATGAATAAATGAATAAATGAATAAATGAATAAATGAATAAATGAATAAATGAATAAATGAATAAATGAATAAATGAATAAATGAATAAATGAATAAATGAATAAATGAATAAATGAATAAATGAATAAATGAATAAATTAATAAATGAATAAATGAATAAATGAATAAATGAATAAATGAATAAATGAATAAATGAATAAATGAATAAATGAATAAATGAATAAATGAATAAATGAATAAATGAATAAATGAATAAATGAATAAATGAATAAATGAATAAATGAATAAATGAATAAATGAATAAATGAATAAATGAATAAATGAATAAATGAATAAATGAATAAATGAATAAATGAATAAATGAATAAATGAATAAATGAATAAATTAATAAATTAATAAATGAATAAATTAATAAATGAATAAATGAATAAATGAATAAATGAATAAATGAATAAATGAATAAATGAATAAATGAATAAATGAATAAATGAATAAATGAATAAATGAATAAATGAATAAATGAATAAATGAATAAATGAATAAATGAATAAATGAATAAATGAATAAATGAATAAATGAATAAATGAATAAATGAATAAATGAATAAATGAATAAATGAATAAATGAATAAATGAATAAATGAATAAATGAATAAATGAATAAATGAATAAATGAATAAATGAATAAATGAATAAATGAATAAATGAATAAATGAATAAATGAATAAATGAATAAATGAATAAATGAATAAATGAATAAATGAATAAATGAATAAATGAATAAATGAATAAATGAATAAATGAATAAATGAATAAATGAATAAATGAATAAATGAATAAATGAATAAATGAATAAATGAATAAATGAATAAATGAATAAATGAATAAATGAATAAATGAATAAATGAATAAATGAATAAATGAATAAATGAATAAATGAATAAATGAATAAATGAATAAATGAATAAATGAATAAATGAATAAATGAATAAATGAATAAATGAATAAATGAATAAATGAATAAATGAATAAATGAATAAATGAATAAATGAATAAATGAATAAATGAATAAATGAATAAATGAATAAATGAATAAATGAATAAATGAATAAATGAATAAATGAATAAATGAATAAATGAATAAATGAATAAATGAATAAATGAATAAATGAATAAATGAATAAATGAATAAATGAATAAATGAATAAATGAATAAATGAATAAATGAATAAATGAATAAATGAATAAATGAATAAATGAATAAATGAATAAATGAATAAATGAATAAATGAATAAATGAATAAATGAATAAATGAATAAATGAATAAATGAATAAATGAATAAATGAATAAATGAATAAATGAATAAATGAATAAATGAATAAATGAATAAATGAATAAATGAATAAATGAATAAATGAATAAATGAATAAATGAATAAATGAATAAATGAATAAATGAATAAATGAATAAATGAATAAAGGAATAAATGAATAAATGAATAAATGAATAAATGAATAAATGAATTAATTAATTAATGAATTAATGAATTAATGAATTAATGAATTAATGAATTAATGAATTAATGAATTAATGAATTAATGAATTAATGATTTAATGAATTAATGAATTAATGAATTAATGAATTAATGAATTAATGAATTAATGAATTAATGAATTAATGAATTAATGAATTAATGAATAAATGAATAAATAAATTAAAAAAAAAATTAATGAACAAATTAACACAGACGAATAAATAGATAACTGATGAATAATAACTTTATTGAAGATATTCTTGGCCAATCTTACGAATATAACGCCGTATAGATTTACAAAATAATGTAAATGAATTTAAATTTTAGAAAATTAATAAACGTCGGAGAAAAAATTAAATGAAATCTTTTATTTGCATTAAAGACAATCAGACTACAAAAAACTTACAAAAATGTATTAAAAAAAAATTAAAAACAAATGAAAAAAAAGCCAAAAATTACTCCCTTACCACAATCGGACGAAAACTGTCCTGTTTGCGTTCGCGCGTAGCCCACTCTATGCTCAGACACAAGTAGAATATTTGCCAGAAGATAAAGGGAAATGCAAAATTCTCCCGTGCTACGGGGCGCTCATAGATTTTCGAAGCATTCTTGTGAAACATGATGTACGAGACGACGGCATAAATGCCGCCGAAAATGTTTTCGCTAAAAAAGAAATAAAAAACTTATTAAAAACAAATATCGATAATAAATCTTGCATTTAAAGAATTGCAAAAAATTACACATATCATGAATAATTTTTTGCCTCTAAAATATTGTGCTGAACTAAAAATTATATTTTTTACAAAGAAAATTTCCAGGGTAAAAATCATTCAGAATTGAATATAAAATGCCCGCTCAATGCTCACCTCAAAAACGAGCCATACATGTACATAATAAATACTGTAAAACCGCCCAGCACCCACACAACCTCCAGATAGAACTGAAAAGGTTCGCCGATGCCGTCGCAGGTGATTTGCGGTTGCGACAATGGATTCTCATCCAGCGTCCAACAAGAGACAATGGGTATTTCCAGCTGTCGCGTTATTCTGCGCATACTATGAAAGAGATAACTAAAGAAAAATAAACATTAAATCAACGGTTTTTTATTAACAATTAAGTTGCATGTAATTCTACCCAATGATTATCTCGGGCAGCACATGAAAACGCTTCACCACATTCACACTATTCGGATATTCAATGTCGCTGACATTGAGTAGCTTCTCGTAACCGCGCATAAAGTTCGGCTCATCGGTGATGGTTTTGTAGAATGTAAAGTAGAGCGCATCCTCGCGTCGCAGCAATGATTCGCGTTCCAGTTGTGACAAAGTGCTAAAATGCGTGCGTGACTCAAATATTGAGCGCACATAAAAGACATAAAGAAAGAAAAAACCAACACCTACAATATAAAGAACAACATAATTGATTGATTAATTAAATTAATGCCAATCAGCAATTTTAAACGGCGTCCTTCTCCAATTCGGTTCACTCACCAATGAACGCATGTGAAATGATCAGCAACATATAATTTCGCTCCTTCATTTTGCTGCACTTTGTGTGTTGTTCGCGAACTGCTTCACTTATTTATCATGCTTAATGTGTACGATTCAAGTGGCGGTTTGATTGCTCACAATTGGAATTTTTTATTATTTAAAAAATGCCGAAATTGCAATTTTTCACAGCACAAGAAAATTACTAAAACAACCAACAGCTGATTGCAGGCGATGAAATGACAAATGCAAATGTCAAACCTGGGGTGCGTTCGGAAATTTACGTAAAGGTGACCATATAATTTTACATAAAAAATTAGTGTAAAAATAAAATAAAAAATGCCTACTTCCATTAAAAGAAATGAAATTTTTAATGAAATGCGTGAAGTGTTGGAGTAGTAAAAAAAAATAAACAGTGACAATATGTACATGAAGTCATTACGAAACGAATAGGTACGAAAAAAGATGAAAATGTACTCAATACCGAGCCAAATCTTTGCAAAATGTCGTAGGTCAAGTTTAGGAGTTTATTTATTATTTAAAATCCCCTGCACAATGTTATATGGAGATATAAAGATTTTCTAGAACTTAATGACCCCATATTGGATACGCTATTTTGAATTTTAAAAACTTAATTTCAAATACTTAATCACGGGCCCCAAAACCACCTTTGCACAATGGTTTTTTTTGTAGGCGTGCTTCATTTTGGTTTTTAAAATTTTAATTTCCAACTTGAGATAAAAGTCGACTTTTTACAGAAATTTATATGGATCATTTGTCAAAAAGCCGACTATTTGTTAAAGCTGTACATTATTTTTTTTTATTACTGGTAATGCTGATTGTGCGAGGTATTTTTTTTAAATCAAGCCAGAGAGTATACATTTGATATAGATTTTCCTTCCGAGTTTGCTGGCGTCGGTGCTGAAAACATTGGTTATGTGGAATTAGAATTTTACAGATTGAACTTAACAGAGGAAAACAGTGCACAAAACTGGATCTGTCCGCGAATAATTTGCAACCAAACTCACCAAGATATATTGCAATCCAACGCCTTATAAATTTTAATTATTTTTCTGTCCAAAAATATTACCGGAAACATCAGAATATTGATTTGAAAATGTGTCTGTTTTCGTTTCAATTTCACATAACCAATGTTTGAATTTATTTGACAAAAGTGGCAGCAAAACCACCTGTATGGAAACTCTATAACAAATATATACTCTCTGATCAAGCGTTGATTTTTGGGCAGCTTTTATTGGGCCCTGTGTGCTGTGATTTTATAGCCATCATTTATAGCGGCATCTACACTGTACTACATGTCATACAACTTAGTTGGGTTGTACCAAATTCGTACCTTGTGGAGATCTGGCAACACTATTTTTGACAGCGTTTAATTTAGTCAGAATAATAAAAAAAAGTCGCGGTCGAAAGACGCAGCGAAAAAAAATAAATCATTTGTGCTTTGTACGGGAAATGGTAAGAACAAATAGTACATAATTCCAAAGGTTCTTCTGTTGCTAATATCAAATTGTATTTTCTATAAATTCAGAATTATGCTACGCGTCTCTTTTGTTGTGTGGTGCTCCTGCTCGGTGTGCTGCAGCTGGCTCTGTGCTACGATAAAGAAATGACGGTGCACATAGATGCGGGCAAGAAAGAATGCTTCTATCATCTGGTCAAAGACGGCGAAACTATCGACATCGAATATCAAGTCATTGACGGCGGCCATGGGGATTTAGACATCAGTTTCTCGTTATCAGATCCCATAGGATTAATCATTGTCAGCGATTTCAAGAAACCCGAAAACATTCATAGGCACGACGTGCGCAAAGAGGGCGACTATCGCTTCTGTTTTGATAACACTTTCAGTTCGTTCAATCGCAAGACGGTCTTCTTTGAGTTGATTGTCGAACGTGAGGGTGAACCGAATCTAGGCGACAGTCAGTGGAACGATGCGCTGGATGGACTTACACCCGAGGAGTACTACGAGATGAAGGTGCAGGACATCATGGACTACATCGGGCGCATACGCATGCAGATGACAAAGGCGCGTCAGCTGCAGGATATGCTACGTTCGCATGAGGCACGCGATCGCAATGTGGCTGAGGCCAATTTCCTCAAAGTGAATGCGTGGTCGCTATTTCAGATCTTTGCAATGGTTGTGGTGGGACTGCTGCAGGTGTTTATGGTGCGCAGCATTTTTGAGACCTCGGGCACACGCATGAATAAGTTCTGGCAAAAGCTGGGCTTGTGATGATGGTACGGAAGAAGAGGAAGCATTGAAGAAGATACTCGCTGCCAACGAAATTCAGTTTATTTTACCAAAGAACGCAAAAAAGCATTTTAACAAAATTCTCAAAAAAAAAACTCAACAGTTACAACTAAGTTTATAAGTAAATTTTAAGATTTTAGATTAAAGTACATTAAAAAAAAAGAAAAATATATATAGGGCAGCGCAAAAGTCTGTAAACTTGCCATAGTAAATTAGTTTTTGTAGTCAGTCTAAAGAAAATTTCCTATTATTGTTTTTTTGTTTGTTTTTAAGCAAAACTCCTTTGCTCTCTCACTTTTAATTAATTTAATATTTTTTGTTTGTTTAATTTATACACTCAAATGTATTGTAATTTTAACTATAATTTTAGTTACATAAAATTTCACTTAAAAACTAATGAAAAAAAGCAATAAAAAAAACCCCATACAATTTTAACCCTTGAGTGATTTTCTTGCATCTCTTAGCATTTGATACGAAACGCCGGGGTCTTTGTGTGTGCTGCGCGCAAAACGTTTGATCTTCTTGTTCTTCTGTTTGCCAGTGGCCACACTCGTCGGCAGTATGTTGCGCTTCTGGAAGTTCTTGAAACGATCGACCAGCAGACTGGACTCGGGTTTGACGTTACGCAAATTGCCTGCAATATCCTCGGCCATGTTAACATCAACATCGGGCTCGGCGTACTTGAGGCGTCCCAGCCGCTTGGTATCGAATTTCTTTTTGTCGGCGACCTTCTTGCGATGCTTCTTCAGCAGGTTCATGTCCTCAGCCTCGGCGAGCACCTCGGCTTTGATGGATTTTATTCTGGTAAAATTGTTGAGATATTTTTTTTAGTTTTATTATTTTATTGTATTACTATGCACGCTAAAACGGCTAGGAATCGATTTTGATTTAGGATAAATTTGTTTTAAAACATCTAAACCAACGAATTGTGTAGGAAAATAAATTTTCTTTTATTTTATTTACTTGAAGAAAAAAATACAATATAATAAATCTTTTTTCTTCACTGTACAGTAGGGCTTCCTAGTTAGTACCAAACACTCCGAAATAAAATCCCGGTATTTCCAATCAAAATAACGTGCAGATAAAATGAAAACTACTAAATTCTAAATTTGCAGTCGTTATCACATTTGCATTATTATTTGATAGATCTGGTTGATAAATTTTTCATATTATCAAAGGATACCGCTACTATTATTTTTCACAAAGCTGTATGTATAAAATTTCATTTTTTGTTACCTGCTATACAAATTTCAATAGTTCGGTACTAATCGCGGGATTTCTTTTTCTTGCATAAATTTGTAAATATAACATTATTCGTTTTTTTTTTTTAATTTATCTGTTTTGGGCATCGGTTTATTTTTGAATTGTATGTAATATCATCACTATCATGCCAAAGGGCGAACTTGAAAAATTGAAAATCTTGTCATGCCAAAAGGGCGAATCTTTTCGATTTTTCACCATAACTTTTTATTGGTATAAGATAAAATATTGGTGTAAAGTCATTTATTGTTTGTTTTCAAATCACCTATCGATCTGCATCATTAATTAAAAATATTTTGCCAAACATTAATTTGCCATTTGTTATTTGTTGGCGATTTTTATAATTAATGATGCATATCGATAGGTGCTTTGAAAAAAACAATTAATGCCATTACATCACTATTTTATCTTGTACCATTAAGGAGTTATAGCCCTTTTTGGCATGACAAGATTTTTCCAATTTCTTCGTTTTTTTGCTATGATTTGTTATTGGTGCAAGATAAAATAGTGGTGTAAAGGTATTAATTGTTTGTTTTTAAAGCACCTATCGATTGGCATCATTTTTTAAAAATTGTTTGCCAAACATTTTTAACGCAAATAACAAATGGCAAATTAATGTTTGGCAAAATATTTTTAATTAATGATGCCAATAGATATGTGCTTTAAAAGCAAACAATTAATGCCTTTACATTACTATTTTATCTTGTGCTAATAAAAAGTTATAGCATAAAAAACAAAAATATTTGCGTTTTGATCAGGATATAGCCTCACAAAATCGGTATTTATAATTCAGTAGGTTGTCAAAATCTAAAGATATTATAATAATTGACAAATAAACCAAAATAACAGAAAAACTTAAAAAAAAAATATAAATTTTGCTAATTTTTAAAGCACTTCAAACTTTAAAATTTGACAGTGATGATATAATATCGAATATTTTGAACAATAAACCGAATTTGAACAAGAAACCAAGATTGCCAAACAAATTCTTTAAAAAATGTTATAAAATCGCTACAGTTTATATGTCTTGGATATCGTATTATTCAAGTGAAAATCGGTTTCAATCTTTGATTTTGAAATGTTAAATATTCGGAATTCTAAAATATAACCGATATTTTCCAATAATTCGAATTTCAAAAATTTTTTTTTTTTACACCTATCCGAGTCTATTTGGTTTTTTGAATTGAAAAAGTTATTTTTTTTTTCTTACCTGTTCAAATCGGCCGTCTGCTTTTTGGCCGCCTTTTTCGCCTCATGCTTCATTTCGAGTTTCTTTTGCTGTATCGCCTTGCGACGTGCCTGTTTGCTCTTCTTTTTGTCCTCCACGGGTGGATTGATGGTGGTATATGGCTCTGCAGCAGTTGTTTCATCATCCGTTACATCTTCTTCTTCATCTGCAACATCTTCAGCCTGCTCCTCTTCGTCCGAAAGTCCCTCACGCATTTCCTTAAGACGCCGATTATCGCGTTCCTGCGGCGTTACTTTCGAGAACATTTGCGTCGTAACACGCTTCAAATGTTTCTCCGTCTTTATGACCTTCTCCTCGCGATCCACCACCTTGCTTATCAAATCCTGATGATCCTCCAGCGATGGATTGTAGCTAATACCCGGATGGGGTGCCTCGAATTTTCTGCGTATAAAAAATAAATAATTCCTGCCTTCAAAATAAAAAATTAAAGCAACAATTACTTCGCTTTTGTAGTGCGATGACGTATGCTGTCATGCACCTTAATCACCGGCAAGCCTACGTTCATTGTCGTATACAACGCCAAATCTCTGCTGATCCAACCTTTCTCATCCTTCAAACCGGGCAGCTTGTCGCGGAAATCTTTCTCCTCCCATATATCTTTGGCGAATTTCTCTTCTACGCTCGTTTTCTGCAACTTCTTATCGAGTTTATCGTAGTAGAGTTGTCGATCCTTATTGGCCAAATGATGACGCGGCTTGGTTGGATTACAGACCTCCTGTTCAATGATGCGCCCTGCTTTCTTTTGACGCACATGGTTTCTGTGTGTGCATTTATGTTTAATAAAATTCTGTATACATTTTAATTGAAAAAAAATACCTTTTTACTATGGGATCTTGCACTTTTGATGTATTCTCCATGGCCTCCCATGATCTGTGCGGCTTTTTAGCGTTGAGTTTGCGTTTTTGCTTTGGCGTCAGCCCCGTCTTTTTGGATAGCGCTGGCGCTGTGTCGACGGTGAAGAGATCTTCATCTTTCTTTTCGGTAAATGTGCTACACAATGTGTTGGGGTTAGTAATATTCACAATTCTGCTGTTTTTCATGGACCTACCCAATACGTTCCTCTTGACGCTGCACCTCTAGATAGTCTTCTACATCTTTTATATCAGTTTTACGCCATGCTGATTTATTTTTCTTTGAAATTCTTTTTTTCTTTTGCACCGACATCTTGGAGTGTTAATAATTGGTAAATTTTCTGAAATAAACACACGTGCAACAAAATAGACGTCAGTTGGCAGTCAGTGTTCTCATTATACTTCGATCGGAGTAGATTTACTCCATTTCATTATTATAGTATTTTCTACTCCTTTCTCATAGTTTTCTACTCCCTTTTACTGAAATCTACTCCAACACTCTAAGAAAAATTTTCTATAATAAGGGTGTGTGCGAATTCGACTAAATTGCTGACTAAACTAAATTATGTCGGTAATGCAGTGTTCGACTTTTCAATTTAGCATATTTTCGAGCAGACTAAATTGAACTAAATTGAATGACAGCAAGAATAAATATGATAATTGATTGATTATTGACTATAAGAATAACTGGTTACCGAATGGTGATCGATTGAAAGGCCGATCAATTAAGTTTAGTCAGCAATTTAGTCGAATTCGCACACACCCTAAATGTAGGAAACCGGTTTCCTCTTATTAATGTAGTAAATTCCAACGAATGTGTAAATAATAAAATTTACACATAAAAGTATGTAATACAAGTACACATCTGTAGTGTCAAAATACAATTTTATGAGTGTAAAAAATACACACAAAACCCTGTATTTATTCACATAATGCGTGTTAAAAAAGCACAACAGAACTGGTAGTTTTTAAGGTTAAATATTATTAGAAAACTTTATATCATCTCAAAGGGGCGGATTCAGCAAAAGTGAAAAAAAATTCTGTACACAAAATGAAAAAGTTCACAACTGTTTTACGAATGTCTGCAAACATGAATGTACATCTTGGGAGATGTGATTTCAATTGCACACAAATTAAATTCTCATTCACAAACAATCCGCCCCTTGCATATTTATTTTATTTGAAATATACAAGTTTTCTTCTCTGTAGAGTCTTCTAAAATGGCGCAGACAAGAGCGTTCGCGTAAGCTAATGATCTTGTTACACATAATTGTGTGTGTGCTAGAACCATTTACCATTTTAAAAGTGCGATTCAGTGCGAAACAGTTCATTTGTGACATATATTGTATAGTTTTTTGACATAACATATTTTTCATGAAAAACACGTCAGATGTTCATTTTAACAGACGTATTATTGTTTTTATTTGAAAAAATGAGAAAATAACTGAAATAAATGTAGCAAATTCACTACTCCTAAATCAGATTTCTTAGAATGTATTCGAAAAGTTGTTTTGTTTTTTTTTTGGTAATTTGAGAAAAATGTCTTAGCTCTCCAAATAAAATGTAAAATGTCATTATGATTTTCATAATAACTTGGATCAATTACACTACGACATTTTTAATTGAACTCCCGATTTGTTTTTTTTTGTGCCTTTAATCCTTTTGCATTGGCAAAAGTATGAACACTGGTTGGCAGTGTTGCATTTTTAAACACATTGTATACAAATCGAACAGCACTACAAAGAGGGATATATCAAACGGATAACCTATTAGCGTATTCACAGTTCGTCGTATTTTAGTATGGTATTTGTACCATGTAGTATATACACGACACAATAACACATAAACGTGAATTTATTGTTGCATCCCTAATAAAAGTGAAATACCACAAGTGTTGTATTTGAGAGTAGCCCTGAAGCATGTTTTTTTGGTGTCGTATTTTAAGAAAGGAAGATAAATTGTGAAATTGAAGATAAATAGTACGCATAAAATGTTAATTTATTGGTTTTTATTGTTAACTCGAGCCATATTTACGTTAATTTGAGGCTGGCAACATTATCATCTGTACAAAAACGAACAGAGCTAAAATTAGAACAAGTTCTTCAATGTAATTTTTAAATTGAAAAAAATTTTAACAAATTATAGTTAAAATATATATTTACAACTAAATTAAGCATTTGAATGTGAATGTATCGAGACGTTCAACGAAAAAGCCAATGTTTAACACAAATAATGAGACGTACTACTACAAAAAAATAAGCAAGGTAGGAATTTAAGATATTTTAAGAAATTTTATTAAAAAAAGCTATATTGAAATGAAAATTGTTTGTACTCATAAAACAGCTAGCAATATTTGATTAACTTAAATAATAGCGAATATGTTGTTGCAAAACGCGCCGTCTGCCACTGCTGCGCACTACTTGATGTATTTCTCCATGAATTTCTTGTGAAATTCGCAGCGCAACGAGTCATTGATGAAATGCGATTTCTTCTCGGGCTCTGTGCGAGCGCAGTTCTTAAAGACCACATCATCGTCCCAGCGGCGTTTGACCTGCAATAGTAGAACATTAGTTAAATATTAGACAAACATTTTTGAGTTTCTTTTAACTACCTTTAAATCACCACCAGTCAAATTCTTAGCAGCCGTAGCAGCACTGCCTGCCGCATAGTTGATCAGTGGGTTTCCCGACAGTATGTTCTCCATGCGTATGCGTTCATCATCCTGTTTCTTTTCCTGTTCCTTGCGCGTATTTTCCTGCAAACGTTCCTGCTTGATTTTATTTAATTCCGCCAGCAGTGCTGCTGTGTCGTCCTCCTCATCAGAGTCGGAATCACTGTCCGAACTGTCATTGTCCACGGGATCATCAGCGTCCAAGTTGATGGGCACCGCCGGTTGATCAAGTTTTGCGCGTTTACCTGCTACGCTACTTGCAGCGCCACCAGCATTGTTGGCTTCGATTGCTTTACGCACAATTTGTGGCAGCGCCTTGTTGTTGCCCGGGCGTGCTTCACGTTCACGTTCTTCCAACTCCTTGCGGAAATCACGATTGCGCAGCTCATCACTGGTGCCTTGGCCGGTTTCTCTGAGAATGAGACGAAGTTTTATACATTTGTAAATTAATTTTAATGATTCACTCACCTGTATTTGAGCTTCGTGTGTCCGGGCAGATCTCTGCTCGAGTACTGTTTACTCAGAGCACTTAAATCCTTTTCGCCACGTCCGCTGCCACCGCGAGCGGGATCGAAAGTGGGACGTGCTGCAGTAGTCATTGTTTGTGCTTCGAAAATATAATAATTTACAAAATAACACCAGTTGTTTTGGTTAATTAACGAAACGTTTTCACAAGCACAATATTTTTTCTGCTTCCGTGCTTTGACAGTTAACAGTTGTTTATTACGTTGCCAGATTCACAATGTTTTGTTTTCTGTATATATTTGGGAAGTGTTTCGAATCTTTAGAATCTTTTGAAACACCCTGTAGTTAAAAAAGTGACCAAACTCAAATAATTTTATTTAACATTGCTTATTATATAATAATTTTAAAAAATAGGTCTGTTTTTCACTACACAAAACGGGTTTTCAAGTGGCTATTAAAAAATGGTCACTTTAAGTACGAATGGAAGCTTCCATGGTTGAAGTAGTTTGAAATACTCAACATTTGTTTAAGACAAAACTTATAAAAAATATATGGGCCATTCCACACCAAATCGACCAAAAAAAGTCAAATTTGAGATTTTCCTTTTGGATTTCAATAAAATTTGGGCAACTGATAAAGGGTATCCAGATATGTACTGACCATTTTTTATTATATTTTTTTCGCCCACTACTTCCAAAGATACTGTGGCTCAAAGTTACAAAAAATGGGTAAAAAATCACTTTTGTATGGTTGTTCATATTTAAATATCTCTTAACTAGAATTGCTAGAAACTCCATTGATGGCTCGTTTTAAAGATAATAGAATAGGCTTTCAGAAAAATTAAGTTGTGACTTCCAAACGAGAACATGTGGTCCGTGGTCATTATCCTTGCACTTCAAAATGTATGTCCTTGAAAAGGACCCTTTTTAAAATTCTGAAAAAATACTATGTTTTCGTCAATTTATTATAAATGTTCATGCAAAATTTCAAGATGGTATTTTGACGTCATCATATTTTAAAAAATTATTTTCTAAATTTTTATTTATTTTTTGTATAGAATATTTTTTTTTTCAGTAAAAGTTGTAATTATTCTTGAATATATATGTAACTCTGATATCTAAAATTAAGTCAGTTTTATCATATTCAATCTAGTTTTTGAGATATTGGTTTTGGCATATAGTTTTTACGATTTTCGAAAAATGGTATATATCTCAATAACTAGAGACAATTTGATGAAACTGACGCCATTTTTACGCCATTTGACGCCATAGTTACAAAATCATTGAAAAATTATTGAAAATTTTACTTTTGAAAAAAAAACATTTTTTTCAATACATAAAATATGTAAAAATTTAAAAAAATAATTTTTAAAATATGTTACAACTTATGTTATGGTTACAACTTATATAAAAAGCTTGTTCTATTAGCTTTAAAACGAGCCATCAACGTAGTTTCTAGCATTTCTACTTAAAGAGAAAATGAAATATAAACAACCACACCAAAGTGATTTTTGGCTCATTTTTTGTAAATTTGAACCACTGTATCTCTGGAAGTAGTGGTCGAAAAAATAAAACAAAAATGCATATCTCGATAACCTGTTGTGCAAATTTCATTGAAATCGAAGAAGATGAGTTGGTCGATTTGGTCGATTTGGTGTGGAATGGCCCATATATATTTCAAAATTTTAATATAAATAAAACTAAACAAATTGTTAGTTTTTGGCTCCAGAAGAAACCACACTGAAAATGAAAAGTGCTGAAATGAATTGGTGCAGTGAAATTATAATAAATCCGCGAAATTCTAATGCAAAACACACTGTTTTCTTTCTTAACCTTAAAATAATGTTTAACATGACTATAAAATTTTGTATTTTTTAAATTTTTCTTCGTCATATTCTCAGCACTCGGTGTATCAACAAACTATTTAGATGAACCCAATATGCCATTGCACTTAATATTAACTTTCGAATGCTTTGAAATCAATCATTACTTTCAAATCGTAGAGTTGAGGTTAACGTTTGAAACTCCTTTAACCTAAATTTAAGAATCATAGCTTTTTCAATAAAAACTGGTAGCTTAACCTTAACTTGAAAATTCCCTTATTTTCAAATCAATATTAACACAAATTCTTAAATTGATTTCAACATTTACTTCAAATCAAGATTTAGCCTTATTTTCAACTCGATATCAAATTAACCTACATTTAGTTATTTTCTTTTAAATATTGACTTAATCCTGCAAAATAAGTAAAAAGGGCACAACAAAAAGGGCATTTTTCAATTCATTATCCCGTTATATGTCATCCAACCAATATAGTACACTTCATGCCCGAGCGCCAAGACAACTTCAGAAAATCTATGCCAGCATCCAAAATGTGGTAGACGTGTTATTCTAAGCTTGTATGTTTCAAGCTCTCGAATATAATTCTGGAGCCTATTCAAGGTGCGGGGGCGGTGGGTATATTGTTTTAAATATTCACAGAAGTCCAATCACTAATAGATTTCGGTAAGCTATTAGATTTGGACACGCGTTGTTATGTTATATTTTTTGTCAATCATAAAAAACATACTGTTTTTAGCGTCACTACATTTTTGCTCCTAATTTTCACTGCCCTTTTTGGTAATGTTATTATCAAATCATTTTCAAATTCAGAGTAAGCGCTAAAAATAGCGCTTATTTTATATTTGAAACTGATTTGAAAATCAGGCAATTATGATTATTTTTTCAAACGTTCCCAGCGCATATTGGGTACAAACCTGTAGACACTTCAACCATGGAAGCTTTATATGAGACGTCAATATCACCCCACTATAAATACCCCCCTGAATAAAAAAAAAAAATATTTTTTTAGAAAATCCCATTTTCCAAAAAAAAGAGTATTTCAAAAATAAAAACAGAATTCAGATTAGTGAAATTTTGTGTTTGCTAAAGATGGATTTTTTTTCTTCTTTGACATGTACTTCTTTTTGTAAAAATTCTAAAAAGTAATTTTTATTTTAAGGAGGTGGGAGATTCCAATAGAGCCCTGATGAATCATCACTGATGAATACACGATTGAATTCATTCAAGAATATTCAAGACTGAACAGTAGTTTTTGAGATATAGGCCATTTTTTAATTTCGAATTATTTTGGTCTTCCTTTTGTTTTTAAAATTACAAAAAAAGAAAATAATCAAAATACCTTTTCGATATTATACGCAGAAAACATCGCACTACAATACAAAAATTTGCTTTTATGCGTGAAAAATTTGTTTACGAGATATAAGCAAAAGAAATCCAAATTTTTTAAAAAAATTCAAAAAAAATTATGAATGAAATACGTTATTACTTAGTGGACAAAAAATGCTTAAAATGATGACTATAGTGACCTTATTTTTTATAAAAATTATAAATATTAGATTAAATGAAGGCAATATTTTTTTACTTGCTAAATTTAAAATTAAATTTAAAAATTTTCTGACTAAAAATTAATTTTATGTTGGATTTATATGTTTCAAAAAAGAAAAAAACAGTTTAAAAACGTATAAAACCGACAATTTTTATATTAATTTTGCATATCAGTTTGTTTCTGATTGTTGTTCTTTTTTGATATTTCTTGTATTATTCAGTTAACGTTCCAAATAATTGATACTGTGTAATACCATTCTAAGTTCGTTTTATACCAAAAAATTCAAAAACTTTTGTTGTAGAGAACCGAAAAATATTCTTTTGTACGCTCCTACGTACAGTACCGATAAACCGGATATGGTTAATTCAACATGTCGAACTGATCGACATGATTGCTTGCTGTTGCTGCTGATGTTGCAGATGACTTGACTACTGACTAAATTTGCATTTTCAAACCATTGAAAAGCCCCACAGAACGACAGGAACTTGCGGAATGCAATATTGCAGCCAAAGTGACTGAGTGACTGACTGATCGATCGCAACGATCATTATGCGAATAATGTGAGAATTGCGCAGCTAATTTATTTCAATATTTCAATTTGTAAATTGCGATTAAGCCAACATTAAAAAGCGATGATTACAAATGAAAAACAAACCAAAAAAAGTAAAAAAAACATTGAGTTTTTCCAAGATGTTAACACATTTTAAAAATCCATTACAGTGCATGGTATATGCAATGCGGCCGGGACGGGATCATATCGTATCAGACGCAATCGGTTGAACTGCGTTCATAATCTTAACCAAAGTGTGAAACCGCAGCAAAAACAGCGGTAGCGAATTTTCAATTGGCAGACACCACCACCGGTAACTTCTGAATTTTTTATTGTACATGCCACAAAAGGCGATTCAGCATGATTAACATGATTATGATCATTGGCAGGATCATGATTATCGCATGCAATTGAGCTCTAATTTGATATTAACAAACAAAACATCAATTGGCAGCGTCAAGTTCAACGCTGATATTGTTAATATGTTTCGTGATCAATACAGGTTGAACGCGATGCGCCTAAGACAGTGAAGTAACAGAGATCTGTTCGATCACTGAACGAACGTGCTACAGATGAAGTAATGCCTTTCAATTTCGCCAAACCCGTTCGTCTTTGGTTCAGAAGCCGTGACTGCATTGTGACTCTTATGCAAAAAAGGTTCTTGATCTTGATCTCGATTATAATATTTTAGTTGATTTGGCTTTGACTCTGAATTTGGCTTTAACTCTGAATTTGACTCTGAGTGGTGCATTGTGTGTTGTTTCATCAACATCATCATCGTAATCATCTTCATTATCCGCCTCATTATCTGTTGGTACGTGCAATAATAATATGCGTTCCAAGAGCCACCGTGGTTACGACAGGACTTAAAGTTGCACCGCTTCTGCATTGTTCCTGCTCTGCGCTGTGTTCTCCACCCTCTCGTTGAGTTTTTCTACACCGACGAAAAAAACTTCTTAAGTCCAAAATGGTCTTTAAAAATTCCAGGTTTTCTAAAATTTAATACGTTAATTTCTTTGAAACCAGAAGAATATATCGTCGTTGTGGAACTAAAAGTCTCCAAATACATTTTTATAAAAATCCTGAATTTAAACTTTGTTGGTATTTATTACAAAAAGTAATTGATATATTTTAAATGTTGAAATACTAATTGATAGATTAAAATTTTCTTATCACTTGGTACAAATATTGATCTCTTCGATTAGAATTTGTACGATATATAAAGATTTTTGTAAATGAATAATTGGCATTTTGAAAATGTAGTTGGTTACTTTTAGTTCTACAACTTATTTTTTGATAACTACGAACATATCTTATTTCAATCAAGTAGTAAAAGCACAAATTAGTTTCTTTGAATCCCGAAGAATATATTGACTTTCACTTGCATATCCAAGAACAAAATTTGATTGTAATAGTCAACAATTTTACGTTAATGTTTAGTTTTATATTTCAGTATAAAAAGAAATTTGCTTTATTCTGAAGTTTTAGTACAATTTTGTTGAGATTCTTCTATTTAAAATTCACAACGTGTTCTTCTTAACTTTTAGAAATTAATTTCTTAGCGTGTATATTGCTTTTATTATGTGCAGCATTTCGGAAGTTAATTATATGTTGTCAGAAAATTGAAAACGAGATCGAGCGGCTAATTTGAATTCATCATTTGGCGTTGTTCTTTGTTTTTCTGCATTATTCTTGCTAAAGTTGTTGGCTTTCTTGTGCAATCGCTTAAGTGGCAGCATATGGCTCACGCATTACCGAAGTTATTGCATCAAACGCATTAATGACAAGAAATATTATTTGATAAATTTTTATTACTCATTTTTTGGTTGCTTAACACACACACCGAAAATAGAGTAAAGTAAAATTTACTAATTTAAGAAAATTCTAGCGAAACTTTTTCCTTAACACTATTTCAAGTTATTAGGAATGTGTTTTCTGGGCGCACTTCTACTCATAGAAAAACTAACATCTCAGACAAACAGAAAACTCATTTGACAACTCAAATTGCTCTAATGAATTTTTCGGTTGCGGTAGTATTTGCAACAACCTATTAATTCGGTTGTAGCAACCTTCTAGTCTGTGAGTGTCAGGTTGTGCTAACCTCTAAGTCAGTAAGAATGAGGTTGTTGCAACCTCCAATTGAAATCTTATTTTAAGAAAGTTTTCCAAAAACGTCAACCACGACCGAAAAAATGAAAATGCTCAAATCTTTGAAATAACGATGGATTTGGAATCATTAATATGTGAATCTAACAATATGAAAAGAAAATTTTATTAACGGTAAAGTATAAAAAAATACTTATAAAGTTAAGAAAGTTGTAGCACCCTTCTAGTCTGTGAGTGTCAAGTTGTGGTAACCTCTAAGTCAGTAAGAATGAGGTTGTTGCAACCTCCAATTGAAATCTTATTCTAAGAAAGTTTTCCGAAAACGTCAACCACGACCGAAAAATTGAAAATGCTCAAATCTTTGAAATAACGGTGGATTTGGACAGAGATCGAAAAAAAACACTAACGTACTGTACCTTACTGTACTGTACTGTTCTTTGATACGAACACTACGAAAACACAAACCTAACATGAAAAACACTAACGCTACCTTCCTTCTTAGCGTTTGTGTTTGCGAACACTAACTAATACACTACGAATATAACGCAACGGAAACAGATCAGTATACAACATTGCTTAGTGTACCAGGAACACAAACTCTATCTCGAAGTAAGTGTTTGTGTATTTTTAGCGTTAATTAGTGTTCTTTTTAGTGTTCTTTTAGAGTTTTTTTAGTGTTTTTTTAGTGTTCTTTTAGTGTTTTTTTAGTGTTTTTATAGAGTTTTGTTTTGTGTTATTTTAAAAATTTTTACCACTACCAGAGGTTTTGTAGCGCTTCCACCAAGTGATAGAAGTGGATTAGGCCCCGCCCTCTTAAAGTGGGCGGAAATCGCTTTTTGAACCAACTTTTTTTTTTCGCTGAAATCGATAGAGAAGGTCGAGAAATGGATGTAGCCACACAGACGGATAGGCCACGCCCACTCCAAGTGGGCGGAAATCGCCATTTTATACCAACTTTTTTTTTATCGCGGAAATCGTTAGAAGAGGTCGAGAAATGGATGTGGCCACCGACAGGGGTAGGCCACGCCCACTCCAAGTGGGCGGAAATCGCCTTTTTGTACCAATTTTTTTTTATTGCGGAATTCGATAGAGGAGGTCGAGAAATGGATGTAGCCACCGAGAGGGGTAGGCCACGCCCACTCCAAGTGGGCGGAAATCGCCTTTTTGTACCAATTTTTTTTTTTATTGCGGAATTCGATAGAGGAGGTCGAGAAATGGATGTGGCCACCGAGAGGGGTAGGCCACGCCCACTCCAAGTGGGCGGAAATCACCTTTTTGTACCAATTTTTTTTTATTGCGGAATTCGATAGTAGAGGTCGAGAAATGGAAGTAGCCACCGAGAGGGGTAGGCCACGCCCACTCCAAGTGGGTGGAAATCGCCTTTTTGTACCAACTTTTTTTTATTGCGGAATTCGATAGTAGAGGTCGAGAAATGGAAGTAGCCACCGAGAGGGGCTACATCCATTTCGCCCACTCGGAGTGGGCTTAAATAGCCTTATTGTAACAACTTTTTTTATTGCAGAATTCGATAGATGTCCCACTAGTTATGAAATAAAAAAATGTTGCGTTGTTTTATAAATGTTTCCAGTTCATCGGAAAACTTGATTAACTTTTATTTTTCGTTGGAAGAAAAACAATCCGGCGCCTTTTGCTCATCGCGAAACTCGCTTGGGCTGATTGACTTTTTTTTATATTTGAAATTTATAAAATATATTAGAAGTACAAATAGAATATATCATGGTTGAAGTATATACAGGTTAAGTCATCCTTCAAATATCAGGCGCCATTTACTTTTTTTTGAACACTGTTTGAAAGACTCATCATTTGTTTACGAAAAATTTTAAACAAAACATCAATTTTTACAAATTCATAAAAAAATTTAAACTCAAAATTTTAAAATAAATAAATTTCAACATTTTCGTAATTTTCAAGCTGTCTATGGGCACCATAAGAACACCGCAGTTTATAACAAAGTGATAAAGTGAATTTGTGATGTGCAATTTTAATAAATTAGCCAAATTAAAGTGCAAAAAAACATAACCTTGAAATAAATTTTAAATTTTCTCTATCGAATTCCGCTATCAAAAAAGTTGGTACGAAAAGGCGATTTCCGCCAACTCGGAGTGGGCGTGGCCTACCCCTCTCGGTGGCTCTTCTAACGATTTCCGCGATAAAAAAAAAGTTGGTATAAAATGGCGATTTCCGCCCACTTGGAGTGGGCGTGGCCTATCCGTCTGTGTGGCTACATCCATTTCTCGACCTTCTCTATCGATTTCAGCGAAAAAAAAAAGTTGGTTCAAAAAGCGATTTCCGCCCACTTTAAGAGGGCGGGGCCTAATCCACTTCTATCACTTGGTGGAAGCGCTACAAAACCTCTGGTAGTGGCTACATCCATTTCTCGACCTCTATTATCGAATTCCGCAATAAAAAAAAGTTGGTACAAAAAGGCGATTTCCGCCCACTTGGAGTGGGCGTGGCCTACCCCTCTCGGTGGCTACTTCCATTTCTCGACCTCTACTATCGAATTCCGCAATAAAAAAAAGTTGGTACAAAAAGGTGATTTCCGCCCACTTGGAGTGGGCGTGGCCTACCCCTCTCGGTGGCCACATCCATTTCTCGACCTCCTCTATCGAATTCCGCAATAAAAAAAAATTGGTACAAAAAGGCAATTTCCGCCCACTTGGAGTGGGCGTGGCCTACCCCTCTCGGTGGCTACATCCATTTCTCGACCTCCTCTATCGAATTCCGCAATAAAAAAAAAATTGGTACAAAAAGGCGATTTCCGCCTACTTGGAGTGGGCGTGGCCTACCCCTCTCGGTGGCCACATCCATTTCTCGACCTCTTCTAACGATTTCCGCGATAAAAAAAAAGTTGGTATAAAATGGCGATTTCCGCCCACTTGGAGTGGGCGTGGCCTATCCGTCTGTGTGGCTACATCCATTTCTCGACCTTCTCTATCGATTTCAGCGAAAAAAAAAGTTGGTTCAAAAAGCGATTTCCGCCCACTTTAAGAGGGCGGGGCCTAATCCACTTCTATCACTTGGTGGAAGCGCTACAAAACCTCAGGTAGTGGTAAAAATTTTTAAAATAACACAAAACAAAACTCTAAAAAAACACTAAAAAAACACTAAAAGAACACTAAAAAAACACTAAAAAAACTCTAAAAGAACACTAAAAAGAACACTAAAATAACGCTAAAAACAACACTAACGAACCTCGTGTATACTGATTTCGGTTTGTGTTCTATGAAAAATCACTATAAATTGAAAAAAAGTATGTGTACGCATAGGAATTCGTTATCGTTGTGTTCTATTCTTTCTGTTAGTGTTCGTTTTGTAGCGTTAAAGTTTGTGTTCACAAACACAAACGCTACCCTGCAAGATAGTGTTTGCGTTCTCTTGACGTACGGTACGTGTAGCGTACGGTTTTTTTTCAATCTCTGGATTTGGAATCATTAATATGTGAATCTATCAATATGAAAAGAAAATTTTATTAACGGTAACGTATAAAAAAATACTTATAAAGTTAAGTTACTATACAACTTGTAAATATACCAATTTTTCATGTACTTTAAGTAACAAAATTTACTAACTTTGAAGTCATTCAGATACAAACATTATTTTCTGTTTTTTCAGACAACGTGTATATACATATATTTCTAAAGCTCAAAAATTATCATTGACATTAAAAAACGGACAAATTTTGATTATTTTATAATGGTGTCCTATTGTCCCGTCCGAAACCAAAAAGATACATTTATTATCATATTAAACTAACACATTTTTTTAAAGAGATGAATTATCCATTCCTAAATCCGAATTTCCAATGTATTTTCAAAAATGTAAACATCGATTTCCTAGTACTTCTAGAAAATTTTTTGACAGCTAATTGAAATCTGTTTCGTCCGGAACTTTGAGTACCAAAAGTGTAAAACTAAAATCAACCACTGTATAAAAAATATCAAAAAAAAAAAAATTGCAATTTGTATTGTATTCATTTATTATTTTATGAAAATTTATATGTAATAATTACTTAATTAATAAATTTCGTATTGTTTACGACTTGTGAACATTTTTTGCGTTTCTTTCTCTCTGTATGTATCCTCCGTAGTTAGCAGGATTCTATTAATAGACATGATGTTGCCAGTTGTCAATTATTTTGTTGATGCAACAAGGTACTCAGTTGTCGTAACGAATACAAGAAAGTCAATTTTGGCAGAATGAAAAATGCAGTCATGAGGTTACGACAACCGTATGCGCAGTTGCACAGACTAACATGAATGACATAACCTCAAATGTATTTCGGTTGCAACAATGGAACTTTTTTGTCTGTGTTTAGTTGTGCAGAACTTAATCCTAAACATGTAACTTCAAAAATTACTAACTTTTTAGTAGCTGTTCTAATTTTTAAAAAATGTATACCCTATAAATATAATCAGCTCCTCAAGTTATATATAAATGATTTTAAACCATTGGAAAAATCGTACTGAGTATTTAATTATAAATCACTTAATATTTTAAAACTTTTAATATTTTAAAACTTTAAAGTATTTTACATTTAAAATATAAAAATTCATTAATAATTAATTTGATTCCTGTACCAAATTTAAATCAGGGCATTCATGCATTTCCTGTCGGTGCAACAATATGTCACACTTTTGACTCTTGAGTCCAGTGAGAACATGGTGTGTGTTACTGATGTGACAAATAACTATGCAGCATCCCCCCAAATGGTTGACCACGAAATAAAGACCACGAACACATGTTTCTGGCCGTTGCAAAAATGTTTTTGCAGAGAGGGACAAAATAGCAAAAACTCTTCGCTGTTGCTCATACTCACATTTAATACATATTATACATTGTTCTCATAAACGTTAAATTGTTGGCACATAAACTTTATGTTATTATTATTGTTATAACCAAATATTAAAGAAAAAAAAATACAAAATGTCACACTCGACCTTCACAACATGATGTCACCCTATCGAACCCACTTCCGGGGCTGTTGCATAATTTAGTTGGCCAATTTACAGCACTGCATCCTTGCATCACATGGTCACATGGCTTGGCTAGCGATACTCGCAACGCTTCTCTTGTCATGTGCAAAATACATTCATCCCTCTGTGCTTCGCAAAAGGAGGCCTATGCTGCATTGTGAGTCCCCGACTATAGTACCAAAAAAGTAACCAAAATAAAAATGTTGTCTACCGGACATTTTAACGAGGCATGACTCGCCAACACGGCTGCACTTGACATATTTACTTTATTGTTGTTGTTGTTGTTGCTGCTACTGATGGTTGTTGCTGCAATTTGTAGATGCAACATTGTTGCAGTTTTGACGCAGGATGCGTTTGTTGGCCTCATGCTGACCGAATGGCCGAAATTTTTAATGTTGGATTAGGAAATTTAAAAAATTAAATTTTTCACTAAAAAAAAAACAATTTTCACTAAAAATTTAATTTTTTCCATAAAAATTGAATTCACTAAAAATTCCACTCAAAATTCAAATTTTCATTAAAAATTCAAATTTTCACTAAAAATTCAAATTTTCACTAAAAATTAAAATTTTCACAAAAAATTCTATTTTTCACTAAAAATTCCAATTATTCACTAAAAATTAAATTTTTCAATTAAAATTCAATTTTTTACTAAAAATTAAATTTTTCACTAAAAATTAAATTCTTCACTAAAAATTTCAATTATTCACTAAAAATTCAATTTTTCACTAAAAATACAAATTTTCACTAAAAATTCAATTTTTCACTAAAAATTAAATTTTTCACTTAAAACTCAATTTTTAACTAAAAATTCAATTTTTCACTAAAAATTAAATTTTTCACTAAAAATTCAAATTTTCAGTAAAATTCAATAATTCACTAAAAATTCCATTTTTCACTAAAAATTCAATTTTTCACTAAAAATTCAATTTTTCACTAAAAATACAAATTTTCACTAAAAATTCAATTTTTCACTAAAAATTAAATTTTTCACTTAAAACTCAATTTTTAACTAAAAATTCAATTTTTCACTAAAAATTCAATTTTTCACTAAAAATTCAAATTTTCAGTAAAATTCAATAATTCACTAAAAATTCCATTTTTCACTAAAAATTCAATTTTTCACTCAAATTAAATTTTTCACTAAAAATTCAAATTTTTCACTAAAAATTCAAAATTTCAATAAAAATTCACTAAAAATTCAAATTTTCAATAAAATTCAATTATTCACTAAAAATTAATTTTTTTACTAAAAATTCCATTTTTCACTCAAATTAAATTTTTCACTAAAAATTCAAATTTTTCACAAAAAATTCAAAATTTCAAGAAAAATTCGAATTTTCACTAAAAATTCTATTTTTCACTAAAAATTCCATTTTTCACTAAAAATTCCATTTTTCAATAAAAATTGAATTTTTCACAAAAAATTCAATTTTTCACTAAAAATTCAATTTTTCACAAAAAATTCAATTTATCACTAAAAATTCAATTTATCACTAAAAATTCAATTTTACACTAAAAATTCAATTTTTCACTAAAAATTCAATTTTTGATTAAAAATTCAATTTTTGATTAAAAATTCAATTTTTCACAAAAAATTCAATTTATCACTAAAAATTAAAATTTCAATAAAAATTCAGTTTTTCACTAAAAATTTAAATTTCTAATAGAAATGCAAATTTTCAATAAAAATTCAGTTATATACTAAAAAAATCAATTTTTTTCTAAAAAATAATCAATTTTTCAGTGAAAATTCAATTTTTTACTAAAAACTCAATATTTTAATAAAAATTCAGTTTTTCATTAATTTTTTTTTTTTTAAATCCATTTGGCACTTAAAATGCATTAAAAAATACCTTTTTCAATAAAAATTAAATTTTTCACTAAAAATTCAAATTTTCACTAAAAATTCAATTTTTAACTAAAAATTCAATTTTTCCCAAAAAAAAAAACAATTTATCAGTGAAAATTCAATTTTTCAATAAAAACTCAATATTTTAATAAAAATTCAGTTTTTCACTAAAAATTCAATTTTTCACTAAAATTCCATTTTTCACTATAAATACAATTTTTTCACTAAAAATTCAATTTTTCACTAAAAATTCAATTTTTCACTAAAAATTCAATTTTTCACTAAAAATTCAATTTTTCACTAAAAATTCAATTTTTCACTAAAAATTCAATTTTTCACTAAAAATTCAATTTTTCACTAAAAATTCAAATTTTCAGTAAAATTCAATAATTCACTAAAAATTCCATTTTTCACTAAAAATTCAATTTTTCACTCAAATTAAATTTTTCACTAAAAATTCAAATTTTTCACTAAAAATTCAAATTTTTCACTAAAAATTCAAAATTTCAATAAAAATTCACTAAAAATTCAAATTTTCAATAAAATTCAATTATTCACTAAAAATTAATTTTTTTACTAAAAATTCCATTTTTCACTCAAATTAAATTTTTCACTAAAAATTCAAATTTTTCACAAAAAATTCAAATTTTCAAGAAAAATTCGAATTTTCACTAAAAATTCTATTTTTCACTAAAAATTCCATTTTTCACTAAAAATTCCATTTTTCAATAAAAATTGAATTTTTCACAAAAAATTCAATTTTTCACTAAAAATTCAATTTTTCACTAAAAATTAAATTTTACACAAAAAATTCAATTTATCACTAAAAATTCAATTTATCACTAAAAATTCAATTTTACACTAAAAATTCAATTTTTCACTAAAAATTCAATTTTTGATTAAAAATTCAATTTTTGATTAAAAATTCAATTTTTCACAAAAAATTCAATTTTCACTAAAAATTAAAATTTCAATAAAAATTCAGTTTTTCACTAAAAATTTAAATTTCTAATAGAAATGCAAATTTTCAATAAAAATTCAGTTATATACTAAAAAAATCAATTTTTTTCTAAAAAATAATCAATTTTTCAGTGAAAATTCAATTTTTTACTAAAAACTCAATATTTTAATAAAAATTCAGTTTTTCATTAATGCATTAAAATGCATTAAAAAATACCTTTTTCAATAAAAATTAAATTTTTCACTAAAAATTCAAATTTTCACTAAAAATTCAATTTTTAACTAAAAATTCAATTTTTCACTAAAAATTCAAGTTTTCACTAAAAATTCAATTTTTCACTAAAATTTTAATTTTCACTAAAAATTCAATTTTTCCCAAAAAAAAAAACAATTTATCAGTGAAAATTCAATTTTTCAATAAAAACTCAATATTTTAATAAAAATTCAGTTTTTCACTAAAAATTCAATTTTTCACTAAAATTCCATTTTTCACTAAAAATTAAATTTTTCACTATAAATTCAATTTATCACTAAAAATTCAATTTTTCACTAAAAATTCATTTTTTCACTAAAAATTCAATTTTTCACTAAAATTAATTTTTTCACTAAAAACTCATTTTTTCACTAAAAATTCAATTTTTCACTAAAATTAATTTTTTCACTAAAAATTAAATTTTTCACTAAAAATTCAATTTTTCACTAAAAAATTTTTAACTAAAAATTCCATTTTTCAATAAAAATTAAAATTTTCACTAAAAATTTAATTTTTTACTAAAAAATAAATGTTAAATTTTTCACTAAAAATTTCAATTATTCACTAAAATTTTCAATTATTCACAAAAAATTCCATTTATCACTAAAAATTAAATTTTTCACTAAAAATTAAATTTTTCACTATAAATTCAATTTATCACTAAAAATTCAATTTTTCACTAAAAATTCAATTTTTCACTAAAAATTAAATTTTTCACTAAAAATTAAATTTTTCACTAAAAATTCAATTTTTCACTAAAAATTCAATTTTTCACTAAAAATTCAATTTTTCACTAAAATTCTATTTTTCACTAAAAATTCAATTTGTCACTAAAAATTCAATTTTTCACTAAAAATTCAATATTTCACTAAAAATTAAATTTTTCAATAAAAATTCAAACTTTCAATTAAAATACAATTTTTCACGAAAAATTCACTAAAATTTCAATTTTTCACTAAAAATTCAATTTTCCAAAATTTCAATAAATTCAATTTTTCACTCAATATTCAATTACGTACCAAATTTTATTTATTTAATTATATGCAAAAAAAAACTACTCGTCCAAAGCACGCACATTTGGTTACGCTGCTCGCTGTGTAACTCAAGCCAACTTCAAAGAGCGCAAAGCAATCTAATCCCTGTCCTAAGTTCTGGTGGCACCACTTACTTAGTGGCAGCTTATAATTAACTGCAAAATAGCCACTAGTTTTGCTGCTGCTGCAGCTACTGTGTTTTTTCACGTTGCTGTTGTTTTTCTCGACAACATGTGGCACTCGGTGGCACATGCAATGCGTTGGTTGACAGCTAATTGTTCATAAATTTCACATGAAAAAGTACTGAACGTCAGAAAACAGCTTGATTAGTAGCTAATTTTAGTATAAATTTTAAACTATTTTTTAAATCAAGTAGAAATAAAGTTTAAATAAATTTTCAAAAAAAAAATGTCCATCAATGAGTTAAATTATTAGCTACAGTTGCTGTAAAATTAACAAAATGTATTGAATTCAATGCAATTGTGTGGCATTAAATGGTTCATTGAACATCATTACATCAGGTCTATAAATTGTCTGGCCTACTGTTTGGTCAGCAGACGACAGACAGCGATTTTTTAATTTTTTAACCACTATGTCAATTAATGTTTTGAACGAAAAATGTTCATTTTAGGGATTTAAATTAGTTTGAAGATGTTATTTAAAAAAATCTTTAATATTTTAATCATATAACATAAAAAAAATACTAATCTAAAAATTCGTTCCTATAGTAAAATTATAATTACGCCCTAGTACCCAATTTCGTCCTTGTGGCAAAAGTATTTTTTTCTCTTTATTCTAAACGAAAGTTCGTCGTCGCTCAATGTGTGCCAAAGCACAAAAATATGGCGAAATTGTGTACTGGGGCGGGATTCTGAAGTTTTACCTTGTTGTTCAAAAAATTATTTAATAGTATTTAGTATATTTAATATTATTCTCTCGATTTACTCTATGAATTATTTATTATACTGATCAATTTAAATAGCAGAAACTACATATTTGGGAATCGATCAAAGACTTACCCCCTTTATTTTTATTATCGTGTGACTAATCCCAGAAAAAAATATGTTAAATTAATAGTATTTCAATAGAAAAACAATAATTTACACTATTAAAATTGGTCAATAGGATGCGTCCAGGATTCAGTAATATTGGAACTGTTAATACAATATTTTGTTGTACCATAAATTCTATAATGTGCTCCTTTAATTACAATAACCAAAAACTATAAATATTTAATGATATAAATATGATAAACCCGCATAATGACGTACAAAACGAACAAATTTATATTCGTGTTTATGTTTTTTATGCCACGTTTATTATTATAGGAGGAAACCACTAAAACAATAGTATTTATTCTAATAAAAATAATAATATTGAAATATTTTGATTTATGGTAATGAATTTTTCGAATACTATCAAATTAATTAGATAATTTTTGATTCAAAAAGAAAAAACTATTAATTCAAGAACCATAAGATTAATGGTCGTACCATTAAGTACTTAATGGGACATTTTCTTCTGAGTATACGATTCGTTTCCAATCCCCTTTTGTCTAAAATTGGTATAACGTATTTCAAACGTTTCGCGCTTTGAATCGAACGTTTGTTTTTTATTTTTTATTTTTCCAACTATTTTTTCAATAAAAAATATTTTTTTTTACTTTGTCGTATGTTTTAAATGCTGGCAACAAAAAAACTCTCAGAACGAGCGTACTCAACGTTTCGTTTGATACATGAATCAAAAATTGCAGTCACACGATATTCAACCGATATTCAAACGAATTGTAGTCGATATTGTTGTCACCGGGAAATACATGATCGGGGCGTAAGTGAATTTTATATTTGTTTAAAATGTTCCAGTATTCGTTTCATCTGAAAAAGGTTTCTGTTTAAATTAGATTAATTCAAATCCTTTAAATAAGTTCTTACTAATTATATTCCATCACATAAAAATTTCACCATCAACCAGAATTCATCATAATGAACTTTTCATTTATTGAATTTTCAAACAAAACATTCAAAATTTCATCAAAATTTTGTCTCCATTTAATTATTGTATTTATAATTCTTATAAGATTTATGATATTTAATTGCTATTTATGCGAAGACAATATTTCATCACATTAATGAACAAATGTACATCATATTGAACAATTTTGTTCATCAAAGCATATTTCTTATTAGATAAATCTTATTAGAATTATCTTATTAGAATTATAAATTCAAAAAATGATGCTTTTATTTAATATAGTATTTACTAGCTGAATCCGTGCACGACTCGTGCAAAGATTTTTTGAATGCAAGCATATGGTGCAATTTTATTAATATAAAAAACATTTTTATTATTTATATCAGGGACTCGTGCTTCGATGTGTACGTTTTTCATTGATTTTATAAATGTAGTAATCAAAACAAAAATAATTCTCCGCTAAAACAACTTTTCTCATAGACAATTCTTTCTCAGACTGTACTTCCCCGTAGAATTCTTCCAGTTGATTTCTTGCCCGTAAAATTCTTCCCCATAGAACGCTTTCCCTTAGAATTCTTCCCGGTAGAATTATTCCCGTAGAATGTGGTGAATTTGAGTGTGCTGAATTTGAGTGTGGTGAATTTTAGTATGGTGAGTTTTAGTGTTGTGAAATTTTAGTGTGGTTAATTTTAGTGTGGTGAATTTTAGTGTGGTGAGTTCGAAATCACCATTATACAAAAAAAAAGATTCGACAAAAACACCATTGTTTGAAAATTTTCGAAAAAAAAATTATTAAAAAAATATGAACGACAATAATGGTCGAAATGGACCAATTAAAAAAAAAATAATCGATAAAAACTACAATCTTCGAAAAATTTCGAAAAAAGAATTTATTAAAAAGTTTTTTTGGACGACAAAAACAATGCAATGGTCGAAATCAGAAAATTCGCCGAACACAATGTCGAAGAGATAAATTTGTTTTTCCTTTAGTTTGGCTTTTAGTTTTATGTTACTGCTTTTGTTTTTGTATTTTTGCTATTATTTTGTGCTTTTGCTTTTGTGTTTTTGCTTTTAAATATATTTTTTTTTGTATTTGAGTTTTTTGTTTCATGTTTGTAGCTGTTGTAAGTGCCAAGTAATATCGTTTTGAATGTTTAGGCTGTTTTTTTCACGTATAAAAGCAAATTTTTGTATTCTAGGCAGTGCTATTAATAATTTTTTTTTATTGGATACTTCGACTATTTGTAATCAAAAAGTAATCGTAATTTAATAAAGGGTTTTTCAACAGGGCCGCTACAAAAGTGGAGCGACAGGGACAGCAAACGACGCCATATTTCTTTCTTGCCGCTTTTTTGACATTTCTCTTCAGGAAGGTTTGCCATTTCATGATGGAAAGATATACGAATTCGAATTTCGGTAGTAAATTTTAATAATATCGATTCGTTGTTGGCTCGTATATCTTTCCATGATGAAATGCCAAACCTTACTGAAGAGAAATTTCAAAAGAGCGGCAAGAAATATGACGTCGTTTGCTGTCCCTGTCGCTCTACTTTTGTAGCGTCCCTGTTGAAAAACCCTTGAAAAAAACTTTTGTACCGCTCTTATTGAAAAATCCTTTAGTTACAGCTCTGTATGAAACAAAGTCGAACAGAAAATATATCGCATCGAGTTGAGAATTGGGTTCTTGTTCGCTTATAAATTTGTCATATGAATTTGTTGAATGAATATGTGAAATCAGAAAACATTACTGTTTGTTTAGGTGCGAAAATAAAAAAATAAAGAATTTTGTGGAATGAACATGAGAATTGAGTTCTTAAAGCAACAAATAATATGTTTGAAATGGCTGCAATTTTTGGCAACCCAATGGTCGAATTATTGACATTTTTGACTAAAATCGATAATACAAAATTAAAGTACGAAATTACATTTCAATTAATGCATTAAAATGTCTCATACAAAATCAAGATTTGTCCAACTGATTCGTCATCTTTAATCAAAAATACACATTCAGAGAATATAGCTGTTGTGCTTTTTCGTAGTTGTAAAACTTGCACAAGGTCATGGTTGCCTTAGTCATACCACAAAAATACCGCTTTAATACAGGTTCAATAAACCTACAGTTAATAATTGCATTTAAATCAAATCAAGCCACGCACAGTGCAGACATGCATTTCCGCTCGTTAATGATTTGTCCTACGTTGTGAGAAATTTTAGGTGCCTAAACTTAAATTAGATAATTTTGTTCATAGCAGTCGGTAACAGACCCCCCTCCCCTCCAAACCAGTAACAGACCCCAACTGCCCCCCAGTATTATACACACACAGAAATGATGCCCCCCAATGATGCCGGAAGTGCAAAAGTGACATTTTACAAATGCACTTGACACACGTTACGTTACGCATTCTATGCGGAGGACACTGAAATGCAGTCACAAAAATACAACCAGGCAGACAGACATTGAGTGCTATGCTACGCATTTCCCGTTCATTAACAGTTAAAACTAAAAGTTCATTTGTAACAACTTCCTCTCTGTCAAATGAAAATGCATTTCCTGTTTATGCAATGGCATGAATTTGTATTTTGAATTTTCCGCTTTCGAGGTTGTTGTAGAATCATTCTGCATTCTCCAAAAAAAAACTCCTTTTTTGACTGCGACACAGCTGTAAGTGATTAGGACATATTAATCGCGCCTTGTTGTTGTGCAAATTGTTCTTCTGTCCAGTCTGTCCTGTTATATGTCCTATGGTTTGTTGCAACTTCCGGCATTACTCACTCCAAGATTTCGCATAAAAATGTCTATTGCTCTGGAAAATAAAATACATCGGTGCACGCATCCTTTGGTTATCCTAAGGACACTGTAATTTTTCCTCTGCAACACACAGAGAACATATGACCATTTAGTGTGAGAAATTGGCCATTAAAATACGTGAAGCCAACAAGAACACAGGCGATGACAAATGTCAAAAGTCAGCAGAGCACATTGTTGGATCTGCATCTTGCAATAGGTCCTTGTTGTAAATAAAAATAAGCCAAAGGACTCCATTACCACCCAATACCACTCAAGCCATTTTGTTAGTGTTTTGACTGTAACTCCTGTAACTCGGCATGTGATCATATTCTCATCGACCTAATCAAATTGTAGGTTTAGGTTTCTAGTGAATTTTCCGTACGCATTTTGCATTTTTCTACATTTCTAATCCTGTGTACTGTCTGTGTCCTGCCACAATAGGAGTCACGCAAAATGTGCGTCGCAATGTGCTACCAACAATGGATGTCTCTTGGCTCCTGACCTCTGAGACTATTCCGTCGTAATTGTAGGATCAATTGGCAGTAACAGCAGCACCAACATTATGTACGAGTTGTCTTTCGGTGGTCAACGACAACAAGTGCCACAAATTTATTATGTGCTCGATAAATATACAGTTGAGACAGTTCTTTGTGGCTTTTTGGTGGAATATTTTCAATTTTAAAAGGCTTCTGAGGTTTATTTCGTTTAAGGTTTTGGATTTTATGTATAGGACAATAATTGTTTTTACTCACAATCGTTGTTATTTAAAATATCGAAGGCGGTTTGATTGAAAATACGTTAAAGTACTTAAAGAAGATGCATTTTAATGTAAAAACTCATTAAATTCAACTATTCCCTAAAATATTTTCGTCGAGTCATTCTTTTTATTAGGGTCGAGTAAATTCTGCTTCAATAAACATAAATTCCTTAAGAAATAAAAAAAAAACTTTCAAATAAATATAGCGTAATTCGTGAAATATACTCAAATTACAAATGACAAAGTCGATTTTAGTATTTATTTAAAAGCAATAAAAATGTGTCTTGTCGTAGAGAAGTTGTAATGATTTAATTATGCCAATTGTAGCCGCGGTAGCTCAGTGGTTAGTGCGTTGGAATGTGAGCCGAAAGGTCCTCGGTTCAAGCCTGGACTGGGGCTAACAACATCTTTTCATAGAAACATTTTACTATACCGCGCTACCTCTCGGCAATAAATGGCAAACCTACGAGAGTAAAACATTGCCTATGAAAAGCTCTCACCCGCCGTTCGGATTCGGCAATAAACTGTAGGTACCACCAATTTGAGTACAAATATAACACGCACAGCTCAAAATGGTGAGAGAGCTCGGCCGAAGTTCTAAACAGGACTGTAGCGCCAAACTATTATTATTATTATAATCGATTGGTGCTTTAGTAAGTTGTCCAAATTGAAATAAGTATGATTTTCCGATGGACTTCAAGTAAATCAAATATATGGCAGTTATCGTGTTTTTCTACAAATTTTTGTCTTTAACATTTTAGAGATTTGGGTTTTCGATCACATTTCTTTTGTATTTCATTGAGAATACTACAGCTAATATTTTGAAATAAACCACATCAAATTTCGATTGCTCTGACCAAAGTTATGAACAGTCAAACGCAAAAAATATGAATTTTAAAGTGTACATATTATTACTTGCATAACATCTATGATTTTCATAATTAAATAAAAGTACATATCTTAAATCAGACTTGATCTATAATTCTATACTCCCTCTTACTTTGTTTTTGCAAATCACTCTTTGACTCCTCATCTTAAAGTGAAATTCACAAATTCAATTTAAAAATATACATTTTTTATTCGATATGAACATAAGCAGGAAAATATTTTATTTTATTTTAAAAGTATGAACATTTAGTAGGTGATCTTCGTTTGACTCTATTGTAGAATACTGAGGCAAACCCATAGAAAGTAATACATTTATGCAAAGCTGAATTCTACTGGTTTAAGGTTTTATTGAAATTTCTATAAATAATTGATGGACAAAGAAATTATATTAATTAAAAGGAACACCACAAAAGAAATTTTTAATCAAAAATCGTTGTATTGTATCTGAAGACTTAAAGAGTGACTTGCAAAAACAAAGTAAGTGTAATCATAGAATTATGGATCTAGTTTCACATATAATATATAATTTTATTGAATTATGAAAACTTAATATGTTATGAAACAAATAATAGGTACAATATTAATATAGATATTTTTTATGTTTGACTTGTCTTAACTTCGGTCAAATTAATCCGAATTTCATGAAGTTTATTTCAAAATATTTGCTGAAAATTCTCAGAGGAGTATAAAAGAAATTGGATCGATAACTCAAATCGGTAAAATGTTAAAGATTAAAATATGTACTAAAACATGAAAATTGCCATATATTAGTATTAGGTAATAGCTCAAAAACTTGAGACAATCGGACAAAAATTGAGTAAGAGGTAGTGATTAGAATCTTGAAATCCATCGGAAAATCAAACTAAGATCGTGGATAATTAAAAAAAGGTCTCCATTTGTTGTCTAGTGTAATTGATGAATAAACCAAAATAACAAAGAAAAAATTAAAAAAAAAAATAATTTTTTACTAAGCACTTCAAACTTTAAAATTTGATTACCCAATATATTTAAAAGTGCACATTCCCCGTCCATGTAGATCTAGATCTCTTCTGACTTAAGTAATCTTAAAAGTAATCAAGCAGTTATCTTTATAAGTCAAAAGAGATCTTGAAGAACGATAATAAAATGTTTCATGTACCTGGAAAAAGAAAAATCGTCAATAATCGAAGTACTATTTTATGGCCCGATATAGTTTTTGTGTTAATGAAAATTGAAAAGCGCGATTTATCGAAACTTAAAAGTTTTTTTTTCTCGTTCTATGGTTTAAATCTGTATTAATTATTTATATCTAAACTATTATTTATATCTAAACTATTATTTATATCTAAACTATTATTTATATCTAAACGTTTTCAATTTTTGTATTATCTTTTTCATACAAAAATATAAAGGATGATGAAAAGTGTTGTGAACATTTTTAAAACATTGTAAATGATTATGTAGCCGCGGTAGCTCAGTAGTTAGTGCGTTGGACTGCGAGCCGAAAAGTCCCCGGTTCAAGCCTGGACTGGGGCTAACAACATCTTTTCATACATTTTTCTATACCGCGCTACCTCTCGTCAGTAAATGGCAAACCTACGAAAGTAAAACCATTGCCTATGAAAAGCTCTCACCCGCCGAAAAGGTCCCACCACTTTGAGTACAAATATAACACGCACAGCTCAAAATGGGGAGAGAGCTCGGCCGAAGTTCTATACAGGACTGTAGCGCCAAACTATTATTATTATAAATGATTATTTACAACTCATCTTTAGATATTTAACATTTAACAAATATTTTTACATTGGTTAACACACATTGTGTGATTTTTTATTTCCCAAACAATTTGTAAATTGCTGAATCATATATTGAAATGTAAATAATACACATACCCGGTTGGAAAAACTCATTAATGTCTATGTAATAATTTTTTAGTCCATAATTTTTTGAAAGTCCACAAATAATTAAATTATAATCATACAAATTTTCCGTAAATTTCTCTAATATAAGAAGTTTCCAATATTTACAAGTTTTATGATCTTGAAATTAATATCCTTAATGAATAATTAAATCATAAAATAATAACGGTAGGCTAAACATTTTTTTTTAAATATATAATATAGATATTGTAGTTAGGAAATCCTTTAAAATTTCACAAATTTTAAAGGTTTATGTTATTTGTATCTAAAATATAAATTATAAAAATATTTGAATAATTGTTATTAAATACTAAATTATACGAAAATCACAAAATTGTCCAGGACGAATTTCAGACTATCCACGAAACATTCTATATTTATGGTGATCATTCGTGCTTTTTTAGAAGGTCTTTCCTTCTCTTTCATCATTCGATATATATTTTCAATAGAAGTATAGTATACCATTCTTCCTTTGTTAAAATTATGCTTCTTTATCCTTTTTTCTCATAAAACATTTCTACTATTTTTTAAAAACAAAAAAAAAAGTAAGTCACCAACTCCCAGTCTGCCATGTCTCGGAGACCTTCGATATCTCGAAGCTTTCTCGAATAACTTCGATAAAAAAGTTCGATCTCGTTGCATTCTCGATTCCAATTTTTAGAAATGTTCGTACATTCAAATTCTTTGAAAAGATACGATATTTAAACATTTATAAAATCGATATCGTAATATTTTTCACAGTAATCTCGAATTTTTATCAATTTTTCCTAAGATATCATTCCGATTTCGAAAAATTTCTCGTATCGAGAAAACTCCGACAGAACGTTTCGATATCTACCTACCATCTAAGTCTAATTTGACGCTCGATATCGTTACGAGAACGGGTCCGATATCGTGTGATTTCTCCATCTACTCGCATTGATCTCGGAACGATATCGATACGAATGGCATACTGTGTACATTTTCCCAAATATTCCCTAACAAAAATCTTTTTATATCTGTCAATTTCTGATCGATGATCTCAATATTTGTACTAAATGATAAGAAATGTGAATCTATCAATTGATATTTCAATTGAAAAAAATGTATCAATTACTTTTTATAATTATAACCAACATATTTGAAATTTAAAATTTTCATAAAAATGTATTTGGTGACTATTTGCTCTACAACAACCAAATGTAAGTAAAAATTGCCCCGATTTGATACTAATTGACGTCTTGATACACACCAAATAAATTGAATGATGGGTAGTCAATACAATTTCAAGTATATTTAATAAATAAAATGTCAACTTTTAGCAGTAAATGGAGATTCATACGCTAGAAACAAACTACCCCACCACAATCACTACTTCCCCATATAAAAATGAAAAAAACGACTTTTACAAAAAAAGAGTATGTGCCTCCCATTTATGGGAAGGAAGGTGAAATGCTCTTTTATAAGCAGTTTAAAAGACAAATATTAAGTTCATACACTTTTTTTTTGTTTTTGTTTAAAATATATCTTTATTTTTCTCTTAAAATATTAAACATCGTTTAAAATTATTTTTGACGATTTCAGATTATTTAAAAAGGGGTTTATACCAATTTGAATTTTATCGTATTTTTACCTCTTCGTTTTCAGATAGATTAAATTTCTTTTTCGACATATACTTTTAAGGAGAGTGTACTAATTTTCATCGGTTTTGGTTTTACAGTTGTAAAAATTGCAGTTTTTCAAATGAAAAATTGTTTTAGATTATCAAAAAAAAGCTACTGATCAAGAAAATAAAACAGTAGTACCTTTGGTTTAACTTGTTAAATTTTTATATTTCAATTAAGATTATTTAAAATTAATTTGCTCGGACTTTCGATCATAATAAATGTAATCAACAAAATTTCTACTTGGTCAAGTCAGTTTACATTGATTTCGAATTTACGATTGTTTAAAGATATGATAATCTTGAACACCATAACAGTGACTGAGGTCGTAACTAATAATATAATTGGATTGATTAATACATTGATTTATATTAAAGGTAAAAAGCGTCACAGTTTCATGGTATTGGTACGACATTGTATGAATACGACAGTACGGCAATTAAACTGTGAGCACCACTTTTCTGCTTGTTCAAATATTTCGTCAAATAAATGCAACTGATTGTTATAAATTTGGGCTTTTTTTTTAAATATCATAAATGTACTTCGATTTTAAAAGAAAGACAAATAAATTAGGATTTTATATGCATTTTTATTTAGCAATTTTACAATTTTTATTCTTTTCACAAAATACGACACCAAAAAACATGTCTCAGGACTACGCTTAAATACTACACTTGTGGTATTTCAGTTTTATAAGAGATGCAACTACAAATTGACATTTCTGTGTTATTGTATCGTATATATACTACATGGTACAAATACCACACTAAAATACGACGAACTGTGAATACGCTAATAGTGTAAACAAATTTTCAAATTAAATGACACTGTTTCTTAAATAAAAATAGCCATTTAGTATTACAATAGATTTTATTTCTTTCGTATATAAATCAATATCGAGTTGAACTCACCATTAAACTTTCCATTTTAAATAATAAAAAAGATTTTTCACAGTGTCGACTCATTCCCCATTAATTAAGTCAAATATTAATGAATGAATACTTGAATCAAAATAATTTAAAATGATCTCGGTGTTAATACATAACGTAATTCAATGTTTAATTCCATAATTTTCCTACTGAGTCATCTCAGAGTTCCCATTAGCAAATTGCTCAGGTATTTCTGTGTTGGACATGCAAATAATGTCAATGAATACGAGCAACTGTTTGTGTGACTGACGACAACAACAAAAGCATCATCGTGTTTAGGCCAAGCTTTGGCACGGTTAATTGCTCCGGAATAACCGTAGCCGATCGATCAGATTAAAGCGGAACAGCGTCGAATAGGGCGGCGGCGGCGTTGCATTTAGTTGGCTTAAATTAACAACAAAAGCACCAGGCGAACAGCAAGCACAACGCGGCGCATAAAACAGTTTCAAATAAAACCAAAAGCTGGCTAAAAATACAAAAATTATTTAAATTTAGCTTGAAATAAACTTGTTAATGACGCTGTGAATGAAGTGTGGCTGAACGAATGCATTTGAGAAGTTTGTTGTTGATATTTAGAGTGTTAATTGTTTGATTTTTTAACTTTTTTTTTATGTATTTTTTTATATTTGATTTTTATATGGTTAATATTGATCATTGTGTGTCGCTGTTTTCTGAGGAATTTCCGGACTCGAGCAGAATAATAAACACTTGATAAATGATTGTGATTTTTTTTTGTGTTCGTTCGTTCCCTCTTTGGGTGCATTTAGTCAGTGCAGAAAACAGACAATTTGAGGTAATCATTTTTAAAGTCGCACCTGTCACTATATAATGTAACTGTCTGCGGCTCTTTAGTGCTCTTTAGTGGGTGCCGTTCACTGTTTGACGGATAAAACTGTTTAGAGGATGAGGCTAATTACTTCAACAGAGAATAAGAATGAATGTGAAAGAAAAGGATAATGTTGTGGAGTGAGCATCGTCGACTTAAGCATCGTTTTAAAAATTTTCTCATAATCAATCACTTGCGGTAGGTCAGGAGTTTGTTTTAAATCTTGAAACGCAGCGTTTTTTCAAATTCCAGAGTTATGCGTAATTAATGCCATAACGATTGAATTCAAAAACGTTTTCAAAAAATTTCAATAGTTCACTAAAAATTCAGTTTTTAACTTAAAATTTAACTTTTCACTAAAAATTCAAATTTTCACTAAAAATTCAATTTTTCACTAAAAATACAATTTTTCACTAAAAATTCAATTTTTCACTAAAAATTCAATTTTTCACTAAAAATACAATTTTTCACTAAAAATTCAATTTTCACTAAAAATTCAATTTTTCACTAAAAATTCAAGTTTAACTAATAATTCAATTTTTCACTAAAAATATAATTTTTCACTAAAAATTCAATTTTTCACTAAAAATTCAAGTTTAACTAATAATTCAATTTTTCACTAAAAATATAATTTTTCACTAAAAATTCAATTTTTCACTAAAAATACAATTTTTCACTAAAAATTCAAATTTTCACTAAAAATTTAATTTTTCACTAAAAATTCAAATTTTCACTAAAAATTCAATTTTTCACTAAAAATTCAATTTTTCACTAAAAATTCAATTTTTCACTAAAAATTCAAATTTTCACTAAAAATTCAATTTATCACTAAAAATTAAATTTTTCACTAAAAATTAAATTTTTCACTAAAAATTAAATTTTTCACTAAAAATTAAATTTTTCACTAAAAAATCAATTTCTCACTAAAAATTAAATTTTTCACTAAAAAATCAATTTCTCACTAAAAATTAAATTTTTCACTAAAAATTAAATTTTTCACTAAAAATTAAATTTTTCACTAAAAATTAAATTTTTCACTAAAAATTAAATTTTTCACTAAAAATTAAATTTTTCACTAAAAATTCAATTTTTCACTAAAAAAAATCAATTTCTCACTAAAAATTCAAATTTTCACTAAAAATTCAATTTTTCACTATAAATTCAATTTTTCACTAAAAATTTTATTTTTCACTAAAAATTTAATATTTCACTAAAAATTCAATTTTTCACTAAAAATACAATTTTTCACTAAAAATTCAATTTTTCACTAAAAATTCAAATTTTCACTAAAAATTCAATTTTTCACTAAATAATTCAATTTTTCACTAAATAATTCAATTTTAATTAATAATTAAAATTTTCACTAAAAATTAAATTTTTCACTAAAAATTCAATTTTAACTAAAAATTAAATGTTTCACTAAAAATTCAATTTTTTACTAAAAATTCAATTTTTCACTAAAATTTCAATTTTTCACTAAAAATTCAATTTATCACTAAAAATTCAATTTTTCACAAAAAATTCAATTTTTCACTAAAAATTTAATTTTTCACTAAAAATTTAATTTTTCACTAGAAATTCAATTTTTCACTACAAATTCAATTTTTCACTAAAAATTCAATTTTTCACTAAAAGTTATATTTTTCACTAAAAATTAAATTTTTTACTAAAAATTCAATTTTTCACTAAAAATTCAATTATTCACTAAAAATTCAAATTTTCACTAAAAATTCAATTTGTTCACTAAAAATTCAATTTTTCACTAAAAATTCAATTTTTCACTAAAATTCAATTTTTCACTAAAATTTAAATTTTCACTAAAAAATGAAATGTTCACTAAAATTTAAAATTTTACCTAAAAATTTAATTTTTCCAAAAAATGTGTTATATATTTGTTTAATATAAATTTGCTTTATTAATTGAAATTTTACAAAAATATTGAATTTATTTTAAATTAAATTTTTATATTTTGTCAGTTTAAAATATTATAATCTCTTTTTTGAAAATTATTATAAAATGTATTACAGCATTTTCTGAGAATTGTATTTTTTTTAGAATTATTTACTGTAATAAAACTGTGCCCTACCTTTGTTAGTCTAAAAGCTTTCATCAGAAAGTACTCAATGATCATAACTTATAAAGTGGCCTCCTTGTATCAGCAACGTTTTTTAATTAGCTGCTCGTGTGTATGTGGCTCAAATATGGGTCTGACGTGTGCGCGAGCGCGCGCGCTCCAATAGTTAATAAAAATGCGGTCAACTAATTTGTCAGTCGGTCGGTTACCGCTTCGATAATATGTTGATGATGGCGTTGGTGGTGGTGGTGATGATGATGATGATGATGCCGGCGAAGATTTACAACTTCAAAACAATAAAGTGGTGACAGCGAGGGCGCGTTTGGTGGTTGACGAGGATGATGATGATGCATCAGAAAAATATCAAATCAAGCGGAGGACAAAAACCGCCAACACGACCACGACCAGAACCTAATACCAGCAGACATATTGGCGCATTGTGGCTTCTTTTTTTTCAACTTTTTTAAAATTTTTTGGTTTAGTGCGTAGGATGAATGGGATGCTGCTCGATTGCATATCCTACCGGCGAATGCACTTGAATGAAAAATGGTGGTCAGGCGAGTGTCTGTCACATATAATGTGGTTACCAAATAAAAAAAATATATATATATTAAATAATGTTACATTGTTGTATCGCATATTACAGAATTTAATTTTTTGGTTTTGAGTACTATGCAAAATTGTGTCTCTTTTACTCAATACAAGCATTCTTTGAAAATTTCTAGTCTCAATACAACTCTAGGTCTGTTTTGTTTTGTCTGCTAATTTTTGTCATATAAACTGACTATTAAATTGATTTGTCCCACATGTTTTGCATACTTAATTGACACAGAAAATCCACACTATGGCGATTACGTCGAAAGACTCCATGGCCTACGTGCGCTCGTCGATGTAGTTTTGCGAACATTTTGTTCCGAAATCCCCCCAGTACTCTCGGAGAGGTGCTTGGCGCAGTGGTGCTTTTGAATTCGAGCAGCTTTTTTCTTTTTGATGATTCATCTCTGTTGAATTGTTTTGGTGCGATTACTCCGTCGAATTGTGCGAAATTATGGTGTGTCTGTGAAACAGGTGCTTGGCACTGCTTGCTTGTCGGATGTATATATGGCTGGGAATTCCCACAGCGGAGACACTGATATTTTATTCTTTCGGCAGTGTGCCGGACATAGGGAAAAGCACCATATTAAAATTTAGACTCAAACATTCATGTATAAAAATTCTTTATTGAGTACTTTGTTAAAACAAAATTAAGTTGAGGATTCTGATGTAACTATTAATAAGGACATGATTCTGGAGAATGAATTCCCACAATTGTAAACATTCGTGTATCGTTCGTGCATTTTACGAAAAAAGTAGGGAAATTCATCCACTAAATATTTTGCAAAATACACGAAAGAATTTTCGTAAATTTACGAATATTAATATTTTATTTTACGAAACTATTTGTAGATTTTATCTACGAAAGCCATTCGTATATTTTACGAAAGATTCGCAATTTATTGAATATTTTTGTACCTTTCTACGAATATATTCGACTTTTTACGAAAGTATTCGTTATTTTGACATTGATAGCATTCGGACATTTATGAAACATATACACGAATACATTGTTCATGAAAATATTAAATATGATACTTTTGAACTTTTGACACAAACAGAACTAACACAGAACATATTTTAAACCTTTTTGTATTTATAACTATCTATTTGCGTTCGCGATACCAATTAAATAAAATATTTTGTTTAAAAAACTCTCGATGAAAATGACGATTCATTCATAAAAATATGAAATATTTTGCACTGATTTGATACTGATTTGATGCAGGTCCAAGTTGCTATTTAACGCAACTGATTTCTGTGTTTACTAATGATTCGTTAAAAACATGAATGTTTCGTAAAACTCTACATATAACCTCAAAATTTACGAAAGTTTAGTAAGTTATTTGTTATTTTTTCGTACAAAAATTGTAATAGAAAATAATATAACATAAATTTCATAATTTAACCGAAATATTCGTAATTTTGTTCTTGTTTTAATTTTACGAATCGTTCGTAAAAAACAATTTGGGAAAAAAATTGAAATTACAAATGTTTCGTGTATTCTACGAATTATTCGTGTATTTACGAAATTAAAAATTACGAAAAAATATTTCGTAAAATGTCCTATTAATTATTTTGAGTGTATCTATAGATAACATTCAAGTCCAATTTTTATCTCGCATTTTATATTACGGAAATGAGCAAGTTTTATATCATAAACAAATATTTCTCACAACATTTGTATGAGGGATCGCAAAGAACTGGAATCGGAACTAGTATCGGAATCGTTTTTATTTTTGGAACCGGAATCGAAAACGTTATTTAAAATTTGTGGAACCAGACCCATATAATTTTTTTGCTTGGAACCGGGATCGGAACCAATATTTTAAAAATCTAGGTACCCGAACCGGAACCGATATTCCAAAGTCCCTTTCAGGAAACGCATAATTGGAACGGGAACCACTACTTAAAAAATCTTGGAACCAGAACCGATATTCCAAAGTTTTGTAGTCCCTATTAGAAACCGCATAAAACCGGAATCGGCACCATTATTAAAAAAATGTGTGCAATCGGAACCCATATAATTCTTTTGGGTATAACTGGAACCGCTTTTTTAAAAATCTTGGAATCAGAACGGGAATCGACATTTCAAATGATTTGCGTATTCATTTACTGGTTTAAAGGAACTCGATAGGAGAACTTGAAAATAGTATTTTTTACGACAAAAATTTAAGTAAATCAATTGCAAAAAAAATGTGAAAAGTCAATGCATTGAAAAAAATTGTGAAAAATCAAAAAGTGAAAATGGTGCAAAGTTTGTAATATTTCAAAACATTTCGAGGTTAGAAACAATTCAAATACCATGTCGGTTATTTGAAACGCGAGTTATTCGCTAAGAACTTTGAAATTTATGAATTATGAATATCAATTCGTCACTGACATGCCAATGGGGCATTTTTAAAAATGTTGGAAAATCAAATTGTTGCGGCAACCAACTAAATTTCCCCACCGAATTATTCGGTTGCGGCAACTTGCTGATTAGGAGGTTGTAACAACCTCCTATTGACCAATCATGAGTTTGTGCCAACTTTCTAGTCAGTAAGCATAAGGTTGTACCAACCTCCGAGTTAGCAAGCATGAGGTTGTTTAAATCTCCAAATCAGCAAGCATGCCGAAACCTCCAATTTTCCAAATCGACAGATTTCAAATTGATTTGATATTTTTTGAATTCCACGTGTAAAGTTATGAATAATCAGCCTTATCGTGAAGACTTGGGGAATATTCCATTCCCTTGGAATTTTTTGTTCCGAGGTAAAATATTTTGGTATCGTCAATCTCCCAGGAACAGCAATTCCTCCGGAATTTTGTTCGAAATTCGAATGCAGTTTTACAATATGGCCAGATTTTTTTTAAAGCGTTTTTTCTGGTTATCTTTATCATTTCAGATAATAAAGTTGTAAAATAATAGTTCAGATATAAAATATGTATGCAGATCTTTATTACTTGCAGTTAACTATACTTTTATGCACAAATTTCAAATTTTTTTAACTCAATAAAAGTTTAATTTGAAATTAGAACTGAACATCAGGCAACGCTAAATCAGCTGTTTTGCCAAATGTCAAACAGTGAAAATAATATAAATATTGAAGTTAAAATTATGTTAAACTGCAATTAAAAGTATATAAAATGACTCTTAATTGTAGTTTTTCATTTAAGAAAATGTTGTGATTAGATTGCGTTCATTTTTCAAGAATTAAAAAAATTAAGATATTCCCCAGCCGGTGAAGTTTTTGCAGTGGTTGAATATATCTGTAATTTATTTGTGCAGAAATATGTAAATAACTTTTATTTAAATAATTTTGGTGCTATCCATAGATATTTGTTAACATATTATAAATAAAAGTATAGTTAATTAAAGTGTGTTTTGATTTTAATTAATTATTTTCCCCGATGAAAAAGTGACGGAATTTTTTCAGCGAAACAGGTGTAATTTTTCCTCCAAAATGTTGTTCATGATACGTAGTTTTTTTAGGGAAACATTTTCGAATATTGTTCACGATACCTATTTTCCACCAAGGGTAAAAATTCCCTGAGGAATTGTATTCACGATAAGGCTGAATATCAATTGATGTATTCTGAAAATCTAATGTTTCTGAATTACAATTGATTGTTTTGAATTTCATATGGAATTTCTGAATTACAAATGATGTCCTTTGAATTCCAAAGTTCTGAATTGACATTTTCTGAATTCCAAATGAAAAGTGCTGGATATCAGTTGATATTTTCTGAGTTCCAAATGGAAGGTTTGGAATATCAATTGATGTATTCTGAAAATCAAAAGATTCTGAACTACAATCTATGTGTTTTAAATTTCAAATGGAAATGTGGTACTTTTTAAAATGTTCCATGTAAATATTGAAAAAGTGTGTATTAAATATTTATTAAGCACTATGTCAGAGTTAATTATACAAGAACAACAAAAAATCAACTCTTTAAAAAAAAACTACTTAATTGAATTCACAGCTACGCAGATTCGCCTCCGCCTTTTTTTACTGCCACCCGCAGCGTAGCCCTGACATTAATGAAATTTGTTATTTTATTTTTCGCCAGTTTGATAAAAAGTACGCGGCACCGACGTCACTCATCAAATGCGTGTCAAAGCGTAGCGGTGCCGCACAGCATCCACTTCCGCTTTGGCGGCAAAACTGAGTATGTGATGTGTGCTATGCTGTGCTACGTTGGGCTGTGATGTGCTGTGTGTGTGTCACGTGTGTGTGTGTGTGTTGGGATGCATGTGTTTGTTGGCGGTTTTCCTGCTCATTGGCAGCATCAACCTGTGAATTTGATTAGCGGTTTATTGGCCAACATTTTGTTGATGATTATCGCGCGTAGTTTTAGTTGATGTCTAATTTTCAATGTAGTTGTTTTGATTGTTTTTCCATTTTTGTTGTTGCTAATTTAGCTGCCTTTTGTAGGCATTTGTGGCAACAACATTGCCTATTTTTGCCACTCTCGAGCCAATTTGTCAAAAATGACCGGAAGTCGGTTGAATCGGTTGTCTGTGTGTGTGTTGGCGGTTGTTTTGCTGCACAAAAACCGCTTATTAAATATTGAAAAATCTGCGCTTAATTGAAAAATTGGCATTTTATTCATTTTGTCGTCGATAATTTGCAGGAGGTGCGAATATAGCTGTTAATGCGGCTGTTGCAACCAGTGGGACTTTTCGATATAATATGTTGTTGCAATCAAAAAGTTTTTTTTTGAGTCACGTGATTTACGAAATTAAAAATAATCACATAAGTTTCAAAATGCTACGAAAACTCTTAACAACTCGACATAAACTATTTGCGACGTATTACCGGTATGTTACAGAAGTCGATCGAATTGACTCGGTTTGGTGAAAAATGATAGACAAGTTTTTCATATCACTCTATATAGCACCGTGCTACAAATCGAGAAATTTTATACAGGGTGTTTGGTTCATCGATGTCAATAACAGGTGATTCTATGATTCAAAAAAATAAGAAAATGTTATGAAATTATGTCCTATTTTGCACCCAGTTTAAGATACAGGGTGTTTAGTAAATGCATATTACTTATATTGTCTCTTCTAGAAAATTCGTTATAAAATTTAATCTGTTGATAAATTAATATCAAATTTTTCACTTTATTTTAGACAATTAAATTACCTTTCCCACCGTATATCACATCCTCGAATCCCATGATTTCTTCATTTTTTAAAATGTTCGTAAAATTCAAATTACAAAAATAAAAATACAAATTTTGACTTTGTCATCGATTTTCTCAAAATTTCGTTATAGATTACCCCATTTTACAAAAATGATTTTGGTCCTTTTTTTGTAACTTTGAAACACTGAATCTCTGGAAATAGTTCTCGGGATATCCATTATCAGTTGTACAAAATTTGTACTACAAATCGAAGAAGGTTAATTCCAACACCTTCTTAAAACCTGGTTCTAATTGTAAAAAGTGAACATATCACGTTGACGATACCTATTATTTAATGTGCCACCAAAAATGTGTATATTTTTATAATATGGAAATTAATACGCACTTGCATTTCAAATGCTAATAAAAACTGTAAACGAATTGATATAGAAACAATGCTCAGAATGATCCCTAGTTTCTCGTACATATCATTTTTAAAAATTTGTTTGTTTTGTGCTTCATATCCATAAGTCTCAATTTCACGTAGTGCAAAATTGTGTGTCTATGGAAAATACTTTAAGGAAATGTGCTATATTCCAAAAAAATTGGTATTTAGAATTAGTTGAAATTGAAAAATAGTGATCAATTATTGGCCACGGTTTCCTACCACAAACTGAACATCAGATTTGACCTATTCTCATTAATATGCGTTTGATATTACCCACGTTCCATATTTTATAGTAATGGAACATATCAAAAGTTAAGTAAAATATTTCTTTTTTTTTTGCTATGCAAAGTTATTGAAAAGAAATATTAAAATACAGTTCCTTATACAACTAGTTTTCCAAAAAACTGTAAACGCAACTATTCTTGAAATTGTCAAGACTAATTATAATTTATCAACAAATAATAATATTCTGAGGCTGTTTAGTTACGCATTGTTTAAGGATTTACGCAGTGTCGCTTAAATTATTATTTATAAAAAAAGTTTTGAGTAGACAAGGTTTGTGTCCAAATAAGTTCAATAAATGTAACAAATTTCAATATTCTACTACATTTTGTTTCAAAAATATAAACAAACGCAGTTGTTTTTGAAAGATTATTACAAAACAAAAATTAATTTTGTTTCAATATAATACGAACATGGACATAGAGCATCGACATGGAGTCCACAACAATATTTCTATCTGGAAAATGAGCTGCTTTTTCAAGCAATTGTCGGAGCATAACTTCGAGACGAATCATCGATCTCAAGTTCTGTGTTAATGTTTTATCGTGTTATCCAAATTCAAATTCTTCGGCTCGTCCTTTTGGCATATTTCATGAAAAGAGGATATTTTTTTGAGCAAGTACCCACGATAGCTTTTTTTATTGAAATCAACGCGTTTATATCGTATGCAGCACAACTTCACGAACACATATTTCGCACAAATCTTGTCCAATGAACGGGCCAAAAAAAATTCTAATTTGTATAATACGGTTCGAAATGTTCAGATTTTTAAACGGGGCAAAACATTAACGAAGATTAACACAGAACTTGAGGTCGATGATTTGAAAAGTCCGAAATTATTCTTTGTATTGTGCAGATATTTCTCCGTTTGTTAAAAGCTCTGCATTTTCCCGATAAAAATATTGTTGGCAAATTAATAAGAAATACGATTAATAAATTAATTTTTATTTATATTTTTATGACATTTAATCACTCAAATAATTTTAAACTCAGTTTACGCAGACTCTACGCAACGTTGCTTAGGTTAAATTTTGTTTATAAATATCGTTTTCATTTTTAAGGCATTTTAAGTAACAACATTTATAAATACGACTGTAAGTAATTAAAAAAAAAGTATTCAGTCAAAATGTAGACAAATTTTGAAATCTTTGATTGGCTGACTTAAACAAAAGTTTTCGGTTATCTTTGCAAGAGCCAACGGTCAACAAAAAAGCGTACATTCGTAGGCCTTTTACACATAGAAAACTGATTTGTTGCGGCAACCAACTAATTGCCCATATCGAATCATTCGGTTGCGGCATAATGAAAAATGCAATCATAAGGTTACGACAACGGTAGGTGTAGTTGCTCGGACTAACATTTCGGTTAGAGTAAACGGTTAGAGTAAACGGAATCGGTTGCAACTCTGAAACGTTGGTTTAATTAACATCATGCCAAAAGAGTATTTATCTGTGTGTAGAAACCTTTTGGAGCGATAACTTTGCTGACGTTATTCGTATACCGTTAACTTTTAAAAGTGGGCCTAAAATTATTTTTTGGATATTTTTATCCCATCAAATTTTTACGAAAATAATCGAAATTTTCGATACTTTTCATCCATTAATTTGAATAAAAAAGTATTCATAGCATTTAAATTACGGAACTTCAAATAGTTTTCAATATTTTTGGATCTAATGTAAATATATCGATACCTTCGAGACAAAAGTTCGTAACCAAGAAAAGGCTAATTTCACAGGAGGCGAAAAAAACGTCTCAAAATCGAGTAGTTCCATATTTTATAAGTTTTTTCGTAATTTCAAAAATATATATTATTTGCAGAAGTATTTGCTGAAAAATGTAGTTGCGTTTTTTTTTATTGCCTGTTCCAATTTATTCAAATTTTTCAGTTGTACTACTTACGGAGGTAGGGTTTGGTATTTTGTTGTTCGGTGAAAAAAAATGATTAATTGCATATTCAGTTTTGAATTGTTTTCGTTCCACAGAATTGAATGAAAATTCAATTTTTGGCTAAAAGAAATTAAGTTCGAACAAATTTCAATACCATTTCGAAAGGAAGTTGAAACATGCTGGATTATTCCACAATTCAGTTCTACAATTCATATTTGAATATTAAAACATTCTTTTGTAATTTTCGGTATCATGTTGGCATTTTTTTTTAATCTTCAAATTATGGCGATCTTGCAAGCCTTCATTCCATAATCCTTCATCTATTGACAGACACGAAACATGCACTGATGCCGCTGACGCCAAGAGCTCGTCGAACGCATGCCACAAATTGAGGCTCAATTTGCATATTTTGTATTTTGTGCAGCTCAGCTTGTATTAGCTCCAGATGCGTTAAATTAGGCATCAGCAGGTGTTTCTCTTAGCTGCTAAAGCTTTTCGGAAAAAAGCTTGGCGCAATTTTGGGAAGATTCTCAAATACTTGTAGAAGGTGTGACATGCAAGAAAAAAAATATTTTTTAAATCTTTTTTTTATATATTTTTTTGGTCAAATTTATTTTGACATTGATTTTGATGTTGATTTTGATTTAGAGCACTGCGTGCCACACACAATTAACTACTCAAAGGCACCCTTAAGTGGTTACAATGAACCCAACAGGTTTTCTACATTAGAGAACCCTTTAAAACGTTTGATTTTTTTTAACACTTTGACGCTTTCTCACAACACAAATAGCATTTAATGCATTTAAATATTTATTTAAAACATTATAAAAACGGAATTTTCTGTTTTTCTGTTCTATGCAGTTTCGATCGTAAATTGTAAATCTTGCAAATTGTTTCCAGTATTTGTCAGTTTTATTCAAATATGACTCTGTACTACACGCAAAAATACCCTCTTTAGTCTCGAGAGCCAGCCACACGTTCAGTAATATTCACACTGTCATGCGACGCTTCGCCGATAACAACACTTGAGCTTTAAGCTGGAAAAAATATTAGTAGTAACGCAAAAGCTTTAAATCCGTTTAATCGGCGATATCAGCCGCTCAACTACCTACGTCATCGGGGGTCGAGTCGAATGAATCATGTGTCGTTGTTCGTTTTATCGCGAATTGAATGCTTATTAATTTGCTGAATTCAGCAGAGATTTAAAGAGCTTAAAGCATATACTCCGTTTAACTTTCAGAGCGCATTAAATAAACAATACTCTCTGTCACAATTTGTGAGAAATTGCAGACGACTCTCACGTCGGCGCAGTTGTGACGATGGGCGGCATTTTAAATTTGATATGAGGGGTGCGTGGGTTATTTAAATAATCAACGCCCCTTAAATTTACTCAGTGGATTTTCTGTTTTTTTCTTCATGTATAAAAAACGATGTTCTTATTTAGTATTTAAATTTTTTATACAAATTATAACTGGTTTTATAATTAAAATCGCATATGACAAACATTTAAAATAAATTTAGAATTTACATATTTATTTAGAATTTAAGAAATATCAAAGTCTAGTCAACGCAATATGCCTATTAAGTCGATTAAAAAATTAAAAAGCAAGCATTTTAAATTTCAAGTCATCATTTTCAGTGGAATTTTTAGTGAACAAATTAATTTTTAGTGAGAAATAGAATTTTTAGTGAAAATTTGAATTTTTAGTGAAAATTTGAATTTTTTAGTGAAAATTTTAATTTTTTATTGAAAATTTGAATTTTGAGTGAAAAATTGAATTTTTAGTGAAAATTTGAATTTTTAGTGAAAATTTGAATTTTTGGTGAATATTTGAATTTTTAGTGAAAATTTGAATTTTTTGTGAAAATTTGATTTTTAGTGAAAATTTGAATTTTTAGTGAAAAATTTAATTTTTAGTGAAAAATTAAATTTTTAGTGAAAAATTTAATTTTTAGTGAAAAATGGAATTTTTAGTGAAAAATTGAATTATTAGTGAAAATTTGAATTTTTATTGAAAATTTTAATTTTTAATGAAAACTTGAATTTTTAGAGAAAAATTGGATTTATAGTGAAAAATTGAATTTTTAGTGAAAAGTTGAATTATTAATGAAAAATTTGCAAATTGAATTTTTAGTGAAAAATTGATTTTATAGTGAAAAATTGAATTTTGAGTGAAAAATTTAATTTTTGGTGAATTTATTGTGAAAAATGGAATTTTTAGTTAAAATTTGAATTTTTAGTGAAAAATTGAGTTTTTAGTGAAAATCTTAATTTTTAGTGAAAATTTTAATTTTTAGCGCAAATTTTAACTGTTTGTGACAAATTTAATAATTGAATTTGTACTAAAAAACGAATTTGATATTGAAAAATCGTGGAAAATTTAATTTTTAGTGAAAAAATGGAATTTTGATTGAAAAATTGAATTTTAAGTAAAAAATTTAATTTTTAGTGAAAAATTGAATTTTTAGTGAAAAATTTGATTTTTAGTGAAAAATTGAATTTTTAGTGAACTATTGAATTTTTAGTGAAATATTTAATTTTTAGTTAAAATTAGAATTTTTAGTGAAAATTTGAATTTTTAGTGAAAAATTGAATTTTTAGTTAAAAAGTGAATTTTTAGTGAGAATTTGAATTTTTATTGAAAACTTTAATTTATAGTGAAAAATTGGATTTTTAGTGAAAAATTGAATTTTTAGTGAAAAATTGGATTTTTAGTGAAAATTTGAATTTTCAATGAAAAATTTAATATTTAGTTGATACTTGAATTTGTACTAAAAAATGTATTTGATATTGAAAAATCGTGGATAATTTAATTTTTAGTGAAAATAAGGAAATTTTATTTAAAAATTGAATATTTATTGAAAATTGAATTTTTAGTGAACAACTGAATTTTAGTGAAAAATTCAATTATTAATGAAAAATTCAATTATTAATGAAAAATTGAATTTATTTTTAGAAAACTATTTGTGAGAAATTTTTAAATAAGGAAGAATACAATATGTTTTATACCCAGCCATCCGGCCCCCATATTGTTCTTTGTTTTTCCGCGAAGATTCCGAGCTTGATTTTTTGTTGTCGGAGGTGCTTGTAGTTGCACTTGCAAAACCCCTAAATGCATTTAGCAAAATACACGTGTTTGTTGTTGTGTACAATTTACCGCTACACAAGTGATCGAAGAAAGCAAAAACAAAACAGTGGCAAAGTTCGGAGCGAAGAACTGCGAGTCTGCAATTCTGCGAATTATTTGTTTACAACAAGACATTTTTGTTAGGAACACAAAGAGCCGAAAGAGCAACTAGCTACTATATTAATATGTTTAACCTAAAAAATTTCTTTTCATTTTCAATTTCCAATTCACACGTGCTCCGCCATGAGCCATACCTTGTATTGACATGCGGGACCCACCGCTTAGATTAACAGTGAGTGAGGATCATGCATTGAACAGAGTTTATCTAAACAACATGGACCGCCCGGATTTTATGTCCCCGATGTCAGCAACTCTTGTATGCGAACACCTTGGCATTAGAATGCCTTCGTTGCACACATGAGCAATTTATGCACTTCACTCGTTCTATTCATCAGAAATACGCATCCACCAGAGTTGATCATGCCACGAAGTTAATCAAGAGAATGCCAAGAAACGAACTATTAAATTTCCAGCACATAAAATATGACAAAGTAACAAACAACTTGCGCTGTATCCAAAGAGTAGATAATTGTTAGAAAGTCCGTCCCGTTCGTTCGTTCGACGTACCGCTTTCTTACCGCAAGGTGATCAAATGTACAGCAACAACAGACTTTTCCTGCTCCACCGACGACGATGGTTCGTTCGTTCGTACGTTCTGTTGAAGGTGCTGAAAGTGCTGCTGCTGGTGATGGATATAATGATGGACTCGTGTGTAGCATCGTGTGCTTGGACACATGCGCAACTTCATGCTCATAACGTACACTTCGATTGATCCTCGTCCAACGAATGAACGAACCATAGATCGATTGATCGTGTGTCGTTGTAACAACAACAGCAACAACAACAGCATCAAGATGATGGGGCTTCATCGATTGAGAATTCGATATTGCAAAAGAAACTTTTGTAAAGTTGAGACTTTAACGTCATTTCAATTTTTCACCTGAGTGCTGATGAACATGCGTTCGTTGGCTCAGATTGGCATCATATTGCAGTAGTTTAGACGATGGCACAGTGTGACTAAACGCCGAATAAAAGTGGTAAACTTCATTATTTTGGAACTGCTTAATCGATTTTTAAAATTTTAATTTCATTGTTTACGGTATACGTCAGAGAACTTAAGTTTTGAAATTGGAGTTTGCATCTTTAATGGTTGTGGCGTTAAAAATCAGCAAAGTTGTAACTTTGTTTACGAAAAAAGTTACAACTTTGCAGATATCTAATGCCATAACCGTTAAAGCTACGACAATCAATTTCAAAACTTAAGTTTTTTGCAGAATTTTGTATATATAACTTTTTCAAATTAAAAAATCAGTTGAGTAGTTCTAAAAACAATCAGTTTTAACACATTTTCCTGCATATTGCAGTAGTTTAGACCATGGTACAGTGTGACTAAACGCCGAATAAAAGTGGTAAACTTCATTATTTTGGAACAGTCTAACCGATTTTTAAAATTTTAATTTCATTGTTTACGGTATACGTCAGAGAACATAAGTTTTGAAATTGGAGTTTGCATCTTTACTGGTTGTGGCGTTAAAAATCAGCAAAGTTGTAACTTTGTTTACGAAAAAAGTTACAACTTTGCAGATTTTTAATGTCATAACCGTTAAAGCTATGACAATCAATTTCAAAACTTAAGTTCTCTGCAGAATTTTGAATATATTACTTTTTAAAATTTAAAAATCAGTTGAGTAGTTCTAAAAACAATCAGTTTTTACACATTTTCCTGCATATTGCTGATGAACATATTTGCTGATGAACATGCGTTCGTTCGCTCAGATTGGCATCATATTGCAGTAGTTTAGACCATGGTACAGTGTGACTAAACACCGAATAAAAGTGGTATACTTCATTATTTTTGGAACTGCTCTACCGATTTTTAAAATTTAAATTTCATTGTTTACGGTATACTTCAGAGAATTTATGTTTTGAAAATGGAGTTTGTATCTTTACTAGTTGTGGAGCTAAAAATCAGCAAAGTTGTAACTATGTTTACGAAAATAGTTAAAACTTTGAAGATTTTTAATGCCATAACCGTAAGAGATATGAAATTCAATTTCAAAACTTAAGTTCTCTGCAGAATTTTGTATATAATAGTTTTTAAAATTTAAAAATAAGTTGAGTTGTTTTAAAAACAATCAGTTTTAACACATTTTCCTGCATTTGGCCATACTGTGCGAAGCAGGCTCAGACTCACTTTGAAGTACGCTGATCGTGTAACGTACGTTCGTGTTTTGTTGGTTCTTACAATGACTTCTGCACTTTTTGTAGGGCTTCAGCATAAGCAAAACTTTTGAGAAGAATTTTAAAAATTTACTCTTAGGTATCGTTCAAAGGATCGTCGTACATCAATGAAATTGTGTTTGAATATTTTTGTATGATTTTGTAATATCTTAGTAATATCTAGGTAATGCTTTACGTTATTGTAACGCCTTTTGGTGTCGACTTTAACCGACTTTAACCGTATAGTCAGCAACCACAAGCTGCACACGATCGTCTGGATTTGTGGTTGAAATTTACATGTAGTAGGTACATTTTGAAGTATGTATTTTTATGGTTTCTGTCGTAAGCAGCAGCAGCAGCCGTGTGTGTTTCGCAATGTGCACAGTTCTTTAAGTTAATTTTTAATTTTAACCCATATTTAATAAATAATTTTTCTGCAATTGTTTTATTTTTCCAACAACTAACGATGTTCTTGCGGTCCGTTGTTGTTTTGGTGATCGTAATCAACGCACGGTGCGGCTTGTATTCGGTTTACAACCTTTATTTAAATGTCTTTGAAGTTAATTTAAAAGTGACAGCTTTATTGTAGAGCTGAAATAAAAGTTTTTATTTAGCAAACAATAGTTCAAGATAGCTATATGTATCTGCTTACACAGATAAAAATATAGCAACCGACATTAATTTCATTAATTAATCAATCGAGCAATGATTTAATGAAAACATTTGCCATTATTCGTTAATTCAACAATTCTGGTTGCTAATATGAATATTTGTACGTCAATGCAGCAAATTAATTAGTCGGCACAGTTTCGGCAATTAAAAATTCTAACCATCTTAATAGAGAAAGAATTTGTTGCGCAAACCCTTTTATTACCCAACCAAAATATTCTGATCTCACAACTGCTAATTCGTTTCATATAGCCACACCAAGAAGAAGTTTAATTTTTTATTACAACAAATCAATGATTCTGTATCAAGTACCAATCGAATATGGTAATTCTATCAACTAATTTGCAAAAACTTTTCTTTTTTCGAACTATCAACTTCATTTCAAGAAAGTATTTTATATTCTACAAATTCTACAAATTGAGGGGAAAATTGTGTATAGTGAACAATATTTAGTAAGTGTAAATTGTATCTGTCCTTTAATTATAACAATACAAAATCCTGTTACACCTTTTCAAAAAGTGTTAAATTCTAAAAAATCTAAATTACCAAATCCACCAGTACAACATCGAATTAGGTTTCAGTAATATTTCTCCGTACAAAATCTAACATTTTAATTTTTTGTTTTACAAAAATAGAAGTTTAAATCATTTTTGGATATGATTCATGTATTCATAAAATATGACATTTTCTTAGTACAATTTTTTATAGGAATTCGTTGGGTTTTTTTCGGGTGGATATTGTGCGGGAAATTTGATGTACCTCTGAATTTTGTAGATTCATACCTGACTTCAAAAAAATCAGTATCAGGTATTACTAACGAGTTATATTACTTTGAATAACCAAGTAAATGTTATTTTCCATTTCTTGTCTTTTTTATCTACTATGGGCCCATGATCCGACGAATTAAGGATCTAAGGATCTATTTCTTATACAAAAAAAAAATACTTCATTGAAAAGTAAGAAATATGTATTTGAAACAGGCACTTAAACCCATTGAATATCGGTTCCAAGATTTTTAAAATAGTGGTTTCGGTTCCAATTTCGTTTTCAATCAAAAAAAAATGATATGGTTTTTTTACAAATTAACCAACGCTCAGGGGAAGCCCAATGCACAGTGTTGATCGTAAGAAAGTTTAAGGGAGGAGGAAATATGGAGTAGTGTCGATGGATGTTTGCTTTAAATTTCCAAATATTAAAAATGTCAGGAAAAACCAACGCAGGGAGATTGTTCCACAAACGTATCGTGCGACTGAAGAACGAATTATCTCTGTAATGCGTGGTTCTGTTGAGAACCGACTACGAAGGGTAATTCGATGCCCGAATAGAACGAGAGTATACACGACCTGGTGGAATCAGGCCCTGTATTTTCCTCGAACACTTACCATTGTAATACCTATAAAACAGTCATACACACCCTACGGTCCTTCGGTGCTCAAGAGAACCAATAGAGGACCGAATATTTTCATTCCCCATTAAAAATATTGCACGTTGTTGAATGCGGTCCAGGAACTCCAAAGAAGTTTTTTAAGCCCCTGCCCAAATGTGCGAGTTGTATTCCATCTTAGGTCGCATATAGGTGGTGTAGACAATGCGCAAGTCAGCGGGAGTGAAGTATGTCTTACACCGTTTCAGAAAACCGAGGCACTTGGCCCCTTTTTTTGACACATCAAATATGTGATCATTCCAACGGAGGTCACATTGAATGGATATGCCCAGAACGTCAAGAGCAGCTGATTGCGTAATATCCACAGAGTTCATATAAAGGGGAGAGAGGTGAATCCATTCTTTTGTGAGATAACAGACAACATTCCTGTTGCTCACATTGGTTTAATAACGATTCAGATGCCGGTTTTAAAAATCGAAACGATTCCGGTTCTTTGCGGTCCCTGACAGGAACTTCTGAATATTGGTTCCGGATCCAAGATTTTTAAAATAGCGGTTCCGATTCCGGATTTAACCAAAAAAATTATAAGAGTTCAGTTCCACATATTTTTTATTATGGTTTCGGTTCCAAAAATCGACACGGATTCGGTATGAGTTCAGATTCCGGTTCTTACAAATACACTGAGAACAAAAAATACTTTAAAATTAACAACAAATGTTTAAAACTGAAATTAAACATAATATTTTAAAATTAACAAAATTGTTTTCATTTTAATCACATTAGGTTGAATTATATGTATTTCGTTATTCGTGATTGTTACTGGGTGACAACGAATCTAAAAACAATAGCATTATTTTGATTATATGTATGTTTGGCATAACGATATCACAATAAAATAAGAACGCTGCCTACTTTTAGCACTCAGCAACACTCACATTAATACTTTTCATATAGTTCAAAAGTTCCTTTTGGTGGATGAATTTGTTTAAGTACCGCCAATTACTCTTAATACCAGAGAGTGGCTGCTTGTGAAATATCCAATTTATCCGTAATTCACTGAACTCAAAATAGGAACAATAGATGGAAATAAATAAGTATAAATAAAATATGTGTAATAAAAAAAATAAAAGTTTAAGTTTATAATTATATAAGATAAATAATAAAAATACAGAAAAAAAAGGAAACAAATTAAATTTAAACATATATATGTTTACGTGTTTTTCGCATTCAAACATATATATGTTTGCAAGATCGCCGAAAATTATTTATTCTGAACATAAATATGTTTGAACGAAAACAAAAATATGTTTGGCTGTTATTATAATAATGTTTGAAAATGAAATAATACTTATGTTTGCATACAGCTCCAATGCCTGCAAAATTATGTTTGGGAGATCCCTTTTTTTTTGCAGCGTGTAGGTGCTGCATTTACGCGTACAACTGAAATATTATGTTCGATGACCCCCTGCCATATTATTCATAGCCCCTTTTTGAGGAACCACATTTTATAAAGCAGAAATAATAAGCATTAGTAATGTTCAGGGCTACCAATTATATGGAAGAAAAACAAGGAAAATATTAGCCTTGTTCAGATCTGCATTCACGCCAGTCTCTGCTCATGCCTGAATGCTGTTGAATCCTTTGTTTTTTGAGAACTGAATATTATAGGGATTCTTTCCATCAGTTCTTTCAGATCTCAGTTTTCAGATCTTAATACATTCAAAAATTCAGGGCTGAATACAGTTCTGACACATACTCAATTCTCACAATACTCAGTCTTGAATATTCAGGTCTGAATTCAATCCTGAATTCAGCACGGCTGACTACATTTCCTCTGAAATGGTGATTCATTCACTTTAATTTGTAACATATGATAAAAACATATGATAAAAAAAAGCTTTAAACCTTGATCTATTTTGCGACAATATGAACAATTATGAACCATCTTTATTTTAAGAAATATGACATCATTAACTAACATGAAAAAGAACAAATTATAAAATGGGGTTTTTAAAACAACTAAATATATGGTTTATGTGTTCGATGAATTACAGTAATTACGGCTAAGTATTTTCCCAACGATCTTATTAAAATAATAAAAGTTTAGATATATTTTGTAATTTAGATTTTATTTTACTTTTTATAATATAAATTTTAACATTAAAAGTAGCTATAATTTAAGTACATTACATTCATACACAAATAAGCAGCACATGCAAGTGTATTTACAAAATAGAACTATGCCATAAAATGTATCTTAAATGCTAACAAAAAAAAACTATCTTAATTAATTATTTGTATCTCATTTGTTGTAGTATATACAGGCAATTATAACTTATGATTTATATTAAGCCTAATCAAAATTGAAAACAATAACACACTATAACTAATAAAATGATGTAAAAAAATATGAAGCTGTATATATAAAAAAGTATTTTAAGTAATTTCAGTGTATTTTTAAGTATCTTCAAGTTGCAATAAGCAACATTTGTATTAATTAGCTTGTTTTTGTAGCTTTACATTGTGTATTTTAGCTTTTCAGTTTTTTAAAGTAACTTAAAGTTACATGAAGTATCTTTAGTTGTAATAAGTATCTTTCAATTGTATCTTTTTACTGAAATAGGCAGATTTTGCTACTTTAAAATGCTTGTAAATTTACATTAAGCAACTTTGAGCTACTTAAGTAACTTTTAGTTGTTGTAAGTAACTTTAAGATTTATTTGGATAATTTGTAATTGCATAAAGTATCTTTCACTTATAATTTTTAAGTGCAATAGGTAATTTTCAATAGGTAAATTTTGAAATACAATTAGTTATTTATATTTAAGTAATTTTCAGTTGCTATAATTAACTTTTAGTTGCTTTAAGTATCTTTTAGTTGCTCTCAGTATTTTCAGCCGCTTCAAGTATCTTTCAGTAGTACAAAGTATCTTTTGATGTATTTTTAACTGCAATAATTAATTTTCAACTCCTTTAAATTGAATTTAAGCATCATTTTCAATCGATTTAAGTATCTTTCAATTGTTTTAATTAACTTTTAGTAGCTTTAAGTATCTTTTAGTTGCTCGAAGTATCTTTTAGTGGTATAAAGTATCTTTATGTTGTATCTTATATTGAAATAAGTAATGTTCAGTTCCTTTTAGTTAGATTTAAGCATCTTTCAGTTGCTTTAAATATATTGTAGCCGCATAAAGTATCTTTCAGTTGCATTAAGTATCTCTAAGTTGCTTAAAGTATCTTGAAGACTCTTGAAGTATCTTTAAATAATATCTCTCAGTTCTCTCAATTCAGTTCGATTTGCAAATAAGTCCTAGGCAACATTGCGCTGACAGTCGCGACAGCAGCTTCATGTCAATATGGTCGCCAGACGCCGACATCGTCGACGCGCTGTGTACCGCTAACCGTCACCTCACTCTGTTGCTGCTGTGCCGCCTGTGCGTCCAACTGTTGCTGCACCGCTTCATGTTGTTGTTGTTGCTGCTGCTGATGATGCTGCATCTGTTCCGCCACACTAAGGCCTTCACTGCTATGGTGCATGATACCGCTAACGCCAGCCGCTACTGCCGCCGCTGTCTGCTCATCGTGATCCGAGGTGCTGATGCCAATCTCGATGCCCGAACGACCGCCGCTCAACGAACTGATCGTCAACGCATTCTCCTGCCCCAGATACTGCTCCAACTTGTCGGTGCTGTGCAGATGCAAATGTATCTGATTCTGGTTGACCGTCGAGTACAGCTGCGGATATAGCACCATTGTCGGCGCCGTGTGACCGCCGTACTGCGGCTGTGCGGCGCAGCTGCCGTACTGATAGTTGTTGTAGCCATTCGTCCAGTTGTTGTACGACGCATAACCGGCCGCCGCATTCAGCGAATCAATTTCTGATTTTGTCGAACCGTAGGTGGGGCTGCAGACGGGCGGTTGTGTGGCGTGCGGCACCATTGCAGCAGCCGCATTGGCGGCGGCTACACTCGGCGCATGATGATAGTCGCTGGCAGCACAGAACGGTTGCATGTCCGTCAGCACAGTGGGCAGATGATAGTTGCTGGTCGCATGATCAACGCTGAGAGCGGCTGCGGCGGCGGTGCTGCTGCTGTCATAGCTGCTGCTCATGCTGCTGTAGTGCTGTGGGTTGAGGGCGGGCACAGCAACTGGTGGCGGTGGCGGCGGTGGTAGCGCTACCGCGGACTGTGCGTGTGTATGCTGGTGATGTTGCTGATGATGGTGATGGTGCGGATGATGATGGTGCGGATGTTGATAACTGGAGTATGCGGTGGCCGAAGTGGTGTAGTCGGTCCATTCGGCGGCACCCATGAGGTTATTCTCTGTAAATAGAAAAAAATAAAAATTATTAAATATTTTATTTATTTTAAATTTTTGCTTTTATAAACGATTGCAATTTATTGTGTCATGAATGCTTTTAATTAAAGTCAAATAAAATTACAAACTGTCAAGTGCAGACATGTTAAAAATAATAATGAGCAAAAATAGTAGAATAAAAAATTATTTAACAGTTTTTGGTTTCCATAATGTGATTTAATATAATTGTTTTTTTGGAAATATTGAATTTTTAGTGAAAATTTTAATTTTTATTGAAAAATTCAATTTTAAGTGAATTTTTAGTGAAAAATTCAATTTTAAGTGAAAAATTCAATTTTAAGTGAAAAATTCAATTTTTGATGAAAAATTCAATTTTTAGTGAAAATTTGAATTAGTGAAAATTTTATTTATTTGTGAAAATTTGTATTTTTATTGAAAAATTTAATTTTTATTGAAAAAATTTAATTTTAAGTGAAAATTTAAATTTTTAGTGATAAATTGAATTATTAGTAAAAAATTGAATTTTTAGTGAAAAATTGAATTTTTAGTGAAAATTTGAATTTTTAGTGAAAATTTGAATTTTCAGTGAAAATTGAATTTTTAGTGAAAAATTGAAATTTTAGTGAAAAATTGAATTTATAGTGAAAAATTGAATTTTTAGTGAAAAATTTAATTTTTACTGGAAAATTTAAACTCTAGTGAAAATTTGAATTTCTAGTGAAAAATTTAATTTTTAGTGAAAATTTTAATTTTTAGTGAAAAATTAAATTTGTAGTGAAAAATTAAATTTTTAGTGAAAAATTGAATTTTTAGTGAAAAATTGAATTTTTAGTGAACAATTATTTTTTTAGTGAAAAGTTAAATTTTTAGTAAAAAATTGAATTGTTAGTGAAAAATTGAATTTTTAATGTAAATTTAAATTTTTATAATTTTATGAATATTTAGAAAAATGTTTAATTTAAATTTTAGTTAAAACTTTAATTTCTATGAAAATTCGAAATTTTTAATTTCTCTCTTCGACATCTGATAACTCGAGAAAAATGATCGCTTTAAACTATAGACTTTAAATTTAAATGCTCTAAGGTTATACCTATGTTGTATATAAATTTTATTTGAATCGCAATTCTGGAACAAAAAAATATAGAATTTTTAAACATGTGACATACGATTTTTATATACTGTGTGGCGGCGCGCACAACCTGTCAACACACACATGCTACAAAAACCATATTCTCAAAAGACCCTGCTGTGAAATGTCAATATCAAACACAGCACCCACCACGGCAACAATCAACCAACCTTAGAACTAAGCAGTTTAAAAGGGTTATACCAAGCAAAAGATGCCAGTCTTCAAGTTTATTTTGATGAAAAAAAGCTTGAAATTGACTTTATTAATTTGCGCAAATATTTTTGATTAATTATAATAATTATTTGAGCATTTTCACAACGTCAAGGTGACAGTGAACGTTGCTTTAAAACATACAAAAAGATTTAAAGCATAAATATTATAAAATAATTAATTACATTTCGGTAAAATATAAGCCTAAGAATTCGTATATTCTCTACCCTCTAATTATATCCGACATTAAGAGTGAATAAGGTATATTCACATTGGACATTCTTTTGTCACACTCCGTATGGAAAGTATGGAAAGTTCTCGATCAGTATTACTTCCTGATTAGAATAATAGATATCCGCGTTTGTTGAAATCATCATTACAGAAAACAGAATAGGGGGCATTCCACAGAAAACGTTACCAAGGTGCGATATATTAAAGTTAAACATATTGATTCCGTTTAAGGATTTTTAGAATAAGAAATACTTCTAATTTCATATCCTGTGATCAGAATTTTAAAAAAATGCATGGCAAATGTGTTTTTTTCTCAATTTTTTTGACATTTATTATAGTACAAAATTGAGGCAATATATGAAACACTGTAATTTCGTTGTTTTGAATCCGAAACAAAATTGAATAGTAGAAATTGAAAGGTAATTTTTTTGCGAAAGTATGCCACACATTGCATTGGTGATAAGTGGTTCATAGTACTGACGATTAACCAAACAGTTTTACTTTTTTGAGTTGTAACGCCCGTCCCCAAAAAAAAATGGTAAATGTTATTTTGCGAACTATTTTGCAAACCTACAACTGGGAAACTTTGTAAAAGTAAAGATTTGTGTCGTATCTATTCATTTATTATAGTCTTTGGTCTCATAGATATTTCAGATGGTTGCTATATCCATCCAAAATATTGTAACGCCCGTCACAATTATCAATCGTCGCAAATAATCAATTATATTATTATTTAACCATAGAAAAAGTAGTAAATATTCCAAAATATTCAATAAGCAAAGATAAAAAAGATAAATTCCAAACCTAACAAAAAATCAAAAAAATCACAATCTCGAAATCCAAAAAATATTTATGTAAGCTGCGAAGGAAACGGATTACAATTGATTCAGACAGAGTTGTTATTTAAAAGAATGGTAATATCATACATATTTTTTTCAAAATGAAATGTTTAGTTAGCCACATAAATTATATGTCGACGGTGTGCCTTAAAATAACGGTTTACCATTCCTACCACAAAAATTTGTTCTTTTTCATCAAAAATTTGCAATTCATAATTTAAATTTTCATGTATATTTGTATAGAATTCGTACAGGTAACGCCCGTCACAAAATGTGTGACGCCCGTCACAAGTTTTGATACTTTATAAGTCAGTGATCAATGTAACCATTACAGAATTTTGTTACAGAGGAGAGAACTCCCATTATTAATGAAGTATTTGAGATATGCTTAATCTCCTTAGTCCGATTATTTTAACTAAAATTTAATACTTTGTGGAGTAAAATCTATTTTTTGAAAAAGTACGTGTAACGCCCGTCACAGCATTTAATAATAGGACCTATTCCAAAAGTTTTTTATACATGCATAGAGGACCATAAGAACTATCCTCTGCATCTTAAAAATATATGTATCCTTATCAAATGAGAAGGTTTTTAATCGTACGAATGTAACACCCGTCACAATGGAATGTCCCACAGGTATTTAAATGATCGGTTGACATGACCTGTAATCTGCTCACGTTCATAAATATTTCTCATATAAAACTTAAATCTATGAGACAATTTTTTGTATTTTTATGATTTCAAATCGAGAAAATGCTCCATTGGCTGAGAAAAATCGATGTGAAGAATTTTTAGCGAAATTGAGCCGCCGAGATTTCAAAGTTCGCGTTTTGGTACCCAAATCGAGGAACAATAAACTAAAAAAAGTAGGTATGTCATCTGTTAGGATATTTCCATAATTTTTCAACAAACTGTCAACGAGGAAATTCGGCTAAAAAATACAGAAGCAGTGGTTATTACAAATACCTCATATAAAATTTATATCTACAGATCAATTTTACTGTATACGTGCTTAGGTAAACTTTTTTGGTCAAATATATATTGACTCATGCTCAAATACATGAAAATAATGGTTTCCGGCGAAACGACTTGTGGTTCCAAAAAAAAAAATCGAAATTCGGTACATCTACCCATTTGTAAATATGAGTATCAAATGAATGGAAATTCTACAGCGATTGAAAGTTTGTAGTTATTTTCAGGATTCGTATACCCTGGTGACCTATATATCACTTTTAATGGTAACCACACATATGTGTAGGGTATTTATAGTCGGCTTAGACCGACTATAATATTGATAATCCTAACTATCATAATAACACCTACTATAAAATGTTCCATGTGATCTAACCTTCCCAACTGGTTTTATTTTCTATCAATATAAAAATGCAAAGAGTGTCTGTGAAATTATTCACTACATTTTTTTATCGATAAAAAAATTTTAATAATGTTTGGTGTATAAAAACAACAGTTTTAAGAAATTTCCAAAAAACATTGATAAAAAAAATGTATTCGACAAAACCAACAATGATCGAAAATTTTCGAAAAAAAAAATGTTAAAAAAATGTTTGTGCGACAAAAACAACGCAATGGTCGAAATCAGCAAAATCGACAAAAATAACAATTTTCGAAAAATTTTGAAAAAAAAATTGTAAAAAAATATTAGGGCGACAAAAACAACGCAACAACATTTTTCCAAAAAAAAATATTCGACAAAAAAAAAAAGTTTGAAAATTTTCAAAAAAAATTGGCCGACAAAAACAACGCAAAGGTCGAAATCACCATTTTTCAAAAAAAAGTATTCAACAAAAATATTCGAAAGTTTTTGAAAAAAAATTGTTAAAAAAAAATGTTGGCGACAAAAACAATGAAATGTCGAAATCACAAAAAAAACAATGTTCGAAATATTTCGAAAAAAAATGTAGGCGACAAAAACAACGCAATGGTCGAAAACAAAAAATATAAATTTTAAAATGCGATTTAGCAGATATATTGGACGCACTTGGGTGCCACTGGACCAGATTTAATTGTTAGTTTTTAGTTGTGAAATAATTTAATTCTGTCCATCTCTTCTCTACACGTCAAATATTCTCGCCTGGATGCCGAAAATCCATATTTGTCTGTTCTGCTATCAATTTCCATGAATTTCCTTTAAATGAGACCAATTGAATTTTCGGTCTACTAACAACCATTAACCAAAGACCTTTAAAATAAAAGGTTTTCATATAACTCTCAACCAAAGACCTTTATATTTTTTGAAAAATAATATCTCTCTGTGAAAAGCCAAATGAAAATAAAGGCTAATAGATATTTCTGGTCTCTGATATTTAGAGACAGCTAACGCTGACTATAACTACCGTTAGTTTTACTAACTTAAATACAACAACTATCAAAATGTCTCTGCTTCAAAATGCCGCTTGTGACCTAACCTTCCTTACGGTTTGTTTAAACCATTTAGTGACAACTCAATTTGAAACACATGGCAAAACATTTAAACCAAAGAAAATAATCATGGTACGAAACCAAACCCAACGTATTGCCGACATAAACTGCTTGATTATTAGACGGCAACCCGCACTTATCACATTTTAATGTTTCAATTAGAGCCAAATTGTTGCAACATGAAAATATATCAAGTATATAGTGTATGGCAAGGTCTATTAAAGAATGCAGAACCCTTTCGTCTGAAAGGTCCGTTGCGGTGCCTCCCTCGGACTGATGACGGCTTAATGTTGTCTGCTGCTCAAGAGGTAGCAACAGCACGTTGTCGTTGCCACTAAATAAATTATTAGCTTGCATTGCATTGCGCTGCAGCAACAGCAACAGTAGCCGTAGCAGCAACATGTAATTTACAAACTGTTTAGATTGCATTCGGACGCAGGCTGCCTGTCAGTCAGTCAGTCAGTCAGTCATATACATTCAGTTGTTTTTCAATCTGTCTGTCTGTCTATCATGCACTTGATCCTGCAGTGTTACTTTTTTGTTGTTGCATTTGGCGGTACCAGTACCATGGGTGGTTCGTTGGCTGCACCACGACGCACGCAACTACAAAGCACCGCGTGCTGCTACTGTGCGCGCTTCTTCTTCTGCTGCTGCTGTTCCCTGTTACCCTGGTTGTTGTTGTTGTTGCATTGTGTCAGTTTTTGTCATTAATTTCCCTTCAATTGACGTTTGATAATTGCGTAGGACTTTTTCAATTTTCCTACTTTTTGCATGCTCTCTAACTTTGTCTCTTTCTCTACAAACTATAGTTATGTCTCGCTCACGCCCACACGAACGAACGACACAACTACCTCTAATAATTATGTGAACTTTGTTGTTTTTGTTGTTGTTGTCATCGCTTGTCCAATGAAGCAGAACCCATAAATTAATTATGGTCGTAATGGTTTTGATATCCGTTTCAACAACGACAACACGACACGGTCACCCGCTGTTTGGCACAACATTGCAGGACTCTTTTTGAATTTCAATTGCAGTGGAAAAAACCAAAACTCGACAATTTTAGTTTAAAAATTTAAATCATATTTAACACAAATTATAATTTATCTAATTTATAAAATTCTGAGTATTTAAATTTTAAAGTTTTTAAAATTTTAAATTTGGGAAAAAAAAAACTCAAACACTACATTTTATTTTTTTCAAAAAATTATTTTATTTTCGACCATTTCTAATCGATATTGGATGGAGATGAAAACAAATTAATCTTTGAAATACCATATTCATTTTTAAAATTCACGAATTTTTAATAATTTAAAAAGTATCCGATTTTGGACTTAAATTATATGTAGAAGAAGACGTATATGGACATTTCCTATTAAATAATAATTCTATATTACTATTAAAACAAAATCAGATACCGTTATTTGGTTACACTACAGCACCGTTACTGTTTATATGGCGACGCATCTTACGAAAACCCACACGTTTCCATTTGCTTACGAGAAACGACACATTAAAAAATAATGTTTCACTAAAACAAGCATAAGTTTATTTTATCCACGAACAGAAGCATAACTTTATCTTTCCAACGAATAGAAGCACATTTATATTTTATCTACGAACAAAAGCGCATTTTTAATTTCACAACGAATAAAAGCATATATGTATTTTTAAGACAGTTATCCAAATATACATTTTTGTGGTTAAGAAATCACAAAATGTTGATGATGGAGGTGATAGTATTTTATGACCAAAATTGTGGACTTTTCATTGATGTTGTGTGTCAGTAGACATTTTTTGATGAAACTGTTCCAATGAATTATAGATTAACATCCAGATGAGTCATTGGAACTTTTTTTTTATGAAACTGTTCCAATGGGCATTTGCGATTTGTCCAGAACCTAACTGCGATTTTGGGCATCTTTTTTTTTTGGAAAATTTGTTCCTTTGGGATTTGGCCAGAACCCAACTGCGTCATTGGAATTTTTTTTTTTTGGAAAAATTTGTTCTTTTCGAATTCGGAGGAAAAAAAATTTCAAAAAAATGTCTAATGATGCAAATTGGGTTCTGGCCAAATCCCAAAGTAACAAATTTTTACAAAAAAAATGTCCAATGACGCAAGTGGGTTCTGGAAAATTCCAATGAAACAAATTTTTCAAAAAAAAAAAATGTCCAATGACGCATGTGGGTTCTGGCCAAATCCCAATGACCTAAGTTTGCTTTTGAGCACAAACTGTTTACAGGGATAACTTTCTTGAAGAAATGTATGTACTTTTATTCTTGGCAAAATGAGGGATGAGCTTTTTGTCGTAGCTAAATGTAAAAGTGTTTCTTTTCGTGGCGAAAATAGAGTTATACTTCGTTTCGGTGCTATAAAACGTATATGCTTCTTTTCTTGGGTATAATAAAAATGTGATTGTTTTCGTGGGGAAACTGAACTTGTGCTTCTTTTCGTAGTTATGAAAAATGTGCTGTTTTTCGTAAGCAAATTGAAACGTGTGGGTTTTTGTAAGAGGCGTCGATGGGGCTTCGTGATTTTTCACTAATTGGCAATTTGAATTTAATTTAAATCTGATTTTACTTAGAGATAAAGTCTCTCATTTAATACAAAAATCGTTAAGCTCCAACCATTTTGTTACACCGTACAGTTTTATTCAGATTTCGATGATTGCCGTTCAGTTAAAAATCACTAAGGACCAGTTTTTCAGTGCTAGTTTAAACTTCGTTTAATTAATCTTCTCTTTTAATTAAACGACGTTGAATATTGTTCACAGTTTTTCAGTGATAGTTTAGAATATACATATATCAAGTCATTAAATATGGCATCGCTGGCTAATGACAAAAAATTTCTCTCGATTTTGATTTGTATGTTATTAAAAAATTAAATAAACAAATAAAAATTAAATATACAAAGAAAAATTAAATAAACAAAGAAATTAAATAAATCTTTCAGAAAATTAAATGATTATAATTTGAAATATTAATCCTCACTTTAGTGGATATGAGGATTAATTTTTATTAAAAAAAGTGCAAAAATCTAAAAATAAAGAACAAATTGTGATCCGATGTAGGTACAGAAAATAGCAAAAGTGTTGTGAGATAATTTCCTCCATATTCTCTTGAAAGTTTAAACGAAGTTTAAACCTTCAATATCGGTCGTTTAAACTAAGTTTTAAACGACAAATGAAGTTCACTGAAAAATTCGATTCTGTCTTTAAACAAAATTTAAACTACAAACAAAGTTCAACCAGAATTGAAAAACTGGTCCTTAGACATCATTGATAATATTAGGCTAGAAAAAATAAAATGTTCTAATAATTAAAATTTACACAAAACGAAAATGTTTGAGTGATAGTTTAAACTTTTTGAGTGATAGTTTAAACTTTTTTTTATAAATAGTCTCATTAGGGGCCAGTTTTTCAGTGCTAGTTGAACTTTGTTTGTGATTTAAACTTCGTTTAAAATCAAAATCGATTTTTTCAGTGAACTTCAACCGTCGTTTAAACTTAGTTTAAACGACCGATGCTGATGGTTTAAACTACGTTTAAACTTTCAAAGTTTTTGACATGATTTTTTTTGACTATTTTCTGTCACTGCGCTGTTTCACAAATTATTAATAATTTTTGTATTTTTACACACTAATGCATTAAAAAAAAACTCTCACGAGCACTTTAGTTGCTCGATCTCTTGTTTAAATTTTAAATTACATTAATTTTATTTTTCTGAAACAATTTTTTTATTTATTAAATTTTGAATGACATTTATCAGAAGTCAAAATCGAGAGAATTATTTGTCATTTGCCTGTGGTGCCATATGTATTGTCTGTGCTCACTTTAAACTATCACTGAAAAACTGCTAACAAAATTAAACAAGGTTTAATTTAAAGAGAAGATTAATTAAACGGAGTTTAAAATACGTTTAAACGAGCACTGAAAAACTGGCCCTAAATTAAACGAAGCATATGTTTGCAAACAATTTTCCGTTGAAAATGAAAAAAAAAATGGTGTTTCGTAAAAATGGCATAAAATATGATAAATAATTTCAAATAATTTCCATAAAAAAATGGCCTGCTTTAAAACTGATTACTATCAAATAGTGTTACTAATTTAAATGTAAAACAATAATAATCATAATATGACATAATACGACATATAATTCTACGCTTGATTATGTTAATTATTCTGAAAATAGGAATCATAATTTTATTTTTTTATCTTTAATAATTTTGATTTTGATTATAAAACAAAACAACCACAAATTATGAATAAAAACATTAATCCTCAAGTACATCATTGCGTCAAGTAAAAAATAAAAATGCTCATACGATTTCTGTGATTTCGTATTCCTCAGTATTACTACGCATATTCTGAACGATGAATCCAGCGCATAATACAACCGGATGTCGGCCATTTGTGCGTCAAGGAAAACGTGGAAATATATCTTATAGCCTGTGTATATTTGGCTCTCACAATCCATACACGACAGAGTTGGTTCTCACACTGTGTTTGCTGCAATCAATGCATTGAATATTTTGGCCTTTTGGCATTTCTTAGCAAAACGATATCGATATCGTTTACCGGCAGCCGCTTTGCCGGTTTGCTGTACTTGGCCCCATCTTGGCAGCAATGGTTCTAAAGGGTCTCATCGTATTGCCCACTCAATGGGATGAATGGAACGAATATGCGATGCGAATTGCAATGAAATGCAATGCGATGCAAACGGAAGTTGCTGTGGTTTGTGGTGCAGCAGTCAACGTCGCCGCCGATATACCACAAAATTTCGTTTTGTGGCCCAAAATTGTCTCACATACGTTTTGTGGTCGAAGAAAAGACATTGTTGCAAATTTTTGTCTGTCTACCGGTTGGACGTTAAGATTTTTTTTTTGGCAATTCTGTTACGTGTTTTAAAAATGAAGTTTTTATTTAATATAACGTTAAACTGTCAACCGGCACTGAGTTTTCGCAAAGCTGATCCAGACAGTTGTATTTTACACGCACACGTATTGTGTGTTGGTAACGCTTTTAGGCTTTTGCTTCCTCTTTTATATCCTTTGGCCCTACTTTGTGACATGTTAATGATCATCTATTAACATTTGTGCTAAATTTGCAGTCCGAGTCCTTTGCGCACAACATCTGCGCAACCGCATTCGGATTGATTTGTGGCTTTATGCTACTCACGGTAGCTTCTAAAGAGGATTTACACTTTTTATGAAATAATTATTATTTTTACTGTATTATATGTTTTTTTTTATTTAAATGGATTAAAGTTTTCATATATTTTTTTTTGAGATAAATTTGTTTCTGCACGCAGAGACAAAAATATATGGTTGTTTGTTTAATAAAACATTTTTACGAGTTAATGTTTTCATATTCCATACATTTTTTTATACAAAAATATTGCCAGTATTCTGTACAAAAATATCATAATAACAGGTATCATGGAATTGTTAAACATACACAGATAGAAAAGATTTGTTTGAATATGTTTGAATGTAGTTAAAAAATAATACGAAATCACCATACGTGTATCACGAATGAAGTGTTATTAAATTATTGTTCAGATGGTAATAACATTTTACTATGTGTAAACATTTTATGTATTCCCCAGCAGAATCTGTAAAACTTATCATAAATATGTTACAATACAAACATAAAATTTTAATTGCATTTGAATAAACTATTTCTTGGCAGTTTACTTGGTTATAACTATGTTTCAAAACAAACAGAAAATTCTATTCAAATCTTATTATAACGTATGTTCGCAACGTTCGTCATCATTCGATTAGTTATCGACAGACGAAGTTGGCAACGTTGCGCAGCATTTTCTACCTACGCCATTTTTTGCCATCGTTTGAACATATTGATGTTTAAAAACAAACAAAAAAGAAATTGGATTTAAATATTGTATACGAAGTTGGCACTCCTTGGGCAGAATTTTCTATCTACGTCTCTTTTGTCATCGTTTGAAGTATATATTGGTCCTTTAAAACATACTGATGTTTGTAAAGAAACACAAAAATTAAATTAGATGTAAATAAAATATTCTTGCAATATTCTTCTTGTATACGAAGTTGACACTCGGTGACCGCCATTTTCTGCATACGTGTCTTTTGATGTTTGTTGAGAAAATGTATTCGTATCGGTAATACGATGTCATTTGTAAAAATAGTAACAAATAATATCATTTAATAGTGCAGTATATAATTTAATTGTTCCTGAATGTTTTTCTAAAAATATTGTGAAAAGCCGACACGGATATTTTATCAAAAAAACCACAACTGAAAAATCAGTGCTTCTATTTTCAAACAGAATTCGGCAATGTTTTTTTACAACAGGCTCCGCGAATTCCCTGCCAACGCTATGTGCTGCACTGAGACTTGTACTTGCAGTTTTAATTTAATTATTTATTTATGCATTTAACAATTTGTATATGAATTCAAATATTATTAATTCCCAGTGTGCATGTTTAATGATTTTTAATAAAAATTAATAAAAAAAAACAATATTTTATTTTAATTTTATTTTCAGAATTCCTTTCCAAAAATATTTAGATATGTTTTTATGCAAACATAATACTTTTTCAACTGAAACAACTGATATGTTTATCTGGAAACATATTTATATTCAGGTCGTTCCAAATCATGTTTAATTTTAAACATATTTATGTTCCGGTTCAAATATTTATTTTGTTTGGATGTAGTAATTATTATGTTTCTATTAGGGCAACATCAAAATGTTTCCGTGATATCATAGATACATGTTAATGCCAGCAAAATTATGTTTGGGTGTTTTCTGGGGTTCCGGACGAGACATTCGTACGCTTAAAACTTTAAAATCTCGAAGGAAAATTAATGAATTTGCTTGATTACTTTAGAATTATATACGGTAGATCAAAAGATATCAATTATATAGTGGTCGTTCCCGACGAGACAAAAACGGAAATACATGTCGAGTTTTATATGGAAATTCCAAAAAGTCAGCGAATTTTGCGTACACATTATTTTTTGAATTATTCTAGAAAATCGCTGAAATCATGTGCTTTTTTTGTATATTTACACATTGTTTCTAAAGTTTATAGTTTTTTCATAATAAATCACAGAAAAATGTCGGACGGGACAAAAAGTTCCTTATAAAAATTATCACTAAAATTATTTTTCTAAAAATACTTTTTGAGATAATTTTTTTGAATTATCTTAGAACATAGCTGAGACAATTTACTTTATTTTTGTATATGTACACTTTGTTCCTAAAGTTTATAGTTTTTTCATAAAAAATCACAGAAAAATTTCGGACGGGACAAAAAAATTCCGTATGAAAATTATAACTAAAATTATTTTTCTAAAAATACTTTTTGCGTACAAAATATTTTTTTGAATTATCTCAGAACATAGCTGAGACAATTTACTTTATTTTTGTTTATCTACACTTTATTCCTAAAGTTTATAGTTATTTCGTAATAAATCACAGCATAATTCCGGACGTTCCGTATGGAAATTTGCACTACGATTTTTTGCTGAAAAATATTTTTATATCTGCCAGGATTAATAAACATTATAACGAAATAAAAAGTGATGTACGGATGTTTTAAATTTTTTTTTACTATTTTAGGATATTTTTTTATAATTTTTATACTGTGATACTGTGACGGGACAGTTTTTAATTAATTGTCAAAAATGTTCTAGAATTACTTCGAAATCGGTGTGTACATTTTTGAAAATGTCGAGGATATTCAGAATTAGAAACAGAGGATTGAGGATGAAAAAATGTGTTTTTTTTTAATATCTACTAAGATCTACAGCACTCACACATACTATAACCATTCTTCTGTGAAATCTATTCCCTACGATTTTGTGGTTAATATCACCACGAGCGTCCATGCCCAAGCCGGGGTTCGAACCCGAGACCTTCAGAATGCAACTCCAGCGCGCTACCTCTGGACTGCTGAGGCCGGACTGTGTTAGTTTAATATGATAATAAATGTATCTTTTTGGTTCCGGATGGGACAAATGGACACCCTTTTACAAAAATCAAAATTTGTTCCTTATTTTAATTTCAATGCTTATTTTTAAGGTTTAGAAATATTAATTAAGACTGTCTGAAAAAACAGAAAATAATATTTTGTATTTGTATTTCTTTCAAATTATTTAATTTGACTACTCAAAGTACATGAAAAAGTAAATGAAAAATTTAAAAGTTGTATAGTATAGTAACGTAACTTTACTATACTTTATCGTTAACGGAATAGAATTTTCTTTTTAGTTATTTAGATTCACATATTTAAGATTCCAAATACACCGTTATTTCAAAATTTTGAACATTTTGAATTTTTTGGTCTTGGTTGACGTTTTTCTGGAAAAGCCCATATGTACGAAGTTCAAGTTCATTTGTGGTTTAAAATTTGTTTAAAATCAGAATCGAGTTTTTCAATTGAATAACATTGCGAAATCGAAGTGAGTTTTAACTACCTTTAAACGTAGTTTAAACTTAGTTTAACCGACTGATGTCTCATACATCACTTCGATATCGCAATGTTTTTTGCAGCTATCTCGAATTTTGCTCATTTTTCGTATCGAGAAAACACCGACAGAACATATCGATAACTACCTATGATCTACGTGAAATTGGACGCTCGATATCGTTACGAGAATGTGTTCGTATTATGCGAATTCTCCATCTACTCGCATTGATCTCGTAACGATATCGAAACGAATGGAACACTGGAACTATCTTTTTATACTTAACACTATCTTTTTATACTTATATTTATAAATATTCATTATAATTAAACAAGTGTTGTTGATAAAAAAATATGTAAAAATAATAAAAAGCAGCAATACTTAGTAAATTTGTTTATCTGACTTTTTAACTAAGTCCGGAAAGCCACAATTTTTACCATATCATTTAAAAAGGTTGACAAATTGTGGTTAATGCTAATTTCGAATGAGTTCTATTAAAAACAGAATTCTAATTTAAAATAAAAAAAAACTAAGCATTGACTTAATGTTTAAATTTTTTTTTTTACTTTTTTGAAATCGGGGATTGTATATTTTATTTTTAATGCTTTTTGATATTATAGTGTTTTTAAAATTATATTTTATGTGATTGTGGTCAGTTTTTATGTGTTTATAACTTTTACAAAATTAGTACTGTGTATACGAAACATTTGATACCAGTTTAAAAAAGTCTCGACTGCAAATTATTGCTAAACTCAGAAAAATATCATAATAATTGAATTGGTCAATAGAACAGTTATTGATTTAAAGGTAAAAGAAAATTGTTTTTTTTTTCCTAAATAGTATTTTGTATTAATAGTATTTTGTATTATTAATAGTATTTAGTATTATTAATAGTATTTTGTATTATTAATAGTATTTTGTATTATTAATAGTATTTTGTATTATTAATAGTATTTTGTATTTTGTATAATAGTAATTTATATTATTAATAGTATTTTGTATTATTAATAGTATTTTGTATTATTAATAGTATTTTCTAATATTAATAGTATTTTGTATTATTAATATTATTTTGTATTATTAATAGTTTTTTCTATTAGTAATAGTATTTTGTATTATTAATAGTATTTTGTATTATTTAATGGTATTTTCCCATAAAAGTTATTTATTCTTTGACTAATTTTAATAGTAAAAAAAACTATTAATGGTACGGTTTTTTCCGCTTTTAGTACTCAAATTTATATGTATAATAAATCCTAGTTTCTTGGAAATAAAAGTAGCTTTCAACCGCTTAATCCTGTTTAAAGAGTTTATAAAACTCTGCGTATTTTTTTGGAAGGTCGTCTATGTTAAGTTCATTCATATATGTGACACTCTGGTATTTCCGTTCATTAATTTAACTGTATTATTTAATATTTATTAACATAGTCATGGTTTGTCATCTTCGTTTTTAATTTTTTAAAATTTTATTTTTATTTTTTAAAAATCGTATTGCCTTTTGTTGCTGATAACATTTGAATTAGTAATTAACAAATGATCGTTATATCGTTCACATTCAATGAATCATGCATTTAAACAATATATTTAAATGAATCAATACGCGTAGTAGTGACTCTGCTAGATTATAATTAAGTTGATAAATATTTTAATTAAAAATTATGACGAGTTTGGGAATTTTTTTTTTGCGCACTAAAATACTACAAACTACTACTCTTTCGTCTGAAGTGCGAGATGATGACTTTTAAGATTATATATTAGGGTTTTGTTTCATATTAAATTGATGATAAAATGTAGTGATTTGTTACGAAATCAGAGTTTCCCCAACCTCTAATTACTGATGCTGTACACTGACAAAACAAAATAGCAAAAATATAACATTCAAATACTATTAAATAATAGTAAAATACTATTGAAATATATCTACTGCATACTATTAAATAATTTTTGATCCAAAACATGTGTATAACATTTTGTGCCTATGTGTAGTTGAAACCCTTTTCTTTTGTAACCACAAACGTACAGAAGTACGAAGAGGCTGACCTCTAAATTACAACGATTAATACTTCATGTAGGCCATAAACGCCTTTTCATAAAATAAGTCATCAGTTTGAGTTTGAAAATTACAACTTGTTACACATTGAGTTTGTAGGTAGACCCCTCGCAATAATGATCTATTCAACATACCTTGTATTTGTGGTGCATTCGGTTTATAGTCATGATAATCAGAATTTATTGTGTTATTCGTTGGTGAATGATTGCTGCCCAAATGCGTGCCACCTAGACCCGTTGTGGTCGCTGATGATGGGGACGTGTGTTTGGTGGACGTTGTGCTGCGACGTAATGATTCGAATTCACGAAAGTGATTAGAAAATGGTGTAGCATCCATAAAAGAACGTTGACCCAGTCCGAGTGTACGAAACTGATGAGTGCTGGGGGGACCTGAAATGATAATAGAAATTATTAAGATTATGAAATTATTTTTATTAACAAAATTAATGGAAATTTGTATATCGAGCACGTTCTAAAATTTCTTTATATAAAACAAATCGAATTGAACTAATTTACCAATTATTTGTCATGTTTCAATTGTATTGAATAACTCTTTTTCTGTAAAATCGACTTTTGGAATAGTGAAAAGAAAAATATCGAGTTGAAACACCCAGAAAAAAATTCCCTCATATCCCATTAAAATTGGTCAATAGGACAATTTAATAGTATACCAAAAATAAATCTTTTTATATAATCTCAATGGCAATGTCAAGGTATTTTCTAGTATTTAATGGTATTTTCCGATTAAAATAATAATATATCCCATTGACTATTTTTAATAGTAAAAAACTATTATTTATATAGTATTTTTTTTCTGGGTGAATATTAAATCGAATCGATTAAAATATGATACATACCAGTATGTTACAAATATGAAAAAATTGCCATTTATGAAGCAGCGTATTTGAATTTCAAAGAAGCATATTAAAATCTCGCGACACCCTGACTTCCTAAAATCGTTCGATATTTTTTCTAAACTTCCTTTAGTCTGCTAAAATTTGTCTATAGGCACCCAAGACAAAATTTCTGTCATTTTCAGAAATATTTTCGGAAACACACCGATAAATGGAAGTTTGTGAGAAGCATATAGCAGCTGGAAACAAATCTCCCCATACAAAAGTTTTGGCAGGGTCGAAGCAGCTTAGAAACATATTTCGACATATTTCAAACATACAAAGTCGGAGTTTGTATAATAAACTGTCTGTTTTCTGTAAGTTCCCAAAATATGCCGTGAATCTGCCATTAAAATTTAACAAAATTTTACAACCTGCCCAAGACAAAATTTTTGCCATATTTCTGATATATTTCGGGCATATTTCCGATAAACGCACAGATAAATAGAATATTTTGGAAAGTGTATATCAAGTGTATATTTTGTGGAATTTTAATGGCAGATTCACGCCATATTTGGGGAACGGGCAGAAAACAGACAGCTTTTGATACAAACTCCGCCTTTGTCTGTTTTAAATATGCCACGACCCTGGGGTTCTATACACTTCCCAAATATTTCATTTATCTGTAAGTTTACCGGAAAAACGCCCGAAATATTTCTGAAAAATGCCAATTGCCAAGAATGCCATTCTTTTTCGAAAGATTTGAAACATACAAAGACGGAGTTTGTATCAAAAGCTACCTAATATCTGTTCGTACCCAAAATATTCCCGAATCCAAATTTCTGACAGACATATGCCATTTTTTTAAAAATTTCCAGCGATGCCCGTACCCAAAATATGTCGCGAATCTGCTTTTAAAATTGAACATAATTTGATAACCTCCCAGAGAAAAAAATGTCTGGCATTTATCAGAAATATTTCCGACAAACACACAGATAAATGAAAGTTTGTGGGATGCTTATAGCAATTTATTAAATTTTATGGAATTTAAAACAGATTTACGGCACATTTTGGGAAGAGAGAGCTGTTGATACAAGTTCCGCATTTGTCTGTATGCAATATGTCGGAAAATATTTTTAAACGGCACCCAAATATTTTGTCTGGGTATTCAGCCAAATTTCTGGCATTTTTTTGGAATATTTGTGGCATACTTTTGACAAACACACAGGTAATTGGAAGATTTTGGAAAGCGTATGGCAGGTTATCAAATTTTTTGGAATTTTTAAAGCAGATTACCGGCACATTTTGGGCATGAGAAAATGAAGCTTTGATGCAAACTTCGGAGTTGTCTGCTTGAAATCGTGAGATAAAATGTTTCTAAACTACCCTGAGCACTCCAAAAATGTTATCTTTGGTTGCTTTACATTTTTCCACAAATTTTCGCAAATATTCCCGAAATATTCCTGAAAAATTGCAGAATATTTGTTTCGGAATCCCGAAGTTATTAAATATTATCGAATATAAAAGAAAAGAAAATAGGCAGTTTTTCACAAAAGCCACACATTTTCTGCTAAAAATCTTTTGAAAGTGTGTTTCTAAATTGCCAAATTGCAGAAAATAAATTTCTAAGCTGCCAAAAAATTTGTCTAGATATCGTAAATTTGTTGAACATTTTAACATGATCACTAATTTTAATAATGGTGTCGGATTGCTAATAAATGATTTGGTTTCCAAAACTTATGTGATGATCATTTTGTCAAATTCTGGATTTTAAAAAGAAGGAATTGTTGGTTGTCCTGTATTTAATGATTTGACCTTTTAATAAGAACATTCCAGGAAATTTTTTAAACTACTTCTTACCATTATGCGCCTTTTTAAATGAACAAAAATTATTAAAAAAAAGTACTAAAAATGATAATACGTACTAAAAACAACCCATTCGTTCTTATAAAATGACGCAGCAATAACCAGACTAGTGATAAAAAGCCTTATAATATAACCAAATTCAACTTGCAAACCGCAAAAGACTCAACATACCTGAAACAACAACGTGTTATACCACTCTACAGCTAAAATATCCACTTTTTTATTCTATAAGACCCAATAATGCTAGAATGCAACGAACTGACACACTAACCCAACATTCAATATCCGTATCCGTTACAAGGAAAAAAACTTCGGCTGCATTTAATAATTTCGTATTTTATAAAATACGCTCTAATATTTTGACTTGGGTTCTCACTCTCTGACTGACAACAGACATATTTAAGGGATTATAGTTGTATAGGACATAAAGGCAACATTTGTGCCATGAATTTTTTTTTCTTTTTGCAATTTTTTTCCACTAACTACAGCCAACCTAACTACTATAAAAGCGTAAAAACCTCTTGCGTAAATAGTAATTATGCCCCTTGTCTTATGTGGTTTACACAGCGTAAACAAAAAATATTAAAAAAAATGGAAAAAATGCAAGTGTAACGATACACAATACACAAAGTTGGCTGCATTTCACTTTTGACCACATGTTTTGCATGCCAAATGTTTTCCAAACAATCGATAATAAGGTGCATCCAATAATTGGTCATGAGCGCACAGCGGGACTTGGTTTCTATTTGAGTCAAAGTGTCAGAAAACACAATAGAAACAGTGAGAAGTTTACTGAAAATAAAACACCATTTGTGTGGCATAACAAAGCAAAAAATCTAAAGATTAGTCTAATCTAAGGATTAGCAATGGCTTAAATGAGGCTTCAGTTTAAGCCGCAGATTAGTAGGCGTTAATTAGAAGTCGGCGTTTGACTGAAAACAATGTGGTAGAAGTTATAATAGGTAACATTTGTGGCATATGATATGTTTTTAATAAGTTAAATAATTGCTATAAATATTAGTCATTTTTTTCAGTTGCACTTTTTATGCTACAAAAATATTTTTGAGGAAATTGCCTTTTTTGAAACATTTCGACAAACTATCCAATTCGGGAAAAACATCCATTTCGGAAAATGTCCATTTCTGGAAGAGATATATTTAGGGGAAATGTCCATTTCAGAGAAATGTTTATTCGAAGAAATGTTTATTCGTATAGTGTCTTCGGGCAAACTTTTTTTTAGTGGAATGGTCGATAAATGTTTTTTTGGGTATGTTTCCAATTCTTTGAAATATGAATTTCCACTTCGGGGAAATAATATTCATTATTCATTTCGAGAAAAGGTCCATTTCATTCAGGGTTGTGACTAATCGAGAAAAAGGTTCAATTTGGAAAAACGTCCATTTGTTGAAAGATCCATATTCAAAATATGGAAAATATCTATTTAGGGAAATGTAATCTTCATTCGGAGAAATTTTCATTCAGATTGTGGGTTCGGGCAAACGTTCATTTGTAGAAAGGTTCATCATAGGAAAAATGTTCATTCGGGTATATTTCCAATTTGGTAAAATGAAATTTCGGGGATAAATTATTCATTTCGTTAAATGTCCATTTTGTGGATCCACTTCGGGAACTTATTCATTTCATTCAGGGTTGTGACAAATCGGGAGATAAGTTCAATTCGGACAAACCATTTGTTGAAAGATCCATACCCGGAAATGTCTATTTCTGGAAAATATCTATTTAGGGAAATGTTATGTTCATTCGGATAAATTTTCATTCAGATTGTGAGTTCGGGCAAACGTTCATTTGTAGAAAGGTCCATCATCGGAGAAAAGTTTATTCGGATATATTTTCAATTTGATGAAATGCCAATTTCGGGGAAATGTACACTTCGGGGATATATTATTAATTTCGATAAAATGTCCATTTCGTGGATCCACTTCGGGTATTTATTCATTTCGAGGAAATTTCCATTTCGAGGAAATGTTCATTGGACTTTGCCAACAATTGGGAGATATGTTCAATTTAGACAAACGTCCATTTGATGAAAGATCCATATCTAGAAAATTTTCATTTCTGGATGAAATATATTTTTCGAGGAAATGTCCACTTTGTGCTTGTGATGTTCATCGGGTGATATGTCCTATTCTGACAAACGTTCATTTATTGAAAGATCCATATCGTGGAAATGTTCATTCGGGATAATTTTCGCATCGAGCCATTAGGACTTCAAAAAAAATGTCTTTTGGTAATAGCTTTCAGAGGAGTTTATCATGACGATATTTTTCTAGAGACTATTCATCACAAGACAAATCTTTTCCAGAAATTTTACCTGTAGATTATTCATTTCAAGACTAGACATTCTTAGAAATTTCTTTCAAGAGAAATACTTTTAAAAAGATATCGGGGAAATATATATTCGAAAAAATATTCACATCGATGACTTGACATCGAAATGTCACTTTCGGGAAGTGCAGTGTTTAAAACGAGTCGTATAATTTTTCTCCGGATTATTTACATTGAATAATTGAACAAATGTTTGGTGCAAAAAATGGTTAAGTCCATTTTTTCACTTAGTTGTAAAATCAATAAAAACTATTTAAAATTGCCAATCTTGCGATTTCTTGTTTTAAAAAACTCTATCGTTAAAACTACGTATTTATGGTTGAGTTTGCAAAGAAAAACTTAAATTTTTCATGTATCATGACAACATTTTTTTCCTACAAATAACAAATGGCAAATTAATGTTTGGAAACATATATTTTTAATTAATGATGCAGATCGATAGGTGCTTTGAAAACACATAATAAATGCCTTTGCACCACTATTTTATCTTATATCAATAAAAAGTTATGGCGAAAAAACGAAAAGATTCGCCCTTTTGGCATGACAAGATTTTCAATTTTTCAAATTCGCCCTTTTGGTGTTGTCTTTTATGGCTAGAAATATCCAACAAAATGACAAGCACAGCATACTTGAGGATAAACTACATTAAAAAATGTAAAAACGCGCAAATGTCAAAAATTGTACATTCGCCCCTATGGCATGATAGTGACGATATGTAATCATAAACTCAATTTCGAAAAAATATGGACTTCATCCTTTTTTTCACCAAACCCTTCAATTCTTTACAATGTTTATCTTAAGACAACTCTATTCCAAGAAATTTCTTCCAAGAGAAATACTTTTTAAAAACTAATCTTTCTAATACAATATATGAAAAATTAGTTTGGTGAAGAATTAGATGAAGAATTGGGAAGAATGATGAGAATGTTCTGAAGAAAAACTGGGAATGCCAATTTTAATTATTGACATTTATAAACTTGGTAGATATTTCTCATATATTGTGGCAACTATTTTGAATATTTTTTTTTAGAATAGATAGAAAAAAAACTATTAAAATAACGAATTACATCAAATGATCGAAAAAACTGAAGAAATGCAAAAAGTAAGTTTTAGTATTTTTAAATATTCGGTATTTAAGTAGAGCACAAATTTAGTTTTGTCCCAGATTTCGGTAAACAATAGATTCTTTAAACAGTTAAAATTAGTTCTTCGTTGATTATTTTAATTTGTAGCTTCCTAATTAATACTTAACAAAAACACCTTAACACCGGGTTATGATCATGATCATAACTGCCAGTAACCGAATTGACGAATGTCGTGAAACTGATGACAGCAACGTCAATAAATCGTATTTTCGGCACAACGTCTGCGACGATTCAACTTACTTGTCTTGGAACGTGGCTCCCGTGGACCATCGACGGTGACTTTAATGGCTTTGGCATAGGTGGCCACCTGTGGTGGGCTAGTGGCAACGGTAATTGTCAGCGTAAAACTTTTGCCTGCAAACGAAAGAAGAAAAAACCATATAAATTCTAAATTATTAACTGCAACCAAATTTTTGGCATATACAAAATACATTTATCATAAATATTACACAATATTGCTGAAGAAGAAAAAGAAGTGCCAAACGGGGCGTGAGTGATAAAAATGATTTGTGAAACGTTTAATGATGGCAACACTGTGTGTGTGTGAAAGCGCGGCACTTCTTTAAAAACAGGCGGCAGCGCAAAATTAAGTGGCGCGCGAATTAATTTAAAGTGATCGTAACACGCGCCGACACAGCAGGACAAAGGATGAGACTTAATTTTAAAAAAATGTCATAACTTTTTAAAGTTTTCGTTTCAAAGATTTAAAATATAGGAGTTAATTAAATATTGGCAGATTTTTTTATTTTAATGTGAGGATTATAAATGAGGATATGGAGGTTTAAAAAAAAAAAATTATGGTAAATGAACTGTTGAAATTTGAATTGAAAATAATTTTATACCATTTATTTCTTTTGAATAGGGCTTGTTATACCTATTAATTTTAGATTTATTATTAATATTAATATTAGCGGTAGTATAGAGGTCATGTAGAGGTAATATAGAGGTCATGTAGAGGTAATATAGAGGTAATATAGAGGAAACATAGAGGTTATATAGAGGTAATATAGCGATAATATAGAGGTGCTATACAGCTAATTTAGAGGTAATATACAGGTAATATAGAGGTAAGATAAAGGCAAAATAGAGGTAACATCAATATAGGGGTAAAATATACGTAATATGTGCGTTGGACTTGCATTTTAAAGGTCTCGGGTTCAATTCCCGGCTTGGGCATGGTCATTAACGACAAACCTTAAGGAATTGATTCCACAGTACAATGGATATAGTCTGTCTGAGTGCTGTAGTGGCAATACAGAGACCATTCTTAGAGGTTATAGAGACGCAATATATATGTACTATATATGTAATATATATGTAATATATATGTAATATGAAGGTAATATATATGTAATATGATGGTAATAAATATGTGATATAGTGCCAATATTAAGGTAATATAGAGGACATATAGAGGTAATACAAAAGCCATATTGATGTAATAAAGAGGTAATAAAGAGGGACACTTTAAATAAGCTTGAGTTGAAAATTTTCAAATTATTAGTATGCGCATTTAAGGGTTAAAGATTTCAAAGTGTTTTCGCACAAACATAAAAGTTAAATACATTTTTAAATAAGCCCTTTTAAATATCATTACGAGAATTATCACCAGCATGCCGCCGTGCGTTTTAATGACGACAATCCTTCAAAGCCATAACAAGCTGCTTATAGTGACCAATGTCAAACCCACTCCCCCCCAACCACCGACTGACTAACTACCTATGGACTATGACCAGCCCAACAAACATGTCAAATAAGGATGGCAAACATATTAAAGCCTTGAACATACCCATACTATTTACAAATAATAAAACCGCAAACCGACAAACAGACATAAACAACGCGCAGTTCATGAGACCCCCACTCGGTTCGGTTCGTTTCGTTTCGTCTCTCTACCATACGAGAATCGAGAATGGACCAATGCTCTACCCCGACGATGAAGTCGAACTCTTTACGTGGCCAAGCCTCCAACAAACCTTGCTGGCGCATCGTTTGACAAGTGTATTAAAAAGTATCGAGGGTTGAGTTTGTAGTATTTTGGTGGTTATAGTATTAATGTTGTTGCCAAAACCACCCACAAAAACGAAATACTATGACGTGGCCAACCGCAAAACCTCGGCCGCAGGCTCATTCAGAGACATTCAGACTGCCCTGCCTGGCCGTCGAACAATCAGACAAACAAATGTAACGTGGATTGTAATATTACAAAAACAATACGCAAGTTCAACAGATTCACAGAATTTGTAGGGATGATGCTGCACATTTGGGTTGTACTCAATAATGTCATAAAATGGTATTGACAAAAATCTAAATGAATTGGAATTGCGATTTTTATTAGTTTTACTAGACGTTCGCAATATAATTTTAAATTCAAATAGATGAAATCTGTTTTATGTGTTTTATGTGTTTTACAATTTCGTATTTTTACCAAATTAAAAGGTCATATTACAGTGTATGTTTTAAATTCTACTGATTTGTACGAAAAGTTCCTATCAAATTATTTTGAATTTGTTTTTTCTATACAATTTATTTTCCAAACTAAAATAAACTTTTTTCTTTGAATAAAAAGAACTTCAAATCATAAAATCACAAATTTTATAAAAAACTGTCAATTTCAACTTCAAATCGATGAAATCTGTTTGTTTTTGTGTATCATTTTTGTAGTTTTTTACAAAACTAAATCGACGCCCATTACGAAAACTATTATATATTTTTTTCCCTTACGAAAATAAATACGTTATTTTTTGAGGTTCAAAATAAAAGTATGTTATTGTTTTTGATGAGAAAAATAATACGTTTTATGGTTTTGCCAGGAACTCTATTATGTTTTAGATATTTCTGAGAATATGCATATGTATATCCGTGTATCTACGAATATAAAAATGATTCAAATTTTGCGAAGAAGATTGGAATCTTTTGTTGAACATGAATAATGCATTTATGATTCAGGCCTTCATATAAAACCTGTACATATTACAGCATTTAATAAATATATTTAATCGTTTTATAAAGACCATTGGAAACTTATATCAGTCCTGAAATGAAACCTAAATTTTCTGTAACAGTCTAGATTTCTTAGGAGACAATAACAAATGAACCCGAAAATCCTAATAATGGACACGTCCTACGGTCCTAATAATAATTACAATAAAACTAGTTTAGCGATACAGTTCTGAAGAACTTAGGCTGAACAGTTTCACCATTTAAACATGTTACATTTTTACTCAAATAGCGGAACCTACAGTTTAACGCCGAATCATAACTTTTCATGGGTGATGTTTTTACTCTCGAAGGTCATCTGCCAAGAGGTAGCGCGGTGAAGAAAAATATTTTCTATCAATTTTTTTGATGTTGCCTTTGCTGGTGTTTGAACCAACGACGTTTCGGCTTGTATTCCAACACACTAATCTTCTGAGTCACCTACAAGTATATGGTAATGCATATTTTATATCATTATAGCGTAATTATTTTGACTTTTGTCAAACAAATTTTACAAATGACATATATCAAAACATAAAAGCAACGCAATATGATTTTGAAAAAAATTCTTTTTCAATAAAAAGCTCCAATTTTCGTCTAAAAATTTGAAACATAATAATTTTCCACAGAAAACTGTTTGTTGTACTAATTTTCTGTGAAATTTTGAGAACATTATAATATTCGTTATTTAAGTAAAAATGAAATCGTATTCGTTTAAAAGTGATATATACTTTTTTTCGTAAGACAATTTTAATATAATAGTTTTCGTAAGGGGCGTCGAAATGTTTTCGTTTAGATTTTGTGTGATTTGTACAAAATGAGAAAAAAAGTTTGCGCAGTAAATAGCACAATTTTTGTATTATTGGCAGAATTCGAATATTTAATTTAAAAAAAAATTCTACGGATAGGTTTACGAGACATCGGCCATTAACTTTTGAACCGAGCTTTCAAAAAGGTGGTCACATATATATGCAAATATTTTGCGTTTTAAATAACGGGTTTCATCAAATTTAATACTTAATAAAAGATAATTTAAAATCCAATAAACATTTCTCACAACATATTGAAATTGGTTTACCGGTTTGAGAGAATTCTATAGTAGATCTAAAAAAATGTAATTTTTTTCGACAAAAATTTAAATTAATGATGCAATTAAAAAAATTCTGTAAATCTAAAAAGCGAGATGATTCACAGTCTGAAAACGATGTAAAAATAACATAAATTTATGGATAAATTTTAAGTTCAGAAAAAATCATGTGAAAGCATTAGAATTGGGTGTAAACTAAAAAATTCCCATTTTGTGCTTTTATACCCTACACCCATGGGTTACAGGTTATACTATGTATATGAGGATATTTTAGTGCATCTCAAAAGGCGTGACCGGTAAGAAAAGTATATATTTTCTTGATCAGCATCACTTTTTGATTCGATTTAGACATGGCCGTCTGTCTGTTCGCCTATACAGGATAACTTGATAAACATTATTCCGAATGCTTTGAAATTTAATTTAACTATATATTTTAGTAGAAAAGTAATTTGAAGTTCGGAAATTAGTTAAATTAGTCAACGTACTCAACTACATTCCATACATAATATGGGTTAACATTTTAGGATCCCATATCTCGTAAAATATTCAAGATAGTAAGAAGTTATAAAATTTGAAATTAGTTACAAACAATCATCATCCATATGTGCTCAAAAAATTTGCGTGATTGGGCCACATTTATTCTTTTTTATGTTTATGCCTATTTATATAGCAATCAATTATTATGCTTTCACATAATGTATTTTATGCACATTTTTGTCATTGATAGCTCAATTTCTTCGAAAGAGTGTAGACTAATTTTGAAATATTACAAACTGTATATCATCTTACTTTCTCGTTTCCAATTTCGGTTATATTACAAACCTTTTTTGAATATCGATCGCTTTGCGTGGATATTAATAATCAAACGAATTTGATTTTCAAATCTAAATCAAATTTATTTTTTCCAACCAAATTTAAAATCCAGTCAAGTCAAAGATCAATCTACAGAACTTTAAAACTTTACTAAGAATTCAAAACCAATAGTTTCCATTTGTATACCTTCTTAAGTTTCGAACATTTTGATTATTTCGGTTATTCAAATTTATTGATTAAACAAAATCACAATTTGACTCATTTTACTGATAATTAAAATTTAATTTAATTTTTAAATCGAATTTTTAAAATCCAGTCATGTCAAAGATCAATCAAAACAAGTTTAAAGCTTTACCAAGAATTCAAAATAAATGGTTTCCATTTTGATACCTTCTCATGTTTCGAACATTTCGATTATTCGTATTTTATTTTTCGGATATTCAAGTTTTTTGATTAATCAAAAATCACGATTAACCTCATTTTACTGATATTGAAAATTTAATTTAATTTTTAATTCCAATTTTTGTTTAATTTAGACCTTTTATAAATATCAAATTTTAAAATCCAATTTTTTATATTATTTTAAATGATTGTAAAATATGTCTCATAAATTTTGATATTAAAATTGTCTAAAAACCTTTCGTCTCAACTTTCTCACATTTTCCTCCCAGTCCGCACCATTTTTTCCACACAATCAGCGCATTTGAATGTGACTCCATTACAGAAAACAAAAAAAAAAAAAATCTGACGGACGTTACGCTTGATTAAATGTCATTTCAATCAACTGACATTTAAATACGTTTATTTCTCTCGCTGCACAGCGTCAGCGACAGTGAAAATTATTATTTTGAAATAATTATTAAAAAAAAAAAACAGGAATCATGCTGAAATGTGGCAAAAAAAAGTCATTGGCACAAATTGGACTTTACTTCACTGACAGAAGTAACAACATGGACAGCAGCAATATCATCATGTACAACAACGACAACAAATTTCGCCAGTTATGTCCACTTTTGTCATCTAATCAACAAATCGCCACATGCAGTCGACGTGCTATCCCTTCCCCCCTGAAGTTTATTCTACAACGTTAATAATTATTTTTTTCCGAGGTTGTTTTCACGGGAAAATTGTTGCTCATTTGGTGATGTTTGGCTGGCTGTATTTGATTTCACATTTAGCGTAATTGTTTTTTTTTTTTGTTTCAACTAATTTATATAGAGAACCCTTTTAGGGATTTTGGACGGTTTTCAAAATCAGAAATGTGATGCCAAACAATGTATTGAATTCATTTTTATGCCTCTAAATTAATTCAATACATAGTTTGGCAGCCCATTTCTTATTTTCAGACATTTAGATAATATAGAGGTGATATTGAGGAAATATAGAGGAAATATAGAGGAAATATAGAGGTAATATAGAGGTAATATAGAGGTAATATAGGAGTAATATAGAGGTAATGTAGAGGTAATATAGAGATAATATAGAGTTAATATAGAGGTAATATAGAGGTAATATAGAGATTATATAGAGGTTATATAGAGCAAATATGAGGTAATATAGAGGTAATATAGAGGTAATATAGATATTATATAGAGGGTATATAGAGTAAATATGAGGTAATATAGAGGTAATATAGGAGTAACAAAGAGGTTATATATAGGTAATATAGAGGTAATATAGAGTTAATATAGAGATTATATAGAGGGTATATAGAGTAAATATGAGGTAATATAGAGGTAATATAGAGATTATATAGAGGGTATATAGAGTAAATATGAGGTAATATAGATGTAATATAGGAGTAACAAAGGGTTATATATAGGTAATATAGAGGTAATATAGAGTTAATATAGAGGTAATATAGAGGTGATATAGACGAAATATAGATGTAATATAGAAGTAATAAAGAGGTATTATAGAGGTAATGTAAAGGTAATATTTAGATAAAATAGATTTAATATAGAGGTAATATAGAGGTTATATAGAGAAATATAGAGGAAATTGAGAGGTAATATAGAAGTAATAAAGAGGTATTATAGAGGTAATGTAAAGGTAATATAGAGGTAATATAGAGGTACTATACAGCTAATTTAGAGGTGATATACAGGTATAATAGAGATAAAATAAAGGCAAAATAGAGGTAACATAGAGGCAATATAGTGGTAAAATAGCCTCAGGAACTATGTGCATTGGACTTGCATTTTAAAGGTCTCGGGTTCAATTCCCGGCTTGCGCATAGGCGCGACATAGATTCCACAGTAGAATGAATATAGTCTATCTGAGTGCTGTAGTGGCAATACAGAGGCAATACTTAGAGATAATATAGACGCAATATATATGTAATATAAAGGTAATATAAATGCAATATGGTGGTAATAAATATGTGATATAGTGGCAATAATAAGGTAAAATAAAGAACATATAGAGGTAATATAAAGGCAACATAGAGGTAATAAAGAGGAAATATAGAGGTAATAAAAGGAAAATATAGAGGTAATAGAGAGGTAACATAGAGGTAATAAATAGTTAATATAGATTTACTACAGAGGTAAAAAAAGAGGTGATAGAGAGATAATATAGAATTAATTTATAGATAATATAGAGGAAATTTAGTAGTAATTATTCATGTAATTAAGGAGGTAATATAGATGTAATATACAAGTAATTAAAATTTAATATAGAGGTAATAAAGAAGTCAAATAGAATTAATATAAGGTTAATAATTTTATTTTAAAAATATGTTAAAAATAAATTCCAGAAATGGCAAAGGAAAAAAACAAATTTTGTTAAAGTTTCAACTTCCGATCATATTAAAATTTCAATATTTCCCCAGACACAATTTTTGGCAGGGTCGAGGCAGTTCAAACATTTCTTCGACATATTTCAAACAGACACAGGCGGAGTTTGTATCAAAAGCTGTCTATTTTATACTCGTTTCCCAAATATGGCGTGAATCTGCCATAAAAATTCCACAAAAATTTACAACCTGCTATACACTTCCCAAAATATTCTACATATATGTGCGTTTGCCGGAAATATGCCCGAAATATTTCAGAAAAATTCCAAAAATTGTGTCTCGGATTGTGTCTCGGGTTTGCCGTTCGGTGTTTTCAATTCTAAATAACGTAGTACGTAAAAGTCGTATTTCAATCCTATTCAAATCGAATCTTCTTATCAAATATTTGCATTTTGATCGAAAGTGAATTCCAGAACATGTCTAATTATCTAAAATAAATTTTCATACCATATATTTTATTATGCAACCCTACAAGAAATTACTTTGAGTACTTTATTGAGTACTTATCATTGAGTATTTTTCATTTTCATAACCTTATCTGTTAAAAGACCAATCTGATATTTATATCTACCCGAAGAGGGTAAATATCTATTAAGAAAAATGTAAATTTAGATTAAAACTTAAATTCTGCACAATTCAACAGTTCTTTTGTCGACATATTTGAGTATGATGCCAACATTTCGAAATTCCCAACTTTGAAAACATTCTCACGTTGATTTAATTAAAATTAACTGCAAATATGCTTTCATAACTGTCCCAAAATCTCGGCGATGCTTGTCTTTCATACAACGCAAAACATTGAATGGTGGCGGCAAAACCTTTAAACCCAAAGCACCCACCAACAAAAAAAAAAGCTTTAAATACCTTTAACGCACGCACAATAAAAGGAGGAGATGGAGGAGGAAGGGGGTACTTTTCAAGTTGAGCTCATAATCAACTACAAGACAACGGGCATCTTTATGAAAGTTGAAAGTTCCACCAGATTAATGACTACAATTTGTTTGTACAACTCCTCATAATTGATGAATGAATGAATGACACGCGTCATCAATAAGAGCGAGCGCCCTGTGGAAAGAAGGCCGCTGCCGCTAGCTCATCCTGATTATGACCTATAGTTGTTGTAAATTGTAGATTTATCTTTTAAACTGATTTCTTGCATTGAGCTCTTTGTTATGCGCGTGAACAACATATTTTTGGGTGAGATGGAACCATTGTGATACCTCTGACTAATCTCGATTATGAGCTCGTCTTTTTTGAAAATTTGGAGCATACGTTATGTGTTGTGATTAGGACAAAGCGCGAACTCTTTTTGTATGTTCGAATATCTATATTTTTTACATTTTGTTTTTTTTTTTTATAACAGCAGACAATAGAGCTGTATTTATTTTGGTTTGTTTTTTTTTTTTTAAATAGTTGATTTTTTTCATTTTTAAATTGCTCTAAAACTAAAATTAACGGTCTCATGAAGTACGCATTGTTTCGATGATAGATTTGCGTTAATTTAATTAATTGGCACTTCAAACGCAAGACGCATGCGCGCGCACGGTTAATAACTCTTTTTTATTCTTTAAAGATAGTTTATTGACTTTTAACTTTTGCCGCTTTTTCTAAATTAAGGGGGATTTATTTAGGTTTTTGTAATAACTATATTACGCTCGTTTTGGCATTATGAAAGAGTTGTCTTTATGAAGTTTGGCAATTATGGAATTGCTGATATACTGAGCTTTTTTAAAACCTCTGTGAATTTATTTTATTTGTTTAGTGAAAAATTTATTTTTTAGTTCAAAATTTAATTGTTAGTGAAATATTTAATTTTTAGTGCAATATTTAATTTTTAGTGAAAATTGAATTTTAAGTGAAAATTGAATTTTTAGTGTAAAACCTAATTTTTATTGAAAAATTGAATTTTTAGTGAAAAATTGAATTTTTTAATGAAAAATTGAACTTTTTAATGAAAAATTGAATTTTTAGTGAAAAATTGAATTTTTAGTGAAAAATTGAATTTTTAGTGAAAAATTGAATTTTTAGTGAAAAATTGAATTTTTAGTGAAAAATTTAATTTTTAGTGAAAAATTGAATTTTTGTGAACATTTTAATTTTTAGTGAAAAATTGAATTTTTAGTGAAAAATAGAATTTTTAGTGAAAAATTGAATTTTTAGTGAAAAATTGAATTTTTAGTGAAAAATTGAATTTTTAGTGAAAAATTGAATTTTTAGTGAAAATTTGAATTTTTAGTGAAAATTTGAATTTTTAGTGAAAATTTGAATTTTTAGTGAAAATTTGAATTTTTAGTGAACATTTGAATTTTTAGTGAACATTTGAATTTTTAGTGAAAATTTGAATTTTTAGTGAACATTTTAAATTTTAGTGATAAATTTAATTTTTAGTGAAAATTTTAAATTTTAGTGAAAAATTGAATTTTTAGTGAAAAATTGAATTTTTAGTGAAAATTTGAATTTTTAGTGAAAATTTGAATTTTTAGTGAAAATTTGAATTTTTAGTGAACATTTGAATTTTTAGTGAACATTTGAATTTTTAGTGAAAATTTGAATTTTTAGTGAACATTTTAAATTTTAGTGATAAATTTAATTTTTAGTGAAAATTTTAAATTTTAGTGAAAAATTTAATTTATAGTTGATTTTTTAGTGAAAAATTTAATTTTTAGTAAAAATTCAAGATTTTGTGAAAAATAAAAACATTGCTAATATTAATCAAATCTTTAAAAAAAAAATACTGGACCTTTTTATTTTATATATCTCCTCTGGTTGCAAACACTTACAAAATCCTTACAAAACCTTTACAATCCCCTACAGAACTTTTGCAAGCAACATTCAATGCAATTAAAAACCGTTCTGTTAATGAGTAGAACCTGCATTAATCGCTCGGTTACAATTCGCAGCATATGCTACGAATTATAAACCTACTGTCATAATAATTTGCTCTATTTAAATACCTCACAAATACTCGATGGCAACATATGTTCCCGACTTGTTATCTAGTGCAATAATTTGACTGCAACATGCCAAGAGGCAGCAACACTTGTAAGGACAACAGCAACTAAAACTTAAGGTATTAATATGGCTACCGGCATGGGTCCTTTCTTGTCATCTTCTTCTTCTTGTTCTTGTGCTTGTGCATGGGTCAAAGTCACGTCACACGTGCGTACTTTAAAATCGATTATTGATACATTTGATTGCGTGCAAAAAGCCAAAAACTAAGCAGAAGCAGCAGCAGCAACAGCACCACTTTGTGTCCCAAAAGAGACAGTCAGTCAGTCGACTTCAGAACGGAAATTCGTCGAAGGAGTGCAGGAGCTGCCACGGCTGCCACAGCGATGCATACGTTTGTCTGCTGCAGCTCATTTTGTTGCATGCAACGCAGAAGCGTTGAACCGAATCGTACATTGTTGCATTCGATGCGATGCCGATGCGTTGCGACGAGCACAAATTGCATGGCATGCTGACCCGGGGCCATGCGGACATAATGTGATGACTTCTGTGACCGAACTGCAGAAGCTTTAAATGGATGTCCTGAAGGTGGTGGCGGTATGGATACGAGGGTCGAACACGTCAAGTGCCTGCAAATTTATGCAAAGCGGCACACAAAATTAGAGCGGTACTCATGACGTCGCTCTGTAGCCGCGGTAGCTCAGTGGTTAGTGCGTTGAACTACGAGCCGAAAGGTCCCCGGTTCAAGCCTGGACTGGGGCTAACAACATCTTTTCATAGAAACATTTTTCTATACCGCGCTTCCTCTCGTCAGTAAATGGCAAACCTACGAGAGTAAAACCATTGCCTATGAAAAGCTCTCACCCGCCGTTCGGATTCGGCAATAAACTGTAGGTCCCACCACTTTGAGTACAAATATAACACGCACAGCTCAAAATGGTGAGAGAGCTCGGCCGAAGTTCTATACAGGACTGTAGCGCCAAACTATTATTATTATTATTATGACGTCGTTCTGTAGGTTAATGACCTGTACATATTAATACTTAAAAAATTGGGCTTTGTTACTTCCTGTTTCTTTAATTTTATTTCACATTTTTATTTACAATTTTTAAATTTAACACAAGCGACCTTTAATCTTTGGAAACAAAAATCAAAATATGTCATATTTAAGGTCATCCGAATAAATCTGATTGTAGAAGTTGAAGACAACGAAGATCCAGAATACATTTTAGAAATATATGGAAATCGACAACCAAGTCCGAGCCATATTAGAAGGATGAACCCTAACTATATAATCAGGTTCTTAACTGAGATAGGCTTGACGGACATTTTATAGAACTATCCGAACCAGAACACCCTATACACAGAAAAAAAAATAATAGACGTAAATATAGCAACCAATATTAATTACATTTATTAAAAAATCCAGCAATTTAATAGAAACATTTGCTATTCTTCATATGCGTTGCTAATATGAATATTTGTACGTCAATGCTGCAAATAGTTTTGCAAATTTCATTAATAGATTGATTAATGGATGCAATTAATATCGGTTGCTATATTTACGTCGATTATTTTTGTCTGTGTAGGGAGATGCCACAGCTGAGAATGTCATCAGTAATCGTTTCAAGCGGGACACAATAGATCTATTCAGATCGGAGTGCATTACCCCGTAGCAATAATAATAGTAGTAGTAGTAGCTTTTATACAGGAAACTGGTATGTCAAAGACTGCCCCCTAGCAGACAAAGCATTTTTGTGTATGTTTAGGTTTTGAAATTTTTAAAAGCATCTTTATAGCTGGAATATGGAAGAGCAGGCAAACATATTTTACTCCAATTACTGTTTTGAAATTTTGAAAACCATTTTAAAGCAGGAATCTGGAAGGCCAGTAGAATGCAAAAATGCTATATTGGTTATTTATAAAATATTTTTTTGATAAATTATTTTTTTATGACATAATATTTCAATATATTTCAGTTTTATATCATATAATTAACAACCCTATTCTAGCGAGCATTGTCAATCAATAAACATAGATAAACATAGAAAATGAAATTGACCGAATACGGAATTGTGACAAAGCGCACTATTGTGACCGATTTTAATTTGTGACTCTTGCCAGAATAGTGCTATAAGTATATAAGGAAAAAAATATTTTGAAGAAATTGAGATTTTTTTGAAAATTGAAGACGAATTTTGAATTTTAAAGAGCTCCTATATTTTTGATACTAGGGACACATTCAAGTGACATACCTTAAAATATGTTGCAAAAAAAATCAAAACAAAAAGTCCTCGAAAGCCGTTCCTCACACGTTCGATAATAGTTGGAAAATTGTAATTTTTGGATTTTCAGCGAACATATCGTGGAATAGATTCTGTTATATTATCAATTATTATGAGGAATTATTTTTTTGATGATCAAATATAACATAATGTAGCAAAAACAATTTAATCTGACCAAATGGAAATGATATCTTAAAAGTTATTTTAAGGAAATTGTGGTTATTTGTACAATTATGCTTAAAATTCACATTTAAATTGCTGCTATATTTTTACTCAGAAGAGCATATTCACGCGAAATACCTTAAAATCTTTATTCTTGTATTTTGAGTTCATAAAATATTTCAAATTAGTGATTTCTTGAAAGCCGCACTTGATACAGTCGGTAATATGTCAGAAAACATGGTTCTAACATATGTTGTATTTTTGTTTTCTCAATAAAAAATGATTGATCAATAATACTGAAGCGGCATTGTATTTTTAAATTAACTCGTGGCATAAATTTCCGATCACACCTATGTACAGCAAAATTCAGATGGAATTGTAGATGTGCCTTAGAAAAAGGTGCTTTTTTCGGGCCGCTCAGGTTTTTTTTCGAAAGTTCCAACGTGTCCTTTTTTGTTGGTGTTGGGGGCATATTCACAAATTATATCTTAAAATCTTTATATTTACCTCCTCTATTAAATATTGCATACAAAGAGATACATTAGATACAAGCCGCGGCTCACACGTTGAAGAGCAGGTGAAATTTTGGTTTTCGTTCCAAAAGTGGTATCATACCTCCACCTCTGTCCAAATTTCGTTCGGGATATGACTTACGCGACATATATTTTTTTGCATTCGAGTATTAGCTAGCGATTGTATTAAAATTGTAGCGATATCTTGCCTAGCCGTAGCAAAAGTGATGTTTAGAACGACACAAAACGTGCGTGTATCATCGGTAATTTGGATGTGTTTCTTATTTTGGCCACATGTAGCAAATAGACAGAGCAACATAAGAACTCAAAAATGGTTGGAATTTATTAATTCAAGTATTCTTAACAATATTCAATTAAAATGTAAAATATAAATAACAACAAATCATTTTTTTGAAGGTTAAAAGTTTTCTGGATTTGCTCATATACATCAACCATGGGTATTTCAGTTTGAAATTTTGAAAAGCATTGAAAGCCTTTTACTTAAGCATTCACTTCATACTGTGCTGAACTCATTACTTAATATTCGATGTACTTTTCAATTTGCTACCTCTCCTGCATTCTCAACATTATCCTCAACACCTTTAAAAAAACATTCTCGCGTCACCTACTATTCCAACTTTTCTATTATTTTATTTATCATTTTTTCATTTCACCGTTACTGCAGTTCTTACTCAGCCCAATCTATTCCTTCTTCTTGCAATTTTTGACTTATTCTATTCAATTTTATTATATCGCTCAAGAGTGTCAATACTCAAAAACACGATTTTTGAGTTAATGATGCAGAATTATCCGTTATATCAAGTTTTATTTTGTGTAAAAAATTCGTATTCATATCTTGTATAATCACCGCGTGAGAAGAGAATATGTCCTTACCTCATTTCATGTGCCCCATACATTTCATATGGAAAGTGAAATTTAATTGAAAACTTTAAACGCGTTTTCTACAAAATCGATTTTTTGTAGTAAATGAGCGATACATTTAGTTATTTTCTTTATCTAAAAATCATCTATCATATTATCTACTATTCATTATTTTACCCACCTCTTCCGCTGCGTCCCACAAAACGCAGATCATTAAATTTCGCCACCTGGTTTTTCATCACCGCCGTGCAGTTTCGCAGCTCCGCGCAATAATTCTCATCGTTTCCGGCGCGTATGGTGACGATGGTGCCATCGCCGACATCGACCAGTGCGACTACCTTGAAGGCCATCGGCAGGGTTTTGTTCGACCGCCAGTGGGTGGGCAGCGCGGAGCACAGGAAGTACGGGTTGCTGGTACGGACTGTAATTAAAATATGGTGAAATATTAATTAAGTTGTTTGGAATTCAATTGAATTTATCAATCAATTAATTAATTATTATTATTATTTGCACAAAAAACAATAATAATAAATAAATATATAAATCACACTGTTTTAATTGATGAATCAATCATTACCACATACTTGGTTCTGGAAATGTTCAAGGTCATTATTAATTTAACAGTTCATAAAGTGATTTTATTGCACAATATACTAATTATCATTTACATTGTAATTTTATATACTTTGTTTTTAATTGTATCAATATTTTTTTTATTGTACAAGTATTCAATGTTTTTATGTCCGGACAATTTAATATAATAATTTCAAGTTTTTAATAATAATTTACAATTTATGTATTCAATATTAAAATTTCGTTTTTAAAAATATCTGGAACTTGCTAATATCGGCTTTTGATCGAATTGCGATCGAATTTCATATAAAATTTTAATAAAAATGTACAAAAAATGTGTTTATCAAATAAATTCAAATCGTTGAAGTCAAAGTAAACGGTACTGAGACATCGAATTCAAAATTGTTTTTTTACATATTTTATATGAATTTCAATTGTAATTAAATTCAAAGTCGGAATATAACCGTATTATTTGGTTCCGATCATACAGTGGAGTATGTCCAGATGACATTCGACATTACCTCTACCAAATTAATACAAATCAAGATTTATATGAACTCGACTATTTCGAATACTTCGCTTTTAGATCCCGTGCTAATATTTAAAATGTATACCGTCGGAAAAAGCAATTTTTGGTTTTAAGAAAACGAATTAAAAAACATTGGAATTGCAATTTTTTTTTATTAATTCGATCAAAAGCTGCCTTAATAACATCTTTTGTTTGATAATTCAATTAATTCCGTTACATTTAAATTTAAATTTACAAATTGAGCGCCAAACCAGAGAAGAGCAAAAGATTTTTGAACTTTCAGCTGAAGGTCGTCGGCTTAGCTGAAGACTACGTGTGAAAGTTTCTCATGATAGTGCATATCGGTTACAACAAAGTGCAGCCCCATATAACGATGATTCTCAACGACATCATCATTGATCAGCTGAATGATTTGGTATGGACGGACATGCTTTTGTGATAATGATACGCGCGCTCAATATAAAAAAGGACTTGGCAAGCACACCAATATTCATGAGTATCATGTTTCGGGTGTATGCAATTTCGAAACATATTTTTTTTAATATAATATATGAAAAAGAAGAATAATGCAAAAAAACTATAGTCAAAATTGCAATTTCAGGAAGCCATACTATATGGCAGAGAGAAACGAGCATAACTTATTTGAAATGTGCCATGTCCAGTATCATGACATTTCAATTAAAATGTTATGTTTTTTTTATTAATGAATTTAATATTAATTTTTATTAATGAGAAAACATAATTTAAATGTTATATGCACTGAAAATTCTCGTAATACTTAATTCCAAAAGTTGGAATTGTAAATTACACTTTTATCTGTTTAATTTTAAAAATGTGTTATAAAAAACCAAATTAATAACAATTGATATTAATAGCAAACAAAACCTAATTAATAATTTTATTTACACATTTTTTAATTAAAATATTAATAGGAAATTATTTAATATAATTTCAATACAACTAAATCTTTAATAGTATTAACTACTTTTATTTGTTACTTTTGATTTATTCATTTTCTTAAATTGCAACACTGTTTTTTTCTTCTGGATTTCATTTTGTTTTTTGTTTGTCCGGCTCGTGCGTCGGCGGCGTCGTTCAGTTTCTTCTAACATTATTTTCTTCTACGTTGCTATTTTAAAACAGGATATTTCATTATTTAGTGTATGTTATGTTATTAAAGCATTTAATGGCTCAATTTATTTTTGATGTCAAGAATTTGAACAAACAGCTTATGATGCTCCTTTTGTTGCATATTGAATCATTAAAAAGCGAATATCAAATTTTATGTTTGACTCAATTAATTGGCCCACCTGTAGAAGTTGTGAAAACTGACTTCGGTAAAACATTCATTAGGTTGAAAGAATTTTACAAAGCATTTAAAAAAGTATAAATACTTATTTAATATTCATTTTATGTTATGTATTGAATTAAATTATTTTTATTTTCATATGTTTCTATTTGACAAATATTGTATTTAATTTAACAAAATATTTAATTGATCCAATTTCTATCTAATGAAATTTTTAATTGATGTTACTAATTAATTAATTAATTAATGATTTAAAAATTCCCAATAAAAAATATAATATATATAACAACTTTAATATCAATATGACAAAAAAATTAATAAAAGTTTCTCCAATTAACATTTTCTCATTATTACGAATATGGCATTCAATGCTACTAAAAGTTACATCGGCTGAGTTTCAATTAAAAATTAATTGGATTGATTAACATTTTAGTTATATTTACAAACTTTTTTTTTCTGTGCGTATGCAAAATTTGTTTGTATTATACCTCACTCTATGTAAATTCTTTACCCAAAAAAATAATTCTAATTATTTGTTTACAAGAAAGTTTTGAGCCTATTCAGGAATCCTCTACATCATACCCTTTATGGTGATTTCATTAATAATTTTGTAAGCTTCCACTTAATCTTAAATTCATTTATGTCCTTCGATACACCTTTCCTTTCCTTCAGTTTCCGCGGGTTCTAACCAATAGCGTTCCACTGGCCTAAGTTCTGGGCAGTTTGGCGCATTAGCTTCTCTAGGTAAATACAATATTCATATTATTGCTGGTGTACCACTCCTTCGCTTTTTTCCTTAGTGACATAATTCCAGATGATGCCAAAAGTAGTTGGATACCTGGATGATAGTGGTGTTATCATATATGTACGTATTGATTGACCCAGAAGTTAAATACGGTTGGCTTCTTTTATTACAGCTGTATATTACCAATCTCGCGAAAAATTTCTCAGTGACTAGGATTTTTTTTATATTCTGTATTTTGCACATTTCCCCGCTGATACGCCTTGGAAAAGTCGTTACTGGTAGTTGTGAAAAGTCCGGCAATACATATTTTTTTCGTCAGCCATATTGCTACACTGATATTTTATTAAAAAGTATGCCTGCAATTTTCTACTTCTATTTCTTACATCAATGATTTTCGTGACTATTCGAAGCAACTGCATTTTTCTGCCCGAAGCATGAATTTTTTATGAAAAATGTTCTTGCCACGTTATCTTTGTGTAGGTCTCCCGATCCACAATTCCACCAGATATCACCTTTTGATCAATGTTTAGATTGTCAAAAATATTTTTCAAAACCCGGCTAACATTTTGACGGAACACTTCAACAGTTTTTCCAATTTTTAAGTGACTCGATTTCGGATTTATTTGAAAGAAGTTCACAATGATTTTTTGAAATTCAGCTTAAGTACTCATATTCAGCAAACACGTCCGTGGAAATAAAAATAATTTATGATGATTTGCTAATTTTTTTTATCGGACCCTTCTAACAAAAGTAAGAAGTAAATTTTATAAGGGGTCCGATTCCGTTTCTAAAAACCGAAACGAATCCAAAACAAGTTCCCATGTAGATTCCAAATTATTAAACTATTTATGTACCTATCGTAAGCACGTACTAAGACGTATATTTTTTTGAAAATTACCCTATTTAGATACAAATAACTATTCGGAACTTTAATCTCGAAATATCTACCTGAAACTAATTGGACATTTAAAAGTATGACTCAATGTTCTCTATCGATGTCATGTCATCAAATTAATCCACCTGTCTGGATACCAAAATTCTGATTGTAAATTATAACTTTTCTCTAAGCACTACACTACTTTCATTTTGGTTTGGATTGCAAGTTTTGAGTTATTTTCAGGAACTGCAGAAAAAAATAATGGACGTAAATATTCAACCGGCATTAATTGCATTCATTAATCAATGCAGCAATGAAATTCACTAATTTAATGAAAACATTTGCTATTCTTCGTTATATAAGCAATTGTGTTTTCCAATGTGAATAATTGTACGTCAATGCAGAAAATAATTTAGTCGGCGCAGTTTTAGCAAATATAATTGCTGAAACTGCTCCGACTAATTAATTTGCTGCATTGACGTACAAATATTCTTATTAGCAAACGGAATTGCTGAATTAAGGAAAAATAGTAAATGTTTTCAATAATTAATGAATTTCATTGCTTCATTGATTAATGAATGCAATTAATGTTGGTTGCTACATTTACGTCGATTATTTTTTCTGTGTGGGAACCTCTGGGCCAATTTAAAAGGTAACCGCACACATTACCTCATAATTTATGGCATTTTTAGTCGACTTAGTACACTTTAACATTCATAATTCTTACTAACATCAACTATAAAATGCTCCTTCTACAAAATTTCACATGTGACCTAATTTAGAGACAAGATTTCTTTATTATACGTTTGAATTTTAAAGAATAATTCCTCTTGATTTCAAGACCTCAACCACTTACCTAATTCGCCGGGAAACTCTTGTTGCGCCTCCAGCACCAGTCGCTCCGTCCACCACAGATCCTGATGCAGTGCATTGTTGTTGTTATTATTGTTGTTGTTGTTGCCAGTACTATTCGAGGCGCTGCCATTGCTGGCGCCACCTGTTGGTGAATTGCTGCCCAGACTGGCATTACTGGTGGCCGACGGCTCACACATCGATGCTTTGTAGGTGGCAGATGTAGGTGTGGTCCAGTGGTCAGTGGGCGATATGGAGGATGTGACCATGCTGCTGGCGCCACCGCCGCCGCCACCAATACCGTCTGCCGTGGAGCCTGTATAGACTGCAGACGCTGCAGTACCGCTCGGCAAATGCATTCGTCGACGAAGTCGATACGTTGATTTGGGCGCTATTTTGGCGACTATTTTACGACAGACACGGCAAAATAAGAGCGTTTAGTGGGAGTGGGAGCGGATCGACGTAACGGTGCGTTGCTTGCGATGATTGAGAGAGGCAGAGAGTGAATGTAAAGAGAGCAAAAGTGTAGCTCAGTTGCGTTGCACACTGCTGTGAAACTTGGTCACTCGCGGTAAAGCGGAGCTTCCGCGGTAATTTCCAAAAATCAAATAAAAAAAAATAAAAACAAGAAATCCGCAGATGAAGCTTTGCTTAATAAGCCACCGATGATGATGACGATGATTAGGCACAAATTAATAAATTAATTAATATGTGTGAATAACTTTGTTAATATTATTTGTTGTTTTTGTTTTTGTCTGTTTAGACTAGTTCGACAGGCCGACGGCGCTTAATCAGCGTCGTCTGCGTAGCACTGACGAACGATTTCACGGCTGCGCTTAAAACGTCGCTCAGCTGTTCGAAACGCCAACGAGCGGCTGGCTGTGAGTCACAACGGTGTTTTACGCGACTTTCGTTGCTCAGCACAGCACAGCGCAGTAGCAGCGCAAAGTTTTATTAATTCGCGGAAAATCACAAAAGAGTCGCGGCGGCGCGATTTTGGTTTTTTGATTATTTTTTATTAAGGTTATATTTATTTTAAAAATTGTTTTATGTAATTTTTGATTGAATTTGGTTTTATTTTAAATTTTGTTTTGTTTAATTTTTAGCTTTTTTTAAATTGTTTGTATTAATTTTTTTATTTTTTTGTATTATATAAAATGTGTTATTTTTATTTTATTTAAATTTAATTAAAATTAGTTTTAAATTTTTTTGTTTCATTTATTTATTTTATTTGAAATTTGTTTATGTTTCAAATTTTGTTTTATTTAAAATTTAGTTTAATTTAAAATTTAGGTTTATTAGAAATTGTATTAAATTTGAAATTGGATTTAGTTTTTAATTCAGTTTTATTTAATTTTGTCTTTACTTTTAATTTGTTTTATTTTAAATTTTATTTTATTTTAAATTTTATTTTATTTTAAATTTTATTTTATATTAAATTTTATGTTATTTTAAATTTTATTTTATTTTAAATTTTATTTTAAATTTTATTTTAAATTTTTAATTATTGATTTTTTATTCGAAATATTATTTAATTTAAAATTTAATTTGAAATTGGATTTTAATGCTTTTAAAATGTTTTCAATTTTTTACAAAGCTTTTATGTTGCTTTTTTAAATGCGTTATATGATTTTTTAAATGGTTTTATATTATTTTAAATTATTTTTAAAATTGCAGTATATTTTTTATTTATTATTTTTATAGTATTATTCTTGTTATATAATTTTAAATATTTGTATACATTTTTTTTAATTTTTTGAATTAATTTAAATTGCTTTAAATTATTTTTAATAGTTTCAGCTTGTTTTAAATTATTGTAGATTGTTGATATTATTATTGTATATAATTTTTTAATTTTTTTTTTTATTATTTTTGAAATATTGTTTTTAATTATTTGATATTGTTTAATTTCATTTTACTGTATTTAAATTGTTCTATATTATTTTTTTCATTTTTTTTTTATAAAGTTTTTAAATAACTTGAATTATTTTTAATGTTTTTATAAAAAATCTGGTTTATATTGATTTTAAATAGCTTTACAATCTTTTTAAATTGTTTGAAAATGTTCTATAATAATTTTCAAGTTTTAAATTTAATTTTTTTTTAAATGTTAAAATGTTTTTTTTGATTATTTCATTTAGTTCAATTTTAAATTTTTCGCTTATTGTTTATGTAATTTGTATTTCTTGTTAAACACAATATTTGATAGTACTTTGTTTAATTTTCCACTTTCTTAATAGAAAATTCTTATTTATTGAAAATTAAAATTTTTTTTTTTTGATATATCTTTATTTGCGTCGGCAACTGCTCCACTTGAAAGTGCTTTGAATTTTATATAAAATTATATTTTATATTCAAATTGGATTTAATTTGTTTTTCACACTTTTTTATTTACTGCTGCACTCTTTGTATTTTCCGCATACCAATTTGACACATTTATGCCGCAAATGCCCAACCGCATACAATGCAATTTGCTTTGTTTTGATTTTTCAATTAATATTATTTAATTAATTTCAATTAACGCGCGGCATTTAGCACATTTCACTGAACTTGACGAAAATTTGAACTTTGGCGCGTAAAATCAAACTATGTTTTTTTTTGTATTTTATTTAAAAGCTAATTTTAAATAAATTTATAATTTTTTTTGTAATATTTGTTATTATTGTTTTTATTTTAATTCTTAAAAGACGTGGAACAACAAACAGGTGCTCCCGCGTACCGCACAGAAATGCTACTGCGGTATAAAATGCGCGCCGGCAGCATGCAAAGCCCAGCTCAAGTGTATCACAAAAAAAAAAAAATATACAAAAACAACATCAAAACAAACGATAAGCCATATACTAAAGTCTTCTCTGAAGAGTCTAAAAGAGCGAGAGCATTAGTTGTTGTTTTTGCTGTCTCCGCTTATTCAGCAATTGTTAAAACAAGCAACAACCTTGTGGCTGGCGCTCAATTTCAAGTCATACTTAACCAGACTCTCGCCCCTATGGTGCGCTCACAGTGGGTGGCACCATTTTTTGTTGCAGTGAGTGGTTCGTTGTTCTTGTTGTTGTTGTTGCGCTCATTGTTGTTTGCCATCTTCACAGTGTTGTTGTCGTTGTTGTTGTTGCAGTTCTCATTGTTTAGCTCTCATTGTTGCGGTTGCCCAATCGGGTGGCTTTTGTGCTGCACGCGTCGCTGTCCCTCATTTTCTTTGCACAACGGCAGCAAAGCAGTTGTGTTAAGTTGTTGTTGCTGCTGTTTTGTGATTGGCTCTCTGTGTGTTTGTGTCTGTTGTCTGTCTTGCAGTTGTTGCCAATATGTTGGTGTTGTTGTAATTATAGTTGTTGTTGTTGTTAATATTTCTTATTGCTCATATTGAATGATTTCACTGTGTAGTGTGGGGCGGAGTTGCTCAATATGTTTGACAGTTGTTGCTTTGATGTTGTATTTTTCCTTACTGTTGTTGTTGTCGTCGTGTTTTTTTCTTTTTGTTGTATTTTTGGTTTTGTGCTTTTTGGTTGTTTTTGTTTTTCTTTGCTGCAAATCGCATTTGTATATAGCATCATTTGATTTTTCTCGTTTATTTTGTAGTATGTGATGCTGCTGCTTAAAGCCATTTTGTTGTTGTTGCTGCTGCCATTGTTGTGAATTTCAATTATTGCCTTTTACTGCTGCTGCTGTTGTTGGTGTTATTGTTGTCATTTAAATATTTGCTGTTGTTTGTGTTTTCAATTATTTTTGCAAGATTTCAAGGATTCGTTTTATGTCCTCGCCAAGTCATCGTCGTCGACTTCGTCAACTTTTGCGGTTAATTAATGGCGGTTTTTATTACATCGTTTTATGGTTGTAATTAGTATTGTTGTTGTTGTAGTATTTGTATATACTACATGTTTTTGCAGCATGTTGTTGTACTTGATTATTCATTTTTGTGTTGAAAATTATACTATTGCATACAAATTGCATTTGATTGCAAAAATATTATGTTTATGATAGATTTACATCAGTTAACAACTATGCAAAATTACACTACCCAACACGATTTATGCCATACACATCCCATACATCTATGTATATAATTCGCTGGAGCTGAGTTCGACTGCATTCGAATTCAGTTTTTTCTATTACGTTTCGCTTTTGAGAAAATTGCAAAAGTATTTTTAATCCGTTCTCACTAGGGATGTCAATCCCGGACTATTTTTCAATCCCGAAATTTCGGGACTAAAAAATTTTAATCCCGGGATCCCGGGATTAGTCCCGGGATTTAAAAAAATAATAGCAAAGACATAAAATAACCATATCTGTGTTTAAATAATAAACAATTATAATGCTTAAATCAAACAAAAGTCATATATTCAAATGCATCTGTTTTCAGGTTGGGTATTCAAATATACATGGTATACTAAATCCGCGATATATAAACCCCAGTTGATCATCAAACATTTTTTTAATACTTTTTATTTAAAATTTATTTTTTAAGAAAATTAAAATTTTGAATGAACAACAAAATTTGTTATTGGGATATTGGTTTTTTGTGGAAAACAATATTTTATAAAAAAAAATATAATTTTAAAAAAATAAATAGTTTTACAAATTTTGAAATATTTGAACTTTTAATTTCAAAATTATTTAAGTTGTATGTGATTTAACCGGTTATTGCAACCAAATCTCAAACGACGAAGTTGACTTGTTCATGGGCAATAACTATTTTAATTTTTATTCAATGGCTGTTTAGTCTTTTTATAAAAAAAAATTTGTTTTTAAATGCAGTGAAAAATGCAAAAATAATAAATTGCATTTTTCTCCAAAACATTACGTATACGGAAAAAAACTAAAAACGCAGTTCGAATCAGTACATTAAAATTATATAGGCATGATATGAGAAAATGATTGCCGAACAGTGTTATTAGTCGAAAGTGACGTAATTTTTAAAAATGTGTGAATTTGTTCAAAGTCAAAAAGCATGTAATTCATTATTATTTATTTATTATACCAGTTTAAAACGGTTTTTAAAAAAGCATAAAAAGAAACAGGAAAACATATTTTATTTTATATAGAAGATCTTAAGTACAAGGCATGTTTAATGTCATTTAATAAAATTTTGAATTCCCAAAATAAAATTTTTTTCTTGTACAATTTTCGGCGAGCTAGACTAAGCTTATGTCCCATAGTACAATGTTAAGTTATTTGAAAAATATGGAATTAAAAGAAATTTTATACAAAAACCGAAATCAAAACCGAAACCATAACTTGGAACCGGTATACTGAAACCGTTTCGTAATAAAAACCTAAAACCGAAACCAAAACGCGGAAAAAACCGAAATCGAAACCGTTATTCGTTTAGGTTTCAAACCTTGATTAAATGTTAGATTTACTTTTTCACAAAATGTGTACACAAACATTGAAAGACTTTTGAATAAACTATTAAAAATTGATCTACTAGCGTTTTTTGTAATCCCGAAAATCCCGGGATTTAACGATGATCCCGGGATGAGTTTTTCGGGACTGATTTGACTCAAATCCCGGGATCCCGGGATTGACATCCCTAGTTCTCACCCATTACGTTGAATAAAAAAATATAATTCTGTAGAAAAATAGTTTAACAAAAAATACATAAACGCATTTTTTCTTTTAAATGTCTGGACTAATTTTAATATACTAACTAGCTGCACCCGTGCACTACTCGTGAAAAAATGTTGTGAATGCAAGGATATGGAGTGATTTAATCAATATAAAGAACATTTTTGGTATTTATATTCGCTAGTCTAATTGAGTTTGTTAACTTTTCCTGGGTTTCTACGATATTCCAATAAGTATCTTGTACCCGGGCTGCAGGTTTTTGTGTAAAATTTTCAAATTTTCTACTATATATTGAAGAAATGAAAAGTGTAGTAACAAAATTATTATGTGAATTATAAAAAATAAAATGTATGCTGTTCTTAATCGAAATGAGACTTAATTTGGTTTTTTGTTATCGTGTTTTTACCTTTGTTGTATATTTTTTGTTAGTGTTTTTACGCATTATGTTTTTTTTTTATTTTGTTTTTTGTTCATCTTTTTTTTGTTTGATTTTGTTTCTGCTCTTATTTATGTGTTGCCTTTTTGTGTTTCTCCCGTTTAAGTTTTACTTTTCAAGATTGAATTTGTGTTTTTGTTTTTAATTTTCCTGTATTGATTTTCATTATTTTTTGCTTTTGATTTTGTTTTTTTGCATTTTTACGTAAGTTTTTTTTGTTTTTTTTTTAAGTTTTTGCCTTGTATTTTTGCTTTTGTTTTTGTTTTTATTTTTTAATTTTTTTGTGTTTTTCTTTGAGTTTTTAATTTTTCTTCAGCTTTGGTGTTTTCCTTTTGTTTTTGATTTTATTTACTTTTTGTTTTGTGTTTTTGCCATTCTGTTGATTTTAGTTTTTATATTTTTGCTTTTTTGTTTTTACTTTTGTATTTTGGCTTTCGTTTTTATGTTTTTGATTCTGTTTTTGATAACTGTTTTTCCTTTTGTGTTTTTCTTTTTTTTGGGTTTTTGTTGTTGTGTTTTTACTTTTGATTTTGCGTTATTGCTTTTGTTTGTTTTTTTGCTTTTGTTTTTGTGTTTTTGCTTTTATTTTTGTGTTTTGATTATTTCTTTTTGCAGTTGTGTTTTGTATTTGTTTTTGTGTTTTTCTTTTTTATTTATGCTTTTGTTTTTGTGTTATTGCTTTAGTTTTTGCTATTACGTAAGTTTTTGAGAAAAATTCGTGCAAAAAATGTAAATTTTTTTAACGTAAAGTGTGTTTTCATCGTTAGCTTGAACTATGTTCTATATAGCCATTAATCATTTTTTTATTTATTACTAGATCCAAAATACTAAAAAAAACGTTCAAAAAATTAATATTTTTCGGGTTTAAAAACCTATGGGTATAATTGTATTTGTTGGTATATTGTAATTACACTGAAAAAAATATATACATAATTGAAGTAAAATGGCTCTATAGAAATTATTCTTTCACGGAAACACAAATTTCTATTATTTGAATAAATAAATCGTTGATTTAAAGAAGATTTTCTTTGATTAGAGGAAAAATTGATTTGATTTAAAGAAATACATTCATTGGAGCTAAATCATTCCCATATTTACTTAAAACAGGTAAATTGTTTTTTGGGTGTAGTCTTGACAAATGAAAGAAAATTTGGGTTTAAAGAGCCTAAATATCGAGAGCAATTTTCTTAAAAACGTAATAGAAAAAACTGAGCAAAATCAGCAACCGCGAGTTATATATAATTGATGTATGGTATGTCCATGACAAACTTTTTCTCCTTTTGTTGAGTAGTTTTATTATTTCAGATAATTTTTGATACGTACATTAGTCATAAATTATCAGTGACATTATTTAGTAAAAGATTATTGTAACGTAAAGGTTTTTTAACCCTTGAACGTCCATTGTCCCCAAACGATAATTTCGAATTTGCAGAAATTATTTTTTTTTTTGGTAAATAATATTTTTTTATCAAATGTATGTGAGTAGCGTGTAGTACTAATTTTTATTAAAAAATTTTAGTTAAGTAGACATTTTTTTTTAATTTAAATTTTTTATTGTAACATTTTTTAGTTTAATTTAATACGAGATTTTTTAGGAAATAAGTTTAAAAATAAAATTCAGCAATGAAATCAAATATTGTCGAGTTTAATTTTTTAGTTCTCCCCTAGTGTAAACCGTTTATAAATCCCAAGAAGAGAATTTAAAATATCTAAAGGCAAATTGTGTGTAAAATATCGAATTTTCACTAAGAATTCATATTTTCATTTAAAATTAATAATGGATTTTTTTTGGCAAAAATCCATATTTTCTCTATTTATTTAAATTTTCAGTAGAAATCTAATTTCGAAAATAAAAAAAGGTATTAACATATTAATAAAAAATATATATGATATTAAAATTAAACATCAATTAATTATTGAAAAGTGTTAATAAAACTGATAAAAATAGCACAAATTTATTATCAATTTTTTTTTAATAAAAATTGATATTTCAAGGGAATTATTATTCAAGAGGAAATTCAAATTTAAATTTCATGCAACAGTAAAGAAAACAATTTTTTAGGAAAAAGCATTTTAGTAAAAAAATAAACTTTGTTGGTCTATTATATAGCACTAAAAATTAAAAACACAAATTCTAACGCCATTTGTCGATATTTTGTTTTGTTTTGCAAACAAACAAAAAAGGTAAATCAGTCCTTCACATGATATATTTTAAAGTTAATATATTTTAAAACGTAAATTTACTTTATATTTGGTATAAAAGGTGTTGATATCCGACTTTTTTTTACAGAATTTGCAAGACTTTTTTTAAAGCAAAATGATTCATTTGAACGTAAATTATAATTTCCACTGGATGAACTGTTCTTTTGTCAATATAAGTACCGCCATAAAAAGTTCGGATAATAGAGACGAACGGTTCGTTATGATAATTCGGTATACGTTTAGATTTTTTAAAATCATTAAAACACATTTATTGAAAATTAACACTATTATTTCAAGTAAATAAAGGACAAATGATAGGTGATATTAAGTTTTACAATTTTATTCCCCAAGACCGGCAAGATCGCCTACACTCAGAGGAAAAACACATTTTAAAATCAAGCACAGTCATAGTTGTTTTTAAAATTTTCAACTTTTGATCATACAACCATGTTTTAACAATGCAAAATTTTAATACTAGGTTGAAATACATCGAATCGAAAATTACAACTTTAAATTAAAAATGCATTTCCAATTTTAAGTTGCAGCAATCTAATATCAAGATTGCACCAATTTTGATTTAAGATTATATCAACTTTAAAAAAAAAAAAAAAATGCAACGCGTTCTCATTTCAATCTTAAATCAACGTTGTTCGTTGGTGAATTAAAAAATATCAACCTTACTCGACTTTCATGACGGCTTTTGCTTGATTTAAGGTTGTTTTTGCTTGATTTTACAATGTTTTTCCCTGAGTGTACAAAAGGTCTCCACTAAACACTACATTTTTCACTAATTTTTATATATTAAATGAAACTTATAATCTATAAAATTAAATCATAAAATTAAATATCAGGAAATATACATTTTAGAATGATTTTCAAAATTTATTTTTAACTAATTAACTAATAATTTATGTTTAACTATTTTGTTTAGTAAATGTTTTTTTAGTAAAAAATTATTTTTTAATTAAATAAATTTATAGTCAAATATTTAGAAAATATTGAAAAAAATTTATTTTTGGAAAAAATTCAAATTTTTTGAAAAAAATATTCAATATTGCCAATCGATAGTTTCTTTAAAAAAAAACAATTCATGTATTTACACCACTATTTTATCTTGTACCAGTAAAAAGGTATGGCAAAAAAACAAAAAGAATAACCATTTTGGCATGACAAGATTTTAAATATTTCAAATTCGCCCTTTTGATGATGGACAAAAATAAAAAATAAATCAATAGAATAGTTTTTGGTACCGCTAACGATACCAACAACAATTAATACACTCTGAAATGATATTCCTAATAATAAGGAACTTGAAATAGCGTTAAGAAAAAAGCTTAATTATGATAAGAAAATTTTAAGTTATATTGTAACTGACTGACTCTTTTTCAGGAACATTTTACATAAATGCAATCGAAATCTTAAAAGGAACCGAAACCTTTATATAGAACTTAAAAATCGTCAAAATTACGAAATGAGTTACAATCATGATTGACAGCCACGGAGGTTACCTGATATCATTCACTCCGATAGTCTCAAGTTTTAGAAATACTGAATAACAAAATATAAAACAACAACGAACTAGAAATTAGAATAATATAGATTGTTGCACACTTACTTACGTTTTTTTGAATTGATAACATTAAAAATACAAAATTAACAAAATATTTTAAATTTGATAAACTATAAAATTTAATAAATTAAAAAAAATAAAATCTCACCACATTGTGGGAACCACTTTTTAAAATATAGTTTCTATTTAATATTTTGTTTTTGTTTTAATAACTTTGTAATTAAATGAAAACATTGATAACCGAGCAGAGCATATGCTGCACAATATCGCGCTTATCACTAAACAAAACACCGACCGCCGCAGCCGGACCCAGCTTAACTTGGACTGTCTACCGCAACTACTAATTTCTTCCTCGGATGTAGAATTCTTTTGGTGGTGGTTGGAAGTTGTGGGAAGAAATTTTTATCAGCAGTTCAAGTGGTCTGGTCGACGCGCCCGTTTATGTTTTTTTTTTTTGTTCGTTCGTTCTATTCGCATTCGGATTCGGATTTTGCAACATTTTAGTGATAACGTTTTATTCCTGCACTCGACAAGTTTTCAAACATGTTTCCGATTCTTCAAGTGTGGGAACAAATTCCAATCAATGCCAGTCAAATATAGAAAGTGTTCCAAGGTTATAAAGAATGCAAGTGATTTTATTCTCACGATTTTTGTTTTTTTTTTTAGTTTATTTCAGCATTTGCGATAAGTTATTTTAAACAAATGGTCCTACATGATCTTGCAAGTTTGTGTATGTTAAATATAGTTCTGGCATGTTCTGGCTTTGTTCAAGTCGACATAAAAAAATAAAATGTTGTCGATATTTTTACATTTTATCGTATAATTTATTAGAGGCACAATTATTTTGTGTTAGATAATTTAATAATCAACTACTTATAATGTTTATTATAATGAGATTTAATATTAGCGTCGCTGGTTCAGATTGTTAGGACTACGGGTCGTAAGGTCGCTGGTTCAAACCACCGCGAATGCAACTGGAAAAATAAAAAGGTGCTATATTTCGCCGTTGGGATTAGGTATTAAAATTTGGGACCCATTTAGAGTAAATTTTATTTTACTTTATTTGAAAATTATTTTTTTTCTTTTTAAATTTAAAATTTTAGGAAAATTTAACTGAATTTTTTTTTAGAGAATAATTGATTTTTTTTTTAGAGAAAAACTGAATTTTTAGATTTATATTTTTTTACTGAAAAATTTAAATTTTATTGAGAAATCAAATTTATTTTTAGTGAAAACTGGAATTTTTAGTGAAAAATTATTTTTTTTTATTGAAAGTTTAAATTATTATTGAAAATTTAAATTTTTATTTAAAAATTAAATTTTTAGTTAAAAATTGAATTTTTAGTGAAAATCGAATTTTTAGTAAAGTTCTAGAGAAAATTGATGTTTTGGATTTTGGAATTGAATTTTGATTGGAAAATTGAATTTTGACCAAAGATTGAAACATTTGAATTTTTGTAAATTATCAAAATTTTTATATTTGAGCAATATATTTATTAAATTTCTATGGAATTGAATTATTCAAAGTTTTTGTAATACAATTAATTTTGAGAGAAAATTAATTATATTTTTAGATTTTGTAAATTTAAATTAAATTATTAAATTCGAACTGAACCTTCGAAAAAACATTGCAAAATACTACGTTCTACAAGCAGGGTTGCCACTTTCGTAATCTATAACCAAATTTGGTTACTTTTTTTTGGCTTGGTAATATTTTACTATGTTGATTGATGGTTGGTACCATAGACCACAAGACATGAAACTCCGTCAATGTAGATGTAAAAATCGTTTTGTTAGTGTGCGTCGCAGTCGCAATTTGGACAACTTTTTATTCAACTTAGACAACTTTTATTCAACTTGGACAATAATGCCACAGATTTTCTCATTTTAGACATTTTTCCCCCTTTATATTCAACATATTCACCACTGCTTTTGATGTTTGCGCCAAACAGAAATTTAATAACAAATTAATTTTCTGACAACGTAAAAATACTCAAAACAAACGTAAACAACGTTTTAGTTTATATATATTTAGTTTTATTCAAAAATTGATAGTGTGGGTACAATTTTCAACCGATTTTGATACGAATTATGGATGATATCGTTGTCAGGCATGATGAAGAGCTATATTTGGCTAAACAAGCGTACGAAATTGTCAACTAGGACAAAATTTTAAAATATCTCTTCGGAAAGGGATTATCGGACTGTTAATTGCTTAATGTCCGGATGCAAACAACTTTTAACCATGAGTTAGCGCTGGAAATCGATTAGTTAATCTGACAATTTCAATATTGATATTAAAACAAAAAATTAAATTTATTTGTCAGATTGTTTTTAACTGATAACTGTATTCAACCGGCCGTAAGTAAATTCACAATTTTAGTTTATTTTATTTAACGTCCTCATTATATTTAAGCGCAATATTGTTCCATATTTGGTATTTACAGCGATATAAACATACACATAATTTCATTATAAAATCGATTTATAATATAAATATTAAGATAAACATAATATATAATAAATTTATTTTAATATTGTAATATTTGCAAAAGTTTTGTCCCTTTTTCCCTAAACTAATATAAAGGGGGACACACTGGTTTTATTCACCAAATTGCTATTTTTTCTCGTAAATTTTACAATTTTTTCAGAAAATGTTAATTATTTTTTCACTTTTCCCTTAGACTATGAATTTTAGGCATAGTTTTAAAAAAATAGTGCTAATTTTTAGACTCATTACGTGTAACTCAAAACTTCTGCATTTGAGTAGTTCGGTTGCAAAAAATGTGTAAATTTTGGCAAATTTCACAAAATTTTCAGCATCTGAATTAACAAACAGCTGTTTTGTGTTGTTGAAAATTTTACACGGTGAAACAACAACAATGCAAGCAGAGATGCGGCAGAGCTCATGTACACAATCCGTGTACCAAAAAATATCATAAAAAACAGGATTTTGCTATGTTGAATATGTTTTTTGCGAAGTCGCACGTCTTATAGTCTTTGGTTGGTACTTTCTATATAGAACTCTTGAATCAAATCAAAAAAAGATTTTATTTTTCAAGAGAAGATATTAAAAATTTGTCTGTCATTACACCAATCAAAGTTTTGTGTTCTTCTGAATTATAATTATTACCTTTATTAGACACATTTTCATATTTATATGAGGAAAGTGACATCGAGGAAATAATAACTCAGTTGAAGTTATTACGATTGTCCAAAACGGAACTAAGAGAAGATATGGATATATCTATGTTTTGGTATAAAGTGCACACATATAAAAAAATGGCTAGGTGAAATTTGTTTTGAAATTAACAAATTTTGTATTCAATTTGTTATCGTTGCCACTAGGGATGTCAATGCCGGACTATTTTTCAATCCCGAAATTTCGGGACTAACAAATTTGAATCCCGGGATTAAAAAAAATAATAGCAAATTCATAAAATAACCATATCTATGTTTGAATAATAAACAATTATAATGCTTAAGGCTCAAACAAAACTCATATATTCAAATGCATGTGTTTTCAGGTTGGGTATCCAAATATACATGGTATCCAAAATACAACGGTTATAGCCCAGTAATAAATCAAGGAATAATATGTCATTAAGACCACTTGAATATCGTTTATGGTTTGGTTAAAATAATTTGTTAAATTTGAAAAATTTAGAAAAAAAGGCCAATTTATGAAATTATTTAACATATTTCTATAATATTTTTATTCTGGAGATATTGTAACAGAATATATTGATGATGTGAATGAAATATAAGGTCAATGCATTATTATAAGGTTTTAAATTATGTTATTTAAAAAGAACGATTGAAATATCGATGGAAATTAATTGATATTTTAATGTAATGGTACAAGAAGTACTAACACAGTTTGCATTATTATAGAACATTAGAAATAGTATGTTTACAAACCCTAGTACTTAACAAGCCGGCCTCAGCAGTCCAGAGGTAGCGCGCTGGACTTGCATTCTGAAGGTCACGGGTTCGAATCCCGGTCTGGGCATGGGCGCTCGTGGTGATATTAACCACAAAATTGTAGGGAATAGATTTCACAGTACAATGGATATAGTCTGAGTGCTGTGGATCTTAGTAGATATTCCAAAAAAAAAAAAAAAAAAAAAAAAAAAACTTTACAATTGTTATCATATATTTAGAAATAACAGTAAAATACTGCTATAATTAATATTGTTTAAATAAAAAGTGAATTATTTTTATACAGTTGAAATTCAATAAAAAAACTTATTTATCTCAAAAATCAAAAGGCTCCAAAAAGTAATACCATTGTCGAAATGAGTGGAATCTATAGTAATTTTTATAATTTAAAATAATAATGAAACATTTTTTATTTAATATTATTTTCCAGTGATTTCGAAAATTCTTTTTTTTTCAATTTTTAAACTTTAACCGGTTATTGCAACCAAATCTTAAACGACATTCAAGTTGACTTGTTCGTGGACAATAACTATTTTAATTTTTATTCAATGGTTGTTTAATCTTTTTATAAAAAAGTTTTATTTTAAATGCAGTGAAAATGTAAAAATAATTAATTGCATTTTTCTCCAAAACATTACGTATACACACATAGAAAATTATTGTTGATTTTTGAAAATAAATATTATCAATTTATTAAAACCTCAGAACGAAAATATTATTTTTGTCTTTGAAAATAAAATTATTAATTTTCATTTTAGTTTAGTTTGACGCAAGGTTTGACGTAGAAAATCTATTTTTTTTTTTTTAATTTGATGTTCATATTTTTAATATATTTAGAATTGTCGCGCATTTTGGTGAAAAAACAGTATAATTAATAAGAAACCGCGATGACTAAATATTTTAATTGCCGAACGAAATAAAGAGGACATAAAGGCCGACGAAATCATGTGCGGTGTTTGCTGCAACATATACGTTGTCACCATGAAATCTAGATTTTAGTCCATTAAATGTTAGATTTACTTTTTCACGAAATTAATATAAAAACATTGAAAAACTTTTGAATAAACTATTACAAATTGATCTACTAGTGTTTTTTGTAATCCCGGGATTTAACGATGATCCCGGGATGAGTTTTTCGGGACTGATTTCACTCAAATCCTGGGATCCCGGCATTGACATCCCTAGTTGCCACATAGTTCTGCTGCTGCCGAACGTAAATTTTCTGACTTTTTGCTGATAAACTCCACTTTAAGGACCAAATTAGATTTCAAAACTATTAAAAGTATAATGTTAGCAAAAGAGTTATGCTCCAAAAATGTCGAAACTCACTATATATGTTCAGCAAAACATGGCTTTTAGTTTTAATTTAAATTATCGCAGAGCTGGTTTATTTTAATTATTTGAAAAATGTTAAGTAAAATCAGCCAATTTTAAGTTTATTTTTATTTAGGGTGTGTGTGAGTTCGACTAAATTGCTAAATTGTACGAGTTTTTATTCGACCGCCATTCGGTAACCGATAATTGTTAAAGTCTCTAATAAATCGATAATCATATGTCTGTTTACTGTTCTTCCATTTCGTTCAATTTAGTTTGCTCAAAAATTTGCTAAATTGAAAAGTAAACACTGTATTATCGACAAAATTTTGTCGATTTAGCAATTTAGTCGAATTCGCACACACCTTGAATATATATTGATCTCAAGGTTGTACCTAATATATTACATGTGTTTATATTATAAATGTATCTAAAATAACTAATATATCGTCAGTGATACTACAAAACCGCCTAACTGCATGTTAAAATTACGCCTTATTTTGTGTTATAATCGGGTTTTTTATGATATGTTGATCGGATAAATTAGAAAAATGTCACGATAAGTTATGATATACTTAATTTTGTGTGAAGTGAGTGCAGAATTGAGACTGAAAATAGTTTTTTTTTTCTGAAAAATTCATTTTGCAAAAGTTTTTTCAAAATGTAGATAGGCGGTTTAGCAGTATAACCGACGATATGCATATATGTACCTTTAATGAATTGTTTTTGTTTTTTCATACAATAAAAAGTAAAATAAATAATTGATATATTTTTTTTGGAATTGGTAACTTTTTTTTAATTTGGTAAGCAAAATTATTTGCAGGGCAACCCTGTATACAATTTCCACAAACAGCTGATTTCTACAACCAACTGACAGTTTAGTTTTATCAATGGTCGTCGCGTGTTAATGTTTATTATTTTTAGTTAATTATTTTATAGAAATTTATTTAATTTAAGTACAATGTTAATACCTCTACGTTTACTAAAAAAGTCAAGCAACTTTTTACTGAATTATAGCAAAGCCACTGGAACAGTATCAAATGCTCGTCTCGCACCAGTCGCAAAGTACTATGGAACAAAAGCAGACACAACGGACGGACAGATAACAATTGGTGATGTAACCAAAGACCTAAAGACACCCGCGAATCCGGAGCTGGTGCCGCAAAAATATGGTTTGTGTTATAAAATTTTTAAAGTTTATTAAATTTACCTAACTTTTTTCATTTTATTTGCAAAATATTTAGTGCAATATGCTGAAGATGGCAGCCTACAGCTGACACAATCTGCGCTGCATCATCTGCGTTGGATGCTGCAAAAGGACAATCTGAAACAGGACATGTTTCTGCTGGGGCAGCCGGGTCCATTGCGCCGTCAGCTGGCTATGCAGTTTCTGGAGCTGACACAGCGCGAGCTGGAATACATTGCGCTGAGTCGTGACACCACGGAGAGCGATCTCAAGCAGCGGCGCGAAATCAAGGACAAGGCAGCCATTTACTACGATCAGGTTAGGTGTATTTTTTTGAAGACATTTTTAATTTTAATTTCGTTTTCAATATTATGCATTTTTTATATTTTTAATTACAAATCACAATAAAAAATATATTCGCTTTATTACGTTGTACTTCAAGAATCTAATCATGACCTCTGACTAAGTCTTTGAATGTTTCCTAAAATTTTTGAGTTATTACGAAAAACATGATAGAATTCTCATTGTATCAGGGCATAAAACAATTAAACTGAAAATTTGCGTACTTGTCTTTGATGATGAAAAAAATGGGTCCAAAGTACAACTCTATACTATAAATTAAAGAATGTTGTTTATCAATAAAAATAATATTAATTCTGTTCTTTTCTAGTGCGCTGTGCGCGCCGCGGTCAATGGCCGCATCTTAATCTTGGACGGCGTCGAACACGCCGAACGCAACGTGTTGCCCATTTTGAACAATTTACTCGAAAACAGAGAGATGCATTTGGAAAATGGCAAATTTCTCATGGCACCTGATCGCTACGACAAACTATTAGAGGTGAGTTGTTTCGTAGTGAACAATCAATTAGTTTATTAGTCGATTTTTAAATTTATTTATTTCTGTTTTATTAATTTAATTAATTTTGTCAATTAATATTTTTTTATTGATTGAAATAATATTGTTTTGAATATTTTGGAATATTTTTATAATTAATTTATTTGTTGATTTATTTACGTATATTTACGGTTTCTCTGTAAAAAATCCCGTTCTTGAATTTTCGTGAAAACACCAGAAACGTGACACATTTTTCAAAATTCTGACATTTGACCTTGAAAAACGAATCAAAAAAGGCCCTTCCAGAATTACCAAGGTCTCCATATTTTCAAATCTTAATCCTTAAAGTTTGCTGAATCTTGTCGTGTAATCGGTTTCTCTGTAAAAAAAAATCCCGTTCTTGAATTATCGTGAAAACACCAGAAACGTGACACATTTTTCAAAATTCTGACATATGACCTTGAAAGAGGTGTAAATTTGTCCAGAATAAGTAAGCAATATTGCTTTCTTCATATATTGTTTATTTTTGATTGATTTTAAATAATTTTTTGACTTAATTTTTTTCTTGATTTGTTAATATTATTAAATATTTGATTTTTTTTTGATTCATTGATTTATTTTCCTTTTATAGCTTATTATTAATACTTCAATTTATATAATTTGTTGTCCCATACTTCAAATATTGAATATTAAAATATTTTTTTTCTCTCTTTAGACCTACACCAAAGAAGAGCTGAACTCTTGGGGCCTGCTGCGCGTCTCTGAAGATTTTCGCGTCGTTGCGCTCGGTCTGCCAACGCAAAAATACAAAGGCACGCCACTGGATCCGCCATTCAGATCGCGTTTCCAATCGCGCAACGTTTCGCATTATGCATACGATGTAGGCCAGCCACTAAATTAAACACAAATATCTTAATCAAAATAATAAATTTATTATAACAAAAATTGTGTGTGTTTCTAGGAAATGCTAATCGATTTGAAGAGTCTTGCACCAAATGTGCCCGAAGAACAATTGAAAAGCTTGATTAGTTTTGGCTTGGCTGTGCAGGCAGCAGATGCCTCAACTAATTTACCCGATTTTCCACTAGATAATATGCATTTAGTTGCTAGAATGATGGTAATTCAGAATATATTTTTAAATTTTATTTTTATTTTATAGATTTTATTTTATTTTAAAGAATGCTAATCCCTCGATGAGCGTACACGATGGCATCGTGCGCATCTTTCCCTATCAGACGACAATGAAGAAAGAGCACATCGATCGCATTAATAACCTCTTCAAATCATTGAAAATCAAATCGAGTCCCAGCAAAGCAGTTAAGCAAATCAACGCAGAACAGCTGAATGCAGAGCAATCTCAGGCGGTACAATTTCAAATTGATGACATCAGCATTGCGGTGCCAGGCGGGCAACGTGTTTCGACTTCAGCGAAGACTAAGGACTTTGTAGACTTGGAACATCAACGCAATGTTTTGTCCGCAATGATACAATCATTTGCTGTGGGCGATATTTGTCTCATTGGTAAGATTTTGGATTTATTTCAAAGTTAATTTTAAAAATTAGTTTAATATTTATTATTTTTTTGTTTCTTTAGTTGTCTAATACAAAATATTAAATTTATTTTCTACATAGGTCAAAAAGGCGTCGGCAAATCCACCCTCAGCAACTACCTAATGCACCTGTTGCATCAGTCCGTAGAACCCATGGTGCTGTACGAGGACATGACCTCCAGAGATTTGGTGCAACAGCGCATCACCACCGCAGAAGGCGACACAATTTGGCGCGACTCACCGCTGGTGCGCGCCGCCAAATCGGGTTCCGTTGTAGTACTCAACGGCGTACATCGGCTGCATAAGAGCACTGCTACAGTGCTGCAAAGGTACAAAGTTCAAATGTTGTTTTAAAAAAATAATAAATTAAAATTTTCCCCTCGTCAGACTCATTCACGATCGCGAGTTGCAACTGTGCGATGGCACCACACTGCTGCGCCACGATCGCTATGATGCACTTCTACAGCAAGGCCACACCAAACTGGAGCTCAGCGAGCGCGGCATTCTGCGTATACACGACTCATTCCGTCTCATTGCACTCGCCGAACCACCAAATCCCAATTCGGCTACACAAAACTGGTTGACACCCGAAGTTCTTAGTTTGTTTCTCTTTCTCGAGGTGCGTCCGCTGCAGCAGTCCGAAGAGTTTGAGATTATGCGCAAACTTTATGGCAACATTGATGATGGCATTCATAAAATTATTAAATTATCGCATATACTACGTGATTCGGCCGATCCCATGATGCAGAGTTTGGCCAATACTCTGTCGACGCGTCAACTGCTGAAGATTGCCAGACGCATGGCTGCCTATCCTACGGATAGCAATGAGGCGAATGCATTGAATTCCGTCTATGACATAATACAGAATACATTCCTGGCCAAGTTTATGCCTGCGCTGCCACGTGCCGCACTGGAGAATGCCATTAAGGCGGCTGGCATTGAGAAGCCCTCAGAGGGTGGCGCTAAAGTTAAGCGTACTATTGATGTGACCGACGATGTGTTGCGTATTGGCAATACGACGATGCAGTTGGTGGCCACCGATGTAGCGACGAAGGTGCCGAGCACTTTGTTCTATGATGTGCCGCAGCATATTGCGTTGTTGGAGCGACTGTTGCAGGTTGGTAGACAATTTATTTGTATTGCTTTAATTGTGTTATTTTATATTTTTGTACTTTTAATGTTAATTTGTATTATTCATTTTTGTATATGCCTATTTTGGGATTTTTGTGTTTTGTATATTTGTACTTTTATAATTTATTTATGTATTTATATATCTATGTATTTATGTATATATGTGTTATGTATTTATATATCTAATATTTATATATCTATGTATTTATGTATATATGTATTTATATATTTATGTATTTATGTATTTATGTATTTATGTATTTATGTATTTATGTATTTATGTATTTATGTATTTATGTATTTTTGTATTTATGTATTTATGTTTTTATGTATTTATGTATTTATGTATTTATGTATATATGTATTTATGTATTTATGTATTTACGTATTTATATATTTATGTATTTATGTATTCATGTATTTATGTTTTTATAGATTTTTGAATTACATATATAGTATATTTTATTATTCAATTTTTTATTATTATTAATTGTAATTTGTATTTTGTACTTCTTATTTTTAACTCGGTATATTTTTTTATTATATGTTGTTCTTTAATATTTGGATTTTTGTATATTTTTCAAAAGAAAATTACAAGAGAATGAAAATCATTCTCTTGTAATTTTCTTTTGAAGTTTCGTACTTGCGTACTTTTGTATTTTCGTACTGTAGAACTTTCGTTTTTTTCGTATTGGGTAATTTCGTACTTTTGTTTTTCGTATTTTATTTTTAGAACTATAGTACTTTCGTACTGTAGTATTTTTGTATTTAGTACCTTCGTACTTTTGTATCTCCACACTATTGTATATTCGTACTTTTTTCGTTCTAATGTTTTTCGGTCTTTTGTACTTCTATTATGTTTGCGTACTTTCGTATTCTGTACTATCGTACTTTTGTGCTTCGTAATTTCGTGCTTTTGTACTTTTTGTGTTTTCGTACTTTTGTACATTCGTAATTTTGTACTAACGTACTTTTGTGTTTTCGTACTTGTAGAATTTTCGTATTTTTGTACTTTTGTATTTTCGTGCTTTTACAGTTTTAAAGTACTAAAGTACTTTTATATTCGTACTTTTGTAATTTCTTATTTCATTTTTGAATTTCAATAATTTAATATTACTTTGTTTTAGGACTTCCTCATTGGCGACCACCTGCTGCTCGTCGGCAACCAAGGTGTCGGCAAGAACAAACTCATCGACAAGCTGCTCCAGCTGATGAACAAGCCGCGCGAGTATCTGCAACTGCATCGCGACACCACAGTGCACAGTCTCACCGTGCAATCGACGCTGCGCGACGGTCAAGTAGTCTACGAGGACAGTCCACTCGTGAAGGCGGTGAAAAGTGGCCACCTACTCGTCATCGATGAGGCGGACAAAGCTCCCGTCAATGTCACCTGCATCCTACGTACACTAGTCGAAAATGGCGAGATGATACTCTCAGATGGACGCAAAATAGTGGCAGCCGGCGAGGGCGAAACAGCGCGTGCCGAACATGGTGCACAGGAAATTATCGAAACACATCCTAATTTCCGCGTTATTGTGCTCGCAAATCGACCAGGTTTTCCATTTTTGGGTAATGATTTCTATGCTTCGTTGGGTGATGTTTTCAGTTGTCATGCCGTCGACAATCCATCACCTGATTCGGAGATCTTTTTGCTGCAACAATATGGTCCAGCGGTGCCAAAGAAGACGTTGGCTACGCTAGTCAACGCCTTTGGAGAATTGCGCAGCATGGCTGACGAGGGATTGCTCAATTATCCCTACTCAACACGTGAGGTGGTAAATGTGGTGAAGCATTTGCAAATGTATCCCGAGGAGAATATGTCCGAGTTGGTCGGCAATGTGTTGGACTTTGACAAGTACTCGCCGGAAGCGCTTGAACAGGTGACACAGGTGCTGGCCAAACATGGGCTGCCTATTGAGGCCTACGCCAAGAATGAGCTGTTCGCGCTGCGTCGCAAGAAGGAGATACAGCTGACGGTGCAGCGCAAAAGTGGACTGGGCGTCTCAGGTTTTTAAAAGAAATAAATTTTGTACTTTGCAAAAACATTCAACGTTTTTTTAATAGGTCCCAAATTTGGCAAAATCGATGAGAAGAACGAACCGCATGTGGGCGGCAACACTTGGGCAGGTGGCAGCGGTGGTCGCGATACCGCCGGTCTTGGCGGCAAAGGTGGCCCCTTTCGTCTAGATGCCGGCCACAAGGTGCATCAACTTTCCGACGAGGAGAAGAATGACATTCCGGAGGAGGTAAAGCGCGCGGCGCGCGAAATGAATCGGAAGGCGTTCGAAGAGAAACTGAAAGAGATCAGAATGTCTGCGCATGATCATAAGCTGTATGCGCAATTCAGCGATCCGATACGCAAGCAGGTGCAACAACTGAAGGCTGTGCTGGACGCAATGCAGACGAAGAGCAAAGAGCGACAGTGGCAAAAGTATCAGACACACGGTGAGCTGGACGATACGCGTCTCATTGAGGGCATTACGGGCGAGAAGAATATCTATAGACGACGCGCGGAGGCAAATCCATGGGCCGACCATGTGCAGGAGAAGCCGAATCGTTTGAAATTGGTCGTCGATGTGTCGGGCTCTATGTACAGGTGTGAATAGTTGTTATGTCTCTGAAAGATGCATCGATTATTATATTTTTTTTATTCTTAGATTCAATGGCTACGATGGTCGGCTGGACCGCGAATTGGAAGCTGTTGTCATGGTCATGGAGGCATTCGAGGGCTATGAGAAGAAAATCGTCTATGACATTGTCGGCCACAGCGGTGAGGGCTATGAGATACCATTTGTCTGCGCCGGTAGTCCACCAAAGACGGACAAGGAACGTTTCGAGACGATACGCATGATGCACGCACATTCGCAGTTCTGTTGGTCGGGTGATAGCACGGTGAAGGCCACCAAAGAGGCAATTAATACCTTGAACGAGGAGGATGAATACGACAACTCGATTGCGGTCGTTTTGAGCGATGCGAATCTATCGCGTTACGGCATACATCCCAAGGACTTTGCAACGGCGCTGATGAAGGGTGAACCGAAGGTCAAAGGACATGTGATCTTCATTGGCAGTCTGGCGGAAGAGGCGGACGAGTGCGTTGTTTTATTTTATATTTTTTAAATATGTACTTTATATAATTTATATTTTTTTATTCTAGAATCAATGCACAAATGCCCGCAGGGCACAGTTACGTCTGCATGGATTTGACTAGTTTGCCGCAAATTCTGAAGCAGATTTTTACCTCCTCGCTGTTGTAGGCGTGGCTTAGTGCCATCTTTTGTAGTTAGACAATTTTATGTTGCTAGGAATTTTACAAAATATATATTTTTTAATGTCATAATTCAGGAATAAAGTAAATAAATGTATTTTATTTAATTTTAAAACTATTTTGTTTTATTTGAATTTGAAGAATGAAGAAAAAGATGCCCATTTTAAGTAAATTATTAAAAATAGAAGTAAATTTATTTATTTATTATTTTTAGTTTATTCAAATGAATTTAAATTTATTTATAATTTTTAAAAATTCTAGTATTTTATTTAATTTTAATTTCTTTTGCTTTATTTTAATTTGAAGAAAGCAGAACAAATATGATTTATATTATGATAATTATAAAAAGAAGAACATTTGTTTATTATTTTCAAATTATTAAAATGATGTCAATTTGATTTATTTATAATTTTTAAAAATTAATGTATTTAATTTAATTTTAAAAATGTTATTTTATTTGAGAGCAAGAAAAAAGAAAGATAAAATAACTAATTATAAAAAACAAGTGCACTTTTTTTTGTTATTTTTATATGTTTGAAATGATTTAAATTTAATTAATTTAAAATTTTTAAACTATTTATTTGATTTGAATTTGGTAGTGAAAGAGGATTAAAAAGAAAATTTTAAATATTTTATTATGAAAAAGAAAAATATAATTGAATTTGAATTTATTTTTAATTCAAGAAAACTTTAAAAAATAACATCTCCATTTTTGAAATTCATCCATTTTTCAATTTTCACTTTTGTACTAGGCGCGCAGAAAAAGCAGAGCAGTGCTTTTTGGCACATTTGGTAGTTGTACTAGCTAAGTAAAGTGCACTTAACATAATACAGAACCACTAGGTCGATAATACAGTGTGTACAACGGGTGTTCGAAAAGCGCACAGAAAGTGCAATACAAATCTATTTTGCAGTGTTGGTTGTTGTACTTGCTAATCAATTACTTATTAGCACAGTGCATAACCATTCTACCGATAATGCAGTATTAACAGGGTGTTTGATATACGTGAAATTTCTTTAAAATAGGGAAATTCATTAGAAATAGGAAAATTTAATTTACAAAAACATAAATTAATAAAAAAATTAATTATTTTAATAAAATTCTCATAATTTTTGTCTTTTTCTTTATTTTTTATTTGATTTTCTAACATAAAACAATAATTAAAACATTTAATAACTGTAGACAATACACAATAACTTAAATTGCTAATGATTAAATATGTTTTAAACTTAAATTTAAATAATGTTTGGTAACTTAAGTACTAGAAACAGACACACATAAGTTCGCATAAACACACACAGCAACAAAACATGCAGTTGACTTAATTTTATAATTAAAGTATTAAAATTGTTTAGGAATACAAAAAAAAAAAACACATAAAAATAATTTAACATAAATTAGTTTTGGCAAAACATCATTACTTTGGCCATTACACTGTCGTTTTTATGCAGTCGATATTATTATGATCATCATCACGTCATTATCATCGGTTAAGTTAGACTTATTTGTATTATAATCATCATAGTTAATATTATCGTTAATACGCATTATATAGCTACGCATTATCGTTAGAAGGCACCACCACCCATTCATCGTCAGAGACTTGCTGAGCGCTGCTACCATTCGGCTGCAAAAGCGTCGTCGATGTTGCAGACGGTTGCTGCGCGCGTATGTGTTCCAGTTGTTGCTTCAGATTGTTGTACAGCTCAAGCAGTTCCTCCTATAGAATATAAAATGATTTTAAATTAACTTTATAACAAGTAAAGTATATAAAAATCAAAAATGTTTACCTTATCGCTCATTTTCTTGAGCAGCTCCTGCTTCTCCTGTCGCTCCTTGGAATCCATTTGCGACAGCAGCTTCTCCTTCAGATCCTGCGCATAGTAGAGCTTTGTGTCCACGCGCAAATATTCCTTGGCCAGTCGCCGATGCTCCTCGTAGATTTCCTGCGACTGCGCGTTGTCGGGTATTGGCTGCTCTGGCTGCAGCTCGGGATCGAGTATCTCGTGCAGTGACTGATCCGCGTCGTTGTTGCCATCATCATCGTCATCATCGGACAGTGTGCTGCTGTGCAGTGGCTGCGGCAGCATCGGTTTGGCATCGGTGACGGTAAGCCGTTCTTTGCCATCGCTTTTTGCTAAAAAACGATAAAAAATATATTTAATAAATGAGGAAATACTACAAAAAAAAAGAAATATTACAAAAAGTAATAAATATAAAAAATCTAAATTAAAATTCGGTTTCCTACTGTAAATGATCCAACAGCTGTGCAGATCGGTTTGTTTGGAGGAGATTAAAGTTGTGGCATCACACATGGTGCTGTTTTTTATGTTTTTGAATTTTTGGCTTAGTCTTAATTTGTATTATCTACTTTATTTGTTGTTGAAATCTATATTTGATATGGGTATAAATTAGGTCGGTTATTAGAGATTATACTGTGTTGGTCCGGAGGGAGAATTGATCGAAGAAAATAGTAATCAAACATTTTTCTTATTAATGTAATTAACAAATTTTTTTAATTTTTTATAATCTTTTTAGTTAATGGAATATTTAATTCCTAAAAAAAAAATTAATTTTTAGTGAAAAATTTAATTTATAGTGAAAAATTGAATTTTTTGTAAAAATTTGAATTTTTTTGTGAAAATTTGAATTTTTAGTAAAAAATTATTTTTTTAGTGAAAAATTGAATTTTTAGTTAAAAACTTAATTTTTAGTGATATATTGAATTTTTAGTGAAAAATTGAAAATTTGAATTTTTAGTGAAACATTGAATTTTAAGTGAAAAATTATATTTTTAGTGAAAATTTGAGTTTTTAGTGAAAAATTGAATTTTTTGTAAAAATTTGAATTTTTTTGTGAAAATTTGAATTTTTAGTAAAAAATTATTTTTTAGTGAAAAATTGAATTTTTAGTTAAAAACTTAATTTTTAGTGATATATTGAATTTTTAGTGAAAAATTGAATTTTTAGTGAAAAATTGAATTTTTAGTGAAAAATTGAATTTTTAGTGAAAAATTGAATTTTTAGTGAAAAATTGAATTTTTAGTGAAAAATTGAATTTTTAGTGAAAAATTATATTCATTTAAAAATAAGTTCAAATTATGTTCATTTAAAAATAAGTTCAAGTAAAAGCGATCTTTATAAAAAATATTTCCATTGCTGACGAATTTAATGAAAAAAAATCTGTTGTTAGGAAAACATGATCATGCACACAGAATAGAGATTTGTTTGCCCAAACTACTTATTCGTTTCTCCCAAATGCTTCGGTTGTTATTGTCACAACTAAAAAAAGTTGTAGTTTGAACGACAACCAATTTCGAACAGTTTTAGAACAATTGTGAATTTGTATAGGCTAATATTTCAAGTGCCAACCGAATATTGCAGTTCCGCCAACAAATTTGTAGACAATTCGTTTTAAGTAAAGAAGTTAGTTGTTGCAACTAACTTTTTTGTTCTTCCAACCTCAAGATCATTTTTTTTGTGTGTGTCCAGATCATGCTAATCATTTAATAATGTGGTTGTGACAAGATAAAAATACAATAATTAATTTGCAATCAACCAAAGCTAAATTTCTACTGAGAAAACAAATTCAAAACTGCTAAGAAAATTAATTCAAAGCTGCTTTATTCAAAATTTTCATACCAAATGAATTAAAATTGAATACAAAATTTGAAGACGTCAAAATAAAGGCGTTGGGACTATATAAGAGTATTTTATAAACACACACATAATAGAGATTTATTGTGTCAACCAACTTAATCGGTTCCCTTAACAGCTTAGTTGGTTTTTGTAGTCAAAACTAAAGGTGTTGTAGTTTGGACACAAGCAATTTCGAACATTTTTATAACAATATGCAGTGTATATAGGCTAATATTTCAAGAGCCAAGCGAATATGGTAGTTCCCTCAACAATTGTAGAATATTCGTGTTAACCGAATGAAGTTGGTTGTTACAACTTTTTTTCGTTCTTCCAACTTTATTCCAAAAGAGGAATTTTCAGTGTTCAGGAATTTTCGTTTATATTCGGTCACCCTGTATTTTATTGGCTTTTAGTACAAATATAACACGCACAGCTCAAAATGGTGAGAGAGCTCGGCCGAAGTTCATACAGGACTGTAGCGCCAAACTATTATTATTATAGGACCTTATAATGTTGACCTAGATCATATATGATAAATGATATATTTATGATAAATGATGAACTTATTGCATCATTTATCATATAATTTTGCATCTGTCTAATGGATATTCTACACACAGAGCCAAAATTTGTTGCGCCAACCAACTCTCTGCCCAACCAATTTATTCGGTTCTCTCAACCGCTTAGTCGGTTGTTATTGTCAAAATAAAAAGAGTTGTAGTTTGTTCTGCAACCAATTTCGAACTGTTTTAGAACAATTTAGTACAGATTTAGAACCATTAGGAGTGTGTATAGAATAATATTTCATGTCTATAGGCTAATATAGCCAGCAAATTTGTAAACCATTCGATTTAACCGAATGAAGTTAGTTGGTACAACTAACTATTTCATTTTTCCAACCTCTTGCCAAAAGAGGATTTTTCTGTCGAGTCCCTAGAAGAAATTATAATTTGGACATGAACTAATCATTGATTTTTTTCCTTGTCATAACCAGATAAGTCACATGACGAATATGATTTGGCATGATCATGTCTACTCTAATAGGTTTAATTTCTACTACGAAAGTATGAAGTAAAACTGAATAATTTGTGATAAATAAAATTTTTAGTGAGGATTTACATTATTTGGTCAAAATTTTTGTATACTTCTAAAATTCTGAAATACAATTTTTTTTCAACAAAAATCTGACAAATCAGACACAAAGAAAACAAATTTGTATAGAACCGTTCAATTCAGATTTAAACCGCTGAAATATGGAATAAGAAGAGAAGTGTTGAACAATTTGGTTTGTGTCAATGATACAATTTGCTGTCGTAACCGAATATTGCAGTTCTAAGAACAAATTTGTAGATGTTACAAATCAACTGCATGAATTTCATTATTACAATTAATTAGGTATATTCTAAACTCATTTGAAAAGATGATTTAGAGATATTTATTGAATTTATGCTTTTTAATTAGTTAATCAACATTTCGTGTCACAAATCCAAGATTTTTCAATTGTTTATTTCGCAGATAAATTAACTCTCACTCCCGACTATATTTCTGATTACATCCAATAATTTTTTATATTATTTTTCGTTGCATTTTCTTCGAGCAATTTTCCCAACAATTACAGCGCACAACAAAAACTAACCAGTCAATTAATTTTGCCACATAATAATTGCATTATTTATATTTTATTATTTAAAAATGATTTTCTTTTTCGAAAAACATGATGATTTCAGTGCTATTATTCTCGCCTGTCACACAGCGCACTATTTTTGCGGCGTTATTTGTTTTGAGTACGCTATTTTTAAATATAATTATTTTTAAAATTTAATTATTATTAATTTTTTGTGTTTTTATTTGACTTTGTTTTGTTTTTCACATTGCTTTGTATTATTTTATGCACCGATTATGTAAAAACCATATTTATGAACTCTATGACATTTTAACGAGATGACGACGACGTCGACGAAAAACACGACAATATTCGTCTGCAGCCATCACCGCCACCAACAATGGCCATCAAAATCTACAGCAACATCAAAGCATCAGCAATTGTTGCAACAATTTTAGTATTTTCTGCAAACAACGACGACGACGTCTCATTTAATTTCTATACAAAGCAACTAATAAATCTTTGGCAAAATGCTGTGTCGTATAAAATATATAAGTAAAACGTATCGAAATGAAGAAAATAAACGAAAACTTTCGATCGTCGTTCCGTCGGTGATGTGAATATGAACGCGTTCGCGCTCGAACGTAGACTGAACGGTGCAAAAATGATGCTCAACGCAGACGTCAAAAAGAAACTGAGATCACGAAAATTAAATACAACAAATTTTGACAAAAAGAGTAGTCGATCGACGACGACAGCAACAATAATGAACAAATGAGCGCTGCTCCCAAGTGGAGGGAAAAAGAAGCACCGAATTGTTTTGAGAATTTTGATCATCGAAAATTATATTGACCAAAGAAAAAAATAATTAAACAAATGATGATTTTGGTGATTTCTGACTATAATACAGTGGGCCAACATTGGCTTTATAAATGTAAAAATGTTGTATGTGATATTCCACAGCACCTAGGGTTGGGACTCCATCCTTATTGATTTCAATTTAATAAAAAATCGGGATGTTTGATTAATCACTTTGTGCTTAATTTCTTAATCTAGATTTCGATTAATCAATAAATCAAACAGCATTCTGATTTATCACAATTGTGACACTCACACAGATTTTATTCATTGTACTGTGAATTACCACCACGAGCGCCCATGTTCAAGTGGGGACTCGAACCCTAGACCTTTAGAGTGCCAATTCAGAATGCAACCTCTGGACTACTGGGGATTTCATTTTTGATTAATCAGCATTTTAATTAATCAGATTTATAGATTTATTTCGAATGCTATTTTTATTTTAATAACTCTTGGACTTTTTCATCATTAATTTATGTTTTTTTTATTTATTATCGTCGTTGAAAATAAATAATTGAAGTTGACACAATTTTGGAATGTTGTTAAATACAATTGTTTCATTTTAAATTTCTAATTAATCAATAAGAAAATTGATTAATCAACAAAATTAATTAATCTATTAATTATGATTATGATAAATCAAAATTTAACAGAAGTCACTTTTATATGGTTGTCAATATTGTTTCATTTTAAATTTCTTATTAATCAGTTAATCAATCAGAAACTTGATTAATCAAAAAAAAATAATTAATGGATGAATTATGATTATGATAAATCAAAATTTAACAGAAGTCACTTTTATATGGTTGTTTATGTTTCATTTAAATTTTAAAATTTCTTATTAATCAGTTAATCAATCAGAAACTTGATTAATCAAAAAAAAAAAATAATTAATGGATGAATTATGATTATGATACATCAAAATTTAACAGAAGTCACTTTTATATGGTTGTTTATATTCAAATATCAGTTGTGATGAATTTTACAATACCAGTCGAGATCTCATTTTAATTTCTGAAAAAAATCATGACTGTTGATGTTTATAAATGTTCATAATACATTTTAATGATGACTTTTCTTAAAAAGCATTTTTTTCTTAAAGGTACAACCTTTTTATGCGTTTTTAAAAATCCAAAATGTAAAATCGCCAATTTGACTTCTTTAATCGATTTAGAATGCTTTAAGCGGCATTAAATAAAATTTAATAAATTTAAAAAATATATAAAAATATATATAGAAACATTACAAATTATTTTTAGTGTCAGAGGACTTAACATCAAATTGAATTATCACCTCTAATGTATAAAATAATTTTATCAGGGAGCATATTTCAGCTGTCGCATATTTCACACGTAATAGAGATTTGAATGCATCAACCAACTCTTTGTCCAACAAACTTATTCGGTTCTCTTAACCGTTAAGTTGGTTGTAATAGTCAATCAAAAAGTGCTTCTAGTTCGGACTTTCACCAATTTCAAACAGTTTTGGAACTCTTCCGAATAGTTTTAGAACAATTTGAAGTGTGTATAGGGTAATATTTCAAGTGCGTACCGAATATAACAGTTCCGCCAACAAATGTGTAGAAAATTCGTTTTAACCGAATAAAGTTGTTTGTTACAACTAACTAATTCGTTCTTCCTCATGCCAAAAGATGATTTTTCTGTGTGCATGAAAATTTACATTTAAACGAAATTTTAACTTTAAATAAATATCTGCTTTTGATTCAAACGAGTTGAATTGGTATGTAAAACAATGTTTTTTTATTAAGATATTGAATTAAAAATTTATTGATTTCAAAAAATTAATAGAAATTAGACTGAATCATTAATAGAAATAGACTGAATCTGTACCATTCCACTTCAATATGTTCTATGAAAAGTATTTTTAAATCAATTATAATTACACACAGAATATAGCTTTGTTGATCCAAAGAATTATTTACCCAACCAATTTATTCGGTTCTCTCTACCAATTAGTCTGTTCCTATAGAGAAAACAAAAAGAGTTGTAGTTTGGACTACAACCAATTTCTCACAGTTTTAAAACAATTTTGTGTATAGATAATATTTTACACGGTATATCCACAAACTAATTTGTATGTTCGCTTGAACCGAATGGAATTGATTATTTCAACTAATTATTTCGTTCTTACAACCTCATACCAAAAAAAAAAAAAAGATTTCAATGTGTTTTTCAGTTAAAAAATTGGAAATTGTTTTATCACGTTTTATTTTACAAAATAAGAAATACAAAGTATACAAAAATAAGAAATAAACCGATATCCAAGAATGATTTACTTTTAAAAAATTTTAGTACGAAAAAAAATCAATGTTTAAATGATTTTTTTTTTATTTAAAACTTGAATTTTGTAAAATAGAATCAATAGAATCTAAATTAAATTTTGAATTAAAATTTGATAATGATAATTTCACAAATCTAGGGGTCAATAATAATTTGAATAGTAATAAAATTAAAAATCAGATTCAAATAATTATGAATTATTAAAAAGAATTATGAATAAATTAATTAATAAAATGAATTTTTACGAGGATTTATGAATTTTGGAACATATCACTACTAGAAGAATAAAAAATATTTATTGGGGGTGTAATCGATAATTACGGTTACCATTTTAAAATGAATTTTAAATTCTAAATGAAAATTTCAATACAAATTCTAACTAATTCTAAAAGATATTAACGAATATCGAATTCAAATACGATTTTTACAAATTTCAGAACATTTAGTTATCAAATTTACAAAATTTTTTATTAAAATTTATAGTTATTATTATAACTAGCTGTATTTAAATTATGAAAAAAACGCAGCTAATATTAGGTGTTAAACCTTATTAAACTTTTTTTATCATAGAAAAGAGAACCACTTCTAGTATTTAAAATTAAAAAGCTTTCGCGTGATTCAATGAAAACTATGAAAAATAACATTGAAGACTATTATTAAAAAAATGAGTAATTTATACCTTGACTTTGAAAAATTACTATTAAGTGACACATAATGGTTTGAAATATTCCCACACCTTTGCAAAAATTCCATAAGTGCAAAGTTCTAGTAACAAAAATTCCATGAAACTATAATAAGATATTTGCAAAAAAATAAAAATAAAAACAAAAAAATAAAAATGAAAGCAAAAAATTAACATACAAAAAAAAAATATATAAAACATAGTCAAAGCGCAAAATTTCCTGGAAGGTAAACTACGTTTTGTTTTCTTTTCATCGGTGATTTTTGTATGATTTTTTTGTTGTTCTTCCTCTTAATGCTCTAAGTAATTCTTAGTAAATTTGAACGTCACGTTATTTAAAAATGGTTTTAATGTTTCATTTTAATTATTATTGGTCTTTATAAATGCAATAAAATGGGGAGAAGTACATCATAAAATGCTGATCGAGGTATAAACTATGGATGCTGTGTTGTAATTAAATGCTACACACTGAAAAATAAAGTGCTGCCTCAAATTATTTGCTTATCATTTTGGTGTTATTTATAGTATTTAAATGTAGAATCCATTTGGTTACAATTTCCGATCTAGCCTTTTTTAGTAACACAAAAACCATATTTAGTAATTTCGATCTTTACACCAGGAAGAAGTTGAAAACAGGTAAAATTTCAATATTTTTGGTTTTACTGTTACTGTTTAAATTACTAATTAAAGTTGCAATTAAATGGTATAAATAAAATAGTATTTAATGAAATTAATGAATACTATATTATTTATCTTTTTTATTCAATCATATTGAAAATATGATTGAGATCTGTGCGTCGTAAAATAAAATTTTGTTTCAGTTCATTCATGCAAAGCAAATATGTTTACAGATCGTTTGCGGCAAAAAATATTGTTTGCAAAGTGCTCCAATTTTGCTCGCAAAATTTTACATGGCTGCTGTAAAAAAAAATTAATTATTCTGAAGCAAATGCCCTCAATATGTGCCAAAATACGTTTGATACAAATGCATATGTATAACATTTATATTAAACGTAAAATTATTTTTGTAAAATACGACAACCTTAAAAAAATATAAAATTCACTTAAATGTTGCATACTTCTGGGAGTTATTTGCAGGTATTTGCAAACTGTAAGATTCTGTGAGTGAAATTCTCAAACTGTTATGTGGTAATTGTAACATTTAAAACTGTAACACTCAAACGAATACTCGTAATATAATCCTCAGCTTCTTTTTCAGACGCATTTTTGTATAAAATCCTAATTATAAATTTAAAAACTCGTTTGGTACAAACAAAGAAATTTGCAAACAAAGTTCTTTTGTCTATTTTTCGTTTGTGAGGAACGTGTTTTATTCTTTGCGTGTAATTACTGTCGGAACATCATCGTATTATTGATATTCCAATGGAATTCAAAGTTCAATATTTCTTTCATAGGAATTTCGATGATAGCAAAATTATATTGATTAAAAGTAGCATTTCAATTTTTAAACTTAAAAAAGTATTTGTGAATTTGTATGAATCTCAGGACTTAAAGAATGAAATGCAAAAACAAAGTATGTGAAAGTATATAATTATAGATATGGTTTGACATATAAAACACCGTCCGACACTATTATGCACACATAGAACAATCGACCATTAGGTGAAACTAGGTATCATTCTAAGAATTTGTGTGTACCCAGTTTTTTTAGATCAATTCGTTTATGGTTTTTATTTGCATTTGAATTGCAAATGCGTATCATGTTTTCATAATAAATTTTTAATTTTTTTTTGCGGAACATATATGTTGTAACTGAGATATCTCTGAGTATGGATATAAAAACTGTTTTCCAATATCAATTCATTTAAAGGTTTTATTCCAATTTGAAATGATACTATGAGATATTTGAAAAATCAAATAATATTTATTAAATGCAAATAAAAGTTGTAAACGAATTGATATCAGACAACCATTTTCATATTCAAACTCACACTCAAAATAAAATCTGCTTAAAATAAACGAAATCGTTCGTGTATTTTACGAAAAATTTCGTGAAATTTATCCACTAAATATTTCCTAAAATACACGAAAGAACTTTCGTTAATTTATGATAAAATTACGAATATTAATTGTTTACTTACGAAACTATTCATGGTTTTTATCTACGAAAGTCATTCGAACATAATACGACAGATTCGTAATTTATTGAATAATTGTATATGAAAATAATGTAACGAAAGTTTCATAACTTAAACGAAATATTCGTAATTTTGTTGCTGGCTTAATTTTACGAATATTGATTCGTAATATAAACGAATCGTTCGTAAAAAATATTTTGGGAAATAAATAGAAATTACGAATTTTCGTGTATTCTACGAATTATTCGTGTATTTTACGAAATTAAAAATTACGAAAAAATATTTCGTAAAATTCCCTGAAATTATTTTGAGTGCAGTAATGTCTCAGCTATGAAGTACATCCAACTTTTTTCAAATATTAGACCATTTACTTTTCAAATGCAAATAAAATTCTTTAACGAATTGATCTAGAAAAACTGGGATAAAGGTGTATTTTCTCATATGTGCAGCTAAAAGTTGAATTTTGTCGTACGGTGTAATACCCTTTATAATATACCCTTTAAATTAATAATGAAAAAATCATATATGTAATGCCATAAATAATAGGTAGAACTAAAAACTTAAAATGGTCAGATCTATAGGAATTTCATAGGGCTATCGAGAGAAATTCATGGCCAGTTGTGTTCTCCCCTTCGTAGTCCACTCGCCTCTCAACAGAAAATTCGTTCTTCTGTCGCACGATACGTGTGTGGAACAATCTCCCTGCGTCTGTTTATGCCGACAACTTTGATATTGGCAAATTCAAAACAAACATCCACCGAGACTACTCCATATTTCCTCCCTTCCTCTAACCTATAATTCTTTTCTACGATTAACACTATACATTGATCGAGTAAGGGGAATACCCAGAGCGTTGGTTAATTTGCAAAAAAAGAGAAATAGAAATAGATAGAAAATTCAAATTGTAATCCAAAAAATATATATAAAAAATTTGCCATTTTTTTAATTATGGTAGAAATGACAAAGGACAGATTTGTTTTTTATTTAACTAGTCGGGTTATGACAAAAAAATATTCAATGGTGATTTACCGATCAATACTAGGTCAATTTTTATTTTACGTAATATTCAATAACTGATTTAGAATCTTAAAGTTCATCGAAATATCGTAAAATCGACATCATTAAAACTTGTACTAGTCATGAACGTGATCTGATTATTGTATTTTTACCTGATCATAACCTGAACTGTTAATGATAAACATGATCTGGCCAGAATTATATATGTCTTACTTAATAAGGCAATTGAGTAGTGCAGGTAGAAAAAAATAGTCAGTCCTTTGTTGTTCAATATTTGTTGCCTATCAACATTATAGAAACAATAGAATTTATTTTGCCAACCATTTTTTTTACAAATTTTATGCTTGGAATTATATGTTTGTAGCAAACAACATTTGTCTTTGTACATAGATGGGCAAACAATTGGAGACTTAAAAATAATTATTATTGGTTAATTTTACAAACATTTAATCATAAAAGAAATCAAATCAAATTATATATCTTATCTATCTGAAGCAACCAGTCTATAATATAAAATATGTTTCTAATTGTATTCATAAATTTTGCAAATAAAATTATATTTAATGAATTTAACTGAAAAATCTTTACCTCTGCTGTCAAGTTGAACAATTTTATTTGAATTTCTTAAAAACATTTTTAAACATATTGTCGCATCATCTACATTTGTGTATTGTAGTTGCAATTGTTTTCTGTCTGTTTCTATTAAATGTGAAAAATGTTTGCTTCAAATTTTGTATAATACAAAAATGAATAAAATAAAAAAATGATGATCTCGCCCATGAGTCATTTGTATGTGGAGCAAAAGTTCAGCTCCCTAACCTCGTCGGACGTCGGCAATTAATTTCTAAATACGATTTCCTAAACGATAGCATCTGTTTGTTATGGTTTTCGGCAAAATAGAGGGAATCAAGAAAAAATTTACAAAACAAAAAAAAAAGAAGAATATTTATTTAAAGAAAAACAAAAATAATTCGAAAATTAAGCGGTTCCGCTAGAATGAAATCAGAAATTTGTATACAGTGGGTTGAAAAGGTCAAATATACAAATGTGAAAAGTTTATAAATATAAATGTGAAGAGTTTAGAAATATAAATAAAAATGTGAAGAGTTTAGAAATATAAATAAAAATGTGAAAATAAACAAAAATAAAAAAATATTTTTCATATAAATATTTATAACATACTGACTAAAAAAAAATAATTCACTGCTAAATGACGATATTTATTATATTTGAAATATATTTCATTGTATCTGAGAATTTTTGGGGGGCTAATATACGTCTCTATAATAAAATGTTATGCGCTGCCACATAAAACGGTTGTTGTGACTTTTCGGACAGTTGCCGGATGATTTAAATTCTATCTACGCGCATCTGATGGTGCTGAGTCAGTCAGTAGTTTATCTCACATTATCACCACCTTTAGATGTCTCGTCGTCTCAATAAATCATTCGTTCAAGCATATTTAGAAACCCGTATATATATTTTCATCGTGTGCTGACTTGACTGACCGACGGACTGACTGCCTGCATGTGGTTTTATTGCGACTAATTTCCATCATATTTAAATATCACATAAATCGTTTTGATTTCTTAGAATTCATAGCGAAAAATCAAAAGAAATGATTATTTTGATAAATTTTTTATAAGCTAAACAGACATTTACCAAATAGGTAATAAAATTAAATGTTATGTTCGAATTCGAACCGTGGGGGTCAGATGAAAAAAAAAAATGGTATTTTGATTTAATTAATATCGTAGCCATCAGCATAAACGAAATGATCACGAAATGTGTTATACCAATTAGCGTTGTGTTATAATATATGTTAGATGTATCAATATAAAATTTAAATTTAAAATCTAAATTATCACATAATAGAACTAACATTTATTTTTTTACAGACATACTAAAAGTTCACAAAAAAAAAAACAAATTTTCGCTTTAAAATCAAAATTAAATAACACTACTAAATAGAACGTGAAAAACTGTTTGCCCATACATTAATTCTATATAATTCGAGTTTGGTAATTTTTACTACATACACGAAGGAATAGAAATTCTAAAATCTAGAAGGAATCAAGAAATATACCTAGAGATATACAGGTAAACGAAAACGTTCTGCATTTTAAGAAACATATTCACTTAGTTATCAAACAAGTGACTTAGAGCAATTATTCTTGATAATGCAGAGGTTAATGTCTTAGATATCAAAAATATTGTTATTTTTCGTACAAATGTTGTTCTTTCCACCTTGCTTTGTCTGTAATATTCGCTATTGTGCTTTGTTTTCCATTGTTCGTTATTCTATTCGTGAATACACATAACTATGTATATCATTCCGTTTTTTGGTACCAAAAGAAAAAAAAAACCAGTTGGGAAGGTTAGATCACATGGGAAATTTTAAAGTAGGTGTAATTATGATAGTTCGGATTATCAAAATTATAGTCGGTCTAAGCCGACTATAAATACCCTACACATATGTGTGGTTACCATTCAAAGTGATATATAGGTCACCAGGGTATACGAATCCTGAAAATAACTACAAACATTCAATCGCTGAAGAATTTCCATTCATTTGATACCCATATTTACATATGGGTAGGTGTACCGAATATCGATTTCTTTTTTGGTGAACCACAAGTCTTTTCGCCGGAAAACATTATTATCATGTATTTGAGCATGATGTCAATACATATTTGACCAAAAAAGTTTACCTAAGCACGTATACAGTAAAATTGATCTGTATATGTAAATTTTATATGAGGTATTTGAACATAAGTGGTCGGATCATAGGTCACAATGGACCGATCTCGCCAATTTTTTCGCACATACAGCGTAGGTATATTAGTAATCTAAGTTATAAGTTTCATTTATCTAGCTCTTCAATTTTAAAAGTCTTAGGGATTTCAACAGACAGACAGACGGACAGACAGACAGACAGACAGACGGACAGACAGACGGACAGACGGACATCGCTAAATCGACTCAGGAGGTCATGCTGATCAAGAATATATATACTTTTCCATACCGGAGATGCTTCCTTCTGGGTGTTACAAACGGCGTACCAAACTGAATATACCCTTTCACTCTTAGTGTAGGGTATAATAAACTGCATTTCAAGAATAATTCCACTTAGTTACTTTTTTGATACCTAAGAGCATAATCTCTGCATATCAAGCATAATTGTTCTTAGTTACTTTCAACAAAACGTCAGACAGCACACTAACAAACAGACGGCGATGACGGACGGACATCGCAAAACAAAGCATATGAGCGAATATTACAGACAAAGCAAGATCGAGGAAAACAACAACAAATACATGAACAAGTTTGCTTTATGCGAGGAATACCGCAACAATTTTGCGTGTTTTTTTTTTCAATTAAAATAACTTCTCAAAATTCAGGAGAATAAACTAAATAACTAAATAATTTGCTTTCTTAATATTCAGATGATAAATTCTAGAATTTTTGTAGCATTTTATTGATATAAGTGAAATTCTTCTATTTTTTTCGTTCCAGCCGTATTTCTCCCAGTTTTAGAAGTTAATTTCCCTTCGTGCAAGAGTGGCTGTACTAAAATTAACAAAGTAAATAGAGAGAATTGAATCCCATTTTAAGAAACGTTGGAATTTTTGGAAGCCATCATAAATTATTATTAAAATCAATAAAATTTATTTTGAACTGGGTTTCGTCAAATAGTCACTGTAAAAAATTTCATCTAGATTCAATCAATGGTTATAGAGATATGGATTTTGAGCCATTAGACCATATGGTGGTTAAAATTATAACTAATACTTTAAAGTTCAGGTGAATTGATATTTTACACCTAGTCGCTATTTTTAATTTGGTCCAAATCGGTTCAAAGATTACAGGGTTGTAAAAATTACAATATTCTGGTGGTGAAATTCGAAACTCTAAACGACTGATCCGATTTTGTGAACATTTTTACCGCAATTCCACCGATAGGGGGCGAACTGATTAAATAAATTTCTATATCCTGTAACATGTAAAAGGCTAAAATTAAACGGCCTTTTAGATGTTACAGGATATATAAATTTATTTAATCAGTTCGCCCCCTATCGATGGAATTGCGGTAAAAATGTTCACAAAATCGGATCAGTCGTTTAGACGGAGAAGCAGAACAAATCAATAAACTGACAAACAAACACATAGATTTATTATTAATGATACGTTTTTAAGAAAATTAGCTTGAATTGTTAGGCTCTTTTCAGCCACTTAGTATAAAAAATAAATTGGGAATATTTAATCCCGAGAGGGCATATTATTCCTACAAACTTCAATATACACTCAGAAGAAAATGTCCCATTAAATACTTAATGGCACGACCATTGATTTTATGGTTCATGAATTAATAGTTTTTTTTTCTAATTAATTTGATAGTATTCGAAAAATTCAGTACCATAAATCTAAATATTTCAATATTATTATTTTTAATTTTTAATAGAATAGTGGCATAAAAAAACATAAACACGAATATAAACTTGTTCCTTTTGCACGTCATTTTGCGTGTTGGTGTTTGCTCAAAATGGTCGCATGCATTTTTTGTAATAATCCACATAATTAGACATGACATTGGTACACCCAGAAAAAAATACTATATAAATAATAGTTTTTTACTATTAAAAATAGTCAATAGAATAAATTATTATTTTAATCAGAAAATACCATTAAAAACCAGAAAATACCATGACATTGCCATTCAGTTTATATGAAAAGATTAATTTTTTGTATACTATTAAATCTATAATTATCCTATTGACCAATTTTAATGGGATTTGAGGGAATTTTTTCTGGGTGTAAGGACTTAATGTAAATTCATTACATTTAACCGTTTTATATTTATTACAGATGATAAATAATAAATCTAACTTCTATTATGGCGACGGACTCTAAATGCAGACTCAAATAGGAAACTGATGCGAACATTTTGCAACGAGAAGTGTCCATTTATGTGTGTGATTTTTTAAAAATGAATTTCAAATTCGACATTTAATTAAAATAAATTATACAGTAAATTAACTAAAATCCACTTAAGTTAAAAGTTATTAGGAAAGTGTAATTCGACTATACTATAAAATTAAAAATACGTATCATTAAATATTTATAGGTTTTGCGTATTGTAATTAAAGGAGAACATTATAAAATTTATGGTACAACAAAATATTGTATTAACAGTTCCAATATTACTGAATTAATGGGACGCATCCTATTGACCAATTTTAATAGTATAACTTGTTTTTCTATTGAAATACTATTAATTGACCATGTTTTTTTCTGGGTATAGCAAAGTTTCACTCAATCAGACTGTATGTTATATTTTATAAAGAGGAACACAGGACTTTTTCATCAACATCCCAAACATTTTTTTTAATACACGAAGCTAAATATTAAAACATTTAAATATGATGCAATTTACTCTCGTGACAACATTACAATGAATTGATTTCATTTATTATATTTTTATTTGTATGTTATGTTGAAACGATAAAGATGGTTCTGAATTTATGACGATATTAACCACTAAAATCGGGATTAAATTGAATACATTAAAATTGGAAATTGTTAATCGGTAACTGATTTTTTCCTACCAATTACAGAAATTGTTTAGTATTTATTTTTTGATTTATTTATTTACTTTAATAAAAACGTGACAAAGAAGATATCAATTTATTTGATTGAGTTTTAAATTAATTATTTTATTAAAATAATGGAAAAGCTATAATCTTTCCAAAATTAACTTTATGACATGATTATATTGTATAAGGTTCAGATTTATATTAATATTTGGCATTAATAAAAAATATTAAATATTATTACACATGAAATAAACTGTTAAATGTAATAAATGATGCATTTACAATTTAAAATTTTTTTTTAATTGTCGATATAAAAACCGAAAAAAACAACTGTTTATATTTTTACTTAAACACTTGAGCTCATTTTCACAGATTCACAATTTAATAAAAACAAACCACAAAAAAAAATAAAATTATCAACGAAAATTGAAACAAAAATCGGCTCGATTTAATGGATGTGGAAATCTTTATTTTTTGTGTTTTTCGAACTGTGCGAGATGAGTCATCGAATGAACAAACGAGCGGTGGAAAATTCACTTAACATTTTTTTACAAAAGTATTTCTGATTTTACTATGCATTGTTTCAGTACAACAAAGTTTTAAATTTTAAAAATATAAAACCATTTTATTTAAATGTTAAAATAAATTTTAAGTTGATTTTAAAGATGCCTTAAAGATACAATTTGCAATTATTGACTTTTTGGCACTTGTTCTTAATTTTTGTCATTACGTTTAATACGTTTAGATCGCAGCAAATGTAGTGCCATTGTTTGCTGCGATCTAAATTGCACCAAATGAAATTATTCTTAAATAAATAAGTAGCAAAAAAAAATATACAAATATGTTTTTCATAAAAAGTAAATAATAATAATAAACAAATTGAAAACACTAAAAAATACAGAAATTTAAATAATATCCAAATTTTGGGACAACTCAGTTCGGTCCTTTCTGATTCAAAAAAAAAAATACTAACTGAAAGCGAAACTTTGTAAAAAATTTCAAATCAATAAATCAATAAGAATCACGATACAACACGGGGTATAGAAAAACACGAAGAAGTACGACAAAACACGAAAAAAGCACGGAATCAGATGAAATCAAAACATATTATAAACAGGTACTAAAAAAACCCTTTAGAATATCAGTTCCGGTTCTGGCTCCAAGTTTATTTTAAAATAGCGATTCTTGTTTCAACCAAAAAATTGTATTGGTTCCGATTCCAGTTCCACAGATTTTTAAAGACGGTTCCGATTTTAAAAATCAAAACGGTTCCGGTTACAATTCCGGTTTTTTGCGGTCCCAGAGTGAAACTAAAACTCTTGGAATATCGGTGCTGATTCTTGTTCCGAGATTTAAAAAATAGCGGTTCCGATTTTAAAAATCAAAACGGTTACAATTGTACTCAGAGTGGTACTAAAACCCTTGGAATATCGGTGCCGGTTCTCGTTTCAAGATTAAAAAATAGCGGTTTCAATTTAGGTTCCGACCAAAAAAAAATAATGATATGAATTCGCAACCTGAGGGGTCCCTTGAACCGAAGAACCGGAATCGGAACCGTTATTAAAAAATGTGTTTAACGACAACGATATTCCAAAGTGTGTTCGTCCCTGATTAAAATACCACGAGATTTTTATTGTCTAATGCTGGAAAGGGTTTTTTTTTTAATTGGTGTAGAAACTAAAAAAAAAAGTCTTTAATGGGATCGCGTGCCTGATTTTAGAGCACGGGCACAACAACAATTAGCACGAACGAAGAATTGCACGCACGAACTCAGATTTTCGGGCATGACACGAAAAAAGCACGGCACACACCCATCTCTAAATTCAAATAGCTTAACGTTTTTATTAATGCGCATTTTTTGCGATGTGAGTCTTGTTCTTGCTTTCCTTTTTTTAGTGTCGTTCTTGTTCTTGCATCATACGGCTGATCTTGTTCTTGCATTTTTTGCTCATCACTATTGACAATGCTAACTTTTATATAAGAAAAGAATGAATATTCTCTAATTAAGTTTTAAGATAAATGGATAGGACATATGGTTTTTTTTTCCATTATATTTTTATTATTTTTTATTTTATTTAAATTTTGAAAATAGGTAATTTATATAATATACCAACATAAGGATAAATTACTAATTTCTTGGTATTTGTTCTACTTTTTGATTTTAAAATTTTTGACAAATATAATTTAATAAATAATACCGGAGAATAAAACACTTTGGAATATCGGTTCCAGTTCTGGTTCCAAGATTTTTGAAAATGTCGTTTCCGGTTTCAACAATAAAAAATGAAATGGGTTCCGATTCCACACATTTTTTAAACTGTTCTGATTTTTTTTCTCTACGGTCCCTGAATAAAACAATACCCAAAATATTGGCTGATATTTCATATAAATTCAAAACCAAAATCGTGTTATTTTATTTCATTTGGTATTTTTTTTTTCGTAGTGCTCAAATAATCATTGAATATTAGAGACAGAGATTTATGCTGTAATGAAAAACTCATTTAAATGTGAAAAAGTGATTTTGTGTTATACGAGCACGATTGTATACAGCACATTTATAAATCGAGAAATTGCGCGGATTTTCGCGGCTGTCGGATGTTGGCTTTAGCAAAAGTAAATAATGCCTGATGGAAGAATATTTTGTGCGTCGTTGTTTTCTTTCAATTCGCATAAACAAAATGCGTATTTTTTTTGTAAGAAAATTATTCAAAAATTTAACTTGAATTTTTTATTTTATTTTAGTTTTATGACGTAAAATTTCTATATTTTGATGAGTCAATTCAAAAATATGAGTTTGTGGTGCAAAATTTACAAAATAATACATTTTTGTTATTATGAAAAATGAAAACTAAAATGAATCATTTAATTAAACCAAAATAAATTGGCTTTAATAAATGCAAATAATCGCGTAAATCTTTTTGGCCTTAAACTGAATAAAATTAAAATTGCTCAAAAATTCGCAACAACATAAATAAATGTTTTAATAAATAAATCAAATAAAATTTGTTTGAAAATATATTAATTCTAAAATAATTGCGGCGCGTTATTCCTTGAAGAGAAAACAAAATAATGTGACGGTGTCGCCGCGCATTCGCGCATTGATGACGAATCATTTGAGGTGGCAACACTGGGGGAGGCTACAACCAACAACCACCGACTATTATACATTGTTTGCAGACAATATTTTTAATTAAAATACAAATATTTGATTTGTTAGTTCAAATTAAATATATTTTAAATTCGCAAAATATAGCTGAACTCAAAAATAATATTTCGAAAGTAATGCCAACAACAATTACATGAAACACAAGTGTGCCAAAAACATTAAATTATTTTTAAAACTCAATTTTGTCAGATTTTCTTTTAGATTTTTTTCAATTTTAATTTTATTTTTGTTACACAGCTGCGTAAAAATTTATATATATCGCATCACATCGCATCGCGTCTCGTTTCGTCGCCATTGCGTCGAGCGAGCAACACTTTCAGAATTCAGAATGCCTACAAATTATTCTAGTGACTCATGCGGCGGTCCACCACATGGCCTTCTCGCGCCCGGCGACATCAGTCAGTGTTGCTGTTGCCGCTATCGTCACAGTCACCGCCGACTGACTGACTGACACATACGCCCAACTCGTGCCCGCCTTAATTTGTTTGTTTAGTGAAAATGCTCTACATTTTGTTTTATTTTCCATTTTTTTCGCTTTTTTGAAATAAAGCTATAATTCATTTGAGATTTTTTATGTTTTCCAAAAGATTAAAAGTGTTTCGACAGTTTTTATGTATTAAGATTAGTTTGTGCAAATGTTGCCACGTTATATGAGATCAAATGTATTTTTTTTCTAAATGTGTCCTACATATGTAAAATACTATGTTCTTGATCTGTATAATAAAATAAAAACTATAAAAATTAATTCGACTTAAATTAACTAGAATGTTTAACAATTGTGCATATTATTTTTAAATAGCTTGAAGAGATTTTTTTTTTATTTGTAGACAAATATTCTTAATTTATTCTATTACCTAAACAATTTTATTAAAGACATCAAATTTGCACTGTGTGGATTATCTTGCATGATAATTTTTTAATCTGTATATAATTTATATATATATATATATATATATATATATATATATATATATATATATATATATATATATATATATATATATATAATTTTTAAACCGATATAAACGGTTTCGGTTTTATACCGGTTTAAAACGGTTTTTAAAAAAGTATACAAAAAACCAGAAAAACATATTTTATTTTATATAGAAGGTCTTAAGTAAAATTTCATTAATTAAAATTTGGAGTTCCCAAAATAAACATTTTTAGTTGTAAAAAAATCACATGTTTTTTTTTTGAGAAACGATATTTGGTCTAAAATTTGTTATTTGTTTCATTAATCGAATTAACAATAAAACACCAGCAACTCCAAGAAAAATTTGTACGATTAAAATTTTAATAATATTGGTTTTTTATTTATTTTATTAGTAAAATATATAGGGGAGCTTGGGGTAAAGTGGAACAAGTTTTGAAAAGTTCATTTGAATATTTTTTAAATTCTTTTAAAGGATCTATTCAATAGAATACCATTTATAAGTCTTCTAATGGATGCTCCATTTCGGACATAAACAAATAATGTAATGCAAAAAAAATGTAAAAAAGTTTCAAATTATTAACAAGTCAGTAACTATTTAAGAAAATACGAAAATAAGTGCAAGTTAGACAAGTTTAAAAATTTCAAGTATAAGGCAAATATTTCTTTACATTAGTGATGATTAAAAATTTCTTGTTCTTGCATTTTTTTTTTGCAAGAACAAAAGCGAGAACAAAATCGAGATTTTGCAAGAAAAAGAACAAGTGCAAGACTAAGACTGCAAGAAAAGGAAGACTCTTGCATTTTTTTTTTTTTTGATTTTAATATATGTGTTATGTTTTTAAGGTAATAATGATATACAATATAATTCATGATATTACTAAATATTGAACATCAAGTAACAATGGAAAGCGTGCAAAATATTTATGAACGTGAACATTACTGAAGATGTGTGTTTTTTTTTTTTTTTTGGCAATTCTAAAGAATATAACCATCTTAAAAATAAGGCCTGTGAAGCACTTTTGAAGCGGTAAATAGCTTTAAAAGTGCTTCAAAAGTCGCCTCAAAAAGATAAAATAGACAAAACAATGTTTTTTTCCTCTTCTTCGCTACGCAAGTTTGTACATCGATTGTGCATATGCACTGTGCTTATGCACATTATTATTTTTGTTTTACTTTTATATATAGTTTTTTTGTTAATTGTAAAATCATGAAGTAATAAAAAATAATATATGAACAGTTTCACAGTGTGATATATTTAGCTGATATATTGCTTTTTGTGTTTTTCTTTTTTCACAAATCCGCTGATTCGTTTGAAAGTACAACAACAACAAAAATGCGAATAAAGCAGCATCCAAGCTTTTGATAGAATGTTGGCGGGAAATTTTTTGTACCACAAAGAGAACTCGTTGTTGTTGCCAACTAGAGAGCTGTACTAGATACATACATGTAGTGTGGTGCCGTGCGTCTGTTCGTTATCATGCCACTATCTGTTGTCATGCGTCTGTTTGTTGCCATGCGATGATACAGGAAAGCAACGAAGAGTTGTCGTTGTGAAAGTGTGTGTATACGAATCGTAATCGTTATTGTTATATTCTCTTCTTTCTGTTAGTATTCGCTTTGTAGTGTTTGAGTTTCTGTTCGCATGGTGTTCGCAAAGAAAAATGTTACTCTGCAAGATATTATTTGAGTTCTCTTGACATACGGTACGTGTAGCATACGGATTTTTTTAATCTGTGACGAAAACAGAAATATGCTTATACGAAATATTCCTTATATTGTTTGAATATGTATATCGTATACTGTATATCGTCATTGTAGAACGAAAAGTCACCAAATACATTTTTATGAAAAACTTAATTTTCGAATTTGTTGATTAATATTATAAAAAGTAATTGATGCATTTTTAAAGTTGAAATATCAATTGATAGATTTACATTTTCTTATCATGTGGTAAAAAAAATGGAGATCATCGATTAAAAATTGATAGATACATAGAGATGTTTGTAAAAAATATTTAGCATTTTGAAAATGTATTTGGTGATTTTTCGTTCATTTTATTATGGCCTTGAGATTTTGAATTGTCTTGTTCAACATCACTTGTTTTATACAATGATTTTTTATTTGTTAATTCTTGTTGAAATATAATTCAAATTTATATGTTATTGGAAAAATTGAAAATATGGAAAATAAGTAACTTAAATACAATTAGTGTTCAAATTATATTCGTTTTCATAAGTTTAAGATATTTGTCTTCGATCTTTATTTAAAATTTAAAAGATTAAGATTAACATTTCTTGCCTTGGTCTTGCAAATGATCATCACTAGTTTACATATATTGCAGTTCACAGAATTGTTGAAATTTAATTTCTTTGGCTTTTATGGATGAAAATTGTACAAAATTCTTCTTCTTTTCAATTCAGATCATATATCAGGTGAAGTCAAAATGTTGCTTTTCATTGGTTTTTGTGGTCACGAAATTTTAAATTAAATTTTTTTCTTTACGTAATCAATTAAATAATTCATATAACACAATATTTTTACTAAAATAACAACAAACATTGTTTAAATTACGTTTCCCACTTTACCCCTGTATCATAATTTGATCATAATTTAGCGCCATATAAAAAATGTAAAATTATTTGAAAAATATGGAAATAAAGAAAATTTATACAAAAACCGAAATCAAAACCGAAACCTTAACATGGAACCGGTATACCGAAACAGTTTCGTTATAAAAACTTAAAACCGAAACCGTAACCGAAACCGAAACGCGGAAAAAACCGAAACCGAAATCGAAACCGTTATTCGTTTAGGTTTCAATCCTTGATTTAAAGTTCAATTTTAACATAATAAAATTCCCTAAAATCTAATTTTTACTTAAAATCTGTGTAAGAAAAACATTGTGTGATGACAAAAAATGAATGCAATAGGTTCAAGACAGGAAAATTATGAAGTGTGGGAAAAAAAGTGTAAAAAAATAAAACGAATATTTATTACAAAAACTCTAATGCTTTATTTTGTATGACGAAACGTATGTCGTAGCTAATTTTTAATTTTCTGTGCAGTAATTTTAGATTCAGATTTTTTTATTAAATAAATTAATAAAGTTTACAAAACTGTTTTTAAATATTTGAAAAGATCGAATAATTTTGTAAAAAAGGACATACTTTATGAGTTCATGCTAGAAATCCCAGTTTTTATTTTTTTTACGTTTAACATTGTTTTAGGACAGACAAATAAATACATAAAAATGATCGACAGAAACTTTTTGGCGGAATATTTTGTTTATTATACGACTGAATCGCATTATTTAATTCGATATTTTCGATTTAGAAAATTTTAGCAGAACTCGAAAATCGCGGTAAAATTTAATACACGAAGAGTGAAAGGGTATATTCAGTTTGGTACGCCGTTTGTAACACCCAGAAGAAAGCATCTCCGGTATGGAAAAGTATATATATTCTTGATCAGCATGAACTCCTGAGTCGCGATGTCCGTCTGTCTGTTGAATGTCTTGATTACAGAAAAACTAAAAGAGCTAAATAAATGAAACTCCTAATTTAGATTACTTATATATCTACGCTGTCTGTCAGTGAAAATGGGCATGATAAGTCTATTATGACCTGTGAACCGACCACTTAAGTTCAAAAACATACATCTACTGGTGAATTTTTCTGTATACGTGCATATGTAAATTTTTTGGTCAAATGTGTAGGGTATTTATAGTCGGCTTAGACCGACTATAATTTTGATAATCCTAACTATCATAATAACGCATACTAAAAAATGTCCCTACTTTAAAATGTCCCATGTGATGTAATCTACCCAAATGGTTCAGATATTAATTCTCAAAGAACGTTTTTCATTAAAAAAAGTGTATATTTTAGTGTGTTTTGATTTTAAGATTACTGCTAATGTAAATATACTATTCATATTATATTATGATAATTATATAAATAGATGTTTTAAGAACTTATAATACAATAAAAACGGAACTAGTTTTTCTCTTGAGTTTTGTATCTTTTCATATTAATTTTTATAATGACAATAAATAATTATGGTACAAATGGGAGTTTTCGATCTAATTTCCATTTTGTAATACGTTTTCTTAATATAAAAAATTGCTTTTTCACATGAATTCACTGCTTGCTTTGCCTTTAACATTTTGAATTCGTTCGGACAATTTTTGACTGTATTATGAAACCGAATTGAAAATTGGTTGATTTTGAATCTTCATACAAATCGATCGAAAAACTGAAATATTACTTAATATTTAATTTTAATTAATTAGTGAACTAATTCAAGGGAATTTAAGGGCATATTTAATTTTAAAATTATAAGCAATATTTATAAGCAATATTTGAAAATAAAGTGTTTTGACCATTAATTGTTTGTTTTTAAAGCACCTATCGATCCCAATCGATAGGTGCTTTAAAAACATTTTGACAAACATTTTTCTTGCAAATGATAAAAATTAAAAAAAAATATTTTAAAATAATGATGATGATAGATAGGTGCTTTAAAAACAAATAATTAATGCCTTCACATTACTATTTTATCTTATACCAATAAAAGGTTATGGCAAAAAAACGAAAAGATTCGCCCCTTTTAGCATGACAACATTTTCAATTTTTTTCGTTTTTTTGCTATAGCTATTTATTGGTGCAAATAGCAAAAATTAATTGTTTATTTTTAAAGCACCTATCGATTGGCATTACTTAAAAACATTTTTCTGTCAAATTAATATTTGGAAAATTATTTTAAATAATGATGCCAATCGATAGGTGCTTTAAAAACAAACAATTAATTCCTTTACACCAATATTTTATTTGACGCAAATAAAGAGTTATAGCATAAAAAGCAAAAATATTTGAGTTTTGGTCAGGATATAATAATAAATATAATAGTTTGGCACTACAGTTCTATAAGAACTTAGGCCGAGCTCTCTCACCATTTTGAGCTGTGCGAGTTGCGATATATTTGTACTCAAAGTGGTGGGACCTACAGTTTATTGCCGAATCCGAACGGCGGGTGAGAGCTTTTCATAGGCAATGTTTTTACTCTCGTATGTTTGCCATTTACTGCCGAGAGGTAGCGCTGTATAGAAACATGTTTCTATGAAAAGATGTTGTTAGCCCCAGCCCAGGCTTGAACCGGGGACTTTTCGGCTTGCCGTCCAACGCACTAACCACTAAGCTACCGCGGCTACAGGATATAGCATTACAAAATCCGTATTTATAATTCAGCCAGTTATCCAAATTCAAAGATATTTTATATACGTTATAATAATTGATAAATAAACCGAAATAACAAAAAAAAAATTGAAAAAACAATTTTACTAATTTTTAAAGCACTTCAAACTTTATAATTTGATTTCCCAAAATTTTTAAAAATGTACAACATTCGCCCCTTTGGCATGACAGTGACGATATTACAAGAATATCCTTTTCTTTAAAGTATAGAATTATATTAAACAAATAAAACCTTCCGACACATTAAAAAAAAGCAAAAAAAAAGTTTTCTAGAGAGAGAAATTCAAAATATTACAAAATTATAAAAAGTTTTGTTTTTAAAAACTAATAGTCGTTTTAAACTAATAGTCGTGATAGTAGCAATAATGTTTCTATTAACACTTTTTTTTTCGAGTAATATCCAATTTTTATATTAAAGCGCAAGGCTTTCAAAAGCATAAGTCACAAAATAATGAGAAAACTAGAGCAAAGTAACAAAACTGCTGCGATTTTGGAATTAGTGCCGTAAATATATCAATTTCTGCTGAACCAAAATTTGTGAATGAAAGTGTAATTAATAATTTAAATATTAAATATTTTTTATTCGAAAACTAAGGTATAATTTAATATTTAATAAATTTTAAAAATATAAAATTTTTAATTTTTTTTTATACATAAACAATAAAAGAAAAACACCTTCAAATTACCCATGATTTCAACTTTCTGCGAAAAGTTTGAATGGGCGAAACGTGCAGCATGCATTCGGCAAACGTAGATTTTTAATATATTTCACAATGTTTATTGGTTTTTCTTAGAAATTACAATTTTCAGAAATCACAATTGAAGAATTACAATGTATTGGATACTACTATCGATGACGACGCGTTTTGAGATGAAACCGACCGAACAACGAGGTACTTGTCTGCAAACTTGTCTTCAGACCGAGGCGCAGGCACAGTGGGTGGGTGCCATAAACAAACGCATCCCGTCGGACAATCGGACAAAACCAAACGAAACGTATGAACGAGCGTAAATTAATAAATAAAAAAATAAATAGATAAATAAACAATTTAAACGCGTGCAGCGTGCTAGCGCTGGTTGTGAACTGAGCGTTCAGCCGAGCGCGCTCGTTCAAAATGACGGAAGATCTACAGCGAAAGTTTTCAAATTATTTATTTGGGTGAATAGTGGTGAGTGGATGGAGCAGGGCGATGCACCAACATGGGAGGCAAATGATATTTTTAATTAAGCGGCGGCTTTGAATTTGAATGCAAAACAATTGCAGTGCAAAATCAAAAACATCAACAAAAAAAGGAAGATGATGAGCGTAAGAGCACAAGTGATCTGGTTGTCACTCGTTGGATGCATGAACCACGATCTGTAGCACGACGATAGGAGCAACTAATGGCTACAAAGTAGGCATCTAATTAAGTGTGTGGTTAATTGTGCGGGCGGGTGGGTCGGTCGGTCGGACGTGTAGTAGGGCAGCAGGGACGGTGTGGCGAATTATGCAGATGAAGATGATTCAGTGCTATTGAGAGCTGCATCGAATTGCATTAATTGCTGTGAAATCGGGGCTACGCGCTGTCACAATTTCGTGGCGAAACAAAAAAGCCGATGAAGAAATATTTGTTTTACACACATTTTGCAATGTCCGTCTTTTCGTCTGAATGTTTTTTTGAAATCACGATATCAGAAAAACTAAAAGAGTTAAATCAATAAAACTCCGAAGTTAAATTGCTGATATAGCTACGCAGTCTGGTATTGAAAATGGGTATGATCGGTCCATTGTGACCCGACCACTTGTCCGAAAGACCTCTTTTAAACTAACATTTACCACGTCAGATTTATCAATCTTGGCACGATTTTGATGAAATTTTGTGGATGGATAGTAATCGAAAAACAAAAAATAATTGTCTACTTATTATTTTTTTGATTTCTCAAATCCAACAAAGTTATAAGAATTTAAACATCAAACTACGATATCAGATAATTATTTATATATCTGTAACTAATTTACATATTTTAATGTACCTAATGGTTTATATAAGATTTATAATCACGCATTCAAATAAAAATAACAATTTAAAAAAAATTAAATATATTTAACTTAGAAAAAATTTAACATATTTTTCAAATTACTGTTACGTATACGCCCCACTATTTTAAATTTCAAAAACAATTTTTTATTGAAACCCTTGAGTTTTCTCCGTCGATTAAAAAAATAATTTCGATGAAGTCTTCCATAGTTTCTGAACTATCAAGTTTTAAAGTTATATTGCCGATTTTTCTCCATAAGAAATACACTAAGGGAAAAAAACTCATAAAATCCCATTAAAATTTGTCAATAGGACAGTTATTGATTTAATAGTATACAAATAATAAATATTTTCATAAAAACTTAAATCAATTTTATAGTATTTTTTAGTATTTAATAGGATTCACCGATTGAGTAAATAGTGTGAACGTGCAAATATCCTATTGGCTAATTTTAATAGTAAAAACTATTAATCTTATGGTATGTTTTTTCTGAATGTAGGTTCAAAAAAACTAAGTACATAGTTATTTTTTATTTTTCGGTATCCATCCACAAAATTTCATCAAAATCGGAGGACATCGTGCCAAGATTGATATTTCTGACGTAGAATAACCCGGCTAAATTTTACATTATACCGTACGAAGTAATTTTTTTTTTAAACCACATGAGTTTATGCTCAAATATATAAAAATAATATTTTTCCTGACTTGTGCTCTAAAAACAAAATCGAAACAACTTTTATAATTTTTTTCCACCAAGTAATAACGTTTTTTATTTATTACTTTTTTTATTGTTCGAATAAATTTGAATTTTTAAAATTTTTAAAAATTCAAAATAATTCACTAATCCGATATTATCTATTTTACTACTGGGTTGATCGTTATAGAAAATTTATGCGCCTTTATAAATCATCGTTCGACGCAAAACGAAAGCCTTGTTGCATTTGAAAATAAATAAAGCGTTTTTCTATCGCATGCATTTTGCATTTCATTAAATTAACGAGTCACTAAAACACTTAATTTGGCATTGATTCATGGCACCGACACCATTCAACGCATCAATTAAATTATTAAATTAACATAAAATTAATGGTTGATCGTTCAGTTCGGTTCGGTTCGGTTTGGTTCGATAGCTACAGGTGGGGGCTGTGTTTCTGTTTTCGCCGAACGATAGACGGATGGATGGCGCTGTAATTGTTCAAAGATTTACCGCGCATTTATTGCTGTGGTTGGTTGCTAAGGTGATTCCACCGTGCAGCAGCAGCAGCAAATATTTGAAAAATTAATCTAAACACGACCCTAAGTAAATATTTGAAATATGCGAGTAGGATGTTAAACACTTTTGGAATTTATTATTCGTGCTGCAAACCGCATCGTATTTGTATTAATTAAAAGATTATTTTAATATTAGGCAGGCACATGCATGTGATGCGATGAGTCAGTTTAATTTTGCAATATTACTAAAAATGCAATTACCCATGTAGGAAAAAACGCCCAGTCTTGCGCCAAGAAAGCATTGCTCTGTGCCAGGTCTGGTACCCAGAACTTGCTGAATACTGGTTAAGCCTTGGAATGATAAGTAGGCCGCAAGACTGGCTCTAAGTATTCGGCCAAGACAAACAAAAATGTGGCAGGACTGGACCATTTCAAAAATGCAAAAAAATATATATTTTTTTTACTTTCTTTTTCGTTTTCTTCCATTCTATTTAATTTATTTCTCATTTATTTTATACAATTTCTAATTTTTCCAATTTTAAGTAATTTAACAATTGTAGAAAAAATCAGTTGACACTAACTGGAATCGAACTCTTCACTCGGAAGTTAACGTCCACTGCTCTCCCCCTTTGGCTACGCATCTGACTTATATTGTCTGAGATTTTTGCTTGAAAATCAAAATTTATGTTTTTTTTTTTAAATTTGTGACAATTTTTTTCTGATGTGACAGACATTTTCAAATTAAAAAGTTCAAGATTTAAAAAAAATGCTCTGAAAAAAGTGAGCTTGATAGCGTAACGGATAGAGCTCCGGACATGCACGCTGAAAATTCGGGTTCGCATCCCATCCAGATTTTTTTTTATTATTTTTTTTTAATTAAAGTATGATTTGGCTGTTAGGTTCTGGCTAAATCTTCATTCACGAAGACACATTCAATAAGCCTTGGGTGACTTTTGGAAAAATGTCAGTTATCCAAGATTGGTAATCCAATCATGGCTGAGACTATTAAAGTCTAATCAGCCATGCTTGGACGGCACCGTTGTCAAGCCTGGCGTTTCCTACATGGGTACCCAAGCATATGTCTACCCTATGACTACCCTACCAGACCTGCATTTGTCACTTCTGGCTGAGTCTTGGGCAAAGGTGTTTTAACCAAGCATTGGTTTGTCAATTCTGGCTGAGTCTAGGGCGAGAACTTTTTTACCAAGCTTTCATTTGTCAGTTCTGGCAGAGTCTTGGGCAAGAACTACCTTACCAGGGCTTGGTCTCCCAGTTCTGGCTAAGTCTTGGGCGAATGTTTATTAACCAAGCATTGGTCTGCCAGTGCTGGTTGAATCTTCAGCCCGTCGTCAGGCCTGGCATTTCCTATATGAGTAGATGATATATATTTTGTAAAATTTGAAATCTCTTCGATTTAGTTCAAACTATTTTATTAAGAGTTATTTTATAGAGTGTTGTTCAATATAAATCGTTGTTTAACAAATTCAATACCGCTTACGTACAATTTAATAAAGAAAAATATTACACTTCGGCCGGGAAAGCAATGATCAGCCTAAAGATGGTCACATAACAAATATGGTAACCCCAAATTAATTATTATTTTTAAAAGTTAATTAATAAAATTTGATGGCATTTATAGTTTAATAAAATTACAAAGAAAATATTTATCAATTCATTTGGAAAACAATTGTTTGTATTGTGACATCGAATTATAAATTTTATATGAAATTCGATCGGAATTCGAACGAATACCTTGGACCATACCTTGAAAGAGATTTTCTACATTATATAAATGATATCGACGATCAATGTATAAAATTTAAGATAGATTTTAATAAATAAATATTTAAAGTAAATCTAAAAATGTTCGATTTTGGTACAAAAGCGGTTAGTTATCATTAAGATTCATATTTATACTTTAAAATTGTATTAAACTGGTAAATGTAATAATTTAGAAAGCTAAAAAATCAAAAATTGTCTAAAAAAAACCTTTAGTTTATATAAAAATGAATTTCGATTAAATATCGAAATATGTTAAATTACAGAAAACAACACAATTTAATTAAGAAATAATTTGGTTTTTGTTTCACGGTAAGATCAACATTTTAATTTTTTTTTTCGCTTTTACAAAAAAAATATTATATAATTAAATGAAAACAACTGAAAAAAAAACGAATTTAAAAAGCACTAAAATTTTAATTTTAACTCATTTTCATTAGATGTCAATAACATTGACTGAAGCAAAAATTGATTTTAATAGCTGAATATAATTCGAAACAAAAGTAATGATTTATAAAATCTAAAACAAATCGAAAACTTCACAATGCACTCAATTCTCGAATTCAAATACTTTAAAGCTTTAATAAACTGAAAATTTTCTTAATTTTGAAATTACAAAAATCAGCTTGAAATAGTTTTTCTACTTTGTAAAAATAAAATATTCGGTAGATTTTGTATAAACATTTTTATCAAACGATTTTGCATTCGATTTCTTCAAATAAAAAATATTTTTTGAATAAATTTACAGAGAAATCTGAGAAAACAAAATGTTTTAATTGGTAACTTTTATAAAGGGTTTTTCAATAAGAGCGCTACAAAAGTTTTTTTAAGGGCCATTTCATGAGTCAAAATTATTAAAATTTACTACCGAAATTCGAATTCGTATATCTTTCCATCATGAAATGGCAAACTTTACTGAAGAGAAATGTCAAAAGAGCGGCAAGAAATATGGCGTCGTTTGCTGTCCCTGTCGCTCTACTTTTGTAGCGTCCCTGTTGAAAAACCCTTTACAATTTATATGAAAACTGTTTTAACAAGTCCTATAATTTATTTGAAATCGTCTATGTTGTCCAAAAACTCAACGACTACACGGATAGAAAAGATTTGTTTGAATGTAATTAAAAAGTAATACGAAATTACCATACGTGTATTAGAAATGAAGTGAAATTAAATTATAATCCAAATTGAATTTATTTTTGTTCATGTGTAAACATTATTATATTGTCCAGCAATATCTGTCAAATTGATCAAAAATATGTTACAATACCAACATAAAATTTTAATTGCATTTGAATAAACTATTTCTTGGCAATTTACTTGGTTAAAACTATGTTTCGAAACACAAAATTTTATTTTTATTTTATTTTCAGGATTTCTTTCCAAAAATATTTAAATATGTTTCTATGCAAACATACTAATATGTTTCTATGCAAACATAAAAAAATTAATAAAAAAAAACCAAATTTTATTTTTATTTTATTTTCAGGATTTCTTTCCAAAAATATTTAAATATGTTTCTATGCAAACATACTACTTTTTGTACTGAAACAACTGATATGTTTCACTGGAAACATATTTTTATTCAGGTTGTTCAAAATCATGTTTTATTTTGAACATATTTATGTTTCGGTTCAAATATTTATTTTATTTGGATGTAGTAATTAATATGTTTCTATTAGAACATATTCCATTTTCAGGGGCAACATTAAAATGTTTCCGGGATATTATAATGTAAGTCAGAGCTCATTACAACACTGTTCAAGTCTCAATACAACCCTGTTTACAAATGATTTATCAGTCAATTATATATTATGTTTATATAAAATTCCAAACATACATGTTAATGGCTGCAAAATTATGTTTGGGAGAGCCATTTTTTTGCAGCGTGTACATATTTAAATTTCATTAATAGATTTAGAAAAATATTTGTATATATCTGACAATTTCTAAAAGATGAGCTAATATTTGTATCAAATGTTGAGAACTTTTAAATCTCTAGACATTTCAACTTTTAAATTCATCAACCTCTTGATAGAATATAAAAATTTGACAAAAATAGCTAGTATTTTATGCTACAACGACAGTATTATCATTAAAAATTATGACAAATAAAATTAAAAAAAAAATCTTTATACTTCGACTAAACGCTCAGCCAAACATCTACGCAGTTTTATCAACGGCAGCCCGTACAATGATTAATCATCATTTGAATTCTATTACGCACTACCAGCCAGTAGTCAGCAGTAGCAGCTACTCCAACAATTACTCATCGAAAGTGTCGCTAAAAGTGTCGCCAATTAATTGTTATGCTATGCGCGAGACTGCATGTCTTTCCACACAGCTCTACTACTGAGAATATTCATGACAAAGATATTTGGCTAAAGAACAAATACTTTTCTTTAAAATAAAAACAAATATACAACAACAAAAAAAAACATGGAACAAAACAATAATAATAAAAATTGAGATCATTTTATGTTTTTGGCAAAATTTAAATCAAGTTAAATGGGTTTTCGGTTGAATCTTTTGATATTTGTTCTGTTTTTGCCACCTTGTCTGCCTCGTTGCCACATGATTCAGAGCGTGCATTTTTTCTTGTTGTTCTTGTTCATTTTATGTAGAAATAAATTTCAATTATATTATTTGAAAAATTATTTTGCCGGTGTGCAGAGTTGTTAATGTTGATATTTAATGCATAATAAGTGGAGCAATTTGTGTTATTTTCGATACTGCAATATGCTTTTTGATTTAATAAAAATTTAATTGATTTACATTTTATTTAAGCTGACTTTTTAGAATTAGTGAGTAAGTTTTTGGCAGTATTATGTTGATGTTTTAAATTTGAGAATACTTAAATTACGAAGACTGTATAATGTAATAAAAAAAACTTTAAATTCAATTTTATGCTTAGAATAATAACGCACTTTTGTAATTAATGAAATTTAATTTTTTAAGCACAAAATAAATTTTAGTTTAAATATCGATAATTCTATATAACTTATAGTATTTTGTATTATTTTCTGTAATATTCTTAAAACTATTTTAATAGTACCTACCATTGAAGTAATAAAAAAACTATTAGTTTTTATGGTATATTCTATCCTATATTTTTAATGGAAACTACACTCAAAAATATATACACTATATAAATAATAGTTTTTATACCCTACACCTATGAGGTACAGGGTATATTAACTTTGTGCATATATTGTAACGCCCCTTAGGAGGCGTGTCCGGTATGGAAAAGTATATATATTCTTGATCAGCATCACTACCCGAGTCCGTTTAGCCATGTCCGTCTGTCTGTCCGTCTTGCTGTCTTGCTGTCCGAATACAGAATAACTTGAGAAATACTGATCAGAATGCGATGAAATTTCGTCTCAATATATTTTAGCCAAAAGTAGGAACTGAGTTTGAAAATGAGCCAAATCGGTTAACGGACACGCCCACCTCCCATACAAGTCACTTTTATATAACTATTTCGGAACTAATAACTCGAAAAGTATTCAAGATATAAGTATAAAATTTAAAACGTATTAGAATTCACCTAAGAATATGTGGTCCAAAAATGGGCGTGATACGTGATAGTGGAAATTTGATCCGTAAATTATTAAAATCAAATCTATGAAATATAAGCCTTTCAAAATTTTAAGTTTTTTTTTATACTTTTATATACATTTTTTAATTTATGGGGATATAAGACGTAAATTTCTGATATATGAATAATATTCTGAGGGTGGGGAGGTTCAGCATAATTAAAAACTTTAAAATTAAGGTATGCAATTAAATAACCCACATTAATATCCCCACCAAAGGTGTAGGGTATTCCATAGTCGGGCCCGACCGACTATAAAAATCCGCCCCATGTGACCTAACTTTCCCAACTCGTTTACTATTAAAAATAGTCAATAGGATAAATTATTATTTTAATCGGAAAATACCATTAAATAATACAAAATACCATGACATTTCTATTGAGTTTATATGAAAATATTTATTTTTTGTATACTATTAAATCAATATATGTCCCATTGACCAATTTAAATGGGTTTTGAGGGAATTTTTTTCTGGGTGTATACTATAATTTTTAATGGAAGTTATATAAAATAATAACGAAGTATTTTCTATAAATTGCATATTTTATTGCACAAATTTAATAGTAAAAACTATTGAAGTAATGTGCAAAAAACTATTAATTTTATGGTATCTTTTTTCCAAATTTTTTTAATTTTGTATTAATCTACTTCGTTTTTTTATTGATTTATTTATTTATTAATTCATAATAATGAGCAATTTTAATAGTATTATTATAAAAAAAAACTATTAATTTAATAGTATTTTTATTATTGAATAAATTTTTAGTATAATTCAATATTTTAGTATTACATAATATCAACGTAGTTTAAATAAAATATATGAGCCATTCCACACCAAATCGACCAAATAAAGTCAAATTTGAGATTTTACCTTTTCGATTTCAATATCCTTAAAAAGGACACATATTTTGGTTGATTTAATATAAATGTTCAAGCCAAATATCAAGATGGTATTTTAGCATTTCTACTTAAAGAGATATTGAAATATGAACAACCATACAAAAGACATTTTTAACCCATATTTAGTAATTTTTAACCACTGAATCTCTGGAAGTAGAGGTCGAACAAAATAATAATAAATTGTTCAATGTAAATCGTGACCCTTTATCAGTTGCCAAAATTTCATTGAAATCGATGAAGGTGAGTTCCAACCATTGGTCGAATTGCTGTGGAATGGCCCATATATTTTATTGAATAATTTAAATAATAAAAACTATTGAAGAAATATAAAAACTATTAATTTTATAGTATTTCTTTGAATTTAATATTTGTTTTTATTATTATTTTAATAGTACAACGTTGTATTTTATATTATTGACGTATTTTGCAAACATTATTTATTATATTAAAGAATATAATAGTAAAAGCTATTGACCTAATATAAAAAAACTATTAATTTTATGGTATTAGTATTCATTTCATTATCATTTAGTATATCTCAAAAGTATTTGTAGTATTTTATAATATTTACGTATTTTGTATGCACTACAATATTTGAAACCAATTTAATAGTAAAAAATATTTATGCAATACTTAAAAACTATTAAATTTATAGCATTTAGTCACTTAATTTTAATTTAGTATTATTCAATAGAACCACGTCGTACTCTTTAAATATTAGGTACTATATATGATTTTGATATTAAATAAAATTAATAGTAAAAGGTATTTAAGTAATATTATAAACTATTAATTTTATAGTATTAAAAAAAAGAACAGTTCTTATTACATTTTTGCTTTTTTTTATTATTTTCCTATTAATGTTAAGTATTTATAAAAAGATTTATGTTATTTTAAAATTGTAACATTAATTATAACATATACTCAGAAATAAATCCCATTGGTCAATAGAACAGTTATTGAATTTATACACCCAGAAAAAATTCCCTCAAATCCCACTAGGACAATTATTGATTTAATAGTATACAAAAAAAATAAATCTTTTCATATTAACTCAATGGCAATGTCATGGTATTTTCTAGTATTTAATGGTATTTTCCGATTAAAATAATAATATATCCTATTGACTATTTTTAATAGTAAAAAACTATTAATTATATAGTATTTATTTCTGGGTGTAGTGAAAACTTCATTATATACTTTTAATATAAATGAAATTTAAAAATTAAAATATTTGCCAAACACTTACCAAACGGGTTAAACGCAGCCGCCGCACTAAAACCATTCAAATGCTCAAGATCCCATGCTTTCTAAGCGAATAAATAGAAAAATTATAAAAGAATTAAGAAAAACAAACTGTTCAATTAACATACAGGATCCACTTCCAATTTTAAAGGTGCCATCGGCACAGTGGCCATTTGCATCATGCCATTGCGTATTGTGTTATAACGTTTGCTGTTCTCTGTTGAGGGCGTGCGACAAAATGGATTGACAGAGCTTGACTCTTCGCTGACAGTTGCCTCTGACTCTTCTGGTATTACAGCGCCCCAGCGTGGTAAATTGGGTGACTTTGATTTTGTGGCATCAAGCGAATTGGTTGGTGTTGTTGCAGACGATGAGGATGACAATTCGGAGGCTGAATTAGTGGGTGTTGTCTGTGTGTTGGCGGTGTTGCTGCGATCAGTGGATAAATTGCTGAAACTCAGCGCGTTGCTGTCAATGGTGTCGGCGGAACCGGCTTGAATTATCTAAAAATGTATTTCATGTTTTATTATGAAGAATTCATTTTGTTGCTTTGGTATATAAACTACAAATCGTCATGCTATCATGCCAAAGGGGTGAATGTGCAATTTTTGACATTTGCATTTTTTTACATTTTTAAATGTAGTTTATCCTCAAGTATGCTTAGCCAAAATCGCGTATCACTTTGTTGGATACTTCTAGCCACAAAAGACAAAATCAAAAGGTGGAATTTGAAAAAAATTGAAAATTGCCAAAAGGACGAATCTTCTCGTTTTTTCGCCATAACTTTTTATTGGTATAAGATAAAATAGTGGTGTAAAGGCATTTATTGTTTATTTTCAAAGCACATATCGATCTGTATCATTAATTCAGAATATTTTGCCTAACATTAATTTGCCATTTGTTATTTGCAGGAAAAAAATGTTGCCAAAATATTTATAATTAATGATACAGATCGATAGGTGATTTGAATACAAACAATAATTGCCTTTACATCATTATTTTATATTGTATCGCCCTTTTGGCATGACAAGATTTTCAATTTTTCCAATTTCTTCGTTTTTTGCTATAATTTCTTATTGGTACGAGATAAAATAGTGATGTAAAGGTATTAATTGTTTGTTTTTAAAGCACCTATCGATCAGCATCATTATTTATAAATATTTTTTCGAACATTTTTTCCTGCAAATAACAAATAGCAAATAAATGTTTGACAAAATATTTTAAATTAATGATGCCAATCGATAGGTGCTTTAAAATCAAACAATTAGTGACTTTATATTACTATTTTATCTTGCGCTAATAAAAAGTTTAGCATTAAAAACAAAAATATTTGCGTTTTGATCAGGATATAGTCTCACAAAATCCGTATTTATAATTCAGTAGGTTGTCCAAATCTAAAGATATTTTATATACGTTATAATAATTGACGAATAAACCAAAATAACAGAAAAAAATTGAAAAAAATTTAAATTTTGCTAATTTTTAAAGCACTTCAAACTTTAAAATTTTATTTCCCAACATTTTTAATAATGCACATTCGCCCCTTTGGCATGACAGTATTGGCATGACGATATCGTCACTATCAGCCAAAGAGGCGAATTTTTGAATGTAGTTTTTCCTCAAATATTGGATTTTTTTTAGCTACTTCAAAGGGAGAATCTTTTTGTTTTTGCCAAAAAAAAAAAACATCAGAAATTTAAGTGACAAAATATGTTGATTTGTTTATTTCGGCGTCGTTTTTATTTTATTTAATAAAAAAAAAATATGCCATGGAATTTATGACTTTTTTTTGTTAAATTAGTTGACATTTTCTGTAACAAGGGTTTATTTTTTTTTTTGTTCATATCGTTGAGTTTTTGTTTTATTTAATTAAAAAATGTCATTCGAATTTCGGACGAATTCGTTTTACGTAATAATGCGATACATTTTTACTGAATTCTGTATTTCTTTAAATTTTGTAGTTTTATAAATGTAGATTTTAAAAGTAATACCTGTTGATTGACAAATTCATATTCCAGCGGTTCATCGCAGCCGGGAAAAGCGGCGGCAAGCTCATTCATGACATCAACGACGTGCTGCATGGATGGACGTGAATCTGGCGTTGTGTCCCAGCAAGAAGTCATTAGGTTTTGTATTTGTTCGGGACAGTCGGTGATCATGGGCGGACGTTCACCTGCGAGGTAAGCATAATATTTAATAAAATTTCAAATTTATTTAAATTTTAAAGTTTTTTACATTTTTATATATATATTTTTTTTTAATTCAACTAATTCTCTGTAAACTAATTCTCAGTAAATGTTTAAACGAAATTGGTGCATAATTCAATAAATTAAAATCAATTTTACAATAAAAAAACGGATTTTTGACATTTTATTCAATACTACATTTGAAAAAAATCGATTCTAACCTCCTTATTTTGTAAAACGAAACGAAAAGTGATTCGTCAAAAATTTCAGTGACAGCTTTTATTTGCTTGTTCATTTTATCATTATTTTTATTTCATTTAATACAAACAAAATATGTCACTGGTATTTCTGACTTTTTTTTTAATCACTTTAGGTTTTACAAAATAAGGGGTCATTTTAAAGGTGACTTTAAATTGTCTATGATTAGGCGCCATTGAAAATGATAGGATTAACGATAAACTGTACCTATCTAAAAGGAAATTGAGCGAGTTAATATAAAAAAATTTAATTTTTGAAATAAAAAAAAAATATTTGTTCAGATAATATTCTTTTTAGAAAACATAATTTGAAAATATTTTGAGGATCATATCGTCGTTTTGAAGGGTTTTTCAATAAGAGCGCTACAAAAGTTTTTTTTCAAGGGTTTTTCAACAATGACGCTACAAAAGTAGAGCGACAGGGACAGCGAACGACGCCTTATTTCATGCCGCTCTTTTGACATTTCTCTTCAGTAAGGTTTGCCATTTCATGATGGAAAGATATACGAGCCAACAACGAGTCCAAATTATTAAAATTTACTACCGAAATTCGAATTCGTATATCTTTCCATCATGTAGCGTGCCTGTTGCAAAACCGTTTAGAACTAAAACTCACTAAAATGCCAATTGTTCACTTACAAAAATCCAAGGATTGAAACCGTAACCGAAACCGAAACCGATATCCATTTAAAACCGTTTCATTTTTAAAACCGAAACCGTAACCGAAACCGTTATACGAAAATCAGAAATAAACCGATATCCAAAACCGATATAAACGGTTTCGGTTTTATACCGGTTTAAAACGGTTTTTAAAAAAGTATAAAAAGAAACAGAAAAACATATTTTATTTTATATAGAAGATCTTAAGTACAGGTCATGTTTAAATGTCATTTAATAAAATTTGGAGTTCCCAAAATAAAAATGTTTTGTTGTACAAAAATTGTTTTTTGTACAACAACGTTGTTTTTTGAGAAACGATATTTCCAAAAACAACGGTATTTGGTCTAAAATTTGTTCTTTTGTTTTATTAATCGAATTAACAACAAAACACCTGCAACTCCAAGCAAAATTTTTACGTTAAAAAATGATTCAAATTTTAATAATATTGGTTTTTTCATTATTTTATTAGTAATATATATAGAGGAGCTTGGGGTAAGTGGGACAAGTTTTGAAAAGTTCATTTGAATATTTTTTATATTCTTTTAAAGGATCTTTTCAATAGAATACTATTTATAAGTCTTTTAATGAATTTTTGACTGATGTTTCAAAACAGCTCAATTTCGGACATAAACAAAACAATGGTAATGCAAGAAAAAATGTAAAAAAAGTTTCAAATTATTAACATCTCAGTAACTATTTAAGGAAATCGAAAAATGAAGTGCAAGTTCGACAAATTTAAACATTTCAAGTATAAGGCAGATATTTGTTTCCATTAGTTAGAATTAAAAATTTCATGTTCTTGCAATTTTTTGAACGAGAACAAGATCGAGATTTTGCAAAAAAAAAGAAGAAGAGCAAGTGCAAGACTAAGACTGCAAGAAAAGGATGACTCTTGCGTTTTTTTATGATTTTAATGTATTTATTATGTTTTTAAGGTAATAATGATATACAAAATAATTCATGATATTACTAAATATTGAACAACAAGTAACAATGGAAAGCGTGCAAAATATTTATGAACGTGAACATTAATGAAGATGTATGTTTTTTTTTTGTTTTTGTCAATTCTAAAGAATATAAGCATCTTAAAAGCACTTTTGAAGCGGTAAATAGCTTAAAAAGTGCATCAAAAGTCGCTTCAAAAAGATAAAACAGACAAAACAATGTTTTTCTCTTTTTTTCGCTACGCTGGTTCGTACATCGATTGTGCATATGCACTGTGCTATGCACATTTTTATTTTACTTTTATATATACTTTTTTTGTTAATTGTAAAATCATGAAGTAATAAAAAATACGCTGATTCGTTTGAAAGTGCAACAACAACAAAAATGCGTATAAAGCAGCATCCAAGCTTTTGATAGAATTTTTGGCGGGAAATTTTTTGTACCACAAAGAGAACTCGTTGTTGTTGCCAACTAGAGAGCTGTACTAGATACATACATGTAGTGTGGTGCCATGCGTCTGTCCGTTGCCATGCGTCTGTCTGTGTCATGCGTCTCTCCGTTGTCATGCGTCTGTCTGTTTGTCATGCGTCTGTTTGTTGCCATGCGATGATACAGGATAGCAACGAAGAGTTGTCGTTGTGAAAGTGTGTGTATAAGAATCGTTATATTCTCTTCTTTCTGTTAGTATTCACTTTGTAGCGTTTGAGTTTGTGTTCGCATGGTGTTCGCAAAGAAAAATGTTACTATGCAAGATATTATTTGAGTTCTATTTACATACGGATTTTTTAATCTGTGACGAAAACAGAAATATGCCTATACGAAATAATCCTTATATTTATTGTATATGTATATCGTATAATGTATATCGTCGTTGTAGAACGAAAAGTCACCAAACACATGTTAATGAAAAACTTAATTTTCGAGTTTGTTGATTAATATTATAAAAAGTAATTGATGCATTTTTAAAGGTGAAATATCAACTAATAGATTTACATTTTCTTATCAATTGATAGATACATAAAGAAGTTTGTAAAAAATATTTAGCATTTTGAAAATTTATTTGGTGACTTATCGTTCATTTTATTATGGCCTTGAGATTTTGAATTGTCTCGTCAACATCACTTGATTTATACAATTATTTTTTATTAGTTAATTCTTGTTAAAATATAATTCAAATTTTTATGTTATTGGTTTTTTTTTTGTTGTTAGTAAAATGTTGAAGAAATTGAAAATAAGTACAATTATTACAATTATTGTTCATATTCTATTCGTTTTCATAATTAATATGCAGTTTAAGATACTTGTCTTCGATCTTTTATTTAAAAAGATTAAGATTACCATTTCTTGTCTTGCTCTTGCAAATGATCATCACTAGTTTACATATATTGCAGTTTACAGAATTGTTGAAATTTAATTTCTTTGGCTTTTATGGATGAAAATTGTACAAAATTCTTCTTCTTTGCAATTCAGATCATATCTCAGGTGAAGTCAAAATGTTGCTTTTCATTGGTTTGTGGTCACGAAATTTTAAATTAAATTTTTTTCTTGGCGTAATCAATTAAATAATTCATATAACACAATATTTTTACTAAAATAACAACAAACATTGTTTAAATTACGTTTCCCACTATCATAATTTGAACATAATTTAGCACCATATAAAAAATGTAAAATTATATGAAAAATATGGAAATAAAGATAATTTATACAAAAACCGAAATCAAAACCGAAACCGTAACATGGAACCGGTATACCGAAACCGTTTCGTTATATAAACTTAAAACCGAAACCGTAACCGAAACCGAAACGCGGAAAAAACCGAAACCGAAATCGAAACCGTTATTCGTTTAGGTTTCAATCCTTGCAAAAATCTTAATATATCTTTCAATTTTTGATCGATGAGCTTAATATTTCTACCAAATGATTAGAAAATGTGAATCTATCAATTGGTATTTCAACTTTAAAAATGTATCAATTACTTTTTGTAATAATTACCAACAAAATTGAAATTTAAGATTTTCATTAACATTTATTTGGTGACTTTTAGTTCTACAACGACGATATGGAAAATTTATGATTATTTTTTCGAATTTTACTTTTTATTACAATTTTTAATATATTTTGTATACATTTTTTTTTTGTAATCTCACCTTTGTGTATCTTCCACATAATCGAGTAGGTGTTGTCAATTTCTTTGAACGGCTGCTGTCGCGATAACACCTCCCAGAGCACAATAGCCCAACTGAACACATCACATTTTTCAGTATAACGCGAGCCCTCAAAAACCTGCAACGTTTTGAAATTGTTAAGGAAATCCACAACAAGATGCGTCACAAGTTGCGACATCAACTAGAAACGAACAAAAAACCAAATACTAGAAGACAAATTTACTTACTTCAGGCGCCATCCAAGCAGCGCTGCCCTTGTTGTTAGTCATCCATGTGGATTTGTCGGCAACGGTGCCAAAATCGCAAATTTTCAAATGTCTGCCCTTGTTGGTGAGCAGCAAATTCAATGGTTTTAGATCGCGATGTATCAGTGGCTTTGGTTTCATGGCGTGCAGATAAGAAACTCCCTGAAATGTGATAACATGCATTAAACAAACATTTACAAAAAAAATCTAATCTAAAAACAACCTCTGCGCACTGTCGCGCCCAACTCATGGCATGCGCCTTGGCATAGTGTGGTTTCACTTTGCCATGCAGAAAATTGTGCAGTGAGCCACCCTCGGCATATTCCATAATCAAGTAGGTGGCCTGCTGGTCCGCTGAAATGCCATACAAAGCGATGATGTTGGGATGGCGCACGCGCGACAATTGTTTGACCTACAGTAGAGGAGGGTAGTCTAGAGAGTAGTTTTTATTATTAATGTAGAGAACACTTTACCTCAGTTTCAATGGCCTTTTGTTCAGCGCTAGCACCAAATTCCTTCACAGCGACAAAATGCTGTCGCCACACAGCCTTGTAGACGACACCATAAGAGCCGTGTCCAACTTTCTGCAAAACAAAAATCATTAGGTATTTTTTTAAAACACTAATTCAAATTAATTAAATTAATATTTTGCATTTCGTTTTAACCTCCAGCAAATCGATTTCATCAAAATGCACCGTTGGTGTGATGCGCGCCACAGCAACTGCGGTTCCGCCAACTGCGCCATTAGCTGTCCAGATGGGTGCTGTGGGAGATGCAAGTCCAGCGGTGACTGCCTCCTGTGTTGCTACAGCGCCTCCGCCTGATACTCCACCTTCTGCCATTTGAGGGATGTGTTGTTTCAGTGCAGTACTTTAAGACGCACAATTGTTTTCTTCGGGGCAGACGCAGCACCAGCAGCTGTTTTCCCAGAATTACACAGTAGCCACACTTTAATATTATGGACTCTGAAAATGTCTGTGTTGTTTACTGCGATTTAACTGCGGCTGCTTTTCGCAAATGCTTTTCTTGCATTTTGTACTCCTTAAAACACCACGGAAACTATAAACTTTTTAAATTGTTTGATTTAAATGCCTTCAAATTGTTGAAATTCCATTAGTTTGTTTGCGGATAATTGCAAAAAATTATATACGATTTTTTTATATTTTCGCAGATAAAAAGTTACGATAGCAGCATCGTTGACAGCAGCTGTCAGTGCTGGCTCAGCTGATTTGCAATAGTGCGCGTAGTGTTGCCAACTATGTGTAATGTGGTGTGTGTCCGTAATAAATGTTTTTGTGAATTTAAAATGTTAAAAAAATTAATTTTTAGTATAGTGTAACTTCGAAAATATTTAAGAAATACAACCCAATCGATAACGTTTCGATTTCGTAATGATATCGTTAAATTTCTATAGTATCAGTATTGAATTTGTCAAAAAAAAATCTGTTCAATGAAACAATTTAATAAATTTTAAAATATGAAGAAATTTCGCAACAGTTAGAAAATTTTAGAATTTAGTAAGTATGAAATAGTTTTTGCTGCCTTCAAAAAACTAATTTTACTAGGTAAACTAGGTAAACAATTTTAATGTTGTGGATGATATAGAATGCTTGATGCACTGCTTCATGAAATATATTTTCAAGGCAAATTAATTTAAATAGTATTGAAATTGAATAACTTTTCGAATTCATTTCGAAATCGAAATTGAATAATTTTTGGAATTCGTTTCGATATCGAAATTGAATCAATTTTCAAATTCATTTCGATATCGAGAATTCATATCGATATCGTTAACGATAAAGCCATCTCTATCGAGAACGATATCATTTTAGAATCGTTAACGATAGTCGAAAACGATAATAATGTTCGTTCAAACGATATAGTTTCGAATTCGTTTCGATATCGTTTGGTATGCTGTGAATGTATATTATAAACTGTGCAACTTCTTGCTTTTTCGACTTTTGCCAATTTTTTAAATGCATTTTTATTTAAATTTTATTCGAAAAAAATTATTTGACCTTTAAATGTAAATTTAGAATTTTATTTAAAGTGAAAAATAAATGAGATCGCATGTCCTTCTAAATTTACCACAATATTGTTTTAAAGTGAATTTTTTGAAGTATTTATAAACCTTGTAAATTTGAAAAATTCATAAATATTAAAGGCTGAGTTAAATCCCCAAAAATTAATGAAAAAAACTGATATTTTCCATACCAGACATAATTGGGAGTGATTTTATTACAATTTCATTTTTGGGGATTATTTAAATAAATTTGGGCATTCATTAATTCGTTATGAACGTACCAGACATAATTGGGAGTGATTTCATACTTTTTGAGGATTATTTCAAATAATTTGAGGGACACATTTGGGCCATTCTTTAATTCGTATTGGACGATTTTTTCGTTGCGGATTATAACTAAATGAATAATGTCTAAAATATGAGGACGATTTCATTTTTGTGTTAGGGACTATTTTTTGGGTGCTACATATCATCACCTGAGAATTTATTTGCCTCAAACGCTCTATAGATTTGATTCGAGATATCGAAAAACGAATAATGGAATTAGAAAGAGAAGTTATAAGTCATATTTATCATTTTCCTAACTCCATTCATCCAAAAATGTCGTTTGAGCCAAATAAATTCTCAGGTGACATATTACATTTTACTTTTTTTGAATATTTTACTGTTTTCATTTTAATTTTATACAATTATTTTATTTTGCATAGAATATTGCTTTAGGCAAAAATTTTGTTTAGGTAGAATATCCTGGAGAAGGTGATTTTCCAGAAGACAGGAATTGAACGATGTTGATGTGAAGAATTCGGTTTTCCGGTAAACATTTTGTTGGAGAAGAATTATGTTGGGTTAGATTTTTCATGTAAGAATTTGATCGATGAAGAAATCTTACTGAGAAAATATTCTCTCAGTTTCGGAAAATTCTCTGAGTAGAATTGTCTCAAAAAATAATTTTTGGCAGTACGAAATAGCCTCCAATAAAAAAAAATCCCATTGAAAAATCGCCCAATGAAATAACCCTCAAAAAAATTTTCGTTGAGGAGTATTTCATTGGAGCTTATTTCATATAAAATAACACCCAAAATCCTATGAATAATTTGGGTTGTTATATATATTTGATTTATTTCATAGTTGCAATTTGCTCGATGGAGAATTGTGCGCCTGCAAAAATTTAGTAGAAAAGTAAAAGAAAGTATTTTGGTTTTTTAGAAAAAGGATTTATTTCTTTTAAAAGCTCTTAAAACTTAAGATGTTTTACATTTATAATATATCATTACATATCATTTTATATATTTATATATATATATTATTTAAAAATAAAATACACAAGGCAAAATTATTTAAATGTTTCTTCTAGTTTAACAGAAATTGTTCATTTGTTTATATCGTGTAAATGTTTATAACATAATTACGTTTTATTTATGTTACTTACACTCATATTTGATCTCTTAACGACGACTTGATTTGTTGTGAATATAAAAAAGTTTTTCTTTTTTTTTTAGTTCATTTCAAACCCAAATCAAAGGCGTTGGTGAAAGAAATACATGCGCTCTATGTAATACATAATTTGGTTTTCGCTTCGAATCGCAGTCGAAATAAAGTATGACGTACAATTTCAGTCAATCATTATATTTGACATATATGTTTTTATTTTTAATTTTATGCATATTTTAAAACCACAACATAATGCAGTTAATTAGCTAAAATAGAAAGATTGTTCTTGTAAGGTATATAATATCGTTGTTGTAGAAGCAAACCGTTCAATATCTAACAGTTTCTCAAGAGAATTTCTTAATGCCTCATTCTGTATTTCGAAACGAAAGACTATTAGACGAAAGTGGCGTCATTTTAAATAAATTTCAAAGTTATAAAAGTCAAGTAACATGAAGTCAAAATTTGTGTGATGACATTTTGACGTCAAATTGTCGTTTCGTTCTTCGTTTCGAAATGCAGAATGTGGGTATTAATCTTCTCTACTAGTTTTTATAATTTTAAAACATTAAAAATTATTACTGCTACAACGACGATATGTTAAATTAAAAATTATTTATTATATGCATTAAATGCCATTTAAATTATTTAAAAATATTATTAATCATATAAATGAGTTCCTGTAAATTGTAAAATGCTGTTAATATCATTGAATATAACTATTTATGCAGTTTAATATGAAAGAACACTTCTTAATTGAAAAAAAAGTATATGCTTTTTTAAATGAGATTTTAATTACTATATTTATATGTATTATAAACTAGTAAATTTTAATAATTGTTTCACTTAATTGCATTTAACATCAAACATTTAATACATATTTGCTATTTTATGTTTTCTCAAATTACATAATAATCTAATATTTGACGCATGTTCATTTCTCTTAAATACATTTAAAAATATTCTCATAATTCAGCAGAGTTTCCAGTAGTTTATGAACTTATGCATTCAAATTCATACAAATGCAATGCATTTTAAACTATATAAATACAGTAGATAGATTTTGATTTTGGTGATGTGTGTTTTATTTGTTTCTACTTGATTGTTATGTTTTCTACTTATGTTTTTTTTTTTTTTGTAATATTCTGTTGTTCTCTATTGGTTAATGTTAAAATTGTGTAGGATAGTGAGGTGGTAGTGGTGGAGAGTGAGAAGTGGGTTCAATCAATCGTCCTAACTCAAATTCCAAGACTGCAATTAAACAAAAATCAAAAAATAGTGATTAATGAATTGTTGTGTTTTGTTTACAAATAATAATAATAATAAAAAGTTCTGCATTTGAAGCGCGCATATAATAGACTTGAAGCATGCAAAGTAATTATGTTACATCATTTTATTTTAATTAATTAATTGCTTTCTTTAATTGGTCCGTATTTAAATATAAATTTTCGTAACAACTAAGCTTAAAAATTATTTTTTCAATTAGTAATAATAAATATCTATTATGAAAAGGCTATTAAAAGCCAGCTTAATATAATACAGAGAAAAGCGTCTATAGTACATCGTCCAAATACTGTTTTGTACACATGAAAAAACCTAATGAGTCTTAAAGGCAATGAATGTACGTACGAATAATATTTTTTCGAACAAAAATGATGTTCTCGAATGATGTGGAATAAATAAAAATAGTCGGTATATTTATTCCCGATGAAAATATTCTTAAAGTACCTTACCAGCGTCACAGTTTATCTACACCATTTACAAATGTTACTCAGAAAACATTAATAGAAATTCAGTAATTCAAAAGATTTCAAAAATTCCATTTGAAATTCAAAATTCATCAATTGTAATTCAGAAATTCCATTTGAAATTCAAAAGCCATCAATTGTAATTCAGAAATTCCATTTGAAATTCAAAAGCCATCAATTGTAATTCAGAAATTCCATTTGAAATTCAAAAGACATCAATTGTAATTCAGAAATTCAATTTGAAATTCAAAAGACATCAATTGTAATTCAGAAATTTCATTTGAAATTTAAAAGCCATCAATTGTAATTCAGAAATTCTATTTGAAATTCAAAACACAGCAATTGTAATTCAGAAATTCCATTTGACATTAAAAAACATCAACTGTAATTCAGAAATTATATTTGAAATTCAAAAGCCATCAATTCTAATTCAGAAATTCCATTTGAAATTCAAAACACAGCAATTGTAATTCAGAAATTCCATTTAAAATTAAAAAACATCAACTGTAATTCAGAAATTCCATTTGAAATTCAAAATACATCAATTGAAATTCAGAAATTCAATTTGAAATTCAAAACACAGTAATTATAATTCAGAAATTCTATTTGAAATTCAAACTACATCAATTGTAATTCAGAAATTCAATTTGAAATTCAAAAGACATCAATTGTAATTCAGAAATTCCATTTGAAATTCAAAAAACATCACTTGAAATTCAGAAATTCCATTTGAAATTCAAAAAACATAAATTGTAATTCAGAAATTCTATTTTAAATTCAAACGACATCAATTGTAATTCAGAAATTCAATTTGAAATTCAAAAGCCATCAATTGTAATTCAGAAATTCCATTTGAAATTCAAAAGACATCAATTGTAATTCAGAAATTCCATTTGAAATTCAAAAGCTATCAATTGAAATTCAGAAATTCTATTTGAAATTCAAAAGACATCAATTGTAATTCAGAAATTCCATTTGAAATTCAAAAGCCATCAATTGTAATTCAGAAATTCCATTTGAAATTCAAAAGTCATCAATTGTAATTCAAAAATTCCATTTGAAATTCAAAAGCCATCAATTGTAATTCAGAAATTCCATTTGAAATTGAAAAGCCATCAATTGTAATTCAGAAATTCCATTTGAAATTCAAAAGACATCAATTGTAATTCAGAAATTCAATTTGAAATTCAAAAGACATCAATTGTAATTCAGAAATTTCATTTGAAATTTAAAAGCCATCAATTGTAATTCAGAAATTCCATTTGAAATTCAAAAGCCTTCAATTGAAATTCAGAAATTCAATTTGTAATTCAAAAGCCGCCAATTGTAATTTAGAAATTTCATTTGACATTCAATAACGATCAACTGAAATTCAAAAATTCCATTTAAATTTTCACAGCAATTGGAATTCAGAAATTGCATTTGAAATTCAAAACGTGTCAATTGTAACTTATAAATTCCATTTGAAATTCACGTCATTAGATTTCCAGAATACATCAATTGACATTCATAATTTTCTATTTGGAATTCAGAATACATCAATTAATATTTATAACATTCCATTTGGAATTCAGAAAATATCAAATGAAATTCATGACTCTTTCACCTTTATTCTGGGGTATTTATAAAGTTTTAGGAGTAAATTTACTCCTAAAACTTCGATGTGTATTGCTTAAAATAGCTGTTACAAGGAATATTTTTCTACGCCATTTCCAAATTAAATTCGAAAAGGTGCATATTAATTTCAGAAACGGCAAAATGTTTTTCAAATAATCAAATCGAATTCAGAAAGAGCTAAATTCTATTCTGAAATATGCAAATGGAATTCAAATTAGTCAAACTGAAATCTGAAATGTACAGTTAAATTGTGAAATGGGTAAATTAAATTCATAATACTCAAATTGAATACAGAAAGTATAGTAAGTTTGATTTTAAAAATGTTCAAGTTAAATACAGCAAAGAGCAAATTTAATTTATAAAATACACAGTAAAAATCGTTTGGAATTCCAAATGGCACTTTTTAAATTTCATTTGCTTGTTTTAAAATTAGTTTGGGCCTTTCTAAATTCAATTTGACTATTTAATCTGTCTTTTCTATATTTAATCTGCAAATTGTGTAGAACATATCGTCACTGTCATGCCAAAGTAGCGAATGTGCATTTGTAAAAATGTTTGGAAATCAAATTTTAAAGTTAAAGTGCTTTAAAAATTAGCAAAATTTATATTTTTTTCAATTTTTTTCTGTTATTTTGGTTTATTCGTCAATTATTATAACGTATATAGATTTTTAGATTTGGACAACATACTGAATTATAAATACGGATTTTGTGAGGCTATATCCTGACCAAAACGCAAATATTTTTGTTTTTTATGCTATAATTTTTTATTAGCGCAAGATAAAATAGTAATATAAAGGCACTAATTGTTTGATTTTAAAGCACCAATCGGTCTGCATCATTAATTAAAAATATTTTGTCAAACATTAATTTGCCATTTGTTATTGGCAGGAAAAAATGTTTGGCAAAATATTTTTAAATAATGATACCAATCGATAGGTGCTTTAACAACAAACAATAAATACCTTTACACCACTATTTTGTCTTTCACCAATAAAAAATTATAGCAAAAAAACGAAGAAATTGGAAAAATTGAAAATCTTGTCATGCCAAAAGGGCGAATCTTTTCGTTTTTTTGCTATAACTCTTTAATGGTACAAGATAAAATAGTGATCTAAAGGGAATTATTGTTGGTTTTCAAAGCACCTATCGATCTGCATCATTAATTAAAAATTATGTCAAACATTAATTTGCCATTTGTTATTTGTAGGAAAAAATGTTTGGAAAAATATTTTTAAATAATGATGCCAATCGATAGGTGCTTTGAAAACAGACAATAAATGCCTCTGCACCACTATTTTATCTTATACCAATAAAAAGTTATGGCGTAAAAACAAAAAGATTCGCCCTTTTGGCATGACAAAATTTTCAAGTTTTCAAATTCGTCCTTTTGGTTTTGTCTTTTGTGGCTAGAAATATCCAACAAAATGACCCGCGATTTTGGCACAGCATACTTGAGGATAAACTACATTCAAAAATGTAAAAAAACGCAAATGTCTAAAATTACACATTCACCCCTTTGGCATGAGTGTTTAAAAAATTGATAGGTGGTTTAAAAACTCCAAAATTATTATTGACACTTTTTAAATTTAATTAAATAAAATTCGTTGTTGTATTTCACAACCACTGAACATCTAAAATGTCAATAATATGCTAGTTTTCTATCAAATTGTAATAGCTTTTGTATGAGAAAATTTCAAATAAAATGATTTTGAATTTGATTATTCTATACAAGAAATTATTTTCCAAACGAATTCTAACTTTTTTTAAAAATCAAAAATTTAATTTACAAGATTTTTTTGTATTGCAAAGACGAATTCAAAATTTTCATTTTCATATAGAATTAAAATACGATCGAAAGCAGAAACATGTTTCATATACTTTTCTATTTTGTGTTTTAATGTTTCCTATAAAGTTTTACAAACTTAAAATTTAAAATATAGAAAAACTGGGAGATTTTCAGAACACTAAGTACTTTCAGAATACCATAAAGTATTTTTTTTTCATGTGTGCAACCAAGTTTTGAATTTTGTCGAACCGTGATATATACAAGAAAAAATTGAAAAAAAAAATGACCGCAAACAATAGACAAATCAATATTTTGCAGATTTTTAAAAAGGGTTTTTAAGTTTTACTAGTTATTGCTGAAGTAATCACAATTTTTGCCTTTTTTATTTAAGAAAAACATTTAAAATCATTAATAGAAATAGTTTTAATATTTGCGTTAATTGACTTTTTTTGAACGACTTTAAAATATTATTTTTATTTATTAATTTATGGAAAAAAATTATAAAAATTATAAGAAATTATCAATTTTAGAGAAGCAAAGTAAATTTGAATTCGTAAATTTAAACAACACATTGCAAATAGTAAAAAGGCGCATTTTATAATCTTTATAGCTATGAATAAATATTATTAATATTAAAACTTTTAATACTAGATTTATTTGTAATATTAAATTTTAATTATTTTTGTTTTTATTTCTATTTAAATAACTTTGTTGTATCAAATAGATGTTGATTTGTGCGCTCTACGTTAATAGCGACGACAATAAATGTTTTTTGCCATATAAATTGTTGTTACCTACTATTGGCAGCGGAAACATACAATATGTTCGCTTAATTTATCTACGATTTATTAAAGCATTAACATGTAACAATTCAACACACACACCCAGGCAGACAGACAGACAGACAGACAAGTGTGTCTCCCTTTGCAAGCAACATCAATGTCATGATTATGTTATGGATTTTATTAAGCGACATTGTACGCGACATACTATAATCTGCACACAAGTCGGTGGGGAACGGCTGACAATTATCTACTAAATCGCTTAAGTATTTGCTTAAATGCTTGAATACGAGAAGGCATGAGAGCTGTTGCTATTTTGTATTTATTTTTGGTTTTTTGCATATTGCAAGTAAATATTTCAAACAATCAAATGTTAATGTGCTTTTTTGCTGCTTATCACGTTGTAATCAATTTCAATACTTTAGTGTTTAAGCACTAAACTGAATTGCTGCATTTTTTTCATCGTTTCAAAATCGAAAAGCAAGATGCCAAAAAGCAATAGAAATGTATAAAAATCAATGAGGCGCAATCTTACATTCTAGAACCCTTCTGCTGCAGCACTTTTGCTCGGTCATTCAACTCCAGCTCACGTCCGGCAGTCGAGCCGCACTCCTTGGAGACGACGCACAAGAACTCGTTGTTCTCGAAGGGGCCATAGTTGGAATACTGCATGCCGACACTGATCAGTTGCTCGAATCTCCAGCCGTCGGAGAGTGTTGAGATCATCTATTTAGTAAATTTATTTAGAAATAAAAATATTTAATAAATGTTATAAAATTTTTTTTTATTTTAAAAATATTGAATTTTTAAGTTTAAAATATATCAAGTCCTTAAAAATAATAATAAAATGTATGACTGATTTTTTGTAATTATATATTGGACATTTTTGGAATTTAAAATCATTGTGTTTGTTTTTTTTTTTTTTGTATTTTTATAAAGTTTTTTTTTTTGTTAAATTGGTTTTGGTTTTTGAGATACATTTTTAATTTTCTCCCTAATTTGAAATTCAAAAGACATCAATTTTAATTCAGAAATTCCAATTGATGTTCAGAATACTTCAATTAATATTTATAACATTCCATTTGAAATTCAATAAACATCACTTGAAATTCAGAAATTCCATTTGAAATTCAAAAGACATCAATTGAAATTCAGAAATTCCATTTGAAATTCAAAAAAAATCAATTTTAAATCAGAAATTCCAATTGATGTTCAGAATACTTCAATTGATATTTATAACGTTCCATTTGTAATTCAAAAATGATTATTGATATTCAGAACATTCCATTTGGAGTTCAAAAACATCAATTGAAATTCAGAAATTCCATTTGAAATTCAAAAATTCCATTTAAAATTCAAAAGACATCAATTGAAATTCAGAAATTCCATTTGAAATTCAAAAGACATCAATTGAAATTCAGAAACTCCATTTTAAATTCAAAAGACATCAATTGAAATTCAGAAACTCCATTTGAAATTCAAAAGACATCAATTGAAATTCAGAAATTCTATTTGAAATTCCAAAAACATCAATTTGAATTCAGAAATTCCAATTCATGTTCAGAATACTTCAATTGATATTTATAACATTCCATTTGGAATTCAAAAGACATCAATTGAAATTCAGAAATTCCATTTGAAATTCAAAAGACATCAATTGAAATTCAGAAATTCAATTTGAAATTCAAAAGCCATCAATTGAGATTCAGAAATTCCATTTGAAATTCAAAAGCCATCAATTGTAATTCAGAAATTCCATTTGAAATTCAGAAGCCATCAATTGTAATTCAGAAATTTAATTTGAAATTCAAAAGCCATCAATTGTAATTCAGAAATTCAATTTGAAATTCAAAAGACATCAATTTTAATTCAGAAATTTCAATTGATGTTCAGAATACTTCAATTGAAATTCAGAAATTCCATTTGAAAGTCAAAAAACATCACTTGAAATTCAAAACACAGCAATTGTAATTCAGAAATTCCATTTGAAATTCAAAAAACATCAATTGAAATTCAGAAATTCCATTCGAAATTCAAAAGAAATCAATTGAAATTCAGAAATTCCATTTGAAATTCAAAAGCCATCAATTGTAATTCAGAAATTCCATTTGAAATTCAGAAGCCATCAATTGTAATTCAGAAATTCAATTTGAAATTCAAAAGACATCAATTGAAATTCAGAAATTCTCTTTGAAATTCAAAACACAGCAATTGTAATTCAGAAATTCCATTTGAAATTCAAAACGTGTCAATTGTAACTTAGAAATTCCATTTGAAATTCAAAAAAAATCACTTGAAATTCAGAAATTCCATTTGAAATTCAAAAGACATCAATTGAAATTCCATTTGAAATTCAAAAGCCATCAATCATAATTCAGAAATTCAATTTGAAATTCAAAAGCCATCAATTGTAATTCAGAAATTCAATTTAAAATTCAAAAGACATCAATTTTAATTCAGAAATTTCAATTGATGTTCAGAATACTTCAATTGATATTTATAAAATTCCATTTGGAATTCAAAAGACATCATTTGAAATTCAGAAATTGCATTTGGAATTCAAAAGACATCAATTGAAATTCCATTTGAAATTCAAAAAACATCAAATGGAATTCAGAAATTCCATTTGTAATTCAAAAAACATCACTTGAAATTCAATTTGAAATTCAGCCATCAATTGTAATTCAGAAATTCCATTTGAAATTCAAAAAAAAAAGACTTGAAATTCATAAATTCCATTTGAAATTCAAAAGACATCAATTTTAATTCAGAAATTCCAATTGATGTTCAGAATACTTCAATTGATATTCAGAACTTTCCATTTGGTATTCAGAAAATTTCAATTCATATTTAGAATTTTTCATTTGAAATTCAGAATGTTTTAATTGATATTTTCTGAACTGCTAATGAAAAATTCTGAGTACCAATTGATATTTAATTTAATAATTTCTGAATTTCAAATAAGAAGTTCTTGAAAAAATTCAAAAAACAACGCTTTATTGGTTATAAAAATAAAGCCAAAAATAATTGCATACCAAAAACAAAAATGATTCAACAAATAATCGAAATATTTACTCGACAAAACAAAAAATATTACAAATAAAGTAACCAATTCACAAGTTCATTGCCACATACTTTCACAAAAATTCCACGCCAATGAATTTGTTTATAAAATAAAAATACTTCAAACCTCAAATACGAACCTGTGTCAATTCCTGTTCGCGGCATTGCAGCACACGATAGACGCGCTTCTTGTCCGCATGTGGCCGCTGTAAACAAAATGCAGAAAACAAATAAATAAACGAATCAAATAATAATAATAATAAAAATGTACAGATTAAAATGCAGAAAACAACGCACTTGATCTCTGTGAAGAATGCATTCCTTGAGCAGCGCTATGAGCTGTGTAACATTGTAGAATTCGGCCTCCTCCAGTACGCCCTCCTCTGAGACGCCGTCGAGCACCAGTTTGCCATGGCGCAAGTAATTTAAAACTGGTGCAAAATATTTTGGATCTCTATCAATCAAATATGCGCCAGTCTCATCCTAAAAAACAAACAAACAAAACAAACGAACGAACATAAATTAATGATGAGTCAAGGCAGTTAATGCGAAACATAAATAAATTAAATGCAAGATAAGTCATTGACTGTTGTTGTTGTACTTGTGACAACACATTATAAGCTGTTTCAATAGGCAGCAGTTTAAGCGTTTATCAGGTCATGTGCAGGTATTTATGGGTGGTAAATTCAATCAATAACAAACCCCGTAGAAGTTAATCGTGCTAGGCTTTCAGTTTTAGCGCAAATAAAGGCAAGGAGCAAAATTATGCAGTTGTTAGGCACATATTATTAAAATTTGAATATGACGGCAGTAGGTCGTTTACTTAAAAGTCAACCTCTCGACCTCGCTACTCAATAGTATTTGGAAAATAATCCCAAAACTTACCTTGTCCGAAATGAGGTCGCAGTCCTCTTGTATCAAACGTGATAGAAACGAATTCGGGTCGCGCGAGAGCGTTGTCTTTGTGGTGAGAAAATATGTGCCGCCCACATTTAACTTGACCCACTGGTCGGTGCCCTGTTTCTTTAACACATTTGGGCTCTTGCGACTGTTTATGTTAACTGTTGTCATTATTGTGCAGCTGGGCTAATGGATAATGCTGGGTGATACGTCTACTATGTCTACGCCTGAGTGGCTGCCTTATTTTTTTATATTTTAGTTTCAAGTAGGAGGCAGTGAATGCAGCCGCTGGCGTCAGTAGCAACGAGCTCCTTTGGTGGTACTCGTTTTTACTGCTTATTTAGTTATTTTTCACGTTAAACTTAATTCCAGTCTGAGTAGTATTTTTGCCCGACGAATAATTTTACTTTGCAATTGATTTATTGTATCCCTGCACAAGTCGTTGCTAATTTTAACCACTTAATAATAAAAATGTCCCGTTTTAATTTGTTAATAATTTAATTGTGCAATATAAATGCCACTTCAATTATTCGTCTTCGTTCCTTTCGTCTGTTTTTCTTTCGCGAATACTTTTTTTTATTCTTCTTTGATTGACTTTTCCTTAGCGGCGTCCACACGATGCAACTAGTTGTACATCTGAAGCGTTCAATCCAATCAATACTATATATACCATGGTTCAAAATTCAGTCGCCATTTACTTTTTTTTGACAACTGTTTGAAAGACTCAACATTTGTATACGAAAAATTTAAAACAAAACATCAATGCTTTGTTTACAAATTCATAAAAAAATTGAAATGCTAAATTTCAAATTAAATAAATTTCAACATTTTGGTAATTTTCAAGCTATCTATGGGCTCCAGAAGAACACCGCAGTGTATAACAAAAGTGAATTTGTGGTGTGAAATTTGAATAAATTAGCCAATTTAAAGTGCAAAAAACATAACCTTAAAATAAAGTTTAAAATGACAATTAATTATTGTATTTTATTAATTTTCTTATTGACATTCTCAGCATAGTGTATGCCAACTAACTGTCTAGATGAACTAACCTGTATATACTTCAATCATGGTATCTACGTTGATGCAACGTTTGAAATGTATGAATTTGTATGAAAAGTGTCCCATGGTGTATAAAGGAAGGTGAGGAAATTTTGGAGAGCTCAAAAAATTTGAGAAAATGTCTGCCCACGCAATGTGTATTAAGGATGGTGAGGAAATTTCGGAGAGCTTCAAAATGCATTTTTTTTATTTGTCAATGCCCGCAAACGTTATTTAATTTTAATTTGTTTTTATTTTCAAATTCTATTTGTAGGCCGTAAAATTTCATTTCAATATATATTTTTTTTTGTTTACATTTTTGTTTTTGTATTTTTAATTTTTTTTTTTAATTTGACGATCAAATTTTTGAAAGAGAACGCCCTTTTGACTTTCCTCACCTTGCTTAATACACCTTGAGTGTCCCAAAGTATGCGACCAAAATAACGCAACGGAGAGAATACGTTGCCATAAACTGCACTTGAAATATTTACATTTGTGTGTGTTTTTTATATTTGTTATAAAATAAATTTATAATAATTGAAAAATAGATTCGGACACCGCTTTCCGTCGTGTACTTTCGCGTCAGTTAAATACGTTGAAGTAATGGAAACGAAGTATTGAGTTGGTTGGGCTGGGCGCTTGAGTTGGATGGAAAATAACGGCACTTTTTGTTTCACGTCCACACGATACAACCCGTATATACAAATCAAAAATTTTTTGAATTCATCCAACCTGTCGTCCAACGAGTCGTTCGTAACATCCACACGGTACGATTTCCGTACATCCCAACCAAGTTGTACAACAGGTAGTACCGTCTGGATGCTGCTATTCTCTCGAGTTCTGTGGATCCAGCGTTGCCACAGTACTGTGTAAAATACATATTAAATGTCAGTTCTAAATAATATCAGACAAAACGAACTAATTTTGAGAAACCAAAACCATTCTATAAATTCAAAAACATTCAGTATCGACTTTGCTCCAAATCCACTATTTTAAAGTATAATTAACATTGCATTGATGCAAAACCAATTTTGACCTATGGAGCAAATTTTTCATAGGAAAAGAATATATTATTTAACTTTTATTATGAAGCACGTGAAATTCCCATGAAATGTCTGATGAGAAGGGCCCAACTATACCCCGCTTAAGAAAACGTACTAAAATATCAAATACAACAAAATAATAAAATTTCGTAAAAAATAAGCTAATCAGATGGCTCAATTTACAAATCTATTTTGACATTCTAATAATTTTAGTTACGCGAAATATAGTTCCAGCTTAGGAATTGATTTGCCTAACCACTAAATGCATAGAAATATATTTTTACATTTTTAAAAAGCCTACTCCTAGCTGAAAACGTGCTTCAGCCAAAAAATTTTCAGTTTGAGAAAAAAAAATCCTAATACCTATTGCGAAATCCCATTTTTGTATATCCCAAAAGGTGGCTGCTACGTACGCCCGTTATCAATCATTAATCGAAATATATATTTATTGAAATTTAAATTTAATAAAAACAAAAATATAGTTTTAAATATATAATTTCGGATATATATTGTGTAATAAATATAAACACATTTAGCAGTACAATATAGCAGACATTTATATAGTATAAATTATAATTTCGATTCTTTGATTTACATATTGAACCAGATCCAGATGTGATACAGTAAAAATGACAACATCAAAGAAATCATAAGAATCTTTGCTGCCAGCAGCAATCAGGAGCGGTGTAAGTCAGTCAGTGGCACATACATAACACCCATGAGGCGCGTATTCTGCACTTTGCCATCCTGATCTTTGTCGTACTTAAATAAAATAAAAAAAACAAATTTCAACCACAAATCCTAACATTTTGCACTGTGTACCTGTTGCATATGTTGTTCACCACCTTCGGGGCCGACAGGAACAATTAAACGACCACCTTTTGCCAGTTGATCAATGAGAGCAGTTGGTGTTTCCGGTGCGGCAGCGCCTACGTGAATAGCATCATACGGAGCATGTTCAGGACAACCCTTGCGACCATCACCCTCTATAAAATACAAGTAAAATTCAATTAATTGTACTTAATTTTAAAATTTTATTTTCATTACCAATGATTACTAGTTTTCCTGATTCTAAAAGAGTTGCATCGTCGGCATTTAAGTTGGCTTTGCTCTGACGCACCAACTCCCCCTGATGTTCGATGCCAACCACGCGCGTATTGCTGTTGTCGCCCTTGTTTTCTATGTAGCGCAGAAAGCAAGCAGTTAGATAACCAGAACCCGAACCAACATCCAGCACATGAGCTCCTGGCTTGAGTTGGTCGCGCAAATACTCCAAGGCGAATGCATGCTGCAATTATGTTGTAAGGTGAATAATCATTATGTCAACGTCGACGCTCTTACCATATGTGGCGCACTGATGGTGACGCTATGTCCAATGCTTTGTGGCGCATCCATGTAAGGATTACGCGGCGAATAGAACTTGCGGTCCGTGCTAATCATGGCCTGAGCCACTTCCTCCGACACAACCACTTTATTTTCTAAGCGAATAGCGAACAAGAAAAAAAAATCTAATTGCGCATTTTCTACGATATTCTTTGACTAACCTTTTAATTGTCTGATTAGATCAGCATTACTTACTCCGACTGAACGCCAGGCCATGTTGCGAATATGTCTGCGATTTTTGTCAATTAAGTCGCGAAATTTCTTCAGATTGCTTTTGTTGTTACCTATTTTAAAATTTGCAAAATCAAACAAAGTCTGGGACACATTAGCAGTGTTCTCATTCTACTTCGATCGGAGTAAATCTACTCCCATTTCATCTACTGGAATTTTCTACTTCTTTCTCATAATTTTCTACTCCGGTTTACTGAAATCTAGTCCTATTGGAAAAATTGTTTACATATATTTTTTTTGGTAAGTAGAGAAAATTTTCTCAGCTCTCCAAATAAAATGTAAAGTGTTATTATAATTTTCCTAATAATTATGTGTGAAAAATGATTTGTTTTTATTTTGTGCCTTCTGTATGGTATACTTATAAAATGTGTAGTAAGGAAACAAAGTACCAGTAAAATTACAAATACATTAGCATACAGTAAAAGAAGAATTTAAAAATCTTCATGCTATGCTACAGTTAGAAATACAGCTCATGTGATCACTTGGTTGCTAAAACATAATGTTAGTCAAAATATGTGTAAAAAAACTAACTAAATAAATTTAAGAGAAGTTTGTACATTATTTAATAAATTTTTTATAATCAGGATGCCACCATGGAATTACTTTAAATTTTAATATAGCTGGATATCGCACTGTTGTTTGCATATTTATACCCTACACTAAGAGTGAAAATGTATATTCATTTTGGTACGCCATTTGTAACACCCAGAAGGAAGCATCTCAAGTATGGAAAAGTATATATATTCTTGATCAGCATGACCTCATGAGCGATGTCCGTCTGTCTGTCTGTTGAAATCACGATTACAGAAAAACTTGAAGAGCTAAATAAATTAAACTCCTAATTAAGATTACTTGCATATCTACGCTGTATGTCAGTGAATATATAAGAAGTTTGTTTAAACTTCATTTCCATGAAAATCGGAGTGGCAAAACAAATTTGAAAAAAAAAAACTAAAAATCCTTTACATATAAGTCTTGATTGAAACTATATTGAAGAATAACATAAAATGTTTATCAAAAAACGGGTTTTTCATTCACATATTACATTAAATAATACACAATATTTCCAATATTTTGACTGTATTAAAATTTTTTTTTTCAATTAGTAAAGCTTTTTATTCGGTTTGATCCCTCGCTCCGTTTTTAAGTTTTAAAACAAAGTAATTTCAGTATATCGGTTTCACATTTTTTCTAATAAAATTTGTTTTCATATTTTCCAATTATTACAAACAACTACTTATATTTATTGTTTAATATAATTATTTATGTTAGTTTTAATACTTATTCTACAGTGGTATTGACTTGTAAAATGAAACGGTTATCGGTTTCCCTGGTTAATCACAATTTAGTTGAGGCTGAAATATCTACTGTCACGAATAGTAGTTTATTTCTACAACCCTGCCACATTAAAATTAAAATATTTGTCAAATAGAGTGAATTTTTGTTTTGGAAATTTTGAGCCGGTTCAAATTTTAGCAAATACAAATTTTAGTGCTAGTTAGCAAAAAAAAAAAATTAAAAATTTTAATTTTCATACTAAATCCATAGGGCGTGCCAAGTAAAAACAACTAAACGCCAGACATGGAGAAAAAAGTCACAGTGCTGACGCCAAACGGACGCAGACAGAATGTGAAAGTCACTCCGAACACGACGTTGCTACAAGTATGGCCTAGGGTACTACAGCAACCTATTATACTTATTATTACTAAATCTATAGATATTGGAGGAGGTCTGTGTGAAACATGGCTTCGACAGCGACGCCTACTGCCTGCGTCATCACAACAAGGATGTTGGTCTCACGCAGATGTTTCGCTTCAGCGGGCTGCCCAACAACTGTCTGCTGGAAATGTGGGAGGCGGAGAAAAAACGCGTCGAAACACACGTTGACATATGTGTTCAGCTGGAGGACGGTTCGCGACAGCAGGGAAAATTTGTGCCCACTGACAGTCTGTGGCATGTGTTGGAGCAGTTGAGCGCAGAGGCTGCCATCAACTACGAGAGTCCTGTGGTGCTCTACATGCGGCAGGAGATACTTGGCAAGGAGCGCTTATCGAGTACATCGCTAAAATCGTTGGGCATCACGGCAGGACGGGCGATGGTCAGGTTGCTAAACAAGCAGCCAGAGGAACTTAAAACGTAAGAAAATAAATTTTCAACAAAATACTACGTTTATGTTTTCATTTAAAGTCAAGCCAATGTTTACATTGCGCCTACGGTGAAGGAGACTAGTGTCAAAGATGCAACAGCAGCGCCAAAGGCGACAAAGACTAGCGCTGCTGGCGCTGGCGGTTTTGCTATTACTAAAGAGTTGGTGCAGTCTTTGAAGCAGCAAGACAACGCCATGGAAGATATCGAGACCACGCCAGCAGCAACAGAGTCCGGCGCAAGCAACAACAATGCAGCCGAGAGCTTAGAACGCGAGAAGCCCAAGTATGATTGGGACTCTGGCACGGGCAGAACGATGCAAAGCAGTAATATAAATGCTGAGGAGCAAGAGGCGACAGAGCGCGCGCAAAAACAGGCCGAAATGGATGTGGAACCGGAAGTGCATATTGTAAGCAGGGCGGGCGCAATTTGAGTTCACTAATAATAATTTCACGCAGTAAATAATATTTTCTCAAATTTAAATATAACAAAATTAAAGGTGTTTCAAAACTTTAAAATATGTTTATACAAAAAAAATTCCAAAACTTTTACAAATATTTATAACTTTAAAAATTTGTATAATTTTTTTTTTTAAATATTTTTCAACATGAATTTTTACAATAATAACACCAATGCACAAAAAGAGAAACAATTTTTCCTATGGGCATCTCATACATTATTTCTATATAATTTGCTGATGTTGGGTGTTTATTCCGTTTTTTTTTTATTTGGAATACACAAAAGTGGATAATTTCACAATAGTAATTAAAATAAACTTTAAATTAAAATTTTCCATTAAAACACTACACCACAAAACCTGAAAAAAATCCCATGGCAAGCTCACGCATCAATTCTATATAATTCGCGTTTTCTGATTTTGACTGCATATTCTGTTTTCTTTTTTATTACGTAAAGTTTTAAAACAAATTTTCTATAAAAATTTGAGTACCTTTTTCACCGTTTTTTAAAATAAAATATATATAGACCTTAGAACGCAATTTTTCTTTCAATAGTCAAGACTAATTACAATATTCCTACAAATTTTATTATTCCGATTTCTTTTTCAGATATTTGAATCTAAACTCGAAAAATATTTTTTTTAGATTATTTTTGGACGATTTTTTAGCATTTCAGTTCCAATGATAAACAAGAAAATGATTTATGGTAATTTGTAATTTTCTCAAAAAAGTTATGTAATAGAAAAAAACAGAGTATGTAATCAAAATGAGCACCATCGAATTATATAGAATTGATATATGGAATCTCCATGGGGGATGTTTATAAAAAAATAGTGTTGCGTAGTGTAATAGAGGTAAATTCAATAATAAAACCATGATACAAATATAAACATACCATAAAATTAATAGTTTTTCCTATTAAAATCACTCAATAGGATATTTGTCCGATAAACTATTAACTCAATCGGTGAATCCTATTAAATACTACAATATACTATAAAATTTATTTGAGTTTGTATGAAAATAATTATTAAAAATAATTATACTATTAAATCAGTAACTGTCCTATTGACAAATTTTAATGGGATATGTATCATGAATAAAACAAAATAATTCAATTAGTTTGAAAGATACCTCGGTATTGTATTTTTATTTTAAATCTTTTTTGTTTTTTTCTTCGTATTTAATGGAAAGAAGAAAACACGGATGGAACACGGATATCAAAAACATAGTTCAAAGTAACAATCAAAATAAGCAACTTGCTGGTAACTGTTCTGCTTTTATGGAAATAATGTATGCGATTGTTTTTCGATTTTTTAAGACCATTTTTTGGTTACTATTTTTGTAATTTAAGATTTAATGGTAACTAGAAAAATGGACCAAGGTTATCAAATATATAAACCAAACTTTCTGGTAGCTTTTCCGCTTTTATAGAAATAATGTATGGGATATTTTTAAGAGATCTTTAAAGACCTGTTTGTTATTTTCAAATTTAATTTTTATTGTAGAACATTTTTGTGTAAAATTAGAATTTTAAAATATAAAATACCTGCAGGTAGGCGAACGCAGCGCCATAATCTATTCGCTGGATGCCACGCAGAAGCATATCGAAGAGCTGCCCGACTCCTTTTTCGATTTGACAGTCAGCGACTTGAAGATGGTGCTGCGCGATCTAAAGAAAATTGCCTCCGGCAACGAGGACGTCCCACTGCTGACGGAGAAACTGCGCGAGCTGGAGGAGAACAAAACTATGTTGAATAAAATTGCACAGTACAAGAATTGTGTGATACGCATACAATTCCCGGATCGTTATGTGTTGCAAGGCATTTTCAAACCCATCGATACATGTGTAAATGTTATGGATTTTGTGCGCAATTTTATAATACAACCGCCGGCGAAGTTTGAGCTTTGTTAGTAGCAAAATTGCACAAAAATTAAAACTTTTTAATAACAACAAAGATCATTCATTGCTTTAGTTACCATACCACCCAAAACTATACCGGCGATGGACAAAACACTGCTCGAGTTGGATTTTGTGCCCACGGCGGTGTTGCATTTTGCATTGGCCGACGCGGATTCCGAGCAGCAGTCGTTTCTGCGGCCGGAGCTGTTGAAAAAACTAACCAGCGCAGAGGGCGCTATTTATGCGGCTAATAAAATGCGGTAAACATGCGGTTGACAACACGTTTTGTTTTCAAAAAAAAAATATTAAATTTGAATAATTTTAGTATTTCGCAACGCAAACAAACAAATGTCGAGACAAATAATAACAATGCCAACGCCACTACAGCATATGAATCCAGATCGCCAGGCCCCTCGACGGGCGCCATACCGAAGCGGCCGCGCAATGAGGACTTCAAACAAACCACCTAAGTTTTTGGCTTTAAATTGTGCTGCTCTGCTAAACGCTACTGTGTTACAGTCTGTGAGACGTTACTACTTAATACATATGACATAATTACTTTCAATTATTTAAATATATAAAATATACGTTTTCTGTGGGTTAATAATGTCATTTATTATTCTTAATATTGCGCTAAACATAAAAATTTACATGCATTAAAAATCAACCATCGTAGTAGTAGTAATAATATAAACATAATATACAATTTAAAAATGTCAATAATAATTTTTAGCTTTTCTTTTCTTTTTTTATAATATATATATAATATTAATAAAGTTTTCATTTCTTAATGTATACAATGTATAATTTGTAAACTTGCGTTTGTAGAAAAATATCGTTTAAACTTTTTGTTGTGGTTTTATTTAGCTTAAAACGTTTACAGAAACATAGTAAGTTGGAGAGGAGGACGAAGGAGTTCAGGGTTCACAAGGGTCACAGGCACTTTCACTTTGTTCGTGTCGCATTATACATTTAATTTTGGCCTAATATAGGTGCTAGCTTGTCTAGACACACCACACATGCTAAAGGTATAGAATATAAACATAGAATTTGAAAAATTTTCTAAAACAAAATATTGCCAAAATTGACTTTAAAAATAATACATAACAACAATACTTGTACAATGGGAATAATTTCAATTGAATTTTTTATACAGTGCAACAAATAATTTTGGGAATAATGGGAAATTTTGAACACCGTTTTTGGTTTTATTTTTTCAATTTAATAATTTGAAATATATAGCGATTGAGAGGAAGCGTTGTTTTGTCTAAAAAGAGACAAATACTTAAAAATTGTATTATTCAGGCATATTACAACTTCCTATCGACATGAGAGTTGATTTTTTTTGTTCAAAAATTCGATTTTAACAAATTTTTACATGAGAATCTTATTTTAATTGAATTTTATTTTTTCAAGTTCTGGGGCACTATTCTAGTTTGATGAAAAATATAAAATGAGAATGAAAATGAGATAAAAACTATTTTCATTTTCAGTTAATAATATAAAAAATAGTTTTTGTCTCATTTTCATTCTCATTTTATATTTCTCATCAAACCAGAATAGGGCCCCTGTTCAAGGAATTCATGCAAATATTACAATTTAGAATATGCCCAAATGACTGCTTTTTCATTATTTCAGGTTTTCGGGAGCATGTTCTATTTCTCAATCGAAATTTGAACTATTTTTTATGAATTTATTTTTTGTTACAAATTGAAATTCGTTTTTTTGAATACAAGAAATATTTTTTAAATGTATTTATTTGACTTGAATGATTTGAATTCGTTAAAAAAACATTATTTTGCATGAAAAATCAAATTCAAAAATCATTTGGTTAGACATTTTCATATAAAATTCATTTAAACTTAATCGAAAGCTGGGAGTTGCCTCTTTTATGACAGTTTTCGCAGTATCACTATAAAAAGTTCATCTGGCATGTTCCAACTCCGATTGAAATCGTATTTAAATTTCAATTCGATCGAATTTATTTTTTGCTGTTTCAAAATAAACGTATTTCAAAGAGGGGACCGTAAAAAACCGGAATTGGAACCGATTCGAATTTTGCAACCGGAATTGAAAGCGTTATAATGTATGGAACCGGAATCGGAACCCATAAATTTTTTTTTGGTTGGTATAGAAATCAGAACCGGAACCGCTATTTTAAAAATGTTGGAACCAGAACCGGATCAATATTTTAGTCCCTTTGAGGTACCGCAAAAAACCGTTTCGATTGTTGGAACCTGAACCGGTAACGGAACCCATCTAATGGTTGGTATCGAAACCGGAACCGCTATTTTAAAAACCTTAGAACCAGAACCGGAGCCAATATTTTAGTTCCTTTCAGAGACCGTAAAGAACCGTTTCGATTTTAGGAACCTGAACCGGAAACGGAACCCGTCTAATGGTTGATATCGGAACCTCTATTTTAAAAATCTTGGAACCAGAACTGGTGCCAATATTTATTCCCTTTCAGGTACCGCAAAAAACCGTTTCGATTGTTGGAACCTGAATCGGAACCCATCTAATGGTTGGTATCGGAACCGCTATTTTAAAAATCTTGGAACCAGAGCCAATATTTTAGTCCCTTTCAGGTACCGCAAAGAACCGTTTCGATTTTGGAACCTGAACCGGAATCGGAACCCATCTAATGGTTGGTATCGAAATCGGAACCGCTATTTTAAAAATCTTCGAACCGGTGCCGATATTCCACCGGGTTTTAGTTCCTGATTTCAATTGAATTCAATCTTTTAAAATCTTTAAACAAATTTAATACGAGTTTCAAATATTTGTATTTGGACTAAAAGTGAATTCCGGAAAATATCCGAATGGGACCAGTCTAATGTCATTCAAACAATTTTAAATTCGTTATCTCAATACAAAAAAAATGTTTTTCAAATGAATTCATATTGCTTGATTTGATATCGTCACTGTCATGCCAAAGGGCCGAATGTGCATTTTTAAAAATGTTGCGAAATCAAATTTTAAAGTTTGAAGTGCTTTAAAAATTAGCTAAATTTATATTTTTTCAATTTTATTTTATATTTTGGTTTATTCGTCAATTATTATAACGTATATAAAATATCTTTAGATTTGAACAACCTACTGAATTATAAATATGGATTTTGTGAGGCTATATTCTGATCAAAACGCAAATATTTTTGTTTTTTATGATATAACTTTATTAGCGCAAGATAAAATAGTAATGTAGAGGCATTAATTGTTTGTTTTTAAAGCACCTATCGATCTGAATCATTAATTAAAAATATTTTGTCAAACATTAATTTGCCATTTGTTATTTGCAGGAAAAAATGTTTGGCAAAATAATTTTTAAATAATGATGCAGTTCGATAGGTGCTTTAAAAAAAAAACAATTAATACCTCAACACCACTATTATATCTTGCACTAATAAAAAATTATAGCAAAAAAAAACGAAGAAATTGGAAAAATTTTATCATGCCAAAAGGGCGAATCTTTTCGTTTTTTGCTATAACTCTTTAATGGTACAAGATCAAATAGTGATGTAAAGGCATTTATTGTTTGTTTTTAAAGCACCTATTGATCTGCATCATTAATTTAAAATATTTTGTCAAACATTAATTTGCCATTTGTTATTTGCAGGAAAAAATGTTTGGCAAAATAATTTTTAAATAATGATGCAGATCAATAGGTGCTTTAAAACAAACAATAAATGCCTTTAGACCACTATTTTATCTTGTACCAAAAAGTTATGGCGAAAAAACGAAAAGATTCGCCCTTTTGGCATGACAAGATTTTCAATTTTTCAAATTCGCCCTTTTGGCTTTGTCTTTTGTGGCTAGAAATACCCAACAAAATGACACGCGATTTTGGCACAGCATACTTGAGGATAAACTACATTCAAAAATGTAAAAAAACACAAATGTCAAAAATTGCACATTCGCCCCTTTGGCATGATAGTTAGAAAATTCGGCAGAAAAATTATGCATGCTAGGGCTGATTGAAAAATCAAATTTTAAATTGTTTAATCCAAAAATGTGCATATCAAATTAATTTAAATTCGCTCGAAAGCTGTAATATGCTCCCCCTTATCTCGAATTACGACGCAGCATCACAATAAAGAGTTTATAAAATATTTTTTTGAAAAATAAATTTTGTTTGTTTTTTTAGAAAATACAGTTTTTTTTTAAATAATCACAATTTGTTTCTATGAAAATAACTAAGAAGAGATTTTTATGTTGTCATAAAGCCGTCTATTATCAAAAAATATATGTTTCAGACTAAATTTTAGTATTGACATTTACCACAAAGATTGATAGACGCAATAAATATTTAAACTTTCGACTTAAACTAATTCTCAATATGCATAAATGTTCTAAAGAAATATATTATTGCTGCACTGCATTATTGCTCACATTTGACGAAAACCTATCATAAATGTATTTTTATCAGTTTTCCATTCACATGAAATTTATTAAAATACGTTTATGATTTGTTGGGGCGTTGGATACGATATTTTTCTGTTCCTACTAATGTATTTTGTTACGTGTAAAGTTAAATGTACAAATTTACACAGCAAAACAAAAGAAAAAAGAGTTATTTATATAATTGTTATGTGTTTGGCCTAAATTTGCAGCATCAAAAAAACGCTAAAACTGCATATAAAAATTTTGATTTTTTTTTTCTTTACTACAAAATTGTTTTTCTTCTTTTTTTGTTTGTTTAGATTGTTGCAAATATTTTGTGCTTATCAGCGAAAGCAACAACAATTTCAACTAAAACAACCAACATGTCGTCTTCAACAACGCTGTCGCTCACTGCCGCACCGCCATCAAATGTTATCATTGATCAGCACCAGTGTCTGCTCCTGTGCAATGGCCGCCAACTCCTTCAGCCATTCGTCGAGCAGCACCGCGCACAGTGACAGATCGCGTGTACGCTCTGTGCCGCTGGTGTTTGCAATAGCGCCCATCGACGAAATGGAATCCAGAGATACCGGCTCTGAATTGCCGCCAGCACCTCCTACAATTGTGCCGGTCGAGAGCGTTGATGTTGAGCCGCCTACAGACGAAGCAGCAGAGGCGCTGCTTGAAAGTGTTGCTGCTGTGGTGGAGGAGGTGGCGGCGGATGATGCAGCGGCTTGTGCTGTATTTGTGGTACGTGCTGCCACTCTGTCTGGCATGTTGCTTAAACTGGTTTCACGCGTAAACGTGTTGTCTTGTTGTGCGGTTCCCGCTGTTGTAGCGGAGGCGGTACCGGCTGCGCCACTACTAAAGGGCGATCCTGCAATGTGTTGAAGTGTTTTATAAGTATGAGTGGCAAAAATGGTTGTGTTGCTACAGCGCAGGGCACACAAAAAGCAAAGCTACTGGTTAGCATAGTACATTTTAAAAGGCTTGTGACATTTAGAGGGCATTAAAGATAGCGTAAGATACAATACAGAAAGATGAAATGTTAGTGCAAAGAGTTTGTAAAAAGCGCATGCAACATGAATAATACATTTAGAACAATTATAAAGGAATCTAACCAAAAACAAATTAAAATAATCACCAAAATAAGTGAAAAATATTTAAAAAGAAAACAGACAAACTAAATATATTTCAATTTTAATACTTATATAATTAAATAAATGTAACATACAATAATAACCTAAAAATTATTAAAATGAAAATTCCTAATATAATAAGTATTTAAATTAAAATTACAAATAAACTTATAAAATATTGAATTTAGATGCCGGGCAACAAATGCAATTTTGCACAATTTTTTAATAATAGAATTATGTTATGAATAAAATCCCGTGTTTTATGAGAACGTTGTTCTAAAGTTGGTCTACGGAATGGTTCATTCGACAAGTGTCATATTACTTATTCCATGATGGCGCTAAATAGTGGTAGTTTATACTGAATTATTGCATTATGTAACTGCCAAAAACAAATTCTAACGTATTGAAATTGAATTTATATAAGACCTAACATGAAAAAACTGGTAGATAATGTAAGGTATATCGATTTTTTTCATTAGTGCAAAACGGTTTTTACAATCTTAAAAACAACTTTCGTTTTTAGTTCAAATTTTACGTATTGCTTTTTTTATTTTTGTAACAGAAAAAATATTGGAAATAATTAAACACTTTGCACTATTGAAATAAGAAAAATAACCCCATACAAAATGACTGGCATTTTCAGAAATATTTCGGGCAAATTTCCGGCAAACGCACAGCTAAATGGAATATTTTGGGAAGTGTATAGCAGATTGTAAAATTGTATCGCAGTTTATTGGCAGATTCACGCCATATTTTGGGAATGGGAAAAACAGACAGCTTTTGATACAAACTCCACCTTTCTCTGTTTAAAATATGTCGAAGAAATGTTTCTGAACTGCCTCGACCCTGCCAAAAGTTTTAACTGGGGAATTGAAATTCATCGATATCTGATACAAAAGATCTGGCATTTTTCAGGAATACTTCGGGCATATTTCCGGTAAATACACCGATAACTGCAATATTTTGGGAAGTGTTTTGCAGGTTGTCAAATTTTGTGAAATTTTATTGGCAGATTCACGGCATATTTTGGGAACGGGCAGAAAACAGACTGGTTGTGATACAAACTCCGCCTTTGTCAATATGTCGAACAAATTTTGAATGGGGTATTATAGAAGAAAATAATTAATATAAAATAAAAAAATATAGAAATTGCAGTATAAAAAATACATATAAAACATTTATAAAACATTTTCAATTTACAAGCAAACTTGTTATAAATTTGCAAACAGTTTGTATTTGAAAAGATACGTTAAAAATATGTTATATATATTTAAAAACTTAGCAAAAAAATAAATCTTTTAATTTTATTATGTAAAAATAATAATTAAAACTTTTATGAATACGCAAACTTTTATAATAAAACTAAAAATAGATAAATAAATGAATTTAATTCGAACGTAAATTTATCAAAATATTTCTTAATATTTTATATGAATTTTCTTACTATTTAATGAAGGGAAATGTATGAAAAAATGCGATATGTTTGACATAATAAAATCGGCTGAATTCATTTCAATTAAAATAATTTAAAAAAATAAGTTTGTAGTAAATTCTACAACAACATTTTGAACTGATATTGAGAAAAATTCCAAATGTGTTTTTATTTTTAAGTAAGAAAATATAAAATAAATTTTAGATTTTTCATTTAAAATTGGGAATGAAAGAAATTAAAAAAAGATATTCGATTTGAAATTTTTAAAATTTTAAATGAAAAATGTAAATATTCTCAATTTTTATTGGAATTTTCTTCTTTCGAAATGGAATGGAATTTTACCAATTTAAAAAAGAAAATCTCAATTTTATTTGGAAATTACCAGTATCTTTTCAAAAAGTTCAATTTCATTTGTAATTTTTTCAATTTAATTCACTTAACATTCATTGGTCAACTTAGGTCTGGTTCAAAATGTATAATGGATTTTCAACTGATTCGAATACGTTTTCGATGTTCCTTAAAACCCGTTCTCCAACACGTTTCCGGATTCAGAAATCGGCACGTTTCCGAAATTTGATTCCGTTGTGCTGTACCGATAACGGAACATAAGCGGAACGAATTGTTTCTTGGGTATGTTTAAAATGATCGGATGTTGTATATCTTTTGAATAACATCCGGGCATTACAAATAATTTAACATTCCTTAAATAGTGCTGGGTCATTCCACTTCAGAAATATCAATCTTGGTACGATGTCTTTCGATTTTGATGAAATTTTGTGGATTATTATCAAATTACGATATTGGGGTAGTAAAGTGGAAAACACTTTCTGGGGTAAAGTAGGAAACGTAATTTAGGCAATGTTTGTTGTAATTTTAGTGAAAATATTGTGTTATATGAATTATTTAATTGGTTTAGCTAAGAAAAACTTCAATCTTGGCCACAAATCAATGAAAAGCAAAATTTTGACACTTAACATTAATTGTGAAACCATAATATTAGACCAATCCGGCTAGACGGAGTCGAAGTAAGCCGGAGTGAAGAAGTCAAATATTAAGGAATTACACTAGACAGCAAACGTCTATGGAAGCAACAAGAAAAATAAGTCATAATAAAAGCCTTGAATTTTCACCATTACACATGTTCCTGCAGGGAGTGGCAAGAGGAACACTCCACCGCATAGCAAACGAAGGTATTGCTAATGGAGGAGGAAATGGAGCGCGGTAAAGCGTGTCTTCTGACCCGACTGTTTCTTACGCTACCAACTCCAATAGACCATAAAACGAAGAGATTCAACTTCGTAAAAAAACTTCAAGACGAAACGCAGTAACAAAAAGATCTGGAAAATCATATCTGATACATATGATATACACAAGAATTGGATCACGTGGTACACGGATGGATCATTAACAGATGAAGGAACCGGAGCAGGAGTATATGGGCCTAGAACCAAATACTTCGAAGCGATGGGAAAATACATCAGTATCTTTCAAGCGGAAATATACGCTATAGACAGATGCATCCAGTTCAATCTGGATAGAAATTATAGCAATAAAAATATAGCAATGCTGTCGGACAGCCAGACAGCCATAATGGCATTAGAATCTTATGAGATCAATTCAGAACTAGTATGGGAATGTCTAGATAAAATAAATAAACTAAGTATGAATAATTGTGTCACCATACTCTAGGTCCCTGGCCACAGGGGAATAGATGGCAATGAAGAAGCTGACCAACTTGCACGGAAAGCAGCCGCCACAAAGCTAATAGGTCCCGCCCGAACCTTTTTGTGGAATCGGTGACAGTGTTGTAAAAAAGTTATTACGATGAACACTATTTAACACCAGAGAAGAACTATGGTTGGGGCAGGCTAAAATGCGTCAATCAAAGGAATTCATTGGGTCCTCTGACTTAAGAAGATTTAAAGAATATATTAAACTATCGAAGAAAAACCTGAGAATTCTAACAGGACTTCTTACAGGTCATTGTCGGCTTGCTAAACATCTGACTAGGATGGGTATACAAATGGACAGTACATGTAGATTCTGTCTAGAAGACGATGAAGATCCAGAACAGATTTTAGAAATATGCCCAGCGCTAACGCGTACAAGAATGCAAATACTGGAGAATCGACAACCAAGTCCAAACGATATTAGAAAGATGAACCCTAACCATATAATCAGGTTTTTAACTGAGATAGGCTTGACGGACATCCTATAGAACTATTAAAACCAGAACCCCCTATAAATAGTATAGGGATATGCCACAGCTGAGAATGGCTTCAGTCATGGTCTCAAGCGGGCACAATAGATCTATTCAGGTCTCAGTGCATTACCCCGAAGCAATAATAATAAAATTTTGACATGACCTGAGATAAGATCTGAATTGTAGAAGAATGCCGAGAACCGAACCTTTAACAAGAGCAAATAGAATATACCCATAAAGATTCTTCAACTTCATCAGAAGAGGAAGAATTTGGTACAATTTGCTTGAAATCCGAAGAATTAAAATTTTAAAATTTCAGTGAACTGCCACGTCAGATGTGGCCGTTTGAACAACTTGACGACGAGCAACTGCACCTGTCTGCATTGTCACTCAGAATATTTTGACTATGAGTAAAACCATCATTTGTTTTCGTATTTTCTTAACATAACTAATATGATGTTTAAGAATTTCTTATTTTTTCTTGCACTATCAATCTTTTTTTATTACCTCATTGCATTGTTTTTTTATCCTTAAAATATTTGACTTTGTTATGAAAAAAACAAAACATGAAAAAGACGGACTAAAATAGCATTTTGGTAAAACTTTTGAAGTTTCCCAAATTTACTCTAACATTTTTCAACAAGTCCATTATTGAGCTGTTTTGAAAAATCGATCAAAAATCAATTAAAGGGCATAAATAGTATTTGGTTAAAGCAAAAAGTTAGATCATGAACCAGTCTATGGAATAGGTCCTTCAAAAGATTTTATAAAATTATTCTAATGTACTTTTTTTGGAAGAAAATCAAAATTTGTCAAACTTTACCCCAGGTTACTCCCCTAGTTATAAAGTAATAAAATATTATTAATCTAAGCTAAATAATAAAATACGTAAAAATGAAATTATACAAGTAAAATAAATATTATTCAAAAGACCTATACTTACGTTTACAAAACATTTGGAAAACATTTACATTAGTATTTATAAATAGATAAAATGAATAAAATAAATAAATAATCTTTCAGACAAAATAGGACAATGAGATTCGTCAAACACTAAACTACATACTATATTGAAATTCAAAATACTATAGTGAAATTCTAAATAGGTTGTTGCGGAAATTCAGCTACTAGTGCTTAAAATACAACTCGTTTCGTGTGAAATATTTACCAGTGAAGAATGCGTAAATTTGTGATAAGCCAGATGAAGCTAGTATTTCGAATAAATAAGAAATAAAAAATGGTATTTAAATAAATATGACAAACAGTAGACGTTGGGTGAATTTCATTTGAATTTTGTGTGTGATTCTGGTACTTGATGTGAAATGTGTTGATGGGTGGTACAAAAAATAATAAATAAAACTGCAAACCAAATAATTGTTTTAGGCTGACCAAATACCAAAATCAAAATTGTAGGTTTATCCATTTCCATCCCCAAAAATTTAGCGCGTATAAAAATACTGTATTTTATTTTAAAAAAAAAATATTCAAAAATTCACTTTTAAATGTGTTTCTCAAATACTGTTTCAAAAATCAATTGGTTACGAAAAACTGTGTTTGTGTGTATATGTTAAACGTTAAACAAATGTTGTATGTGCCGCAAAAGTGGACTAACGTGCAACTTACCACTGGGTTTGCGGCTAAACATGTTGCTAATCGATTTGCTAATACTTTTGCGTTTTGTATCGTTGCGCTTGAACGGATCGTAGGAGGAGGACGGCGTCAGTTGTACCGGCGACGATGACGATATATTGGCAAACGTGGTCTGCTGACTCAGACGATGCTGTTGCTGTGACGACTGTGTAGTTTTTAATATGTGCGCCGGCGTAGGCGAGGCATCGCTGTGCACTTTGCGCGCGCTGATCAAACGAAACTCACGATCGATCAGATGTGAACGTGCGACATCGATGATTTCGAGCGAGTCCTCGGTGACGGGTAGCTCGGCATCGATTTGCTGCTTGAGTATGCGCAACACCTGATGAAACGAGGGCGTGTCCGAGGTGATGACGATGTCTGGGCGCAGCAGCACAGAGTTGAGGAGCGGCAGCGGATACCAGGCGAGACGTGTAATGAGTCCGGTGAGATGCAGATTTACGTAGAGTGTGTTGCTGGTGAAGGTTTGCAATTTGCCCCAAATGGCATTGAGAAAGGGACCTAAGCGAGAATAGAACGGTGAGTAATATCTGAGAATTTAACACGATAAGTCATATTTAAAATCTTAAAACTAAATATTCCGTATCGAACATAGACAGAAGAATGGGGCCAAATTTCGGTTTTCAATCGAATTCCATTCGAATTTTATATAAAATTTGTAATTAAACGGTTTTGAATGTCTCAGTAAAAAAAAATGGTTTTTCAAATGCATTGAACCCATTTGCTTCGATTTAAACGATTTGATTTCATTTTGAATTTACTTTTACTAATTTTAACATTTTGGACGGAAACTGGAATGATCGATAGGGCTATTTTATAAATACGAATCGATGAACAAAAGTTAGTAATTTTGATCGTTAGTTTGGATTATGCTCTGCATGACCACATCTTATTTATCATTAGATCCGAAATACTAAAATAAAACATCCAAAAAGTTTCTAAAATTAAAAAAAAATTGTCGATTGTCTTAAAAACGTATTGGAATATTAGAATTTATTGATATATCGTCGTTGGAGAATGAAAAGTCACCAAATACATTTTTATGAAATACTTAAATTTTGAATTTGTTGATTAATATTATAAAAAAATAATTGCTGCATTTTTAAAGTTGAAATATCAATTGATAGATTTACATTTTCTTATCATGTGGTAATAAAAATTGAGATCATCGATTAAAAACAGACAGATATATAAAGATTTTTGTAAATGAATATTTGGCATTTTGAAAATGTATTTGTTGACTTTTCGTTCTACAAAGTATGGGATGTCCACAGGAAGTTCTTGCTTGTTTTGTTGAGTAGTGTAATTTGTCTAATTTTAGGACTCAATTTTTAGTTACACCCAAAAAAATACTATATAAATAATAGTTTTTTACTATTAAAAATAGTCAATAGGATAAATTATTATTTTAATCGGAAAATACCATTAAATACTAGAAAGTACCATGATATTGTCATTGAGTTTATATGAAAAAAAATATTTTTTGTATACTATTAAATCAATAATTGTCCTATTGATCAATTTTAATGGGATTTGAGTGCATTTTTTTTGATGTACCAATAAATTCAAAACTAAAATCAGTACTAACAAGTCATATCTGAATATAAAACCAGGTTCAGGACGAATACTGATTTCATATGGATTCATCAATTTTTTGGTTGGGTTACTTAGAAATATACAAGATATATAATTTACTCATGTCATATATAAATTTTAATTACTTAAATAAAAAGAAGACAAATTTGATATTTTTTAAAATATTTAACCTACCTAAGCTTACGGTGCCCTGCGCAAACAAATCCTCCGAGAAATCCAAGTCCGTCAGCAACAGTTCGTTGCGATTGTTCGAAACGCGCCACATATCCTTGCGGCTAACGCCATCATCACTGTTGTCCGCCTCCAAAGAGAGCGCCGTCGAGTTGTGTTGCACCGCCGCCGGCTCCACCGCATCGCCCTCGTCATCGGCTGGACGCCACTTAAACGACTCGTAGCCGCTGGACTCGCCCAGCGACTGCAGGCTGTCAAATTTGTTCTTTTCCGCACTGTCGTAAAGTTGCGCCGCCTCCGTCAATGCGCTGATTTGTGTCAACGGACTGGCGCTAAACTCTGCAAAGAATTGACGCACCAAATCAACGGTGTAGGCGGTGGCGCGCGCTTGCCGCGGCGGCCACTTTTGGTACTTATAGCTGTTGGCCCACTTGGCGCAGGCGCTGCGACACTGCGCGATCTTGTAGTGAGCCTCAAAGAGATACGCATGAAAGTTCGAGTACAAAGAGTCGCCGGTATGCACGCCATAATAGTTCCAATTGGCACCAATGGTTTTGCTCATCGACGATGTAGGCGATGGCAGTGGTGGAGCGTTTTGTTGTGCGTTGCTACCACTGTGAATGGTTTCACCCAAATGTTTGTGTTTCGTCAACTCACGTGCGCGCTTCATCACATCCGGTGTCAACTCCAAGAAAAACTCACCCGGATTCGTAGTGTAGGGATCGACTTTGTTGATTTTGTGTCGATAAGCGATTGGTACATGTTTGCCGGGCAGCAAATACTTGAGCAGCAGCTCCAACATAAGATCCTCACAGTGCAGTCCCAGCAACGTATCGAACAAAGCCATGGTGACCATACAAAGATTGGCATCTGCGGAACTGAGACGTTCAATGAGCGTATCGATGATACGTTGTCCGTCAAACTTTTCGGTGTCGAGCAGAAAGCGAACGAAGGCGCGTAGCAAACCTGGTTCTGTGACGGAGCGCAATATCAGGTCCAGATAGGACATGGCCGATATTTGGGAATCGATGTTTGTCTGGAAATGTTTGCCTTTCAATGTCTGCAAATGTTGGCAAATGATTTCGATTTGTCTCGGCGTGTGTGTGTGGTTTTAAAGTTAATTTAAATAAATATACAGAAAAAAATACAAATAAAAAATTGCAAGCCATTTGTAAACTCTCACGCTTGAGTACAAGTTGAGTTTGAGTGCAGAGATATTGGGGATTACATTTTTGTTTGCATCAAATGAAACAATTTAAAAGGAATTTTCGTACACATGGCCTATTCTCGATTTGAAATTTATTGAAATCACAATTAAAAATATAGTTGGACAATTGGATGCTGCATTTTAAACCTATTGTGATGTAAGCATTTCAAATAAAGCGAATAGTGATTTTAAATTTGTGCTACTGAATACGTGTTTCGTTCTGAATTTGAGTTTTTATATAATTAAAGTTGAAAATGTTTAAAAAACAATAAAAAATGAAAGACAACTAAAAAATGTTCAGAGTTATACACGCAATTTTAGTTATTTCCGAACTTAGTGCATGAATTTCTCATAGAGACACCCAAGTGACTTACTTGATGAGTAATACAAAATATTGATTTAGACACGCATTATGGATATTTTCGTTAGTTTGTCAGTAGTACGTAACGATTATATATATGGATAAATGTAAAGAATTCCTTGTTCTATGGCACAGTTTTTTCTATATTTAGATTCTTCTTTTTTCAAAGTTTGAATACATTTTTCGTGTTTCAATATACAATGGATTTCCATTCTTAGCCAAGAAACGACCTAAATATTTCTACGTATCGAAATATATTCCCTACATACTATTAATCTATAGAACCAGACTTAATTTTTCAATGTTTTAATTGGATAAATATTAATATTATGACAATCAGTTTTTAAAAATTCAATTATTCCAAGTGCAATTATTTCCACATATTTATAAAATTGTTATCAAATTAAATACGTCGTCATGAGCTTTTGCACCTTGACGAAAATTTCATTTGTTTCAAGGCGAGTTATCAGCTTGATCTAATGCAAAAAAAAAACTTTAATTTGATATAACAAAAAAATACTGCAATAATTTTCAACATGTGAAAACATGACATAACAACATGAGAAAAACATTGAAATGTTAACGATATTTATAACATTGGAGAACACGTAATATCAAGCCTAAATCCAAATTTGTCTAATCATTTTTTGATTTTTATTTAATATTGAAAAAAAAAATGAAAATTGTGTCATTTTGACGTAAAATCGGCAATATGAGTCGACAACTTTGATCGTCCAAATTACAGAAACAACCTACAGATTTTTTTTAATTCCATGTCATATTTTTCTTTCAGAAAACATTTATTTATTCTCATAAAGATTTTTTTTGCATATTTATACCCTGAACTAAGAGTGAAAGGGTATATTTAGTTTGGTAAGTCGTTTGTAACACTCAAAAGCAGGCTTCGGAATTGTGCGCTTGCAAACAGAAGTCGCTCGTATGTATTTGTGTCAGTGTTCTCATTCTACTCCGATCGGAGTAGATCTACTCCATTTCATTTGGATTTATAAAATTTACTCCTCTACTCCGGTAGTAGCATTTTCTACTCCTTTCTTATAATTTTCTACTCCCTTATACTGAAATCTACTCTCTTTTGCTAAAATTGCTAACATTTTTTTAATATCATGAGAACAATTTATTGCGGATCAAATAAATTGTCAATATTACAATTTAAATATTAACTATGATCCATTATCTGTAAATTAAATGTAATATTTTCGCCATGGTCTTTAAAATGTAGAAGTTATAATTAAATATACGATTATATCAACTTTTATAAATAAAATTTTGAAAACACCATGTATTTCATTGGGTGTTTCAGATACACCCGAACTCTAGAATAGACCACCTGTATACATCAAAATTATAGAAAATCCATAAAATCAGGAATGAATAAAAATATTAAATTTATTTGAATCGAATGCATAATACTAATGCATATTTTTACTCCCTTTACATCAAATTTACTATTATATTTAATTTTCTACTCCTTTTACATCAAATCTACTCCATTTTGCAATATTTTCAATACTACTCCCTTTTACTCATTTCTACTCGAAAAGATTCGCCCTTTTGGCAAGATAAGATTTTCAATTTTCAAATTTGACCTTTTGGTTTTGTCTTTTGTGGCTTGAAATTTCAACTAAAACCTCACACGATTTTGGCACAGTATACTTGAGGAAAAACTACATTGAAAAATACAAAAAAACCTAAATGTCAAAAATTAAACATTCGCCCCTTTGGCATGATAGTGACGATATATTCTTGAACCGTTTGTCCGTCTGTCTGTATGACTATTGAAATCACGATTACAGAAAAACTAGAAAATCATTTTTAATATCGAAAACATCTGATATTATAATATATATTTTTTGCGTTTCTATGTATTTCAGATCAAGGTGTATTAAGTTATTAAATACACCTTGTTTCAGGATTTTTTTGTCATATTTTTTTATGCATGAATTTTTTTTTTGTTAAGGCGAGTTTACACGATAGAGAAATAGCTAGAGATAGAGCAAAAAATCTCAAAGAGTTGTGTACACACTACATAGAGCTCCACGGTAGGGAGCTCTACGGTATGTTTTCATACCCTACACTAAGTGTGGTACGCCGTTTCTAACACCCAGAAGGAAGCATCTCTGATATGGAAATGTATATATATTCTTGAACAGCATGACCTCCTGAGTAAATTTAGCTATGTCTGTCTGTTGAAATCACTATTACAGAAAAACTAGAAGAGCTAGTTCAATGAAACTCCTAATTTAGATAACTTATATATCTACGCTGTACCAACAAGAAAATTGGCATGATCGGTCCATTGTGACCTATGCACCGACCACTTATGTTCAAATACCACATAAAATTTACATCTGCAGATGAATTTTACTTTTTACGTATTAAAATGAACTTTTTTTTGGTCAAATATATATTGACTTAATGCTCAAATATTTTAAAATAATGTTTTCCAGTGAACCAACTCGGTGTTCCTAAACAAAAATATTGTAATTCGGTACACCTATCGATTTGTGCATATGGGTATCAAATGAAAGGAAATTCTTCAGTGATTGAAACTTTCTTGTTATTTTCAGGATTCGTATAACCTGGTGACCGCTATGCACAACTTTAAATGGTAGGGTATTTATAGTCGTCTTAGACAGACTATAACTTTCATATGCTTACTAACTTCATTATGCCAACTATGACAATTTCCCTATTTCAAAATGTTCCATCTGACCTAACCTTTCTTAAGGCTCGAATACACGATAGAGAAATTAGCCAGAGATAGAGAAAAAATCTACCGTAGAGCTCCGTACAGTGGAGCTCTATGTAGTGTTTACACAACTCTATGAGATTTTTGGCTCTATCTCTAGCTATTTTCTCTATCGTGTAAACTCGCCCTTACTGATTTTCTCTATATCTAGCTTTCTCTATCGTCCATTCGAGCCTTTAGATTTTTAATTTATTTGGCATTTATTGAAAATGGAATGCATGAGAGATTTTTCATTATTGTAGATTTTCTAATTACAAAAATCGGTCCTGTAGATTTTTTTGAAATTTCGCTGTAATCAAAACTGTTTTTATTTTTTTTCAGAATTTAGACTGGCATCTATGGTCCCACCATTTGAGTATAAATCGCACACATGGTTCTCATTTTACTCTGAACAGCGTAGGACTACTCCATTTAATTTGCTTTTAAACATTCTAGTCTTCTAATCCGATATAAGCATTTTGTACTCTATTTTATACAATTTTATCCTCTTTTGAAACTACTGTGTGATTCGGAAAATGAAATTAGTTTTATCAAATTTGCTCTAGTTATTGAGATATAGCCCATTTTTCAATTTTGCATTATTTTGGTCTTCTTTTATTTCTAATATTCCAACCAAAGAATAGAATGAAATTATCTTTTCGATGTTAGATGCTGAAAACATTGCGCTACAATACGAAAACTTGATTTTATGCGTGAACAAATTTGTTTGCGAGATATAGACAAAAGAAATTCAAAACATAACAAAATTTAATACAACAAAAAAAATCTTTAAATAATTTTTATGCATAAATGTGTAGCGCCATGTATATATAAAACGTCATTTAAGAAAATGTTTGAGGCGAATTTCATTAGAAGAAATTACCTCAAAAAAGCCGATATTATTGGCCTAGATTATATAATTGAAATCTTGATTCGATGAATACTTTCAGAATGCAAACACTCATAGCAGATGCAACCAAATATACAATAACCACATTATTTAGCTCTCAAAATTGCATCACGTATTAGAAATTTTGCACTGCACTTGTATTTCAACTTGTTTTCAATATGAGTTATAAACTAAATGCATAGAAATTGAACTTGATGTAAAAATGATGATTGAAAAATGTCCACAAAAATTTGCTCTATTGCTACATATGATAACAGCACGAATTATCAACTTGAGATTGCACAGACTCACAGAATATGTAACGAAATAAATTAAAAAAACAACAATTTAATAAATGATTTTGTTTTGCAAAGTAGAAGACATTCAGTGAACTCACTTGCTAAACATATTCCAACAAAAACAAAGGCTGCAATCAATGCACATAAATCGTCGAACCAACACCACAGATAAATCGAAAACATGTAGAAGAGTAGAAGGTTGTGTGCCAGCAACAGCAGCGCACAACAGCACTCACCTGCAATATCGCGGGTCCCAGCACGGGCACAATAAAGCCTTGATACATAAAATCCAACAGCTGATGCTTTATCAGATCGTGCGCTACTTGGACCACAGCATTGCAAAATTCCAAGGCGTTCATGAAGAGCGTCAGCTCTGGGATCTCGGTGACATCGTCTGGTGTAATGCGATGCCAGTCGATGGAGGTGATTTCAATGGAGTTGGGCAGGCGCGAGTAGAGGCCGCCCAGCCCAGTCACCAGCAGCGGACACATGGACGAGTACTGTGCGATGTAGGTGCCAATGTTGGAGTTTTTCTGCGACAGCGCCATGCAAAGTAGCAGCGCATCGCGCGCCTGATGACCGAGGCTGCCCTCACGATGCACGTACGGTATCAACAGCGAGAAGATGATGAAGCTTTATTATGAAACTCTCAATTATTAATTAGAAAATTAATTAAAAAGTTAACGCTTTTACTTTGTAGTGTTGCTGCCACTATTTGCAGCAGCCATCGTGCTGTCTTGCTGCTTGTGATGCTGCTCTTGCGCCGCAGAGAAGAAGAACAAATCCAGCAGATGCACATTTTGCATAAGCACTACGCAGAGCTGATTGAGCAGTATGACTAAGCGCTTCTCGAGATCGGGTGGAAATATTTCACCCTGGCTTGAGGCGAGTATCTTCAGCAGTGGACGCAAGAAGGGCTCGTGACACAGCAGCTGATGCCGTGAGTGACTCACAAGCAATTCGTACAGTTTCAACTGCTCCAGACGCACGGCATTCGCATAGCGTCCCGTCGTCATGCCCCACTCGTAGAGTTTGTCGAGTAGATTTTCGCTCAGCATAAATTCGAGACAGGGTGCAGGTGGTGGCGCTGCCTCAGAACCATTGGCGGCCGGCAGTGAGATTTTATTGCAATGATGCAGCTCGACAAGCAGCAACGTCACCATGAAGTCCAAGTGTGAGACGACGCCAAGCACATCATCGTGCGTTGGTGGCTTGTGCGGCGGTGCAGAACGCTGTATTATATCGTAGGCCTGCTGCCAATGTTTGCAGAAGCTGTCGTAGCAGGCGCGCGGATCACAATCGGTCGCTGTGTCGATGGGACGCTGACGCATCGGCGCATTTTGTTGTTGCGCAAACGAAGCACTGCTGCTGTTGCCGCCGTTGCTACGTGTTAGGCTCTGACGCAATGGACTCGAGCGCAGCCAACTCATGTTGAGCGTTGTTTTCGTTGTTTTTATTGATAAAGCAGAAAATGTTTGATGAGCTCACTTGCATTAAAGTCTTTTGAGGCTTTATCAGCGGCAGCGTCACCTTGAGTGTGTGTGAGGGGCGTGAGTTCGGCTATAATCACGCTCGAGTTTTGTGCTAAAAGATAATACAGGCCAATGTTGGCTTTGTAGGCAGACGGCGTAAAAGCAAAGCCACAGATACATACATGGTTGAGCGGAAGTCGCTATGAATGTTGTTAACTTTAACGCATCGATGCACAGGTATTGTTGTTGTGATGTTGCTTCTTTGCCGTTTGGTCTGTTGGCTACTGTTTCAATGTGGCTGCTACTGCTGCAACTTCGAGACACTTTGTTGGGTTCGTGGTTTTGTGTTTGCAACAATATTTTTTTTTTTATTTACACTTTATTCTTGTTAGATACTTAAGCTATTACTAATTCTAATTTGTGCCAGCAGCAGTTTTTGCTTTTTTTGTCAATAGACGAACGTCCAACGTACCCCTCCCGCAAAATCACTTGTGCATCACATCAATTCAAATACACTTTGGCTGCTAAATTTTGCACCTAACACTTTAATTTTACTATCAACTTAAAGTACACTGCAACATATTTGTTTTTTGCATATAAATAGTAACTTTATAATTGCGCAAATATGTTTAAACTGTATCCAAAATATTGTGGATTATTATTTATGCAGTAGCGAAAAAGAAAGTCGTCTGAAATAAAATTCACAATGGTGCAATGACAGTTCTTGCGAACTGTGTTGCTGCTTTTCTATGACTGTTAATAGTTGAAATATAGAAATAATCGATATATTTTAATTAAAATGAACAAAAAATAAAGTTAAAATAATAAAATAACGTTTCAATCGGATCGAAAAAAATAAAGTTCAAAATGAAAACTTTCAACCGAAATGGTTTTTTAAAGAAAATTACAATATATTTCAATTTTCGTTCTGTTCTTTTTAATAAGATATGAATTTTCGGTATTTATATAAAATATAAATCGTCTTTTTTGTTTTTAATAAGAATTTATATTTTTATAATTTTAATAATACTTAAGTATTTATTTTATTTTGAAATAAATAATATTGCAATAATTAAAAAATAAATATTTTAAATTAGTTTTGTAAAAATTTGGTTAATAAGTGTTTAACTATTTAACTATGTATAAACTTTCCAAGTCGTAAAATGTTTTTGTTGTAATTTTATGGTTGTACACACAGGGAAAAAAACATTGTAAATCCGTTGTGATTCATAGTAAATTTGTTATACAACTTAACGATATGAAGTCAAATTTAGTTATAGTAAAAACATGTGCAAACCTGACAGGAGATTCCGCTGCATTTCAAGGAACAAAAATGCCGATATCGCCTCCCAATACCTGCAAAACACTGGTGCCGTGCTGCTGCATGTTCCACAAATAACAACAGCTACAAAAAGTTATAATAAATTAAAATTTTTTAATTTAATTTGTGATAGCATACCCGCAGTCGACCGCAGCTGTTGAAAAATGATTGGAAAAATGTTCTCTGTGACAGTTGAAAAAGATTTGACACACAATTTACTATAATATTAATGATCAATCCAATTAATAGTAAATTTACTAGAAATGTTAACAAATCACAAACTGTTATTGTTCATAGTAAAAGCATATGAAACGTAGTATAATTTTCGATATACTATTTCCCTGGGTGTAATACTTTTACAATTATTTAATTTTCAAATTCGTGTAATTCAATACACGACTGAATACAAATTTTAAAAATGTTAATAATAAAAAACAGAGCTCTCCGGATCCTTCTTTGGTAAACTTTATTAAATAAATGAAATCAATTTATAAATTAAACCATGAAAAGTAATCGATATCGATACTAGTACAAATATATCGAATATTTAGTGAAAGATTTTCGAAGTCGACTTTAAGTTTCGAAATATTCGAAGTGCACTTTTGAAGTTTCGAAATTCGAAGTGGAATTTTGACAGTTTTTATTCTGTCTGTCTGTAATTCGCAGATACAACAAATTTATTAGGTTGGGTAAATTTTCGCAAATATTTGCAATATTTTGCGAAAAGTGTTTATTGCCAGTATTCGAATTAAGCACAAAAACAATAGTCACAAAAAGTGTCTTAATTGCATAAAATCAGTAAATAGCTGCAACAACTATTCTACCAAAGGCTCTGGAGTCTGTCCCTGCCGCCGCCTGTTGAACCAAAATCAAAGATGTCGAAGAATAAATTGAATCTGACGTTGCCACCAGGAGCCGTTGATGCCACTGTTGCTGCCTCGCAAGTTGTACCGACACCGCCCTTCAAGACACCCTCAGGAACAGAGTAAATATCAACCAAGCGTAATTTTTGTTGTTTTTATCGATTTGTCTATGCGCGTTCGTCCTGTTTTTTTGTTTGTTTTATTTGTTTTATTGCCTTTTCGTTTTGTTGCACAAAAATTCATTAAAAAGTTAAATTAAAGAAAACATAGTTTGCTGGGAAAGCCGAAGACGAGCATAGAGGCGCTGACGGAGACCCTCGAGGAGCTGGAGATGGATGACACGGCACGCAAGCGCATAAAGGTTTTTCTCAGTCAAAAGGAAAAGATCGGCGAACTCTCGGACGAGGATCTGGAAAAGCTGGGTGAATTGGGTTCCGGCAATGGTGGTGTTGTCATGAAGGTGCGGCACATACCGACACAACTGATAATGGCACGAAAGCTCATTCATCTGGAGGTGAAGCCGGCTATCAAGAAGCAAATCATACGCGAACTGAAGGTGTTGCACGAGTGCAATTTTCCGCACATTGTGGGCTTCTATGGCGCATTCTATAGCGATGGCGAGATTAGCATTTGCATGGAGTACATGGACGGTGGCTCGTTGGACTTGATTTTAAAACGCGCCGGACGCATACCCGAGTCTATACTGGGCAAAATAACGCTGGCCGTGCTCAAGGGTTTAAGTTATCTGCGCGACAAACATGCGATTATGCATCGCGACGTCAAGCCGAGCAATATTCTGGTGAATAGCAGTGGCGAGATCAAGATATGCGATTTTGGGGTCTCGGGGCAACTTATAGACTCGATGGCAAACTCATTTGTCGGCACACGCAGCTATATGTCGGTAAGTAATTAAAGAATTATTTATGGCGGTGGTGACGTCATACATATGACTCAATATTTCGTCTTATTCTTGAGAAAGTTCTTGTCCACTTTAATCTATATAACTATTATAATTGATTTTAAAATGGTATTCTTTAGAAAACATGTCATTCATATATTTTTAAATTTAAAATGAATTTGTGTGAAATTCACTTTTAATCGATATTCAAATATTTGTTAAGAATCAAATTGAATTATTTGCATAGATCTTGAGTCGGTTAAAATATTTTTATTTTGAATTTAGCCCAATTCTAATTACTCTTACAACATTTTTTGAGAAAAAAATGAAATTAATAAATTTTTTTTTTTTTTTGTTCCTTTTTTTTTCTAAAAAAAAATGTTTTGCATAATTTATATAGAGTGGACTTATTAAAAAATAGAATTCTGAAATTTTAATTCGATTCCAATCGAAAGTTTGAAAATGCTTGAGTGTTATTAAAAATTGAAAGTTTTTAGTATTACAAATCAGTTTTATAAGAATTTTGTGAGTTTATTAGTTAATATTTTGAAGGGTTAAAAATTGTTACCTAAACTGGTATCCAATTCAAACTGTTTCATTTTTTAAACGAAAAACCGTTGCGCAAGTATCAAAACTGTAACCAAATTGATACTCTTTTTAAATCGTCAAATCCGAAACGATAATAAAAAAATCATAAATAAATACTATATTCAAAATATGTTTTTGTAAAGTTGAAAGTTACTACTTGTTGGAACTCTACAAAATCTAGAATTTATTTCACAATAAAATAATATTTTTTTTAGCCTGAACGTCTGCAAGGCACACATTACTCTGTGCAATCCGATATCTGGTCGTTGGGTTTGTCACTAGTGGAAATGGCAATCGGCATGTATCCCATACCACCACCGGACGACAAGACACTTGAATCCATATTGAGCGAGAAAACGGACGATGGCAATCAGACAATAGTTGAGCCCAAAGTAATGGCTATATTTGAGCTTTTGGATTATATTGTCAATGAACCACCACCCAAGTTGGAGCATAACTCATTTACAGATGAATTTAAAAAGTTTGTTGATATTTGCTTGAAAAAGAATCCCGATGAGCGTGCGGACTTGAAAACATTATTGGTATGTCTTAAATATTATATTTTAATAGATTTTTTATTAATTGAAATTATTTGCAGAATCACGCTTGGATACGTAAGGCTGAAGTTGAGGAGGTTGATATTGCAGGATGGGTTTGCAAAACCATGGATTTGCCACCTTCCACACCTAAACGCAACACCTCGCCCAATTAGTTTACACACAATTGTATTAACTCTTAAACTATTAAATGATAAAAATGCGTATTGAAAAATTAAGATTTACTAATAGCTTAACAATTAAACAATATTTGTCGAAATATTAAAAGAAAATGAAATGTAATGAATTTTAATTTAATTAAAGTTTTATTAATATGTGATGCATTATGCTGTATTTAAATTAAAAATAATATTTTGTTTAGTGCCAGAAATATATAACAATAACATATACAAATCTATGAAAAAATAAACTCTATTTGTGTTTATAGTGAAATCAATTAAATAAATATCGAAGAACATTTATATAAAAACCATTTTTAATTAATTTTTGGAATTAATATTAAAACGTATAAAAGAAACATTTATGATTTTCTATAATTGTAACTATTTATTTATATGGTTTAATCGTTAATATGTCTTTTATTTTTTTTATTGTATATTAATAATTTAATGAATGAGTCGTTTATTGAAGTACCATGCATGACAAATATTTTTTAGACTAACTTCTTTCAGATTGGGTAGACATTAAGAAGTTGTACTTAATGTACGATAACCTGTACACTAAACTAGATATTTAAATCCAGTCTACATTTCTGTATACATACATTTGGATTACTGAAAATTTTGAGACCTCTATCCACATATTTATTCCATATACCTTAAAAATAATACTTCCAAATGATATTTAATAAAATTGTTTCGAAATAAAAAAAGCTTTTAAATTAATTTATCAAAATAATACAAATTTCTATATTTTTGTAAATTTTTAAAAATTTGAGCAACAGCTGTGTAATGTTTGGCCCACTGTGTATTATTTGAGAACAAATCGCAGTCTGGCAACATTGCGTCACGATGATTGCTTTTGACAGCAGGCTGCCATTGTGAATAGGCCTTCAATTGCAATTTTCTGTTTACAGAAAAAAAACTTGTTAAAATTAGGCATTGATAGAAAAAAGTAAACAAAACGTATTTGCTATGGTTTCATTAGCAAATTTTCCATTGAAAACTGCAACAAATTAACAAGCAATAAAGTGAAAAGTAATTGTGAAAAGCTAAAGCGTAATTTATTGAAAATATTTGCAAGAAATTAAAAAGATTTCCGTGAAAAAAAAAATACAGGAAATATGCACAGCAAAAGAGTGCAGCCAGCACAACAATAAATAAATAATAACATTTTTAGTAAATTAATTGTGCGTTTTTTGTTGCATTTATTATTATTTTGCATTTTATATTTCATCAAACGATCGAAAAACGTCTGTCTGCGCATTTTCAGCGTGCAGTTGAACGAACAACTAAAACCTGCTGTTGGATCGCGGAAAACAAAAGCGGCTGGCGGCAGCAATAAAATAAAACTTAACAAAGAAAGCGCTCAGTAGGAAATTTACTTATTGGTGCAAAATAAAATAGTGGTGAAAGGGTATTAGTTGTTTGTTTTTAAAGCACCTGTCGAAATATTTTGCCAAACATTTTTTCATGCAAATAAATGGCAAATTAATGTTTGGCAAAATATTTTTAATTAATGATGCAGATCGATAGGTGATCGTGCTTTGAAAATAAATAATAAATGCCTTTACACTACTATTTTATCTTATGCCAATAAAAAGTTATGGCGAAAAAACGAAAAGATTCGCCCTTTTGGCATGACAAGATTTTCAATTTTTCCAATTTCTTCGTTTTTTTGGTGCAAGATAAAATAGTGGTGTAGAGGTATTAATTGTTTGTTTTTAAACCACCTATCGATTGGCATCATCATTTAAAAATATGTTGCCAAACAAATAACAAATGGCAACTTAATGTTTGGAAAAATATTTTTTTAAATGATGCAGATCGATAGTTGCTGTAAAAATAAACAATTAATGTCTCTACATTACCATTTTATCTTGCGCTTATAAAAAGTTATAGCATAAAAACAAAAATATTTGCATTTTGATCAGGATATAGCCTTACAAAATCCGTATTTATAATTCAGTAGGTTTTCCAAATCTAAAGATATTTTATATACGTTATAATAATTGACAAATACACCAAAATAACAAAAAAAATTGAAAAAAATATAAATTTTGCTAATTTTTAAAGCACATCAAACTTTAAAATTTGATTTCCCAACATTTTTAAAAATGCACATTCGCCCCTTTGGCATGACAGTGACGATATCGGCTACAATTCGTTTGAATATCATACAACAAAGTAAAAGAAAAAAATTGGAATTGTTGAATATGAAAAATAGTTGGCAAAACAAAAATATTGAACAAACGTTCGATTCAAAGAGCGAAACGAACGAAACGTTTGAAATACGTTATACAAATTTTAGACGAAGGGGACTGGAAACGAATCGTAGTCACACGATAATAAAAAATTGCATGATTTGGGGGTTAATGTTTTTGAAATAAATAAAAATAAAATAAATATGCTCAGTTATGGATCAGTTGAAAATTAATTTTTTTCATCCAACTCTCCTTTCGAGAGCAAAAGTTGTCAAAAAGGCTGAATGTCAGTGTAAGCATTAAATATTGATTTCCTCAATCCCTATTTTACTCATATTCGTTGCCAAACGTAATCTGAAGAAAGAGTGTTAGAACTTTTTGCTCATTGATGAAAATATTTTGCTTGCAAAAAACTCCTACTGGGTCAGTGAAAAGCATTTCCATTTCCAACACACATATAATACATTCGTCACTCACTGGCACAGTCTGCTGTTTATTCTTTGATGGCTTGAATCTGTTTTTATTTCACTTCTGTTATTTATTTACTTCTGTTATTATTCTACGCCTCTTCATCACCATCATCATCATTGTCGTTGTCGTCGTCGCCGCTTCTCTCCAGTTGCATTTGCGCTTTTTCCACTTGCTCAACTAGCCGAGTGTGTGTCTGATCGGTAGAACGCGCGGCACCAGACGACAGCCGCCGTCTGCAGTTGAACACCGCACTGCCCGTTTTTTTCACACAGCTGCAATTTTTAAGTTTCCACAGCGATCGCGCTGCAATTGTGGCTTCAGTACGAATTGTTGTTTGCGAAGGAGCGCACGTTCTACCCCAGAGTCACTGCTACCGCCACCAACAACAATCATCAACAATTTAAACATTTAACGGGTTCTTACTACGACGGGCAATAAATTTGCAAAAAAAAATAAAGTCAAGAAAAGCGTCAAGTGTTTTAAAATCAATGTTAAACCTTCAACTATTAGTCAGTGCAAAAAATAAATAAATAATAAAAAATATTAGATAAAAACGTAGCTGCCAGATAACTGCTACTTATGCAGCCAACTACGACTACGACTGCACTTGTTTAATACAGAAAAACATACGCAATACTTCAACTTCAGCTGCTGGCTGCCTGCCTGCCTTTGTTTTGTTCCTTGCACCAGTTACTTCTTCATCTCGATGTCCAGCCAACAACCTACTATGGCGCTTAACAAAGAGAGTCCGAGCCGCGAGTCGATTACATCGTCTGCGCGCATTTCCATGCTGACTGATGCCGATTCGCTGACGCGCGACTATAGCCTGGGCAGTCTCACGTCCGCTGTCAGCCAGGACGAGTACTTTCGCTGTCGCGATCATGCCGAGAGTGTGCTCAAGCGCATGCAGATCTACTACGACAATCAACAGCTGTGCGACGTGGTGCTCATAGCGGGCTTGGATAAGCGCAGGTGAGTAAAATCTAAACAAAAAAAACGTTGTAAATTGATTGATTCGCTAATTATGATAGACATGGCATTGACCTCGCGACTCACTTCCTCTTTGTTAGCATTTAAGCAAATGTCTGGGACTATTGTCCAACGATTGTCACAACAATTCATCAATTGCAGCTGCAGTAAATACAGAAATAACAAACATATAAACAAAATATGGCGAAATGAGCCACATTGACTGCCTGCCAGTCACTCTTTCACAAAAGACATCGCTCGTTGCTTCTTTGTTTTTGCAGCGTTTCCCACATCCCGTTTATAACTACATAGCCATTCAAGCGATCATGCATATATGTACATCCGCCTTGTATATACAGACTGTTCTTCATTATTGTCGTCATCATTATCAACTGCCTCTGCTGCTGCGTTTTGTACTTGGAAATGGTTAAGTTTTGCAGAGCAGCGCAGGCTACAGTATTAATAAATATGGCATATTATATACTACTTTGTATAGCTATTATAAGTAGACAAATAGTACAAATAACAAAATAAATAAATAACAATTACGCACCTACATTTGCGGTTAAAGAACTTGCGCTAAATATCATCAATAAATGTTTTAAATTGAAAGTCACTACACAGTGCTAGGGGCGCGATCATTTGCTTAGCACACATGGAAACTATGCATTTTGTAATCTTTATGAGTGTCAACTGCGAGGAAGTGAGGCTTAACATATCAGTGCATTCGCAGTTGGGTAGATACATTGGTTTATAATGTGGGGGAAAATATTAGAAAAATATAAAATAAAAAAATTATATTTTTAGGTTTTTATTTTAGGTGAGATGATATATCTAGGCAATTTCAAGTTGTGTTTTAGTAAAATTATAAAAATTATCATTTAAATTATTCTTTAATAATGCATTACTTTAATTAACCCAGTTAGATTAACATAGATTACCTGTCCATGAAAAAGCTCTCACCCCCGTCGTTCGGATTCGGCATTAAACTGTAGGTCCCACTAATTTGAGTACAAATATAACACGCACAGTTCAAATGGTGAGACAGCTGCTTCTAAGTTCTTCAAGACTGTAGCGCCAAACTATTATTATTATAGATTGACATCTGATATAATCAGTGCTAGAAAAAAGAGCTATTTGGAAAGCATATTGTAAAATGTCAAATTTATTTAATTTATTTAATTTGTAATAACAGTGGTATGTTGAATTAAACCACAAATTAATTGTTTTATAAGCCCTTTAATTAATTTTGGAAATATACTTAGATTTTTTGTCACTTGCTTCCAATCTCTTTTGAATTTTGCTGTCGTATTAGCCAGGGCTGGAAAAACCCGGATTTAAAAAAAAAATCCAATTCGCGGGACTTGTTTTCCCTCTATGTACTGAGTCATATTGGCGAAAATTGAAACGGCCTAAGTGCCTGATCAAATCTTCATAATCGAATAGTTTCAATTCATTTTTCTACCACTTTTGAAATTGACATAGAATCGGCTTGAATTAAATCCAAAGTTTTGGTGACTACATCATTAAATTATCAGGCTCTACATAAAAACATATGTTGACTAATATGCTGTGGACACCTTAAACTATTTATTGCTGATCACTAAATGATTTTTTTTTGTAACCACACGGTTTTCATTGTATATCGTCACTATCATGCCAATGGGGCGAATTTGCAATTTTTGAATGTGCATTTTGACAAATCGCGTGTCATTTTGTTGGATATTTCTAGCCATTAAAGACAAAATCAAAAGGGCGAATTTGAAAAATTTAAAGGGCGAATCTTTTCGTTTTTTCGCCATAACTTTTTATTGGTATAAGACAAAATAGTGGTGTAAAGGCATTTATAATTTGTTTTCAAATTAAAAATATTTTGCCAAACATTAATTTGCCATTTGTTATTTGCAGGAAAACAATTTTGATAAAATATTTATAATTAATGATGCAGATCGATAGGTGCTTTCAAAACAAACAATTAATGCCTCTACATTACTATTTTATCTTGCGCTAATAAAAAGTTATAGCATAAAAAACACAAATATTTGCGTTTTGATTAGGATATAGTCTCACAAAATCCGTATTTATAATTCATTAGGTTGTCCAAATTTAAAGATATTTTATTTACGTGATAATACTTAATTTACGAATAAACCAAAATAACAGAAAAATTGAAAAAAATATAAATTTTTCTAATTTTTAAAGCACTTCAAACTTTAAAATTTGATTTGCCAACATTTTTAAAAATGCACATTCGTCCCTTTGGCTTGACAGTGACGATATGTGAAATTTTTCATTAATATTTACTTTTAAAAGTTTGCATCATTTCATTATCGACTTTTTCCGAGATTTCATTCAGCAGTAGTCCAGATAATTGTATTCCAGATAATTGTATTCCATTTGGTGGTTTATATCCAAATCTTAAATTTTCAAAAATCGTACTCTGAAAACAACAAATATATTTTCTAAGTTATAATTCGTATTAAAAAATATTTATATATCTGAAAAATGTACGGCAATCCATTAAATCCAAAAAGTCCAAAAGTCAAAATCAAAAAAAATTCGGATGGACTGGAGAAAATAGCTCTGATATCAGTAACAGCAGGTCTGGGCATTTTTTAAAGATCCCTCTTCAATAATGCCAAATATTTTTCAATATAGCGTATTTCTGAGCTGTTCGGAGGATTAGCCTATTTTCGAAGTCATTATATTCATCTTTATACCATTTTGTCACAGAATTTGAATAGTGACGTGATACTAGATCAGTCTATAATAAAGTATGTCTTCATAGTATTGGAAGCTTTATTTTATTTTGTCACTCCTCTTCTATATTTTTATTATTGTTGAAATGCTGTCATATTTCTTTAATTGTCCAAACTGGGGCTAGCAATCAATACCTTTTTTGTATAATGCTCAGTGAACATCCGAATAGTTTTATTGTACAGTACAGAGCGCTTCTTTTGAGACTTTTCTGGAAGTCATGTTCGATTTTGATGTCCATTTGTTCAGTCCATTTTAAGAAAAAAAAAACCTTAAAATTTTATTTTTTTATTTTACCTCAATCCATATATATTAATAAATGGAAATATATCAATTGCTTAGAAACCTATTACGTATATCCTTTTTGTTGAATGCTTTAAAAAATGAATTTTGGAAAATTGAATATATTGAAAGTGGGGGTTCTTATAACGATTGTTTTAAGAATTAATACCACGGTAAAAATATAATTTCTCTTTAACCATACGTAATGACGGACCTCGCAAAAATTGTATGGATTAATTTCGATTGAAATACATTTATTTTGTATTAAAATAAACGAATTCTGTGACATTAAAACATATTTGATCGAATTCAAATTTTAAAACGAATATCTCAGAATTGAAATTCAACATATTACATTACGATTTAAAAATGCTGCATTTTGGAGCAAAAAAGAAAGGATTACGTTTTAGAAAAATATCAACATTTATCACATTTTTATATTCCTGATTTCAATTTTAATCAAAAGTGAATTTAAGATGCCGACATATTAATAGTTATTTACTTTAAAAATACATTTTAATATTTTGTTATTTTTTTAATCATTTTTTTTTGTTAAATTTCTGCAAATTATACATTTTTGCAAATTATATATTCCAAAAAACTTCTATGTAATATATTTTGGTTACATTTAATTAAATTTTAAGCCATATCATAAAAAGATATCTTTTAAACAATTACTAAAAGTTAACATTTCGAACATCGTTGTCTTGTAAATTGGAAATTTTGTAATAATGAAAACAAAGAATGCCATGATATAACAATCAAAAGGTTTACCGAGTACAATTCGTGAATTCGCCTATTGTATAATTTAAAAAAACGGATGAAAAATGAAAAAAAAAGTTATGCGGAATATCACATGTAGCGCAAAATAGGTTATTATGTTATGGCAGTGAAGGGTATGTGAGAGACAATCACGAGTGCCACAAAAGATTTCAATTATAATTAATAACTATAAAAAATAACCCATTCCTCTTGACTGCAACAAAATTACGAACAATGCGAAAAATATACATTTTAAGACGTAATTTTTCAACAACATACGACGTTGTCTAATATGTACATAGAACACTGGCCAACACTATTTTGCGTATATGGAAAAATTCAATATATATATATAAAAAGTAAGATACTCGTATCTCTCAGTTTTTCTACATTTAGTGTATTCACAGTTCGTCGTATTTAATATGGTATTCATACCATGTACAATAACACAGAAACATCAATTTGTTATTGCATCCCTTATAAAAAAAAGAAATACCACAAGTGTTGTATTTAAAAGTAGCCCTGAATTCCAGAATATGATTCTGGAACAACAAAATCCAAATTCAATTAAATTGAAATATAAATATGGCTCGATCGGGAAATGATATAAATTACACATTAAATAAAAATTAGAGATATCGGGTACCTTCAGAATATATAGAATATTAAAGTTTGTGAGAGATATTTTCACACAGTTCGATCGGAAATGAACCACTTATATTTCAAATTAACTAAAATATAAAAGATACCGAATACCTTCAAGGTACTTCTGTAAAAAGTACAAGAACGAAATATTTCAATGCGACAATTTAGAAAATGTTCCGCTGCTTTTTTTTATAATATATATCATTCTGCGATAAAAATCGGAAAATCGTCAGTGATCGCAAGAAAATTTTGATTTATCAACGTTTTTCAATTGAGAATTATTTCGATTAATACAAAATTAAAAGAAAAATAAAAATCGGAAATTCACGCAGAAATCCGAGAAAGTGGAATTTTGTCGGACGATGTAATTTACATGGCTCTGCGCTATGGCAAAGATTGATTTAGTTTTCGCTTCACGTGCGTGTTTTTGCCATCTAAGAAATTGCAACTGCATCAAGCCAAAAGCATTATGTATTATTATTTTAAAATATATTCGCATGTAATTATTTTTCGTCAAAAATATTGCTGCAATTTAAGACCGCTCATATTTAAAATCTACAATATGCAAACACAGTTTGAAGTCACTTAACATGTTCTGCACGTAACTAAATTTAGTGTCAGACTTAAAAAAGTGCGTTCGTCGGTTGTATACAGCAGCTGTCATTAAATGCCACACGATGTTTGTTTAATGTCTTCTCCAGCAGTGCAATAAATTCACTGCGCTCCGCTCCGCAGCACTGCATCCATCCATCCAGCTGCAGTTTCAAGGATCAAGGTTCAACACTCACCGAGTGAGAGGGAAATTTATGGGCAAAACAATGCTAAAAATATATGGCAACAAAGAGTACTTGTACTTGCACTGTAGAGTTGGTTGACTTCATTACAAAAGGGCAACAAAGTACAATAAAAATAATTGAAAAGTAAAGAAATTAAAAGATTTCCTTAAGCATGCCATACTTCATGCATCGAACGCAGCAGATCAATTGCGTTCTTTTCAAATATTTTGTTTGAATTCATGAATGCGCATAACGTAAAACAAATCAAGTTTTTCTGTTCTTCTTATTTTATTATGGCTCACTTGCTGCTGACGTTCTTTTTATTATTAATTCACACTTTTAAAATTGTCGGCGTGGAACCCACATGTGACCAGAACAACCAACCAACAATGATTCGGAAACAGCGTACAGCAATTTTTAAGACACATTCAAATTGCTGTGTGTGGGTCGCTGTTCTCAGTTTAGAGTTGTGGTAAACTGGGTTAAAAAGAACACAGCGCCATTAAGAATAACAGCTGAAATGTATAAAATTCGATAATTAGTTGAAAACACTTGAGACGTACGTGCTAGACTTGATCATTTTAGGTACCTATAGATTTTTAATTTAAGTTTCGGTAGAAAAATACATTTTAAACATTTACACTATTTACAAATATAAATCAGAAACGATCAATTGAAATTCAGAATTGAATAAAAGAAATTCAAAAGACATCAAAAGACATCAATTGTAATCCAGAAATTTCATTTCACAAAATATCAATTGAAATTCATAATTTTCCACTTGGCATTCAGAAAATATAATTTAAAATTCTTAACTTTCCATTTGGAATTATTAAACCATAGACCACTCGGTTCTCACATAAAATACCTCTGAAAAAAGAGTTATTCAGAACTACACGAATGTCCCGTCCGGAACCCCAAGAAATGCCCATATTTGATTTAAATTTTTTAATATATTTGAAATTCCATAATATAATTATTTACAAATTTCTAGAGTTCCCGCCCACCGTCTCGTTCTCTCCTCTTCGAGCGCCTACTTCTCGGCCATGTTCACCGGCTCGCTGCGCGAGACCAAAGAGGAAGAGGTCACACTGGGCGACGTCAATGGCGATGCGCTGCAGATACTGGTGCAATATTGCTACACCGGCTTCATAGAATTGCGCGAGGAGTCTGTGGAGACATTGCTGGCCACAGCCTGTCTGCTGCAGCTAAACGCCGTTGTCACTGCGTGCTGCAACTTTCTGGCGCGTCAACTGCATCCCTCGAATTGTCTGGGATTCGCCTTCTTTGCCGAGCAACAAAGCTGTAATACGCTGCTCAAACTGGCCAAAGCCTATACCTGCCAACACTTTATGCAAGTAAGTGGCTCACACAATTCATCAACACTTTAATGATTTAGGTATTACAACATAATCTTTTATATCTGCTGTGGACAGGTTTGCAAAAATCAAGAATTTTTCCAATTAAATGCTGAGCAATTGGGAAAACTGCTGGCCAGCGATGATCTCAATGTACCCTCCGAGCAGGAGGTGTTCCACAGTCTGATCGCTTGGACACAACATGACGCGGCAACGCGAGAGGAACACATTCCGGAGCTGTTGGCGCTGGTGCGACTGCCGCTGCTGCAGCCCTCGTTCATTGCGGACCACGTGGAGTCCGTCAGTGGCGCCACAGAGTGTCAGCAGTTGGTCATGGAGGCGCTCAAGTGGCATCTACTGCCGGAGCGACGTTCGCTGGTGGCAACTAATCGCACCAAGCCGCGCAAATCGACGGTGGGCCGGCTGCTGGCTGTGGGCGGCATGGATGCACATAAAGTAAAAAGAATTTAAATTTATTTTCAAAAGTTTTTTTTTCTATTATTTATTGAAAATTTAAAGTGGTCATTTTGAAGATGTTGTTGAATTAAAAAGTATTATGCTAAAAATCTTTATTTAGGGCGCCATCAGTATTGAGAGCTACTGTCCGCGCCTGGACAAGTGGACCGTCTGGAAGAACATGTCCGCGCGGCGGCTGCAATTCGGCGTTGCCGTCATGGAGGACAAACTGATTATTGTAGGCGGTCGCGATGGACTGAAGACACTCAACACTATGGAGAGTCTGGATCTGAATACGATGGCTTGGACACCACTAAATCCAATGGGAACACATCGCCATGGCCTTGGTGTTGCAGTGCTCGAAGGTCCGCTGTATGCTGTGGGTGGCCACGATGGTTGGAGTTATTTGAACACTGTTGAAAGGTACTCTTTATATACGACGCCCCTGCGGCTGTACGTACTACAAGTAATCCATTGACTTACAGATGGGATCCACTAGCGCGTACCTGGAACTATGTATCGCCCATGTCGGTGATGCGTTCGACTGCTGGCGTTGCTGTGCTTGGCGGACGCCTCTATGTAGTGGGTGGCCGCGATGGCTCGGTGTGTCATCGTTCAGTGGAGTGCTATGATCCGCACACGAACAAATGGACCTTGCGCGCGCCCATGAATAAACGACGCGGTGGCGTTGGTGTCACTGTGGCCAATGGCTATTTGTATGCGTTGGGTGGTCACGATTGCCCTGCAAGTAATCCGTCCGTTTGCCGCACAGACACCGTTGAGCGCTATGATCCGGGCACCGACACATGGACCTTGGTAAACGTACTTGTGTCGCTGCATTTGCGCGACTTCTTTTCAATTTTGTTTTTTTTTTTTATTAGATTTGTTCGTTGAGCATTGGACGTGATGCCATTGGTTGTTCGCTGCTCGGTGATCGTTTGATTGCCGTGGGCGGCTACGATGGCAATCATTATCTGAAGACTGTGGAGGAATATGATCCGGATACGAACGAGTGGAATGAAATTGCGCCGCTTACCTACAATCGCGCCGGCGCATGCGTGGTTACAATACCAAATATTATACCGCCGACACCGCCGCTCGCCAGTTCAACAGTTTAGTTAACTTTATAATGATTTTTCTATACTCATCACTAACAATCTCATAATTTCACAATTGGCTCAAGCTGCGATTTTTTTTTTGTTTTCGTTCGTTTTAACTATTTTTTTTAAGGTTTATTTATTAAAATTTATTAATTAAAAGTGCATGTGAAAGCATTCCGAAATGTGCTACGTTACAGCATGAATTTTTTTATAAAATTTATAACTTTTTGCAACTAATCAAAACATTCCGTTTTTATAAATATGCATTAGCTTTGTGTGTTTTTTTATAAATTTCAAAGCGCTATTTTTGTATAGGGAAATATGATTTATGGTTTTTGAGAAATATTTAAAATATTTTATTTTTTGTAGAATTACACTACGAAACAAAACGAAAAAGAATCACTGTTTTCTGTCTTTCCGTATATCATTTTTATATACCCCAATAATTAGATTTCTTCAAATTTAAAATTACAAATCAAAATTAAAAACCTTTAATTGACAAATACCGCGCCGATTCACGAAATATGTTGTGCGCGCTAAAAATAATCATTATAATAATTGCCAGACAAAACTTTTAACATTTATGTCCCTATAACACAAAACGAATCATGTGACTGTTCGAAGATTCATTTCTACAGCACTTTCATGCAACTTGATTGGATTTACGTTTGAGAGAGATAATTCCATAGAGTTTGTAATTTGTTTTAAACAATTTCATATTTTTCTTTAGTTTAATTCAAAAATATCAGTCACACGATTTTCTACGTTTTTTTTTTTGACGAATACTACTTTTTGAGTTTTACGTTATCAGGCCTTAATTAATTTTTAACGCATAAATTATAAAACTATTCGTGAATCCGCTATTTTCTTAAAAACCATATCTTTGTCGAGATTAATTTCATTTATTTGAAAAATATTTTACACAAATTAATTAATTAGTCTAAATAGGTACATAATTAATTTTAAAACATAAAAAAAACTTATAAAATACATTTTTAGCACTCTGCTTAAAATGTTGAAATTAAAAATTATGTTTAATGCTTTACGTGTTGTCGCAAACATCTTATATTATACGCACTACTTGTTTAATACTATTATAATCAGCATTCTCATATTTAATTATTTGTTTTTCTCTCTTCTTTTTCATTTGGAAACTATTTCGAAATGTTTGTAGAAAAAATGGAAACCAGTTAGATTGCCCATTTGCTACAGACGCACTGTAGAGTTCGTTGACTATTATAATCTTTAAAAATATTCTCTAGACTTTTACCACACACAAAAAACAACCAACCACATTGTACTTTTCTCATAAGTTAATATTTTAATTATTATTTTTATATTATTGCAAATTTGCTAAAGATAAAAAAACAAAAATCATAAAGTTATAGAAGCCAATTGCATTGGTTGTGATAATGAATGCTTGATTGATTGATTGATTGATTTGTACAGGCATTTTTAATAACTTCGTTTAAACAAAAGCACGATTTTTATTTTATAATTTAGTTTTAAATTTTCATTCGATTGTGATTCACTTGACTAAGTTTTAAATATTACACATATTTTTCGACTCACTGCACACACACATCATCCGGTGATAAATATTTTTTAAACACATTCATTTAGTTACTTTTTTTTAAAAAGCATTAAGTATTATTTTGAATATGAAGGAGCAAGAAATATATATGTGAATTTATTCGATATATTAAATATTGTATTATATGCTTTGTAACACATTATTTTAACAATACTATTTTGTGTATAAAAAGCATTATTTATTTTAATAAACATTTGTAATACTACAAAATAAGTGTGGTGTTTTTTATTTCAAAGCAAGGCAAATGGTAAGATAAAATTAAATTATAAAAAATAACTGTATTAATTTTTTACATAAAATATCAATTAGTCACTTAATTTAAATTGTTCAATAAATATTCAATTTTACATTAAAAATTTAGTTTTTCACTGAAAATTCAATTAAACACTAAAAATTAAATTTTTAACTAAAATTATTTCTTTCATTAAAAATTCAATTTTCTCTAAAATTTCATAAGAAATACAATTAGTGTGTTCACAGTTTATCGTATTTTAGTATGGTATTCGTATCATGTATATATACGATACAATAACCAACGTCAATTTGTTATTTCATTCCTTATAAAAGTGAAATACAACAAGTGTATTTGAGAGTGTATTTGAGAGTGTATTTGAGAGTAGCCTGAGGCATGTTTTTTGTTGTCGTATTTTATGAAATGAAGGAAAATTGTGAAATTGAAGATAAATAGTGCACATAAAATATTAATTTATTTGTTTTACTTTTCAAATCGAGGAATATTTATGATAATTTCAAAAAATCATAATTTTAATAGAATCAGCTGCATTTATATGACAAAATATTTTAACAAGCAGAAAAGTGGTGCTCACAGTTCAATTACCGTACTGTCGTATTCGTACAATGTCGTACCAATACCACAAAACTGTGAAAACGCTAAATGTACTCTATTATTTATTATTTTATTTTTTAAAAAATTTAATGAATACTTAAATCTATTTCAATTTCAAATTTCCATATATATATTAAATTAAATAATTAAAAATAGCAGTTTAATATTCGTTACAGCAGTTTTAAAATATTTTTTTATTAACATCCCTGAATTGTGATAAAGCCACAGCATTGCCATATCAAAATTATTTTGTTTAAATTTGGAAATTTGGTATGTCAACATTTCTGACACTGACGTTTTAAGAGAAAAATTTATCGAACACGTCAGCTAGCGAGTGAAATAGTTTCGCAGGAAATTCAATATTTTTGTGTGTTTTTTGCACAATAATTCAGCAGCAACCCAATAAAACGACAAATATATTAAACAAACAAAATGGTAAGTATCGAACGAGGCCACATTTCAATGCATAAATATGCTAAAAATGTTATTTTCTTCAACACCAAAGGTTCTGATTGCAGCGGCGGTTTGTACAAAGAATGGCAAAGGTGAGGCAGTCTTGTTGTATGTGTAGCTATTTGTAAAACCAATTAAAACATTTTCGTTTTCTTTCGTTTTTATCAAATCAGTCATAATATCGCGACAATTTGTCGAAATGACAAAGGCGCGCATCGAGGGACTGCTGGCCGCATTTCCGAAACTGATGACATCCGGCAAGCAGCACACATACGTGGAGACAGACTCTGTGCGATACGTGTATCAGCCCATGGAGAAGCTCTATATGCTGCTGATCACCACCAAGGCCAGTAACATACTCGAAGATTTGGAGACGTTGCGTCTGTTTTCGAAAGTGGTTCGTATTTGCATTGGGTCGCGTTTGCTGTGTAGCTAATAATTTAATCTGTGCAGATTCCTGAATATTGCCACACACTCGACGAGAAGGAGATAGTCGATAATGCTTTTAATCTCATCTTTGCATTTGATGAAATCGTAGCGCTTGGCTATCGTGAGAGTGTCAACCTGGCGCAGATTAAAACCTTCGTCGAGATGGACTCGCACGAGGAGAAGGTTTACCAGGCGGTGCGTCAGACGCAGGAGCGCGAGGCACGTCAGAAGATGCGCGAGAAGGCGAAGGAGCTGCAGCGTCAGCGCATGGAGACCTCGAAGCGCGGCGGCAGCTCCAGCATGGGACGTGGCGGTCATGGCGGTTTTAGCTCAGATGGCTTTGGTGGTTTTGGCTCCAGCGGCGGTGGTAGCAGCGCAGGTGGTTCGATGGGCGGCAGCAGTGCGCCTTCTATAGAGCAGGACAGCAAGCCGACGGCACCAAAGGCACAGTAAGTATTAAATTTAAAATAAAATTAATAAAAATTTAATTTTATGTATTTTTTTAAGAAAACCAGTCGCACGCAATGCACTGAAGCTGGGCGGCAAGACCAAGGATGTCGACAGCTTTGTCGATCAGCTGAAGAGCGAGGGCGAAAAGATTTCCAATTTGACGCCCTCTCTGGGCAGCGCTGGTGGCGCCAATGCGGCCAATGCAATTGCCAGACCCAAGATCATTTCAGATGTGCCCACAGAGAGGTGCGTAGTTGTTTTCTTTTTTTGGACTATTTTTATAAATTCTAAAATTGCAGCATTCATTTGAAAATGGAAGATAAACTGGTGGTGCGTCTGGGACGCGATGGCGGTCTGCAGCAGTTCGAACTATCCGGTCTGCTCACGTTGCGCATCAGTGACGAGAACTTTGGACGCATCAAAGTGCAGTTGCAGAATAACGATACACATGGCATTCAGTTGCAGACACATCCAAATGTTGACAAGGAGTTGTTCAAGACACGCGCTCAAATCGGACTCAAAAATCCGGCAAAACCATTCCCAATGAATACAGACGTCGGTGTGCTCAAGTGGCGCTACACCACACAGGATGAGTCCGCCATTCCATTGACAAGTGGGCTATGATTTTTGCAGTAAAATTTTTCATATTGATTTTTTATTAATTGTCTGCAGTTAATTGCTGGCCCTCGGAGAACGGCGATGGCGGTTGCGACGTCAACATTGAATACGAGTTGGAGGCACAGCATTTGGAGCTGCAGGACGTTACGATTGTTATTCCATTGCCGTAAGTTTTATTTCATTATTTTAATAGTTTAATATTTTAATATTTTAATATTTTAATATTTTAATATTTTAATATTTTAATATTTTAATATTTTAATATTTTAATATTTTAATATTTTAATATTTTAATATTTTAATATTTTAATATTTTAATATTTTAATATTTTAATATTTTAATATTTTAATATTTTAATATTTTAATATTTTAATATTTTAATATTTTAATATTTTAATATATTAATATTTTAATATTTTAATATTTTAATATTTTAATATTTTAATATTTTAATATTTTAATATTTTAATATTTTAATATTTTAATATTTTAATATTTTAATATTTTAATATTTTAATATTTTAATATTTTAATATTTTAATATTTTAATATTTTAATATTTTAATATTTTAATATTTTAATATTTTAATATTTTAATATTTTAATATTTTAATATTTTAATATATTAATATTTTAATATTTTAATATTTTAATATTTTAATATTTTAATATTTTAATATTTTAATATTTTAATATTTTAATATTTTAATATTTTAATATTTTAATATTTTAATATTTTAATATTTTAATATTTTAATATTTTAATATTTTAATATTTTAATATTTTAATATTTTAATATTTTAATATTTTAATATTTTAATATTTTAATATTTTAATATTTTAATATTTTAATATTTTAATATTTTAATATTTTAATATTTTAATATTTTAATATTTTAATATTTTAATATTTTAATATTTTAATATTTTAATATTTTAATATTTTAATATTTTAATATTTTAATATTTTAATATTTTAATATTTTAATATTTTAATATTTTAATATTTTAATATTTTAATATTTTAATATTTTAATATTTTAATATTTTAATATTTTAATATTTTAATATTTTAATATTTTAATATTTTAATATTTTAATATTTTAATATTTTAATATTTTAATATTTTAATATTTTAATATTTTAATATTTTAATATTTTAATATTTTAATATTTTAATATTTTAATATTTTAATATTTTAATATTTTAATATTATAATATTTTAATACTTTAATATTTTAATATTTTAATATTTTAATATTTTAATATTTTAATATTTTAATATTTTAATATTTTAATATTTTAATATTTTAATATTTTAATATTTTAATATTTTAATATTTTAATATTTTAATATTTTAATATTTTAATATTTTAATATTTTAATATTTTAATATTTTAATATTTTAATATTTTAATATTTTAATATTTTAATATTTTAATATTTTAATATTTTAATATTTTAATATTTTAATATTTTAATATTTTAATATTTTAATATTTTAATATTTTAATATTTTAATATTTTAATATTTTAATATTTTAATATTTTAATATTTTAATATTTTAATATTTTAATATTTTAATATTTTAATATTTTAATATTTTAATATTTTAATATTTTAATATTTTAATATTTTAATATTTTAATATTTTAATATTTTAATATTTTAATATTTTAATATTTTAATATTTTAATATTTTAATATTTTAATATTTTAATATTTTAATATTTTAATATTTTAATATTTTAATATTTTAATATTTTAATATTTTAATATTTTAATATTTTAATATTTTAATATTTTAATATTTTAATATTTTAATATTTTAATATTTTAATATTTTAATATTTTAATATTTTAATATTTTAATATTTTAATATTTTAATATTTTAATATTTTAATATTTTAATATTTTAATATTTTAATATTTTAATATTTTAATATTTTAATATTTTAATATTTTAATATTTTAATATTTTAATATTTTAATATTTTAATATTTTAATATTTTAATATTTTAATATTTTAATATTTTAATATTTTAATATTTTAATATTTTAATATTTTAATATTTTAATATTTTAATATTTTAATATTTTAATATTTTAATATTTTAATATTTTAATATTTTAATATTTTAATATTTTAATATTTTAATATTTTAATATTTTAATATTTTAATATTTTAATATTTTAATATTTTAATATTTTAATATTTTAATATTTTAATATTTTAATATTTTAATATTTTAATATTTTAATATTTTAATATTTTAATATTTTAATATTTTAATATTTTAATATTTTAATATTTTAATATTTTAATATTTTAATATTTTAATATTTTAATATTTTAATATTTTAATATTTTAATATTTTAATATTTTAATATTTTAATATTTTAATATTTTAATATTTTAATATTTTAATATTTTAATATTTTAATATTTTAATATTTTAATTAATTTTTAATATGTACCAATTTTAATATTTCTTTTTATAAACAGCATGAATGTGCAGCCTTCGGTGGGCGAATACGACGGCACCTACAACTACGACTCGCGCAAACACTTGCTGCAGTGGAATATTCCGATCATCGATGCCGCCAACAAATCTGGCTCCATGGAGTTCAGCTGCAACTCATCCATACCGGGCGATTTCTTCCCACTGCAGGTGCGTCTTCACTCCATCGCCCGAACAATTGAAAACATTTATACTTTATAACATTTTTTATTTTGTAGGTAAGTTTCGCCTCCAAGACACCATACGCCGATCTGCGTGCCAAGGATGTCGTGTTCGTTGATGACGAAAGCGCCGTCAAGTTCTCAACAGAAAATATTCTACTTGTGGACAAATATGAAATCGTTTAGAAAACGCATCTCTGCTACATCCACATTCAAATGCAACATAATTTTAATAACTTCAATTTATATATATATTTTTAAACATTAGTTTAACGTCACTTCAATTAAACCTAAAATGTTAACCTTATTATTTGTACCATGTGTGTTGCCAACGCCCCTTTCCCCTCCCTAAAACTAATTCCATATTTGCTTGGCAATTCATGCGCATTATTATGATTATTCTTTTGGCTAAAATGTGTTTTTTTGAAATTCAACTGAGTTAAAGTGTGTTTTTTAGCGTAGGCATTTTGTTTGTGCCGCATAAAATGAAAGAAAATATATTATATACATACAATATACAATCAACTATATTTACTACAAAACAATATCAATTGAATTTATTGCCTAGTTTGTGGTTACTACAATAACAAGAACATTTGTACTCTTGAATAAACATTTCGTCGCATTGCGATAACGACGAAGACAATTGGGTCGAAGATATATTTGTTTTTCTTCTTTTGATGACGCAGATAAAGAGGAACTTCTTCGCATGTTGAGATATTCATTAAATAATTAAAACAATCAGTAGAGAGCAGAAAACTGCCGGTCATATTCTGAAATTTACCTTTGTTAGACATTAAAATTTTTGACGCCAAATTCAGATTTTGAAAGATTTAAATTTGAGGCTGAATGGCATTATACAGGCCAGGTCTGTGCACAAATAAAAAAGATCACGCTCTTAAATAAGGAAATTTAATTTCAAAAATTGTGCATTCCTATCCCCGTCTGGAATTCTCTGCAATTAAACGCGTAAACACGAAGGCGATGAAAAAAAGTTGCCTCCTCTAGCAGGAAAGGCAGACAATAAAAAATAGGATATAATTCCATAAATAATGAGAATTTATGGAATTTTGAAAGAATTCCCACGTGGTAATTTTGGTTGATTTAATTCCCACAGCTATTAAAAATTATCACAAAATCTATCACAGTCATTAAAAATTAACAAAAAAAAAATACCACAGCAAGTAAAATTAAGACAAAAATACCACAAAAATTCTCAAATAATTAAAAATTTCTATATAAATCCCAAGGAAATTTAAAACCACTTAGAAAAACCACAAAATAACTTTATCACTTAACATGTTGGTGCGTTCGATATGTTTATATCACAAAATATGTTTATAACACAAAATAATTCCATACAAAAAATCCCACAGATATAAAAAAATGCCTATGGGAATTACCTTTCCCACTACAGTTAAAAATTACCATAAATGGGAAATTTCCCACGGTACTGGCAACTATGCTTTCAGGGGATATGTCATTTTTTAAGAGTCTCTCTGTAAAGTGAACTAATAAATTTGGTTATAATTATTTGTTTAAAAAATTTAATAGCAACAATTTTATGCGAATATCAATTTTTTTAAAAATTTAGCATTATAACAATTATAAATTAATATTTTACATTTTCCAACAATGAAGCGGTGTTGCCAGGTTAGGGTTTTTTCCCTAGATTTAAGGGTTGTCAATGATGACGAGGAGAAATCTGGAGGATACAAATGTCTCGGGGGATTTTTAGGTTTTTTTTAAATTTTATTTATTTTTATTAAATGAATTTATAAATATTCAATAATGAAAATACTACACATATATTTTTGTTTTCGAAAATTAAACAAAATGTGTGTTCAAAATGGTGAATTTCCATTTGTTATATATGAAATAAAATTGTGGGAGATTATCACTCATTTTAAATTCATCAGATTTGGTCTGCGAAATTTGAAAATGACGGAGATGGTATTAAAACGCATATGCATATGCATACCATCAAACTAGCAGTAACGCTATTTCCTAGCCTCTTTCAAATGCAAGTATAGAAAATGCATTTTCCATATTAATCATAATAAAAGATAAATCAAAAAAATAAATATCTATTGAAACGACAGATTGTATTCTTCGCGCTTCGATTTGAATACGGTTACACTTATCCTGAACAAAGAGACGACATGTTACAAATGATAAAAATTTTAGCAAATACAAAAGTTTGAAATAATAAGGATTTATACTTGACGATTGTAATGTTTGTAAAATATTTTACATTGATTAAATAAAAATTATTAAGTAAAATAAAAAAAAATTAAATTAAGGTTTTTATGTGTAAAAAGACTCAGTTTTAGGAGGATTTCTGCGATTTCTAGGGGGTATTTTCTTTCAGTATGGCAACACTGCACTGAAGCAATCGATAAATGTCTCGCATCGCTGTCAAAAACAGATGAGAATTGTTTATCAATTTTTGCATCAACAGCAGTGAAATAAAAACTTAAAATTAACAAATTACAAATTATATCCAAGCAAAATGGAACAAAATTTGGATAAAGTTTTGAACGAAATGTAAGTTGCAGTGAATAACAAAAGTAAAAAGTATTTAAAAACCAAAACTTTTCTCAAAACAGCATCGCACAACCGGAGACAGTGGGTTGTCTCATCGCAAATCGTCAAGGACTATGTTTGGGAGGTAGTTCTGTGACCTAATAATTCTTATTATAAATAGTTACCTATTTAAAATGTTTTTCACTTTATGGTCCTATAAACGCAACAGCTAAGGGACAAATCAATACCGTGATATCAGGCATCAGCACCGCAATCTCGGAGCAAGTCTGCAAACTGGAGCCGACAATGAAACCGCCCACAATTTGTCTATATAGTGGCAATAAGTAAGCATTTGAATGAAATTGCGAAATTTAAAAGATTTAATTAATTTAATCTCTTAATGCAGTCGTTGCATCATACAAAAGGAGGGCGACATCACGGGCGTTATTTACAAACAGACGCCTTAAAGGCAACTGCGGAAACTATTATTTACGATTATATAAAAATAAAATATATAAATGTTTGCTTTTGTATTAAATGCTAAAGACAATGTAATTAATTATGCTATGCAAAAAGAAAGAAGAAAAAAATTAAATAAGAAATGCCTATAAATTATAAAAAAATATATTGCTTAGAATATGTGTATAAATCCATAGCTTTTAAATGCTTCAACTCAGTTTATAAATAAGCAAATAAATTAGATTTTGTAAAAGCGCAAAACTGTTTTTTTTTTAATATGCTATTTTAAAGAGCAAAATTTTCTACAACTTCTGTAAGAAATGTTTGAATTCAAGAAATACTTCCATTTTAACTACTCTATTATTAAGCAAATAAGCCACTTTATCAGTATGTTAAATTGTTATTTTAGCATTTTATATACATACGTGCATGGCTCGTTGATTTACTAACACATATCAAACGCATGTAAATTTAATGGAAAAATAAATAACAAGTGAATAACTAGTGCTGCTTGCAGTAAAAGCCCCATGCAATGATGTTGACACTGCAATTTTACAATTTTTCCTTATTTTTTTTTCTATTGTTGTTTTTGTTGCTGTAACAGCAGGCAGCAGCAGCTAAACTCGGACAACATGTTGCAAAGGCAAGGACAATGCTGCTGGCAAACGATTTGAATAAATGTGCAAATATTGCACAACTGCACAAATTTGCAAAGCGCACAAATTGCAGCATTTTGTTGAGATGCTGACGACAAAAGGAAGCGCTCTGCAAGCAAATATATGTACAGAAAAATAATACTTCTTTAAAACATATATGTAGGTATTTTTTTAAAACAATTTTATGCATTATGTTTATATTAAGTAACAGCCTTTTTTATATTAAAATAACTGCAAATGTTGTAGATTATTAATCACATCAAAACAGTAAAAATTGTCATAGAAGTTAAAGCCATGCGAGTTATGGTTTCGATTATATATAATACCGTTTTCCAGAAATGTTACTATGAAAATTAAGGATTTACCAGATATTTGGGGGTCAATACCTCGAATCCTGACGTGATAGAACATAATTTTATAGTATGATAAAATTTTGGACACATTCAGAATATTAAAAATAAAGCTAAATCCTTGGCACCGCTAAAGGATCATTCGATTTTAAGCTACTAAAAACTTTAGTATTTTGCAGTTTCATATAAAATAAAAAAATACTTTGCAATGCTCAGCATTAGAGAAACTGTAGCTCTTACGGCTTTGACATTTTTGGCCACTTTTTATGTTTTTTTATGCTGAATTTTTTTTCCATGGACAATATCAAAGATTTCTAACTCCTTAATATGAAATAAGTCCATTATGTATATTGATCGTTTGAAAATTATTAATATTGGTATTAAAAGGACGAGATAGAAATTTAATATGTACCACAGTTATGAAGCCTTGGATAGTGTCTACATTTGGTTCTCAGACAACAAATCCATAACTACTACAGTTTTCTCAATAAATCAACTGTAATATTGCGGTCACTTTAGGACCTTTATGGTCATATATCACATTTTAGTTCATTGGAAATTTTGTACGCTTGTTTTGACGTACACGTCCGTTTTCGTTTCACGGCAAACTCGGACCAGCAGTTCTCCAAGAATATGTAACGATTTTCTGTACCCTTGTTTATGGTTCGCCGCTAAAGTCTCCCAAGTTTGGTGAATCCTAGCAATCAAAATCAATTCCTCAACAATTACTTTAAAAATGTCGAAACTTTTTTGCCACAGAATTTTTAAACTACGCGTCCTCCGGTCTCCTCCACTTTTAGTTGAGAATACTTAGAAAACAAAATTATATAAATGATTGAAACGGTCAAAATTTGTATAATAGTTGACATTGTAGATTAAAAGTTCCGTTATTTATTTTCAAGTTAATTTTCCTTATAATGAGGAAACTTTTTTGTGAGTGTGGTTGAGTTGAAATTTTTTTATTTTGGGTTTTAAAAACTAATTTTGAGGTTTTATGACATGTTACTGATACACAGTTATTTTTGGTATAACTAGCTCCATAAATAAATCAAATAAAAAACATAAATTGCAACAGTAACCTATAACCGTTGAAAAACATATCAATTTTGATACCCTAGCCGAACTGTCTAATCAAAAATGAAATAAATCGATACACACAAAAAAAAAATAGCTTGGTGTTCAGTTGTTTCATCGAATATTCATTTGCATCTACCAACCGTAGTCAGCCTCTACTGAAATTCATTTATGGTAAAGTATGAAGCGTAACCAACTATTAGTTGAAGCAACTGCAACATTAATTGGGGAAACAAACTTTTTATCAATTTTCAACTTTTTTATTTCCATTGCTACGGCAACTAAATTCAAAATGAGACATAACAAAATATTTAGTTGACTTAACAGATAGTTAGTTATAATAGGTTGTAGCAATCAATATTTATTTGATTCAACTGGGAAATTAGTTGTCTTGTATAAATGCAATGCCAAAGCAGGACAACATAAGTCGCACACGCTTCAGATTTTTCACTCGTTTCGTTTAGCGCTCCAACGTGTTGCAAACACGAAGTCAGCAGCACAACAAGTCATCGGCCATTTCCGATCTCGGGAACGCTGTTGTGTGCTGACACGTTGGAGCGTTAGGGTTAGGTAAAATGGCCGATTTCTAATAATTAAATTAGCTACCACAACTAATCATATTGGTTGTGTCAATTGTATTCATTAGTTGTGTGAACTGATACGCGGTGTTGCAACAACCGAATCAGCCGAATGTTGACAGAACTAATTAAATCGGTTGGCAAAAAAAGACGGTTGACCCAACTGATTCGTTCTTTGAGTGTAATCTAAACTGTTAAAAAAGCAAGAGAAGTAAACATATAAATTTAATTTATTTAAAACCATTTTATATATATTCAATTTTTATTTTTAATTAAAATTATAAATTTTGGTAATTTGTTTTCAGTTCCAGTGCGCGGACAAAAAGTAAAATAAAAACACCGAAATAGAAACTGAATCTAGAAAAAAACCAAAAGCAAAATAGAAATTGTTAAAAGAATTTAAAATGTATTTTGTTAAATCGTGTTATTAAATAATGCTTTTTATTTATTTTATGTAAAATACCAACAGTTTTCGTATCGATAGCAATTTTTGGGTCAAAAAAAGCGTAAATTCTTGTTGCCGTTTTTGGCAACCTGCTGCTGTTTCTGCTGCTCGAATCGTATCGAATTGAAGCGACTGGCTGTAAAAATGTCGTCTACATAATAAATACACTTAATAAACAACATTTAAATTTAAATGGACTTTGGTGCGAGCGAGGCTGCAGTTGATTTCCATACAAATTGCAGCGGTAGTTCGTATTGCGTATGTGAGTTTTATACACTGAAGGAAAAATGTTTAAATAATTTTAATAAAAAATTAATTTAAATAATCTTCGAAATTGTTTTAGAGTAGGACTTTTCGTCCTACTGCGAAAGGGGCGTATGTGCATTTTTAAAATGTTGGAAAATCAAATTTTAAAGTAATTTAAAAATAGTAAAATTTATTTGTTTTCATTTTTTATGGTTTATTCATCAATGTATATAAAATATCTATAGATTTGTACAATTTACTGTATTATAAATACGGATTTTGTGAGGCTATATCCTGACCAAACCGCAAAGATTTTCAATTTCTTCGTTTTTTTGCTATAACTCTTTATTTGTGTAAGATAAAATAGTGATGCAAAGGCATTAATTATTTGTTTTTAAAGCATCTATCGATTGGCATCATTATTTAAAAATAGTTTGCCAAACATTAATTTGTCATTTGTTATTTGCTACAAAAATGTTTGGTATAACATTTTCAAATAAAGATGCCAATCGATAGGTGCTTTAAAAACTTATAATTAATGCCTTCACACAACTATTTTATCTTGCACCAATAAATAGAGTTATAGCAAACAAACGAAGAAATTGAAAAATCTTGTCATGCCAAAAGGGCGAATCTTTTCGTTTTTTTGCTATAACTTTTTATTGGTGTAAGATAAAATAGTGTTGTAAAGGCATTAATTGTATTTTTTCGAAGCACCTATCGATTGGCATCATTATTTCAAAATACTTTGCCAAACATTTTTCTTACAAATGATGAAAATTTTAAAAAATATTTTAAAATAATAATGATGATCGATAGGTGCTTTAAAAATAAACAATTAATGCCTTTACATCACCATTTTATCTTATACCAATAAAAAGTTATGACATAAAAACGAAAAGATTCGCCCTTTTGGTATGACAAGATTTTTAATTATTCGAATTCGCCCTTTTGGTTTTGTCTTTTGTGGCTAGAAATATCCAACAAAACCACACACGATTTTGGCACAGTGTACTTGAGAAAAAATTACATTATAAAATGCAAAAAAAAACATTCGTCCCTTTGGCATGATAGTGACGTTTTAATTAACTATTTTTTATAAGGGTTGTGCGATTAATAAATTAATGCGTCGGTTAATAGAATCACTAAGTCTATTTTTGGAAAAAATTGCTCTTTGATTAATAAACGTTTTTCATGTTTCTCTCAAAATGTCATAGCATGGACTTGGCCATTTTTGATTGCCAATACCTCAAATAATAAATTTATATTATCTTCAACATGTTTTTTAAACTTTGAAAAATTAAAAAATAATGTAAATTCAGGAAAATTGTTTAATCGAACTATCAAGTTCTCTGATTAATTCAAATTATGAATTATTAAAAATGTAATTGTTCCACTTTAATATGCCCATTATGATCAGCCAGTACAACTTTATGATTTGGCTTTGCTTACTCGTTTTGAATACAAAAGTATTCAAATCTAGATTTATTATGTCCTTTTTTTTTCTTAGTGCATTCATGTGTTTTTTTGCCTGTGTGCGTTTATATGCGTGGCCATTGCCTGAAATGAAAATGGGACAAAAGACGCTTTTACACGCTATGTGTGGACAGAAACACACATATACTACTGCAATGACAAACACACATATACACCCACACCTATTAAATACATTGCAGCCAACAGTTAAGTTCAAGTTTTGCACTATACAATACTATTTGCATTTTGTATTTCCGGCTGTACAAAGTACTAGTAATAGTACTACTAAAATTAGAAGAAGAAGAAGGAGAATAAAAAGTAGCATAGTTGGTAAAACAGTTAACTTTGATTTCACCATCCCCCCTATCTATCTGTAGCATCCTTCTTCAATATTCACTATATGTATCGAGTCATTTGCAAATACGTTGTGTCTACAGCTTTTGTGTTTTGCATATGTGTATCGCGCTCGTTCTCCTTCTGTACATTGTATCTGTGTTGTGTGTAAGTGCATCCTGCATGGTGCAATTGTGTTTGTGTTTAGAAAATTTCCACAAAATTTTAGAGAAAATAGTCGGGAAATTTCGATTCGGAACGGCGTTCTCAGCACTATTATGAAGTAAAGTTTTGCTGTTGCAACAGATTTGACTTAAAACGAAGTCAAATATTTAAATGTTGTAGGCAGCTCATTAAGAAAATTATATATACCATCATGTATGTGTTTCAGAGCTCATTAGATAATTGAGAATTAGGAAAAGTCCATGCCACCTTTATAAATACAATTTTTTCAATGACATTTGGGAGGGACACAAGAAAGAGATTCATTATGCCAATTTTGAGTCGAGCGAACAAATTTTTACCTCATTTTCATATAAAACTAGGTCTTTTCCTGCTTTGGAAACCATTTTTCCAAAATTGAGCGTATTGAAAATCGGAAATGATAATTTTATTATTATTTAACTTTGTGATCGTATCATACATTGCAGGCGTTTTTAATGGGCCACAAAGAAAAAAAAATTAATAACCGTTTAAATTTCGAGTTTTGGATTTGCGTTCGTTTTACAACATATTTTTCAAATATCGAACTATTTTATTTAAACAAGAAATTACAAACCAACCCATTAAGCCATTTAGGAGCGCTCTGAAATTGGAATCATAAAGGAGACCAATTTTTGAGTGTTTTATGAGCCCTCAGAAAAAAGACTCATAAAAGTATCTCATTTAAGACTGTTTTCGTTGCTCTCAAAAATATTACTCATAGAAGATTCATTTTTAGAAGTTATTTAGGAGCCCCTCTGAAATAAGTTTCCTAAAAGCATCAAATTTAAAATTGTTTCTGAGCACTCAGAAAATAGACTCATAAAACTTTTATATATTAGAATGTTTTAGGAACGCTCCAAAATTTGCCTCATAAAAGAGCCCCTATTTATGAACGCTTTAGGAGCACCCTCAAATGAACCTCATAAAATCATCAAATTTAAGAGTATTAATAAAATTGAATACTATTTTCGTTTTGAATTTGAAATCAAATTAAAATTAATTTTATTAGTGTAAATTCAACAGACAAAAATACATATGAATCATGAATTTAATTAAAATGAATGCTTTTTTCTCGGATGTCTGGACTAAGAAAAACATGAACATGAATGATGTTGGATTCATTTAAGACACATTCTATATTTCTGCGGACGGGAAAACTTCCAAAATGAAGTAATTGTGGTTTCTAGAAATTCTTAAAAAATGCGAATGTTTTAAGAATATTTAAAATGATCAAAATATGTGGATTTTGGGGCTCTTAAAAGCGTATCCACTACCCAAGTTTTTGTAGCCTTTTGTGGCTCTTTTTAGTACTCAAATATGATTGTTTTAGGGGTAATAAAAGTCTCATAAATATAAGTGTTTTTGTGATCATACAATTGTGCCCTATACACAGGAGTCGGGAGTCTTTTTAGGATCGTTTAAGTGCTCATATATGAGTGTTTTAGGAGTAATAAAAGTCTCATAAATATGAGTGTTTTTGGGCTCTTTTTGGTTCTCAAATATGAATGTTTTAGGAGTATTAAAAGTCTCATAAATATGAGGGTTTTTGGACTCATAAAATGGGGCCTTCTACCCAGGGGTTGGGAGCCTTTTTGGGCACTTTTATGTGTTCATATATTAGGGTAACACTCATAAATATGATACATTCAGGAGTCTTAAAAGATGTCCAAAAATGTTTAATGGGAATAAACCAAACATTTGAATTATATTTAAATCAAATAATTCTTTGATATGTAACAATGTCTATTTCATCTTTTCACTACTGGGTTTTTATTGTATTGTTTCACATGAGTTTATTTGAATATTTTCATTTATTCATGTATAAAACATTTTTGCAATTATTTTACTATTAAATATTTAATTATTAACATAATTAAATTATGCACTCGTTGATGCATTTATTGTCTGGCATTTGCAAAATATTTTTACATTAATTTTTAACAAATTTCTGCAATAAACTTGAATATTAAATAATGACAATAATAATGATAGGTAAAATATTAAATCTACAAATAGCACTAATGCATAGTAAATGAGTTATGTGATTTATTTAAATTGGTAAAAATAATGAACAAAAATTTAATTCACCAAAATAAAATAAAAATCTAAAATAAAGAAAATAAAACATGAAACTAATAACTGACTCAAAATAAAGTAGTGAGGGGCGGACTTAACATACGAGCCAATCTAATCCCATAAAACAAACATTTTATTTAACGAAGAAAAAATCAGAGAAATAAATATACCAGAATTCGTGCAATGTACTAAAATTCAAATTGTATATTCCAATCGAAAAATATAAAAACCTATTCATTTACATTTCTAATAAAACCAAATAGACAAAAGCCTGTTCTGTTTGAAAAACGACCTAGTTTTTGACTGAGGCACGATCATTTTGTGGATCTGAATGGGCTATGTATATAAAACAGGTCATTGGTTATATTTAAAGAAACGTATTAGGTTTGGAATGGAAGAAATATTGATCTTAATGCATTATGAAAAAAGGTTGAAACTGACACAAAAGGTTTTAAAGAATTTAAAATTGATCGGCACAAAAGGAAATACAATTCTCTGAGTCCTACTGAAAATAGGTATTGCAAATATAGACATATATTAGCTACCATTTGCAACTTATTCTTTATTTGTCGTCCAGAACCTAAAATAAAGAACATCATATTTTGCTGCTACACTCAGTTATCAGCGACGTGACGACAAATAACTGTAACAAATAACTATAACTGTAAATTTACCTTGGGCTGCAACATGCGCCGAGTACCTATTTATTATGCGCTGTCCGTTGAACGAAATGCTTGTTTTTTAGTGAACAATTGAATTTTTAGAGTATAATGGAATTTTTAGTGAATAATGGAATTTTTAGTGAAAAATTAAATATTTAGTAAAATATTATATTATAGAGAAAAATTTATTTTTTTAGTGAAAAATTGAATTTTTAGTGAACAATTGAATTTTTAGTGAACAATTGAATTTTTAGTGAAGAACTGAATTTTTAGTGAAGAATTGAATTTTTAGTGAAGAATTGAATTTTTAGTGAAAAATTGAATTTTTAGTGAAAAATTGAATTTTTAGTGAAAAATTAAATTTTTAGTGAAAAATTGAATTTTTAGTGAAAAATTGAATTTTTAGTGAAAAATCGCAGTTTTAGTGAAAAATTGAATTTTTAGTGAAAATTTGAATTTTTAGTGAAAAATTTTAGTGAAGAATTGAATTTTTAGTGAAGAATTGAATTTTTACTGAACAATTGAATTTTTAGTGAAAAATTGATTTTCTGGTGAAAAATCGCAGTTTTAGTGAAAAATTGAATTTTTAGTGAAAATTTGAATTTTTAGTGAAAAATTGAATTTATTGTGAAAAATTGAAATTTTAGTAAAAAATTGAATTTTTAGTGAAAAATTGAATTTTTAGTGAAAAATTGAATTTTTATTAAAGAATTTTTAGTGAAAATTTGAATTTTTACTGAAAAATTGAATTTTTAGTGATCAATTGAATTTTTTAGTGAAAAATTCAATTTTTAGTGAAAAATTCAATTTTAAGTGAAAAGATCAATTTTAAGTGAAAAATTCAATTTTTAGTGAAGAATGGAATTTTTAGTGAACAATTGCATTTTTAGTGAACAATTGAATTTTTACTGAACAATTGAATTTTTAGTGAAGAATTGAACTTTTGTGAAAAATTGAATTTTTAGTGAAAAATTCATTTTAGTGAAGAATTGAATTTTTAGTGAACAATTAAGGTTTTAGTGAAAAATTGAATTTTTAGTGAAAAATTGAATTTTTAGTGAAAAATTTAATTTTTAGTGAAAAATTGAATTTTTAGTGAAAAATTGAATTTTTAGTGAAAAATTGAATTTTTAGTGAAAAAATTAAATTTTAGTGAAAAATTGAATATTGTGAAAAATTGAATTTTTAGTGAAAAATTGAATTTTTAGTGAAAAAATGAAATTTTAGTGAAAAATTGAATGTATTGTGAAAAATTGAATTTTTAGTGAAAAATTGATTTTTTAATTAAAAATTGAATTTTTGGTGAAAAATTGAATTTTTAGTGAACAATTGAATATTTAGTGAAAAATTGAATTTTTAGTGAAAAATTGAATTTTAAGTGAAAAATTGAATTTTTAGTGAAAATTTAATTTTTAGTGAAAATTTGAATTTTTAGTGAAAAATTGAATTTTTAGTGAAAAATTGAATTTTTAGTGAATAATTGAGTTTTTAGTGAATAATTGAATTGAAAAATTGAATTTATTGTGAAAAATTGAATTTTTAGTGAAAAATTCATTTTACTGAACAATTGAATTTTTAGTGAAAAATTGAATTTTTATTGAAACATCGCAGTTTTAGTGAACAATTGAATTTTTACTGAACAATTGAATTGTAAGTGAAAACTTGAATTTTGGTGAAAAATTGAATTTATATTAAATAATTGAGTTTTTAGTGAATAATTCAATTTTTATAGAAAAATTGGATTTTTAGTGAAGTATTAAAATTTTTAGTGAAAAATTGAATTTTGAAAAATAAATCTGTCTACATTTTGAAGACCTGCCAGCACTCTGACTGATGCCAGCAGCATTTCAAGGTGCAGCGGCTCGTGCAAAATCTTTGTACAAAACAGAATAAAAAATATTTTTCTAAATGCATTCGTGCAAAATTTTCATTAACATAAACAAAAAGCCTATTTTCGGCATAAAATAGAATAAACGAAATAAAATCAAAATGAGCTGCTTATCTTGGTTGCATTTCACAGAAGAGGATTTGTGAATGATATTTCCACTGCAGTGCTGTTGGTTTTTGCGAATGTTTTTGACAAACTTTTGGCAACAAAACAATTTTCGACCAACGGCTTTAGAGACTGAAATATGCGAGGTACGACGCTTGGCTGAGAGCACTTTTGCGATTACAAAAAGCCAACTGACGAGGACGAGAACGATGAGACTGACGACGTGACATACGTAAATCTTTGGTGAGCACAAACAACACAGTTCACACATGAGTCCAAATTAGGTCACGTATTCATGCACGGCTTGATTTGCTGCCGTTCGTTCGTTCGTGCTCAGTACGGCTCAGTGTCCGAACGAAGTCCGCAGTCCTCAGTATTCGCGCGATAACGACAGCTGGCACCTCAACGTCGAGATCGCTGCTGTAGAATGAGTCGAGAAGATGTTGATGTGTTTCCATTTCATGTCCTGTAGTGGCAGCCATAACATGGCTTGCGTCAATTGGATTTCAAACATTATTTGAAACCCCTTCGAAGAACAAGAAAATTTAATTCGCTTTCCTGTCGGCCAAACTGTCGAATGACAGGTAGCAGTTCCATGGAAGATGATGATGATGACGATGGGCAGTTAATCGTAGTTGTCGTCAGCTCTCGAGGCAGCCGACCATGCGTCCTGCTGCTGACAATCCATTCAATTTGCAGCCGTTTCAAGTTTGGCGCCAATTGCGCTGTTTTGTGGAATGGAACCTCGGGCATCGCTGGGTCACGACACAGCTGCTGCTGCTTCTCTGTGATGCGGTACATTTGAATAAAAATCATAAAATCGTTGCACGAGGCTATGCAGTTGCAGAAAAACTCGTGAAATCCATAAAAATCAAGTCAATTGTTTGTGGAGTTTATGATGGACCTCGGGCTAAATGTTGATGGTAGGGTCAGTAATGAACAGGGATTAAAACCGTTTCATTTTAGAAACCGAGACCGAAACGAAAACGTTATACAAAATTCAGAATTAAACCGATTTACCAAATCTACATAAATGGTTACGATATACCGCTTTTAAAACGGGTTTTTAAATTATATTAAAACCTAACAGAATAAGTTGTATTTTAGAAAAGGGGCTTTTTTTAATATTTATATATTTTTCGAATTATGATCGAATTTCATATATAATTTGCAAAAAAAAATTTTATTTCTCAGAACAAAAATTTTATTTTCAAATGAATTCAGTCCGCTTGGTTTGATTTAAACGATTTCGAATCGTTTGAAAACACAAGAAATAAGAACTAAAAATATTTTGTTTACAAAATTTTGTATAAAATTCGATTGGAATTCGATCGATGCCCCTATACATTAAATTTTTGGTTTGGTGTGTTGTTTTTTCCTTTCATATACTAAAAATAATGACAATAACTAATATTTTGACAAAAGTTGATATCAAAACCGAATTCCAAATGATCCGGTACTTGGAACGGGTTCTAAACAAAATAAACTTAAAATCGAAATCGTAACCGTAACTTTGATCGTTTCGGTTACGGTTTCGATTGAATTCGACTGAATTCCGTTATATGTTTGGGTACAAACAACGATGAAAAACTTGTACAGCCAAACAAATCAATACAATTAATCTGCACTATAATTATAGGAAGTTTTTATAAATCCATTGAAGTTTTTATTAGTAATTCCGATTTTGGTAGTCCTTGAAATCAAAGATTAATGAGTTACATTAATCTTTGATTACTGAAATATATTTTTTCTCTCCGTGTAGTTTTATATATACACTGCAGTCTGACAGCTACGTTTCATGACGTTTCACATGGTACGTGCTGCAAAATTTCAAAGGTGCGAATTTCTTTTGATATATTTAGACAATTTGAGGTAATTGGATTTGCGTGAATGTGGAACAGAACCTTGATATTGGCACTCTAGACGGGGGTATAGTTTCATAGTACTTTCAAGCATTTCATTTAATACATTGAAGTGGTTACTTGCACTAAAATATTTGGTTTCTTTTTTTTGCTAATAACATTGTCCAGATATCGGTCAATATTACCGAATTTTCCATTAGCGACAATTGTTGCACGTGATGTTGAAATAAGAATTTATTTTACCTGTGTTAATTTTTAAATTTGTTGGTCTTTCTTAAAAACCCCCATTAATTAACATAGTTTTTTTTTACGAAATGCACAATTTTCCTAAATTGAAATTCACTTATTTTATATATTTTAAGGACTACCCAATTTGCCATTAATTTCGATATCGTTAAGAGAAGAAGAAGGAGAAAGGGTATTCTAGAAGAAGGAGAAATCACATGATATCGGACACATTCTCGAATCGATATCGAGCGTCAAATTGGACCTACATGGAATGTAGGATGTCAATTCTCGGTACGAAAAAAAAAATCAAATTCGAGATTGCTTCGAAAAATATTGCAATATGTTTAAATATTGTATATTATCAAATAATTTGAATGTACGATAAATTTTAAAAATTAGAATCGAGAGAGCAACAAAATCAAACTTTTTTACCGAAGTTATTAGAGAAAGCTTCGAGGCATCGAAGGTCTCCGAGACATGGCGTACTCGGTTGATTCTGAAAATAGTCGTATTATTACCTGGAAAATATATAATGATATATTAATATTCTCGTTCAGTGTAATCCAGATGTTGTTATAGTCAAATATGTAGTCTGGGTTATATTACTTACGGAGTTATTGCTAAAGACGAATAAAATGTATTCGAAAATTTTGTAACTCAATAATACCAAGTGACAGGTCAATATTATCAAATTTTTCATCAGCTACAATGGAGAAGTGTGTGTGAGTTTACGTTAGAAATTAGCACTATCCGAAGTAAATACCTTGTTTAAATACTTATTATACACGTTGAGAAATAATATGATTGCGACAACCATACTATGGTCTTTACAATCCTACATGGTTGTCACAATCAAAGTATAGTATTTTCAATTTTATTTCAACAATAATAAGGTCGCTAAAATCATATTATAGTAGACAATTTATTATAATATGATTGTATTTCTGAAAAACCAAAATATGGTTGATAAGAACCATGTTATGATTACGATAAAGACTGCCACGAACAAAATATGGTCAATACCAATCATACCATGATATAGACTGATCATAATATAGTAATTTTTTATTCAAATAATTCTCACTTACTGGATTTTTTTACTCTCTCTTACTCATTTTGATGTTGGCTATGGCGGTGTGCAGTCGAGTCTTTTTTGTCGTGACAAAGTGTCTTTTTATGTTTAAAACATCGTTATTAAAAATAAACGTATATCCGAAAGTTAAAACGTTAATTGTAAATGCTTAATATGAAGACAATATAGTTCAAACAGATTTCTATAAATAACATCAACTGCTCGTGTTTAATACAAATGTGGTTAATCGTGTGCTTGCGTTGTCAACTTCATGACGGTGACGCTATACTTTACTCGAAAGTTCTTGTGCACGATAAAACACGATTGAAAGCACAGCTTCGCAAAGAGTACAGTTTCACGGAGTTTGCAAAATTGTGTCTTTTATTTAAAAATATATACTTATATAATAAAAAATGTAGATAAAATAATCATCAATTAAACATGTGTCTTATTTGTAATTTCTTTTCAATCCACTTTTTCAGGAATTTAGGATAATCATAATATAATAATTACTGACAACCTTAGTATAGTTGTATGGAATCATACTACGGTCACTCACAATCATAGTATGGTCACTCACTACCATAATATGGTCACTCACAACCATAGTATGGTCACTGACAACCATACTATGGTCACTGACAACCGTACTATGGTCACTTACAACCATACACTCAAAATAAAAAGTCTGCTATTAATAGCAAACTCTGACTGCTAAATTTTAGCACACTTTAATTTGAATTTACAGCATACTTTTATCTGCAGTAGCGAACTGTTTGCTGGGAATCTTAGTTCTGCTAGTGATCAAGATCGTGCTAGTGTCACTGGAGACGCTGCAGCAAAATGTGTATATAATTCGTAGACTCTTATTCGACAAATTATATGATTTCCTACAACCATAACCCCCCATAATAGTATGATACCCTTCAAATATTATCACCACAACCATATTTTTTTTTTCTGTGTATATACGATAAAAGTTTTTTTTTGTCATCAAAAGCATTGCCATATTTATATAGTTTTAATTAATTTTAAAGTTAAAAATTCATTTGACCAATTTTTGGATTTTAATTCCCGAAAGTGTTGAGTGTTTTTTTTTTATTTTAGTATATATTTTTTAGTATGTGATTTCATACTTAAAAATCTGATATTTTGCATTTTCAATTTCCCTAATTTGAATTTACTTATTTAAGATATTTCTTAGTACAACTTTTCCAGAAAATTTAGTCTCGTTCATTTCTTCTACAATATAATAATTTCATTCAAAATTATCACTTTTCAATGTGTCCTGAATTGAAATATTTCTTCTGTCAATTGTATTATTAAAAAACCAATAAATGTTATTAGAGCAATACAAAATTTAAAAGAAAATACCTAAATACTATTTAATAACCTAACTCTTATGCTTTTTTGTCTATGACTATACTAAAGTTCAATTAGGCAACCCATATATTTTAAGCTTTCCGGTTCCAATATACATCTGCAATTAGCTGTTTCCGTCTACATTCTCATTGCAATTAACTCATTCCATTCTGGCTGTTATTACCCTGATATCCAGAGTATTGTCCATGCACACAACAAATCATCTTTGCGATCTTTGCATTCGGTGAGCCAACCAAACAAATCACAAAATTCGGGATTAATGAAAGTAACTACAACAATGGCCACATAATGACCTTAACCCCAGTAAACAAGGTTTTTAAGATATTTTAAAAGTTGGTAATATTTACTTACTTAATTTACTTAGTTCGAATAGTAGACAAATATCATTTATTTAATAGTTATTCTTATTAAAAAGGGGAAATAATATATATTTTGTTTCCAAATATTGAAATTTAAGAAGCTATTTCTAAATGTTAAACATAATTACCGTATTCACAGTTTCATGGTATTGGTATGACATTGTATGAATACGACAGTACGGCAATTAAACTATGAGCACCACTTTTCTGCTTGTTCAAATATTTCGTTAAATAAATCGTCGTTGTAGAACGAAAAGTCACCAAATATATTATTATCACGAACTAAAATTTCGAGTTTGTTGATTAATAATTTAAAAAGTAATTGGTGTATTTTTAAAGTTGAAATATCAATTGTTAGATTTACATTTTCTTAACATGTGGTTAAAAAATTGAGATCACTGAACAACAATTGTCAGATATATAAATATTTTAGTAAATGAATATATGGCATTTGGAAAATGAAATACAACGATTGTTGTATTTTACTTTTATAAGGGATGCACCAACAAATTGAATTTTCTGTTTTATTTTATCGAATAAATATACACTACATGGTAAGAATACGATACTAAAATACGACGAACTGTGAATACGTTAAATATTTTTGTTTTTTTTTAATACATAAATTCAAAACTCTTTAAAAATAAGTATTTTTTTTTATATTTATGTTTTAATTTTTAAACCCACTTCTGCTTAAATAGTGAAAATAAGTTTTAGTGTTTCAACATTGTCAAATAGGTTTGTTGGTTTCATTAATACACAGAAACTAACCCACAAAGCATGTGACCCATATTGGTGAACTAAGCCATAAACAATGCAGACAAATTAAAAATTACGTAAAACGGTGCATGAAGCTATACTTAATGCTGGTCTTCATTTTCAAAATTGCATGGAGAACTTTATGCAACTCCAATAAACAACAAATGCCAATTATTGTATATCATGCACGTATAAAATGAGGTTTCTATAGTTTGTACAATGAAAATACATTTCGAATTAAAAAAAAAATACAGCGTTTTAAAAAATATATGTATTTCTGAAATTATATAGTTGCGTTATAGGTAAACCTTTACTAAATAAATTTCAATAATTCAAAGTTTTTTAAAAAATTTTAAAAAGCAGTATTAAAAGAGAATACTAACTTTTAAATTTATTGAATATATCTCATAACTAGGGAGCGGATTTATATGCAAATGCATATTTTAACGAAACCTCAAATTTAAGTCGGACAAAAACAGAATTAATTATCGTTAAAAACTAATATGAATTATGGTCAATCTGTTTTTATATTTGCATATATTTGGCATATTTTGCATATTTTGCATATATTTTGCATATTTTGCATATTTTGCATATTTTGCATATATTTTGCATATATTTTGCATATAGTTTGCATATTTTGGATATTTATTTCATATTTGTGGCATAATTTTTGCATAAATCATCTAACATTTTCAAATAGACGCGCGTTTAATGATTTATGTAGATTACTAGACTAATTTAGAGCAAAAAAGCAAGATACCGACATTTCCTGACTTTTTTTTTTAGTTCTAATGTGTTTTGTCGCGAATTTGACGAATTCGAATTTTGGTAGTACATTTTAATAATTTCGACTCGTTGTTGGCTCGTATATCTTTCCATCATGAAATGGCAAACCTTACTGAAGAGAAATGTCAAAAGAGCGGTAAGAAATATGGCGTCGATTGCTGTCCCTGTCGCTCTTCTTTTGTAGCGCTTTTATTGAAAAACCCTTTATATGCTGAACGTAAAAGAAAAATGTGTTTTATTTTTAAATTATGAGGATCAAATATATTTTTTCACTATTTTTACTTTTATTTTAATATAAAAAACATGCATATTTTGCATATAATTTGCATATTTTCAGAATATCATTTTGCATATAAATCCGCTCTCTACTAATAACCTATAATATAAATTATGTAATGTGTCACAAAAACATGTTACTCTTTGACATGATACTAAAAATCATATTTTTCATTGCATGCTATAGTGACATTTGATAGTTCATAAAATAGCAATATATTTCAATGCCTAAGCTAAATGCATTTTAAGTGAGAAATCTATAAAGTGTCGACAATAAAATAGCGACATTTTACGGACAGAATTTGGCGGACATGGCAACTGATTTTAATGTTTAGCGGTGTCTGTGTGTTTTTGGTCTGCTAATTGGCATTTGCAGGGAACATTCTATAATAGTATTAAAATCGCGTCATTACTATAATGACAAAATGTGGTAATATAGACAACTATTTGATGATACAATATGTTTACAATCGAAACTTAGATCTCTTTGAATGAAATTTTCAAATGAAATTGAGATTGATATTGTTAAAATGTTCTATAGAAATTGAGATTTTCCATATACTCAGTTTCACCATAATCAGGAAATCTAAAACCTTTGGAATATCAGTTCCGATTCTTTGCGGTTCCTGCTCATAATAAGGAAATTGAACTTGGAACAGTGATATAGAAAAAGTTTCCTCATATTATGGAAATTTTCATTATTTTTAGATTTTTTTTTTTTGTAATAAGGAAATTTTACTTCTGTTAAAGAAAAACATTGCATAAAACAGAAACAAAATTGAATTTGGCGCTATTTCATGTACATTTTTCTTAATTTATGTAAACTGATCTCTGAGTGTATCAAATTAGATTTCCAAATAAAATTGAAATTTACTATTTACAATTTCCAAAAATTCAAAGGAGAGATTTTCCATTTAAAATTGAGAAATTTACAAATGAAGGTTTTCATTTGATATTCAAAAAAAAGAACCTACAATTTAATATCAAATTATCTTTCCTTATATAATAAATATCTTTGTTGATTTGTCCTTTTGTTTGTTTGTTTGTTTGTTCCGCTTCTCCGTCTAAACGGCTAATTTGAGTTTCTTCAAATTTTTACCACAGATGCGGTGTGGTCTGGAAGGAATGATAGGCTATATATGGGCGGAATTGGACAAAGGGGTGTGTCACCTTCTATACACCCTAAAATTTCAAAACGATATAACTTGGTACTTCGAAATTTTTCAAAATTTGTTGTTTTTGTCGAATATTTTTTTTTGTAAAATGGTGATTTCGACTCGACCATTTTGTCGCCCAAATTTTTTTTAACTAATTTTTTTTTTCGAAAATTTTCGAACATTGTTATCGAATATTTTTTTTTGTAAAATGGTGATTTCGACCATAGCGTTCTTTTTGCCGTCCAACATTTTTTTTTGCTGTCCAAACATTTTTTTTTGAATTTTTTCGAATATTGTTTGTTTTTGTAAAATGCGTTCTTTTTGTCGTCCAACATTTTTTTAATAAATTTTTTCGAAAATTTTCAAACATTTTGGTTTTTGAGGAATAATTCTTACCACAATAGAATTCACCACACTAAAACTTATCACACTCAAACTCACCACACTATAACTCACCACACTAAAATTCACCACAATAAAATACACCACAATAATACTCACCACACTAAAATACACCTCACTAAAACTCACCACACTAAAACTCACCACACTAAAATTCACCACATCTAAACTCACCACACTAAAACTTCTACTGGGAAAAACTCTACGGGGAAGAATTCTACGGGGAAGAATTCTACGGGGAAAAATTCTACCGGAAAGAATTCTACGGGAAAGCGTTTCTACTGGGAATAATTCTACTGGGAAGAATTCAACGGTGAAATATTCTACGGGAAAGAATTCTACGGGGAAGCAGAAAGAATTATCTTCGAGAAAAGTTGTTTTGGCGGAGAATTATTTTATTTTTGGTTACTACATTTATAAAACCAATAAAAAAAAACATCTACAGCGCAGCACGGGTCTCTTTTCCCATTTTGAAATAAAAACTTTTTATTTTATTTGTTTCTTTCTTAATATCGAACATGGACCTCTGAACTGTTATTAAAAAAAAAATTGTGGAACCGAAATCAGAACCCATATAATTTATTTTGTTTGGAACCAGAACTGATATTGCAAAAGGTTTTAGTCCCAGATTTCGAATGAAGAATTTAAATTAAATATGAACTGTACACAGTTTTAAATAGAAAATTCAAATTTGTTCTATTTCATACATAATTTCAAATGAAAAAATCTCAATGCATTTAATTTATTTAGAAATTTCAAATGAAAAATCTCAATTTAATTTAAAATTTTTCTCAAATTTAAATGGAGAAATTCTTAATTTTATATGCAATTTTCTTAATTTCATTTTGAAATAATGCAGTCTACCGGATAGATAAACAAAACTAATAACTAAATTCTATATTAATGCACACTAAGTAGCAGCATGATGTCGAAGTGATTCCATTTGACGCATTTTACAACACTTTGTAATTCAATTACCCTGCATTTACACTGATGTCCTTCCTCGACATGTGCGCAAAACTTATCGCACAACAAGATTTCGAGATCAAATGTTTTCAGCACAGCATTGTAAGTGGAAAGTGTTGCCATGTTTCGAGAAGTTCAATTATACTCAACAGATACTTACAGATGTTTCCATATTTGCCACACATTTATCCAAGCCATTTGTCAAACTTAAAGTCTGCTCAGTGCTCGATGCAAAACTGGGGGTGTTTTTGGTGCTCAGTTCGGAACGGTCCAATACGATTCCGAAATGGTATGGCTCGCTGCACGCACTGCACTGCAACCAAATCGATTTAGTTCGTCGGAGCACAAGTTCGCAAAGTTCAAAGTATATGTAGAATATATTTACATTTTACAAAATGTTGTTGCAATGCATTCATTGTTGCTGCAGGCACAGCAACATCGGCATTAACGACCGACATCAATTCATGTTGGACTCAATTTGGCTGTGTCGACCGACAACAGCTCTGCGTTGTGTTTTTCTTTTTTTTTGTTTGCATATTTTCTGAGGAATTTGATTTGGGGTCGGGATTTTATTTTTGTGTTGCTGTTGCTGCTTTGGAACAGCAACATCTGTCGAACTTTGAAAAAATGCATTAGAAGAGATTGAATATGGAGCGCTCGAGTTCGAAGAAAAACATAAAATTTAATTCTTAAAAGCAATCTAAAAATTTAGATATTTTAAAATTTCTACAAAATATAAACTTCTCATTTATTTTTTTAAGCTTAAAATATATTTTCAATTTTGCTCCATTCATGCACATTCTAGAAATTACCAAAAATTGCAAAAATTCAATTTACAGCGATTAGTATGGGTTTGCTTCGCCATTGAAAGGATCTCCTAAGCTCTGCGTCTTTTCTTAATCCTTCAAATTAAATTATAAACGCAATGTACGAAGTGAAATACATCAAATCACTATTGTTGGCAACAACACCTAGAACATCATCAACGACAACAGCAGCAACAAGCAACAACATTGATGCCAACAATAGCAACAACAACAACAACATCATCATCAACTTAATACCAAACAATGTCAAAGTGTTTGTGTATGAAGTCGTTTGTTCGTTCTTTAGTTCGTTTGTTTGTTTGTCGTCCGTCGTTGCACGTTGAGTGGTTTCAACCGCACAAAGTTCACTTTTTACCCGAATTAGAAAATCTAATTTACACCACAAACAACATGAAATGAACCACGTGGCAACCGGTACCTGACACGGGAGAGGAGAGAGGGATCAGCTTAAATGGCGCGCCCGAACATGATGACGATGTCGTCGACATCATTGTCACGGCAACACACACACACACCAAGTGTACAAGTGACCCAGCTGGAAATGGTGATGCGTACGAGACGAAAGTACAACATTTCGTCTCGTGCCAAATGCTAAAATCTTTGAAATAATGGTGGATTTGGAATCTTAAATATGTGGATCTAAATATCTGAAAAAAAATTCTATTCCTTTAACGGTAACGTATAAAAAAATTATCAATTTTTATACCCTACACCTATGAGGTACAGGGTATATTAACTTTGTGCATATATTGTAACGCCCCTTAGGAGGCGTGTCCGGTATGGAAAAATATATATATATTCTTGATCAGCATCACTACCCGAGTCCGTTTAGCCATGTCCGTCTGTCTGTCTGTCCGTCTTGCTGTCTTGCTGTCTTGCTGTCCGAATACAGAATAACTTGAGAAATACTGATCAGAATGCGATGAAATTTCGTCTCAATATATTTTATCCAAAAGTAGGAACTGAGTTTGAAAATGAGCCAAATCGGTCAACGGACACGCCCACCTCCCATACAAGTCAATTTTATATAACTCTTTCGGAACTAATAACTCGAAAAGTATTCAAGGTATAGTTATAAAATTTAAAAGGTATTGTTAGAATTCACCTAAAAATATGTGGTCCAAAAATGGGCGTGATCCGCCCACTTTTTTTTTTCATTATTTCCCGGGTTTTCATAGTGGAAATTTGATCCATAAATTATTAAAATCAAATCTATGAAATATTAGCCTTTCAAAATTTTAAATATAGGCGTGGTCCGCCCAATTACATTTTTCAAATTTATTTTTTTTTAGTTTTATATACTATAATTTTTTTAATTTATGGGGATATAAGACTTAAATTTCTGATATATGAATAATATTCTGAGGGTTAATATCCCCACCAAAGGTGTAGGGTATTCCATAGTCGGGCCCGACCGACTATAAAAATCCGCCCCATGTGACCGAACTTACCCATGTGACCTAACTTTCCCAACTCGTTTTTAATAATAATAATACTTTGGCACTACAGTCCTATAAGAACTTCGGCCGAGCTCTCTCACCATTTTCAGCTGTGCGCGTTATATTTGTACTCAAAGTGGTGGGACCTACAGTTTATTGCCGAATCCGAACGACGGGTGAGAGTTTTTATAGGCAATGTTTTACTCTCTTAGATTTGCCATTTACTGCCGAGAGGTAGTGCGGTATAGAAAAATGTTTCTATGAAAAGATGCTGTTAGCCCCAGTCCAGACTTGAACCGGGGACCTTTCGGCTCGCAGTCAGACGCTTAAATGAGCTTAAATCGCGGGTACGACTACTCATAAATATACGTTACTATAAAACATGTAAATATAACAGATTAATATGTACTTTGAGTAATCAAATTAACTAACTTGTAAGACATACGGATACATATTTTTTGTTTTTTTAGACAAACTTAATCAATATTTCTAAAGCTTAAAAATAATGATTGAAATTAAAACCAGTTGGGAAGGTTAGATCACATGGGAAATTTTAAAGTAGGTGTAATTATGATAGTTAGGATTATCAAAGTTATAGTCGGTTTAAGCCGACTATAAATACCCTACACATATGTGTGGTTACCATTGAAAGTGATATATAGGTCACCAGGGTATACGAATCCTGAAAATAACTACAAACATTCAATCGCTGAAGAATTTCCATTCATTTGATACCCATATTTACAAATGGGTAGGTGTAACCGAATTTCGATTTTTTTTTGTGAACTACAAGTCTTTGCGCCGGAAAACATTATTATCATGTATTTGAGCATGATGTCTATATATATTTGATCAAAAAAGTTTACCTAAGCACGTATACATAAAAATTGATCTTTATATGAACATTTTATATGAGGTATTTGAACATAAGTGGTCGGATCATAGGTCACAATGAACCGATCTCGCCAATACAGCGTAGGTATATTAGTAATCAAAGTTATAAGTTTCATTTATCTAGCTCTTCAATTTTAATAGTAGTAGGGATTTCAACAGACAGACAGACGGACAGACGGACAGACAGACAGACAGACAGACAGACAGACAGACAGACGGACAGACAGACGGACATCGCTAAATCGACTCAGGAGGTCATGCTGATCAAGAATATATATACTTTTCCATACCGGAGATGCTTCCTTCTGGGTGTTACAAACGGCGTACCAAACTGAATATACCCTTTCACTCTTAGTGTAGGGTATAATAAGGGACACATGTTGATTTTTGTATAAGGGTGTCCTATTGTCAGGTACGTAACCAAAAATATATATTAAGAGCCATATTCTGGCACTAGTCACAAATTAAAATCGGCCACACTAGTGCGCTTTCTCACTGTCAATTTTATTTTCTTTGTATATTGACGTAAAAGTTTGAATCAATTGCCATTTGTATCAATTGTTACTGTCACTGTTCGCTAGAATAGGGCTATAAGTATCATAGTAAACTAACAACATTTTTTAAGAGTTGAACCATCTGTTTATAAAAAGAATTTCCTCGTCATTTTCAAAAATTTAAACATCGATAGTAATTTTAGAAAATTATTTACAGCTAATTGAAATCTGTTCCGTCCGGAAAAAATGTTTTCACAAATTGTAAAAGAATTAAAAAACAATAAGGAATTTAAATTGTACTCCACTTTTCATTCATTATTCATATTATCATATACAATATTATTTTTAGAAGAAAAGAAATCATAGAAAAAAATTCTATATGGAAAGTTTTGTTCCGTCCTGAATAGGGAATTTTTTGTACCGTCTGGAATTTTTCTGTGATTTATTCAAAAAAAAAAAAACTATAAACCTTATGGACAAAGTCTTAATATAAAAATAAAGTAAATTATCTGAACTATCTCTAATAAATAATTCAAAAAATAATTTGTTAGCAAAACACGCTGATTTTTTAGTATTTTCATATGAATCTCAACGCGTACTTCCGTTTTCTGTCACGTCCGGATTCTCCACTATTTAATATATTGGTTATTCAAATCAAATAAAAATTTCAAAATTTTGACAGTACCTTCTCAGAAATTAATAAAAGATTTTAACGAAATGAATGAAATAAACTAAATTTGATTTAAGATTTCAATAAAAGAAATTGCAATCATTTGTTCAAAGGGAATAATGATTTTTTTCCAATCAGTAATTGAATTGATTTTTTTTTTCACATTACCAATTCATGTGCATATATTTTTGGGACTGAGTCACCAATAGATTGAATCATTAACAGCTCTGCTATTCACCCACATTAATAAACATATCTCATATAGTATTAAAATCTTCAAGAGGAGTTTTCTTGACCGGTTGAAATGTTTTTTTTAAGCAACTCCTTTTATTTTATAGTAAATTTTTTTTAAATTATTCACAGAAAAAAAAATGTACATCATATTGATGAATTCCGTTCTTCAAACCATGATTCATTATATTGAAGAACCATTCATAATATTAATGACTAACGCCATCAATGTTATGAATGCTATCATAAATATGAAGATCGCTTGGTAACTGTCGAAAAAGTGTTCTTCAATATGATGATTGTATGTGAAGAATACGTTTCATCATATTAATGAACAAAAACATAAAATACAACATATATGTTCATCATATTGAAGAACGCTGTTCATTAAACCAAATTTCTACCAACATATTTTTTTTTTCGTTCAATTTTTGCCGTACTTCTTAGTTCTCACGTAGTTCTTGTATGTTATTTCTTATATAATGCTTGCTCGACATGCATAAATTAGTAAAATGTTTTATAATATATTTATTATAATTACTACTTTTTATGCACATGCATAAATTAGTAAAATGTTTTATAATATATTTATTATAATTACTACTTTTTATTAATAAAAAGTTATATTTATAAAAAATATATTTTTGAAAAAAATATTTTTTTCGAACAATTTTTTTTTTCGAAAACATTTTTTTTTTCGAACCAATTTTTTTTCGAACTAATTTTTTTTTCGAACAATTTTTTTTTTCGAACCAATTTTTTTTTCGAACAAAAAATTTTTTTTTGGAAAAATGTTTTTTCGGAACTTTTTTCTTCCCTAAAAATTTTTTTTCTGATAATTTTTATAAATTTTTTTTCTGTTATTTTTTAAATAAAATTTTTACAACACTTTTTTTTTGATTTTTTTTATAAAAAAAAAATTTTTTTTGAAAAAATATTATGAACAAATTCATCAATATGACAATTCAAATTCATTGTATTGAATATTTTGTTCATATATATAATGAATGCATTCATTAATATGTCATTTAATGAACGGTGGTATCAATATGATGAAACTGGTAGTTGGTGAAAAAATTCATAATATTTATGAATAAATTCATCATATTGAAGAATTTTTTTTTCTGTGTTACTGGTGGCATCAAAAAAATAAATGAAAACTCGATTTACATAAGTTGACATGGATACTTCAATGAAGCCAAATTCATTCACTAGTTTGTCAAACCCTGGTGAGCTCTTGATCAATTTAAGTGGTAACCGCGTTTAATTTTATTTCCTTCACACATTTTCATATCTACGTATGTCAGTATTTATTAGACCGCCATAACTTTCACAATTCTTGAAGTTACCATTACACGTGCTATGTATATATTTCATGTATGTGACCTAACCTTTCTTATTGGATTTTAAAATCGACTCTGGAATCTATAACAGTATTTTGTATAAATTATTAAAAACATGGCGCATAATCATAGACATCTTAAAGTCAACATTAAAATTAAAATCGAATTCTTTAACAAATTTCGTGTAGAATGTCAAAGAACTGATTTTAATTTTAAAGTTCACATTAAACTGTCTATGTCATCGGTTCATCTTAAAATAATCGCAAGGGATGTTAAAAATATATTCAAAATAAATTTTAGATGGGAATCGATTTTAAAGTGTTTCGGGCTAGTAGACTGATGAAAATATAAAACGAAGAATGCCTGTTTAAATAATCACAGCTTCTGTATTTTTTAACCGATTTTTTTTCATTTTATAGTTATAGTTATAGCTAATAGCTTATAGTAAAAGCTAATAAAATTTTCCAACAGATGACATACCCGCATTTTTAGTTTATTGCATTTGAGAGACATCATTTCAATTAATTTAGGAAATTGTTGATTTAGGTACGAAAACGACTACCTTGAGGTACCGGCGGCTCCATTTCCCATATTCGGATATCGCTGAAAATTCTCCACATCGATTTTCTCATTCAATAGAGCATTTCTAGGGGGTGACCTTTAAAATCAAACTCGATAATTTTTTTTTTCATACAAAGTCAATGTCAGTCTAGTGTTCACAATCAAATTGCAAATCTTTTTATTCACATGTTGAGTGTAGTCTTTGAAGAAAATTAAAACATATCCAAAAAAGTGGGTAAAAGAAAACAGTTTTTGACCCAAACATTTTTATTGTGGAAATCGATTGCGGACATTCTAGAATGCCTAATGGTTGGAGTGGTTTGGATTTGGAGTGGTCAATGACCACCAACAGTGGGTTCGAAAACCAATTAACCCAAACATTTTTATTGCGGAAATCGATTGCGATTAACTTTTGATCGTACTCATCTGAGGCAACTAGTGTTCATGAACTGTGAAGCAACTATAAGAAATTTGTGTTCACGTTCATAAGCATGAGTAAACGTGAGTATTTTCGAACTCTGGTTTAAAATGTTGATATAGAAAATTTCATACAAAAATGTTTCAGTAAATTTAAATAGTATTTTGGTTTGTTTAATAACTAACCTGGGTATACCATGCTACTATTCATTTTACATACTTTCAATACAAAAATTTACGTTTTATGACTTGAAGTATTTTTTTTTAGTTTTAAGTGAACAATCTCAGTTTAATTTTCTCAATTTTATTTAGAAAGTTCTCATTTTCAATGGGAATTTATGTAGTATTTTTATGTCAGAAATATATAGTTGAAAAATCTATTAAAAACTTATAACTCAAATGATAATTTTTTCCGCAACCATATTAGCAGCTGCGAATATTTTTTCGTACACAAATTGTTATCATCATGCAACGCATTACCTACCCGGCCAATGCTCACACTCAATACAAGTTTGTATTAATTTCGGAGAAGCTCAGAAACAAACACCTCGAAAACACGTACAACTTTACAAAAGCCAAACATGAACTGTATTACTTTAGTAGGTAACAACAGCAAAAACAAAACATCTCCTAAACAAGGTTGTTCCACAAAGTTGGACACAATAGATAAAGATATTTTGATTCTGACAAATTGCATTAGCTGGCTGCCAACAAAAATATTAAAAACTAATTTTAGTCAAACGCGACGGCTTCATTTCGGATTTTGATTTTTGGAAAATGTCAATAAAACGTGTCACTCTCGCAAATGTCAGGATATAAATGCTGTATGCTGGATACTGTTATCCGGTGTATATTTTAAATGTACGTATGATGCACACTTTTCGATCGGTGTTCGTTTGTTTTCGTAACGTGGCTGAATTTTAATTAAATATCTCAATTATCTAACAATTTAATTGTTGCGTGTGTAACTGGTTTCTCTCGGCGGCAGCGCATATTTGAAATAGTTGTGCACCAAATGCATTTATTGTGGTCTCGAACATATATATTTTGATTGTGGCACAAATATTTGCATAAATACGGCTATAAATTAAGCAACTTTTAATAGAGATAATTTTGGGATAATCAGGAAACTAATTAAACGGGCTGGAATAGCAATTGTTAAGGCTAATAGAAAATAATTTATCTATTGATATGTTTTATAATATTTTGCAGTAGTACATGATCTTTTACATTAAAATTCTTAACGTTTTTTTTAATGTATTTTTTTTAGATTTATTATTATAAGTCTTATTAGATTAGAAATTATGTCTGTTTAAATAAAAATATATGAAATTTATTTGTTAAATACTAAAAAGAAAAATAGGTTAGTCCGCGAAAGTCCGAATAAATATATTTTCTTTAAAAAAATAAAATTATATATGTTATAATATTTAACGTTTTATTAAGAAAATGTTATTATATATAAATAAAAAATTCGAAAAAAATATTTTTTCCGAAAAATTTTTTTTTGAGAAAAATGACCGAAAAATAAATATTTTCAATTAAATTTGGTTCATTAAACATTCTTCAATATGATGTACATACATTTTGTACTTTTTCAGTAATCCATCAAACTGATAATGAATTCATAACATTGATGTTTTGTAGCAATCAATATTACTCTAGTAGAAATTTTGGTAGGGCCATGGTCATGAAGTGATCATGTCATTATTTGAGATGATCGGGATATGACTAGGCCCATAATGTCCTTGTAACGCAGTGTCCTGATCATGTATTGACCTCAGGCCATGATCAAGTACTGATCGAGCAATTCCCCATTTTATTATTTGCCTTGTCTGAGCCCGAGCATAATAGGGTTTCTCTCATTAATCTCGATCATTGCCTGATGCTAATTTTGTTATGAGGAACAAAGAATGTAGCTATGATCGGGAACATTGACTGTTTAGATAATGGAAACCCTGCTATGGTAAGCATGATAAGGGCATGCAAAGGCAATGATCATATTTTCTCTAATAGGGCTTACCTAACGAAACCCCGATCATTTCCCGATACGATGAACTGTGAATACGCTATATGAATTTAACTTCAACACAATGAATCAATGTTTGAAGAAATAAATTCATCAATATTTCGAACGCATGAGACGTTTGCATGAATAGGAGGCATCTCCTGAACGTTGGGGAACACAAATAATCGATGGATAAAGGATTACCACAATAATGTATAAAATGATTTCCGGAATCATTGCATGAGTAAAATAAAAACCAATCATGTTTCTTTTTTTTTTAACATAACTGTTGGCAATTTTAATCAAAATTCTATTATAAATAAATATCATTTAAATTGTGACTGCAGCAATCATAGTTGTTTTGTAACAATCATATTTTTCTTTACACTAAGAAAACAGAATGTTTATAAAAGTATTGCAGCAATTATCAGTGTAAATTATATATCATTCAGGTTTGAATTTCTTTTTTTTAACATAACTGTTGGCAATTTTAATCAAAATTCTATTATAAATAAATATCATTTAAATTTTGACTGCAGCAAACATACTTTTTTTGTGACAATCATAACACAATCATATTTTCCTTTACACTAAGAAAACAGAATTTTTATAAAAGAATTGCTGCAATTATAAGTGTAAATTATATATCCTATGGTTATAAATAAGTTTATCTGTAGATTTATTTACACTTATGGAGTGTTTGAATATTAGCTACAAGGTATATATTTAAGCTAATAGTTGCTGCAACAATTTCATAAACAATTAGCTGGTTATACAATTGTATCAGGGACCCGTGCTTCGCTGTGTATGTTTTTTTATTGATTTTATAAATGTACTTAGTAACTAAAACCAAAATAATTCTCCGCCAAAACAACTTTTCCCAAAGAATATTCTTTATTAGACTGTGCTTCTCCGTAGTAGAAATTTCGAAAAAAATATTGTAAAAAAAAATTGGAGGACAAAATAACGCAATGGTCACCATTTTACAAAAAAAAATATGATTCGACAAAAACAACAAAATTCGAAAATTTTTGTTGAAAAAAAATGTTAGACGACAATAAGAACGCAATGGCCGAAATCACCATTTGAAAAAAAAATTAATCGACAAAAAAAAACAATGTTCGAAAAATTTCGAAAAAAAAATTGTTTTTGTTTTTCTTTCCTTTTTTGTGTTTCCTTTAGTTTGGCTGTTAGTTTTATGTTATTGCTTTGGCTTTTGTATTTTTGATTTTGTTTTGTTCTTTTGCTTTTGTGATTTTGCTTTTAATTTTTTTTTTTTAATTTGAGTTTTTGGTTTAATGTTCGTAACTGGTGAAAGTGCCGAGTTATATCGTTTTGAAAGTTTAGGTTGGTGGTGGCACGGCTCTTTGTCCAATCGCGCCCATATATAGTCTATCATTCCATTCCTCCAGGCCTATAGCCGCGGTAGCTCAGTGGTTAGTGCCGAAAGATCCCTGGTTCAAGCCTGGACTGGGGCTAACAGCATCTTTTCATAGAAATATTTTTCTATACCGCGCTACCTCTCGGCAGTAAATGGCAAATCTACGAGAGTAAAACATTGCCTATGAAAAGCTCTCACCCGCCGTTCGGCTTCGGCAATAAACTGTAGGTCCCACCACTTTGAGTACAAATATAACACGCACAACTCAAAATGGTGAGAGAGCTCGGCCTAAGTTCTTATAGGACTGTAGCGCCAAACTATTATTATATTATTCCTTCCAGACCAAACCGCATCTGTGGTAAGAATTTCAAGAAAATCGGATCAGCTGTTTAGCAGGAGAAGCGGAACAAACGTACAAACATACAAACAAACGATATATTATATTAATAGGATAATAGGGTATAAATTATTATTAAAATATATATACCCCAATTTATAATCACATTTTGATTTGTACTACTGTATAATTTATAATTTACCATCTGCTATCATTGAAAACTTCAAAGTTTTCGCAAAATTTCCTGCATTGATAAATGATATTCAATAAAACTTATGCCCCCCCCCATTCATTTGCTTTTAGTTCCAATAAATTATTCAATATCAATTATATCAATATCATTATTTATTTATACATTCAATTACTTTAATAGTTTTACAAATCTCTCAAACATTTATTGAGACCTTTATCAAAAACGCACTAAAAACTTTAATCATTATCCAATTCAGCAACCCGTTGACACTCATTTCAATAATTAATTTTATTGTAGGTATTTTAGTCATTGAGTTTTGTTTTGGTTTCAAGTTGTTCATGTCTGTCGACGCTTTACAACCCAAAAAACCTCAACAAAAAGATGCTTGGTACTTTTGAGTTTTTGTTTTGAGTTCCGGTCCGTTCGGTAGAATTTTGTGTTTTTGACACATTTGCAACTTAAGTTGGCGCTAAAATAGTGGTGGTGGTGCTGCTGCTGTTCTTGCTTTTGTTGGTTTGGTTGTTGGCTTCAGGTGAAACTTTGTCATCGTCACCATCATCATTATCATCATCGTCAGCAACATTATCATCATCTTCATGATTGGGGCAACAGTAAAACACTTAAAAACTTAGTGTCGAGTGTTGTGTCGTTGTCATCACTAGTGCCGCACAACCCGTACAAGCGTTTCTTTCTCTGCTTTCGCTCTTATTCTTCTAATACTTCTTCTTCTTCTTTTAATACTTCTTCTAAAATGTGTTCTTCTAAATTTAGTTCTTGCTGGTTTCTGGCTGTAGTTGGTTGGTTTAAAAATGGCAAAACATGTTTACATTTAATGCGTGTTTAAAAAGTTTTTCCCAACCATTTTAAATAATCATGCAAAAGTTTTGAGTGAAATTAATTTGGGCACCGACTCTGGCTTTTAACTTTAGCTTGTTGCTCTGCTCTTCAACGTTGGCTTCATTAAATTATACTTGAATAACGTGTAATGATTTTAGGCGCCTTTGGCAGGACATTATTTGTGAAAAACTTTCATAATTCTTGCGGCTAATTACTAAGTTGTTGTGGGAACTATAAGTTTTGAAGCACAAAATGTGCGTTTTGGAATTGTATTTGGATTTTTTTAAATTTTATATTTTTATTAATTTTAAAAGTTAGGTCATTCCACGTCAGAAATATCCATCTTGGCACGATGTCTTCCGATTTTGATGAAATATTATGGATAGATAGTGGTCGAAAAGTAAAAAGTAACTGTGTACTTAATTTTTTTGATTTCTCAACTCCGACAAAGTTATGCGTATCGAAACATCAAAGTACTATATTAGATAATTATTTATATCTCTGTAACTAATTAACATAATTTAATGAAGCTAATGGTTTATATAAGTTTTATAATCACACATTCAAATACAAATAACAACTTAAAAAAATAAAATACATTTAACTTAGAAAAAGTTCAAAATACGCCCCACTATTTTAAAAATCAAAAACAATTTTGTTTTGAAACCTTGGAGTTTTCCACGTCGAATAAAAAATAAAATCGATGGTGTCTCCCATTTTTCTCTGCCGATTTTTCTCCATTTGTCATATTGATTTCAGAAAGTGAAAAACGTATTAAAAAAATAAAAAAGGTTACAAATTGAATTAGAAAATGATAATATTCAGTTGGAAATCTATTAGTCCATTTTGGAAACAATATTACTTTCCAGAATTCAATATGTTCGTATTTGAAATCAAGTTGATTTTTCCGATTAGATTGACAGAATTACACTTGAACAAGTGTAATTCTGTCTCATTTTAGTCTTAAAATGGTATATATATATAAAGTTCTATTAAAATTTAAGTAAATTTCATATTTTTTATTAAATTTGACTTCACGAATTCAATGTGAACCTTTTATTTATGATAACACTACACGACGCCATTCTGCGCAGCATTCAAATCTATTTTGTATTATGTAAAATGACTATCTTATTCCGGAGATATGGTTTAAAAATGTTTCTTTGGATAGGTTTACAAAATATCAGCTAATAACTTTTGAACCGATCTTTCAAAAAGGGGATACCTACATTTGTATATCTCTCGCGTTCCAAATAACTCACATGATCTATAGTTATATCAAATGCATTTAAAAAATTGGAAAAAGGTATTTAAACATCCAATAAACATTTCTCACTACATTTTTAAATTCATTTACTAGTTTAAGATAACTCGATAGAAGAACTTGAAAAAAGTTTTTTTTCGACAAAAATTATAATTAAAAAATGCATTTAAAAAATCGAGAAAGTAAGATTGTACACAATTTGTAATATTCTAAAATTAGTCCACACTCTTTCGAAGAAATTGAGCTATCAACGACAAAAATGTATGGTTAAAATTTCCGGATAAAATAAATTATATGAAAGCTATATAAATAGGCATACAAATAAAAAAGAAAAATGTGCGCCAATCACGTCAATTTTTTGAGCACGTACTGATAGATGATTGTTTGTAACTAATTTTAAATTTATTAACTTTATCTTTAATACTTTACGAGATATGGGATCCTAAAGAGTAAACCCATATCTTGTATGGGATGTAGTTAAGTACGTTGACTAATTTGACTTATTTTCGAACTTCAAAATAATTTTCTACTAAAATATATTTAAATTAAATTTCATCGCATTCGGAATAGTGTTTATCAAGTTTTGCTGTGTACACGGACAGACAGACGGCCATGTCTAAATCGACTCGAAAAATGATGCTGATCAAGAAAATATGTACTTTTCATACCGGACACGTCTTCTAAGATGCGACAAAATATCCTCATGCAAATAGTATAACCTGTAACCCATGGATGTAGGGTACAAAAACACAAAATGAATTTTTTAAATTTACACCCAATTCTAATGCTTTATATGAATTTTTTCTGACCTCAAACGGTATCTATAGATTTATTTTATTTTTACGTCGTTTTCTTTAAAAAGGTACGGGCTAATTTTGGAATATCACAGACTGTGAATCATCTCGCTTTTTAGATTTTTCCCAATTTTTTAAATGCATCTTTGATTTAAATATTGGTCGAAAAAAAATTTAATTTTTCGAGTTCTTCTATCGAATTCTCTCAAACCAGTAAACTAATTTAAAAATGTTGTGAGAAATGTTTATTGGATTTTAAATTATCTTTTATTTAGTATTAAATTTGATAAAACCCGTTATTTAAAACGCTAAATATTTACAAATATATCTCACCACCTTTTTGAAAGCTCGGTTCAAAAGTTATTGGTCGATATCTCGTAAACCTATCCATAGATTTTTTTTTTATTAATATATTGGAATTCTGCGGGTCATTGAAAATAATACAAAAATAGTGACATTTACTGCGCAAATTTTTTTCTCATGTTGCTACACAATTTATTTATAATAAATTTTTTACCTTCGAATTTAATATTGGTCCCTCCCTACCTGAATTGAATCTATATGTAATAAAAATCTAAAGATCCATTTATTAGTAAGTTGAAGAAAAACTAAATAGTTTTAGAAGGTCATTTTATGAAGTACGACCTTTCGAATTAAATGTGTCACTTTCTGAAACTGAAAATTATACAAGAGTCATTTTTTCGGAAATACACAACATTTTTTTAATAAATATGTCTTTTCGAAGTTTGAAGTTCGAATTCAATGTGTATCTTCTGAATTCAAACTTAATATGGTTACAAAATGGTTATATGATGGAATTAAATCACTTTATTTTACGATTTTAATCTGAAAATGGTATGAGTTCCAAAATCTATACCAAACTCAGTATTCGTACACCCATTCTTATTACAACTTTTATTTAAGAATGTTGCCTCTTCGAAATTAATGTGGTCCTTTTTTTCTAATTCTATTTTAAATTAATGAGCCATATTCCAGATTTCGATCGAATTTCAAATGAAAATTTGTATAAATTGAATTTGAAATCTCAATACGAAAAAAAAATATTTTTCAAATCTTTTTAATCCCTTTTCCTTGATTGGAACAATTTGAATTTGTTTTGAAAACAAAATTTTCTATTGTGACGTCAGATTAAAAACCGTTAACTAAGTCTATCAGAAGTTCGTTTGGAATTTGATCGGGAACATGGCCTATATGAATTCAAAATTCTATAATAAACCAAGTTATAGAATTTTGTTTTTAAATTTCTCTTTTCGAATTCAAATACAACCCTTCCTGAATTCATTTTTACAATGCTGAAAATCCAAAGATCCATTGCAATCTGTGGCACATTACAAATTTAATTTTAAAATTTAATTTAAATCCTTGCATTTTAAAATATTTGTTGGTAAAATTGTTCGAGTCAAATTCAATGGAACCATTTTTTCTTAAATAAAAAAATGAATTCGAAAAACTTTTTTATTTTTTTATTTATTCAATTTCAATGTGGGTCTTACTAATTCCATCCGAAAATATTTTTTTATAAAACATTTCCATTCCGTTTTAATTAGTCCTTTCTGAATTCAGATATGGGTCCTTTCTGAGAAAGATATGGGTCCAAAAACAACAAAATATACAAAATTCACAGTCTACATTATTAGAAATTACTAATCAAGAAAAACGATTATGAACCTATATTATTTAAATAAATTTTTTGAAATGGAGTTTTGAAAATAAGTGATTTTTTATTAGTATTCAAAAAAGTTCATGTTAAAAATCTTAGAATGTATGTAAAATTCTTCTACTAAATGCTTAGAACCAAACACAATATAAATAACAATTAAATTTGAAATATTTCCGCCAACTTATTTGATTTTTTTGTCATTAAACCCCCAATTTGACTTCTTAGCGCGACGTGTTGAAATAAAGAGATTAAAAAAAAAACATCTGCAATACAAAGGCATCACTATCAGATCCTTTTCGAAACTCATTTGCATGCGCAAAAAAGAGACCACGTTCATCAAAATCTCGCAACAACCCACTGAAAATTTTCGTACACCGCTTTGGCACGTTAAGGCCCTGCCCATAGACACCCCTGCCACTAGCAACAGGGCTGCACTTGTTAAACTCACATTTAGCTGTTTATCGCCGCCATTAAGAGTACAGACGAGGAGGACAAAAAAAGAAATATATATCGCGCCCGCGACAAGTATTTCGTAAGCGCAAAATCGATTAACATTGTGACAGTTAAGCTCTTGGGGATGGCGAAAGAAAGACAGACAGACCGTGTGGGGTAACTTAGAAAAAAGTAACTTTGCAGTATTGCCAACTAGTACTCTGAGGCGTGAAGCACGTCAGACGTACATCGAACGACGTCGACGGACGGTCGGTCTTTCAAAAACAGACGTTGCCCTCCATTCCAACATTAATCGTGACAGATTTACGCTACGGTTAAAGGACATTTATGCCGAGGTTAGGTGAGGCAGACCGTCAGGCTGGCAGGCGTGGAGGTTAGGTGAGAGAAAAAAGAGATTTTAAAAGTTTCATTTTCTTCTGAACTCTAGGTTAAACTGCAACATGAGATGAGCGTTAGGTGTGATTGTGAGGTTAAAGCCAAGGAAATGTGGGCATTGTTCACACATTAACTATGGCGGAGGTTGCTAGTGTAAGAGCTGTCATTACAATAATGTTGGTAATTTTTTTTTTTGGCATGAAGGTAGGGCAAAAGTTACACTGAAATTATACAAAAAAAAAATTATAATTTTTAATGAAATATTGAAAAAGGGAATTTGTAGTGAAAAATTGTTTTTTTTTGTGTAAATTTTATTTTTAGAGACAAATTTTATTTTTAAAAAAATCGAATTTTTAGAGAAAAATTTTATTTGTTGTGAAAATTTGAATTTTTAGTGATAAATTGAATTTTTTGTGAAAAATTGAATTTTTTTTAGTGAAAAATTGAATTTTTTTTAGTGAAAAATTTAATTTTTTAGTGAAAAATTGAATTTTTAGTGGAAAATTGAATTTTTAGTGAAAATTCAATTTTTAGTGAAAAATTAAATTTTTAGTGAAAAATTGAATTTTTAGTGAAAAATTGAATTTTTAGTGCAAAATTGAATTTTTAAAGAAAAATTACATTTGTAGTGAAAAATTGAATTTATAGTGAAAAATTTAATTTTTAGTGAAAAATTTAATTTTTAGTGAAAAATTTAATTTTTAGTGAAAAATTTAATTTTTTGTGAAAAATTGATTTTTTTTTTAGTGAAAAATTGAATTTTTTAGTGAAAAATTGAATTTTTAGTGGAAAATTGAATTTTTAGTGAAAATTCAATTTTTAGTGAAAAATTAAATTTTTAGTGAAAAATTGAATTTTTAGTGAAAAATTGAATTTTTAGTGAATAATTGAATTTTTAGTGCAAAATTGAATTTTTAAAGAAAAATTACATTTGTAGTGAAAAATTGAATTTATAGTGAAAAATTTAATTTTTAGTGAAAAATTTAATTTTTAGTGAAAAATTTAATTTTTAGTGGAAAATTTAATTTTTAGTGAAAAATTTAATTTTTAGTGAAAAATTGATTTTTTTTTTAGTGAAAAATTGAATTTTTTTAGTGAAAAATTGAATTTTTAGTGGAAAATTGAATTATTAGTGAAAATTGAATTGTTAGTGAAAAATTAAATTTTTAGTGAAAAATTGAATTTTTAGTGAAAAATTGAATTTTTAGTGCAAAATTTAATTTTTAGTGAAAAATTCAATTTTTAGTGAAAATTGAATTTTTAGTGAAAATTGAATTTTTAGTGCAAAATTGAATTTTTAGTGCAAAATTGAATTTTTAGTGAAAAATTGAATTTTTTTAGTGAAAAATTGAATTTTTAGTGAAAAATTGAATTTTTAGTGAAAAATTGAATTTTTAGTGAAAATTGAATTTTTAGTGAAAAATTGAATTTTTTTAGTGAAAAATTGAATTTTTAGTGAAAAATTGAATTTTTAGTGAAAAATTGAATTTTTAGTGAAAAATTGAATTTTTAGTGAAAAATTGAATTTTTAGTGAAAAATTGAATTTTTAGTGAAAAATTGAATTTTTAGTGAAAAATTGAATTTTTAGTGAAAAATTGAATTTTTAGTGAAAAATTGAATTTTTAGTGAAAAATTGAATTTTTAGTGAAAAATTGAATTTATAGTGAAAAATTGAATTTTTAGTGAAAAATTGAATTTTTAGTGAAAAATTGAATTTTTAGTGAAAAATTGAATTTTTAGTGAAAAATTGAATTTTTAGTGAAAAATTGAATTTTTAGTTAGTGTAAAATTAAATTTTTAGTGAAAAATTGAATTTTTAGTTCAAAATTTAATTTTTAGTGAAAAATTGAATTTATAGTGAAAATTTGATTTTTTTAGTGTAAAATTAAATATTTAGTGAAAAATTGAAATTTTAGTGAAAAATTAAATTTTTCGGATTGGATTTTTAGTGAAAAATTGAATTTTTAGTAAAAAAAAATAATTTTTAGTGAAAAATTTAATTTTTAGTGAAAAATTGAATTTATAGTGAAAATTTGATTTTTTAGTGTAAAATTAAATTTTTAGTGAAAAATTGAATTTTTAGTGAAAAATTGAATTTTTAGTTAAAAATTGAATTTTTAGTGAAAAATTGAATTGTTAGTGTAAAATTAAATTTTTAGTGAAAAATTGAATTTTTAGTGAAAACTTGAATTTTTAGTAAAAAATTGAATTTTTAGTGAAAATTTGCATTTTGAGTGTAAAATTAAATTTTTTGTGAAAAATTTAATTTTTAGTTAAAAATTGAATTTTTTAGTTAAAAATTGAATTTTTAGTTAAAAATTGAATTTTTTAGTTAAAAATTGAATTTTTAGTTAAAAATTGAATTTTTAGTAAAAAAATTGAATTTTTATTTAAAAATTGAATTTTAGTTAAAAATTTAATTTTTAGTTAAAAATTGAATTTTTAGTTAAAAAATGAATTTTTAGTGAAAAATTGAATTTATAGTGAAAAATTGAATTTTTAGTTAAAAATTGAATTTTTAGTTAAAAATTTAATTTTTAGTTAAAAATTTAATTTTTAGTTAAAAATTGAATTTTTAGTTAAAAATTGAATTTTTAGTAAAAATTGAATTTTTAGTAAAAATTGAATTTTTAGTAAAAATTGAATTTTTAGTAAAAATTGAATTTTTAATGATAAATTGAATTTTTAGTGAAATTTTTTTTATGAATAATTGAATTTTTAGTCCAGATTTGGAATCAGATACGGAACCTATATTTTATGCGATATTCCAATCCGTTTAAGTCCTTGGTTAGAATATTAATTTTTAAAGAGCTTCTTTATTATTTTACAAAAATTAAAATTTTTTAAAAACACTACCACAATTTTCTACAGTGCATTAGACACATGTTCTCTAAGAGAAAAAGTAATAACACGATACAGATCTATTGAACGGTAAAAGTATTGAAATGTATCGCAATTCCTGCAACACCATTAGATGTATTTAGATGATGATTATAATGTTGTTTACTGTTATTAATATCACTAAAAAAGAATTCTCAAAGTTTTTAAAAACTTCTTAACTACGTCTTTAATTCGCCGCCCACTCAGCGCCCCAAACAGCTGCCCCGGTTGTTAAGTCGAATTTAATGCAAATTTTTTTTTTTGTATTTTTTTGCCAGCTCAGATGGTTATCATTTAAATCAACGACCTTGTCGTGTAGGCCGACTCTGCGTTTATAGCACGGTAAGCAATATAATGGGTGGCGCCGTAACATAACCATTAATTTTACTCAATTTTACGCAGATTTTCGTCGACTATAAAAGTGGCAAGAATTTCGGCACTTTAATTTGATTGTTGAAATTTTTATTTTTATTAAGATTTTTATTTCCAACGTTTAAGATGTGTGGTCAGAACAAAGTTGAGGGTAAAAGTTCAGTTTTGAAATTAAAATCGTTGCGTTTAAAATACAGCTGCAACATTTTACTTACTTTCTGAATTTAATTTGAAAACCAAAATATAAATATATACTTTTATATACTATGTGCAATAGAAATCAGACAGAAAAATTAAATTTTTAAAATGTCAAAGTGCAAAATATATATAATATAAGAGCATTTTTATTGTTTTGTTTTAAGTAATAAAAGAAAAACCTTAGGCAACATTAAAAAACTGAGTATGAGGACTTGATTAGAATCTTGAAGTCAATCAGAAAATTATATTAAGATCGATGTTAATTTTTATTTTTTTTCTGAACAATTAAAAAAATAAATTTTTCAACTGTGTAAAACATTTTTATTCATAACTGAGATATGGGACCGAACACCAAACACCGTGTCGGCAAAAGGAACTCTTTCAGAGTATGCACCCTTTTTATGTAATGTACATTGTTGATCGAATATAAGGATTATAGGTTACTAGCTGGACCCGTACACGACTAGTGCAAAGATTTTGTGAATGCAAGGTTATGGAGCAATTTTATTAATATAAATAACATTTTTATTATTTATATTAGGGACCCGTGCACATATTTTTTATTGGTTTTATAAATGTAGTAACCAAAACCAAACTAATTCTCCGCTAAAACAACTGTTCTCATATACAATTCTTTCTCAGACTGTGCTTCCCCGTAGAATTCTTCCCAGTAGAATTCTTTCCCGTAGAATTCTTCCCCGTAGAGTTTTCCCAGTAGAAGTTTTATTGTGGTTACTTTTAGTGTGGTAAGTTTTAGTGTGGTGAATTTTAGTGTGGTGAGTTTAAGTGCAGTGAATTTTATTGTTGTGTGTTTTAGTGTGTTCAATTTAGTGTGGTCAGTTTAAGTGGGTGAATTTTAGCCTATGACACCCTCCGGACTCCATAGTATCCTGGTGCAAAATTTGAGTTAAATCGGTTCAGCGGTTTAGACGTGATGCTGGAACAAACAGACAGACAGACCGACAGACGGACTAAGAGTTTTATATATATAGATTGGGAGGGAGGAAAGATGGAGTAGTATCGGTGGATGTTTGTTTTGAAAAGTGTGTATAGAATATAAGGATTATGGGTTATTGGGAACTTGCCAATATCAAAGATGTCGAGAAAACATATGCAGGGGATTGTTCCACAAACGTATCGTTCGACTAAAGAAAGAATTATCTCTGTAATGCGTGGTTCTGTTGATAGCCGAGTGAACTACGAAGAGATGGGCTTGGTTCGATGCCCGAGTAGAAAGAGACAACATACAACCTGGTGAAATCAGGCCATGTATTTCCCTCGAACTCTTACCATTGTAATACCTATAAAACAGGCTTACCATAACTGATAACATGTACTGTCCATTTGTATACCCATCTTAGTCAGATGTTTACCAATCCGACAGAGTCCTGTAACAAGTCCCATTAGTATTCTTAGATTTTTCTTCGATAGCTTGATACATTCTTTGAATCTTCTCGGGTTATAGGACCCAATGCGTTTCTTTGAATGACGTATTTTTTCCAGCCTCAAACATAGTTCTTCTCTGGTATTAGATAGTTGGACTCGTAATAACTTTTTTTACAACACTGTCTTCGATTCCACAAAAAGGTTCGGGACCTATTAGTTTTGTGGTGGCTCCTTTCTTTGCAAGTTTGTCAGCTTTTTCATTACCTGCTATTCTGCTGTGTTAACCCTAAAATTAACTATTTTAATGTCCAATTTTGCGAATATTTTTAAACTTTACAACGCATTTTTTATAAAGATTAAATATTGCTTTGTTTTTTTTCTTAATTTTAAGAGGTACATCTATCCTACAAAATATAATTAATTTCTGAGATGGTGCTACCGAAATTTAGTTGGAATAAGCCATATTCATTACAACATTTTTCAATAAATTTGTTTCTTTTTATTAAATGTGATTTTTTATGATAATCAATTTCAAAATGGTATAAATATAAAAATCCATTTAATATGCAGTTTTTGAAAAAATCACGTCTGTTAAAGTTTCAATTTTTAATAAATTTGTCTCTTAGATTTAAATATTGCTCTATCGGAATACCAGCTTAAAATGGTATAATTCGAAAGATCCAAAAAGTCAGTTTTATAAGAATAAACGATTTTTATAAGTTTTCTGAATACATAATGAAACTCTGAATTTAATGTGGAACATATTGAATCAATGAGAAAATAGAAATAGAAAATTTTATATCCTAATAAATTTCAGTAAATTGAAAATTATTTCACTTCGAATTCAATATGATCTTTTCTAATTCATTCTGAAAATGGCACAAAAAACATTTCTTATTGGTTTCAAAATGGGTTTTCTGTATTAAATTGAAAAATGGTATACTCAGTCAGTTTTATATAAAAATGTAATTTCTACAACCTTTTTGGAAGAATAATAATCCACTGAATTCAATGTGGAAAAATAATTTTAATATATTAAAATTGTTTACAATAATTTTTTATTATATTTGTCTTTTCAAATTCAATAATTCAATCTGAAAATGTTATTGATCATTATATCCGTTTTATTGCACTTTTTCTATCGGTTTCAATGTGGCTTTTTCAGCATTCCATAAGAGAATGAAATGAGATTGAAAGCTGTACAAAATTCACTTTAGTTAATTCTCTGCCAAAAGCGCTACACACTTTTATTTCAATATTGTTTTCATTTTAATTTTAACTTAAATTTTTATTTCTTTAATTTGAAAATAGAGATTGGTTGCGCCAACCAACTCTTTGCCCAACCAACTTATTCAATTCTCTCAACCGCTTATTGTCAAAATAAAAAGAGTTGTAGTTTGTACTGCAACCAATTTCGAACTGTTTTAGAACAATTTAGTACAGATTTAGAACCATTAGGGGTGTTCATAGACTAATATTTCATGTGTATAGGCTAATATGGCAGTTCCGCCAGCAAATTTGTAAACCATTCGATTTAACCGTATAAAGTTAGTTGGTACAACTAATTTTTTCATTCTTCCAACCTCATGCCAAAAGAGGATTTTTCTGTGTGTGGTCAGTATAGAAATGTAATGTCCAATTATAAATTTCTAACATTTTGCTATGATACTGTTAAGAGTATGTTACATCATTTAACGTTTTAAAAATTAAACTATAGCTGTCACTAGTACGTTTGACGCTTAAATCTCAAATTAAGCAATCAATAGCTATCGCATCATTAGAGTTCGAAAATACGTCAATTAACGGAAAATATTCCGTTGAATTTGCCACAAAAATGACTCTCAATTGATTTTGCAGTGGATTTTATTGTCGAATTAAATGTCACATACTCGTGGCCCAGCTGCTTTGACATATCGACGGCGTTGCCACACATTTGTGCATCGCATTAAATGCGACAAAAACAGCAAAAATTCTCTTGATTCTAATGAAAACGTTGACCAAATTGTACGAAATGGCGGTGGAACTTTGTGTGTGTGTGGGGGATAGGGAATTAAAAAAATGACATATATATTTTCTGGACATTCGAACATTTCACTGTGTACATTGATGAAATACCATATGGAACTGATTCTCACACATAGTGCTCATCGTGTGAAAACGTTGTTGCAATTTTAGAATTAATTAAATGGATATTTTTTTTTTGAATTTTTAATAGTGAAATTGCAACTGGAATTAAAGTGAAATTTAAACGGAATTTTAAAAAATATGTTTATTTAGAGAAAAATATTTCAATAACAGTGATTAAAATTGTTGTATTTACACTGATTTTAATTTTTTCGTTGTTTTGGAGCTTATTTGAGCTCAGTTAATACATGTATTTTAACTCAACTCTATATCGAATGCAGTTTAGAGTTTCTATAGATAATTATAATAGTTTCGAACTAATAAAACTCATCTTAAAATATAGATCGAACATATTTTAAGATAGGCAAAGGAAAACAATAAATATCAATTTTTACAGAATTTTACATTCACTACGAGTTTTTTTTTAGGACCATTCCCAATTTCACATCTTGCATTAGTTTCCTGCTTTCCCAGCAGGAAATGGTCTCATTGATGAAAAGGTCATCAATGATGAATCTAGGATTTTAGAAAATTTGACATTGATTAAAAGACGTCATACATCATATGTATATATACATATATCAATGACATTGTGAAAATCTGTCATTGATGAAATGTTATTGATAGGGCTGTGTTATCCACTCCACTCCGGATTTTATTCACTTAAAAATCCATGATTTTTGGACTTTCTTGGATTTTATTAATTTTTGTACATTTTTTTTTAAATTTAACAATTGAATATAAACTACCAAATCTAAATAAAATATTTGGACCACTGCTGGATGAAATCCCTGGAGAAGTTGATAATTAAATTATTAACCAACATAGAAAACATACACTAAGAAAACAAAGATGATTATCAGAAATATCACAGCCCTAAATATCAGATTATTACCAAATATTTAGATTTTCTTTGAGGCAATCTCAAATAATCGACAAATACGATAAATATTGTTCAAATTTACGAACATCTATTAAACATGTTGTAAATATGAAGATAGTTGCGGAATATTTGGAATAGGTACTCCATAAAATTTTTTATACATCGGCGTCGATTTTATAAAGCCTTCGACGTTAAAGCCAAATGTCAAAAATGCCAATAGATTTGCTGCAAATGTCTCGCAATTCAGGATGTTTGTCGTGAATCTATTGTAAATATCACAATTTTAATTGCTGTTGTTGGAAACATCTTGTAACTATTTGCATATAGGTCATATTTAAAAAATATTAAAAGTTTTTAGTGCAAGTTTATTGAAACTTATGGGATGTTTAAATATTTGCTACAAGGCGTTAATTTAAAATGATATTTGCAGCAAGACTATCATAACCATCTTGTTTTCTTAGTCAACATAGGCCTTTACGTAGATCCAAATAATTTAATAAATCTCCGAAACTGTTGATTTAATTAAATCCAATTCTAATCCAATTTTTAAAGCGGTAGACACTGATTGAATCTTTTAGGTTCTGAAGAGTTGCCCTGTTATAAAGAAGACATTCAAAAGTATGTTTTAATAAAAGGGTATACAGCATTTCTCGGCAGCGAAACGGTGGGAAGGAGTAACTTTAAAAACCGAAAAATCCTATTGAAATTATCTTATATGTAAACGAGTTGGGAAAGTTAGGTCACATGGGTAAGTTCGGTCACATGGGGCGGATTTTTATAGTCGGTCGGGCCCAAATATGGAATACCCTACACGTTTGGTGGGGATATTAATGTGGGATATTTAATTCCATACCTTAATTTTAAAGATTTTAACCTCCCCACCCTCAGAATATTATTCACATATCAGAAATTTACGTCTTATATCCCCATAAATTAAAAAATTTATATAAAAGTATAAAAAACTAATAAAAACTAAAAAAATAGAAACATATAATTGGGCGGACAACGTCTATATTTAAAATTTTGAAAGGCTAATATTTCATAGATTTGATTTTAATAATTTACGGATCAAATTTTCACTATGAAAACCCGTAAAATAATGAAAAAAAAGTGGGCGGATTACGCCCAGTTTTAGACCACATAATTTTAGGTGAATTGTAACAATACGTTTTAAATTTTATACCTATATCTTGAATACTTTTCGAGTTATTAGTTCCTAAAGAGTTATATAAAAGTGATTTGTATGGGAGGTGGGCGTGTCCGTTGATCGATTTGGCTCATTTTCAAACTCAGTTCCTACTTTTGGCTAAAATATAATAATACGAAATTTTATCGCATTCTGATCAGTATTTCTCAAGTTATTCTGTATTCGTACAGCAAGACAGCAAGACGGACAGACAGACAGACGGAAATGGCTAAACGGACTCGGGTAGTGATGCTGATCAAGAATATATATACTTTTCCATAAAAAGAAAATATTAAACAAAAATATATGAATGACAATCATTTGTGACATCATTGATGAATGACGTATATGACATCGTTAATGCTACATCATTCAGGAATCAGTGGACATTTGTATGAAAATGTCATCAATGCTTTGCAGGGCGAAAATGCTATCGGTCATTGATGTTTCTAACCTGACATAGGGGGAGAATCATTGAGGAATCATAGGTGGTGACATTTCCTGCAGGGTTATACATATTTTTATATAATCGAAATCGGTTAATAAAAACTAGACACAGAGGGCATTACACGACAGAAAAACTAATTTCTGTATATTAATATTTATAAAATCGTGAAAAAGGGTAATGTAAGATAATATACATATTTTTACAGTTATTACTTTTTAAAAGTTTTTCAAGTATTCAAATTTAATAGAAAGAGCACAAACCTCCTGAGTAGTTGAAGCAATGAACGGGCATTTGTCTGTCTTTTTTTTGTTATTGTAAACACGATTACAGCAAAACAAAAAGAGCTAGATGAATGATATTCTGAAATTAGATTACTTAGATATTTATGATATATTTTATTAAAAATTAACATGATCGGTCGATCTTGCCCATCATATAGCACTAAAATGTTGACGAAATTTTTATTTTTTTTTTTAAACAATCGCCTTGACTTTCGACCATAGAGAAAAATGGTAAAATACTTTTTATTCTAGTGACTTCACATGTTTTAGTATAATTTTCTTTCTATATAGTTTTTCCTTGTCGCATATATTAAAACGAATACATTTTATTTTAAACAAAACAACAAAGTTTTTATTTTATTTCATTTCAAGTCATTCTTAAAAACTAATTTGACACGACTGACATTTTCTTAAAACTAACAAGAGTTTTGAGTGAGTATTGCGCTGGTTCTTTGAGCAGTATTACGCGTTACGGTTACTTTTTAATATTTTTTTTAAACATAAAACAAAACAAATTGATAAAAAATACAGAAAAACTGAACAAAAAAAATTAAAAACCAAATTTTTAAGGCGTAGCTACATTATATAGTGTAAAAAAAACAAATAATAAAACAAAACAAAAAAACATCTTAATTACTGCTCTCGCCACCCTCCTCGGCATCCACAATGGGTCCGGAGAAGATGTAGCTGTCGCGTCCAGAGATACCGGTGCCGCCAGCATCGCCCAGCCATGGATAGACATTGGGGCATTCGCGACAGGTCTCCATGTAGCGGGTGTCGGTGATGTTCTGCTCGGGCACCTTGAAGGACAACGCGCACGTGTTCCAGATGTTGCATGGCTTGGGCGCAACCGCCACCGACTTGTCGCACTTCCAGGACTCGATGGTGTTGACGTCGCGCAGCTCCTTGGGTTCGGTCATGTACTGCAACATTTGGGTGACCGTCAGAATATAAACGTCGGGACTGTAATTAAAAAAAAAAAATAAAAAAACATTAGTCTCAGAAAATGTTAACGTTTAATTAAAAATGTATGTCGCACTGCAATGAATTCCTAGACAAAGTTTGGAACCTTTGACACTTGTCGTTCTGCCTATTAGTATTTCGGTTCTACTACCTATGAACCCCGAATCAAAGTTCACAAAGTAAGTGCTAAAAATAAAGTTTTCTTTTTTCGCCTTTTGTTACAGCTGTCAGGCTGGACATGTGAGTAAGGACACTATTGACAGTCATATTTGAGAAAAAAATGTGCTTTCACCTCCATTTACACTCGGTGTGTGTGTGCGATTTCTTGCACAGGTAACTCAAACTGAAGTTTAGGAAATAGAAATCCATTTAAATTTCCTCCCGAGAGCATTGCGCACAAAACACAAATGATAAAAAATAGAAATAACGAAAAAAAAAATATACATATTGAAGTTGTGCGAAAGTTTTTCCATAGCATTCGTCTAAAGTTATTTGCACTAATTAAAAATTCCTCAAGTTCGGAATACTAGTAAACAATTGAATGGGGGTGAAGAAAAAAAAAACAGAAATCTGTGAAAAAGTTTTTGTGCGCAGGAAACAATGATAATTGCAGTAATTGGGATTTGGTTGATTGCAAAATGTCACAGGATACGTAGCGTATGTTGTCATTGTCATCGAAGTATTCATTAAATTTTATATGAGTTCAAGGCAGAAGTAATGGAAAAACACATAAAGAAAATGATAGTGGTATTGAAGAAAAAATCAGGAAACTACTCCGAGAGATAGACCATTTTCGCTTAGGGAATTCGTCCGGGAGATAATGTTTCCACGTATAATTCTTCACCGAAAATTCTATTCAGAGACAATTTTTCCTTATACAACTATTTTCCGGGACAATTATTCTCCGAGACAATTATTATAAATCAGATATTTCTTACCAGAGACATTTCTTCCTCTAAACAACTTTTTTTAATAACAATTCTTCTTCGTTACCATTTGTTACCAGTCAATTCTTCTCCCAGAAAATGATTTACATTGAAAAATATCAGGAAACTTCTCCGAGAGTTCGACAATTCTATAGCGGACAATTCTTATCCGATATAATTCGTTCCCGGATTATTATTCACTGAAGAAATACGGCGGAATACCTATCATATCTTATGAAAAACTCAATTTTATAAACAAATTTGACTTGACCTCTTTTGCACCAAACTCTTCACTCATCTTCGATAGAATTTTTTACCAGACAATGCTTCTCCCAAAAAATGAAGTCTGAAATATATCAGGAAACTTCTCCGAGAGTTTGACAATTCTATACCGTCTCATCAAACATTCTTTACGGAGACAATTTTGTTCCAGATAATTCTTTCCATAGACTATTTTTCTTATAGATAAACTCATGTTAGATATTATTCATTCCCAATTAATTCTTCCCAGAGACAATTTTTGCTATTGACAACAAAATTCTATTCAGACATTTTTTATACAACTCTTTTCAGAGACAATTATTTTCCGAGACAATTATGATAAATCAGATAATTCTTACCAGAGACATTTCTTCAACTAAACAACTTTTTCGAAAAACAATTCTTCTTCAATACAATTTGCTACGAGACAATACTTCTCCCAGAATATGATATACATTGAAAAATATCAGGAAACTTCTCCGAGAGCTCCACAATTCTATAACGGACAATTCGTCTCCGAGAAAATTCGTTTCCGGAATATTATTCATCGAACATTCTTTCCGGAGACAATTGTGTTCCAGATAATTCTTCCAAGAGACCATTTTTCTTCTAGACAGAGATTATTCTTTCCCAATTAATTCTTCACAGAGATAATTCCTTCCTAAACAATTTTTCCTATAGACAATTATTCTTCGAGACAATTTATCCCCAGAGAATTCTTCTCCAACAAATACTTAATATGGAAAGAAAAATGTCTTGAAAATACCCCGTTTTTTTAAAAGTGGGATCATTTATCCGGATAGTTATTTTCAAACAATCCCTGCCGTAAAAAATTTTTTCGTAGAAAACTCTTTTCAGAGAAAATTCTTCTCCGAGACAATTTTTCGCAGATAATTCTTTCTAAGAAAATTCTTACCTTATACAATTTTTCTCATATACTTATAATTCTATCTTACAGAGTCAAGAAGTCTCCTAAATAATTTTTCCCTTAAACAATTCTACTTCGAGATAATTTTTTCTCAGAAAGTATTCTTTGAGAAAATATGCCTTCAAAATTGTAAGATATTCAATGAATCGAATAGCATCATTACATTTTCTGTAAAAAATCCCAGTATTTTTTTATGAAGAAAAAAACAATCCAAGTGTGACCCATTTTTAAAAATTTTGAATTTTGACCTTGAAAAAACGCTAGGTTTAGGAGCTGCAGAACGACCAAGGATCCGGATTTTCACCTAAGAATCCCTGATATTCAGTGAATCGAATAGCATCATTACATTTTCAGTAAAAAATCCCAGTATTTTTTATGAAGAAAAAACCAATCCAAGTGTGACCCATTTTTAAAAATTTTGAATTTTCACCTTGGTTTAGAAGCTTCAGAATGACCAGGGATTCGGATTTTCACCTAAGAATCCCTAATATTCAGTGAATCGAATGGCATCAGTACATTTTCTGTAAAAATCCCATTATTTATTTATGAAGAAAAAACCAATCCAAGTGTTACACATTTTTAAAAATTTTGAATTGTGACCTTGAAAAAACGCTAGGTTTAGGAGCTGCAGAATGACCAGGGATATAGACATTTCACCTAAGAATCCCTGATATGTAGTTGTATGAATGGTATCATTACATTTTTGTAAAAAATCCTAAAACAATGGCAAAAAACACAATTGTTCACATATATAATTCTAATTTTGTTCAGATTTGTCCTCCATATATTTTTCTAATTTTGTGCAGAATTCTCCCCCATATATTTCTCCAAACAATTCTTTCCGAATAAATTTTTCACTATCGGTTGACTAGGCAACTCATTTTAGAATCATGCATTCCCTAAACAGAGATAATTCTTTTTATGGGAACCAGACAATACGTTTCCGGATATTTTGTCCATAAGATCATTTTTCCCGGGCCATTCTTCTTCGATCAATTCTTGCACATAAGAATGAATTGTCTTGGAAGAGAATGAACCATTCGGAGAAGTATTATTATAGAAAGAATTGGTTCCAGAAAGAGTTATCATGGTATTTCCTACTTTTTCGCCGACTACTTGTCGGATATAAATTGCTCGTAATCCAATTAAATACTAAAAGAACGACATATTCATAAAATTATTATAGTTTATCTATATTTCTAATGTCTCGTGTTAGCAGAATCATTATATTTTTATTTTCGAATTTTCTATAACGTCTTTAAAATGACTTTAATTCACAAGCCCCCCTCCCAAAGAGGTCTCCAGACATTTATAGTCGAATATAATGCAGAAAAACGTAACTTTTATTTGATTTGTCAAAATCCTTAATAATAATTCATAATAATCCCTTAATTTCGACGCTTATCTCACTTATCCAAATTATATTATAGTCTTTACTGGAATTTCTTTGACTTGTGTGTAGCGCGATTGAAAAGTTTTATTTTTTGTATATTTTTTTTTGTTGTATGTTGGCGCCAAAGTAAGTAGCAATATTTTGCGCCACTTTTCTTTTGTGACAAATTTGCAAATTCTCACAGAATACACGCTGACATTGGGTTTTATTTTATTTTTTGCTCTGAGAGTTCACATTTGACGGTGTGCTTTTGTGCCTTTTATAACATTGTTACGTTTTATGCCTTTTCACAAGTTGTTTTACACAAAGTCAGGGGTGGATTGACCCAAAGAGTCAATTGAGTTGTCCTATATATAATTTTTCAAAGAATAATTAATAACAAAATTCCTGAAATTTACTAAAATTACTAATGGGAAAATACTGCAGAACGTAAAAAAGACCTATTTGTTAATATATCTAATAGGCCATGTAGACTAAGCCTTTTTCTTATTGAAAAAAGGCTCATATCACAGTTTAAAGAGTTATTCGAAAGAGAAACGATAATTTTTATAGATATGAAAGGTTGCAAATTAAAAAATGACCACTGATTTTATTTTAAACGCCGATATAGGTTTAAAATGTGCGATATATGGACGATCATTTTGTGGATCTGACCAGTTATAAATTAAAAAAGGTCGCTGGTTATATATTAAGCGTCGATTTGTGTTAAGAATATTCATTATATTAACGGTCATGTTGTAAAAATGAAAATTCGTAAGTAAAAAAAGGCCTTTGGTTAAATGTAGATCTAATTTAGGTTAAAAATATCCATTATAAGGATCTGGATGTATTTTAAATACCGTTGAAAGTGATTATTGAAAAAAGATATAAACTTCAAAGAAAATCGTTGAAAATAATTTTGTGGGCGCGTTTAGTGTTTTGGGACAAAAATTTGTTTAAGAATTTTATGCCACCGAATCCGTCCCTGCACTAGGTGTAAAGCCGACGCTGAACGAAACTTGTTGTGTCACTGACGTGTGTTGCAAACAAATTAAATACTTGTCAGCAAATTTTCAGGCCAACTTTGGCAGCCAGTTTCGTTAGTCGATATACGGCTAATTTTGAAAAAAATGGTTGCGATTTTTATGTTGGTAACAAAGTTTGGAGTCGTAAAGTTTATGCAGTGCGTTTTTCTATACAATAAGGACTGTTTTCTAAACAAAAAACGACTGATTGACATTCGCACAATTTGAGCAGTTTTCTTAAATTAGATACTGCGAAAATTAACGCAGTTAAATTGAATACTTTTTTTATTTGTTTGTGCATTTTTTTGTTATTTGACTTGTTTATTTGAGAAAATTCAAAATTATTATTTTGGCTTTATAATAAATACAGAATGTAATAAAAATAAGTACATTATGTAGTTAAAATAAATACAGAATGTAGTTAAAATAAATACAGAATGTAGTTAAAATAAACACAGAATGTAGTTAAAATAAATACAGAATTTAGTGAAAGGAAATGTAGCATAGGTAGGCGTTCGTGCGTTGGATTACGAGCCAAAAGCATTTTTCTATACCGCGTTACGTCTCGTTGACCATCGAGAGTAAACACTGCCCATGAAAACATCTCCCCCCCCCGTTCGGATTCGGCATTAAACCATAGGGCCCACTACTTTGCGTAAAAATATCACGTACAACTCAAATGGTGTGAGAGCTCGGCCTAATTTCTTCTAGGACTGTAGTCCAAACTATTATTTTGTAGTTAAATTGAATACATTTTTTATTTGTTTGTGCTTTTTTTGTTATTTGACTTGGTTATTTGAGAGAATTAAAAATTGTTTGGCTTTATAATAAATACAGAATGTAGTAAAAATAAATATAAGTGTAGCATTTTTTCTGAATATTTATCAAATTTACCAAATTTGAATAAATAAAGAATGTAGTAAAACTAAATGCATAGGGTTTACATTTTTCATGAAGTTAAATAAATACATAATGTAAATACATAATGTAGTTAAAATAAATACAGAATGAAGTTAAAATAAATACAGAATGCAGTTAAAAGAAATGTAGCGTAGGTAGTTCGTGCGTTGGACTACGATCCAAAAGCATTTTTTACGTTTTTACATTTTTCATGAAATTAAATAAATACAATAAATTGAATAAATTGACATTCGCACAATTCGACCAAAAATCTAAAATTAGATACTGAGAAAATTAACGCAGTTAAATTGAATACATTTTTATTTGTTTGTGCAATTTTTTGTTATTTGACTTGTTTATTTGAGAGAATTCAAATTTTTTTGGCTTTATATTAAATACAGAATATAGTAAAAATAAATCAAATGTTGCATTTTTTCTAAATATTTATCAAATTTAAATAAATAGAGAATGCATAGGGTTTACATTTTTAATGAAGTTATATACATAATGTAAATACAGAATGTAGTTAAAATAAATATAGAATATAGTTTAAATAAATACAAAATGTAGTTAAAAAAAAATTGGCCTAGGTAGAGGTTCGTGCGTTGGATTTGGCATTCAACTTTAGAGCCCACCACATTGACTAAAAAGTACCACGTACAACTCAAATGGTTTGAGAACTCGGCCTAAATTCTTCTAGGACTGTAGTCCAAACTATTATTATGTAGTAATAAGAAATGAAGATGTAATTTTTCATCATTTTAGAGGACTTTTAAATAAATACAAAATGTAGTTATTCTTAAAACAAATGTATTCAATTTTTGTGCAGAATTGTAGAAAATTAAGGCAGATGTTTTCCATACAAAAATATAGTAGAAACAAATATTTTTTGCTTTTGAACATAAATCAAATACATATGTATTTATTTTACAGATATTTTTCTTTTTTTTAATACGTTTTTTTAAAAGTTCTGGTTTCGCAGACATTTTGTCTGTTGGGTGAACAATAGGTTTTTGTGCGATACACCTCAACTGACTCATCTGAATTACTCATCGGGGCGACTAACGAAAATTAAATGTTGCGCCTTGTTTTCATTTAATTATCTTGAACATGCTGTGTACCACAAAAAAAAAATTCTGTTGCAAAAATATAAAAGCGATGTTTAACAAAAAGTTAAACAGCGTTGACTGTCGCCAGCGTCATCGTCATTTCCGCTTAAATTAACTGCGCATCCTGCGCCCGGTAGCAACAACGTGACACTGCAACAGGATTTCAGTGCATTTCGCAAGTGATCCTTGCAACGACAGTAGGTAGATGCGTTCGTCCGTCCTTTTGTTCATTCGTTCGTTCATCGGTCGGTCCGTTGGTTCGTCGCTTGCTATCAGCATAACTTCATTAAGTAAGTTTGCCGCCACGCTGTAAAAATGGCGCTACAAAATGGCGATTGTTTTTATTTTCGAAAAAAAAAATTGAAAAACCAAACGAGAACTTTAACGAAATTAAACTTTTCTCATTAAAAAGTGCGAAATGTTGTTTTACACGCTGACCAGCGTGGCAACACCCAAAGGCTTGAACTACCGCCGCCATCACCGCCCTGTTACGGTTAACGTGTGAAAAAGACCGTAGAAAAGTCTTTAATTGGCGTGAAAAAATTCCAACCCCATCGCATGACAATGAAAATGAGTTAAAGCCAAAAGTGGGCGGTATGTGGGTGGTATGTGTGCCTCATATATATATCCTTGGGCAGGGTAATGACAACAAGTCAGCTTTTGTGGTAATTAATTTTTTATGTCGACAGTTCAATGAGTCGACAAACAGGCGCAAGATAATGAGTTATGCGGTCTTCAGTTTGTTTACCTGAAATTTTGCTCAGGTTAAGTATTACCTAGGTTACCGACATATCATACTTAAGTTAAATTTATAAATTAAATTTTAGCTCTATGTGGTTTGGCTTTCGAATGAATATGATAAATTAAAATCATAAATTTTAAAATCATAAATTTAATCTATTTGGCATTTTCCAACTTTTGCTCCAAATTGCATTAAAATTGTAATTCGTACGAATTTGTTTTTTTGGTGTTTCGATTTTCAATACAAAATAAATGTATTTTCATCAAATTAAATTTGTTAAAGTTCCGTTGAACGAATTCAATACAATTTTTGTATTTCGATCAAAAGTGAATTTCAGAATATGTAAGATGTTTTACTTTAAATCTCTCATTTACGTTAGTTTTATTTTTAAAACATAATGAACAAAATATTCAATACAATGAATTTGAATTATCATATTGATGAATTTGTGCATAATATTCAAAAAAAAAATATATATTAAAAAATAATTCGAAATATTTAAAAAAAATAAAAGAAAAAAAAAATTTCGGAAAAAAAATTGTTCCGAAAAATAAATTCAGACAAAAAATAAATTCCAAAAAAAAATTGTCCGGCAAAAATAAATGTGTCCGAAAAAAAATATATAAAAAAAAAAAAAATATATATTTTTTTTAAATATAACTTTTTATTAATAAAAAGTTGTAATTATTTGAGAAAGAGTCGCGTCGAATGGGTCTAGCGGTGAACGAGGACAAGACGAAGTTCCTTGTGTCAACAAGCAAAAAAGAGTCTGTGCGTCTTGGACAAAAAGCTGATTTTGACACCCACAAGTTCGACATTGTGAAGGACTTCGTCTATCTGGGATCCAGCGTAAACAGCAACAACGACGTCAGCCTGGAGATCAAACGGAGAATAACTCTTGCCAACAGGTGCTACTTTGGGCTCAGTAGGCAATTGAGAAGTAGAGTCCTCTCTCGCCGTACAAAAATAACGCTCTACAAGTCACTCATCATGCCCGTCCTACTTTATGGTGCAGAAACATGGACGCTGGCCTCCACCGATAAGAGAGAGTACTGGGAGCGTTCGAGAGAAAGATTCTCCGTAAAATCTTTGGCCCTATATGCTTTGCTAACAAATATCGAATCAGGATGAACCATGAGCTGTATGAGTTATTCGACGACATTGACATAGTCAAGCGCATCAAGATCTAGCGGCTTCGCTGGCTATGTCATGTCGAACGAATCAAAGGTGGACAGCGTAGAAGAGGGCGTCCAAATATGCGTTGGAAAGACCAAGTTGAGGACAACCTGGCAATGCTTGGTATTTCTAACTGGCGTCAGCGCGCGCAAAGCAGAAGCAGATCCAACTGGCGCGGCTTCATCTAAGCGGCCAAAACCGACCCACGGTGTAAGGGCCATTTAAGTAAGTAAGTAATTATAAATAAATATATTATAAAACATTTTGCTAATTTATGCAAGTCGAGCAAGAATTATATAAGAAATAACATACAAGAACTACTTGAGAACTGAGAAGTATGGCAAAATAAAGGGTTTTTCAACAGGGACGCTACAAAAGTAAAGCGACAGGGACAGCAAACGATGCCATATTTCTTGCCGCTCTTTTGACATTTCTCTTCAGTAAGGTTTGCCATTTCATGATTGAAAGATACGAGCCAACAACGAGTCGAAATTATTAAAATTGACTACCGAAATTCGAATTCGTATATCTTTCCATCATGAAATGACAAACCTTACTGAAGAGAAATGTCAAAAGAGCGGCAAGAAATATGGCGACATTTGCTGTCCCTGTCGCTCTACTTTTGTAGCGTCCCTGTTGAAAAACCCTTGAAAAAAACTTTAGTAGCGCTCTTATTGAAAAACCCTTTATAAACGAAAATAAAATATGTTGATTAAAATTTGGTTTAATGAACAGGGTTCTTCAATATGAAGAAAATATATGTTGTTTTTTATGTTTTTGTTCATTAATATGATGAAACGTATTCTTCACATACAGTTCATCATATTAAATAACACTTTTTCGACAGTTACCAAGTGTCCCTCATATTTATGATCGCATTCATAACATTGATATCGTTAGTCATTAATATTATTAATGGTTCTTCATTCAATACAATGAATCATGGTTTGAAGAACGGAATTCATCAATATGATGTACATTTTTTTTCTGTGTTATGTATGCACGAAAACTAAATATCAAGATAAATATGTTCAATTTTAGTAATTTATATATAGTTTTCAAATTCAGTTTTACTATTTTTTTTGTAAAAAGTCTTTTTAATAATATAATTTTTGAATAAAAAATAATTTTATGAAATATTCTACCATTTTAAGTGTTATAAACACGTCAAATCATCTATTGGCATGAGTTTTAAAGAACGAAAAAGTTAGTTGTAACAACCAACATTGTTCGGTTAAAACGAAATTTATAAAAATTCGTTGATAGAATTGCCATATTCGTTTAGTGCTTGAAATATTATCATCTAAATTTGTAGTAGTCTCAACTATAACCTTTATAATTTTGGTTATAAGAACAGACTTAACAGTTGTGTGCACTAAATTTGTTGGTTGGGCAATAATAAACTCATATAGCGTGTGTTATAATTGTATTTTTATTTATTACAAACAGAAAAGTCATCTTTTGGCATGAGGTTAGAAAAATGAAAAGTTGCAAGAACTAAATTAATTCGGTTAAAATGGAATTATTTAATTGGTTGATGAAATTACCATATTCGATTGGTGGTTGAGATATTATCATATACACACATCAAACTGTTCTAAATTTATTATAATCTAAACAACCCATTTTGTATTAAATATAAGAAGAGATTTAACAGTTGAGACAACCGAATAGTGCAATGAGTTAGTAGACGCAACAAAAATCTATTCCGTGTGTACTATTCAGTAATATTTTAAGTATTTATTATTTAACATTTCATTACTTTGTTGGATTTATACCAAATTTAAAAAAAACTTTAATTAGATATTTAGAAACCTTTATTTTGATTTTTTTTTACTCTCACCGACCATAGTTGCCAACCAAAATTTGCACGAAAATTAAAATAATATACCTTTTTCTCGTACGACTTATTAAGAATTCTCACATGGTAATTTTGGTTGATTTAATTCTCACAGCAGCATTCCTACAAAAAATGTGCTAAAAAAATTCCCACAGCTAATGAAAATTCCCATGGAAATTACCTTCCCACAGCAGTTATAAATTACCACAAATGGGAAATTTCCCACGGAACTGGCAACTATGTCTTTTTTTTATTATAATGTGGGATAAAAATAGAGCAACAGCACTCAGACAGGGTTATATCCATTGTGCTGTGACCCAGTTCCATGGTTTTTAATGATACTTCTTAGATTCATTATTGAATCTAAGAAGGCTATTGTGTGATAAAGAGTGAAGCTGATCCTCTCTCATCACGTCTGTGCCAAAGATCTGCCTTCTAATTCTCGAAAATGCTGGACAGTCACAGAGATAGTGCTCTGTGGTGCCAGTTTCTTCGTAGCAGGCAGAACATAAGGCGCTTTCGGCCAGGCCGATTGCGTTCATGTGTTGTGTCCCGTTAGAAGTCCCGTCAGTTTTCTGCACTCCTTTCTACTTAAGGAAAGTAGAAACGAGGCCGATCTTTTGGTTATTGTCGGTGTCATGAGCTTGGAGAATCTGCATTTCGTCTCATGTATTTACCAACACAATTGTCACCGACATATATTATTCAATTTTATTTATTACACACAGGAAAAATACTCTTTTGCCATTAGATTAGAAGAACGAAATGTTAGCTGCAAGAACCAAATTCAGTCGGTTTAAATGAATTTTATAAAAATTGGGTGATGGAACTTACTTATTTGGTTGGCACTTGAAATACTATCGTATGTACATACTGAATTATTTTAAAACTGTGCTAAAGAAGTATAAAATAGTGCTAAAATAGTAGTATATACTACGCCTCTTTTTAGTTTTGATTATAAGAACCGATTTAACTGTTGAGAAAACCGAATAAGTTGGTTGTAAAATGAGTAAGTTGGCAAAACAAACTATCTAAGTTTTTGTAATATATTTAGACTGTATTCATTATGTACTTTTTATTTTGTATAAACTAAAAAACTAAATAATAAACTTAATTCTTAATTTTTTTCTGCGAAATGGTATCAATATTATTAAATCTTACATTATAGGTAAAATTCATATGATGACAGTTTTTAATATCAATAAAATTATGACAGTCTATCAAATAGAACTTAAAGTATTTTTATACCCTACACTAAGAGTGAAAGGGTATATTCTGTTTGTTACGCCGTTTGTAACACCCTGAAGAAAGCATCTCCGGTATGGAAAAGTATATATGTTCTTGATCAGCCTCCTGAGTCGATTTAGCAATGTCCGTCTGTCAGTCAGTCAGTCAGTCAGTCAGTCAGTCAGTCTGTCCTTCTGTCTGTCTGTTGAAATCATGATTACGGAAAAAGTAGAAGAGCTAGAGCAATGAAACTTTAGATTTTGATTACTTATATATCTAAGCTGTCTGAACAAGAAAATTGGCATGATCGATCTATTGTGACCTGAGAACCGAACACTTATGTTCAAATACCTCATATAAAATGTGCATCTACAGATCAATTTTACTGTATGCATGCTTAGGTAAACTTTTTTGGTCAAATATATATTGAAATCATGCTGAAGTACATGAAAATAATGTTTTCCTGCAAAAAGAGTTAGGGTTCCCAAAAAAAAATTCGAAATTCGGTACACCTACCCATTTGTAAATATGGGTATCAAATGAATGGAAATTCTTTAGCGATAGGAAGTTTGTAGTTATTTTCAAGTCTCGTATACCCAGGTGACCTGTATACCAATTTGAATGGTAACCACACATATGTGCAGGGTATTTATAGTCGGCTTTGACCTTGAACTAGTAAAACATATATTTAGAATAGACCTTTAATCTTTTAAAATGCTTTAAATACTTGAAAATTAACATGGAAAATATGTTAATATATTTGATTAGTTTTACTTTAAAAAAACACAATTTGGAACTATAGTTTATAGTTTTATCATCAAAAATCATTTGCTAAACAAGTAAATAATTATGACAATCATTTATATTAGTATTTGCAATTATAATATGCTTGCAGCAAATAAATGTTATCTCTTAAATTATTAATATTAACTTTTATAGTATAAATTACTACAATTTAATTCCAAAATTAATCTTTAAACTTTAAATAATACTTACAGTTCCAATGCCCAGTCGAGGAATTTGTGCAGACCATTCTCCAGCGGCTTGGTCTGGAACCAATTCGTGTGGAAGGGCATCATGTACGGCGCCTTATTCTGTTCGTAGTAACGCGAAAAGTCCTCCTGCAGCCACTCGAGCACTTCATTCTCATCCAGATTGTGCAACACACACTGATCCATATAGGGGCAGTGACCGCCCTCATAGCCATCAACGTAATGTGTATTCAATGGCACCTCCCAAACACCGGGGAAGGTCTTTGATGGGCAGGTGCCGCTCTTGCACTCGTGTGAGATTTTGTAGTCCAGGGTATAGGGCCAGATGGGTACATTGACTGGGGGCACGGTGACCGAACTGTCATAAATGTAGCCAAAGTCTTCGATTACCTGCGGCGGCGGCGATGACCACGGCAACGACGAACAATGACAATGTGTGAGAGAGGCAAAGAGAAATAAATAATGAGTAATGAAGTGTGAGAAAAATGTTATTGTAATTAATTTGTTGTGCATTAACATTGTGTGGTGGTCATGGGGTTAATAAACCTGTTGATGGAGTTTGGTCTTCAGCCAAATTGATGTGGGAGTTTTTTCGTTGTTGTTATTGTTGTTGTAGTGGATTATATACTTGCTGTAGTTATTGTGATGAACATATTTAATGCAAATATAATTAATAGTGTTTATGGAGATAATGGCGATAAAAGGTCGTTGAGGTGTGAAAGATAGCAAAACAAAGGAATTAATTACGGGTCAATAATGACAACAACAACAACAAAAATAACAACAAGGTAATAAATAATTACAATTTATGTTGAAATTTAAGAGTGATATTTTGTTTAAATACGTTTTTATATGAAAATTTATAAAATTTTAAAATTAATTTCATAAATTTTGGCATGTTTTGCTTTGGTTTTGAATGCTTAATTAGTAATGCTGGTAGGTTATATCTTTTGTTGGGTTCTATTTTTATTTTTTTTGGCTTACCTTGTATTGCGTATTACGTCCAGGTTTCAGGAAAGGCGCACGCATGCCAACCACATCGTTCACCGTGACATTGGCGAAGTTGCGCAGAATTTCTCGCATGCCGATCATTTCGCCGACCCATTCCTCGTAGCCCTTGTCCTGCAGACCCTGCTGCTGCGAGATGCTCTCGGTGGCGAATTCGTGGCCGGCATAGGCGAGGTGCTGGATTTGTTGGTAGTTGCTGAAATTAGACAGAAAATGATATTTAATTGATGTATCAAATTCAATAAAATCAAATTCAATATTCAATAAAAATATTATTTTCACTGAAAATTAAATTGTTCACTAAAAATTCAATTTTTCAAATAAGATTCAATTTTACGTTAAAAATTAAAATGTTCACTAAAATTTCAATTGTTATCTAAAAATTCAATTTTTAACTAAAAATTCAATTTTTAACTAAAAATTTAATTTTTAACTAAAAATTCAATTTTTAATCAAAAATTCAATTTTTAACTAAAAATTTCATTTTTAACTAAAAATTCAAATTTTCAATAAGAATTCCATTTTTCACTAAAAATTCAATTTGTCAATAAATTTCAAAATTTTCACTTAAATTTCAATTCTTAACATAAAATTCAATTTTTAACTAAAAATTCAATTTTTCACTAAAAATTCAAATTTTCACTAAAAATTCAATTTTTAACTAAAAATTCAATTTTTAACTAAAAATTCAATTTTTAACTCAAAATTCAAATTTTCACTAAGAATTCCATTTTTCACTAAGAATTCCATTTTTCACTAAAAATTCAATTTGTCAATAAATTTCAAATTTTCACTAAAATTTCAATTCTTAACTTAAAATTCAATTTTTAACTAAAAATTCAATTTTTAACTAAAAATTCAATTTTTAACTAAAAATTCAATTTTTCACTAAAAATTCAATTTTTAACTAAAAATTCAAATTTTAACTAAAAATTCAATTTTTCACTATAAATTCAAATTTTCACTATAAATTCAATTTTTAACTAAAAATTCAATTTTTAACTAAAAATTCAAATTTTAACTAAAAATTCAATTTTTCACTATAAATTCAATTTTTAACTAAAAATTCAATTTTTAACTAAAAATTCAATTTTTAACTAAAAATTCAATTTTTCACTAAAAATTAAATTTTTAACTAAAACTTCAATTGTCAACTAAAAATTTAATTTTTAACTAAAATTTCAATTGTTAACTAAAAATTCAATTTTTAACTAAAAATCCAATATTTAACTAAAAATTAAATTTATAACTAAAAATTCAATTTTTAACTGAGAATTCAATTTTCACAAAATTCAATTTTTAATTGAGAATTCAATTTTTCAGTAAAAATTTCATTTGTCAATAAAATTAAATTTTCCACTAAAATTTCAATGGTTAACTAAAAATTCAATTTTTACTAACAATTCAATTTTTAATTAAAAATTCAATTTTAATTAAAAACTAAACAATAAAAAAAAATTATTTTAACTAAAAATTCAATTGTTTACTCAATTTTTCTCTGAAAATTCAATTTCAATTTTTCACTAAAAATTCAATTTTCACTAAAAATTCAAATATTCACTAAAAATTCAATTTGTCTCTAAAAATTCAATTTTTTCACTAAACATTAAATTTTTCACTAAAAATTCAATTTTTACTAAAAATTCAATTTTTAACTAAAAATTCAAATTTTAACTAAAAATTCAATTTTTCACTATAAATTCAAATTTTCACTAAAAATTCAAATTTGCACTAATATTTCAATTTTTAACAAAAAATTCAAATTTTCACTAAAAATTCAAATTTTCACTAAAAATTCAAATTTTCACTAAATATTCAAATTTTCTCTAAAAATTCAAATTTTCACTAAAAATTTAAATTTTCACTGAAAATTCAATTTTTCACTCAAAATTCAATTTTTCACTCATAGTTCAATTTTTCAGTTTTTCAGTCAAAATTCCACTAAAAATTGAATTTTTTGCTAAAAAAACGTGCAAAGAAATATTTAATAAAAAATATAATTAAAAGAAAAATCCGAAATTGAAAAATATTTTTGTGAGTATCTTTTAATTTTATTGACCCCTTAAAATTGAAAGCTTTGTAAGATTTTACATCCCAGTCCTGCGCTGATGTTGTGCCACAACATGAATTTCAAATAGAATTAAACAAAAGCATTTTGAAAAATATAATAAAAAATAATAGAAAAAAAACTCAAAACTAAAATTTGGAAAACTCGTTTGAGTGTTGCTCCCCAGCGGGTTGTATGTGTTTCAGTGTGTGTGTGTTTCGACATGCAAATATGCAAGTGTATATGTGTATATTTAAAATTTGTCTGTGTATGTGTAGACCACAGCAACCAAAAACACATACAAAGCAAATATAAAATAAAATTTAATATTATTTTGAAGTTGCTGTGACAATAACGCAGCACATATTCGTTTTGGCCAAGCGGTGCACCAACACATACAAAATGCACACACACACACACATATACACACAGAGCCTCACATACACAGCGACAACTGCTGTGCAACACTTGACGCTTTAACTTTTGACCCCATGAGAGTCACACATGCTACGTTTTGGTTCGGTTTAGTGCAACTTGGTACGATACGGCACAACTCCGAACTGAAGAAAAAACATTTAAACATAAACTGAGATTTTGTGTGGGGTTTAACGCAGTCAGTTCGGTCGTTGTTGGCTCTGCCAATCACATAAACTATACCATCAAGATGTGGCCAATAACACTGGCCAACTTGGCTAAGAACATCAATGCCAGCTAAAAGGCGAAAATGTCTGCAGATTAAGTGCAAAATATATATTTCTTTGTAAGGTTTTTTCAATTCATTAGAAAGTACTTCATAGTTTGATTTTTAGATAGTACTTGAAAAAGAGTGTATTGCATAATATTATCTGGGGTCTTTTTTTAATAAGCAGATTTTTTAAATAAGCAGATTAAAGTAGAGAAAAAAAGTTCAGTTTTGTAAAGTTACGAAATTTTATAGATACGAAATTTCTCTATTTGACAATTGCATTTACGAAATGAAAACATTTAAGATTTCGTCTTTCGTTTACGTAAGTCATTTTTGCAACTAAATTACTACAATAATTTGTGCATAGTATGTATAAAATATGCGTAAATTTACGATTTTTTTTTATAATAATATTCGTTAAGTTACGATAATATTTTCGATGTGGAGCTACGAAAGAAATTACGCCATTTGTGGAAAGCAAAACTAAAATTTCGAATTTCTAAACTGCCTTCAATCTGCCAAATATGTAATATGTGTTAGTATTTGTAGATTTACGAAACTTTTACCAATGTCTTTCGAACAACTAATTCACCATGTATACAGTTCAAAAAAATGTGCATATTTACGATCTTTTTACGAATAATATTCCTTAAGTTTACGAATATCTTTGCGAAATTAAGCAATGAAATTAACTATGTCAACGAGTTAGAATTAAATCTAATATTTCTTATTTTAATATTCGACGGATTTCGATAATATTTCTGGTAAGGCCACAGTAAAAATGAAAACAGGTTATCAAATTTTGTGGAATTTTTACATACATATATCCGGCATAGTTTGTGAACGTGCTATTTGATACAAACTAATACTACGTGTGTTTAAAATCTTTGGAAAAATATTTTTACACTGCCTTGATTTTGATTTTGTGTAGGTTAATACGTATTAGCATTTGTATATTTACGAAACTTTTTCGAATAATGTACTTAGATTTTATGAACATCATTCGAGCACGTGATTTACGACATAATGTCATGAAATAATACAAATAAAAGCCTGTACATTTACTAAATTTATATAATATATAATGTGCTTATGACAATCTTCGTGAAATTAGGTCACATGACATAATGTCTCTTTATATTATTACAAAATAATATAAACGATTCCAACGTAAAAGAAATTGTTGTATAAAATAAGAAAATACGAAAGTAAGTAAAATTCAGAAGAAATTTCTATATTTCATGGAAATAAAATGATCGAAGAAACATATTTAATAATTAATCAACGATCACATATCGTCCTCCAAACCATGATCCATTGTATTGAAAAACAATTAATAATATTGATCACTACAAAACATCAATATTATGAATTATTCATCAATTTGATGTATGGATGTAAAAGTGTTCTTTTATTTGAGGACTACGTACATTAATGCATAATTAATTAATACGCAGAATACATCATATATCATATTGAAGAATTTTGTTCATCAAACCAAATTTCAATCAAAATATTTATGTTTTTGTTCATTGTTGTGCCATATTCAGAGTTCTCAAGTGATGTTTGTCTTCTTTTCTTATATAATGTTTTCTCGAATTGCATAAATTTATAAAATGTTTTGTAATATTTACATTTATGATAAAAAAAATATATTTTTTTTCGTATACATTTTTTTAATTTTCAAAAAAAAAAATGTTATGTTCGAAAATTGTTGTGCTTTCGAAAAATTTCTGTCTGGATTAATTGTTTTTTTTTTTGAAAATTTTATATTAAAAAAATTAAAATATTGTTACGAAAAGATATAATTTGCTCCATAGTGCAAACAATCAACAATAATAAATGAGACGCAAACAATTCAGCGCACTAATCAATGTGTTAGAAAGAGACGGAAGATCATTCAGCGCACTAAGCAATGTCCGAGAAAGAGATGGAAGATCAGCACATTAAAACACATGAGTGCGAATGAGATGACAATAGCACGCGTCATTCACGAAACGAGTAGAAGGTTCTCGAAACATGTCGAAGCTTGCCGAAACGTTTTCGAACTGATGCCTGCAGTATATAAGACCGCCGCATCTGAGGGACAGCACTTTAGTAGTAATTGTAAAGTGGTTGAGTGCATCTCGTGTGTGATCAATGTCAAGTTGAATTGTGGACATGCAGCGATTGTTAGAATTTGTTATTAGTAAAGTTGTTTATTAAAGTGAATTAATAAAGTTAATTGTTATAATTTAAACCATACATAAGAGTGTTTTTATTTTGTACACAATCCAAAGATACGAACTTGTAGAACAGTTTTCCGTAGACTGAATTTTCTTAAAAGTATTGAAAAACAATTCATAATATTGATCACTACAAAACATAAGTATTATGAATCAATTTGATGTATGAATGTAAAAGTGTTTTTTTTTTTATTTGAGGACTACGTACATTAATGCATAATTTACGCAGAATATACGTACATCATATTAAAGAATTTTGTTCATCAAACCAAATTTCAATCAAAATATTTATTTTATTGTTGATTGTTTTGCCATATTCAGAGTTCTCAAGTGATGTTTGTTTATTTGTTATATAATGTTTTTTCGACATGCAAAAATTAGTAAAATATTTTGTAATATATATATTAATGATAAATTTTTTTTTTTCAAAAAATTTTAAATTTTCGAGAAAAAAAAATTTTTTTTCGTACAAATATTTTTTAATTTTCAGAAATAAAAAAATTGTTGTTTTCGAAAAATATTTTTTTTTTTGTGAAAAATTTTATGGAACAAACAGAGTTTGCAGTGAAACCACGAATTATATTTAATTGATATACATAGCATGGCATGTCCATAGGACACATTTTTCTGTTTTTTTTTTGAGTAGTGCAATCTGCAATGATATAGAAATGATACGTTTTTCGTCAAAATCCAAACAATCTAGAACGAAATTGCTAATTTAGTGGAATCCATATCGGAATGTTTTGATTTTCGTTGAAAAATTTGATTTCTTTACTTTTTTTACAGTATTCTAAAAAAATATTTTCATAATTAAATATCGCAAAATAATCATTATATAATAGAAATTTAAAAAAAAAGATCGTAAAAATACACTTAAATATTTAAAAATTTTATTGTGTAGCTTTTTTATTATTTAAATTCAAAATTAAAATAAAAACATTTCTATTTTGAAACTCAATTCAAATTCTCCTTTCCTTAGTTTAATAATGCAAATTTAATCAAAACAAAAAGTTGTTTACGTATAAAAATTTCGACAATCGCACAAAATAATAAAAATCATTAAAATACTCAAATGCAAAAACTTCAAAGTGAAACAAAAGAATTTTACGCGCCAAGCAACAATTGCAACTTTATGCATTTGCTCAACACACACACACACACACAGTCATACTTTGAAACCGCACTAGTACTACTACACATGTACAATACATATAGATGTATGTGCCACACACATTCACATGCAGAGAACTTCTTGTGCTTAGAAATTCACACAAGTGTGAAATGCACAACAGAGTTAGCTTTTGTTTGTTTGTAGTGATGTGTTGCACTGTGTGTCTGTCTATCTGTCTCTTTCACTCTCTTTGTTGTCACTCATTGTTGGTCGTGTTGCACTCGTCTTGCCTCGCACTTGCATTTGCGGTCTACCTCGTTACTTTTTGCCTAATGAAAACCTCCAACTTGCGGTCTACCAGACAGACACAGATCAACCAACGCAAATACACAAAACCCCCAACACACAACACACACTGGCAAATAGATGGATGGATGGACAGACGGACGGACAAACACACGCACACAACCATGTAAACATGCGCTCGTGCATTGACGACACAATCACATAAACAGAAATACACACACACACACATTCACTCACTCATACAAACACTAAAACTCATGCACAGACATTCACTAAAACAATGATAATCGCCTTTGTGAATACGAAGTTTAGCTGATGTGTTTGCCTGCGATGTAGAGTTGCCAACTAGAGAGATATATTTGAGTATCACTATTGTTTTAAAAATTTTTTTTGTTAATAAATTTTAATTTTTTTATTTTTTATTTGAATATAGATTTGAAAAATAGAGTTAAGACGAAACTAAAAATATCTTTATTTCTAGATTTATAAAACATACATCTAATTTTTTTAATACCGAACTGATATTGAAGTGATTGAACCCGAACACTATAGAAATTGTAATTTTGAAACTGCAAACAGATCGGAGTAGAAACTAGCAACAGCATTATTTTTATTTTTAAAATTCTATAACCGAAACTTTTTATTTATAAATGGTGAACTCAAGTCGAAGTGACTATACAGAATTGGAACTGAAAACATTGACTTCTAAAAACTGGCATTATTAGATTCTTAACTAGAACCAAAAACTTGACATTTCTAGATTTGTATAATGCAATCTATTATTTTTGAATACCGAGATGATAAAATGGGAGACAAATCGCACAAAAAATGTTGATTTGAAATCTGAAATCGAAGCGTATACGAAACTGTGAACAAATTTCTTGTTATTTTTAGATTTATAGATATCCAACCATTTCATTGTTGCATTCCGAAATAAATTTAAATGGCAAAATCAGAATTGAAACTGAAAACGTTGACTTTCCTCGGAAAATATAATTGGAAACTGTTACAAAAGGAAGTCGTAATTGCAAACGGAAATATTGTTATTACTACAATACTTTATATTTCCGAATGCCGAACTGAACTAACTAATGAAATAACCATAACTGGAGACGTTAACAACACTATTGAAAAACAGATAACGACATAGTTTGTATCAAATATTTCGTATTATAGTTGTATAAAACAATGTGCCAAGAATATGCTTTAAATATGCTTATATGCCGCCGAATGCATTTAAGTATGTGTTCGTGGTAATTATGCTCGATATACAGGGTGTATGGTTCATCGATGTCAATAACTCGGGAGGTGATTCTATGATTCCAAAAATAAGAAAATGTAAAATAAAAATAAGTCCTTTTTGACTCCCAGTTTAAAGGGTATTTAGTAAATTTAGTAAATGCATATTACTAACATAGTCTATTCAAGAAAATTGGTTATAAAATTTAATCTGTTGACAAATGAATATCATGCATTTCACTCATCTTTTAGGCAATTAAATTACCTTTCCAATGGTATATCACATCCTCGAATCCCATGATTTATTCCTTTTTTAAAAGTACGTAAAGTTGAAATTTACAAAAATAAAAATACAAAATTTGACTTTGTCATCGATTTTCTTAAAATATCGTTATCGATTTTTTATAATTTATAATGATAAACCAGTTCATTCCCAGTGCCTTCTAAGTAATAACACTAATTTTGAACCGGTAAATTATACTGCAGAAATAATTAAACAGTGGCGGGTCTTGTGATTTGGTGGTAGAAATAAAAGAAAAATTATTATGTTTGGAAATATGATCAGAAAATATGTTCTGTTAAGTAATATGATAATTATTACAATTTTAACAAATGTTTAAAATTATTTATCGATATATATTGATTATTTAGTTTGTTTTTTCAACCACCAAATCACAAGTTTATTTTTTTTTTTTACTTTAGTACAAATCGAATTTATTAAAAATCAAAAATCTGATGGTATTTTCAATATTTCGTTGACGCGAAGAGTAAAATCAATAATTGTAGTTCTGAAATCAGCATCCGAGTGAAATTCGAATATTTGAAAAGAAATTTTTACTCGTTTCATAGATCTAAAACAGCTTGAATTCGATAGAAAACCGACAATTTCAAATTAAAAAACGAATTTTTGTACAGCTAAAACATATTCGATTGAATCCAAATTTTTTAGTGTTTGGGTTTGAATATTACATTCTAACTTTTCTGTTAGTTTTGACAATTTATTAAATGTGCATGTAATTTTGAGTTGGCAACTCTACTCTACACGCACGCATCAGTCATTTGACAGCATTTGCATTATTTTTTTGTTCTTTTTAGACTAAAACTATTTTATTTTATTTTCATTTAGTTGCATGTTTTTCTTTAAATGCAAAAACTTTGAGATTATGAGCTGCACAAATGACAACTATAATAATAATGGTGGGTTTTAAATGCGACAGAGAACTGAGCAACAAATGGAATAATTTTCTAAAGATTATGGGGTTGCTAGATTTCAAACGGAAATGCATTTAAATATAAATTATATCGAATCAGTTCTACACCATATACAAATGTAATTCAGAAAAGATCAATTGAAATTCAGAAATTTCATTTGAAATTCAAAAGACACCAATTGAAATTCAGAAATTCCATTTGAAAATGAAAAGACGTCAAATGAAATTCAGAAATTTCCATTTGAAATTTAGAAATTTCTATTTGAAATTCAGAAAATGTTTATTTGAAATTTAGAAATATCTATTTGAAATTCAGAAATTTCCATTTGAAATTCCAATGGAAATTTCTGAATTTCATATAGAAATTTCTGTATTGCAAATGGAATTTTCTGAATTTCAAATGAAAATTTCTGAATTTCAAGTGGAAATTTCTGAAATTCAAATGAAAGTTTCTGAATATCAAATGAAATTTTCTGATTTTCAAATGGAAATTTCTGAATTTCAAGTGATGTCTTTTGAATTTCAAATGGTATTTCTGAATTTCAAGTGATATCTTTTGAATTTCAACTGATCTTTTCTGAATTACAGTTGTAAATGGTGTAGTTCCGTGTAACAAATTCAATATTATAGATTTTGTTAAATTTCGATCGAAAGTGTTTTCTAAAACATACTCGTAACTTTATTTTTGCAAATTTAAAACGAGAATGAAAAAATCTAAAACTACACATTCTGTAATATATGTAGGATCGCTTCTAATTGGAGTTACAAAGCTTATCTATTTTGAAGCCAAAAGATCTCTGGTGCGAATAACCGGGACTGCAGCATCAAAAATGTTTTTCTATACGACGCTACCTCTCGGCAGAAAATGTCAAACTTCGGAGAATAAAGTCGTACGATGTGAAACTCATTTTTGTATTTTTAAGAGGGTAATACTTCGAAAGTAGAGTGAAAATGAAGTCTAAATGTATTGAAAATATACATATTTTAGGAATATTAAAAGGCTCATAAATATGAAAGGTTATTAGGTTTATTAAAGCAAACCATCTGTCAAGTTTTTAAGAGACCTGCGGGACGCTTTTAGTGCTACTTTCTAAGAAAGCTGAATTTTCAATATTAGTACTCGTTTAAGAGTCTTCAAATACTGCAAACAAATCTCAAAAATACGAATATTTTAGGAATATAAAAATCGCAAAGTTATAAGAGTTTTTAGGCTCAAAGAAGCGAGCCATCCGTCCTGGTTTTAAGGGTATTTTTTGACTTAATAATAGGACTCATTTGAGAGTCTTAAAATACTGCAAAATGCCACAAGAATATAAAATATAAAAGGTGCATAAATATTTTAGTTTTTGAACTCATTAATGTTTGCATATAACACAGGTATTAGGAGTCTTTTTCTGCTCTTTTAAGTGCTCATTTATTTTTTATAATGATAGGATTTATTAAAGAGTCTTTAAATACTTAAAACGTTTTTTGGAAAACGTCTTTCTTAGTTCAAACTATCTTGTATCAAGATCGGGAACTGATTCTTGTATTTTATGAAAATAGTCTAACCATGATCATTATTATACTTTTTATCTAGGGTTAATTTCTTTTTGGTTCAGACAACATTTAAACAATAGAATTTTCTCGAAATATGGCAAAATTTCACGAGCGCCCAATTTCTATAAGCAACCGATGACGTGACTTTGTCTAACGATGACATGTTAACTGAGTGACAGCCGAAATTCATAGAGGCAAACATGGCCAGGACAAAGCAACAGTGCGCCGAGTGTTGCGATCAACAGTAGCAATAGCAGTAGCAAAAGCAATAGCACCAGCAGCAACAACGTCATCAACAGTAGCAACAGCAACAGTAGGAGTAGGAGTAGAACTGTAGCAACAACAAAAACTGTTTGGGTATAAATGGAACATTCCATAAAACAATGAGGCAGACAAACATGTCGGTCGGTCAGGTGGACAGACTTTTCGTCCGTTGGTGCTTCGTTTGGTCGCAGTTGTTGGTCCAATGTTGCTGTTCACATGAGGGCCAACAAATTTACAAATGCAAGAATGTAAAGCAGTGTAAATGCATTTTCGAAATTTTCAAATTAAAAATGAACCAACAACAACAAAAAATATACAAGTATTATAGACTGAGAATGTACGGGGACAACCTGAAAAGTGAAAGACAGAGACAAATGCTATTGGGAGTGAAGCAGAAACAAAAGTTTTTGCTGTTTGAGAGACAGTTTTGGGGGTACGAGAGGTATGTAGGGTTGTTGCCTAAGGTTACCCAAGGGAACATACGAACAATATTTGCGGACATCAGTCAGTCAGTCGAAATCAGAAAGTCGGTGTGAGATGAAAAGAGATGGGGCCTCCAACTCTCATTCTTCGTCTGCTGCTGCTGCTGCTCGTTCACATTTGAGTGTTTATCACATGAGTTGTTAAGTGGGTTTCATATGCTTCACATGCAACGATAATGAAGACAAAGTTGAAATATTTTTGTTTTATTTTTCTTTTTTTTTTTGATGTACTAAACTATTTCTCGAGCAGCACACAGAGACAAAACAAAATAGCACAGAGCATCATCAACTGTGTATTTTTGATGATTTGGCAAACGAAAATGTTGCGCTTGAATAATTAATTCAAACAGTTAGTTGTGTTGGCCAAAATGTTGTTGGGCACTTAATTAGTTTTTTTTAGTTGGTTAATTTTTTAATTGGCGATTAAAGTGTTTGTTTTTAATTAATTCTGGTTTTAGTTAAAATTTAATATATTAATAGAGTGTAAATTGAAATGAAATATATAATGAACATCAAATTATTGCTTGTTAATTAACTTTTTTAGGGATGTATTATAGATATTTTTTTTATATTTTTTAAGAATTATATAAAATTTATTCAATCAACTATAGAATTTTTTAAAGTTGTAACCGACTCAAAATAAAAGATTTTAATAAAAAATGGAGGTGAAAAAATTTAGTAAATTTTTTATATTGCCCAAAATAAATTAATATGATGTTAAAATGATATAGACTAGGCATCTGCACAAATGTATGTGAAGTTGCCTCTGAAAAATATGCACTACTGCACTCTACGGTAATAAATGCTTTTTTCAATGACAGTCGATAATATTATAGTGAAATCTTTCTACCGACTGCACATCACTGCAGTATTTGTTTCATTGGTTTTAAGTAGTGTCAAGATATATTTTTTTCAAAACATTTAATGTATTGAAAAACAAAACTAAACGACACCTTTGTCGCTGAACATGCAACGAATACAGTGAGTAAAGCGAGTGAGCGCAACGAGTAACTGCAATTTTGTTTGTGTTTTCTTTTGACAGTACTTGGTGCTTTGTTGTTGTGAGCAAGACATTCATTTGATTTTCAAGCAAAGAGTTGACGACAGTAAAGCAGCATAGATCTCTTCAATGCAGTTTTGTTTTGTTTGTGTTTTCTTTTGACAGTACTTGGTGCTTAGTTGTAGTGAGCAAGACATTCATTTGATTTTCTAGCATAGAGTTGACGACAGTAAATCATCATAGACCCCTTCACTGCAGTTTTGTTTTGTTTGTGTTTTCTTTTGACAGTACTTGGTGCTTTGTTGTTGTGAACAAGACATTCATTTGATTTTCAAGCATAGAGTTGACGACAGTAAAGCATCATAGATCTCTTCAATACAGTTTTGTTTTGTTTGTGTTTTGTTTTGACAGTACTTGGTGCTTTGTTGTTGTGAGCAAGACATTCATTTGATTTTCAAGCAAAGAGTTGACGGCAGTAAAGCATCATAGATCTCTTCAATACAGTTTTGTTTTGTTTGTGTTTTGTTTTGACAGTACTTGGTGCTTTGTTGTAGTGAGCAAGACATTCATTTGATTTTCTAGCATAGAGTTGACGACAGTAAATCATCATAGACCCCTTCACTGCAGTTTTGTTTTGTTTGTGTTTTCTATTGACAGTACTTGGTGCTTTGTTGTTGTGAACAAGACATTCATTTGATTTTCAAGCATAGAGTTGACGACAGTAAAGCATCATAGATCTCTTCAATACAGTTTTGTTTTGTTTGTGTTTTGTTTTGACAGTACTTGGTGCTTTGTTGTTGTGAGCAAGACATTCATTTGATTTTCAAGCAAAGAGTTGACGGCAGTAAAGCATCATAGATCTCTTCAATGCAGTTTTGTTTTGTTTGTGTTTTTTTTTGACAGTACTTGGTGCTTTGTTGTAGTGAGCAAGACATTCATTTAATTTTCTAGCATGGAGTTGACGACAGTAAATCATCATAGACCTCTTCACTGCAGTTTTGTGTTGTTTGTGTTTTCTTTTGACAGTACTTGGTGCTTTGCTGTAGTAAGCAAGACATTCATTTGAATTTCAAGCATAGAGTTGACGACAGTAAATCATCATAGACCCCTTCACTGCAATTTTGTTTGTGTTTTCTTTTGACAGTACTTGGTGCTTTGTTGTAGTGAGCAAGACATTCATTTGATTTTCAAGCAAAGAGTTGACGACAGTAAAGCATCATAGATCTCTTCAATGCAGATTTGCTTTGTTTGTGTTTTCTTTTGACAGTACTTGGTGCTTTGTTTTTGTGAGCGAGACATTCATTGATTTTCAAGCATAGAGTTGACGACAGTAAAGCAGCATAGATCTCTTCAATGCAGTTTTGTTTTTTTTGTGTTTTCTTTTGACAGTACTTGGTGCTTTGTTGTTGTGAGCAAGACATTCATTTGATTTTCAAGCAAAAAGTTGACGACAGTAAAGCAGCACAGATCTATTCAATGCAGTTTTGTTTTGTTTGTGTTTTGTTTTGACAGTACTTGGTGCTTTGTTGTTGTGAGCAACACATTCATTTGATTTTCATGCATAGAGTCGGCGACAGTACATGTCTTGAAATAAAATGAATGTCTTGAACTGGGTTTCAAATGCATTTGTGCAGACGCGTAATATAAGAAAGATCATTATTTTAATACGAAAAATTGTAATGAAAAAAAAATTAAGAAAATGAAAAAAAAAAAAAACTGAATAGAAAAAAAATCAAATTGTATGATAAATAAAAAAACCGAATTTAAAGAATTAAACCTAAACCGAGCGTTTTATCAATGTCACAGTTCAGAATTTTCAAAAATGGGTCACACTTGGATTGGTTTTTACTGTATAAAAAAATACTGGGATTTTTTTACAGAAAATCTAATGATGCCATTCGATTCACTGAATATTAAAGATTCATTGGTGAAATTTCTGTATTTTTGGAAATTCTGTAGCTCCTAAACCGAGAAAACCTATGTAATAGCTGAAGAAATTAATAATTAAAAAACATAACATTTTATTCAACTTTTAATTTCTCCAATTGATCGGATCGTTGTACAATTATTTCAATTCGCGTTTTTACCATTTTTTGGATTTTTGGTCAACATTTTTATTTTAGATATTCTATAGTGATACAAAAACGTTAGGATTTGTGATAAAAACAAACATAACATAGTTTTATTATCATTATAGATATCGAGATGATATCAAAAAACTAAAACAAAAAAAAAATAAAAAGTTTCTAAAATTGTATTTTTTTTTCTAATATTAAAAACAGAAATTTCTTGAAATATCAAAAAAAAAAAATATAGAAAAGACAATAAAATTTTTTTCTAAAATTTCTAATATTAAAAATAAATTCTGAAATTAAAAAATGTTCCTATATCGTCGTTTTTAAAATTTTAAAAATGCCAAATATTTATTTACAAAAATCTTTATAAATATGTTAATTTTTAATCGATGATCTCAATTTTGATAAGAAAATGTAAATCCATTATTTGATTTTTTAATTTTAAAAATCCATCATTTACTTTTTATTATAATATTAGTCTACAAACTCAAAAATTAAGTTTTTCATAAAAATGTTCTATGACGACGATATTTTAATATTTTTCTAAAATTTTACTCAAATTTCTATATTTTCTGATATTTTTTTTATAATTTTGAATTTGTGTCTTCAGTTTTATTTTTTCATTAGATTTTTTATGTTTAATTTGTTTTTGTGTTATGGCTTTTACGTTTTTTCTTTTGTTTAAGCATGTTTGCATTTCTTTTATGGTTTTACTAATGTTGTTTTGTTTTTGTTTTTGATTTTGATTTTGTTTTTGCTTTTACTTTTGCTTTTGTTTTTCTTTTGCTTTTGTTTTTACTTTAATTTTGTTTTTGTTTTTGTTTTTGCTTTTGTTTTTGTTTATGCTTTTTTTTTTGCTTTTGCTTTTGATTTTGTTTTGGCTTTTGTTTTTGCTTTTGATTTTGCTTTTGTTTTTGATTTTGTTTTTGCTTTTACTTTTGCTTTTGTTTTTGCTTTTGTTTTTACTTTTACTTTTACTTTTGTTTTTGCTTTAGTTTTTGCTTTTTTTTTTGCTTTTGTTTTTGTTTTTACTTTTTCTTTTGTTTTTGCTTTTGTTTTTGATTTCTTTTTGCTTTTGATTTTGCTTTTGATTTTGATTTTGCTTTTACTTTTGTTTTTGCTTTTGTTTTGATTTTGTTTTTGCTTTTCTTTTTGTTTCTGCTTTTGTTTTTGCTTTTGTTTTTGCTTTTGATTTTGCTTTTGAGTTTTCGAGATTTCTTTTGTTTTTTCAAATTTATAAATTTTTTATAATTTAAATTTTTTCTAAAATTTTACTTAATTTTCAATATTTTCTAAAGTTTTTTTTATAATTTCAAGATATTTATATCATTTTATAAATATAATTTATATTTTATCATAACTTTATCGTATTTTTAAATCAAATTAAGTTAAATAAAAAATAACGTACAATAAATTACTAAATTGATTACATTTGTTTCATAACTACACAAAGCCTGCCCTGCGCCACAAAAGTATTTACGCCCCTTTGAATGCTGTCAACACGTTGAAGTGAAAATAAAATTCGCATTTATAATGTTCAGAACTTCCGCCACGTCACGTTGCTAACTTTGTTTATAATAAAATTTAAAACTATGCGTTGACCTACGGCCGAGCGGGCAGGCAGATGGACAGACCGAGGAACAAACAGACAGGATACCGGATGCATTGCTGCTGCCTGCTCGAACAGCAGCGCCGCAAATAGCTGCCATAAAAATCCACTTAAACTGTAGGCCGTGTTGCGCAAGACGTGCGTAGGCAACAACAGGAACAGCGAAGCCGCGGCATTAAGTAGCAGCGCAAAAACTTTTGCACACAAATTAAGCATTAACCCGGCATTAGAAGGACTAAACAACTGACTGAGTGACTGACAGACAGACTGACGGATGAACGGACGCAAAGCTGTGAATGTTTCTGCTGCTACTACTACAGAGGCTGTTACTTTGACTGCTGTTGCTGCTGCTATTAATGTTGTTACTTTAGCTCTGTTGCTGCTACTACTGCTGCACGTTAATACGCTGCGGCTGCCTTTAACTTTTTGCCTCCACCTCTGTGCAGAGTGGCAACGTAGGCGCCGGCTTCCGTTGTGCGCACACAAACATCGCCGGAAGTCTGGCAGCACAGCGAAAAAGTTAATAACTCAAAGAGCGCAGAAAAAACGAACGCATTGGCCGCAAGTTAAGAGACAGCCGGCCAAATCAGCCGAACATTTTAAACTTCTGTTTGGAAACTTTTTCTTCGTTGGTTTTTTTTTTTATGACCCGCAGGTCGACGAACAGCTGTCAACGTTACGCAGTACCCGGCTGCGGTTAAACGGCGACGTGCTGCTATTGCTTTTGTGGTTTTTGTTAGGAATTTTTTGTATTTTTTTATATTTTTTTTGTAATAATTTAATATTTATTTGAATATAATGTAAATGTACGTCTTCCGACACCTGATACTAATTCCAATTTCTCATTTTGTTTTTTTTTTTTAATTTAATAAATAGCTAAAAATTGCATTGTGTCGGATTAGATGAATGTACATTGACACCTTCGAAATTGGATCTCAATTCCGCAATATAAGTTTTTTTGATATTAAAATATTAAATATAAAAAAAAATGAATACTATATAAAAAGACGCGGCTAAAATTACTTTTACGGTTTTCTGTGCTGTTATTTATTTGTTTTTGCTTTTTGTTTTTGTCGTTAATTTTTTTTGATTTTGTGTTTCTTTTTTTGGATTTAATTTTATTTTTTTATTATTTTTTTTTGATTTTGTGTTTTTGTTTTTTTTAGATTTATTTTTTGCGTTTGATGTTGTTCTTGAGTTTTTTCTTTTTAGTTTTGGGTTTTATTTTTGTGTTATTGCGATTCGTGTTTTGTTTTTGATTTTGTTTTTTCTTTTACTTTGATTTTTGTGTTTTGGATTTTGCTTTGTATTTTTGATTTTGTGTTTTTGTTCTTGTTTTCGTATTAGTGTTTTGATTTTGTTTCTATCTTGTTTTTATGTTTTTGATTCTTCTCTTATTTTTGCTTCTATTTTTGTGTTTGTGTTTGGGCTTTTGTTTTTTTTATTTTTTAATTTTTTAATTTTATTTATTTTTTTATTTTTTTTTGTTTTTGTGTTTTTGCTGCTGTTTTGTTCTTTTAAATTTGATTTTGTGTTTTTTTTTGTGTTTGATTTTGTTTTTGGTTTTGTTTTTGGTTTTGTTTTTTTTGTTTCTTTTGTGTTTTTGATTCTTCTTTTATTTTTATATTGCTTTTGAATTTGATTTTTTGATTTTTCGTCTATATGATTGTTTTTTGATTTTGTTTTTGATTTGTTTTTGTTTTGGTGTTTTTGCTTTTTTTTGTTTTGGTTTGGTATCGGAATTCGGTACATTTTCGTAATATATTTTTTTATTATTATTTTATTTTTTTAAAACATGTTGTTGGTTTTGCCATGTTGTAATATACCATTTAAAATATTAAGTTTTTTATTTATTTTTTTAATTTTTAAAATATTTTACATTTTTTAATTTTTCATATAATTTTTACAACATTTTTACATATTAATCTTTTATTTCGCTAATTTTTCACAATTTCTTGTTTTTCCGCATTTTGCCGGAAACGGAAACCGAATTTCAGTCTGAGTGATGTTCGCAAATTCGTTTGGCTGCCGTTACTGCTGCGCACGTGTGGCGCAGTTGGCAGCGGAAGCAGCAGCGGTTGAGCCAGAAGTTCTGCTAATTTGTGGTAAAAAGTACAACTTCATTATCGTCATCGTGCTCAACATGGAGTTGCATATGCAGCACTTACAAGAACAAGAAACAAAAAAAAAAATAAAAAATAAAAATTGTCGTAAAACAACTTTTTTTCGAAAAGTCAACGAATTAATTTAATAACATAAATTCACAGCCGCAGCTACTAAACCGCATAAATTCTAAACTTCAATTTGCCAAAACCACACACGAAATCGTCTATAGAATTGCTTACCTCGCAGTGTTCTAAAATGTGTGCAACTTGTTGAAATTCATTTTTAGGATATAACTTGAACTCCAACCGAACCGACAAAAATACATTTCGAAAGGTAAACGAAAAAAACAGTGCCCCTGTGTGAAAAATAAAATACTAAAACTTAAAAATGAAAGAAAAACCACAATTGCTAGTATTTTGTATGCTACTTGTTGTTAATACCAATTTTGAAATTAAAATTATGAATTAAATTTACAAAGATTTGCATTCAAATACGCTTGGCCAAAGCATTTCCGAATTACCATACATAATGATATAGATATATTTTTGGTTGAATTAAAAATTTGTGCATTTTGCGCGCCACAATAGTTTTTTCCGCGTTTAAATGTTTTTGCATGGTGTATGTTTTAAAGCCACCGGAGATCAATATATGGTTTAGTGTTATTTGCTATTATTATGCATTGCAAAGTTATGAGTTATTTAGTGCAACTCTTAATTTGATGTTACTCATACGTAGTGTTGTACACGATAATTTAAAATCTTTTTATAGCGTTGAAAAGATATTTATTTTTTTATTTTTAATATATAATATAATACATTTTGCATAATATAAAAGTAGTTTTAAACTATATTTTTATTATTTAAATTTAATTTGTATTTTTTTCGATTTTCAATTTTTGGTTTACAAATGTAATGGTCAGTTTTAAACAATATAAGGTGGACCAAACATAAAAATACCATAAAACAATTTTATACCCGATTAAAGCTTAAACTTTAAGATTTTTAATGCTATATCATTTTAAGATTTAAGTCGGAGCATTGCAAGGTAATGAGTGATTTGTGCAAGTACTATTGAAAACTATCACTCATACGTCACGTGGCACAATACAGTTTTAAATGTATTTTATGCGTTACATTTAAAACACAATATATTGAAAATAAAATTTAATTATCTGTATTTAAATTATACATAATAATAAATAATAATAATAATATAAAAAATATTATAAAAAATAATAATATAAAATAAAACTAAAAAAAAAATAAAAATAATGGTATTGTTAATGCAATTTAAAGTCTCCAAACCTTAAAATTGAACAAAATAGTGTTATACTCAATTAAAGCTTGTACTTTAAGATTTCAAATGTTGTATCACTTTTAGTTTTAAGTTGTTGCATTCAAAAGTTATAAAGTGATTTGTTCAGGTACTACTGAAAATATCACACATACGTCACGTAGTACCAGACTGTTTTAAATGCATTTTATGCGCTACTTCAAAGCAATAATGTTGAAAAATAGAAATATAGAAAATAAAATTTTGTTTCCAACACAATAGCAGCATGTTCTGCAAAATTTACATCGGCAATGAACGACAGCAACAGCAACATTTGAGCATAAGTTGCAACGGCCACAAAAAATGGCAAAATTATGGAAATGTTTCGCTACAATGGCGGCTGCAACAGTCGCCAGCAACAAATGCCAAGTCCAGTGAAAAGGCGGCGGCGTAATTAAACAAAAGCATTGCAAAAAGCGGTAGAGGCAACATCTACCAGCAGCTAACAATTCACTGTCATTGCCGTTGAGTTTTCAGCAGTTTTTCTTTTTATTCTTTTTGATTTTTTTTTAAATTTTGTGTTGCGGTGTTTTCTACTTTGAGACGTAGACTGAAAGCACCATCAAAGCAGCCATTTTCTGTTATGTTGCACGAAACATGGCGGCACACCTGACGCGGACGATACCGCATCTTTTAGGCGTTACGCTGCATTGTTGCTGCACGTTGCAACCATGGCAATGGCTTTGGCAGCAGTAGCAATGGCAGGCAACTTTTCACGCAATTAAAATTGCACAATTTCAGCAGTTTTGCTGTCATTGTTGTTAGTCTTGTCGCTGCTTATGTTGCTGGTTATTGTTGCCATATCACGCCAACAACAGCTCGCCGCTGTGTAGCCAACAAAACAATGCGAGTTTTTTTTTGTTTTCCTTTTTTTTTGAGAATTTTCGGCAACAACTGCGTTGAAAACTACTTTTGACGCAGCGCATAAAAGACTTGGTTTTATTTGCTAAGAAGTTTTATAGACTTTTGCCTTTGTGCTGTTTTTAGCTTTTGTTGCAATAGTTATTGTGCGAATTGTAGTCGGTGTTGTTCTTGTGCTTGTTGTCGACATTATTGTTGCTGTTGCTGCTGTTGTTGTTTGTGTTTCTAGTGCTGCTGCTGTTGCCGCATGTGTCCGCCCATGTTTTGTCATTAAAACTTTCATTTTTATTTTTACTTTTTTGGGGGATTCGTTTTATTTCTTTCTCTCGATATTTTTTGGCTACTTGGCGCTCAAAAACTTTGCATCGTTTGTGGTTCGCATAAAGTTGCGACAAAAATGTTGCCGGTTGCAGACAAATCTTATCGGCCGCTAAACTTTGTCAGTGCTGCTGATTGCGAACATATTTGCATCGCATAATAAAACAGAGATCGAAGGGCAGCGCAAACGATTGTCGTTGGCAATTGACGACAAAAACGAATATAAAACATTTAAGTGTTTTGTGGCGAATTTAATGCAATGGGTTATAGATTATTTTCGGAAACTCTTCTAAAAATTAAATTTAAATAAAACTGTTATATAGTAAAAACTTGTATACAGTATAAAGTCTTATACAGCAAAAACTGTTATACAGCAAAAACTCTTATACAGCAAAAACTGTTATACATAGACAATTTTATGCAATGAAAACTGTTATACAATAAAACTGTTATGCAGTAAAACCTTTTATACACTTAAAACTGTTATACACTAAAAATGTTATACATTAAAAACTGTTATAAAATAATTTTTATACAGTAAAAACTGTTATACAGTAAAAACTTGTATACAGTTAAAGCTGTTATACAGTAAAAACTGTAATACACTACAAATGTTATACATTAAAAGCTGTTATAAAATAATTATTATACATTAAAAACTATTATACAGTAAAAAATGTTCTACAGTTAAAATATTTATACAGTAAAACCTCGTAACAAAATTTTTATATAGTAAAAACTGTCGTACGCTTAAAAACATTCTGCAGTAAAAACTTTTGTACGGTACAAACTGTTGTACAGTAAAAACTGCAAGACACTAAGAACTGTTATACATTAAAACTGTTACAATATATTCGTTATACAGTAAAAACTGTTATACAGTAAACAATTTTATACAATAAAAACTCTTATACAAAATTTGTATACAGTACCAACTGTCGTACAGTTAAAAACATTATACAGCACAAACTGTTGTACAGTAAAAATTGCAATACACTAAAATCGGTTATACAATAAAACTGTTATAATATATTTGTTATACAGTAAAAACTGTTGTAAAACATTTCATAAAAAACTGTTGTACATAAAATATATAGTCCAAACTGTTGTACAGTATAATTCTAAAAAAAATCTTATATAATAAAAAAACTGTTTCCCAATTTGTTACGCAGTAAAATAGTTATGAAGTAAAAACATTTAGTTTTAAAAATGATATGCATTAAAAACTGTTATACTGTCAAAATTATTGTATTGTATATACGGTAGCAAACTGTCGTACAGCGAAAACTGTTGTGATATAAAAAACTGTAATACAGTCAAAAATATTGTCAAATCTGTTATACGGAAAAAAAACTTATTAAGTTTAAATCTGTTTTAAAGTTAAAGATGTATACAGTAAAAATGTTATACTTTTTTATAAATGGTATACCATTATCTGTTCTACAGTTTATATACAACTTTAATACAATAGTTTTATATCTTTTGTATAACTCTAATACATCTTTTATACAACTGTTACAGTATTGTTATAAAATTTTTTTCAATTATTGTAATAAAATTAAACGACATTAATACTACTGTTATACAGCTGTTATAGATCTGACATTCATCTGTCATATAACAGTTATATAACTTTTACAGAACTGCCATAAATATTTAATAGAATTGTTATAGAACTATTATACAAATGTGACAAATGTTATTCATCTGTTATATAACTGCTATGCAACATTTATACAATTATTATATAACTGTTGTACAACTGTTATATAACTGTTATATAACTGTTATGCAACTATTATACAATTATTATACAACCGTTGTACAACTGTTATACATTTTTTACAACTGTTTTACATCTTTTACACAACTTTATAAAAAATGTTATACAAATATTTTGCAACTGTTATACAACTCTTATGCAACTTTTCTACAACTGGTTTACAACTGCTATTCAACTGTTATGCAATTGCTATAACACTGTTATACAACTTGTATACACATTTTATACAACTGTAAACATATCTTATACAACTGTTATACAACTCTTATGCAACTGTTATACAACTGTTATGTAACTGTTATATAACTGTTATAAAACTATTATACATCTGTTATACATCTGTATATAGCGCTGTTGTATTAATATAATTTATTTTAAAATTAAAATTTTGAAACTTGAAATGAAATGAGAAATAATACGTAAGCAAGTGAATTTGCTTTAATTCAACTGAATTCTTACAAGATGTGCTCTCAAATACACGCGATACACTTTTCATGTTGTAAACAAAATATTTAATAAGCTGAAGCCTGGTTGCACATAAAAATGCAACTGAAGCGGCAGGAGCAGCAAAATTCCTGGGCCAAAATTAAAAGCCGCTTTGGCACAAGAAGCCGGCTCAGAGATCAGCGCAACAGCGGCGCCCGAGAATTCCAGGAAATGCAATGCAAATAAAATGAAAAACGCAGGCCTTTGGCTGAAATAAAAAGGAGCTGGGAAAAAAAGTGGCACAAGAGGTTGGCGGCGCGTGTGGGCTGAAGCACAAAAAGGCTCAAGTTGAAGCGCATTAAATCATTTCCGCACTTGAGTGAGCGCTGCTGTTGCTGCTACTGCTGCTGCATGATGCATGAAGACACGCAGAAGGCATAAAGACAGCAACAAGAGTAGCAGTAATATAAACAGGAGCGGCAACAGCAAAATATTAAAAGAAAATCCACGCTTCGTTTGCGGAGGCGCACTAATGAGATGCCATTCAAAATCGCATTTATCAGATGGAAAAAAAATATTTTTATTTTTAAATAACAACGTAATAAAAACACAAACATATTTTTGTTTCCACTTTAAATGGTTTTTGTAATACACAGCACAGCCAAGCCTATAAAATTTGCTAGAAAACTCCAAATTTGCATTTTTCGATTTTTTCACTTTTGTGCGTTTTTTTTTCTCCAGGACTTTTTTTCAACCAACATTTTTGAGCACTTTTCTGAATGACATTTTGTGGATTTTATTAAAATTAGTTTTAAAGTTGGCAGCACTTGAGGCCATTAATTCATTCGCACTGTCAAAGTTGACAGTCAGTCGTTGGTTGCGTGCGGCGTGCGTGTCGTATCGCCTGCCTCTCTCTGTTTGTTGAGTGCGTCTATGCTGTTGTCTCTTTTGCACTAACAACCAACTGCCAACTTGACTGCACTCTTCAGTTGTCAGTTGGCAGTGACTGCCATTTATCTTACTTAAGATTTTTGCATATTTGAAGTTGCTGCTTTTTTTTGTGGGTTTCTGTTACTGTGTGGCAGCTTCTGCTAATTTGTTGAAGATGATTAATTTGTGCGGCGAAATATGACAAAGTGGCTGCTTGTTATGCGGCATTAAAATATGTGGCAACACATTTTATGCGTTGCTGCAACTTTTCACCATTTGAAGTTGAGTTGTTTTTTTTTATAGCGGAACTTTTGGTTTTATTTTGTTGCATTAGAAAGTAGCTAAAAGTGTTTGAGACACATGTGCAAATTTTGTGATTGTCAACATTGTTGCAATAAGAGTTTAAAAATATATTTCAAATAATTTCGAATTAGTTAATGTTACTGCTATTTATGTTAATAAATTATAAAATGTTGCTCAATATTGCAACATGTTGCATCAACATTGCAACATGTTGCTGCAACATTGAAACAATATTTGAAACATGTTCTTCAACTTTGCAACATGTTGCTGCAACATTGCAACATGTTGCTGCTACATAGCAACATGTGCTGTAACATAGCAACATGTTGCTGCAACATTGCAACAACATTTGAAACATGTTCTTCAACTTTGCAACATGTTGCTGCAACATGGTAACATGTTGCTGCAACATTGTAACATGTTGCTGCTACATAGCAACATGTGCTGTAACATAGCAACATGTTGCTGTAACATAGCAACATGTTGCTGTAACATAGCAACATGTTGCTGTAACATAGCAACATATTGCTGTAACATAGCAACATGTTGATGTAACATAGCAACATGTTGCTGTAACATAGCAACATGTTGCTGTAACGTACCAACGTGTTGCTGTAACATAGCAACATGTTGCTGTAACATAGCAACATGTTGCTGTAACATAGCAACATGTTGCTGTAACATAGCAACATGTTGCTGTAACATAGCAACATGTTGCTGTAACATAGCCACATGTTGCTGTAACATAGCAACATGTTGCTGTAACATAGCAACATGTTGCTGTAACATAGCAACATGTTGCTGTAACATAGCAACATGTTGCTGTAACATAGCAACATGTTGCTGTAACATAGCAACATGTTGCTGTAACATAGCAACATGTTGCTGTAACATAGCAACATGTTGCTGTAACATAGCAACATGTTGCTGTAACATAGCAACATGTTGCTGTAACATAGCAACATGTTGCTGTAACATAGCAACATGTTGCTGTAACATAGCAACATGTTGCTGTAACATAGCAACATGTTGCTGTAACATAGCAACATGTTGCTGTAACATAGCAACATGTTGCTGTAACATAGCAACTTGTTGCTATAAGTTGATGTGTGATAAAAAACAATGTGAAGCAAATAACATATTCTACTAAAATGTTGCGAATTATTTTAGCAACATGTATATGCAATATTTAAAATTTCAGAAATACACAAAATATTTTTTACAGATTTTTAAAAATGCAGATTTATTAAAATAAAAAAAACAGTTTCGTTACTATAAAGTGGAATGTTGAGACTTATTGTTGCTTCAAGATTAAAAAATGTTAAATAAATATTATTTTCTTCTTATAAATTAAAAATTGAAAAAAAAACAAATAAAAAAGAAACTACATTTTGTGTTGAGACACTATGTTGCTGCAACATCTGAAATTTTCCATCAACATTTGAAAGCAAACTTTAAAAAATTAATATGAAGAAATATAAAAAGAAAAACAGAAAAATGAAATAAAACATGAGACACAATGTTGCTGCAACCTATGAAAAGTTTATTCAAGATTTAAAAAAACTGCTTATTTAATATAATTTGTCTAATAAAACAACAAAACGATAAAACAGACATTTCAAGTTGAATGAACATTTTTATTTTGTGTTGAGACACAATGTTGCTGCAACATCTAAAATTTTTCATCAACATTTGAAAGCAAACTGTAAAAAATTAATATGACGAAAATAAAGAAATAAAACACGAAACAGAATGTTGCTGCAACATTCAAAAAGTTGATTCAACATTATAAAAAAAAACTGCGTATTTAATGAAATTTGTCTACTAACAAAACCATGAAAAAAACAGACATTTCAAGTCCAATGAAATTTTTAATTTTGTGTTGAGTCACAATATTGCTGCAACAAATTGTTAATCCACATTTGAAAGAAAACTCTAAAAAAATAATATTATTTGTCTACGTAAGCATGAGCAAATATTAAAAGAAAAAAAAAATGAATCATGTGTGTTTTTGTTGAGACACAATGTTGCCGCAACATCTGAAAAGTACATTCAAAATTAAAAATACCGCTAATTTAATATGATTTGTCTACTAACAGAATGATTAGATAAAAATAAAATACAAAAAACGAAAAAAAAAATTTTTTTTCGGAACATGTTGGGGCAAAAATACAAATTTTACGAAGATTTTGATTTCAAAATTCTAGAATTTTAAATATAACACTGTAAAAAATGAAAAATAATTTTAATGATATTGCTAAAATATTAAAAAAAAAATGCTAAATAAAATACGACAGTGTTATATTTGCAACATGTTGCTGCAACATTTAAAAATTTGTAGATTTCAGAATGTTCAGACCATTTTTCTGCCGCATTGAACATAAAATGCGTATGTAGCAACGCTTCGTATTACGTATTACTTTTATATTTTTTTTTTATATTTTTAAAATATTCTTTTTTTTATACGTGTTGTGCAGCATGTTTACCAACTGAATGATATCTACGAAACGTCGTAGGTGCTTTACACAGGTTGTCGTTGCGCGCACTGGTTGCGTTGCTCATTTGCTGGGTTTATCAAAAGTTTTTGCAAGTTTCTTACTTTATTTTGGTTTCTTAATTGCATTAGAAGAAGATTTTAAACAACCAGCAACATAAACTTTGACTCCACTAAGAACTGCAGCAGCAGCAATAGCAATAGCAAAAGCATCGGCAACGGCAACAATCGTCGTTCAAGACTTATTCGACTTTAGACAGTTTTTGTAGTTCTTGCTGCCATTGTTTGGTAAAACTTTAAATTACTTGTTCCAGGCAACGTCTGTTGAAAGTTCAGTGTAGTTCAGTACAGACCCCTGTGCGCATAGCTCAATGTCGTTTATACGATTCATTTGATGCGTGAGTAGGAGGTGCGAGGATGGGAAAGGTCTTTATAAAAATAAAAATAAAGGTAGCAGTTAGGTTATGCTAGTTAATGGTATTTGAGATAGATGTTATTGTAGATGGCGCCAGCGGTGTCTCTGCGCAAAGATACTCGTTTTTATTACACTTTTCAATTTGTTAATGAAGTAGTATTTTGAAGGGTAGATATTTTCATTAGTTTTTGGAGAGATTTTTATAATATGCATATTTTGTGCAAAAACTCAAAGATGTTAGATGAACTTTTTATTTGTGGCAAAGTTAAGCAGCTGATGCTCGAGGCGTTTTGGCATAAGTGGACTTCGTATTGTAGTCATTAATTTCATCACATTTTCTAAGTTATTAGCATAGGATATTTAAACAAATTTTTTTATCATTTTTGGCATTAGTTAATGTCTGATTTTAGTCTAACGATTTCGGTTATGATTTTATATTCAAAATATCGATTTCAACTTCATGCTTTTGTTTGCATCTATATTAGTACATAATGTAGTAAATATTATTTAATGCTATGCCACGTTACTATTTGCATCTCTTTCACTCACCTATACTCGTGGGACATGAAGAACGTGCCGCGAATGAGACAACCGTTGGGAAAAAAGAATATTTAACCTATGTTTTTATATCATTATGGCTATTAATTGATTTCTGATTTTAGTCTAATGATTTCGTTAACGATTTTATATTAAAAATTATCGATTTCAACTTTATGCTTTTGTTTGCATCTAAATTAGTACATAATGTTGAAATTATTATTTAATGCTATGCCACGTTACTATATGCATCTCTTTCACTCACCTATACTCGTGGGACATGAAGAACGTGCCGCGAATGAGACAACCGTTGGGATTCTTGCGTTTGCCATTGAAAATCTTTGTGTAATGATCGTAATTATTCAAATTGACAGCGCCATCGAATGTAAGCAGAATCATCTGTGGTATCTGTAAAAGAGAGCATAAGAAATTTGAAGAAAAAAATTAAATAAGTAGCAGAATTCCAAAAATAAACTTATGAAAAGTGAAAAAAAAGAACAGAAAAAAATCATACTACTTATGACAGCCATATCATTTGCCAATGTCGCAATTACGTCAACGTTATATGAAAAACTTGAAAAAAACTGCTGAGACTGACCAAGCATAAAAATACTTTTAAAAAACAGCCACAATTTGTGAACACATTATTTTTATTATTATGATGATGATGATGATTTTTTGTGCGAATTGCATTCATTATCGCCTAGCAATAATATTTCCATAATTCATTCGCAAATGCATTCAATTCAATTCGATTCATTTCATTTATTTTATTTGCTTGATGCGCATTCAAAAGGCGGCTCTTCTCATTCACTGAAATTATTGCAAAGAAACTACTGAAATTGATGCGGCCGCATCGATAAAAGCAAAATCCGGATAATAATACCGCTGCCAGCGCAAAAAACTGCCCACGAACTGGGTGCTTTTTGTGGCTGTAAATCGTCGCTCTTCAATGTGCTGCTGATGATGATGATGTTGATGAAACGCATAACAAATGCGTTCAACTCACTCGCGGTCATATTGAGTTCTAAAAAATATAAGATTCGAACCATTGAACTTGAAGCGCATTCAACTTGGAGCCATGGACTTGTTTTTCTTTTGTATTTTTTTAAAAAACTTTTTTTCATATTTCTCTCATATTTTTCTTTTGTATCCACTGAATGCTGGAATTTATTTAATGCTTTCTGTAGTATCATTTGCTGTTGGCTCCATTGGATAGTGTAGAGCGAGTCCCAAGTACCTCGACGTTTTTCCCGGACTTTGCTTTGTTTTTGTTGTCACTGATATTGGTGGTGCTGATGTTGTTATTGCTGCAATTTGCATTGCTTTTAGCGCAATTGCATTAATCGATGATGCTTTTCGAATACTACTACCTACTACTACTATTTTCTACTACTTTTTGTTTTTTTTTTTGCTGAAATCGATTCGCCAAATAATAATGCACTTAAACGTTATTGCAAGTGGAGTGGCGCAAATTTTAAATGGAATTGATTTCCGCCAAATAAACGATAAACAAATGGAGCATAAGCAGTTGCAGTAGAAAAATTCAAAAAAAAAAATAGTAGCAAAAATGCAACGACATCCAAGCAGCGGCAAATGCAGTCGACTTCAATTGATGAAATTTTCTTTTTAATCTATTTAATGTTTAACTTGATTTTATGCGCTGCGAGGAGTCATTTGTGAGTGACATGAATACGGAGAGTGCTCGTGAATGAATACTTATTGTAGGTGGAGTCACGTTATGAAAAGGGATATTTATAGTTTTTGGTGGAAAATTAAAAATTGTAGACGACAAATGCTATCTAATTAGAAAATTTATTTTTAGATAATAATTATTTTTTTTTAGTGAAAAATTAAATTTTTAGGGAAAACATTAATTTTTAGGGAAAAATTGAATTTTTAGTGAAAAATTTAATTTTTAATGAATAATGGAATTTTTAATGAAAAATTTAATTTAGTGAAAAATTAAATGTTTGTGAAAAATTGAATTTTTAGGGAAAAATTGAATTTTTAGTGAAAATTTTAATTTTTAATGAATAATTGAATTTCTAATGAAATATTTAATTTAGTCAAAAATTAAATTTTAATTGAAAAACTGAATTTAGTTAAAATTTTACTTTTCAGACAAAAAAGTGAAAAATTGAAGCGAAACATTGATTTTCTAATGAAAAATTTAATTTTTAATGAAGAATTGATTTTTTTTAATAAAAATTAAATTTGTAATGAAAAATTGAATTTATAGTGAAAAATTTTCACTATAAATTCAATTTTTCATTACAAATTTAATTTTTATTAAAAAAAATCAATTCTTCATTAAAAATTAAATTTTTCAATTAAATTTTTAGTGAAAAATTGAATTTTTAGTGAAAAATTGAATTTTTAATGCAAAATTAAATTTTTAGTGAAAAATTGAATTTTTAGTGAAAAATTGAATTTTTAGTGAAAAATTGAATTTTTAAGGAAAAATTGAATTTTTAGTGATAAATTGAATTTTTAGTAAAAATTTTAATTTTTAGTGATAAATTGAATTTTTTAGTGAAAAATTGAATTTTTAGTGAAAATTTGAATTTTTAGTGAAAAATTAATTTTTAATGCAAAATTAAATTTTTAGTGAAAAATTGAATTTTTAGTGAAAAATTGAATTTTTAGTGAAAAATTGAATTTTAGGTGAAGAATTAAATTTTTAGTGAAAAATTGAATTTTTAGTAAAAAATTGAATTTTTAGTGAAAAATTGAATTTTTAATGAAAAATTGAATTTTTAGTGAAAAATTGAATTTTTAGTGAAAAATTGAATTTTTAGTGAAAAATTGAATTTTTAGTGAAAAATTGAATTTTTAGTGAAAAATGGAATTTTTAAGGAAAAATTGAATTTTTAGTGAAAAATTCAATTTTTAGTAAAAAAATTGAATATTTAGTGAAAAATTAATTTTTAATGCAAAATTAAATTTTTAGTGAAAAATTGAATTTTTAGTGAAAAATTGAATTTTTAGTGAAAAATTGAATTTTTGGTGAAGAATTAAATTTTTAGTGAAAAATTGAATTTTTAGTGAAAAATTGAATTTTTAGTGAAAAATTTAATTTTTAGTGAAAAATTGAATTTTTAGTGAAAAATTGAATTTTTAGTGAAAAATTGAATTTTTAGTGAAAAATGGAATTTTTAGTGAAAAATTGAATTTTTAGTGAAAAATTGAATTTTTAGTGAAAAATTGAATTTTTAGTGAAAAATTTTTCAAATTTTGTACTTAAAAATTATTTCTTAATTTTAGTATTGCATTAATTAGCATGTAGCATATTATCTCGTATTAATTTGTATTACAACCTATGGGACTAAACCGCTGTAATCCACTTGACATGCATCTTGTTCTACATAACGTGACCTAAATTAAACGTGCTGTTTAAGCCCGTCAAATAATCGCTCCTTGATTAATCACAATAAATAATGCCATTTAATAATTAAGTTTTAATGCGTCATTTAATTAGGTTGCACCTCCTCCCCTAACCACAACAAAGCCTTCTTGTGTTTGCTTTTCTAATCCATTGGGATCATTTGTCAATCGTCTTCATTTGTCCTTAATATGTTCAGTCGTATGTACATAGATTTTCATTAGATTTCGGTGGGGTTTTTGAGAGGGTTTTTGGCGATTATGAAGACCATATATTTGTGGTCATATTATCGGTCAGCAATTGTTGCTGTTGCTGCTACTATTATTAAAATAATTATTATTATTTCCGGCATCATGCGTAATACTTTAATTACATTATAATCGAAAAATTCAATTTCATCGTCGGCACCGCATATGGCACCGCTTTACCGCTAATTAAGTGCGTATCATGTTGGCGGCAGCATTTGTGGCAATGTTGCTGTGGCTGCTGCTGCCTTCACCGCAATGCTGACGTCATTTTTAACAGATATATGTTAATTTATTACATTTTCTTGTAGGGAATTCTATTACATTCTTTGAGGTAAATTTCGATTTAAGTGTTGTAATTAGGCAGCTAATTAGCCACATGTTGCTTTAGTATTTTTAGGCATTTTTTATTTTCATTTATTATTACGGCATTTTATATTTCTGAAAGTTTATATTTAGTATGGTAAAAATTACTAAAACCTACCTTCTCAGGCTCGAGACCACCGGGCGCTTGGGTGCCGTCCTTGGAGCAGAAGCAGTAGGGCAGCTGACACTCGGAGGTGTCGCATTTCTGGGCCTTGTCTGCGGGCGCATCTGTGATGGTAGCAGGTGCTGAAAGTAAAATATATTTGTAAATATTTGTTGCTTCATTATTCGTAGATTTAATCATATCGTAGATTTAAATATATTGTGGAATTTTTATGAAAAATTGAATTTTTTGTAAAAAATTGATTTTTTTTTGTGAAAATTTAAATTTTTAGTGAAAATTTTAATTTTATTAGTGAAAAATTGAATTTTTAGTGAAAAATTTAATTCTTAGTGAACATTTTATTTTTAGTAAAAAAAAAATAATTTTTAGTAAAAAATTAAATTTTTAGTGAAAATTTGAATTTTTTTAGTGAAAATTTGAATTTATTAGTGAAAATTTGAATTTTTAGTGAAAATTTGAATTTTTTAGTGAAAATTTGAATTTTTAGTGAAACATTGAATTTTTAGTAAAAAATTTAATTTTTAGTGAAAAATTGAATTTTTAGTGAAAAATTGAATTTTTAGTGAAAAATTGAATTTTTAGTGAAAAATTTAATTTTTAGTGAAAAATTGAATTTTTAGTGAAAAATTGAATTTTTAGTGAAAAATTTAATTTTTAGTGAAAAATTGAATTTTTAGTGAAAAATTTAATTTTTAGTGAAAAATTGAATTTTTAGTGAAAATTTTGATTCTTAGTTAAAAAACGAATTTTTAGTTAATAATGGAATTTTATGTAAAAAAATAGAATTTTTAGTAAAAAATTGAATTTTTAGTGAAAATTTGAATTTTTAGTGATAAATTAAATTTGTAGTGAAAAATTTAATTTCTAGTAAAAAATTGATTTTTTAGTGAAAAATGGAATTTTTAGTGAAAATTGAATTTTTTAGTTAAAAATTGAATTTTTAGTGAAAAATTGAATTTTTAGTGAAATTGAAATTTTTTTAGTGAAAAATTGAATGTTTAGTGGAAAATTGAATTTTTAGTGAAAAATTGAATGTTTAGTGAAAAATTGAATTTTTCGTGAAAAATTGAATTTTAGTGAAAAAATTGATTTTTAGTGAAAAATTGAATTTTATATAAAAAATTGAATTTTTGGTGAAAAAATGAATTTTTAGTGAAAAATTGAATTTTTAGTGAAAAATTGAATTTTTAGTGAAAATTTGAATTTTTAGTGAAAAATTGAATTTTTAGTGAAAATTTTGATTCTTATTGAAAAAACGAATTTTTAGTTAAAAATGGAATTTTATGTGAAAAATTGAATTTTTAGTGAAAAATTGAATTTTTAGTGAAAAATTGAGTTTTTAGTGGAAATTTAATTTTTTTAGGTGAAAATTGAATGCAACACATTTTTGTATAAAGTTAACTTGAAAATTCATTATCTATAATGTTTAATTTAGGCAAAATTCTTTGTCAATTGAAAAGCGTTAACGGCACGCTGAAGCAGCACCCCATAGTCGAAACACTTAATTAGAAAATTCCAATAAAGCGCCGAAAACTGTAACCAACACCAGCTGCTGTCTGACTGACTGGCAGGCAGGCAGAAGGCAACAGAAAGGCAACTGAAAGACACCCTTTTTGACTGCTTCCTTTCTGATTGGCTTTCTGGCTGTCAGTTCAAGTCTTTGACATGTTACTAAAATGTTTAAGACGTCGATGCGTCGATGGCAACCACAAAAACAACAACAACAACAACAAAAAAAGAGCAAGCAACAAAATTTACCATTTTGCATTTTGCAAATTCCTCAAGTTTTGTAGTAGATTCAATTTCATAATTCACTGAATACGCTCTCAATGGCAAAATTGCGACGGCAATATTAACGATGACAAAAACACACGAAAAGTAGCATTTTGTGGTTTTACTAAAGAATATATGTAGTGCAGTCAGCCAGCCAGCCAACCAGGCTTAATTACAATCACAACTTCATATATAGTGCAACGAAAATGATAGAGATTTTGGCAGCTGAGTCTGACAGCATTTCGCATTTTAGTTGCATTTTGAAAGTGTAGGGAGTAAAAAAAATGAACAGAGTGAAAAAAGAGTGGCATTATTTAAAGCCTGCTGTGCACATTGAATATAGATACATATAATGTAAATGTACCGTCTTGGATATCTTATCCTAATTTCGATATTTAATTTTTATATTTATAACAGTTGATATAAAAAAAATTGCAGAAAACTAAATAGTGTCGGCAAATAGGTGTAAAACCTTCGAGAGCTAATTTCAACAGTTTTTTTTTAACAATTATTTTATTTTAATATTTTTTTAATATCAAAAAAAAGTGTCAGTATATAAACAGCAGTAAAATATATATATTTTAAAATCCAAATATTTTTGAGATATTACCCCAGACAATATTTTTGTCAGTGTCGAGGAAGATTTGAAAATTCTGTATCACCAGTTGTTTGTTTTCTATTCGTTCTCAAAATATGCCTTAAATCTTCCATTATAATTAAACAAAATGTTACAACATATTTTACAGCATATGCTATACACATCCCAAAATATTCCAATTATCTGTGTGTTTGCCGGAAATATGCCCAAAGTGTTCCCGTAAAAATGCCAGAATATGATATACCCCAATATGATATACCAAAAAAGTCCGCCAGACAAAATATTTGGCAGGGTCGAGTCAGTTCAAAAACATTTTCTCGATATATTTCATACAGACAAAGGTGGAGTTTGTAACACAAACTGTCTGTTTTCTCCTCATTGCCAAAATATCCCGTGAATCTGCCATTAAAATTCTACAAAATTTAACAACCTGCTATACACTTTCTAAAATATTCCATTTATCTGTGTGTTTGCCGGAAATATGCCAAAAATATTCCGGAAAAATGCCAGATATTTTGTCTCGGTTCCCCAGACAACGTTTTTGGCAGGGTCGAGACAGTTTAGAAGCATTTTATCGAAATATTTCAAGCAGACAAAGGCGGAGTTTGTATCACAAGCTGTCTGTTTTCTGCCCGTTCCCCAAATATGCCGTGAATCTGTCGTTAATATTCCACAAAATTGTACAATCTGCCTGAGACAAAATTTCTGTCATTTTTCAGGCATATTTTCGGCATATTCAGGGCATATTTTGGGAACGAACCGAAAATAGACAGTTTGTGAATGTTTAAATTATTTGGAAAACATGTTTCTAGACTGCCTTGATCATGCCAAATATTTTGTCTTTGACGATTGTCAGAGTATTAGTATTTAATTTAATTTTCTACTGATAAATATTAAGAAAATATAATACAAATTATTAAATTAAAATAAATTGAAATTTAATTTTTCGTATTATTAGGGTTAAAATTTAAATATTCTTTAGTGTGTCGAAATAAGGTACATTGACGTTATAGTAGGTATATATATATATAGTTTGATGACATTTCTCATGTAGTATGTAGGATGTATGGGCAGACTTTGTTGTAGTCAACATAACTACTTCAGTCAATTAAGTTTAGAGTGAAAAGCAGGCTGGTAGCTGCCTGGGAAAGACTGATATATTTCCATTTATTTTAAAAACTAAAATTTTAATTTTTATTTAATTTTGCAAGTTTTCTATTTATATTTTAAATTTTAAAACTAAATGAATTTTGTTTTTGTAAAACATAAAAATTAATAGTAATTCCAATAGCCACATTTGAAATACTTTAACTAAGTCATTTCCTACAATATGTATTTGTCTTGCACTACAACTTTATTTTTAAAATAAAATATAAAATTGTGCAGTATAAATTTGTAAACTTTATATTTATTTAAATGAATTTCAAAAACTGATATCATTTCAAAACAAATAAAATAATGAAAAATTGTTTTTGCCTCAGCCATTAGAAATGCAAGCAACGTTTTGCAAATAAGAACGTGTTGTGGTTTAAATAAATGCACTGCTGCCCCCAAAAAAAAAAAAAAATACAATGTCAACAACTATATCAGCAATAAATAAGAAATTTTATGCAGCAACATATTTCGTATGCAACAGCAGAGCACATGGCCTAAAACACTTCACTTCACTTGACTTGATTTGACTACCTGCAACCGAACAAAAGTCAAATAAATCTTAAATTAAAATGAAAAAGATATTAGAACAGATTGATTGGCAGTAGCAGCAGCAATAGCAACAGCAACAACATCAGCAACTTTAGCAAAAGTAATAATATAAAGATTCTGCTTGAGTGCAATCGAACAACAGCAAAAATCAATTGCAATAAAAGTTTCTGCTGTTGCTAGTCTTTGTTTTTATATGACATCAACGACGTTGCTCTGTTGCTGTTACTGTTGCTATTGTTTTTGCTGTTGACAAAAATCAAATGTGCATTTCGTGCTTTAGTTATTTTTCAATCAATTGCTGAGTGAAGTAAATAAATTGCTGAATAAAACATGAAGCGACGCAACAACAATAAGGGGGCAGCATGTCTTAAGTGTTGCTGTTGAATACCTGAGCAACATATCAGCAGCAACACCATCATCAACGCATCATCATCATAACTATCATCAATATCATCGACTACAGTAGCAGCAGCAACAACACCACCACCATCAGGAGCAACTCTTAAGTGAATTGCTTGAGATTAAATGTTGCTGATGTCGAAGTCTTTGTGGTGCTGCTATTGATGTTAGTTGGTGGATTATTTAGGGTTGTGCTTTATACCGTATATCATGTAAACTATGTGAGGTTTTCTTGAGTAGTTTAAAAATATTTTAAATTCAAAATAATCGATTATTTTATATCAGGGACTGCAAAGACCGAAATCGGTACCAGTACCGGAACCGTTGCGATTTTTGGAACCTGAATCGAATACCATATATATTTTTTTGGTTGAAACCGGAATCTTAACTGGAAATGCTATTTTAAAAATCTTGGAACCAGAACCAGAACTGGAACCGATATTTTCGTCCCTGTCAGGGACCGCAAAGAACAGGAATAGGAACAATTTCGATTTTTCGAAACGGAATCGGATCCCATATCATTGTTTTAGTTGGAACCGGAATCGCAACTGAAACTGTTATTTTAAAAACCTTGAAACCAGAACCGGATTCGATATTTTCGTCCCAGTCAGGGACCACAAAGAACAGGAATTGGAACAGAAACCGTTTTGATTTTTGGAACCGGAATCGGTACTCATATATTTTTTTTTGATTGAAACCGGAATCAAACCTGGAACTGATCAAAAATCTTGGAACCAGAACCGGAACTGATATTTTCGTACCAGTCAGGGACTGCAAAGAATCGGAAATGAAACCGGAATCTTAACTGGAACTGCTATTTTAAAAATAGAGAACCGGATACTATATTTCCGTCCCAGTCAGGGACCACAAAGAACAAGAAGCGGAAGCGGTTTCGATTTTTGGAATCGGATTCCATATATTTTTTTAGTTGGAACCGGAATTGAACCTGGTACTGTTATTTTAAAAAACTTGGAACCAGAACCGGATCCGATATTTTCGTCCCTGTCAGGGACCGCAAAGCACAGGAATCGAATTCGAATCCGAATTCGGTACGCATATTTTTTTTTTTTGGCTGGAACCGGAATCGGATTGTGAACAGATCATGTTCTTCATGTAACTGGTTGGGTTATGACAAGTAAAATATTCATTAATCATTCACGATTATGAGCCTAGCACAGTTTCTACTTGGGTATATAAAATAGATAATTTAAACATTTTGGAAAAAAAAAATCATATTTTTTATTATCCAATGAAAACAATATTTTTATAGTCCTTACTTTCCCCATTACCCTATATTGAACTGCCTGCTTAACTGTATCGCCATCATAACATTAAGATTTCATTGCATCCTTCCAGCACTGTTTACGATCTGCTTCAATCTGCTATTGTGAATTACAAATGCACTGTAGCAGCGTAATTTAACGGTCTATTTGTCTATTTGTCATGTGTGTGTGTAACATGGTTTAATGCTGTTTGTAATGCTATCTTTGTATCAAACAATACACTATGTAGACAGAATAATTCGGAGGCATTAAAAAAAACTAAAAATTGTTTAACAATTCGATGCACTTACTTCCATTTTAAGCCTATCACAAATCGTTTTGTTCAGCAATTGTTTTTCGAACGATTTATAATCAATTTTTTTACTTGAACATTTTGAAAATAAATTCAATCCTCATTAAATTCGAACAAATTTATTATATTGTAAAATTCACTTTCAATCGAAATTAAAATGACGACGTCAGACATCACAACAAATTCAAATTTTCACTAAAAATTCAAATTTTCACTAAAAATTCAAATTTTCACTAAAAATTCAAATTTTCACTAAAAATTCAAATTTTCACTAAAAATTCAAATTTTCACTAAAAATTCAAATTTCACTAAAAATTCAAATTTTCACTAAAAAACCAATTTTCACTAAAAATTCAAATTTTAAAAATTCAAATTTTCACTAAAAATTCAAATTTTCACTAAAAATTCAAATTTTCACTAAAAATTCAAATTTTCACTAAAAATTCAAATTTTCATAAAAATTCAAATGTTCATAAAAATTCAAATTATCACTAAAAATGCAAATGTTCAGTAAAAATTCAAATGTTCAGAAAAATTTCAAATTTTCATCAAAAGATAAACTTTTCACTAAAAATTAAAATTTTCACTAAAATTATTCAAATTTTCACTAAATATTCAAATTTTCACTAAAAATTAAAATTTTCACTAAAAATTAAAATTTTCACTTAAAATTCAAATTTTCACTTAAAATTCAAATTTTCACTAAAAATTCAAATTTTCACTAAAAATTCAAATTTTCACTAAAAATTCAAATTTTCACTAAAAATTCAAATTTTCACTAAAAATTCAAATTTTCACTAAAAATTCAAATTTTCACTAAAAATTCAAATGTTCATAAAAATTCAAATTATCACTAAAAATGCAAATGTTCAGTAAAAATTCAAATGTTCAGAAAAATTTCAAATTTTCATCAAAAGTTAAACTTTTCACTAAAAATTAAAATTTTCACTAAAATTATTCAAATTTTCACTAAATATTCAAATTTTCACTAAAAATTAAAATTTTCACTAAAAATTCAAATTTTCACTTAAAATTCAAATTTTCACTTCAAATTCAAATTTTCACTAAAAATTCAAATTTTCACTAAAAATTCAAATTTTCACTAAAAATTCAAATTTTCACTAAAAATTCAAATTTTCACTAAAAATTCAAATTTTCACTAAAAATTCAAATTTTCACTAAAAATTCAAATTTTCACTAAAAATTCAAATTTTCACCAAAAATTCAAATTTTCACTAAAAATTCAAATTTTCACTACAAATTCAAATTTTCATTAAAAATTCTAATTTTCACTATAAATTTAAATTTTCACTAAAAATTTAATTTTTTTATTGAAAAATTCAATTATTCAGTAAAATTCTATTTTTCATTAAAAGCTAAATTTGTCATTAGTTATTTAATTTTTCATTCAAAATTCAATTTAAGTGCATATGAGTTACCTAAAGTTTTTTTAATTTAAAACTTTTCGTCTGCTTATTTTACGATTCGTTTTCTGATTATTTTCCTTTCTTTTCCTGCATAACATTGCATTTCATTCTATGTTATTTTTATGGTCCTGCTCTTCAACACGCAAGCACAATCAGCAGGACTCTTTTTAAACAATACTTCTTACGGTTACTTTAACCCACTAACGTCCAAAGCCATTAATATACAATAAATAATAATTTTACCAAATCAAGTATTTAAAACTAATTTTAGACAATATAATATGATTCAAAATATAAAAAAAACAAAATCCACTAAATATAAATCACCTCATTTGAGCCCAATGCGCGTTAAAGGGTTAAAACACTTCCTTTCATTCTACTGCTGATTTGTTAATTTTATTTTGCGTAGTCGTGCAAAATACAGACATACTTGGAACCTCGGCTGCTGACGGCGACGAAATTACATTTTCTTCAGAAAGAGAACCCCCCCCCAAAAAAAAAGATAAACCAACCAAAGCTGTTAATGCTGCGATGGCTTTTAAGGCAATACATCTTTGCCAGTCACACAGATACATATAGCCCTATTTAAGCCAAGTTGAAAGTTAGCTACGAAATTCGGTTGCAATAAATGAATTATGCGACATTTACTCAAAATTGCATTGTCTCTGTGGCTCTATGTAGTATGTGTTGCTCTATGTGCTGCATATCGGACTATACTGCTCTAATCGAATCGCACTATCGTTGTCTCTGTCTGGGTCGCACTTAGCTGCGCTAGCAATGCGCTTAGAGCCCAATTTAATATTATTGAGCGCATATAATAAATTATATTTTGGCCTCCAGATGCTGCTGCTGCTGCCCCATTAGAATCCTTTGATATCCTGCAGGAGCAACAGTGGCAGAAGGAGAAGCAGCCGTTGCTTGGGAGGCTTATGATTTATTAGAATTTATTAAGTTCAGTTTAGCCCAGATACTGCCGCACACACACTCACACACAGTTGGCAGTGACATGTGCGTCTGTCTAGTGCTTCACTTACTTGTTGCCAGTGGGCCACATTTGGCCTCATCCTTGAAGGTGCAGTATTTCTGCAGATCATCGAAGTACAGGCCGGAGGGACAGCGATTCAGATACGGAAAGCCATCGACGCACTGCAAACAAAATATTTAATTTTCATTAATCTGCTGAATTTTTAAATATTAAATTTTTCGTTATAGAACCTACCTGGTAGAAGCGACGACAGGTGGCCGGATCGGCATAGTTGCCATTGCCGATATTTGTGGGGCACGTGAATTCCTCCTTCTGAGCTGCAAGTGAAAGAAAGTAGTATTAGTATTTGTATAATTTTTAATATTTTTTTATACATTTTTTCAATTTTTTAGAAAGTTTTAAAGCTTTTCATAAAGTTTATACAAAAAGCTTTTAAAGCTTTTATAAAAAGCTTTTAAAGGTTTAATAAAAAGCTTTTAAAGCTTTTATAAAAAGCTTTTAAAGCTTTTATAAAAAGCTTTTGAAGCTTTTAAAGCTTTTAATGCTTTTATAAAAAGTTTTTGAAGCTTTTATAAAAAACTTTTAAAGCTTTTATAAAAAGCTTTTAAAGCTTTTATAAAAAGCTTTTAAAGCTTTTATAAAAAGCTTTTAAAGCTTTTATAAAAAGCTTTTGAAGCTTTTATAAAAAGCTTTTAAAAAAGCTTTTGAAGCATTTGTAAAAAGCTTTTGAGGCTTTTATAAAAAGCTTTTGAAGCTTTTATAAAAAGATTTTAAAGCTTATATAAAAAAGCTTTTAAAGCTTTTATGAAAAAGCTTTTAAAGCTTATATAAAAAAAGCTTTTAAAGCTTATATAAAAAAGCTTTTAAAGCTTATATGAAAAATCTGTTACAGCTTATATGAAAAAGCTTTTAAGGCTTATATAAAAACGCTTTCAAAAATGTTATATAAAGCTGGTAAAATTTATATAATAAGCTTTTAAATCTTATATACAAAAGTTTTTAAAACTTACATACAAAGCTTTAAAAGCTTGTATAAAAAGCTTTTAAAGCTTATATAAAAGCTTTTAAAAATTAGATAAAAAACTTTAAAAACTTATATAAGAAGATTTTAAAGCTTATATACAACAGCTTTTAAAGCTTATATAAAAAACTTTAAACGCATATATAAAATGCTTTTAAAAAAAACTTTTAAAGATTAAATGAAGAGCTTTTCTTAAGATTTTGTATAATTTTTTGTAATTTTTTTTGTAATTTTTTATAATTTTATATGATTTTTTATAATTATAATAATTTTATTTAATTTTTAAATATTAAATATTTATAAAGCTTACAAAAAAATAATGCCAAACAACTTGCAGCTGTTATATTTGCGGGCAACATTAAATTGCTACAATTCAATTGCTGCATTTTTGCAACTTAATTAAATAAAAGTCGTAACTTTGTGGAATTCATGACATATGATGATTTTTAATGCATCTGTTTTCCATTCACTCTTCATAGATTTCATTTATATTGCTATTTTGTAGCCAACCACAATACATGGCATGACAGTGCTTTTATTGTAATTGAGCTTTTGACATTTTTTTCGAAACAATGTTGCATACATAATTCCACCCCATCGTCCTTCTCCACACTCTGATAATACCAACCCTATTGACTGCAATACTGTAGATCGTTTATTTATGAAAATATTTGCCAATTTCCTTCAGTTTAACCAAATTTCCTTGCATAGTTCCAAAGTTGCTCTTTGCAGTTATGAGGTTCTTCTTTTCGTTCTTTCTTTCTTCACTGCTTCATGCATTTTAAATTATTTAGCTACGAGTTTCACCTGTTTGTTGCAGTAACTGTTTGTTTTTTAGTCAAATACCCTGCAGGACATTCGAAACTTCTAAAATATTTCGCTATTTTAAAACAATTGAAAGCTACACAAACAAAAAAAAAATGCACAGAAAAATTTACTTTCTAACTAAAATTAAATTCGTATGTACAAAAAAAAAAAAAAACTTTTTGTTTGCGTTTTTTTTCAGTTATTTTCTGCCATATATACGAAAAAAAAAACCCACAGAGCAAAAGAGCGCAGCAAAAATTGATTTCCTATGCACAAAGCGCGGTTTAACTGCAGCTCTGCGGAGCTTAAAGCTATTTGCGCTGCGTGCGAGAAAAGTCAACAGACAGACCAACAAATAACTGGCAACAAATGGCAAAAAATTTAGTAATTGAATATTTTTTTTGCAATTTTGTGCAATTGTTATAGCGCAGCCTTAAAATTTGAACAAATTTTAAATTTTTGCGCTGTGCTTTTAAAGCTTTATTTTCTATTTTTAGGTTAAAACATAAAGTGACTCAAAAGCGCTTAAACAATTAAAGCACAGTCAGTTGTAACTGTTCATAATCTGAGTGCATGCCGTGCGATTTGTCTAATTTACTTGCGCTGCTGTTGCAAACACGTTCGAGAAATTAATTTTAAAATGTGGCACGTGTAGTAAGTGGAAAAAAATGGTAAAACAGCATAGCACAGCACAGCACAGCACAGCATTGCATGGCACAAAACGTATGTGTTTGTGGTAAATGTGGCAGCTAGAGATCTACTGGTTTTTTGCACAAAAAAACACAAAAAAAAAACAAAAAAAAAAAAACTAATTAAAATGTCACTTCGTTTAAAATGCGCAAAAGGTTTCAATTTATGTGCGATTGCGATTGAAAGCTTTGCAAAAAAAATCAGCTTTGCTAAATGTAGAACATTTGGAATTTTTAATATTTATTTTGCACGTTGAAAATTAAAGCTTTCGTGTTACTTTTGTGTAGAGATTTCGAGATTTAAGAACACTGACTGATTCAAATAAAAAATAAATTTATTTAACAAGTTGAAACTTTAAATTCGTTGAGTATTACTGTAATTTTACTTCAGAAGCTTTAGATTGTTTTTTATGATAATGTATATAAATTCTATAAAAGCTTTAATTTTAGTCTTTCGATATTTCGCTTTGCGAAGCATTTTGAAAAATATTATCGGTATTTGATAAGTTTTTTTATAATTTTATATTGTTTTTATTTTTTATAATTTATTTTAAAAACTTTTTATAATCTATTATAATTTATTTTAATTTTTTATATATGTTTTATATTTTTTAATAATATATATATTTTTCTCAAATTTTTAATGTTTCTTTATATATTTTTTTAAATTTATTATATATATATATAAAAAAAACATAAGAAAAATTCTCCGAAAATGTCAAAAAGTTTCAAAGCTTTTTTAATGCTTTTAAAGCTTATATAAAATGCTTTTAAAGATGTCATAAAAAGCTTTTAAAGAAAAAAATAATTTTGAAAAGATTTTTAGAGCTTTTTAATAAGTTTTTGGAGCTTATAAAAAAGCTTATATAAAATGCTTTTAATGCTTTTTAATAAAAGCTTTTAGAACTTATAAAATATCTTTTAAAGTTTTTATAAAAAGCTTTTAATCTTATATAATAAGCTTTTATAGTTTTTATAAAAACACTAATTAAAAAAAGCGTTAAAAGCTATTGTTAGAATCGTTGAAAGCTTATATTATAAGCTTTTAAAGCTTATATAAAAGCTTTAAAATTTCTATAATAGCTTTTAATATAATTTTTTTTTTGTAAAAATAAAAATTATATGAAAAATTATCTGAAATGTCAAAAAGCTTTAAAAAGCTTGTTTTAGTGCTTTTAAAATTTACATAAAAAGCTTTTAAAGATTTTATTATTGATTTTATAGCTTTTAATAAGACTTTAAAGCTTATATAAAAAGCTTTTAAAGCTCTTATAAAAAACTATTAAAACTTACATAAAAGTCATTTGGATCTTTTGCAATTTTTATTAGTAAATAAAAAAAATGTTGCATTCAAATATAATTAAAATTTGTATTTTATTTAAAATATACCTAAATTATCGTTAATTTATTATAAACTGCATTTTATTATTGCTTTTATTTTTATCAAATAACTGATTGCTGAGTTTTTAAATATTTAAAGCTCTGTCAAAAGCATTTAATAATTTAGCTTTTATCCAACATAAATCACTGTTGTTGACTCGATTGGCTTACTACACGTGCTGTGCTCCATTTATTGCAATAAATAATCAATAATTAAATATTTATTAGCTGTATTAATTTTCACATGAATCGCTGATAAATTTATGATAATTAAGCGACCAAAAAAAAAAAAAAAACAGTCGACGAGCAGCGACTAGAACAATAGCAACAACTGCCACCTATTTTAATTGCAAGTTAAATAAAATTAATCGAATTATTTATACAGGCAAATACAACAATAAAAACAATTTACAAATTAGTTCAACTAGTTTTTTTTATTTATTTTTGGCTTTTGTTCAAACGATTGTTTTTGTTATTTGGCGCAATTAAACACGCGCCAATTTAGCTTTATTTTTTTCCAATTCTACTCAAATCTAAACGCAATTTAAATAAATTATTATTTTTGTTAGTAATTAAAAATATAGCTTTATTTATTTTAATTTGTTGCGCTTTTTTTATAACAGTATTTTCATTATTATTTTTTTTTATTTTTTAAAAATAATATTCTCATTAATTCACTCTGGTTATTTTCTACAAAGAAAAATATTATAAAAAAAAACGAAAATAAAATGTGAATTTTAATCATCTCATTGCTCTTTGTTGTAAATTAATGCTGAAACATACAACGAGTTGGAGTCTGCCTGCAGCTTGCATTCAAAATATGACTTCATTATGTGATGTTGCTAATGAAAATTGCACAAGTAATACTGCTTAAATGTATTTATTAATAACTATATAGCATGCTTTTAGGCAGCACTGCCAAGCATCAGTGGTTTGATTTTAACAGAGCTTTAATAGAAAAATGTTCAACAAAAGTTTACATGTGTTTTCTTGAAAAGCTATAAATTAAATTTATCTGTGTATTTTAGATTTTTATTTTTATAACTTTAAAAAAAAACAATATTTTTTTTAATATAGAAATGATTTTTTTGAGATTTTTCAGTTTATTAAGTTATAAAGTCCAAAAGAAATCCAAACAAAATTTTAAAAACCTTAAAAGCTGTCAGTCATAGTTATTTTGTTAGATTTCATAAGCAGTGAGACTGAATTTATTTTCTATATTTTAAACATGTTTAACGGAACTTATAATAGATGCTTAGCAATTCTTAGCAAAAGGTTTCAATAGCTTTAAATGTTTTTGAAATGATTTTGCAAAAGCTTTCATATCAAGCTTTACAAAAGATTTTGCAAAAGATTTTACAAAAGCCAAAAAATTATTTTTATAGAAACTTAAATTTTTTTTTTATATAAAAAGATTTTATATAAATTTAAAAAAGCTTAAAAATCTTTATAAAGCTTTAAAAGCTTTGATTAACTCTTAAAAAAGATTTAATGGAAGCATTAAAAAGCTTTCAGAAGCTTTTAGAAAAGCTTTCAGAATTTAGAAAAGCTTTAAAAAGCTTTTAGAAAAGCTTTAAAAAGCTTTTAGAAAAGCTTTAAAAAGCTTTTAGAAAAGCTTTAAAAATCTTTTAGAAAAGCTTTAAAAAGCTTTTAGAAAAGCTTTCAAAGGCTTTTAGAAAAGCTTTCAAAATCTTTTAGAAAAGCTTTCAAAATCCTTAAAAAAAGCTTTTAAAAGCTTTTAGAAAAAAATTCAAAAGCTTTTAGAAAAGATTTCAAAAGCTTTTAGAAAAGCTTCCAAACGGTTTTAGAAAGGCTTTCAAAAGGTTATAGAAAATCTTTCAAAAGCTTTTAGAAAATCTTTCAAAAGCTTTTAGAAAAGATTTCAAAAGCTTTTAGAAAAGTTTTCAAAAACTTTTAGAAAAGCTTTTAAAAACTTTTAACAACCTTTCAAAAGCTTTTATGAAAGTTTCCAAAAGCTTTTATGAAAGTTTCCAGAAGCTTTTAGGAAATCTTTCATCAAAACTTTAATAAAAGCTTCAGTTTTAAAAACTTTAGTAAATGCTTCCGAAAAAACTTTTAAAAAACTTTCAAAAAAAGTTTAAAAAAGCATTCATAAAAATTATTTCAGAAATTCTTTAAAAATTGATTTTACAAAAGCATTCATGAAAAATGTTTATTGAAGTTTTCAACTAGCTTTTGTAATAGCTCTTAAAAGCATTTTCAATAATTAGAAAACCATTTTAATGTTGTGTTATGAATTAGTCATCAAAGGTTCTTTTAGAATTAAGTTTTTTTTTTTAATAATATTTATTCAATACTTCTGTGTATTACAATAAATATTTTGTTGAATTTAAAAGTCCTTAAATGATACCGCTTTAGGCCAACGAGCTTTCAATCGCTATTTCATTAACTGGTTCGTAATAAATAAAGCTTTTTTTAACGCAGCAGAGCTGCCTGCAACCGATACTTCAATAATCCAATCAAATGCCGACCAAACGGTCGACCGGAGACAGAGCAGAGCTTTAGCGTTATTCATTACATGCATTGCATAATAAATCGATAAGTAAAAATATTAAAAATTTTTAATTATTTTATTATTCATGCTGCACCATAAAATATATAGGAGCTGTTTTTTTTTCGCAGTGCTTGAATATTGCTTAATAAAAATGCGTTTTTTTTACGATGCGCATGCGAAGAGCATAACGTTCTTTATTACGCATGAAAAACACAAATTGCATCCTTTTAGGCGCCACAGCAAATAAAATGCACTTTATTAATTTGTAATTAAGAACACACACAATGATGATGTTAATATTCTCGATGGGAGGACGGTCGGATAGACAGACGGACGCGTGGCGTGGCGACTGACACGTGAAAAATATTAAGTGACGAAACCGATTCGATTTAATATTTAAATCTCACTGTATGAATCTCACTGCACGAAATAATATTAAATTAATAAATCTGGATAAGTCAGTGCAGCGCAAAAAAACAGGGCGAAAAATACAAATTAAAAAATGAGTTTGTGACAAATTTAAACAACCTACGACAAAAACCAGCAACAGCTACAAATAGCAGTGGTTGTTGTTAATATATTCTATAAATTCATATTGCAGCGATGCATAGCAAAAAAATATTTTTAATGAAATATTGTTTTTAGCGCAAAAAGTTCATTTGATTGCGAAAAATGTGCCGGCAAAAGAAATGCACAAAAATAATTATATAAAATACAAAGAACGAATAAAACTGAAATATTGTAAAAATATGTTGAAAACTTTATGGTATTAAATAAAATAGGGTTGTTAAAAACGAATGCGGCGATGACGCAAAAAATGTTTTTAAATTATTTAACCAATTCACGAAATATTGCTGCAGATCGATGACATAGTGTTGAAAATTGTTTAATATAATTGCAATTTATTGCACAAATTGAGTAAGGTTGGGCTTTACTATTGATCAATTAAATATGAAAATTTTGCAAAAGTTTTAAAATAGAAATTTGGTTTTCTGCTTATAACTAAAAAGACAATTAATATCTCTTTTTTTTTAAATCTCTGACAACGATTTTAAATTACGAATTTCAGTTACTTTTTTGATATTCCTCTTTATTTTTTTTTTTGGCATTTTGAAATACAATTTCTTTGATTTAATATTTAATATTAATAATTCGGAAGAATATTTACACAAAAATATGTTACAAAAAAATTTGGTTACAATTTAGTGACAAATTGGTTACAATTTGTTGACAATTTGGTGACAATTTGGTGTCAATTTGGTGAACATTTGGTTACAATTTTGTTACAATTTGGTGAAAATTTGGTACCAATTTGGTTACAATTTGGTTACAATTTAGTGACAATTTGGTGACAATTTGGTTACAATTTGGTTACAATTTGGTGAAAATTTGGTACCAGTTTGGTTACAATTTGGTTAGAATTTGGTGACAATTTGGTTAGAATTTGGTGACAATTTGTTTACAATTTGGTTACAAATTGGTTACAATATGGTGACAATTTGGTGACAATTTGGTTACAATTTGGCTACAATTTTGTGACAATTTGGTTACAAATTGGTTACAATTTTGTAACAATTTGCTTAAAATTTGATTACAATATGGTTACAATTTGGTGACAATTTGGTACAATTTGGTTACAAATTGGTTACAATATGGTGACAATATGGTGAGAATTTGGTTACAAATTGGTTACAATTTTGTTTCAATTTGCTTACAATTTGATTACAATATGGTTACAATTTGGTGACAATTTGGTACAATTTGGTTACAAATTGGTTACAATTTGGTGACAATTTGGTTACAATTTGGTTACAAATTGGTTACAATTTGGTGACAATTTGGTGACAATTTGGTTACAATTTGGTTACAATTTGTCTACAATTTGGTGACAATTTGGTTACAAATTTGTTACAATTTTGTTACAATTTGCTTACAATTTGATTACAATATGGTTACAATTTGGTGACAATTTGGTTACAAATTGGTTACAATATGGTGACAATTTGGTGACAATTTGGTTACAATTTGGCTACAATTTGGTGACAATTTGGTTACAATTTTGTTACAATTTGCTTACAATTTGATTATAATATGGTTACAATTTGGTGACAATTTGGTTACAATTTTGTTACAAATTAGTTACAATTTGGTGACAATTTGGTTACAATTTGGTTACAATTTGGCTACAATTTGGTGACAATTTGGTGACAATTTGGTGACAATTTACTTATAATTTGGTGAAAATTTGACTACAATTTGGTGACAATTTGGTTACAAATTGGTTACAATTAGGTGATAATTTGGTTACAATTTGGCTACAATTTGGTGACAATTGGTGACAATTTGGTGACAATTTGGTGACAATTTGGTGAAAATTTGGTTGTATTTGATTATATTTTTGATTATAATTTTGTTACAATTTGGTGACAGTTTGGTGACAACTTGGTTACAATTGGTTACAATTTGGTTACAATTTGGTTGAAATTTTGTTACAATTGATTACAATTAAGTCATAAAATACTCTAAAAATTAGAAAAAATTATCTTTCATATATTTTTTTTTAAATTTTATTACCTAAAAAATCAGCAGAATAAACCAAAATCTAAGATTTTAATAAGATTTTTAAATTCACATCTCTTAATGCTGCGCACAGCTCCACAACAAATTAATTAAAGAAAATATTTATTAAAATATATATTTTAATGTGCTACTCATTTAAAGTGCTGCCAATAAAAATGACAGGTCCAACAACCAGCAGCAATATTTCTGTGTCTGACAGGTCGCCAGGCCACCGTCGCCGCCGATTCTGTTGGTTTTTTCCCTTTTTTTTATTATTTTAATGTGTTGGTGTTGCTGATGGTGATGAAGCTGGCTGCCAGCCTTCATTTGTCATCGCCAATAAATAGTATGCTCAACAGCAGTAACAGGAGCAACAACAATGTTGCTGCCGAAAGCATTGACAATGTCGAAGGATATGAAACTGAGTTGCGTTTATTGCCTGAATTGCTTGGTTGTTGGTGTTGGTGTTGCTGTTGTTCTCCGTGTTGCCGTTTAATATTTCTTTAATTAAACAGAAATAATTATCGAAAAGCAGGCAGAAAAGCGGGCAGCCAGACGACCATTTTGTGCGTTGTTGTCGCGGCGTTTTAAAATGGTCGCCACTGACAGCAAATGAGCCTTTGCTGTTGCTGCTGCTACGGCGTTGCCTAATTGATATTTACAACAGTTGCAACAGCAGCAACATTGGCTGCCCTTTTGAAAAAAAAAACCACGCACTTGAAACAGTTTCATGTTGTTCGCCATTGTTGCTGCTCATGTTGCTTGTCTGTCTGCGTTGTACCATTTCATGTTGTGGCTTTGGGTGAAGCATATTTTTGCTGTATATTTTATATCATTTTTATTTTTAATGCATATTATTTCTCAATTTATTTTTTCAAGTATTTTATGCGTTAACAGTGATGGACGCCGCTTCGACAAATGAGACGCATTTTCCTTTGCACATTAATATAAATATATACTTGGCAGCGAATAAAAACATAATTAATATTGAATATTAAATTTGAGGGAAAAAATTGTAAAAATCACATAACAATTTAATTAAATAAGGACGGCAATCGAAAAGGTTATTGCAAAGGCGAAACAAATGACTTTTCGAAAAAGACTTTTATGCGATTTCAATTAACTTAATTAGTAGAACATTTTCAATTGCAGCAGAGTCAAATATTTTATAAATGTATTCTACTATTTTTTTTAGACAATTGTTACAAAGAATGAAATGTAAAAAAACTGATTTAAATTTTAAAGTCGTTTTTAAATTATCTCTGTCAATTATAATACATTAAGTCGACATTTTAATTACAAAATAGAAAAAATAAAGAATTTGCAAATTTGAAAAAAAATCGTAAATAAAATATTGACGAAAATAAAATTGTCGTAAATAGAAATGTGAAATATTCAAAATTAACTGCTGAAATATACAGCTCGAATCTGTTAAGATAAGTCGACATTTAAAATATTTAAATTAAAATGATCAAAGACAATAATGTACAAAATGTTATGACCGAAATTATAAACTGTCGAATATAAAATTGTCGTAAATAAAAATGTCGAAAAAATTTAAACGAAACGTAATTCAAAATTTTAAATTTCTATACCAAAAATAAAAATGCTATTATTTCAAGTAGTAGTATTTATTGTGTGTCTACAAGTACTGCTGAATTGTTTAACATTTTTTTTTTTAATATTTTTTGTGAATTTTCGTTTTCACTTTTGTGGTGGCATTTTTATTTATTATTATTTTTTTGTAACAGTTCACCATGCGTGCAAAATGAAACACTTTGTATGCAATTTTTTGAAATTTATTTCTGTTAAATTGTTTTAACAATTACAATAAAAACAACAATTGAAACAACAGCAATAACATTGTGGGAATGGGAATAAAAAAAAGGGGATATGTTGTGCAACCATAAACTATAGTGAATTTATGTCCCGTTAAAAATAATAAATTGCAATGCACTGAACAAAAAAGAAGAATAAAAACAACACACTTAACACTCAGCTGTAGAATATGTACTACACGGGTACACAGAAAGGAAAAATACTACAGTTTTAACTAAATTTTTATAAATAAAAATTTGAAAAAAAAATGTTAAAAAAATATATTAATTAATATTTAATTTTAGTTTGAAGTCGTTAGTGTCAAATTCGCAGACTGTTCAAATTTCAGCAGTATAAAAATTGGATATGTTAAATTTTATCTCATATAAATGTGGTTAATTACTATTATTATTACTAATGAATATAAAGAAATATAAGTAAGGAGATCTATAGAATATCGTATACACCGTATCGTATTTATATCGCATATATAAAAAAAATTGTAGAGTTTTTAAAATGCATTAATGCAATTTTTGATGCAGTTTTTTTACTAATTTTTTTTTAGTAATTAATTTTAATAATTTAAAGTGTTTCAGGCTAGGTGTGACTGATGAAAATATAAAAAAAGGATGCCTGTTTAAATAATTACTGCTTCTGTATTTTATATCCGATTTCATTAATTTATAGTTTCTTGAAAAGCTAATTTCCAACAGATGACATACCCGCATTTTTAATTAATTTTGGAAATTGTTGATTTAGGTGCGAAAACGAGAATTCCGCGAGAATACAGCACACGAACGTGATTTTTCACAGAGAAACCGATTACACGACAAGATTCAGCAACCTTTAAGGGTTAAGATGTGAAAATATGGATAAGTTGGCAACTCTGGAAGTTCCTTTTTCGATCCGTTTTTCAAGGTGATATGTCATATTTTTGATAAATGAGTCACGTTTGTGCGGTTTTCACGATAATTCACGAACGTGATTTTTCACAGAGAAACCGATTACACGACAAGATTCAGCAACCTTTAAGGGTTAAGATGTGAAAATATGGACAAGTTGGCAACTCTGGTAGTTCCTTTTTTGATCCATTTTTCAAGGTGATATGTCATATTTTTGATAAATGAGTCACGTTTGTGCGGTTTTCACGATAATTCACGAACGTGATTTTTCACAGAGAAACCGATTACACGACAAGATTCAGCAACCTTTAAGGGTTAAGATGTGAAAATATGGACAAGTTGGCATTTCTGGAAGTTCCTTTTTTGATCCGTTTTTCAAGGTGATACGTCATATTTTTGATAAATGAGTCACGTTTGTGCGGTTTTCACGATAATTCACGAACGTGATTTTTCACAGAGAAACCGATTATACGACAAGATTCAGCAACCTTTAAGGGTAAGATGTAAAAATATGGACAAGTTCAAATATCCCATATTCGGATTTCGCTGAAAATTCTCCACATCAATTTTCTTATTCAATAGAGCATTTTTAGGGGGTGACCTTCAAAATAAAACTCGATGATATTTTTTTTTCATACAAAGTCATTGTCAGTCTAATATACACACAGAAAACTGATTTGTTGCGGCAACCAACTAAATTGACCTACCGAATCATTCGATTGCGGCAACAACTGTTAAAGTAGTTGCAACAAACTTTTAATTTGGTTGTGGCAACCTCAAATCGGTGATGCTTGAGGGTGGTAACTTCCACATTGGTGAACATGAGGTTGTGGTAACCTCCAAATCGATGATCATGACGTTGCCGTGAGGAACGTCAAATTTGGCAGAATGAAAAATGCACTCATGAGGTTACGACAACCGAAAGTGCAGTTGCGTGGATAAACTTTTCTGTTATAGTTCATTTTAATTACATGAGGTTACAACAAATGTATTTCGGTTGCAACACTGAAACGTTGGTTTAATTAAACTCATGCCAAAAGACGATTTTTCTGTGTCTAGTATACCAGTAAATTGTACAAATAAAGAAATCCTCTTTTGGCAAATGATTAGCATAAATAAAATTTGTAATAAGTAATTAATTTAACTGAAATGAATTTTCTACAAACTGAAATTTCGTTTTCCATAGCAACGATATAAAAAATTTGAATTTTTATGTATTTTTGCACTAATTTTTGGCACACTTTTAATAGTTTTTGATACTATTTCAGTATTTTTTGCCATACAAATTAGTCAATTGAATACATTATTTTTTTTAATAGGTAAATACCAATGAAGACTATAAAATACAATTGATAAATACTTTAAATTTTAACTGAATCTATTTTGCTGTATGTCTATTCGATCGGGAACTGATAATTGATTATTTGTTCTTGTCAATGCCTGACCAGATCATATTCTTCTTAATAGCTTTCATTTCTACTACGGATATTGATTGGGTAATAGTTTGGTTGTGACAAAATATTATTTTTCTGTGTGTAGGAATTCCATTTATTGGAAATATTTCATACTGAGAAATCTTCTTTTGGTATGCAGTTGGAAGAACGAAAAAAATAGTTTTAACAACCGAATGCATTTAGGTAAAATCAAAATTTATACAAATTGGTTGATGGAACTCTGTCATATACAGTTGGCTTTTGAAATATTATCGTTTAGACACACACAAATGTTTTTAAACTGTTCCAAATTGGTTGCAGTCCCACTGAAATTCTTTTAGATTGTGCTGTAAGAACCGATTAAACTGTTAAAAAAACCGAATAAGTTGTTTGACGCAACAAACTTCTATGTTGTGTATAATAAATGATGACATAGTGATGCTACTAAATTTGTATTTAAACTTTTAACGAAAAGTTTTAAATATTTCGAGCATTTTTTAATTGAAATATTTATTTTTCGCACAGTGTAAGTATCTCTCGCTCTGATTTGTGTATGTGTGCGTGCGTGCCTTTGTGTTTGTGCTGAGTGCGTGCAAGTGTTGCCATCTTTGAGTTCATTTGTTTTGGGATGCAATGCACTGTCCTGCTGCGTGTTTGACCAAGTGTGGCCACGTGATTGCACCACGTACATCGTGTTTGTGTCTGTGACAAAGTGTTTGACAGTGTGCGTGCGTACATGTGTGTGTGTGTGTGTGGCTACAACAGTAACGGTAACTGCAATGGCAATTGTAGCTGTGTTGGTTGAATTTATATTTAATTCGGCCGTTAAAAGGTGCAGCGCAGCATTTGTTTTTTTTTAGCAGTTTTGCAACGTGCATCACATATATCTGTCTCATTTATTTGTTTTAAAATGCCTATATGTTACGCCGTCTCTCTCTCTCTTTGTGAGTCTTGCATATTTTTCAAGTTCTTCCACCGCAGTCTATGAAAAATTAATCTTTATACAGCGTACGAATGTCGTTTAATCGTCAGGCATTTTAAATGCACAACGCGCGGATTTATTTCGCCGGCCGTTTGCCGCTATAGAAGGCTACAGATACGTAAATTTTTCGTTTATTTATGCGCCGCGCGAGGCGGTTCGTCCAGAATCTCGGACGGCGTAATTTTTACGAAAAGTTGTGATAAAGCATTTAATTAACTTTTTACAGATTTTTATTGCAGACGCACAATTAAAAGCAACTTCAACTGAAAACAAAAATTAAAATCACTGGCGATTGCATGCGTTTAAAATAAATTACAAAACTTATTTTGTTTTAATTTTAATATTTAATTTCTTTAGCATGAATATTTTATTGTAAAGTAAAATTTTTAGTGCAAATTGAATTAAGACAAAAACAAAAAAATAAATATATAAATTAATTTAATTTTAAAAATTTGTTTTCAATCAAAATTTTAATGTTTAGTGAAAAAATTTAATTTTTCATAAAAAATTCAATTTTGCCCTAAAAATTTTACTTTTCGCTAATAATTAAATTTTTCACTAAAAATTCATATTTTCACTAAAAATTTAAATTTTCACTAAATATTCTATTTTTCACTAAAAATTCAATTTTTCACTACAAAATTCAATTTTTCACTAAAAATTCAATTTTTCACTAAAAATTCAATTTTTCACTAAAATTTCAATTTTTCACTAAAAATTCAGTTTTTCACTAAAAATTCAATTTTTCACTAAAAATTCAATTTTTCACTAAAAATTCAATTTTTCACTAAAAATTCAATTTTTCACTAAAAATTCAATTTTTCACTAAAAATTCTATTTTTCACTAAAAATTCAATTTTTCACTAAAAATTCTATTTTTCACTAAAAATTCCATTTTTCACTAAAAATTCAATTTTTCACTAAAAATTCAATTTTTCACTAAAAATTCAATTTTTCACTAAAAATTCAATTTTTCACTAAAAATTCAATTTTTCACTAAAAATTCAATTTTTCACTAAAAATTCAATTTTTCACTAAAAATTCAAATTTTCACTAAAAATTCAATTTTTCACTAAAAATTCAATTTTTCACTAAAAATTCAATTTTTCACTAAAAATTCAATTTTTCACTAAAAATTCAATTTTTCACTAAAAATTCAATTTTGCACTAAAAATTCAATTTTTCACTAAAAATTCAATTTTTCACTAAAAATTCAAATTTTTACTAAAAATTCAAATTTTTACTAAAAATTCAAATTTTTACTAAAAATTCAAATTTTTACTAAAAATTCAATTTTTCACTAAAAATTCAATTTTGCACTAAAAATTCAATTTTTCACTAAAAATTCAATTTTTCACTAAAAATTCAATTTTTCACTAAAAATTAAAATTTTCACTAAAAAATTCAATGTTTCACTAAAAATTCAATTTTTCACTAAAAATTCAATTTTTTACTAAAAATTCAAATTTTCACTAAAAATTCAAATTTTCACTAAAAATTCAAATTTTCATTAAAAATTCAAATGTTCACTAAAAATTCAAATTTTCACTAAAAACTCAAATTTTCACTAAAAATTCAATTTTTCACTAAAAATTAAATTTTTTACTAAAAATTAAACTTTTCTCTAAAAATTCAATTTTTCTATAAAAATTTCATTTTTCACTAACAATTCATTTTTTCACTAAAATTCAAGTTTTCACTAAAAATTAAATTTTTCACTAAAAATTCAAATTTACACTAAAAATTAAATTTTTCACTAAAAATTAAAATTTTCACTAAAAAATTCAATGTTTCACTAAAAATTCAATGTTTCACTAAAAATTCAATTTTTCACTAAAAATTCAATTTTTCACTAAAAATTAAATTTTTTACTAAAAATTAAACTTTTCTCTAAAAATTCAATTTTTCTATAAAAATTTCATTTTTCACTAACAATTCATTTTTTCACTAAAATTCAAGTTTTCACTAAAAATTAAATTTTTCACTAAAAATTCAAATTTACACTAAAAATTAAATTTTTCACTAAAAATTAAAATTTTCACTAAAAAATTCAATGTTTCACTAAAAATTCAATTTTTCACTAAAAATTCAATTTTTCACTAAAAATTCAATTTTTTACTAAAAATTCAAATTTTCACTAAAAATTCAAATTTTCACTAAAAATTCAAATTTTCATTAAAAATTCAAATGTTCACTAAAAATTCAAATTTTCACTAAAAACTCAAATTTTCACTAAAAATTCAATTTTTCACTAAAAATTAAATTTTTTACTAAAAATTAAACTTTTCTCTAAAAATTCAATTTTTCTATAAAAATTTCATTTTTCACTAACAATTCATTTTTTCACTAAAATTCAAGTTTTCACTAAAAATTAAATTTTTCACTAAAAATTCAAATTTACACTAAAAATTAAATTTTTCACTAAAAATTAAAATTTTCACTAAAAAATTCAATGTTTCACTAAAAATTCAATGTTTCACTAAAAATTCAATTTTTCACTAAAAATTCAATTTTTCACTAAAAATTTAATTTTTCACTAAAAATTCAATTTTTCACTAAAAATTCAATTTTTCACTAAAAATTTAATTTTTCACTTAAAATTAAATTTTTCACTAAAAACTAAATTTTTCACTTAAAATTAAATTTTTCACTAAAAATTAAAATTTTCACTAAAAATTCAAATTTTCATTCAAATTTAAACTTTTCACTATAAACCCAATTTTTCACTAAAAATTCAATTTTTCACTAAAGAGTCAAATTTTCACTAAAAATTAAACTTTTCACTAAAAATTCAATTTTTCATTTTTTATAATTCATTTTTTCACTAAAATTCAATTCTTCACAAAAATTCAATTCAATTCAATTTTTCACTAAAAATTCAACTTTTCACTAAAAATTCAATTTTTTACTAAAATTCAATTTTTCAGTACAAATTCAATTTTTCAGTACAAATTCAAATTTTCACCAAAAATTCAATTTTTCACTAAAATTTAAAACTTTCACTAAAAATTTAATTTTTCACGAAGAATTAAAATTTTCATTTAAAGTTCAGTTTTTCATTAAAAATTCAATATTTAAAAGAATTAAAAAAAAATAATAAAAAAAATAATTTCAATTAAAATGTTCACATTCAGCAAATTTGCATTTCAATGATTTGCATTTTTAAAATTACGACATTTTATTGTCTTTTTTCTTTTTGAATAAAATTAATACTTAATTAACTTAATGCTAATTTATAAAATTTTGTTTCTGAAAAATAAGCATTCATTTCAATATTTAATTTATGTCTTTGAAAATTGTAAATGAAATTTAATCTTGAAAACTATAGTAAACTCATGCATATGCAATGCCATATTTTACATTATATTTTTAATATTACATAATAATGCCTGCTGTTGGATAAAAGTACAAAAAAGTGACACATAAGAGATCGAAAAATATAGATTTCTATAGTCTTCGCTCAAACGCAATACATGCAATGCATAATATATATGAAAAAATATAAAAATTAAAGAAAGCGGTTGCCACATAACGTAACCGAACACCGCTGATCTTGGCGTCTTTTTATTTTTAATTTTATTTTAAAAACTCGTCATCCTCAGCTGGATTTCTTATGGCTTCGATTCAATGTTATGAAAAACACGCATTTTTATTTTTATTTTCATTTTCAATAAAACTGAACACAAAATGCATATCACTCCTCAGACAGTCTTTGAGTCGTTTAGTTTTTTTTTTTAATGAGTACTGCATTTTTTTTTTGTAGTTAAGTAGTTTTCATTGTCATTGACCATGAGAGTTCATTGTTAAATTTATTTAATTTTTTTTGTTTAATATTTTATTAATATTTTTAATTATACTGTGAATTTAAATTTAATTTTACCCTTTTCATTTCATAATTTTTTTGTAAATTTCAAATTTGAAAATACTAAAATTTGGCGCCTTTTATCGATTGCATATCGCATATTTTTGGTTTTGGCTTTGGAGGTCAACATGTTGCCAATTTTTTCAATTTCATGCGATTAGCAATTTCTGTAAATTTATTTTTATGCGCTTTCATAATTAACCGGTTTCACTGGCCCCGTCCATTTGTGGTCTAAGTGTTATCAGTCGCATTTTACACTTTTGCCAGAGTCTGTGGAGTTTATTTTTAAATATCCGCATTGGTTCGACTGTGCATTGCATAACCTGCAGAATTCGGGTTTTTATTTATTTTATATATTTTTATTATATTACTGAACTGTAAATCAGACGCTATGAAGACCATAATGCGCGCAAAATGTCGCAGAAATTACGATTTTTTGAATTATAAATTTGTTTTACTTTGATAAAGTTTCAAAATTTATTCACATTTCATAGATTTCAATCATATACATTGAGAACTAATTTGAAACGTAAACACAAAAAAAAAAATTCACCAACAATTAGTGTTCATCATTTTGATGATTTCATTCGTTCAACTAAAATCATATTTTTGCAGTGTTTCTCATTTTTAATATTTTTTATATACTCAAATTTCAAACAAAAATGGGTCTCCATTTACACATTTAAGTATTTATAATTCTTAGAAGATTTAAAGAATTAATATAGTTTGATGAACATAATTCATCAATATGATGTTCACTTTTTCATAAATATGATGAAATGGAGTCTAAGAATTATAAATACATAAATGTGTAAATGGTTAAAAATTAGTGTTTGAAATTTGATGTTAAAAAAAAATATTGAAAATGAAAAACATTTAGTAAACGCAATTTTATTTCAATGAATGAATTCATCAATATGATGAATCGTGGTTGTTAATGAAATTTTTATTGTGTGTAGTCTTCGCATACACTATCTCAACTTGAAGCACATTTTTTCAGTCATTCATCAAATTGATGATGCATTCATAACGATTTTCTTTTGTAGTGATCAACATTATTGATCTTTAATAAAATTTGAATGCTCTTAAATACAATGAGCCATGTTTTGAAGAACGACATTCATCAATATGAAGATGTTTTTTTTGTATGTGTCGCAAGTCTGAAAGAAGTTAAACCGAGGTACTTCATTGTTTTTAATATGAGTTATTTGCAATGATTGACACCCTCGAATTCATTTTAAACACATTTGGTTGTATTCTAGGCCTAAACTACACACAGAAAACTGATTTGTTGCTAACTAAACTAACTAAATTTCCCGACCGAATTATTCGGTTGTGCTAACCTTCTAGTTAGCAAGCATGAGATTGTGCCAACCTCTTAGCCGGCAAGCATGAGGTTGTTTAAACCTTCAAGTTAGTATGCATGCCGAAACCTCCAATTGAAATTTTATTTAAAGAATTTTTTTTATATATAAAACTTATTTATGTAAAGTTTTCGCACTCAATTGCAAAAAGTATTTATATTAATTCCTGTTCCCTGAAAAATAAGAACAGCATGAAGACACATTTAATATTTTATTTCACCATAATTATTATATTATATATATTATTATTATTTTTATATTTTTATTATATTTCACTAGCTTAACAGCAATTAGTATTGAATTAATTCATTATTTCATTAATATTATAATATTTATTTCGCATTTTTAATTAATTAATGGATTTCCTATTTTTTGGGACTTGTGAACATTTTTGACGTTTATTTATTTCTGCATGTATCGTAATTGTTGACGAGAAACTGACAACCGAACTGCTGATACACACGAGGTTACCGTTTGTCATTTATTTTGTTGATACAAAAACGTACTCAGTTGCCGTAACAAATGCACAAACGTCAAATTTTGGCAGCAAGAAAAATGCAATCATGCGCTTACGACAACCGAACGTGCAGTTGCGCGGACTAAAATTTCGGTTAGAGTAAAAAATTGTACATTCATTTTAATGACATGAGGTCACAACAAATGTATTTCAGTTGCAACACTGAAACGTTGGTTCAATTAACCTCATGTCAAAAGAGGATTTTTCTGTGTGTATAGATGTTTTAAAAATAGAGAAAGGTTAAAAACTTGCACTTAAAAACATAAGAGGTACAAAAAGTAGTATTCCTTTTTGAAGTAGTACGGTTGAAGCTAAAATAAATTATTTTCTGTGTACAGTCAGAATATGCATTTTTTGCGACATCCAACTCATTGTGCAGTCAAGGCTTTCGGTTCTCCCAACTGCTAAGTCGGTTCATATAAACAAAAAGGATCCTCGTTTGGATTACAAAGAGTTTTTAACTGTTTTAAAACAATTTGGTGTGTTTATTTTATAACATTTTAAATTGTTCAGTCAACGTTTTCAGTTCTCCCTACTGCTAAGTCGGTTCTTATAATCAAAAGCCAAGGGGTTCTCGTTTGTACTAAAAAGAGTTTTGAACAGTTTTAAAACAATTTGGTGTGCTTATTTTATAAAATTTTAAATACCAACCGAATATAGTGATTTTGGCAAATAATCTGTAAAAATATCATTTTAACTAAATTACGTTGGCTGTCACAACTAACTTTTGCGTTCTTCTAACCTCATTTTAAAGGAGGATTTTTTTGTAGGTTGTAAAAATTGTGCTGGACACATTATCAGAAAATGATTATATTATATTAACATCATGAAAATCGTATTTTCGGAGTATTTTGTTTTTTTGACACGTTTTATTTTGATTATTTTTTTTTGAAAGAGACGTAAAAAAATAGTACAAAATAAAAACAAAAATTTACATTAATTTGTTTTACGTAATAACTCAAAAACTTTAGGCAATATCAACTGATTTTGTCTTGAATTTTTTTGACACATTAAAAAAAAAAATTTTTTTTCGGAGATATCGTCACTATCATGCCAAAGGGACGAATGTGAAATTTTTGACATTTACGTTTTTTTTACATTTTTGAATGTAGTTTATCCTCATGTATGCTGTGCCAAAATCGCGTGTCATTTTATTGGGTATTTTTAGCCACAAAAGACAAAACCAAAAGGACGAATTTGAAAATCTTGTCATGCCAAAAGGGCGAATCTTTTCATTTTTTCGCCATAAATTTTTATTGGTATAAGATAAAATAGTGGTGTAAAGTCATTTATTTTTTGTTTTCAAAGCACCTATCGAACTGCATCACTATTTATAAATATTTTGCCAAACATTTTTTCCTGCAAATAACAAATGGCAAATTAATGTTTGACAAAATATTTTTAATTAATGATGCAGATCGATAGGTGCTTTGAAAACAAAAAATAAATGACTTTACACCACTATTTTATCTTATACCAATAAAAATTTATGGCGAAAAAATGAAAAGATTCGCCCTTTTGGCATGACAAGATTTTCAATTTTTCCAATTTCTTCGTTTTTTTGCTATAATTTTTTATTGGTGCAAGATATAATAGTCGTTTTCAGGTATTAATTGTTTGTTTTTAAAGCACCTATCAAAATGCATAACTATTTAAAAATATTTTGCCAAACATTTTTTCCTGCAAATAACAAATGGCAAATTAATGTTTGACAAAATATTTTTAAATAATGATGCAGATCGATAGGTGCTTTAAAAACAAACAATTAATGTCTCCACATTACTATTTTATCTGGCGCTAATAAAAAGTTATATTATAAAAAACAAAAATATTTTCGTTTTGATCAGGATATAGCCTCACAAAAACCGTATTTATAATTCAGTAGGTTGTCCAAATCTAAACATATTTTATAAACGTTATAATAATTGATGAATAAACTAAAATAACAGAAAAAATTAAAGAAAATATAAATTTTTCTAATTTTTAAAGCACTTCAAACTTTAAAATTTGATTTCCCAACATTTTTAAAAATGCACATTCGCACCTTTGGCATGACAGTTATATCGTCACTGTCATGCCAAAGGTGCGTGTTTTTTTACGAATGTCTTATTTTCGGAGTATTTTTTTTTGATACATTTTATTTTTCAAATTTTTATATTTTTTAAGTAAATTTTTTTTTTTTTTTTAATTTTTTTTTTTTTTTAAATTCGTAAAAAAAATTTTAAAGTACAAAATAAACACAAAAATTAACATTTATTTGTTTTACGTAATAACCATTTAGGTAATATCAACTATTTTGTCTTGACTTTTTTAGTACATCGGAATACCATACTGATATCGTTGATAAAAAAAGTATTTGTTGTCCAGTATTATTAGAAGCTAAATAGAAATTGTTAATTACCAAAATCACACATACCAAAAACCATAAATTATTCTGCATTTTTAATAATAAATTGAATAACATAAATCTTTTAGTTTTTTTGGACTTAAATAATATAATATTTTAATCGACATTTTTGTTATTCAATTACATATTTATTTCGTATACCTCTTCAATAAAAAAAATCGAAAGTCGTAGATTTGGCCGCAAGGTCGACAAAACGGTGCCTGGCACCAACAAAATACCAAGACGATACCTCTTCGCATGACTGCGAAATACTGAAAAAATTCAAAAAAATGCCAAAGAGTGACATATTGCATGGCGCGCCAAGTGTGACTTTTCGAATAGACTTCAAATAGACTTAAATGTCAGACATAACAAAAGTCTGTCCAAAAACCAGTCGAAATGCAAATAAAAGTTGGACCACAAATTGCGCTCTGATAAGAGTAAAAGTCAATAAAATGTAAAAACGGAGCGAATGTGTAGAGCGCAAGACATGTTGGCTAATATAAAAACGGATAGACGGACGAATGCACTGAGACAGCAGCCAGACTCTTTGAGACGGTGTTGCTCAGAGACTGTGTTAAAAATTAAAAGTGGAAAAAATAATTGTAAAAAAAACAATTGTAAAAAAAACAAATATAAAAAAAAACAACTCACACTAAGTGAAAAAAACGTGAAATGCAGACAAAAAACATGCCGAGGGGGGTGGGCAGTTTGGCAACAAAAGGTGCAACGTAGTCAGTTTCGCTGACTCTTAATCTTTTTAATTTCTTTGTGTAAAATGCATAAAATGCGGAAATATTTCTTTGCCACAAAGTCCAACATAAAATGTTAAACATTTTTTTTTATAATAGTTGTTAAATTATGGAAAGTTTTATTGTTTAAACTTACCAGCTGACAGCGAGCTCAGCGTTATTAAAATTAATCCAAAGATGGCCGCATTCAACGTAGTGCGTCGCATGTTGCTCAATTTATTGTTACTGCAAGTGTAGCGCACCAGCAACAATCAATTAACCAAAAAAAATAAACTTTTTTATTTATTAACCAAAACCCAACAAGAGACACGAACGCAGAAAATACGATCTGCACGCGACGCTGTTCAACCGACAACTGAACGCAAGCGTGGCCAGAGAAATACCACGAAGGTGCAAAGTTGAGTCACTCACGTACTCACTCTGTTACTGCTGCTGCTCTTTCACTCAATTACTGCATAGTACTCAATGTTGCCACGGCACGCATGCGTTGTTAAATTTAGTAATATTTCGTATTTCGTTAGTTGTCACCGTCTGGGGGCTTGGAGCTTGGAACCGGGTGCGTCAGGTATGCTAATTACCGAAGATCGTCGATCCAGCACTTGGCGGAAGATCGTTCGTTGCGCGTATTCGACGATCTTGAGTAACACGTTTATGATAAGAGCGCGCGCAACCGATGTATGTCATGATCGGCCGCGGTAATTTAATACCGAAAATTTGATATGCGTTGTAAAGATCATCGTTTTGTCGGTTTTACTTAACCGCAATATAAAAATTTGAATTTTATAAAAATGGTTACAGCATCTGTTGTGCATAAATCGCAGATGCAAATTAAGTAGTTTATCGAACAATATCTAATTTAATATTTATATTTTATGGTTTATATTTTATACGTTTTCTAATTTTATCTATTTTTACTTTTCTTCATAGTTTATATAAGTAGTTAAATGCTTATCAAATAGATGTTATTCAATATTAGAAAATAACAAACACTGTACAGTGCTTCGCATGATTTTTTTTGTTATAAATGTAGTAAAAAAAAACAAATGATCTAATAAACCAACTTTTCTCAAAGAAAAATTTTCTTTGTAGAATTCTTTGCCGCGAAAATTTCCCCAGAAACAATTCATTACCGGAAAATTATTTCTCGAGACAATTTTTATTTACTGATTTGAGCAGCACTTTTAAATTTTTTTTGCATCGCAGCACTTTGGCCCATTTTTACTTTTAACTTGCCAAAAGGCATAACTTGATAACGAATAAAGGTAGGATAATGAAATTTTTAATATATGTTTTACTAGTATTTCGTACCCGGGCTGCGCAATGCGTTTTTAACCCATTTTTTTAAGCACAGCTGTTCAATTTTTGTTTTTTTTCGTTTTTTTTTTTTTTTTTTATTTTTCACGTTTTTTCCCCGTTTTTGTTTTTTCTATTCCTTTGATTTTTTCTTTTTTGCATTTTTTATTTGGATGCTTCTATTTTTCTTTTGATTTTGTTTTTAAAATTGACTTTTTCTTTTTGCTTTAATTTTTTGTGGATTTTTGTTTTAAATTTTGTTTTGTGCGTTTTTAGTTCTTTTTTTATTTGACATTTTTTGCGTTTTTTGATTTTGTGTTTTTCTTTTGTATTTTTGATTTTGCGTTTTTCTTTTTGGTTTTGATTTTGTGTTTTTTCTTTTTCTATTGTTTTTTGCTTTATTTTTGTGTTTTTGCTTTTGTGTGTTTGAGTTTTTGCTTTTTTCGGATTTGTTTTGATTTTGATTTTGTGTTTTTTCTGTTGTTTTTTTGCTTTATTTTTGTGTGTTTTGCCTTTCTGTGTTTTTTTTTATTTTGTGTTTTTGCTTTCGTTTTGAGTCTTTGCTGTAATTTTTGTATTTTTGCTTTTGTTTTTTTTTGTATTGTGTATTCAGCGCTGCTTCCCATAAATCGAGCATCTGGTGCCGTATGATAACAGAGGTCCTAATGTAATTTGAAGGGAGTTGTACAGCATGGGCCAGTTGGGGTAGAATGTTTTTTTTTGAGATTCTGTTACAGGACAGTCCAAAGATAGTACGTAATAAATTTTTTCCCAGTATTATATGGCAAACAAAAGTTGCAGTTCACAAATTCATAAAAAAAATAAAAAAAGTTACAATGCATAACGAATTTTTTTAAAATATTACCTTCAAATAAAAGCAAAAGTCATAATTGAATTTCATACATATATGTACATTAATTAATGCAAAATAACAATATTGGCAGAAAAGTTACAGCAAACTAATTATAAAATTCGCCAAATTATTGCAATTTTCACAAACAATGTAATCACATTTTTTTCATACTTTAAAACTTGCATTCGCAGTACCGTTATTTGAAGATAAGTTCGAGTTTTTGGAAAATTAGATAATATTTCATGATATATACATATTTAACTATCATTATTTATTTTTGTTTAAAGTTTTGGCAAGCTAAAAGTGGTAATGGGACACTGTGCGCAGTGGTAAGGTATATGCTAAGTTATAGTGTGGTGATTTTTGTAGTGGTGAGTTTCGGCATGGTGAGTTTAGGTTTGATGACATCATGTGTGGTGAGTTTTGGAGTAATGAGTATCGGTGTGGTGAGTTTAGATATTGCTAGTTCGGTGTAGTGAATTTCAGTGTGGTGAATTTCAGTGTGGTGAATTTTGAAGTGGTGAGTTTTGATGTGGTGAGTTCAGGTGTGGTGAGTTTCGGTATGGTGAGTTTAAGTGTGGTGAATATTGGAATGGTGAGTTTCAATGTGGTGAGTTCAGGTGTGGTGAGTTTCGGTATGGTCAGTTTAAGTGTGGTGAATTTTGAAGTGGTGAGTTTTGATGTGGTGAGTTCAGGTGTGGTGAGTTTTGGTATGGTGAGTTTAAGTGTGGTAAATATTGGAGTGGTGAGTTTCGATGTGGTGAGTTCAGGTGTGGTGAGTTTCGGTATGGTGAGTTTAAGTGTGGTGAATATTGGAGTGGTGAGTTTCGATGTGATGAGTTCAGGTGTGGTGAGTTTCGGTATGGTGAGTTCAAGTGTGGTGAATTTTGGAGTGGTGAGTTTCCATGTGGTGAATTCAGGTGTATTAAGTTTCGGTATGGCGAGTTTAAGTGTGGTGAATTTTGGAATGGTGAGTTTCGGTATAGTGAGTTTCAATGTGGTGAATTTTGGAGTTATGAGAGTGGTGAGTTTGATGTTTTTGTGGAGATTAACTACTTCCTTGTGTACAATTTCATTGATATCAATGTAATACTGTCGACATAGAGCATCTTAAAAATGTATCTTACATAGGCGATGCCACACTTAGTAGTCCAATACCGCCCACTTTCTGTGAGATTGCGGATATAATGTGTTTTTTATATTTTGGTTATATGGGAGGTACCACGACTAGTCCACCAATCCAAACAAAATATAGCATATACTCTGCCCAAGTTCAACAGACATATTGTGTCTATATTTCATTTGATTCGATTTAGCCAATTTGGCGTTTACTCGTATAAATCGAATTTTTTGGAAAACTGCTTCCGCAATACTATAATTTTGTATTCAAAATGATGGGTGAAAAGGGGTTAAAATAGCGATTTCAATATGCTTAAAAACATTACGTATTAGGAAAAAAAAACTGAATATGCGGTCAAAATCAGCATATAGTCGGTGATACTGCAAAGCCGTCTAACTGCATGAGAAAATTACGCCTAATTTTGTGTTATAATCGGGTTTTTATACCCTACACTAAGAGTGAAGGGGTATATTCAGTTTGCAACGCCGTTTGTAACACCCTGAAAAAAGCATCTCCGGTATGGAAAAGATGTCCCTCTGTCCGTCTTTCTGTCTGTCCGTCTGTTTGTCTCTCCCTCTGCCTGTCTGTTTAAATTACGATTACAGAAGAGCTAGAGCAATGAAACTTTAGATTTAGATTACTTATATATCTAAGCTGTCTGAACAAGAAAATTGGCATGATCGGTCTATTGTGACCTGAGAACCAACCACTTATGTTCAAATACCTCATATAAAATGAATATCTACAGATCAATTTTACTGTATACGTGCTTAGGTAAACTTTTTTTGGTCAAATATATATTGACATCATGCTGAAATACATGAAAATAATGTTTTCCCGCGAAACGATTTGTGGTTCCCAAAACAAAAATCGAAATTCGGTACACCTACCCATTTGTAAATATGGGTATCAAATGAATGGTAATTCTTCAGCGATTGAATGTTTGTAGTTATTTTAAGGATTCGTATACCCTGGTGACCTATATACCACTTTGAATGGTTACCACACATATGTGTAGGGTATTTATAGTCGGCTTAGACCGACTATAATTTTGATAATACTGACTATCATAATAACACCTACTTTGAAATGTCCCATGTGATCTAACCTTCCCAACTGGTTAATGATATGTTGATCGGATAAATTAAATAATTTCCATTATATATTATGACATACTTAATTTTGTATGAAGTTAGTGCAGAATTGAGACTGAAAATAGTTTTGTTTCTTCTGTAAAATTCATGTAAGAGGTATTAAAAAATGTAGATACACGGTTTTGAAGTATCACCGACGATATACGAATCATATAGAATTGGTTTATGGAATGTCCATAGGAAAAATCGTTTTGAGTAGTGATATTTACGCACATTCAAAAAGTAATACCTGCTCTGTATAAATTATTTCATTTCACCATTTCACTATTAATATCCACAAATATTAGTAGTAACAATTGTTGTAACTTTACGAAATTTCTAAAATAATTTTTACGCATTATCGTCGTTTTAATATACTAAAAATTATTTGGTTTTACTTATTTTTGTATAGTGTACCTCTTATGAGTATTATTTAGTTAGATTTTTGAACTTTAAATTGTTTAATGCATTTTAGTCACGTGCGCAGAGCAATGACATTTTAATTAATGCATTAATTGACAAAAACGCGTGAGGAAAATATGTTCAGTATGGACTACAAATGCTAGAATTTTAAGTACCTACCTACACGTTTTTTTTTGTTTTTTGTCATTAAAAGATTTATAATTTTTAATAGTTTAATTTAACATAACTGGTAACTATTGAGCGATGATTTAAAATCTCAGAAGCAGCTTAAATGAAGGTCAAAGTAAAAAGAAAAACAACTTGCGATTTCATTTGCAAAGCAAATTTGTTGTCATTAATGAAACCGGCTGCTTTATAGACGCATATTTCGAAAGCGAAATTTGAAACTACAAAATCCCAATTTTAATAATTCCCCCATCACAAACAAATTAAATACATGTCAAACTTGTCCTTACTTTTTTTCATAAGAAATATTGGGAATTTTAAATGTTTTGCATACTGTTATATTTTAGATTAAGGTGTTATTTCATAATAAAAAAAAATAATAATATAAATGACAAAGCAAAATGTTTTGGGGCTATTTAATTTGGGAAAATCCTATCCGGTTTTCATAGGGTAACCCTATTAGAGTAAATATAATCTTTGCCTTGTTTTGCGCTTACTATATCAGGGTTTACATTATTTAAACAGTCAATGATGCCGATCAGTGTTAATTTATTTGTTCCTCATAAGGAATTTTAAATCGGGCAATGATAGAAATTTTATGCGAGCCTCTTAGTGCCCGATTTTTCTTAATAATGACATGATCATTTCATGAGTATAGCCCTACCAAAATTTACCAGAGATCAGATATAATTATTAATATTTATTTCCATTTGGTTTTTCACGGAAAGATATTATTTTTTCAAAAAATATAAATGGCTTTGTTTGAGAGATAATTTTTATTTAAAAAAATGGTTGAGATACAGTTTTTTCGAAAATTTCCGAACATTGTTATGTCAAATATATATATTTTTTTTTGAAAATGGTGATTTCGATCTTGCGTTGTTTATGTTGACCAAACATTTTCTTACAACATTTTTTTTCGATAAATATAGTTACAGTTAGGGTCTATTTGGAACACCCAATGACATACAGGGTGGTTTCAAAATTTAGATTAGAAGAATTGATATATATTTAATATTTAATTATAACTTCTACAATTTATTGACCAGAGCAAACATATTACTTTCATTTTACAGAAAATCGATCATAGTTTCCAGTAAAATTTTAAAATTGGCATTTTATGTAGTGCGCTATGAGAATTTTCCCATCAAATTAAAAAAATTAAATATTTTATTACAACTTTTTTTATAAACCTCAGTTTTTCTCGAAATTTTGTTTTGTTTGTTTTGTTTATATTTTTTATTATTTGAATGTATCATAGTGTAATAAATAATTCTTTAATATACAATTTTTTCGCACTTACCGTTTTCCTTGCGGAGCACTCCTTATAGTGCTCTCTAAATTCTAAAATTCCTCAAAATACAATTTTATTTTAAAAAACAATATTTAGTTTTAAAATAATTCTTTTTTATGCCATTTATTTACACAATTTTTATGTAGAATAGTTATTTTTGTCAGAGTTAACATTTTATACGACATATTTCAAACAGACAAAGACGGAGTTTGTATCTATAGCTATAGACCTCCCAAAATATTCCATTTATCTGTGTGTTTGCCGTAAAAATATGAAATAAACCTAAAAATGCCAGAAATTTTATCTCTGATGTTGTCTACTTATTATTTGTCGTCCTCAAAATATGCCTACATTCGGCCTTTAAAAACCGACAACATTTGAAAAATAAAAGGATTATTGTTTTAAGTATAAAAAGTGCATAAGCAATTTTTTGACAGGGTCGATGCGGGTTAGAAACAGTTCTTCGGTTAATTTTAAGCAGTGAAAACGAGAGTTCGAATCAAAACTTTTCTCTATTTTGCACATACCCTAAATTCTCCGAAAACTGCTTTGAAAAATTTTTCAAAATCCTATATACTCCCCCTAATAATATTTTATCTGTGTGTATTCCCAAAATATTACAGAAAATTCATATAAATTTTGTCTTGGGGAGTTAACAACCCGATGTTGAATTTGTTGCATTGTTCTGAAATATTTGTGGCATATTTTCGGCAAACACACTGGTAATTGAAAGATTTGGGAAATTGTATGACAGTTTATCAAATTTTTTTGAATATCGAAGTCAAATTCCGAGTATATTTTGTGTATGCGAAGGATATAGGCAGATTTTGATAAAAACTTTGCTTTTGAATTTCGATAAAATGTTTCTAAACTGCCCTGAGCCTGCCAAAAATTTGACTTGGGTAGTTTTATGGTAATTGGAAGATTTTAAAAATTGTATGGCAGGTTATCAAATTTTGTTATCGAAGTCAGATTCCCGGTATATTTTGGGTATGGTTAGGACATAGGCAGATTTTGATATAAACTTTGCTTTTGTCTTTCGATAAAATCTTTCTAAACTGCCCTGAGCCTGCTAAAAATTTGTTTTGGGTAGTTTTTTGAAATTCAAAAGTCACATTATCTTCATATTTTTTGGAACGTACAGAAAATATGCGGCTGCTTTTGATACAAACTCTGCCTTTGTCTGCTTAAAATGTTACGCAAAAAAGGTTTCTTAACTGCCATGAGGCTGCCAAAAATTGTGTGCAGTATACGATTTCCATAAACTTCAATTTATACGTCTTCACTTGCCGTTAATACAAACAAAATTTACCCGAGAAATGACAGACATTTACTTTCCACAAAATGCTGAATTTGAACAACAGTTTTGCAGGTTCAACTGCATTGAGAAACCATATTTCGAAAGAATTTAAGAAAATAAAGGCGTAATTTTGTGAAATGATTTGAATTTTGATTTGGTATACCTTATATTTGGTATACCCAATATTTCATTTCGAAAAATATCACATTATTTATAGAATGTTGGCTGTTTCACCTCATATTTCTTTGAGTTTTTACAAATATTTTATTTTTTGGGATAGGTTTTGGAAATATTTTGCTTTTTTTGGTATATAATGTTATTCTTTTAGTGGTACTTTAATTGGGGGTTATTTTGTATGAACCGACTTTAGTCTATTTTGAGCAGCAATAATTTGAATCTAAAAACAAAAACACATAAAAATCTGCTGAAAATTCCATGAATTTTAAGAACACAGAACAGGTTACAATTTGTGCTTAAAATTAAATCGGGTTTAAAATTAGAATGCAAACGATCTGCAGTTTAATTGGTTTCCTGCTCAGGGGTGGCTATATGTGAGACGTCATTTGAATAAAACAGCAATAAAAATCAATATAAAAAAAGGTAGAAAAAAATTGACATCTGTTGTTGGACAGATGGACAGACAGACATGATTGGATAAAAGAACGACTTGAATAAAAGTTGCTATAATTATTGAAGCCACGCTATTCAAAGCCACTGCTCGAGCTTTTGTCTTGGCAAAACAAAGTGACCAGATGTGGCCGCCTGCAAACAAAAGCCAGCTTTTAATTAATGCCAATCAATGTTGCCAGGCATGCGTTTCCAAACATTTTCATAGCTAATGAATTCTTGGCATGACTAGCAATTCTTTTCAGTTGATATTCCTAGAGTTTAGTTCAATTAAAAGTTTTCAAGAATACCATTGAGCTCGTGCATGTGCTGTGCTACGCAAGTTCAGAGTTGCCAGCACAGTCTTCGCAAATCCAAAACCAAAAACTTTAGTCGAGAATTCTGTGCATAGTGTCCATTATTGTTTTAATAAAAACAATTGTTGGTTTTTTTGTTGTTGTTGTTTTATTTATTTGTTTTAGTGCGAGATATATTTGTATTTGCTTGGGCAAATATTTTAAATGGCACTTTAATTGAATTTACATTTTAATTGGTTTGTTTTTGATGATGATAATGCTGCTGATGCTGCTGACGATGTTGATGATGACATGGCCGACTCCATAACAGCTTCTTCACCTGCCAGCGGCTGTCAGCTGCTGTCCGTCGCATATGGCCTGCTCTTGTCATGCAAATTGGCAGCGCTTCCAGTACCAGAGTTGACAGCTGCTGCTGCTGTTTCTGCCACAAATGCCACAAATTAATCTGCATTAATTGCGTGCAGCGCAGCGCAGCACAATTCAAATGTTGATTTTCGGCTGAGAACTTCATAGTTGAGTAGTTCGAAGCAAACATATTAATTATTAAATTAAGCAAATCTCTGCTGAAAACTTTTCTTCGTTAAAGTTATATTTGAAGCATATTTTAAGATAGCTCTTAAATATATTAATAAATCAGAAAACTGCCAGGACAATATTTCTGGTATTTTTAGGTATATTTTAGGCATATAGATAAATGGAATATTTTGGGAAAAGTATAGCAGCCCTAGACACATTTTGTGCAGGGTCGAGGCAGTTTAGAAACATTTTTTTCGACATATTTCAAACAAACAAAGGCAGAGTCTGTATCACAAGCTGTATATTTTCTGTCTGTTTCCAAAATATTCCTCGAATCTGCCATTAAAATTCCACAAAATTGTTCAATCTGCTATCTGTTTTTAGCTAGTTCCCAAAATATTCCATTTATCTGTTTGTTTGCCCGAAATATGCCGGAAATATTTCGAAAAAATGCCAAACGTTATGTCTCAGGAGGTTGTGCAATTTCAATGGCAGATTCACGGTATATTTCAGAACGGGCGATAACAGACAGCTTGTGCTACAAACTTCACTTTTATTTATTCGACATACGTCGAACAAATGTTTTTAAACTGCTTCGACTCTGGGTGAGAACAAAAAATTTTTGGATTTAAAAAAATGATTTAGAAACCGGAGTCGTTTTCTAGAACTGTTCGAACAAATGCAGACTGTTGGGACATATCAGAACTGTGTCAAGACTGGAATGATAATTATGTTACAAGCCTGTATTCCAGGCTTGTACCCTGTCTTGTTGACAAATTTTGTGCCAGACTTAATTCTCAGTCTTGTGCCAACATTGTGTTTTAGGCCTGTGCCAAGACTGTGTCAAGGCTGGAATGATAACTATGTTACAAGCCTGTAATTCAGGATTGTACCAAGGCTTGTGGCCCAGGCTTGTACCAAGGCTTGTGCCTCAGTTTTGAAACAAGACATTAGACCCAGACTTGCGACAATCCTTGTAATATGCCTGAAGATTCATGCTATTGGGCATGGGCATTGCATTAAGTTGAGTCTGTAGATAAATAAATATGTAAGAGGTTAACAATCAATTTACCAGTAATACATACGTTAATTTGCAGACTTGTTGTTCAGACAACTCCAAATAGTTGAGTTTCTCGAATATATTTTTTGACGTTTAAAAAATCGTCAACAAACATTTTGTTTTTCATCAGATAAGTGTTCTTTAACATGGAAACAACACAAAAATGTCACCATAGTAAACATTAATTTACTCAAGTCAAAGTCGGTGCACACGCATAACTAGGCATGGGACGAAAAGTTGTCGAGACGAAATTTTGAATTTCCGTGGCGGTTTGGATAATTTGACATTTTTCATATGTGGCTCAATATTGTGTCAGCCTTGTGTCAATATTGGTATACCGAGGCCTGTGTGGAGACCCAGAATGAAAATTGTGCCAGGCTTGTGACTAACCTAAACTAACAAGGCCTGTGTAAAGCCTGGGAGTGACGATTGTCCCAGACTTGTGTCTAAACTAAAGTAACGAGGCGTGTTTGAAATCTGGGAATGATGAATGTTCCAAGCATGTGTCTAGCTTGATATATCCAGGCCTGTGTGGAGTATGTGACTAACGATTGTGCCAGCCTTGCGTCTGAGTCGGTATACCAAGCCTTGGTAGTCAAGCTTGTAACAAGCCTGGCACTTTTGTTGCAGCCTGGAAATTCCTACCTGGGATATATCATTTTTCATACTCTATATAAATATTTTGGCAGGCTAAATGATGATGAATATTATTTTTTGTAAAATAGTGTCAAGAAAATTAATATCTTGAAAAACCAAACCAAATAACACTCCTGTCGCTGAAAATGCAACGAGTACAGTGAGTGCAGTGGGTGAGGTGAGTAAAATACTACAATACTTTCATAGATAATTGCCTTTGGCACTTAAATGAGAGGACGAAAATTGAAAAACAACAACAAATCAGTCGATCGGCGTTCAACGGCAGTAGGTGTCTATGTATTCAAAAAAATAAATAATAAAATGTGTACAACAAAAAACAACATATTGATCAAAAAGAAATATTTATAACAAACATTTTATTATTCGAAAAATTTAACTATGTAATAAAAAAAAAATATTTTGTAATTATAAGATATTCTTATTTCTTTTTTATTTTATTTTTCTATATATTTTAATACAAATAAAAATTTAATATCATTAAAAATTCACGAAAAAAAAGTAAAATTTATAGAAAGCTCAATGTCCAGTGCAGTGCATTCCAGTTTTCAATTTGTATGGCACACCAACACAGACTGTGCACTGCACCTTTGCCTTGTGATTTGTTTTGACACTACTTCTGTTTGGTTGTTATGTGCAACACAATCATTGGGTTTTCACGCATAGAGTCGGAAACAGTACATGTCTTGAAATAAAATCAATAGTTTAAACATTAGAAAAAAGACAGAATTTATTTAAAACAAAAACACTATAAAGTTTTTAGGTTTAGGATTGAGCAATTCAAAAATATTTTTTCGAAAGATTTCAAGTAGACAAAGGTGTTGTTTGTATCAAAAGTTGTCTATTAACTGCCCGTGAATCTGCCATTGAAATTTCACAAAATTTTACAAGCTGCTATACACTTCTCAAAATATTACATTAATCTGCCTTTTGTATATTGCTGAAATATGACAGATATGTTGTCTCGGAAAGTGACAAAAAAATATTTTTAAATCTCATTTATTTATTTATTATTTTGTTATTTAAATATATAATAAAAATAATTATTTTTATTGCAAATTTATATTTATATGTTAATTGCAAAATTATACAAATAAATAAATAAATAAATAAATAAATAAATATATTAAAATGATTTTCATCAAACCAACAGTAATTTGGGAGAATTGATTTAAAGTCAATTGCGGTTATATATTTCAGTGTTAACCGCAGCTCAATTGCAAAATGTCCGAAATCTCTGTTCGTTCGCTTGAAATAATCGCGTAAAATGCATGCGGGTGGATTTAACTGAAATCATATATAAAAAAAAAAACAAAAAACAACAATCTCCAAATACACTTCTGGAAAAATGCTTCAACGTGTAGCGGTTGTAATAAATACGTAGAGCGCATAAGAAGGGCGAACTGCGATTTCAACCATCATCAACAAACAAACTGCAGCCAGCAGCAACTACAACAAGTTGCCAGCAGCAACTACAACAAGTAGCCAGCAGCAACTACAACAAACAGTAGCAGTAACAACAGCAACATACAACCAGCAGCAAATGCCAGCAACCATTGCAGTCGAAGCAGAAGATGACGCCACAGAGGCAACAGCAGCACCATCAGATGATAACAAGCAGCAACAACAGCACCGAAAAATATGCAACGAGGTATGCGCAGACAAACCTGAGGCAGCGGCAGCAGCATTGCAGACTATATTTATTTGACAGGTATTCGCCTTCGTCCGTACTTTGTAGGGCCGAGCCATCTAGCCACCCATTCGCCACTGTCGTCGCCACCACGCCCCCGCATGACCAACCACATATTTGTTCATCGCACGGTTTCTCGTTTACATTGTCCCTCAGATTATCCCTCACTTTGTCTACGACTACGGCAAATAATATCTCTCTTACTTCGTTTACACTCAGAGAATTTTGCCTTAAATATGCGAAACAGATTTGACGACATTAGTTTTTTAATTAAGGGTAACAGAATGAATGTTACTAATCAACGAAAAAAAAGTATATATCAGTTATTCGATGAGGCCATCTATATATATAAAACTCTTGGTCCGTCTGTCTGTCAGTAATTCTGTCTGTTTGTTCCAGCATCACGTCTAAACCGCTGAACCGATCTGACTGAAATTTAGCACGAGGATACTATGCAGTCCGGAGGGTGATATAGGCTATACATGGGAGGGATACAAACATTCAAAACTATATAACTCGGTACTTACTTCAGCTAAGAAAATGAAATCAAAAACACAAAAACAAAAGTAAAAGCACAAGAAAAAACACAAAACAAACAGTATACGAATAAAAAACAAAAGTAAAACAAAAACCAAACGCACAAAATCAAAAACGCTAAAACACAAAAACCAAAAACGCAGAAACAAAATTAAAAACAAAACACAAAAAAAAGCAAAAATATAAAAATACAAGCAAAGTCTCAAAGAAAAACCAAAAAAAACATAAACAAACATAAAAAGCTAAATCAAAATCAAAACACACAAAAATAAAAGCAAAAATAACAAATCAAAAAAAAAACACACAATCAAAAACAAAATCAAAACCAAAAACCGAATAAAAACACAAAAAATGCAGTTTAAAAAAAAAAACTAAAACACGAAAGCAAAACAAACAAAATTACAGCAAAAACCGAGATATAACTCGGTACTTACACCAGCTAAGAAGATGAAATCAAAAAACTCAAATACAAAAAAATAATACAAAAGCAAAAACACAATATCAAAAACACTAATACAAAAGTAAAAGCACAATCAAAAACACAAAAATAAAACAAAAAAACAAACGCACAAAATCAAAAACGCTAAAGCACAAAAAACAAAAACGCAGAAACAAAAGCAAAAGTTTTTCAGTAAGAGCCGCTACAAAAGTTTTTTTAAATAAAACAAAAACGGTTTTGGATATCAATGAAATTCTTTATTCCTGTAAAAGTACGTTTGATGCCATTATGTATGGAACTCGATTTCTTTTTCATGGCCACCACGGGCACGCTTGCAGAAGTCCAGACGCTGAACCCAATTTTCGACGGTTTTCAAGCATAAATCGGCCGATACTGCTGCAATTTCACGTTTGATATTCGTACGAAGTTCATCAATCGTCGCTGGCTTGTTGGCATAGACCATAGACTTGACGTAGTCCCACAGGAAATAGACTAACGGCGTCAAATCGCACGACCGAGGCGGCCAATAGACTGGATCATTTCGTGAGATAACACTTTCTCCAATAAATTGGTTGTGGCATTCGCTGTGTGGCTTGTGGCGCCGTCCTGTTGGAACCACATGTCCTCCAAGTCCATATCATCCAACTGGGGCCAAAAATATTCGGTTATCATTGAACGGTAGCGACCCCATTCACAGTAACGTGCCAGTCTTTATCATCACGGAAGATGTACGGCCCAATGACGCCGCCGGCCCATAAACCGCACCAAACCGTAATTTTTTCGGGATGCAATGATGACTCATGGAGTACGTGTGGATTGCTGTCTGACCTATAATGCATATTTTGTTTATTGACGAAGCCATTCAGTCAGAAATGAGCCACATCGCTGCAGATGATTTTTCTAATATTTTCTACCTAATTTCGGTAGTAAATTTTAATAATTTCGACTTGTTGTTGGCTCGTATATCTTTCCATTATGAAATAGCAAACTTTACTGAAGAGAAATGTCAAAAGAACGGGAAGAAATATGGCGTCGTTTGCTGTTTCTGTCGCTCTACTTTTGTAGCGTCCCTGTTGAAAAACCCTTTAAAAACATGACACAAAACAAAAAAAAAAAAAAAGCTGCAAAAATATTAAAATAAAAGCAAAGACGCAAAGCAAAGGAAAAACAAAACAAAAATTAAAATAAAAAGCAAAATTAAAACACACAAAAGCAAAAACATAAAAATAATAGCAAAATTACAAAACCAAAAGAAAAAACACACAGTCAAAAACAAAATCAAAACCAAAAACTGAATAAAAAACGCAAAAATGCAAAAACCAAAAACAAAATTAAATCTTACAAACAACAAAAAAAAAAACAAAAAAAAGCAAAAACAGAGATATAACGCGGTACTTATACCAAAAGAAGATGAAAGCAGAAACACAAACTAAAACAACAGCAAACTAATAAAAAACAAGAGTAAATCAAAAAACAAACGCACAAAATCAAAAACGCTAAAACACAAAACCAAAAACGCCGAAACAAAATCAAAATTAAATCCAAACACACAAAAAAAAGCAAAAATATAAAAGCATAGATTCAAAGGAAAAATAAAATAAAATGTAAAATAAAAACAGACAAAAGCAAAAATACAAACCAAAAGAAAAAACACAAAATCAAAATCAAAACCAAAAAACGCAAAAATATTATATTGAAATTTACGAAATCTAATCTAATTCTCTGCGTGTGCTTGTATTCAAAGTCTGCATTCGATCATCTCTCATTTTGCATATTTGGTTTGCATACTTTCAGGTGCTGCCGCTTCTGAAGCTGCCTGTGGAAGTTGCCGGCAGAGGGCGTACGCTTCGCCGCGCGTTTATCCAATTTTCAGCATAATCATATCATTATCAATAAATTTCAGCGCCACACGCACACAATATCCATTCACATACACACACACACATACAGACAGATATTACTTATGCTATTTACAAAATATTTTTGAAGAAATTATTTTCATTCTCAGTTCTGCGATGCGATGTTGCCAATGCCGTTGCTTCCGCTGTCTCACTCATGTGAAGCACGTGATTTATTCTGAATCAGTTACAGTTCAGTAATAAGCGCACACACGCACACAGAGAGACAGTGGAATGGACAGACAGACACAGATATTCAGTGAAATTTGTAAAAGGATTCTTCCAGGTGCAAAATTTCGGCTGCATAAATTGCTTGTTTCGCATTTAAATCAAGTAAATATATTAATGTAATTGTTTGTAACTGAATTACAAATACACACACAAAAACACATACACTACTGCAACTGCATATAATAAATCAACACATCGATGACATGCCATGTTTTAAAGGACACGGAAGAAAAATGGCTTTAATTATTAAAAAATTAAATTTTAAGTGAAAAATTGAAGTTTTAGTGACAAATTGATTTTTTAGTGAAATATTGAATTTTTAGTGAAATATTGAATTTTTAGTGAAAAATTGAATTTTTAGTGAAAAGTTGAATTTTTAGTGAAAAATTGAATTTTTAGTGAAAAATTGAATTTTTAGTGAAAAATTGAATTTTTAGTGAAAAATTTAATTTTTAGTGAAAAATTTAATTTTTAGTGAAAAATTGAATTTATAGTGAAAAATTGAATTTTTAGTGAAAAATTGAATTTTTAGTGAAAAATTGAATTTTTAGTGAAAATTTGAATTTTTAGCGAAAAATTCAATTATTAGTGAAAAATTGAATTTTTAGTGTAAATTGAATTTTTAGTGAAAAATTGAATTTTTAGTGAAAAATTGAATTTTTAGTGAAAAATTGAATTTTTAGTGAAAAATTGAATTTTTAGTGAAAAATTGAATTTTTAGTGAAAAATTGAATTTTTAGTGAAAAATTTAATTTTTAGTGAAAAATTTAATTTTTAGTGAAAAATTGAATTTATAGTGAAAAATTGAATTTTTAGTGAAAAATTGAATTTTTAGTGAAAAATTGAATTTTTAGTGAAAATTTGAATTTTTAGCGAAAAATTCAATTATTAGTGAAAAATTGAATTTTTAGTGTAAATTGAATTTTTAGTGAAAAATTGAATTTTTAGTGAAAAATTGAATTTTTAGTGAAAAATTGAATTTTTAGTGAAAAATTGAATTTTTAGTGAAAAATTGAATTTTTAGTGAAAAATTGAATTTTTAGTGAAAAATTGAATTTTTTAGTGAAAAATTGAATTTTTAGTGAAAAATTGAATTTTTAGTGAAAAATTGAATTTTTTAGTGAAAAATTGAATTTTTAGTGAAAAATTAAATTTTTAGTTAAAAATTGAATTTTTAATGAACATTTGAATTTTAAATAAAAATATTAAATTTATAATAAAAAATTAAATTTTTAATGATTTCTTGTAGTGAAGAATTAAATATTAGTAAGAAAGTCATAGTTATTTAAATATCAATTTTTAGCAAATAATTCATTATATATTAAATTTTCAAAGTTAAATTTTCGAAGTTTTTCCTCTAAGTGCACAACTAATTCCAGTCTATTCAATACCATGAGTAGCTGTTAATTGAAACATCAAATAATACAATTTTGTATAGCAAAGATCATCACTTAGCATCAAAGTTATTTGTATCGAATTTAGTAGACTTTGTGCATTAATGCATAAATGCAAAGTTTATTTATTTAAAATGCATTGAAATGCATTTAAATTTCGAATGCATTAAGGCAATTAACATATTAAATAATTTGCCTCTCATGCGTGAAAGACAAACACAAAACTGTTGGATTCAACTGTTCGCTGCCAATTGTTGAAAGTATTCAAATCGATTTGAAAGCATTTGGCGCCATTTGCTAAATTAAATGCTGCAACAACTAGTTCGACATCTAAACGAACCGAAACGCATAAATTTGCTGTTGGCATGGACGCCCTCTGGTGGCCAATGGTGGCAGCATTAGTCAGTGGAAAAATACATAAAATTATGCATTACAAGCTGATGGAGTGAGCGCTGCGTCACAATGCACAGTGGTCAAAAAGTTGGTGATAAATAAAAAACACAATAACTTTGCAATAAAAATCAATAAATTTTATATTTTATAGGTTGATATCAAAAAATGAAATCGTAACTAAAAGCGATATTCGTTCAACCGAACACCGTTTAATTTTACAAACTGACCGCAATCAAAAATACAATATTTGAAATAAATCGATAACCCAAACCGATATAAACGATTTCGGTTTAATACTGTTTTTAAAGTATTAGAAATGAACAAATAAAATTGAAATTAATTAAAAAATATGAAAAACATATTAAAAATAAATTTTAGATGGGAACCGAACTTTTGAGTTTAAAGGGTTTCGGGCTTGGCGTGACTGTTGAAAATATAAAACGAAGGATACCTGTTTAAAAAATCACAGATTCCGTATTTTTTATTCGTTTTTTTTTATTTATAGGTTTTTGAAAAGCTAATAAATTTTTCCAACAGATGACATATCCGCATTTTTAGTTTATTACGTTTGAGAGACATCATTTCAATTCAATTTGGAATTTGTTGATTTAGGTACGAAAACACCTAATTTAAGGTTCCGGCGGGTCCATTTCCCATATTCGGATTTCGCTAAAAATTCTCCAAAACGATTTTCTCATTCAATAGAGCATTTCTAGGGGGTGACCTTCAAAATCAAACTTGATGATTTTTTTTTCATACAAAGTCATTGTCAGTCTAGTAGTCATGTGTGAATTAAGTAATTTGTTTTTGGTTAATGGTATTGAAAAGCACAAAATAAATAATATCCAAAAATCGAACCCGTAAATTAGATCCGATTTACTGAAGTCGTTTCGTTATAAAACTTTAAAACAGAAACTGAAACAAAACGAAACAAGGAAGAATAGCTAATATTTATGATTTATTTTGCTACTAGTTACTCTATAGAGGTTAAATACGGGATCCATGCTATATGCCGAAATATATAACAAAGTTTGAAAATATCAGAATTCCACAAATATCACAAATATTTATTTGCTGAAACAAATAATATTAGTTAAACCTTAAAGCTATTAAATCTCAAAACAATTTGCATGATATAAAATAAATCTAAAATTGAATAGGTTCAAAAAATTATATAAAATGAATACAGCGAAATATAATAAAGAAATAATTTAGTTTTTTTAAATATGGCTTCGTTATTTTTTCATTTCCTTATTTTTTGTTTTTCTGGAATTTTTATTTTGGAGATATTTTCGGCATATAAGTAGTTGAAAAGGAATATTTTAGAAAGTGTAACAGATATAAAAAGTTAGTAAATTAAATAATTTGTTTGTTTGTTCTGGATAAAAGGGCGAATCTTTTGGTTTTTTTGCCTTAACTCTTTATTGGTGCACGATAAAATAGTGATGTAAGGGCATCAATTGTTTGAATTTAAAGCACCTATTGATTGGCATCATTATTTAAAAATAAATTGCCAATCATTTTTCTTGAAAATGATAAAAATTCAAAAAAAATATTTTCAAATAATGATGATGAATAAAAGGTGCTTTTAAAACATTAATGCCTTTACATTAATATTTTATCTTGCTCCAATAAAAAGTTGTGGTAAAAAAACGAAAAGATTCGTCCTTTTGGCATGAACAGATTTTCAATTTTTCGAATTCGACTTTTTGGTTTTGTCTTTTGTGGCTAGAAATATCCAATAAAACCACACACGGTTCGGCACAGTATACTTGAGGAAAAACTACATTCAAAAATGTAGAAAAACGCAAATGTGGAAAATTACACATTCGCCCCCCTTGGTATGATAGTGACGATGTGATGAACATGGGAAAAATCGGGTAACTTGTGGTATTCAATTGAATGCTCTTCATTTTTCAACTATAAAAAATGTTTGTCAATTATAAAAAAAATAAACCTAAATTTAGATTTTTTTTTAAATATTGAATTGTTAAACAATAGATCCATTAATATTTGAAAATGTATTTGTTTTTCTCAAAATATACCACAGTGCAGCACTGTATGATTTGCACACATGTGACATAAACACATTCGACTCACACTAGCGCAAGTCGCTTAAACAAATAAAATATTTGCCAGCTTCGAGTTGTAATTGTTTTATGGACACAAGTTAATTGGAAATTTTGTAGAAAACTTTTGAGTGGGTCCGTCAGGAGAGTGGGTTGCTGCCAAAGCACAGAATGTATGCGTGACAAGCCAGTGCAGCCAACCAGTCTCCAGAGGTGAATACGCTGCACGTTTTGGTGTCCTGTTGCTGTTCGTAATTTATGATCTTTCGGAGTTTGGGACAAAGTTTTATTCAAATGCACGGAGTTTTACATACTAAGCCATAAAGTGTACATACAATGTTGCAAAACATAACACTTTGAATCTATTATCCTGTCTAACTATTTAGCTATCTATATATATAAAACTCGTCGTCCGTCTTTCTGACAGTCTTTCCGTTAGTCTCAGCATCGCGTCCAAACCGCTGAATCGATCTGACTAAAATTTTGCATGAGGATACTATGGAGTCAGGAAGGTGACAAGCAAAAACACAAAATAAAAAAATAAAAAAAAAACAAATACAAAAGTAAAAACATAAAATAAAAGCAAAAAAACAAAAACAATAGCAAACTAATAAAAAAAACAAAAGTAAAACAAAATCAAAACGAAAAGAAAAATACAAATCAAAAATACCAACAGAAGCAAAAGTAAAATTAATAACACAAAAACAAAATAGAAAATATAAAAACAAAAGCAAAACTGAAATCATAAAACAAAAGCAAAAACACGAAAACCAAATACGCAGACACAAAAGCTAAAACAAAAACAAAAGCAAAACTTAAAACAAAACACAAAAAAAATGAAAGCAAGAATACAAAAAAAAATAAAAATAAACACAAAATAAAAACAAAAGCACAAAATAAAAGCAAAAACACAAAAGCAAAATGCAAAAAACCAAAATGCAAAAACAAAAACAAAAAACGGAAAAAACAAATATGAAAAGTTATGCTTAAAAAATGGGTTAAAAACCCAAAAAAAAAAAAAAAAAACCCATTACATATTATTTTTATGCATTTTAATTTACTCTCTTGAAATTTTCAACAATTTTTCATATGAAGACTTTATAAAATCTACATACGCATCAAACCATGCCAACTTCAAACATTTATAACTTTTTCGAAAAAAAGTTTTAAATCGAACCAATAAAACCTTTTCAAAGCACTTCACTCGGCAACTCCAAAATTCAAGAATAACCAACGCAGATTTTCGAACACCCTGCAACACCTGCGAATGCATTAAATTTACTGCTGAACTCTGGGCCAAAAGCTTGAAGTAGCTGCCAACCAAAAGTAGCTGCCAACATTGTTGCAGCTACCGATGCTGTCGAAGCCGTGCGCCTTGATTATGATGAATAGTTGTCGATGTAGCGCGGCTCGCAGCTGGCTCCAATGGAATTGCGCGAATTTTCATTTTCATTCGCATTCAATTTCGAAGTTGCATCCGGGCAACAGCGTCGAGCTGCGCCAAATGAATTAGAATTCTCGCGGAACATTTACAACGTTCTTCGGAGTTTCAATGAAAATGGTAAAATCCGCGCAAAACAGCAGCCGCCGCCTTGACCTGTTGTGCCGCCGCCGTACCGCCTCTTTCAAAAATTGCACGTGAAAAGTAGTTTATTTATGAATGCATTTGATTTGGATTGGTTTGCATTGCATTGAATTGTGAATGTTTGTCCAACCGTCAGTCACTTCGTCCTGCGTTAATCCTTGCGTCCATCCGTCTGCCGTTTGTGCCTGTCAAACTGCGATGCTTAATAGCCACATGTCTCTGTGATCCGAAATGCCCATGTATTAGTGCCGAGGTCAATTGGTTTGATTTGAATTCCATGGCTGTGATGATTTGTGGAAACTTTGAATTGTAAATTCAGTCAAATGTAAACGAAGTTGCGGACCGGACGACTGGGACCGGTCGACTGACAGTGGCACTTTTGAGTGCGTCAGTTAATATTTCAGTCCCATAGTATGCATTAATGCGTGACTAATGTACGCAGCAATGAAATTTGGTAGTTTATTGATAAAGTAAAAAAATTTAGATTTCGTAAATAAAATAAAATGTTTGGCAACACCATGAAATTCACCCGAAAAAATTCCATTTAACAGAGAAAAGTCATATTTTCACAAAATCCCCATTTTCACAAAAAACCGAAGGCTTTTCTTCGTACATAATACATTTTTTGATTTTTTGACTATTTCGAGTTATTTGTATAGATTTCCATTCTTAGTTTATAAATTATTTGATTTTTTGAATCAAAATATATTGGCTCCATGTAAGAATCAGAACCAGAATAAGTTTTACAAATTGTTAATTGGTTTTGTATTTACTAATATATAATCTAATATGTACACCGAAAAAATTACTGTAGTAAATTATACTACATTTATGTCTTCGTTTTGAAAATGCAGTTCTACTACATTTTGATCGTTTTTTAATACATTTGTATTAATTTGTCTGGATTTTACTACACAATGTATTAGAAATTCGTTTTCTGCATATTGCAGAATATGCATTTTTAAAAATGTTGAGAAATAAAAATTTAGTGTTTGAAGTGTTTAAAAAATTTGTAAAATTTCATTTTTTAAATTTTTTCTATTATTTTGGTTTATTCATCAATTATCATAACGTGTATAAAACATCTTTGGATTTGGACAAGGTATTGTATAATAAATACGGATTTTGTGAGGTTATATCGTGATCAAAATGCAAATATTTTTGTTTTTTTGCTATAACTCTTTATTTGCATAAGATAAATTAGTGATGTAAAGGTATTAACTATTTGTTTTCGAAGCACGTATCGATTGGCATCATTATTTAAAAATGAATTTCCTTATATTGATTTGCCATTTGTTATTTGCAAGAAAAATTTTGGAGAAAATATTTTTAAATAGTGATGCAAATCGATAGGTGCTTTAAATACAAATAATTACTGCCTTCACACCACTATTTTATCTTGCACCAATAAAGAGTTATAGCTAAAAAACGAAAAAAATTGAAAATCTTGTCATGCCAAAAGGGCGAATATTTTCGTATTTTTACTATAACTCTTTATTGGTGCGAGTTAAAATAGTAATGTGAAGGCATTTATTGTTTGTTTTTAAAGCATCTATCGATTGGCATTATTATTTAAAATTTGCCAAACATTTTTCTGGCAAATAATTAAAATTCAAAAAAATATTTTAAAATAATGGTGGTAATCGATAGATGCTTTAAAAACAAACATTTAATGCTTTTACACGCTATTTTATATTATACCAATAAAAAGTTATGGCAAAAAAACTAAAAATTCGCCCTTTTGGGTTTGTCTTTTGTAGCTAGAAAGATCCAACAAATCCACACACGATTTTGAATCTGCATTCAAAAATGTAAAAATCGCAAATGTCAAAAAATTCACAGTCGGCTCTTTGGCATGACAAAGTGACAATAGATACTTTTCCATAAAGTTCATGACTCCTAAGAGGCGTTACAATATCTGCAAAAACTTAATATACCCTATAACTCATAGGTGTAGGGTATAAAAACGAATAAATCCTCGTTTCGATTGAGAACAGCATATTTTTTTTTTATAATTCACTGTTTTTTTTTTTGTTTTGTTTCATGGTTTTCTCCATTTTTCAGTTGTTATTTCGATATAATGGTTCCAAGTTACGGTTCAAGCACTATTTGTTCATTTTTCATATATCTTCATCAAAAATCAGATTATTCTGCTAACACAAAAACTAAAAACCATTTACTAAGAAATATAAATTATTTGATATCCTGATTAAAATGATAACAAATACTTGAGTATTGCACTTAATTTTATATTTTAAATTTTTACCTTTAAAACCCACTCTTCTTGCTACTTTTCGTGTTATTGTTTTTCATTATCAAAAATGTTCTTTGCTTTTGAATATTCATCTCTTGCAATTTATTTTATAGCTTAAATTGTGCTTTAATTAAAATGAAAACAATTGAAAATTCCTAATCTGTTATGTGATATGTAACTACTTATTCATTTAGTGCTTATTTATTATCATAATATTGTATATTCAAAAATAACTTTATGTTGTCGACATGTTTTTCTAATCACTAAAGACACAATTTATAGATTTCTTCAAATATTTTCAATATATTAAATAATATGTAGTTTAGAATAATAGGAAATGTTACAAAATGTTTCGTTTTATAAAATTCTTTATTCAGTTATTGAAATTTATCTATCGACTCCATGATCAAATTAAAACAATTTTCAATAGCACTCCAATAACGAAAGTATTTATAAGTATTGCACAACAGGTCAAACTTCATAAATACATAAGAAATGATTAGGAAGTGATCATTGAATTGGCCCTGAAACCCAGATGGAATTTCTTGCATTGAAATACAGATGAACTGAAAAATGTACAAATTCAATTTTAACGAATATTGATTTTGTGCAATAGATGTTTTATAGTAATTTTTGTCACTCAAGAACAATTTACAATTTTTTCTTCTTAAGTTGCAGAAATTTAATTTCTTTAATTTTAAAGAATTTATAGAATATTTGTTAAAACTGCTTGATATTTAGTTCAAAATGAATTGGCGATAAATTCTTCTGAAATTTTGGAAGTTAATTTCTCTTTATCTACTTGAACAACGACAATAATTCGTAGCTTATTAACCCCCAAAACATTCCATTGGACCACTTTGTACCGCAATCACCGCCAAAAATGTGTCTCACATCTATTGTTGGCTTTTGAGTAATTTAACAGTAGCCCTTGTTATTACTTGTGTCCAACTGACAACGCAAAGGTAGAGCCACATAATCGATTATCTCGAGAACTCAACTTGACGGAGTGACTGACTATCTGACTGAATGCCATCCAAGGTACGGCATTGTTTAGCAATTACAGATGCATTGTAAACAATTGACAGTTAAACGAGAGCCATCTTAAGTCGTCTGGACAATGGAACTTAACAATTGACTTGACCGAAGAAGATTGATTTGATTGATGATCGAATGATTAGTAGATGTTGTGCGCTTTTGATTTATAACAATGTTGCAAACGATGTAGGTTTTGTACGTAGGCAATATAGGTCTTTGCTTTATCAAATTTCTCTTAAAATATTTTTCAAGATAAATTTAATATTGTAAAAATGTTATATTTGTACTTGAAAGTATAACAAACTCAAAATGCAAACAAATAAAATGTCATGCATTTTCTGCGCAAATATTTGTCAAAATTTAAGGGATTTTTGCAGACAGGTGTTGGCGTATAAAACACCTCCTTCTGTAGTATAACTTTTCTTTGAAATTGTTCTGTATTTGAAACGCCATTATTTGGAAAAGAATATCGTCTGCCACCTTTTCAGAGAATTTCAGTCTTTGTTCAAGATGTCTTAGGTTCTAATAAAGCTGGATTCAGTTAATAAATCGTGCAATATACGATTTTCACATTATAATGATTATGAAAAGCTTAAACATTAAAGCTGATTTTAAGACGTCGTTTAAAATTTATTTTGGCAAATTATTATTACCTATAGCGCATAATTTTCTGGTAAATTGCGTGTGTGTCAAATTTTAATTTAATGTAGCTCATACGCACTGCGATACTAAGTATTATATATTTTATTGTTAACATTAGAGAAAAATTGAAGAAAAATTTAGAGAAAAATTGAATTTTTAGTGAAAAATTAAATTTCAGGTGAAATATTGAATGTTTAGTGAAAAATTGAATTTATAGAGAAAATTGAATTTTTAGTGAAAAATTGAATTTTTTAGTGAAAAATTGAATTTTTAGTGAAAAATTTAATTTTTAGTGAAAAATTGAATTTTTTTGATATATGAATTTTTAGTGAAAAATAATTTTTTTGTTAAAAATTGAATTATAGTGAAAAATTGAATTTTAAGTGAAAAATTGAATTGTTAGTGAAAAATTGAATTTTAGTGAAAATTGAATTTTTTGTGAAAATTTGCATTTATAGTGAAAATTTGAAATTTTAGTGAAAATTTGAATTTTTAGTGAAAAATTTAATTTTTAGTTAAAAATTGAATTTTTAGTTAAAAATTGAATTTTTAGTGAAAAATTTAATTTTTATTAAAAAATTTAATTTTTATTAAAAAATTGGATTTTTTTTAGTGAAAAATTGAATTTTTAGTGAAAAATTGAATTTTTAAGAAGAAGAAATTTTTAGTGAAAAAATGAATTTAGTGAAAATTTTCGTTTTTAGTGAAAAATCGAATTTTTAGTAAAAATTTGAATTTATAGTGAAAATTTGAATTTTAAGTGAAAAATTGAATTGTTAGTGAAAAATTGAATTTTTAGTGAAAATTGAATTTTTTGTAAAAATTTGCATTTATAGTGAAAATTTGAATTTTTAGTGAAAATTTGAATTTTTAGTGAAAAATTTAATTTTTAGTTAAAAATTTAATTTTTAGTTAAAAATTGAATTTTTAGTGAAAAATTGAATTTTGAGTGAAAAACTGAATTTTTGTGAAACATTTAATTTTTTGTAAAATAGAATTTCTAGTGAAAAATAGAATTTCTAGTGAAAAATTGAATTTTTAGTGAAAAATTGAATTTTTAGTGAAAAATTTAATTTTTAGTTAAAAATTTAATTTTTAGTTAAAAATTGAATTTTTAGTGAAAAATTGAATTTTTAAGAAGAAGAAATTTTTAGTGAAAAAATGAATTTAGTGAAAATTTTCGTTTTTAGTGAAAAATCGAATTTTTAGTAAAAATTTGAATTTTAGTGAAAATTGAATTTTTTGTGAAAATTTGAATTTTTAGTGAAAAATTGAATTTTTAGTTAAAAATTGAATTTTTAGTGAAAAATTGAATTGTTAGTGAAAAACTGAATTTTTGTGAAACATTTAATTTTTTGTAAAATAGAATTTCTAGTGAAAAATAGAATTTCTAGTGAAAAATTGAATTTTTAGTGAAAATTTTAATTTTTAGTAAAAATTTGAATTTTTAGTGAAAAATTGAATTTTTAGTGAAAAATTGAAATGTTAGTGAAAAATTGAATTTTAGTGAAAATTTGAATTTTTAGTGAAAAATTGAATTTTTAGTGAAAAATTGAATTTTTAGTGAAAAATTGAATTTTTAGTGAAAAATTGAATTTTTAGTGAAAAATTGAATTTTTAGTGAAAAATTCAATTTTTAGTGAAAAATTGAATTTTTAGTGAAAAATTGAATTTTTAGTGAAAAATTGAATTTTTAGTGAAAAATTGAATTTTTAGTGAAAAATTGAATTTTTAGTGAAAAATTGAATTGTTAGTGAAAATTTGAATTTTAGTGAAAATTGAATTTTTAGTTCAAAATTTAATTTTTAGTGAAAAATTGAATTTCTAGTGAAAAATTGAATTTTTAGTGAAAATCTGAATTTTTGTGAAAAATTAAATTTTAGTGTAAAATTGAATTTTAGTGAAAAATTTAATTTTTGTGAAAAATTGAATTTTTAGTACAAAATTTAATTTTTAGTAAAAAATTGAATTTTGAGTGAAAAATTTAATTTTTAGTGAAAATTTGAATTTCTAGTGAAAAATTGAATTTTTAGTGAAAATTCAATAAAATAATTTATAACTTTTGTTAAATATCACTTTGTTAATATAAAACTTATACTCGAAGGTGAAATCCTTTTTCGAGCATGTCCTCAATATCCTTAGTAAGTTTAAAACGTGCATTTGTGAATGCCATCAATTAAAACGTTCATTAAAAAGAAACTCATTAAAGAAGCCTGCATAAAAGAACCTTCAATTAAGCATTTAAAGCGTATATAATATGTTGGAATTAAATAATACGATACATCTAATTAAATGACACCTCTTCTCCAACGGCACACACACATCACATCATTCATACCCACCGACCGACCGACCGTAATTCATCACTGAGTAAATTTAATGCAATCGCAATTTGTTAAGGTCATCATCAACAGCCAGGATAACAAGACAGGATGATAGTAAAAGAGTAACCTAAGTAGTTGCGACTGTTAAACGAATGTAAACGCCTAGTAAGTGCTTTGCAGACCGAGGGAAATTTTCTCTTCAATGCGCTGAATCTGCGCAATAAAGAGAAAAAAGAGACAATTTAAAGAAAGTCCTTATTTTAAGTTTATCCTTATTTGAAGTTGTTTTTTATGCTCTACTCTGTCTGAAGCATATTTTCTATTTTGTATTTTTTTAAATTTCCATATATTAAGTCTTTTCATAATTCATGCAATACTCTGCCATATTGATTGATGCATTGCGGCACTAAATATTGTTTCAATGTAAAGTTTTACTTCTTTTGTGCTTAGTTTTTTTTGTTCGTCCTGCCGCTTGTGCTTGCCTTACAACAAAATTGCATTTGAAAGGCGTTGTGTGTTTCTTTTTTCATCTCGTTTTTTTTTGTACTTTTTCTGCTGTGCAGCAACAATGATGAATGGAAGCACTTTTTTTGTTGGTTGCTCCTCGAAGGACTCGCGCGCACAAATTTTTGGAGGAAGTTATAAATTAATGGTTTTCCTTGTGACCCACTTAATACGTACAATGCACATGCCAAAGAAAGCCAGCGTCAATATAATAAAGATTTTCTTTGGTACAGAGCATTTTTAAAGTGATTTTGCGCGGGCATTCTTAATAACTAATGTAATTGCTCTATAACTTAGGGGAATATTTTGCCAGAAGCCATGAATAGATTTTGAAATTAATGTTAATTATAAAGAATTTTTGTGTATCTTGTGAAATAAGGTGATTAGTTTTTTATAGGCGGCTATAATAGAAACCGTTGGGGGTAAAATTAATGAATTGAAATTAAATTTCAGACATTTAGAGAACTTTCAAATAAGAAAAATAATAATTTAGTATTTAATAAGTTGGTAGATCTTGGAATCATAAACGAAATACATAGAAAAGATCAGCAACTAGAAAAGAAATACAAATTTAAACATCCGAGTGACCTTCTAAAAAGCAGCCGTTATTAATAAAAAATAAAATCAGGACATTCAGGCATCAGACATCATTCTGTAAAAATGATGTCCATATATTAAAAAAATTCAATTTAGTTATTCTTAGCCCAGTAAGAGGAATTCTAATGAAGCCGATACGTGTAGCGATAACAACCGAAATCGATGCAAATATAAAGAAATTTCCAGAATATCAAATAATTTTATTGAAAAAAATTCAGATTGCTCCTCTCCCTAGTCAAGTTTTTCGACACTTTCGAGAAATATTTTTTTCGGAAGATTTCAAACTATTTTCGGTTCGTTTTCAAAATATGCTTATGCTGTTTTTTTTAAATAAAAAAAATTTAAAACCCAAAATATTCCATTTGTCTTTGTGTTTACCAGAAGTATGCTCGAAATTTTTCCGAAAAAGGCAGAAAATATTCTTCGGACTATAATGCGTATTAGTGAAAAATTGAATTTTTAGTGAAAAATTGAATTTTTAGTGAAAAATTGAATTTTTAGTGAAAAATTTAATTTTTAGTGAAAATTTGAATTTTTAGTGAAAAATTTAATTTTTAGTGAAAAATTTAATTTTTAGTGAAAAATTGAATTTTTAGTGAAAAATTGAATTTTTAGTGAAAAATTGAATTTTTAGTGAAAAATTGAATTTTTAGTGAAAAATTGAATTTTTAGTGAAAAATTGAATTTTTAGTGAAAAATTGAATTTTTAGTGAAAAATTGAATTTTTAGTGAAAAATTGAATTTTTAGTGAAAAATTGAATTTTTAGTGAAAAATTGAATTTTTAGTGAAAAATTGAATTTTTAGTGAAAAATTGAATTTTTAGTGAAAAATTGAATTTTTAGTGAAAAATTGAATTTTTAGTGAAAAATTGAATTTTTAGTGAAAAATTGAATTTTTAGTGAAAAATTGAATTTTTAGTGAAAAATTGAATTTTTAGTGAACGATTGAATTTTTAGTGATAATTTTAATTTTTAGTGAAAATTTTAATTTTAAGTGAAAAAATGAATGTTTATGAAAAATTGAATGTTTAGTGAATTGTGAGTGAAAAATTAATTGTTATTGAAAAATTAAATTTTATTGAAAAATATACACGAAAGGTTCCCGAAAAAAGTTGAACATTTTCTTCGGGCTATCATGCGTATTTTAAAATTAAATTTTTTTAAGGAATTCACATTGTTATGAAAATAAAATGTTGCATTATTCAATTTGAAAATGTAATTCATGTAAATCGTTGCATAGTGTATATGGATAGCATGAATTAATTTATTTGTCAAAGTTTTAGTTCTTTCAGGGTAATGATCTGAAAGTGATCTTTAAATTTCATTCTTTTCCATAACCTGACAACACACAAGACCATCATAATAATAATTACACCAATAAGTTAAATTTATAATATGATTGACAGTTTTATTTTTGTTCACAACATCAAAATCATAAATAAAATTAATAAATACATTTTAAATATTTGTATGTATATCATATTTGCTGATATTGTGAATATTTTTTTTTTCTGATGATAAAATAATATACACAGAAACAAATAATTGAAGTAAATATAGCAAACCGATATTAAAATTTGTACGTCAATGTAGCAAATAATTTAGTCGGCGCAGTTTTAGTAAATATAATTGCTGCAATTGCTAATAAATTTGCTGTATTGACGTCCAAATATTCATATTAGCCAACGGAATTGCTAATTTAACGAAAACTAGCAAATGTTTTCATTAAATTAGTGAATTTCATTGTTGGATTAATTAATGAATGCAATTAATATCGACTGCTATATTTACGTCGATATTTTTTTTTGTGCAGACAATTCTTTCCCGGATAATTATTCTTCGAGAAAATTCATTTACTCACCCAATTTCAGATTTTCATTTCTTTGCACCTCAGTGATGGTGAGTTTTAGTGTGTTGAGTTTTGGAATGGTGAGTTTTGATGTGGTGAGCTCAATTGTGGTGAGTTCAGGTGTGGTGAATTCAGGTGTGCTGAGTTTCTGTGTGGTGAGTTCAGGTGTGGTGAATTCAGGTGTGGTGAGTTCACGTGTGGTGAATTCAGGTGTGGTGAGTTTCGGTGTAATGTGTTTAAAGATTTTTGGAGTAGTTAAACTATACCATTGTGTGAAATATTATTGATTGTATGGGAGATGCTACGCCCAGTCGAACAATTCTACCCCCAAATACCTAATACTTTGTCCGGATAAAATATGAATATTGTGTCAAAATAAAAAACATAAGTCAAATTTATAAAGATCTTAATGATTTTTAACTGATCGGCAATCGACGAAATATAAATCGTACTGAATGAAAAATGTCCGGATTTCAACGATTTTTGATTTAAATGATAGATATTATGCAGTTCTTTTATCTCCAATTCAAAGTGAAATTCGATACAATTATTTGGCTAAACTGGAGCACTGTTACTTTTTATATGGGACTTTTTTCACTGAACGGCAATCGACGAACTCTGAATAAAACGGTGTCGAGTCCACAAAAATGGTCGGATTTCAACAATTTGTGGATTAAACGATAGATATTATGCAGTTCTTTCATCTCCAATTCAATGTGAAATTCGATACAATTATTTGGCTAAACTGGAGCACTGTAACTATTTATATGGGACTTAGTGATTTTATACTGAACGACAAGGAAAAGAAGCCAATATCGGTCATGTGTTTTTTCCAAACGATATTTTTTTGCATTTTGTAGCGGAATGTGTTATCTATACACATTGTTACGGTAATTTATATCGTTAAAAGCATTTATCTCAATACTAAATTTTTGGACTTAGTGACTTTTCACTGAACGACGACGATATAATATTATTTATTGTTTTATTTAATTATGAAAACAATACATGTTATGGAATAACTAATTAATAAATTAATATTTTTTTAGTTTGATTGGTCATAACTTTGGTCAGATCAATACAAATTTTATGTGGCTCATTTCAAAATATTAGCTGAAGTATTCAAAATAGAATACAAAAGAAACCAGAACGAAAACATAACTTTTTAAAATGTTAAAGTCAAAGATGTGTAGAAAAACACGAGAATTGTCATTTATTTGTTTAACGTAATAACTCTTTATAATAATATAATAAATTGGCGCTACAGTCCTGTATAGAACTTCGGCCAAACTCTCTTACCGTTTGAGATGTGCGTGTTATATTTGTACTCCAATCGGTGGGACCTACAGTTTATTGCCGAATCCGAACGGCGGGTGAGAGCTTTGCTTAGGAAATGTTTTACTCTCGTAGGTTTGCCATTTACTGTCGAGAGGTAGCGTCGCATAGAAAAATGTTTTCTATGAAAAGGATGTTGGCAGTCGCTGGGGATCGAACCGCGGACCTTTCGGCTCGTAGTCGAATGCATCAGCGACTTTTCGCTCGTAGTCCAACGCACAAACCAGACGAGCTACCGACGCTACACTCTTTAGTCAATCTTAAAAAAACTGAGTACGAAATCCATCAGAAAATCACACTAAGATTGTGGATATATAAAAAAGGAATTGATTTCTTGTCTAGTGTTATTATTTTCATTACGTATCCTTCTTTTTTTGTGTAAAATTCTTGATTAAGTTTTTTAAAAATATTTATTGGAATACATAAACATTAATTTCTTTTTATTTTCTTTTTTTAAAGTTAACCATAGATTAAAAATACATGGAATAATTTTTTGACTTGCTGTATCTATTTTTAATTTTCGAAAATTCATTCAACATTGCGGATTTAGAAGTTGTGGGTAATTCTTAAATGGTAATTAAAATATATTGCATTGGTTTTCTAAACTAACCTTATAGTAATGATTGAATCATATTGCAAATTTAATTTTAATATTAATTAATATAGTACGAATCCAAGGTGTTTCACTGAGAGCTGCTCCTGCGCCATTGACCTAGAACTAGAACCTGCTGCAGAAAATACCAACCACTTCTAATGTAAGTGAATTTTAAAAGTTTCTCTTGAGCTTGAGAAATTTTAAAACGCATAAATCAAGCACATGTTATTGAAACCAACAATTTTAAAATTAAAAATATAAAAAAAAAAACACCAAAGAGCAGCAAATAGCTGAATGTTCAAATGCTCTCGTAAAATCACAGCAACGAGGAGAAAATACCCTTTACGTAGTTAAACGTAACGTAACTATGCCAATAACACATTACTGACCTAACCTACGTGAGAATGAAACCAAAAAAAAAAAAAAGAAAGAAATAAAGAAAAATCAACAACAAAAACTGTGTTAAGCATATGACGTAAACGTAACGTAATACGTCCAAAATAACGTAGCGTAACGTAAGCTCTTCTGCAAAGCAATGCGCTCTACTCAAAACCCCACACCTAATGAGAGTGAGAGCGAGCTGCGGAGAATGGTTTAATGAAAATGAGCGCGGATGCTGTTTTTGTTGTTATTCTGCATCAACAGCATGCATCTCTGCAAGTGCTTCCTCCTTTTCTTTGTATTCTTCTTCCATTGTGCTCTCCTCATCTGGTTGCTTTGGCTGCTACTACTACGGCGCTGAGTTATTATTTGATGCTGTGCTGAAATGAATCGAATTTGTTACGAATCAGTCTTCGCGTGATTTTTACGTTGTGCGGTACGTTAGCGCGTGAGTTGCTCGCACGATTTTTTTTGCCCATACGTTCTATGTGAATTCTAATAAGAAAAATCTGAGATTCTCTTGTGTGAAGTGAAAATTGTTTTAAAAGCCTAAAAAGTGTTGGGAAAATGTTTATGAAATAATTAAACAAATTTTCAAATACAAATTGAATTTTAAAATTTGATTTAAATCCAAATACTTCCCTAATATAACGCATTACTTACGCGTGTGCTGCATATCGCGTCAGAGCATTTCGTGAAAAATATATTTTTTTGCATTTCTGTTACACGTGACCCTCAACTAATAGAAAGTGTAGTGTGTTAAAATTGTATGTTTTTTTTAATCCTTAATATGTTGTGGTAATATTTAAACCATTTTTGCTGTTATTTCGTTCGTTTTGATTGCATTCAAAATTCAATTTATGGAAACTTACAAATCGATTATTGCTTGTTGAGGATGCTGAGCCGATGAGAGCTACATAAAGTGTTTTTGTAAGTGTTTTCTTTCATTACTAAAATTGTCATTACTAAATTTATAGTATAGTTTAAAATACACTGTAAAATAAGATGATTTCAAGTTTTATCGGTTTTTCAAAATAAAATATGATATTAATTTTTATACAAAAAAAAAAAATATGAACATTTTTAATTCAAACTTAAATTCATACAATTCCAATTTTGCCAATAGATTAAAATGTTCGTTATAGTTTAAAATGTTTTACAATTTCCAATTTCTGAAAAATTAAAAGAATTCACATTTTCCATAATATTATAAATTTTCTCTATCCCTAGTAGAAATTAAGAATGAAATGATCATTACCAAATCATATTTGTCATGTCGGGTTATGACAAGGTAAAAATACAATCATGACCTTGGTAAAATTTTTAATAGGGATATATTAAAATATTTGCTTCAGTATTCTCACAATTCAAAACTATCATAAAATGCAAAACATTTTAAAAAATATTAATATTTTTTATAAAAATTTATATTTTAAGAAAAAATGTATAATTTAAAAAATTATAAAAAATTATTTGTATTACCGAAAAAAAGAATACATTTTTCATAGTTCAGATAAAAATTTAAATATTTATAAAAATTAAAGAAAACGATTGGAAAAAGTTAGTCACATTGTTGGGATTCAAAATCGGTCTAGTTGGACTATATTGACTGTAATACTACTGCATTTTGACTGTAATACTACTGCGGGAAAATTCGAAGTATACACTCAAAGTAAAATTTACTATAATATTCTAGGAAACCGGTTTCCTCTTATTAATGTACCTTGTAAATTTCAAGCAAAAAACAAAAAATGTTTTATTTTTATAAATTCATAAAATGAGTTAAACTTATATACAATATTTATCAGTACAGCATCAATAGAACTTATTTAGCACTCTTACTGAAGCAATGAGAAATCTTTGAAGTAATTACTATCCGCACAATACATTAAAATTGCATGTTCTGTCCCGTTGAGAATAATAGATTAAAAAACAAAAAAGAATGTTAGGTGTCGTGGAAAATTTTGAAGTAGAAAAATTGTGATTGTTTGTGTGATGAAGTTAGTAAAAATTATTAAAGTTATAGTTGGTGTAGGCCGACTATAAATACCCTACACATTTGTTATGATCTGTGTGGCTACCATTTAAAGTGATACACAGATCATCAGGGTATATGAATCCTAAAAATAACAACAAATTTGCAATCTTTGAAGAATTTTCTTTCATTTGATACTCATGTATACAAATGAGTATCAAATTCGGTAGACGTACCGATGTATTTTTTTAGGAAATGACAAGTCGGTTCGTGGGAAACCATATTTCATATATTTAAGCATAAAGTCAATATGTATTTAAAGTTTAATGTAAAATTCACCTTTCGATGTAAGTTTTATATGAGGTATTATGTTGAAATACCTCATATTCAGTTCACAGGTCACTATTTACCGATCATTCCAATCTAAATTAGAAGTTTCATTGATCCAGCTCTTGTACCTTTTCTATAATCTTAATTTCAACAGAAAGACATACTGGCAGACGGACGGACGAACGGACAGGCATACGGACATAGCTAAATCGACTCAGGAGGTCATGTTGACAAAGAATATACCTTTTCATACGGGAAACGGCGTACAAAACTTAATATAAATGGTTTTTCAATAAGAGCGCTACAAAAGTTTTTTTCAAAGGTTTTTCAACAGGGACGCTACAAAAGTAGAGCCCCGCTCTTTTGACATTTCTCTTCAGTAAGATTTGCCATTTCATGATGGAAAGATATACGAGTCAACAACGAGTCGAAATTATTAAAATTTACTACCGAAATTCGAATTCGTATATCTTTTCATCATGAAATGGCAAACCTTACTGAAGAGAAATGTCAAAAGAGCGGCAAAAAATATGGCGTCATTTGCAGTCCCTGTCGCTCTACTTTTGTAGCGTCCCTGTTAAAAAAACCTTTACTCTTTCACTCATAGTGTACGGTTTAACCATCAATCGTATCACCCCTATTTTTGGAACACAATTTTTGGGTACATTTTCATAAGACGTTCTAAATTTTATAACTATATCTACAATACTTTTCGAGTTATTGGTACTTAAAAAATAATAAAAAAAATTGTTTGTACCGTTAATGTGTATTTGGTCAGACAGTAAGACAGACAGAAAAACGGACATGACCATGATGTTTCCTAAAACACTTTTTTGTATTATATATTTTTATATAAAATAAAAAATAATGACAAATTGTTAAGTGAAAATCAGATTTTCACTAAAAGTAACCATTCTTCATATAGATTTAAATTTTTTCAAAGTAACAAAATTTGATAGAAATATAGATTTCTCATTAAAATGCAAATATTCCATAAAAATATTTTTTTTTTCTAAAAATTTATTTTTCTTCTAAAAATCAAATTACTTATAAACATTTGTTTTTTTCGAAAAACTCGAATGAGATATAGCCCAGTCTGCCATGTCTCGTAGACCTCCGATACCTCGAATTTTTATCGAATAACATCGAGAAAAAAACTTGATCTCGTTGCTTTATCGATTCTAAGTTTTATATTTTCTCGTACATTCAAATTAATTGCCAAAATACGATATATCGTCGTTGTAGAACTAAATGTCACCAACTACATTTTAATGAAAATCTAAAATTTCAGCTTTGTTAGTAATTATTACGAAAAGTAATTGAGACATTTTTGAAGTTAAAATACCAATTGAAAGATTCATATATTCTTAACATTTGGTACAAATATGGAGCTCATCGATCAGAAATTGAAAGATATACAAAGAATTTTGTAAATGAATAATTGGCATTTTTAAAATGTAGTTGGTGACTTTAAGTTCTACAACGACGATATAAACATTTATCGCGTCTATGTATATCGTAATATTTTTAAAGCAATATCGAACTTTGATTATTTTTTTTATCGATATCGTTCCGATTTCAAAAAATGTCTTAAACTCCGAGAAAACGCATCGATATCTACCGACCATGTAGGTCCAATTTGACGCTCGATATCGGTACGAGGAAGTATCCGATATCGATATACGAGAAAGTATCCTTTTTCTCGCATTGATTTCGTATCGATTTCGAAACAAATGGCATTTTATATAAAGTCATTTTTTTACAAATTACGATATATAACAAAAAATTATATATCGTCACTGTCATGCCAAAGGGGCGAATGTGCATTTTAAAAAATATTGGGAAATCAAATTTTAAAGTTTGAAGTGCTTTAAAAATTAGAAATCTTTATATTTTTTATTTTTTTTTGTTATTTCAGTTTATTCGTCAATTATTATCACGTATATAAAATATCTTTGGAAATGGACAACCTACTGAATTATAAATACGGATTTTGTGAGGATATATCCTGAACAAAACGCAATTATTTTTGTTTTTTATGCTGTAACTTTTTATTAGCGCAAGATAAAATAGTAATGTAGAGGCATTAATTGTTTGTTTTGAAAGCACCTATCTATTGGCATAATTAATTAAAAATATTTTGTCAAACATTAATTTGCTATTTGTTATTTGCAGGACAAAAATGTTTGGCAAAATATTTTTAATTAATGATGCAGATCGAAAGGTGCTTTAAAAAAAATAATTAATACCTTTACACTACTATTTTATCTTATTCCAATAAAAAGTTATGGCGAAAGAACGGAAAGATTCGCCCTTATGGCATGACAAGATTTTCAATTTTTCAAATTCGCCCTTTTGGTTTTCTCTTTTGTGGCTAGAAATATCCAACAAAATGACACGCAATTTTGGCACAGCATACTTGAGGATAAACTACATTCAAAAATGTAAAAAAAACGCAAATGTCAAAAATTGCACATTCGACCCTTTGACATGATAGTGACGATGTATTTTGTTTAATTTTATATTTGGGTGATTCTACGTCAGAACAACTGAAAATATTTAAATTTTGGCAGCAATTTTGTAGGATGCATTTACGACTTAAAATTAAGTAAATCCCAAAATTTCAGTCTGCTAACAGACATAGTTTTAGAGATATAAGTCCTTGAAATAAGAAAAATCATTTTTAAATTTTGGAAGTGTTGAAGGGTATTCTATGCCCTACAAATGCTACAAATTCCAGAGTGGTTTTCAGACTCGTTCCTGTATAAAAATGTTCGAACAATTTTTTTTTTCGAACATTTTTTTTTCAAACAATTTTTGTTTTGGAAGTTTTTTTTTTGTCCGAAATTTTTTTTTCGGATAATTTTTTTTTAATTTTTTAATGTTATTTTTTAAATAATATTTTTACAAACCTTTTTTTTTTCGAATTATTTTATAATTTTTTTTTTTTGAAAAAATATTATGAACAAATTCATCAATATGACAATTCAAATTCATTGTATTGAATATTTTGTTCATATATATAATGAATGCATTCATTAGTATGTCATTTAATGAACGGTGATATCAATATGTTAAATCTGGTAGTTGGTGAAAAAATTCATAATGTTTATGCATAAATTCATCATAATGAAGATTTTTTTTTCTGTGCATCATTAAAACTCTTCGTGTTATATTTGTACTCAAAGTGGTAGGATCTACAATTTAATGCCGTATCCGAACGTCAGGGTGAGAGCTTTTTCATGGATGGTGTTTACTTTCGGAGGTTTGCCATTAACTGCGGAGAGGTAGCATCGTATAGAAAAATGTTTTGGCATCGAACCCGGGCTCTTTCGGCTCGTCGTCTTACGTACCAGCAACTTTTTAATTAGAGCTCCATTCAAAACTATTCAAACCCTAATATATGATACAATATTAATACTTTTCTTATTATTAGCAAACTATTTGCTTAATACAGAGCAATATTTGTACAAAAATATTGCTCTGTATAAAGTGCTATATCATAAAGTAAAATCTACAAATAGTCATAAATATAAAACTAAATTTATTATGTTATAAAATGTAAAAGGTGTTAATAAATGTCAACTGTAATTTTTATGAACACCTCTTAAAGTTATCTGTTCACAGTAATTTGCAGAGAAAAATTGAAAAACGACTTGACAAATTAATGACCCTAAAAATCATGAATTACTACTTCGACTACTACGAGAAGAGAACAGAACAGCACATAGCTCTCAAGTGTTAAATCGAACGTGTTCTTTTGACATTTGCTGATTTTTCGTATAACAAATTTTTGTTTGCTTAGTTATAGCCGCAGCTGTACCATGCCGCGCAGTGCTTCTTCATAAATTAGCTTCTTGCCAACAGCTGCTGCCAATGCTAGTTGCTATGTTGTCGTCAGACATAATACCTATCTATCGTACATATGTTGGCAACAAAATCGATATCCTTTTTAATTTATCAAAAGCACTCCAATGTAAAAGTTTTCACAACCGCGTCGCGTCGCGTCTCATCGCTTCGAGTCTCTGTTTCGTTTCACTGGTGTGCTGTTCTGTCAGCATGAAATAATTTGTTTTCTTTTATTTTTTCTTCTATTTAGCTTTTGTTTTGCGTCTACAATAGCTGTTGTATTGTTTACAACTTTTTGTTCTAGTGACTTGTTGTATGTAGTTATTGTTGTTATTGTTTATTGTAATAGTACCATGTACCCAATTTAACTAGTCGGTCGTGTGTGTGTGCTTTGATTCTAGTTTAATGCCGCAGGATAATCCACGCATAAATTTCGTTCGAGGAGCCAGCCATCAATTGAATTTGATTGAAAGTTGTGCTCACTTGCTTCAGGACATTACATCGTAATGAAATAGAATTAAAGATGTGTGTGCAAATAGCAAAAACATTTTGTTTTGTTTAAATATGCATTTTCATTTTATAAATTATTTATGGGATGCGTCCAATGAAAGGTACGGGTCTGTATTTAGTTCTAAAATATTCAAAAGATCAATTCAAAATATTGAGAATATACTTTTTATATTTTACGATTCAGTGCGTACAGAAAAAACAAGTTTTGGTAAAAAGTTTGTTGTCACAACTAATTTCAAACGCAATTTCTTTGGTTAGTGCAACTGCCTCAGTCGGTTGGCGTTTAAAATATCATCAAATACACACACCAAATTGTTTTAAAACAGTTGCTAAATAGATTGTAGTCCTAACTATAACTCTTTTGGTTATAATAACCGACTTTGCAGTTGAGAGTACCGAAAAGGTTGATTGATGCAACGAATATAATATATGTATTTTACCAATGGAGTTCAAATAAATTTTATTCTATAAATATGTTGCTTTGGAATATGTGGTAGATGTAGTTATACAAAACATATTCATATAAATATTATACATATTTTTTTATTCATTTCACTTATACAATTGCAGAAAAAAAAATACTTAAAATATACGATAAATACACTTTAAGGTATGCATCTATTGAATCGATTATTCATTTTTTTACCAAGATATTTCTTATATCCAAAAATTAAATATTGTACTGTTTGTCTGCCAGATATTTTAGATAATCTCGACGTTTTATTTTTGTTTAAATTTGCTTAAGGAAACCATCAAGTTTTTGGTAACTACGAAAAGAGGCACAAGTTCAGTTTCACCATGAAAACAATCACATTTTTTTGTATACCCAAGAAAACAAGCATATACGTTTTAAAGCCACGAAACAAGGTATAACTCTATTTTACATTTTGCTACAAAAAAAAACTAATCTATCATTTCGCCAAAAATAAAAACATATTTAAAGGGTTTTTCAATAAGAGCGCTACAAAAGTAGAGCGACAGGGACAGCAAACGACGCCATATTTCTTGCCGCTCTTTTGACATTTCTCTTTAGTAAGGTTTGCAATTTCATGATGGAAAGATATACGAGCCAACAACGAGTCGAAATTATTAAAATTTACTACCGAATTTCGAATTCGTATATCTTTCCATCATGAAATGGCAAACCTTACTGAAGAGAAATTTCAAAAGAGCGGCAAGAACATTTTTTTGGTATATTAGTTCCATTGGGATTTGGTCAGAACCCTCTTGCGTCATTGAACAGCAAAAAAAATATTCCAATGACGCACCTGGATCTGAATCCATTATTCATTGGAACAGTTTCATCAAAAAAATGTCTACTAACACACCTGGAAACCACGTCATCAATTAAAAATTAACAATTTTGGTCATAAAATACTATCACCTTCACCATTAACATTTTGTGATTTCGTAACCACAAAAATGTATATTGGGATATCTGTCTCAAAAATATATCGTCAAAAACATATCGTCACTGCCATGCCAAAGGGGCGAATGTGCATTTTTCAAAATGTTGAGAAATCAAATTTTAAAATTTGAAGTGCTTTAAAAATTACAAAAATTTATATTTTTTAAAAGTTGTTCTGTTATTTTAGTTTATTCATCAATTATTATCACGTATATAAAATATCTTTAGATTTGGACAACCTACTGAATTATAAATACGGATTTTGTGAGGCTATATCCTGAACAAAACGCAAATATTTTTGATTTTTATGCTATAACTTTTTATTAGCGCAAGATAAAATAGTAATATAGAGGCATAAATTGTTTGTTTTTAAAGCACCTATCTATTAGCATAATTAAATATAAATATTTTGTCAAACATTAATTTGCCATTTGTTATTTGCAGGAAAAAATGTTTGGCAAAATATTTTTAATTAATGATGCAGATCGATAGGTGATTTAAAAATAAACAATTAATACCTTTACACCACTATTTTATCTTGCACCAATAAAAAATTTAAGCAAAAAAACGAAGAAATTGGAAAAATTCAAAATCGTGTCATGCCAAAAGGGCAAATCTTTTCATTTTGTGCTATAACTCTTTAATGGTACAAGATAAAATAGTGTATGTATTAATTGTTTGTTTTTAAAGCACCTATCGAACTGCATCATTATTTAAAAATATTTTGCCAAACATTTTTGCCTGCAAATAACAAATGGCAAATTAATGTTTGACAAAATATTTTTAATTAATGATGCAGATCAATAGGTGCTTTGAAAACAAATAATAAATGCCTTCACACTACTATTTTGTCTTATACCAATAAAAAGTTATGGCGAAAAAACGAAATGATTCGCCCTTTTGGCATGACAAGATTTTCAATTTTTCAAATTCGCCCTTTTCGTTTTGTCTTTTGTGGCTAGAAATACTCAAATTAAATTTAATTCAAATTATGAAATCTCTACTTTTTTTGTAATTTTTACTTCATTTAAAATGAAAATCTAAATTAAAATTGTAATGTTCTTTTTACGAAAGAAAAAAGTCTGAATTTAATATGAACATTGTCACAAGTAGAAATGGAAAATCTCTATTTCATTTGGAATTTTCTAAATTTCGATTCGAAAAATATCATTTTGAAACAAATTAGAGATGTAGTTGATCAATCGAGATAGTATTATTATGACTATTTTGAAGAGCTTCTCATTTTATGCACCATCAAACTGCGATGCTATTATGTGAGTAATGTCACGCTTATATTCAACTGTATAGTATAATAATGATGATGTAGCATGCATATTTTGCCTTCAATATGCAGCAGGATTTAATGCCCTAAAGAGTTTTATCAGTGCTATTGGAGCACCGCAAACTGTCGCCCACAAACGTATCCTGGGCTGTGTTAACCAACCGGACGAGACAAATAAAATAATGAAGAATGTCATGCGAGTCGGTCGTCGGTCGGTTGGTCAGTCAGGAACAGCAGCAGCATAGCCGACATAAGGACACATGGAACAAGGACATCCACATGCAGTATCTAACGGCCAACATTGCACTAAAGCGCACACATACACATAAATATTTTTAAATACAGTACGTACACACACAATGACGCTCTAATACGCACACAAACTTAGAGACCAAAGCGTATGGCATACAAAGCGGCTCTTGCTTAATTAAAACTAATGAAATGTGAAATAACTATGAATGTATCGTACAGTATCGGTGTGGCACTATATTCTATACGTGCATGCTTTACGCATGCAAAGGATATGTGTGTGTGTGTGGGTATTAATATGTGCTCGTGTGTGTGTGGGCGACCGTGCTTCTTCGTCGCCTAATAAGAATAATAATTGCAGACTGGAGAGCACTAACACACGAACACATTTGAGACGACAATTAGCTTTGTACGCACACTAATGTGCAACAGAGTCCTTAAACGGAATCCTTAAAGCAACGCACGTGAAACTCTGACGCCGCTTCTTTGCAGCAAGTCATGAATTTTAGTCTCACACTTGATAAAGTATTTGAAACATTTATAGTTTTTCAGCTAAATTTAGTATAATCGTGTATTCGACAAAGTTTCCAAAATAAAACTAAACAATTTTAAACAAAAATCTCCGACTCTCTTTCTCGAAGTTTTTTCTTTTTTTTTTTGCCATAATTTATATCCATAACATATATTAAAAACTTTTAGCAGACAGTAAAATCCACCAGAGAATGGCTAAGCGAAAGAATACTTTAAACGAATGCAAATAAAAAAAGAAAGAATGAAATCGAAAATCCTTTGGAGAGTTGAAGTTTGAAACAGACACTGCAACGTAGAACTAAAAATAGATATTGATTAGGTTGTGGATTTAGAGAAAGTTTTCGAAAATGTATGCTCATAATAACTGTATTTAATAATAAAATAGTTTAAATGTCAGGTGAAAAAAAAAAAAAAAAAAATTTAAGCCTTGCCATACCAAAATCTTCGATTTCAATAGAATTTTCGGTATATGGTATAGGGTATCGATATAAGCATTGAACATTTATTTTTTATTTGTTCCGAAAACTATTTCTAAAGTTTCAAAAATGGTGCCAAAAATAACTTTTGTATATTTGTTCATAATGAAATATCTTTTGAACGAGAAATGATAGAAACTGTGTTCAGAAAGCCAATAACAGAAGCTTTTAATTAATTTTTGATAAAGATAGCTTTTAAATTTTTCGAAAAATATATCTGAAAAACTTGAGTTCATTTGATAAAACTGATGACATTTTCAAAATCAGTGTTACAAAAAAATATTTTTTTTAACAAAAAAAAAAAAATAAATTTATGAAAAATATATTTTGAAAATGCTATCTTTATATTTGACACGATCATTCATAATAAATCAATAAAAATTTATTATTTTTCAGACATTTTAAATTTGTAGTGCAAGAATAATGATCATTGGATCAATTTTTAAGTTACGACTACAATTTTCCAAAACCATGTTTTATTAGATTTAAAACGAGACCTCAATGCAGTTTCTAAAATTTTCGTTCAAAAGATATTTTTGAATATGAACAACAAACCAACCGTTTTTATCCGTTTTTTGTAACTTTGGACCATTGCAACTCTGAAAATTGTGAATGTAAAATTAAAAAAAAAAATTGTTAAATTCATATTTTGATACCACATATGTTGCCCAACTTTTATAAAAATCGAAGAAGTAAAATCTAAAATTTGACTGCTTCACCTGAACCTACTTCGGTAATTTCAGGTTTTTGGTGTGAATTAAGGATGATTTTTTTTATTTTTTTATTTTAAAAATGTTTTGTGTTCTAGCCGTCGGGTCGTTGCAATAAGTTTAAATGTAACAAAGTAGTTAAATTTAATAAACATTCCCGAAGAAGGTGAAAAAGAATCACGGAAACGTCGGAAAAATTCATTTTATTTTGAATAAAGAAGCCATTAGAGCTTTTTGTTTTAGTAAATTCAACATTTATTTAAAGATGCTAATTTCAATGTTAGTTTAATGTTTGTAAAAGAAGATAATACATGATGATATATATTGTTATAGTTATAACATTTCGCTTGGAAATGATAAAAATTTAAAAAATATTTTAAAATAATGATTCCAATCGATAAGTGCTTTAAAAACAAAGAAATAATTCCTTTACACCACTATTTTAGCTTCTACCAATAAAAAGTTATGGTAAAAAAACGAAAAGATTCGCCCTCTTGGCATGACAACATTTTTCAATTTTTCGAATTCGCCCTTTTGGTTTTGTCTTTTATGGCTAGAAATATCCAACATAACCACACATGATATTGGCACAGTATACTTGAGAAAAAACTACATTCAAAAATGTAAAAAGTAAGTGTTAAAAATTAAACATTCGCCCTTTTGCCATGATAGTGACCATATCCTATCCATAATATTTCGTCTTGTATAAAATTTTGAGTTCCGCGATGTGCCTCAAATAGAAAAGTGGTAACAAAAAATTCAACGATTCTTATCTGTAAAATATTTCCATATAGTTTCGTCTTTGAGTTTCGAAATTTGAGTTCAGGGGTCAACCAAGGAATTTCGTAATTTAACAAAAAAAGAAGTGTTTTTATTCAACAGGGACGCTACAAAAGTAGAGCGACAGGGACAGAAAACGACGCCATATTTCTTGCCGCTCTTTTAAAATTTCTCTTCAGTAAGGTTTGCCATTTCATGATGGAAAGATATACGAGCCAACAACGAGTCGAAATTATTAAAATTTTTTACCGAAATTCGAATTCGTATATCTTCCTATAATTAAATGGCAAACCTTACTGAAGAGAAATGTCAAAAGAGCAGCAAGAAATATGGCGTCGTTTGCTGTCCCTGTCGCTCTACTTTTGTAGCGCTCTTATTGAAAACCCCTTTAAATAAATACTTCTAAATACTAACTAATACCATTAAAAATACTGAATTCGATTAAATTATTTTCGTGTTTAAATGAAATTAAATTAAATACCATTAAAATAACAATTACTTATAGCACATTATAACTATAACCTCTACAAATCAAAGTTTATCACAGCATAATATTAATAAAATAAATTTTAACTGCATTTAATTGTCTACATTACGTTTAATCCACCTTATGGCTATGGAAATTATCTGTGCTCTGCACCATTTCATCCGAATATCATATTGTTTTAATCACATAACCTTTAGGCATTTTCATTACCTGTACACGGTCCACTACACTACACTGCACTCACTCAAAGAACCCGATTATTTTCATTAAAATCATAACAATTTTTCAGCACTTTAAAACCGCCCCGCCCCCCTTGAGTATCGATAAAATGCAATAAACCGATATGCATTATTTTAATTTGGTAAAAATTCAATAATGCTTCACGATTAATGCAATAATTTCAATTGTGGTCAATTAAAAAGTTAAAACTTTAAATTGCCTCACTGCATATTTGCGTTAAGTATGCCGTACAATATGCATTAATGTAGTATTTTGTGAAAATGCAAATATTACATTAAAATAATGCATTACAGCGGGTATTAACAAACAATTTACACAACAACTGTGTAAACTTTACCCATACCGACCATCCATCCATCTATTTATCTTTACCACCCAGTGTTCGACATATTTGACATACCACGGATATTTCGATATTTCGTCGATATTTTGTAACGATTTGAAATATCACATTTATAATTATCTCGGAGATTATGGCAATGCGTTTATCGCGGTTGGTGGTTGAATTCATTTCGAATTCAAACGCATCATTATCTCGGGCAGCACTTAATGCCAGGCATAGCTTTGTATAATTATTTTTAAATTGCGGCTATTTATATAATTCAACGTAGAGTTTTCGTTTCGTTAGTGCACAAAAAGAATTTAAAAATTTTTAATTTGTTTTTACACAAAATACAATCTTTATTTCTCTGCCATGTAGGGTGTATTGTTTCAACTTAAAACCACAAAAATGAAAATTAATTTCTGTATAATACAACTAGTTATTTATTTAATCTATATGTGCTGTATTAATTTATTAATTAAACAGACTCGCACACACGCGCCAAGTGTGGTGAAATGAAGTGTGGTATGGTGTGATGAGTTGTGGTGTGGTATGGTGAGATGCAATACGTTGAGGTTTGCTTGAATTACAGGCAAAATGAAAACATAAATATTTGACATTTTTGTCATTTTATTCAATTGCCAGCGGAAAGAAAATTGTTTTGTGAATTTATTTTTAATTAATGATGTGATTATTTTACTTTTTTTTTTTGTGAATATTATTATTATTTTTGTATGTTTAAATTTTAATCATAACATAATTACTAGCAAAAATATTTGCATTGCTAAATGATGGCAACCATACATGTCTGGCAGGAAATTACAGATTTAAAATTATGTTTTTTTCGTTTAATTAAATGAAACCTTTTTGTTTTAGAAATTTTAATATTATCTGAATTTTTGTGTTGATTAAAAGTTTATTATTCGTTAACATGTTTAGCTTTTTTTTTGTTCATTTTTATAATTTAAATAGCTAATATTAGTTAAATTCATTTAAAATAAATGTTTGAAATTTTATTGAAATTTTTTTTTGAAAGCTCTTTGAAATTTTAAATTTGAGATCTATGAAATTATTAATGATAGCATTTGATTAAAAATTCTTTGAGAAGGTAGCTGAACATTTTAAATTTATTAAATTACAAAGGAAAATTCCCGGCATATTGGCGAATGGGTAGAAATTAGGCAGCTTTTGATACATACTTCGCCTTTGTCTACTTAATATCTTTATTTAAAATGCCTTGAGCTTACACTAAAAAAAGAACCATACAAAAATAATGTTGACTATTGAAATATTTCAATACGATAAACTATTAATTCAATCAGTCAATCCCATTAAATACAATAAAATACTATTATTTCAGTCAAATACATTAAATACTATAAAGTACTATAACATCATTTTTGAAAATATTCATTTTATAAAATTACCATTGTTATTCAAGATAAATGAAGTCGAAAATGTATTTTCGTAGCCACAGAAATATGAACAATTTACTGAATTATAAATACGAATTTTGTATGACAATACCCTGACCAAATGCTTAAAATTTGAATGTTTTGTCCATAACTTTTATGCGTACAAGATAAAACATTGATGTTACAGCATTAATTGTTTGTTTTTAAAGTACGTTTTGATTGACATCATTTTTTAAAAATGATTTGCCAAAAAATAATTTCAAGATTTTCACTTCTTCGAATTTTTGTGAATTTGCAAGAAATGTTGTTGGCAAATTATTTTTAAAAATGAATGCCAATCGATAGATGCTTTAAAAACAAACAATTAATGTCTTCACATCCCTATTTTATCTTGTACCCATAAAAAGTTATGGCAAAAAAACAAAAATATTCACCCTTTTGGCATGACAGGATGTTTAATTTTCCGAATTTTTATTATTTACAAGACATTTTTTTGACAAATTAATTTTAAAAATTAATGGCAATCGATATCTGCTTTAAAAACAAACATGAATACCTTTGCCATACAAATGTTGTTTGGGAGACATCATTAAAATTCAAATTGTCTATTTGAGTATCAAAACTTTAACGGCCCGCCGGGTCCATATTCCCATATTTGGATTTCGCTATAAATTCTCTACATCGATCTTCTCAACCAGTAGAGCAATTTCAAATCATGAAAATACATTGCCAGTCTAATTTCCATACATAATTCCCATGCTAAAATAATATTGAATTTAATAATCTTAGATTTTACTTTTTTTTTTATAGATCTTACTCTTATAGATCTTATGGTATACACATATTTTTTATTTTGGGATATCAAACTCAAAATCTTTTGAAGAAATCTTCAAACAAAATCATAGATCGAAGTTAGATGAAAATGAAATTTTCGTATATATAAAACGTGTATATATATTTTAAAAATGCAAAAATATAATTTATTGTAGAAACATCAATCATTTGCTAACGTTTCTCTGAACTTCAAACTGAACATATAATTGAATTTTAAAAGATATCGTCACTATCATGGCAAAGGCGTGAATGTGTAATTTTCAACATTTGTATATTTTTTTTTACATTTTTGAATGTAGTATTTATTCAAGTATACTGTGCCTAAATCGTGTGTGATTTTGTTGATTATTTCTAGCCAGTAAAGACAAAAACAAAAGGGCAAATTCGAAATTGAAAATGTTGTCATGCCAATAGGGCGAATCTTTTCGTTTTTTTGCCATAACTTTATATTGGTAGAAGCTAAAATAGTAGTGTAAAAGCATTAAATGTTTCTTAATAAAGCACCTATCGCTTATCATCATTATTTTAAAATATTTTTTTTTGAATTTTTATCATTTGCAAGATAAATATTTGCCAAATTATTTTTAAATAATGATGCCAAACGTTATATGCTTTAAAATCAAACAGTTAATGTTTTTACAACAATATTTTATCTTGCACCAATAAAGATTTATAGCAAAAAAACCAAAAGATTCGCCCTTTTGGCATGACAATATTTTTCAATTTTTCCAATTTCTTTGTTTTTTTGCTATAACTCTTTATTGGAGCAAGATAAAATAGTAGTGTAAAAGTATTAATTGTTTGTTTTTAAAGCATATATCGATTGGCATCATTATTTAAAAATATTTTGCCAACCATTTTTCTTGCAAATAACAAATGGCAAATTAATGTTTGGCAAAATATTTTTAATTAATGATGCCAACCGATAGGTGCTTTAAAAACAAATAATTAATACCTTTACACTATTATTTTATCTTGCACAAATAAAGACTTAGAGCATAAAAACCAAAATATTGGAGTTTGGTCAGGATATAGCCTCACTAAATCCATATTTATAATACACTAAGTTGTCTAAATCTAAATATATTTTATATAAGTTATAATAATTGATGCATAAACCAAAATAACAAAATAATTAAAAAAATTAATAAATTTTACTAACTTTTAAATCACTTTAAACTTTAAAATTTGATTTACCAACATTTTTAAAATTTCACATGCGCCCATTTGGCAAAACAATGGCTATATGTGCCTGACCAAAAATTATTTACTTCAATATTAATCCAAGTTTAGTATATACATTTTGTTTCACTGCACTTTATTGCCATAACCAAAAACTCAACCAATATTTACCAGAATTCGGCACAACAGCCACTTTATAATAGAACAACTTAAATATTAATAATCTCCTTATTATTTAATTGCTTCTGCTAACTAATATTTGAAATTTCAAAACTTTACTCATGACTCTTGTCATGGCTCTTTTGGTCTTTGATGCACTTAATTTAGAAGGCTTTTTGTAGTCTGCCACACATAAATTGCTATGAGTTTAAGTAGCTATGTCGAGCATACAAATAAATGCACAAAATCGCATACTGAAGATGCAGTTTTGGATTGGAAGAAGGTTGGTGTTGCCACGTCTTCAACGTCATAATCATCGATGAAACTACTGCTTCTTGTATTTAATCACACTCGAATAAACAAACACTTGAGCGCAAATTGCAGTTGAAATTATTTATTATTATATGCCAAGAGACAGACAGACAGATAGACGTCCGTTTGATATTAAAACAACTATATTTAATAACTTCATCATTAGCAAGAGCAACAATAAAGCCATCGAATCACAAATATTAACACGAGTGGTGCCTGATGAATGGACTTCAACTCAATTTACAACAATAAATGCAGCAGACAATCGGACAAATAGAGACGGACAGGCGTCTTTTACAGACTGACTGAGTGACGTCGACGTATTTGGTGCGGTTTCTGTGCGTAGTGCGTCGGATGTCTTCCAATTTGCAAAACGGTGATCGAGACATAAACAATGCTGGATAAGGTTGTTATTTGTTGAGATATCTCGACAGCGGACGGCCGCTTTGAGAAAAGTTAACATTTGCCTAATTTATTAAGTTAACAATCTAGAGATTATGAGGGCTATTGTGTTTAATTTTAGTGCATATTGAAATCATTCTCGAAATATTGTCAGTAAAAATATGCATTTAGCAACGTACGTGAAAACTATTTGATAAAATAATGATTAATATTTGATTAAATTGTGCCCAGTCTGTCATGTTTACAGACCTTTGATGTGTCGAAAATTTCTCGAACTAACTTTGATGAAAAAAAAGTTCGTTCTCGTAGCTTTGGCGCTTCTTATTTTTAAACTTTCGCGTACATTCAAATTGTTCATTCAAATTGTACATTCAAATTGTTCGCGTACATTCAAAAATGCGGTTCCATTTTCTATTCTGGTGCCAACCAAAAATGTTATATGGGTTCCGATTACGGTTCTACACTTTTTTTTTGTCCCAGCTCTGAATCCGGTTCCAGCTGCAAAAATCGGTATAGTGCCAGATCCGATTCCTGTTCTTTGCGGTCCCTGACTGGGACTAAAACCCTTTAGCATATCGATTCTGGTTCGAAGATTTTTAAAATAGCGTTTTCGGTGCCGAAGGCGGTTTCACATATTTTTTAATAACGGTTCCAATTCCGGTTCCAATGCCAAAAACGATTCCCGTACCGGTTCAAGATACATAACAATCTAAACTAAAAGCCTTTGGAATATCGGTTCCGGTTCTGGCTACAAAATTTTTAAAATAGCGGTTCCGTTTCCGATTCTGGTTCCAACCTAAAAAATTATAGGGTTCCGATTACGGTCCTACATATTTTTGTTAGTACTAGCTCCGAATCCGGTTCCAAAAATCGGAATGGTTTCCAGTTCAGATTCCTGTTCTTTGCTGTCCCTGACTGGGAATAAACCCCTTTAGAATATCGATTTTGGTTCCAAGGTTTTTATAATAGCGGTTTCGGTATCGAAGCCGGTTTCACATATCTTTTGAATAACGGTTCCAATTACGGTTCCGATTCCAAATAACGAAATGATTCCCGTACCGGTGCCAACCAAAAATGCTATATGGGTTCCGATTACGGTTCTACATATTTTTTTTTGTACCAGTTCTGAATCCGGTTCCAGCTCCAAAAATCGATATAGTGCCAAATCTGATTCCTGTTCTTTGCGGTTCCTGACTGAGACTAAAACCCTTTAGAATATCGATTCTGGTTCCAAGATTTTTAAATAGCGGTTTCGTTTCCGATTCTAGTTCCAACCATAAAAATTATATGGGTTCCGACTTCGATTACGGTTCTACACATTTTTTTTAGTACCAGCTCCGATTTCGATTCCGGCTCCAAAATTCGGAACGTTGCCAGTTCCTATTTCAGTTTATAGCAGTTCCTTACTGAAACGAAAACCCATTCAGGTTCCAATATTTTTAAAATAGCGGTTCCGATTCCGAAGCTGGTTCCACACATTTTTTAATAACGGTTCCAATTCCGGTTCCGATGTCAAAAATCAAAACGATTCCCGTACCGTTTCTTTGAGGTCCTTGATTTAAACATTTCACACAGAAAATTGTTTACTGATGATTTATGAATAAGATATTCATAAAACATTTTTTTTTTTCTAATTTTCTTATTTATGAGTCATATTCATGAATTATGTATAATATTAAAAAAATCAAAATTCATACTAAAGAAACTGTACATCAATTGAATTTATTATGAATAGAATTCGAACATTTTACAAACTTTATTATTATTTATAACAGACAAAATTATGAATATTTATTTATAATTTGTGTTTCATAATAAATATTAATTTTTTTAATGCGTAGCCTTTTTTAGACCGCAGCCTAGATTACAAATAAGTGAGTGATTAAAATGAAAAATGTGTCATTTGAAAATAAATGTGAAATTTAACAGACAAATAAGTTAAAGTGATGTATTTTCTTTAATTTTTTTGAATGTTCGATTCTTTCCTAATGCTTCTTTCCCAATGACGTATAATTTTTTCAAATACTTTATTCTGCATAATTAAGATTGTTTATTTTTCTATCTACAGGCAACGACTATTTGGAGAAAATGTATGAGATTTTAATCATGAATTATAAATAATAAATCATAAAATGTATCCCAGAATCTATTGATATAACTCATGACTTATGAATATCTTATACATAAAACAGAAGTGAACATACGCATGATTTTATTCAATTAATCATAATAATTGATTGTTATTATAATCATATATTATGAATAAAACCCAAATCATAATGATTACTTATTCATTCAAAATCTATGCTATTCTACGCATAAATTATGAGAATTTTGAGAATATTTTTCTCCATGTCACGATATTTTTCGAAGCAATATCAGACATTGATTATGTTTCTTTTCAATATTGGAGAAAACTCAAATAGAACTCCTACACAGAAAAAAACATCTTCAATATGATATGATAATAATATTATGAATTTTTTCATCAACACCAGATTCATCATATGGAAGATTTCATTCATTGAATTGCAATTTAATGTTTTTAATGTTTAATATGATATCCTAAAACATCAAATTTATACACAAAAGTTTGTATTTATTTACACATATATTTATTTATAATTCCTACAAAGTATATGTTATTTAAAATCGACTATAACTTTGCGAAGTTATAATTTTTCTGAATTTACTCATAATTTCGCTCACATAACCTTGCTTACAGATTGGAAAATTTTTAACAATTTCTTACATTCATATATAAGTTTTTGTTTTCTTTAATTTTTCGACTACATTTTTCTTTAAATTTACTACAGTACATTGTTCTACATTGGCCAAAAGACCAACAGTCTCGGCAGCCCTATTAAATTCCAACACAAAAACATGTTAATTATGTGTGGATGCACGTAGAAGGCAAACGAAAGTATTTATGTGAGTTAAAAAAAATATATAATGGGACGGAAGTAGGCATTTAATGCATGGCCTTTCAAGAGCAGCCAGTTTAATTATGTTGAAAATGTAGGGGCTGTAAAAAATTTGCAGTGATTTCAAGTTGAAGGTTGGAAGACCTTATTTAAATATTGTATGATTTATGTTGTTTAAAATACAGAGGAAGAATAGGACTACTCCAAGATAATTTTTTAATTATATATAGTATAATACCTTGGGGGATGTAGTTAACAGGTCAAAAGTAATCACACTTACAAAGTCGGTAAATGATTCTGGAAAATTGATGCAATGAATAAACGGAAATTATGCTTGAGGCCTAAAAGCCTCGTATGGTCAACACGTACGATATTTGGCATGGGTATTTAAATACACACTACTTAAAGGGTACACAGAAAAAAAAATTCTTCAATATGATGAATTTATTCATAAATATTATGAATTTTTTCACCAACTACCAGTTTCATCATATTGATACCACCGTTCATTAAATGACATATTAATGAATGCATTCATTATATATATGAACAAAATATTCAATACAATGAATTTGAATTGTCATATTGATGAATTTGTTCATAATATTTTTTCAACAATTTTTTTTTTTAATATAATAAATCAAAAAAAAAGTGTTGTAAAAATTTTATTTAAAAAATAGGGAAGAAAAATAGTTCCGAAAAAACATTTTTCCAAAAAAAAAATTTTTGTTCGAAAAAAAAAATTGTTCGAAAAATATATTTTTTTCAAAAATATATTTTTTATAAATATAACTTTTTATTAATAAAAAGTAGTAATTATAATAAATATATTATAAAACATTTTACTAATTTATGCATGTCGAGCAAGCATTATATAAGAAATAACATACAAGAACTACGTGAGAACTAAGAAGTACGGCAAAAAAGGAACGAAAAAAAAATATTTTGGTAGAAATTTGGTTTAATGAACAGCGTTCTTCAATATGATGAAAATATATGTTGTATTTTATGTTTTGGTTCCTTAATATGATGAAACGTATTCTTCACATACAGTCATCATATTGAAGAACACTTTTTCGACAGTTACCAAGCGTTCTTCATATTTATGATAGCATTCATAACATTGATGGCGTTAGTCATTAATATTATGAATGGTTCTTCAATACAATGAATCATGGTTTGAAGAACGGAATTCATCAATATGATGTACTTTTTTTTTCTGTGTACAGCCAATTTTTTCAAGTTACAAATCCAGTCTTTAATGTGGGAAACATTAAATAATTTTATTCGAAAATATATGTCATATAAGCATTTTTTGCAAAAAATATCAACTATATAAATATCACACAGAAAAAAAAATTCATCAATATGATGATTTTATTCATAAATATTATGAATTTTTTCACCAACTACCAGATTCATCATATTGATACCACCGTTCATTAAGTGATATATATATCGATGAATACATTCATTATATATATGAAATTATTCATACTATCAAACATCAAAGTGAAGAACGAAATATTCAATACAGTGAATTTGTATCGTCATATTGATGAATTTGTTCATAATTATTACGAATATAATATTCAATATGATGAATATTGTTGAACTAATATTTAAAAAACAAAAAAAATTCTTTTAGAAAATAATTCGAAAAAAAAAAATTTATTTAAATAAAAAAAAAATAAAAAAAATTCGAAAAAATAAAATCGATTTTTTTTTTTGAAAAAAAATCTTCAGTTAGTTTTTAATGGGTTAAGTTAATCAATATAGATTAAAAAAAGTAATTCGTCTTAAATAATACAAATTATTCGAATAAAAAAATCGAAAATAATGTTATCCGAAAAAAAAAAAAATTTTTTCGAAAAAAAAAATCGTTTTTTTTTTTTTTTGAAAAAATCTTCAGTTAGTTTTTAATGGGTTAAGTTAATCAATAAAGATTAAAAAAAGGTTATTCATCTTAAATAATACAATACACATGAAATAATGGTAATGCTTTAAAAATGATACCTACTGCTTTAAAATGCAAATTATATATTTAATTCAATCAGAGAAATTGAAGCTAAATTCAATGTAAACAGACTTTAATAAATAAATGCCTGCCCTTTTGCTAATAAAACCTCATTCTTCCCAAAGAAATTCTATTTAATGCCTGTTTATTTTTCGCAATAATCTCTGTATAATAAAGCTATGCCCTGCGAAGCACTCGTCTGCGCTGAAATAAAATCAAGATTTAAATTTAATTGATGAGCAGCCGCACTTCGTTGTCACCATCAAAAAGCCAAACCCCACCACACCGCTTTAAATTTCACTTGGTTTCCCCCGTCCAGTCCAACATTTTTAATGCCCCAAACTGCGCTGCCTGCTGAAAATTATTCTTGTGTGCGCCGGAAGCGAAGTTGACATTATCTAATTAGGCAAGAATTGCGCTGAAATGATTTATTTATGCAGCACACAAAACCCCTACCAATCCCCATACCCCAGATTACGTCTTACCATGCGGCACGCGAGCATTCATTGTCCGTCCGTCCGTCTGTTTGTTTGTATGCGTCCATCAGAATGACAAATTCTACTTGAAGCCCTGATCTACGCACACAAAACCGTCGTAGCAACGGCGGCCGACGAAGAGCAGCGCAAATATGCAGACATTTGCATGGTTGCTGCTCAGAGTGCGACTGAGCACGCGACCACGACCGATGCGCCGACTTAGGACGGATCCAAGACCGTAACCTAAAACCGAGACCGAGTCATTGCAAGACTACTCGAGTTGAGTTGAGTTGAGTTGAGACTCGAGTCTAGAGTCGAGTGCGCGTTGCCATGAGTGCTGCGGTTGTCATGCTGACGACGATGCTGAAGTTAGTGACATCCATCACCGAATATATATAAAAATGGCCGCCGATATGTATGTGTGCCAGCGCAATAAAGTTGTTTTTGTTATCGTCATAATTTTTCAACAACGGTTTTAATGAAATTGTCGAGTGAATATTCGGCGGTGGCGCGAGTGACTGACAAATTACAGAGGATTTTCAATTTCAATTGTTATATATTTTTTTGGTTTTTCTTACAATTTGAATTTAGTGTATGTATGTGAAAAATGATATTGTATTATGTTTTATAGTCCGAGTTTAAAAATATGTCCAATGAAATATTTACTGAGGCAGTTTGTAGGCCACATCAATTTTATTAAAATGTCTAAGAAAATACTATTAAGGGTTTTCTATTTAATGAAATAAATAAATATGCGATTTCCTTTTTATTAATTTCTTTTTTTGTTTATATTCTTACGAAAATTCTGTCTACGGAAAACTGTCCTACAAGTTCGTTTCTCTGGATTGTGTACAAAATAAAAACACTCTTATGCTTGGTTTTAATTATAAAAAATACATTTATAAATTCATTTTAATAAACAACTTTACTAATAACAAATTCTAACAACTGCTGCATGTCCACTATTTAACTTGACATTGTTCTCACACGAGACGTACTTGGCCATTTTCCAATTACAACTGAAGTGTTGTGCCTGAGATGCGGCGCCCATATATACTGCATGCATCAGTTCGACAAGCTTCAACATGTTTAGAGAACCTTCTACGGTAATACATGCAATTGCTTCTCATTCATGTGTTTTAATTCGCGGATTTTCCATCTCTTTCTCGCACATTGCCTCAATGCGCTGAATGATCTTCCGTCTCTTTCTAACACATTGCTTAGAGCGCTGAATTATCTTGCGTCTCATTTATTACTGTTGATTGCTTGCACAGTGGCGCAAATTACCTCTTTTCGTAACAATATGTATGTATATATAACTAATTTTTGTTTCAGTCTTAATTTTTTTCTAAACAAATATTTTTTTTTGCAAAAATATTTCATAGAAAAAAAAATTTAATCATTTTTTTTATCAAAATTTTTATTTTTGTTTTATTTATTATTGAAAAAAGTATTGCTTTTTTAAGGCAATTCTCACTCTCGGAGGTTTGCCATTGTCTGCAGATATAGAAATTCGTAGTATAGAAAATCATTTTCTATTGTTGACAGTTCCAGTTCCAGCAATTTGAACCTTTGCTACGAAACCTTTGGTGTAGTAATTATAACTTTTTAACATGGAAAAATTCATCAATTTGATGAATTTAATCATCAATTTGATGAATTTATTCATAAATATTATGAATTTTTTCACCAACTACCAGATTCATCATATTGATACCACCGTTCATTAAATGACATATTCATCATTCGTAATTCGAACATCATAGTGAAGAACGGAATATTCAATACAATGAATTTGAATCGTCATATTTATGAATTTGTTCATAATATTTATGAATATTTTACGAATTTTTCAAAAAAAAAAAAAATAATTAAAATAATTCGAAAAAAGTGTTATTATAAAAATGTTATTTAAAAAATAATAACAGAAAAAATTTGAAAAAAATATTTTTTTTTTTGGAAAAAAAATTGTTCGAAAAATATTTTTGTTTTCGAAAACAAAATTTTCAAAAAAAAAATTTTTTTTCGAAAAAAAAAAAATATTTAAATTTTTTTTAATATATTTTTTTTAAATGTAACTTTTTATTAATAAAAAGTTGTTTATATAAATAAATTTATTATAAAACATTTTTCAAATTTATGCATGTCGAGCAGGCATTATGTAAGAAATAACATACAAAAACTACTTGAGAACTGAGAAGTATGGCAAAAAATGAACGAAAAATAAATATTTTGATTGAAATTTTCAATATGAAGTAAAATATGTTGTATTTAATGTTTTTGTTCATTAATATGATAAAGCGTACTCTTCACAAACTATTCATCATATTGACGAACACTTCATCGACACTTACCAAGCGTTCATCATATTCATGATCGCATTCATAACATTGATGTCGTTAGTCATTAATATTATGAATGTTTCTACAAGAGAAAGAATCATGGTTTTGAAGAATGGAATACATCAATATGATGTACATTTTTTTCTGTGTACAGTATAAGAAGTACATATATTACTGGTATTCGAGACATGTAACCCGAATTTCCTCATTTCACAAGTATAGTAATTACTTGAGCTGTGTCTACACACACAAAATTTCACCAACTTCCTGGATTCATCATATATATGAATTCATTCATTGAATTAAAATCATATTTTTTAAATGTTTTTAATTTTCAATATTTTTTTTAACATCAAATTTCAAACAAAATTTTGTCTCCATTTACACATTTATGTATTTATAATTCTTAAAGGATTTATAAAATTTAATTGCTAACTATTTGAAGATTCCATTTCATCATAATAATGAAAAAGTGAACATCATATTGATGAATTTTGTTCATCAAACCATATTAATTTAAATATCATAAATCTTAAAAAATTATAGATACGTAAATGTGTAAATGGACACAAATTTTAATTTGAAAATTGTTGTTATAAAAAATATTGAAAATGAAAAACATTGAAAAAATTCGATTTTAGTTCAATGAATGAAATCATCGATATGATGAATACTGGTTGTTGGTGAAGTTTTTGTTTTGTGTCTTATTTTTGTACTCAACTGTCAGGACTACTGTTTAATACCAAATCCAAGTCGTGTATTAAGAGACTTTTTCAAGATATACTTATGTACACTAGAAGGTTTGTAGCGCTGGACATAAAAGCTAATATTAGAACCATAGTAAATCTAAGGGTTTTTCAATAAGAGCGCTACAAAAGTTTTTTTAAGGGTTTTTCAACAGGGACGCTACAAAAGTAGAGCGACAGGGACAGCAAACGACGCCATATATCTTGCCGTGCTTTTGACATTTCTCTTAAGTAAGGCTTGCCATTTCATGGTGGAAAGATTTATGGGCCAACAACGAGTCGAAATTACTAAAATTTACTACCGAAATTCGTATTCGTATATCTTTCGATCATGAAATGGCAAATCTTACTGAAGAGAAATGTCAAAAGAGCGGCAAGAAATATGGCGTCGTTTGCTGTTCCTGTCGCTCTACTTTTGTAACGTCCCTGCTGAAAAACCCTTATAAGTAAAATATATTATTCCACTTTGATATATTACTGTTGTTAAAGTAAAACTATATGGAACATGTTCAAATAATGATTTTTGCAAAGTCAATTATTGAAATTATAAAATTTAGCTGTTGAGTTTTACTTCTACAACGATATGACAATCATCTATGTTGACATAAGCATTTTTCATTGAAAATTTATTATTTTCTTAGTAAGTCCGATAATCCTCTTTGTGTGTAATAAATTTTTAAACTTTTGACAACATCTAAATAATTTATTTTCTAATTTTATATAATATTTTCGATGCCATGACATGCCGTATTCTTCTGTACACAAATTTGTTCCTTTAAATATGCAAGAATTATGGTTATGCACAAAACAAATGAGCTTAATATATGCAACAACTTTTATATGTGTTTGAAAATGTCTATAGTTTTCTCAGAGATTATGTATGCAATATTATATTATTTATAAATAAACTCAATTTTATAAATTCTTAAAAGGATAAAATTTAAAATTACACATGCAATTATTTATGCCAAATATTAACCCAACTGTAGCATGCACCATTGTTGTAAATATTAATAAAATATTATAAAATACAAATTAGTTACAAACGAAAAAACAAATTCAACCTAATAACATCAAACATAAAGACAAGTGTCGGATTAGATGTGTGTCTGCGCCTAAAAGTTTTCTACCAAAATAGGCAAAGAAAACACATTAACCTAGAGACACCGCAACCACATCCATACCATACCACACCACACAACACAACACTTATTTTATGCCATCATCAAAATCGTCCTTTTTGCCTTGTACTCCTCGTGCCATCACAATTTACAAAATAGTGCTAAATTCAATGTCATTAAGTTTTCTGCTGACATAAGTTTCATTTCATTCAACGCCTAAAACTATGCTACAAATTTGTGCTAATCCTTAACCGCAACAACAAGATGTTGCCGACAAACACACACACATACACACACAGGACACACCAAGGGTTGCCAAAGGAAGAGCATCACAATTTGCTGGCGTTAGGACTTTGTGCTGCTTTATTGCCCAAATGCATGCGCATCCTTAAACAATCATAATTCTATGGCTTTTCTTACAATCAAGCACGCTGTCCCCGTCGGTTTCTTGTGTCCTTTTTGTAGGCTTTTATTTGAGCCACAAGCAAAACCGGGCGAAGTTTTTGGGTTCGGCGTAGGTCCTGCAGCCAACTAAGCTGCTGCTGCTGCTGCATAACTTTTTGGCGTGCGAACGTATGTTGAAATTTTTGATGTTTAAATTACGTTGACATCCTTTTTTCTGGCTTTATGCGTCGTTGTGTCCTTTTACGGCAGTCAACATTATGTATATTATGGTGGTGCATATAGCTGTGTGGCGCTACGAAATAACTACCAAATGAAATAACGAAAACATTTTTTTTTCGGAATTTTTTTTTTTTTCAAAATAACAAAATATTTACGAAAAAAACAACAAAAATTATGTTTCGAAAAAATTTTGAAAAAAATCTTTTAATTTTTTTTTCCGAAATATTTTTTTTAGATATAGAAAAAAATTTAAAATTTTTTTTTTCGAAAAAATAAAAATATTACCGTTAAAATTTCTTGGCTAAACCAATAATTCATATAACACAATTACAACAAACATTGCTTATATTACGTTTCCCACTTTACCAAAGAACATGTTTCCCACTGTATCTCAATATCAAATTTGAACATTACATAGCACCACTTAAGCAATATTAAATTATTTGTAAAATCCCTTTATTATATTAGAAGATATCTAAAAAAATCTTTTCAACAAATTTAAAAATTTTTTTTTTTTCAAAAAAAAAACTAAAATATTTTTCTTTTTCGAAAATAAATAAATATTGCCGAAAAAATTTCTTGGATAAATATATTCATATAACATAATATTTTTACTAAAATTATAACAAACATTGCTATATTACGTTTCCCACTTTAGCCAGGAACGTGTTTCCAACGGTACCTCCATATCAAATTTGAACATTACTTAGCACCATTTAAGCAATGTTAAATTATTTGTAAATCCGTTTGTATATCACAAGATATCAAAAAAAAAGCTGTTCAACAAATTTTTCCGATTTTTTTTTTCGAACAAAAAAATCTAAAAAATGTTTTTTTCGGAAAAAAAATATTACCGAAAAATTTGTTGGCTGAACCAATAATTAGAACACAATATTTTTACTAAAATTACAACAAACATTGCTTATATTACGTTTCCCACTTTACCCAAGAACATGTTTCCCACTTTACCCAAGAACATGTTTCTCACTGCACCCCAATATCAAATTTGCACCATTTAAGCAATGTTAAATTTTTTGTAAAATCCGTTTGTATTTCAGAAGATATCCAATATGCGATAATTTTAAACATATCGTCTTAATTAAAAACGACAAAAATTCTCACTTTTTGATAGCAAACAACAGCACACTATAAAAAAAAACCTTTTAAACACATTTTTTACATTTGTTCTCGAAATGCAATAAAAATGTAGTAATTTGATTGGAACCATGGATAAAAAATTTGATGAAACACTTGACAATTGTTTTTATTTGTCTAAGTACAAAAACATATTAAAAAACTGCAATTTCCCACATTACCACATGTCCCACTTTAACCCAGGTTCCCCTACTATTTAGGTATTTTTTGGAAGAGAACAATTGGGATATTCATGGGATTGGGATTTGGAGGTATTGGTTGAAAATTAAATGTTGTTTACTTAAATTTCGTTTTGGATGCTGTTTGATTTTTATTTTGGTTTTATATATTTTTTATTTACTATGGCCATATATATGCTCCTCGAGGAGATCATGATGATGATGGCATTTTTTGTGGGGTACATAATATTTTGAGTATTATTTTATGGAGATAAAATTGGGTATACAATTTTCGAAATTCTTTCATTCATTTTGGTGCTGTTTTACTGGGGATAATTTGTTTATTTCATTGGGGGTTAAATTCTTGACACGTCATTCTTCTGCCCGCCTGTCTGCCTTTGTGTGTGTGTGCGTAAATAATGGCAAAACCCTTTTTGCAACACAACTCATTTTTTAGTCCTGCTGCTGCTGCTTCTACTGCCTGTTGTTGTGGCTTCATAAATTATTAAACACGTTTGTGCTTGTTTAGCATACTTTTAGGCGCACCGTAATAAAGTTGATATACGCTGCGCTCTTTCGCACTACTCCTCATTGTAGTTATTGTTGTTTTTGTTGGCCAATTTGTTGTTGTAAATGGCTAACTATTTAATATGCATGCGGTTGCCCGCAAAATTATGCCACAAAAATAATTTAAAAGTAATCAAGCAACCAAGAGGGATCATTTTTCGGGTGGCCGCTGATATACGGTGGCATGGGGGGCGTGTATTTGATAGCCGGATTATTTTTGCAGAACGTGCAAAAAGTGATGTCAGTTTTGCAGTGACCGCAAAATGAAATGCAAAATAAAACGGCGGTCATGGCCGTTGAAGGACAGTTGAATGAATGGACATATGACTCGTTTTGTTGACTCAATACGTTGATGAGCCATCTGATATAATATGTATTGTCTGTCTGTCTGTCTGCTTGTCTCAATGTCTGTGTCAGGAAATATTCAACATTATGGACATTTAATATATTTCAATTCGTTTGCAGTTGACTTCAGTTGCCAGTGTGCGTGCGTTCTTCCGTCCTTTCATCCATCCATCCTTCCGTTCTGTGCTCTTGAAGTGCGCCATTCATGTAGTTATTGTTCATTCTCGAATGAATGCATTTCACATGTAACAATATTAAATAATTGCAAAACAAAATATGGCTTATCAGCGCTGCTCTGGCATTATTGCATTAATTAAATTGCTTGTCATTCAAATGCATCCATCGTACAGAATATCAGTGCCAACATTTAGGCGCACTGTTTATCAAGTTAGCCCTATTTACAGCATACCAACACAACGCACGCTTGTTTATCAAGTTGTTACACGTGAGTTGCTGCTCCTGTTTGTCTTTCAATTAATGCATTTCTGATCAGCACAAACCCAAGATGAAAATGTTTAACTTTAATTGCATAAATGTTAAATGTTAAATGTTAAATGTTAAATGTTAAATGTTAAATGTTAAATGTTAAATGTTAAATGTTAAATGTTAAATGTTAAATGTTAAATGTTAAATGTTAAATGTTAAATGTTAAATGTTAAATGTTAAATGTTAAATGTTAAATGTTAAATGTTAAATGTTAAATGTTAAATGTTAAATGTTAAATGTTAAATGTTAAATGTTAAATGTTAAATGTTAAATGTTAAATGTTAAATGTTAAATGTTAAATGTTAAATGTTAAATGTTAAATGTTAAATGTTAAATGTTAAATGTTAAATGTTAAATGTTAAATGTTAAATGTTACATGTTAAATGTTAAATGTTAAATGTTAAATGTTAAATGTTAAATGTTAAATGTTAAATGTTAAATGTTAAATGTTAAATGTTAAATGTTAAATGTTAAATGTTAAATGTTAAATGTTAAATGTTAAATGTTAAATGTTAAATGTTAAATGTTAAATGTTAAATGTTAAATGTTAAATGTTAAATGTTAAATGTTAAATGTTAAATGTTAAATGTTAAATGTTAAATGTTAAATGTTAAATGTTAAATGTTAAATGTTAAATGTTAAATGTTAAATGTTAAATGTTAAATGTTAAATGTTACATGTTAAATGTTAAATGTTAAATGTTAAATGTTAAATGTTAAATGTTAAATGTTAAATGTTAAATGTTAAATGTTAAATGTTAAATGTTAAATGTTAAATGTTAAATGTTAAATGTTAAATGTTAAATGTTAAATGTTAAATGTTAAATGTTAAATGTTAAATGTTAAATGTTAAATGTTAAATGTTAAATGTTAAATGTTAAATGTTAAATGTTAAATGTTAAATGTTAAATGTTAAATGTTAAATGTTAAATGTTAAATGTTAAATGTTAAATGTTAAATGTTAAATGTTAAATGTTAAATGTTAAATGTTAAATAATAAATGTTAAATGTTAAATGTTAAATGTTATATATGTTAAATGTTATATATGTTAAATGTTATATATGTTAAATGTTAAATGTTAAATGTTAAATGTTAAATGTTAAATGTTAAATGTTAAATGTTAAATTTTAAATAATATTTACTAACTTCTTTGCTATGGGCAACATTATCATAGATAAGCTGGCCATAACTGCAGCCAACTGTGATCGATGCTGTAACAATGGCACGTGCACTGCACACTATTCTGCTTTTAGCCATGTTAATGCGCTTCATTAGTTGCTAATACTTATCAAAATTTGACTCAAAGTAATTATGCGAATATATGCCGCTTACCTACTTATTTAAATATAAACATTTCGACGAAACAAGCAGCACAATGAAAATAATATAAAACACGTTTGAAAAATGTCTTGCATACCATAAGGCGTCGCTCTAAGGAAATCGAAAAGCAAAGCAAGAAATACACAGAGTCGAATACTCACGAATGTAGTGTTGCACACATACACAAAAACATACACACACATACACATCATATGCTGGCGCATGTGTCTGTGTGCTTAACAGTTATTGTGCGCCTTGAAGTATGCAAAAGTATTTCGCATTTGCTCGTTTGAACGTTGTACATTGCCTGCGTTGCCACCGCCCTCCAACTATTTTTCCAAACACTTTTATTTTTATTGCTTTTGACTTGACTCGGAAGTTGAAATGCGTGAAAGCCGGCTCACGACCCAAACCAACGACTGCACCCTGGTATTTAACACACGTCAACCCACTGTGAACGCACGTCAGCCTCGTTGTCGTCGTCAGGCTTTTATTGCATTTGCATTTATTAACATCTTGCAAATATTTTGCACTTTCTGCAACTATCTGCAAAAGCACCTCGAAGTTTCTTAGCTGATGACAATGTGCGCCAACGCCTGAATGTATGCTGCATTATTTTGCACAAAAATAGCAAAGTATTTAATTTTATTTTTTAGTTCACAGCGATAACATCTTGCACACACACACACATACGTCCTTAAATTGTCTCGTAATCGTATTCTGGCAAAATATTTTGGTTACGCGTTACTGCTTGCATCAGCACCTTCTCCTCCTCCTCCTGCCCTATGCGCATTCGCTGACGTGTTTTCTTTTGTATTTCAATTTCTTAACAGCAAATTAAAAGAAAGTTTTGGTGGTGTAGAAAGTTCTGACAAACACACACACACACAGACTCAGCGAGAGACCGCACACATTCCCGCGCAAAGTTTGTGGTATCCGTGTGTGTTTCTGTGTCTGTGTTGGTGGATGCTTAAATATGATGTTGCTGTTCAGTGCACCGGAAGTTAATTTGCAATGAAGAAATTTAAATGAGAAGCTAAGAACGTAATTGCATTCAATTTTAATTTGTACAGAAAATGACACAAACAAAAAAAAAACGCGTTTTGTTAAAGATATGTTAAGTTTTGTTAATCGATTTATTCTATTTAAAAATAGATATTTACTTCTGCATTTACTTAATGTAGAAATTTTATTAACGAACAAGTATATAATATGTATAACACAACATATACAAATGCTAAATATTATATTAAAGTATTAAGTGTTAAAGTATTTTTCGCTTTTGGTATCCAAAAAACATTTAAAATATATTTAATACATATTCTATAACAGAAAACATTGAATGTTAAATGCAAATGTTAAAATAATGTTAACTTTTCTTTATCTAAGCATTTCGTTATTTTTAAGATATAACATAAACAGAGAATTTTGACTCATGTTATTTATACATGACACTTTTAACTATGTAAAACAACAACAATTCTATAAAATAAATTATGTTATTTCATTATGATAAAGAACACATTAAAATGCATAATATTAAAAATATTTTTTTAATGCATAACTTGTATTTTTTAAAATATAACTGCTAGACAATTTAGTTTTTTTACAACTCTGTAACTTCCGAAATAATATGGACTGAATCTATATGAACAAAAACTCAAATTCAAAAATATCAAAAACCACAATATTAAAACACAAATAAAGGAAAATAACACAAGAATGCAAAGAAAAAAACCCAAAATAAAATATAAAACAAAATTAAAAAAGATTTGGACTGAACCGAGTTGAACAAAAATTCCAATAAAAAAAAAAATCAAAAACGACAAAATCAAAACACAAACAAAAGTAAAAGTAAAAACAGAAAAAAAGACAAAGAAAAAAAAAAACACGAAAATAAAATATTAAAATAAAATTAAAACCAGTTGGGAAGGTTAGATCACATGGGAAATCTTAAAATAGGTTTTAGTATGATAGTTAAGATTATCAAAATTATAGTCGCTCTAACTATAAATTTATAGTCGGCCGACTATAAATACCCTACACATATGTGTGGTTACCATTTAAAATGATATATAGGTCACCAGGTTATACGAATCCTGAAAATAACTACAAACTTTCAATCGCTGAAGAATTTCCATTCATTTGATATCCATATTTACAAATGGGTAGGTGTACCGATTTTCACTTTTTTTTTTGGAACCACAAGTCGTTTCGCCGGAAACCATTATTTTCATGTATTTGAGCATGCGTCAATATATATTTGAACAAAAAAAGTTTTCCTAAGCACGTATACAGTAAAATTGATATGTAGATATAAATTTTATACGAGGTATTTGAACATAAGTGGTCGGTTCTCAGGTCACAATAGACCGATCATGCCAATTTTCTTGTTCAGACAGCTTAGATATATAAGTAATCTAAATCTAAAGTTTCATTGCTCTAGCTCTTCTATTTTTTCTGTAATCGTGATTTCAACAGACAGACGGACATCACTAAATCGACTCAGGAGGTCATGCTGATCAAGAATATAACGTCACTGTCATGCCAAAGGGGCGAATGTGCATTTTTAAAAATGTTGGGAAATCAAATTTTAAAGTTTGAAGTGGTTTAAAAGTTAGTAAAATTTAATTATTTTTTCAATTATTTGGTTATTTTGGTTTATGCATCAATTATTATAACGTATATAAAATATCTTTGGATTTGGACAACTTATTGAATTATAATTACGAATTTTGTGAGGCTATATCCTGACCAAAACGCAAATATTTTTGTTTTTATGCTATAACTTTTTATTAGCTCAAAATAAAATAGTGATGTAAAGAAATTAATTGTTTGTTTTTAAAGCGCCTATCTATTGGCATCATTATTTAAAAATATTTTCTTGCAAATAAAAAAAAATCGAAAAATTGAAAATCTTGTCATGCCAAGAGGGCGAATCTTTCCTTTTTCGCCATAACTTTATTGTTTGTTTTTAAAGCACCTATTGATCTGCATCATTATTTTAAAATATTTTGCCAAATATTTTTTCCAGCAAATAACAAATGGCAAATTAATGTTTGACAAAATATTTTTAAATAATGATGCAGATCGATAGGTGCTTTAAAAACAAACAATAAATGCCTTTTTTTCACTATTTTATCTCGTACCAATAAATAGTTATGGCAAAAAAGGAAAGATTCGCCCTTTTGGCGTGACAAGATTTTCAATTTTTCAAATTCGCCCTTTTGGTTTTGACTTTTGTGGCTAGAAATATCCAACAAAACTACACGCGATTTTAGCACAGTATACTTCAGGAAAAACTGCATTCAAAAATGTATAAAAACGCAAATGTCAAAAATTGCACATTCGCCCCTTTGGCATGACTTTTCCATACCAGAGATGTTTCCTTATGGGTGTTACAACAGCGTACCCTTTCACTTTTAGTGTAGGGTATAAACAGAAGCGCTAACACAAAAACTTACAATCCAAACAAAAACACTATAGAAGAACACAAAACCAAAAGAAAAACAAACACAATGAAAACATATACCCAAAATCCTCAGAAATGTAAAAACAAAAGCAACAACACAAACTCAAAGTCAAATGCAATAACAAAATCTAAAGCAAAAGAAATATTAAAACTAAAACTAATAAAAAAATAATAATCAAAAGACTAAAGACTAAAGAAATAAAACAGAAAATAACAAGAAAAACTGAATAAAAAAATAAAAAAAAAATTAGAAAAAACGTAAAACAAATCGTTAAAACTTGAAAACAAAATCACAACAAAAAAAATATAACACAATAGAGAAAGCAAAACCATTCCAACATCATTTTCAAACAACATACATTGAATATCTAATAAAGTGTTTATGTAGTATACAATTCAACAATTAACACTTTTAGCTATTTAGTTTCTAAAACAAAAAAAAAAACGAATAATTCCGTTGCACAGCACGGGTACAATATACTAGTAATCCAGAAAAAAACATAGTATATTTATAGTATTTCAAAAGAAAAACAATAATTTATACTATGAAATTGGTCAATGGGATGCGTCCCATTAATTCAGTAATATAGGTACTGTTAACACAATATGTTGTTATACCATAAATTTTATACTGTGTTCTTTTAATTACAATAAGCAAAACCTATAAATATTTAATGATACGTATTATTAATTTTATGGTATAGTCGAATTACATTTCTACTAATAATTTATTAAAACCAAAGTGGATGTTAGTTAATTTATTGTATAATTTAATTTATTTAAATGTCGAAATTGAAATTCTCTTTAAAAAATCAAACACATAAATAGAGACTTCTCGTTGCAAATGGTTATAACACATTTAAATAAAGAAAAAACTATTAATACATGAAACATAAGATCAATGATCGTACCATTAGGTACCATTAGGTACATAAGATCTTCTGAGTGTTAGAGAGAGAAATGCAATATAACATATGCTGGCTTAATAATGTTACTAACAGTGCCTTAACAGAAATATGTGTTAATATCTTTCATTTTTATTTATATATTATGTGAGTCTAAATGTCTATGCTAAATTATAGATTATGTTGAACAATATTTTAAATACTATGTTAAACAAAATCAGCGATTTTTATGATTAAATATATAATTAGTTGCTAACTTTATTATTAAATAAAAACATAAAAAGGTTCAATATGGTTGACATATTGTTAAAAAATAATTTCTAATGTAAGCATTAAGAGATATATGTTATGTATTAATAATGTTATAAACAGCACTTTAACGGAATAGTGTGAACTTGTAAATTTTCTAACAAAAATATCATAAAGTTATTTTATACAGTAGGGGATTCCATTTTCCATATAAAAATATAACTGTTAAATCCGAAATAATTTAAAAATAACTATGACTTCATTGTCAAGGGTTTTTCAACAGGGACGCTACAAAAGTAGAGCGACAGGGACAGCAAACGACGCCATATTTCTTGCCGCTCCTTTGACATTTCTCTTCAGTAAGGTTTGCCATTTCATGATAGAAAGATATACGAATTCGAATTTCGGTAGTAATTTTTACTAATTTCGACTCGTTGTTGGCAGATTCAAGGAAAATATCATGAAATGGCAAACCTTACTAAAGTGAAATGTCAAAAGAGCCTTGAAAAAAAATTTTGTAGCGCTCTTATTGAAAAACCCTTTAGGATTAAAATGTTCACACTTTATATCGTCACTGCCATGCCAAAGGGGCGAAGGTACATTTTTAAATATTTTGGAAAATCAAATTTTAAAGGTTGAAGTGCATTAAAAATTAGTATAATTTCGTTTTTTTTCAATATTTTTCTGGTATTTTGATTTATTCATCAGTTATTATAGCGTATATAAAATACCTTTGGATTTGAATTGTAAATACGGATTTTTTAAGGCAGGATATACCTGGCCAAAATTCAAATATTTTTGTTTTTTATGCGCAAGACAAAATAGAAAGGTAAAAGCTTAAATTGTTCGTTTTTGAAGCACCTATCGATTAGCATCATTATTTACAACAACAACGAAGAAATTGGAAAAATTGTAAATGCCAAAACGGCGAATCTTTTGGTTTTTTTGATATAACACTTTATTGGTGCCAGATAAAATAGTGATGTAAAGGCATTAATAGTATGTTTTCAAAGCACCTATCGATTGGCTTCAATATTTAAAAATAATTTACCAAGTATTTTTCGTGCAAATGATAAAAATTAAAAAAATATATTTTATAAATAATGCTGGTGATCGATAGGTGCTTTCCTAACAAACCCTTAATGCCTTTACACCACTATTTTATCTTATACCAATAACAAGTTATAGCATAAAAACGAAAAGATTCACCCTTTTGGCATGACAAACATTTTCAATTTTTCGAATACGCCCTTCTGGTTTTGCCTTTGTGGCTAGCAATATCCAACAAAATCACACACGATTTTGGCGCACTATACCTGAGGAAAAACTGCACTCAAAAATGTAAAAAAACGCAAATGTCAAAAATTATACATTCGCCCCTTTGGCATGATAGTGTAATAAAAAATATGTATATGTAATATGTAATAAAAAATTATTGAATTGTTAGATATAATTGTAACATATTACATTATCTATTTTTAAAAATATATTGTCAAATCTGCTGATAGAAAAAGTTACTTTATTATGTAGAAACTAATTTATCACATTATTTATTCATCATTTTTGTGTCACTTAAATTTCCACACTTTTGAATGCCTTAAATATTAAAATACAAAATGTTTTTGAAATCAATATGCAATTAATAAATCATTAAATTTTATGTTATATACGCAATCATAATAATTCATGTGCACCATCAGCCCAATCAACCTGCAGCAGCGACAGCAACCAACAAGAAAAAAAAAGAGCCCACCTGCCACATCAACGGTTTCAACATCGAACGCACAGCAGCTACATACACCAACAATATTTCCGCCAAAAAATTCATATTAAAATCAAAGTGATTTTCTGCAACATTTTCAACCGGACGCGAAATTTCATTTGCTCTTAAATGATGTCTGCGCAGAGGAAATACATTCTTTTTCATTTGCATTTTTTCATTGCGATTTATTACTACATGGTTTTTTTATTCAGTTGGCTACATAAATTAAATGCGTTTCCGTTGAAGATGTTGCAGCCAAAATATAATAATTAAATAAAATTGAAAAACATCAATGGTTGCTGTCGTGAAAACCCCAACAAAGTAGGATTTTATTTTCGATGTATAAGGTTTTTTTTTGGTTTGGTTATTTGGTGAATCTTCTACTGACTAAAGGTAGATAAGAATTGGACGTCAATGTCTCGTCTCGGGCTGTTTGATTGTCCTTTATTTATGTGAGAAATATTTGTATTGTACGCGGACAAAGGATATTCTGTATTTACATTTTCAGTTCGACTGGTTCTGTAAATATATAAAACATTTTATTAATAAAAACGTACAAGGTAATATGAGGTAATATTACAATTTTAATATGGGATACATTACTTTTAATATTTTGTGTAAAACGAAATTTATATTTTTAATATTTTAAATATATATTCAACAAAATGAGAGGAAAATATGTATTTGATATCATTATTTATATACCCTAGTCAAATTGGAAAATTATCGGGTGTTAAACTCAATTAGAGTATACGTGAACATTACCTTGTCAAGTCCTTATCAAGCTGACCATAGAAGGATTTACATTATCTTCATTGTAATCGGTCCCAATAAGAACTAATTTATATTATCCTCATAATTTACAATCGGGAAATGATAGTAATCCAATTAGAAAATTTTTAATGCGCAGAACTGTAGATGCGTATAGCAATTTATTAACTTCCCGACAAAATTTGGGAACTGACAGAAAATAGTCGGATCTTAAAACAAATACACTTTTTTACGTGCCCTGAACCTGCCAAAAATGTTTTCTGCAGTGGAATTTTGGGAAATGCGTATAGCAGGTTATCAAATTTTGTAGAATTTAAAAAAATAAATACTATCATATTTAAAGGACGGTTAGAAAATTGTAATATTTTAACCAAGGATTGAAACCTAAACGAATAAAGGTTTCGATTTCGGTTTCGGTTTTTTCTGCGTTTCGGTTTCGGTTACGGTTTCGGTTTTAAAAATGAAACGGTTTTAAACGGATATCGGTTTCGGTTACGGTTTCAATCCTTGATTTTAACACAACCCGGAATTTTATCTGTCTTAAGCCTGCCTAAATTATTTCCTATATATATATATAGCAATGGAATTTGGGAGATGCGTGTAGCAGTTTATCAAATTGTGTAACATTTTAAAGGCTTATTTCCAGATTATTATAGAGAATGATGGACAAAAATCGGATATTAACACAAATTCTGTTTTTATCGGCCTTAGGCATGCCAAACATAAAATATTGGGAAATATGTATAGCAGGTTATCAGATTTTGTAGAATTTAAAAACTAGATACTGTCATATTTAAAGGACGGTTAAAAATTGTCCGATTTCAATACAAACCGGACTTTTATCTGTCTCAAGTCTGCCTTTATTATTTCCAATATATATAGAAATGGAATTTGGGAGATGCGTGTAGCAGTTTTTCAAATTGTGTGGTATTTTAAAGGCTTATTTCTGGAATATTATAAAAACTGGTAGACAAAAATCGAATATTAACACAAATTCTGTTTTTATCTGCCTTGGGCCTGCCAAACATAAAATAGATGAAATTTTCGGAAGCTGAAATTTTAGGAGATGCGTATAACAGGTTATCAAATTTTGTCGAATTTTAAAGGATAATTCTCGGAATATTTTAGGGACTGGTAGAAAATAGTCGGATCTTTAAAAAAATGCCATTTTTATCTGCCTGCTAAAAATGATTTCAGTCCGTATAGCAGTGGAATTTTGGGAGCAGGTCATCAAAATATAAAAAATAATTGCTCTGATATCTTAAAGACTGGTAGAAAATAGTCAAGTTTTAATAAAAATGCTGCTTTTATCTGCCTTTAGCCTGCCAAAAATGTTTTCTGTGAGTATAGCAGTCAAATTTAATTAAAGGCATTTTGCAAATTTTGTCGAATATTAAAGACTAAAGACTAATACCAGGTAATGATTTTGATGTGGTAGAAAATAGACAAATTATAATAAAAATCCTGCTTTTAGCTGCTGAAAGTAAAAAAAAAATATTTTTATGGACAATTTTAATTTTTATGGAAAGATTTAATTTTTATGGAAAAATTGAATTTTTATAAAAAATTAAATTAATAAGGAAAACTACAATTTTTATGAAAAAATATACAATTTATGGAAAAATTGATTTTTTATGGGAAGCTAGAATTTTTATGGGAAACTAGAATTTTTATAGGAAAAATTAAATTTTTATAGGAAAAATTGAATTTTTATAGGAAAAAATTTATGTATGGAAATTTTTAATTTTTTATTGAAAAATTGGATTTTTATTGAAAAATGGTAGAAAACAGTCGCCTTGAGCTTGCTTAAAATGTTTTCTCTTCGTATAGCAATAAAATTTTGGGAGATGCGTAAAGTATGTCATCAAATTTTTCGAATTATAAAAGCTAATTGCTGACATATCATAAGAGATGGTAGAAAATAGTCAAATTTATCTGCTTTTATCTGCCTTTGGCCTGCCAAAAATATATAGCAAATTTTGTTGAATTTTAAAGATTAAAAACAAATACCCCGTAATATTTTGGAACTGGTGGAAAATAGTCGTGTCTTTATACAAATCCCATTTTTATCTACCATAAGCCTGCCAAAAATATTTGCTGTGGTAATGAAAAATGTTTTTTTCCGCATTCCGTATCTATAACAGTAAAAAATTTGCATTAAATATAAGTACGATTTTTTATTTCCCAAAATAATGCAACCATTACCGTCTTCAAGATATGTGGAATTTACCTGATAAATGTGAATTTAATGAGTTCATTCATCATACAATTTTTTAAATTCATTCCCTCATATAGAGAATAAAACATTGAATCAGATACGTGTACTCTGGTGCTCAGGTGTGCTTCAGACAATCTTATTTTCATTATTACCATATGTACGACCTCCTCTGTGGATAACGCCCTGCAATAATATGAGGCGGGTGGTACCAACATGCGGCGGGTGGCGCCCTCCAACACCCAGCAACATGTAGTATGCAAACAGTTTTTGTCAAAAAATTTCGTTTTTATCGTTTATATTGTCGTCTTGTGTGTGTCACGTGAGTTGCTTTGCAGGCAGCCTGTGACAACATTTACTATGTGCGCCGAAAATAGATATTTGATTTTTATTTCTATGGCTAAATGTTGCCGGTGCTGCTGCTGTTGCTGCTGCTGGTGTTGATGGCATGAAGTGAGCAACAGAGCTGTATGTTGTCTGTTTGGAGTGGCGTTGAGTTCACTTAACTTTTGCCTCGACTGCCTGCCTGCAATTTCAGAGTTCGTTTTTTTTTTTGGTTCGTTGTTGTCTCCGTCATTTAGTGATTGCTTTATTTTGGGCGCAGTTTTTCTTTGCTATTTTTCACATATAATTTTTTATTGCCTCGTCAGACGACGACGACGCTGTGTGTCTCTGTGTCGAAGATGTTGCAGCAATGTATCGCATGTTGCTGTCGCCGCTTTGCAGGCAGAAAATCAGTTGAGGACGATGCCATTGGGCGCCACATACTCGTTGCTTCATTCATTCTTCAGCGAAAATGGTTTCCTCATCATCATCACCATCACCATCCTCGTCTACATGATGAGCATCATTATTATCACAGTGGGCGGCGGTACATTGAACTGTTGCAGCGTGCAGTTCATGCAAAAGTTCAGCTGAAATTTGCAGACAACAAAGTTAAAACATGTGTTGGATCGCGTAAATTTCGATCTAATTTTATTTATATATTTTTCGTAATTTGCGGAATGCGATTTTGTTGTCATGACGGAAAATTGTCTGGTGTTCAAGTGGTGCAGTGTTTTCTTGAGTTTTCCGCATGTGGCGATACAAATGAACCATAATTTTACGAAAATGATTTGATACTATATGAAATGATACTAAAAATGTATCAGAGATTTAAAAAAAAGAAAATAAAAATTGATTTTTAATGGAAAATTTGATATTTTATGGAAAATTTTAATTTTTATCGAAAAATTGATTTTTTAGTGAAAAATTGAATTTTTAGCGAAAAATTTAATTTCTAGTGAAAAATTGAATTTTTAGTGAAAAATTGAATTTTTAGTGAAAAATTGAATTTTTAGTGAAAAATTGAATTTTTAGTGAAAAATTGAATTTATAGTGAAAATTTTAATTTTTAGTGAAAATTTGAATTTTTAATGAAAATTAGATTTTTGGTGAAAAATTAAATTTTGGTGAAAAATTGAATTTTTTAATGAAATATTCAATTGTTAGTGAAAAATTTAATTTTTAGTGAAAAATTGAATTTTTAGTGAAAAATTTAATTTTTAGTGAAAAATTGAGTTTATAGTGAAAATTTTAAATTTGAATGAAAATTTGAATTTTTAGTGAAAATTTGAAGTTTTAGTGAAAATTTGAATTTTTAGCGAAAATTTGAATTTTTAGCGAAAATTTGAATTTTTAGTCAAAATTTGAATTTTTAGTGAAAATTTGAATTTTTAGTGAAAATTTGAATTTTTAGTGAAAATTTGAATTTTTAGTGGAAATTTGAATTTTTAGTGGAAATTTGAATTTTTAGTGGAAATTTGAATTTTTAGTGGAAATTTGAATTTTTAGTGAAAATTTGAATTTTTAGTGAAAATTTGAATTTTTAGCGAAAAATTTAATTTCTAGTGAAAAATTGAATTTTTAGTGAAAAATTGAATTTTTAGTGAACATTTGAATTTTTAGTGAAAATTTGAATTTTTGGTGGAAATTTGAATTTTTGGTGGAAAATTGAATTTTTGGTGAAAATTTGAAATTTTAGTGAAAATTTGAATTTTAGTGAAAATTTTAATTTTTAGTGAAAATTTGAATTTTTAGTGAAAATTTGAATTTTTAGTGAAAATTTGAATTTTTAGTGAAAATTACAGTTTTGGTGACAAATTAAATTTTTGGTGAAAAATTTAATTTTTGATGAAAAATTAAATTTTTGATGAAAAATTAAATTTTTAATGAAATATTGAATTGTTAGTGAAAAATTCAATTTATGTGAAAAATTGAATTTTTATTGAATAAATTAATTTTTAGTGAAAAATTTAATTTTTAGTGAAAAAATTATTGAAAAAAAAATGTATGTGAAAAATTGAATTTTTAAAGAAAAATTAAATTTTTTAGTGAAAATTAAATTTTGAGTGAAAAATTTAATTTTTAGTGAAAAGTTGAATTTTAATACTGAAAATTTAAATTTAAATGAAAAAATTAATGTTTTTGTATAAAATACAATTTTTAATATTTTTATTAAAAATTTGTATTATTTATGAACTCTTCTAAATCTTCCAAAGTGTGCGAGTACATAAAATGATGGTCTCAACAATTTCTATGGTTAACCTTTACTTTGTCCGAAGGCTCCTTAAATAATACCAACAATCTATTAAGTCTTCCATAAAGTGCCTCCTGCAATAGCATAGTGCAAAAAAATGGGTACCCGACGTGTAATTTATTCTCAAAACCAATGCGCGCTGAAATGACTTAATCCTCGAAGATGCAGGTGCCGCGCCAGCAGCTGTTGTGGGGTACTGAACCCACATTGTGGGTTGAATGTTTATTTTGTAGTTATTTTTAATATTGTGCGGGTTTTTGTAGCTCTTTTTTATGCACTTGTCAACAATGATTTACACTACAAGGGGACGCCCTTATTTCTGCACCTATTTTTTATGCTCAAGATACCCCTCGGTACCTTTTTTATTCGTTATATTATTTCCACCTCTAAGTAGATAAATAATTTGTATGTATGACGCAGGAGCGGCAGCTCTAGAGCATGAAACCGTTTAGCAAAAAAATAAATAAAACGTAAATCGCAGAAGAACGAACTTCTTTTATTTTATGATATTTGCTATTTTTGCTGTGTAGCCCTTGTATAATAGCTGCAAAACAGATTGAAATTTATTACGCATAAATCTAGGCGCGCTCACACCTGTTATACGTGCAAATATGTGCGAATACCAAGAAGAAATGAAAATAATAAAGGTAGTCGTGGCAGTGGAACCAGAGCAACACCGTAATAAAGCCATTGGCATAAGGTCCATGGCAGTCAGATGGTGACAACAGATGGCGCTGCTGTCGCAAAACGTGTCGGAATGCATTGCATAGCCGCAGGGGCGATAACAGATTTGTTGTAGATCTAATAATAAATGAGTAGCCATTTGACATCTAACAAAAAATAGAATATGGAATGAAGAATATAGAATTAGAAGAAAAAAAAATATAAGAAAAAAAAGAGAAAGTGGGCAATAAATAGACGAATAAAAAATATTTAAGAAGAAACAGAAATAAAAGAATAATCAAAAGACAATATAAATAATCTATAGAAGAATTGGGAAGTATTTAGAAAATTATCGAAAAATACAAAAGTATATAGTAAAAAATGTGGATGAATATAAAAAATATGGAAGAATATGCAAGAATATAGAACAACATAGAAAAATATTGAAGAATATTGAACAATATAGGAGAATATAAAAGAATATAGAAAAATACAGAAGAATAAAGAAGCATATAGAAGGATACAGAAGAAGTTGATGGAAAAATATATAAGAATATAAAAAAATATAGAACAATGTGGAAGAATGTAGAATAATATAGAAAAATATGGAAGAATATAGAACAATAGAGAAAAATATGAAATAATATAGAACAGTGTAGGAGAATATAGAACAATATAGCAGAATATAGCAGAATTACGAAGAATATAGAAAATAGAATATAAAATAATATAGCAGAATATAGAAGAATATAGAAGAATATAGAAGAATATAGAAGAATATAGAAGAATATAGAAGAATATAGAAGAATATAGAAGAATATAGAAGAATATAGAAGAATATAGAAGAATACAGAAGAATGTAGAAGAATATAGAAGAATATAGAAGAATATAGAAGAATATAGAAGAATATAGAAGAATATGGAAGAATATAGAAGAATATAGAAGAATATAGAATAATATAGAAGAATATAGAAGAATATAGAAGAATTTAAAAAAATATAGAAGAATATAGAAGTATATAGAAGAATATAGATAAATATAGAAGAATATAAAAGAATATAGGAGAATATAGAAGAACATAAAAGTATATAGAAGAATATAGAAGAATATAGAAGAATATAGAATAATATAGAAGAATATAGAACAATATTGAAGAATATTGAACAATATAGGAGAATATAAAAGAATATAGAAGGATACAGAAGAATATAGAAGATGATAGAAGAATATATAAGAATAAAAAAAAATATAGAAAAATGTGGAACAATGTAGAATAATATAGAAAATTATGGAAGAATATAGAACAATAGAGAAAAATATGAAATAATATAGAACAGTGTAGGAGAATATAGAAGAATATAGCAGAATATAGCAGAATATAGCAGAATTAAGAAGAATATAGAAGAATATAGAAGAATATAGAAGATTATAGAAGAATGTAAAAGAATATAGATGAATATAGATGAATATAGAAGAATATAGAAGAATATAGAAGAATATAAAATAATATAAAAGAATATAGGAGAATATAGAAGAACATAGAAGTATATAGAAGAATTTAGAAGAATATAGAAGAATATTGAAGAATATAGAACAACATAGAACAGCATAGAAAAATATTGAAGAATATTGAACAATATAGGAGAATATAAAAGAATATAGAAGGATACAGAAGAATATAGAACAATGTGGAAGAATGTGGAATAATATAGAAAAATATGGAACAGTGTATTAGAATATAGAAGAATATAGCAGAATATAGCAGAATTACGAAAAATATAGAAGAATCTAGCAGAATTACGAAGAATATAGAAGAATATAGAAGAATATAGAAGAATTTAGAAGAATATAGATGAATATAGAAGAATATAGAAGAATTTAAAAGAATTTAGAAGAATATAGAAGAATATAGAAGAATATAGAAGAATATAGAAGAATATAGATGAATATAGAAGAATATAGAAGAATATAGAGGAATATAGAAGAAGATAGAAGAATATAGAAGAATGTAGAGGAATATAGAAGAATATAGAACAATATAGAAGAATATAGAAAAAAATGATAAATATGGTAACATATCTTGAATAACCTAAATAGAAATCGATGCATAAAAAAAGTTCTAAAGAAAAAAGCACAAAGTATCGAAAAACAGTAGCCACTACTTTAAAGTAACCGGGTTTCTTGCTCCAAGTGCTGATTATAAAATATATTTTATTTTTCATGACACCCTCTGCTTTACGCTAACGTACGCTCACCTGCTGTTTATTTGCCTATGCTTCCCTAGCCACTTTTCCGGCAATGAATAATGTTTGCCTCAGGCTCTTCGAGAACATGCAGGAGCAACAGCAAAAGTAGCAGCAGGAGCTTCATTACCCTGGCTGTTTCAGTGTCTGTCCTGCTGCCAGTTGTCTTCTGGTGGCGAGAAACTGCTGCTGGAGACTCTGAGCACCCGCACCTATCTTTTGTATAATTTAATCTCTTCTTAATTATAATCCTTAGCACTAGCCAAACACACAACAGCGGTAGTAGCAGCAGCAGCAGCATGCAGCAAGCACTTGTTCAGGTTGATGCCGGACGGCTGCTGTTTCGCCACTTTATGAATGCCGCATTAGGTACCTTTTGTGTGTGCGGGTTGCCCCAACAACCAACAACGTCTGTTCGTTTTATGTTTTTTCGCACGTTCTGCATATTCTTCGGCAACATCTTGACGCAGTCTTAGAACCTACAACCCATGCCGTGCCCGAGCCGCAACCCAAGTAAAAATTATTTATTTATTACGTAAATAAATAACGTTGACATTTTGGCTGATTCGTATGCATTGTAGATGGCAGGGCGCAAAATTTAAACGGCTTCATTTAATAACTACCTTAAAGTTAAATAAATGCGTAAATGGTAGTTAAAACTAAATATGAATCCCCTTCATTCAAATGTGAATAAATAACAGAATTTAAATCGCAAATTGTTTTTAATGCATATAAATTATTGCAAAAATCAATATTAAAATTACGTTGCGCTTTTTATGTGCTGTGCCACAAAAGTTTTACAACCACTTTTTTATATTGTGTGTTTTTTTTTAATATAGTAGTTTCAAGTTCTTGTGCTGCGACCTAAAATCACAAAAGTTTCGAGCACATTTGGAACACGTTAACCCATATAATGCGGTGGCTAGTACCCACACACATTTGAACATGATTTGCATAATCTAAGTTTGATGTTTTTCCCGAAATGGGTAATTTTTTTAGGGTTGACATTAGAGAAAAGTTGGCAGCAACCGACCCATCATCCATGCAATGGACTAAAGTGTTTAAGTGGTTTTTAAAATATATATAATCAATTTTTTACAAATTAACGACACAGTGAAAGAGTTTCGTTTGCAGCAAACATACTATCAGTGCAATTATTATGAATATGGTTTGTTCTCACTAAAATTTCCAAGTTTTTATGATCAATGCTATAATAAAATAATCAAATTAATAGTTTTAAAATTAAAAAATTCTGAAATAGAAAATTTGTAAAATTGCAATCGTATTATATTTGCTGTCATTGATCTGTGTAGGTTTTAGTGTATAAATTAAACAAAATTAAATATTTTAATCCTGTACGTGTACATTTTTGACAGTCTTTTAAGATCATTGCTTAAAAATGAAAATGAAAATTCCGAAGTAAATTAATTTTGATATGAAAAAATAATTTCTGCTATTAAATTTCGCAAGGAGCATCGATATCATATTTCATAAGGTTATATTATTAATGTTCGTATCAAAACACATATTTTGAGCAGTCAACGGCGGAGTTTATACCATCTGTTCTATCTGTTTACTGCCCGTTGCCGTTCCAAAATGTGCCGGAAATCTTTCTTTAAAATTTCATAATATTTCATAATATTTCGAGATAAAAATTTCTGGTATTTTCTGGAATATTAAGGGCATATTTCCGGCAAACACACAGATAAATGAAATATTTTGAAAAGTCCATTTGACTATTATTGGCTGGATCGATGAAGTATCCCCAGACAAAATAGTTGGCTGTGACGACGTAGTTTACATACAATTTTTCGAAAGATTTCAAGTACACCCAGAAAAAAATACTATATAAATAATAGCTTTTTACTATTAAAAATATTCAATTGGATAAATTATTATTTTAATCGAAAATACCATTAAATACTAGAAAATACCATGACATTGCCATTGAGTTTATATGAAAATTTTTATTTTTTTTATACTATTAAATCCATAATTGTCCTATTGACCAATTTTAATGGGATTTGAGCGAATTTTTTTCTGGGTGTAGATAATGGCGGAGTTTGTATCACAAGCTGTCTGTTTCTGCTCGTTCCTAAAATATGCCGTGAATATGCCATTAAAATCCAAGAATAATATATAAACTGCAATACATTTCTCAAAAGATTCCGTTTTCTGCGTGTTTGTCTTAAATATTCCTAAAAACTTCCATACATTTTGTCTCGTTGTCGGATCCTCATATCGTCAGTATCATTCCAAAGAGGCGAATGTAAAATTTTTGACATTTTTTAATGTAGATTTTCTTCGAGTATACTGTGCCAAAATCGTGTGTGGTTTGGTTGGATATTTCTTGAGACAAAAGACAAAACCAAAAGAGCGAATTCGAAAAATTCAAAAATGTTCTCTTGCCAAGAGGGCGAATCTTTTCGTTTTTTTGCCATAACTATTTATTAGTAGTAGCTAAAATAGTGGTGTAAAGGCATTAATTGTTTGTTTTTTAAGCACCTATCGATCATCATTATTTTAAAATATTTGTTTTTGAATTTTTATCATTTGCAAGAATAATGTTTGGCAAATTATTTTTAAATAATGATGCCAATCGATAGGTGCTTTAAAAACAAATTATTAATACCTTTACGTTACTATTTTATCTTGCGCTAATAAAAAGTTATAGCAAAAAAAACGAAAAGATTCGCCCTTTTGGCATGACAAGATTTTCAATTTTTCAATTTTTTTTTGCTACAACTCTTTATTGTTGCAATATAAAATAGTGATGGAAAGCTATTAAGTTTGTTTTTAAAGCTACTATCGATTAGCATCATTATTTAAAAATATTTTGCCCAACATTTTTCCTGTAAATAAATGGCAAACTAATATTTGGAAAATAATGTTTAAATAAAATGCCAATCGATATGTGCTTTAAAAACAAACAATTAATGCCTTCACATTACTAGTTTATCTTGCGCTAAAAAAAAGTTATGGCATAAAAAGCAAAAATATTTGCGTTTTGGTCAGGATATAGCCTCACTTGATCCATATTTATAATTCAGTAAGTTGTGCAAATCTAAAGATATTTTATGTACGTTATAATAATTGATAAATAAACCAAAATAACAGAAAAATTGGAAAAAAACTATTTTTTAATAATTTTTAAAGCACTTCAAACTTTAAAATTTGATTTCCCAATATTTTTAAAAATGCACTTTCGCCCCTTTGGCATAACATAACATAAAATAATTATTATCCAGAGTGCTAGATTCTTTAGAATCGAACTGTGGCTACAACATTCATAGAAGACAATAAAGTTTGTATTGAATTTTTTACTTTCGAGTGAAAAGTCAATACTGCAATGCATTATCAAATTTAGGAATATTCTATATGCGTATAAAACACAGACATGTGCTATTTGTATAAAGTTACCCAGTCTGTAGTAGAAACTTGAAGTATGACTGACTGCAATCCAAGTTGGTAACATCGTTGTTGTCGTCGTCATCGTCGTCATCGTCGCCATCGTTATTGTTGGCTTAGATGCCTGCAGGACATACTAGAACATGTACACACAATACTGTATTTTAATGAGCTTTAAAGTTCACAGAATGTTATAAGTTACAAATAATGTATTTGTTTTACGAAAAAAACATACAAAATAATTGAACTTTATATTGTATTTTCAATAAAAACACAAAATAAAATACAGCAGAAAATAAAGAAGAAATATATTCAGTTGTTTCATATTAAGTTGCTTTAAAATGTAGGAACTAACAGCAGAAAAATAAAAAGCAGAAACTGCCAAACAAACAAACATGTACAAGTCAACGAATATTCATTTGGTCCCATCTAACGTATGGGGTCTGAGTTACGGGCAGGAGTTGGAGACAACATCTTTGCACTGAAATGAACTCAAAAGAAACCTAAAGGAGATACTCAAGTACACCATTAGACACACATCTTTAGACGTTCAAGGATTTCGGTGCAGAGGCACATCACGTCACGTCACGTACTGCACATATACACAGTAGTTACCAGCTACCAAGCAGTAATGCCAACTGGCCGACGCTATACACAGATAAAAAAATATTGTCTACATTAACACATTTATGTATTTATAATTTTTATAAGTTTTATGTTATTTAATTGTTGCATACTACTTGCTTGATTTATAAAAAAAAACTTTTTTTTTTAATAATCAGAAAGTATGATATACAGATCGTCACTGTCATACCAAAGAGGCGAATGTGCATTTTTTAAAATGTTGTGAAATCAAATTTTGAAGTTTGAAGTGTTTAAAAATTAGGTAAATTTCTTTTTTCTTTAATTTATTTTGTTATTTTGGTTTATTTATCAATTATTATAACGTATATAAAATATCTTTGGATTTGCACAACTTACTGAATTATAAATATGAATCATGTGAGCCTATATCCTGACCAAAACGCAAATATTTATGTTTTTATGCTATAACTCTTTATTTGCGCATGAAAAAATAGTGATGTAAAGGTATTTATTGTTTGTTTTAAATCACCTATCGATTGGCGTCCTTATTTAAAATTATTTTGTCAAACATTAATTTGCCATTAGCAAGAAAAATGTTTTACAATATATTTTTTAAGTAATGGTTCCAATCGATATGTGCTTTAAAAACAAATAATGAATGTCTTCTTTTATCTAGCACTTCTTTTATCTAGCACCAATTAAGAATTATAGCAAAAAAACGTAGAAATTTGAAAAATTGAAAATCTTGTCATGCCAAAAGGGCGAATCTTTTCGTTGTTTTGTTCTAACTCTTTATTGGTGCAAGATAAAGTAGTGATGTAATAGCATTTATTGTTTGTTTTCAAAGCACCTATTGATTGGTATCATTATTTAAAAATAATTTGTCAAACATTTTTCTTGCAAATGAAAAAATTTCAAAAAAATATTTTAAAATAATAATGATGATCGATAGATGCTTTAAAAACAAACAATTAATACCTTTACACCACTATTTTATCTTATACCAATCAAAAGTTATGGCAAAAAAACGAAAAGATTCGCCCTTTTGGCATGACTAAATTTTCCATTTTTCGAATTCGCACTTTTGATTTTGTCTTTTGTGTCCAGAAATATCCAACAAAACCACACACGATTTTGGCACAGTATACTTGAGGAAAAACTATATTCAAAAATGTAAATAAACGCAAATATCAAGTATTACACATTCGCCCCTTTGGCATGATAGTGACGATATATGTTGTGTTTTATGTATTTGTTCATTTATGTGATGAAACGTATACTTCGCATAAACTTCCTTAATTTGAAGAACACATTTTTAAGTGATTCATCAAATTGATGATGATGGTTCATAACATTGATGTTTTATAATAATAGTTTGGCGCTACAGTCCTATCTCGCACCATTTTTAGCTGTGCGTGTTATATTTGTACTCAAAGTGGTGGGACCTACAGTATAATGCCGAATCCGAACGGCGGGTGAATGCTTTTCAGAGTCAATGTTTTTACTCTCGTAGGTTTGCCATTTACTGCCGAGAGGTAGCGCGGTATAGAAAAATGTTTCTATGAAAAGATTTTTTTGCCCCAGTCCATGCTTGAACCTAGGACCTTTAGGCTTGCAGTCCAACGCACTAACCTTGAGCTATCGTGTTCTGCAGTGTTCAATATTATGAAGTGTTATTCAAAACAATGAATCATAGTTTGAAGTATGAAATTCAACAATATAACGATTTTTTTTTTCTGTGTAGTTCTTTACTTTGGCTACATCCTTGTAAAGTTTTCAGCTGTTTGTTGCTGTGTTTTCAAAATTCCTCAACAGCATTTTAAGCAGTTCTTAGTGTGTCATGTATACTGTATATTCTGAGACTAAAGTAGAGAAAATCAATGATTTTTTTACAAATTTGATTTATTTTAATGTTTTTTTTTAGAATTAAGTGGTTTTGCTGTATATTTTTATAGTTATAGTTTGTAGTTTAAATCGATTTTCATTTTTTCATTTAAATAGCAACCATTGAGTAAACTGCTGCTATTCTTCAGTCATTACTTAGAGTACCCGGCAAAAGCTACTTTTGTGCGATTTATCTTTGAATGCACTTTCTTCAATACCTAAATGCAGTCAGTAATTAATTAGTGTAAAATTATTAAAATGAATTTCACAATTATCGCAAAGATATTAAATAAAAATAAATGAAAAATCTTTGTTGAAAAGTAGTACCGCCTCCACGTCCCAGCCGTCGACCGTCTCATTAAAATTTTAAACTTTTCGCATTACATCTGCTTTGCATTTCCTTGCTTATTGCAAAAGTTTCACCGCATTGCCAAAGGAAATCAGCAGCTGCAGAAGCAGCAAGGACCTTGTCGCCTCCACCGCCTACTGGCAGAAGCAGTTGCCGTGCTTAACTTGCCAGCAACACGTTCTCAGGTTACTGAAAATTTCTCATTATATTTTCTTGTATTTCTTTTATTTTTTATTTTTTGTTTTGCATATTTTCTTATTATGTTTTATTCTTAATTTACTTTATCGCGTTCTATTTAAATTCACGTTCTAACACGTAATGAGCCTGCGTAGCTAAAGTGTCCCTCCTTCTGTCTGCCTTTTTCCCGCCCATCAAGAAACTGCGGTCGTAATGTTGTTCATTTTCAGCAGTTTTTCAAGCTCGTACTTCTAAATACCTGCTCCAGATCGATTGTCATCTATGCGCGATGCTGCAGGCTGTAAATATTAACCATATTATTATCATTATCATCATCAACATTGTCATCATTATTATGCCTCATCCGCCTTCTTTTGATCCTCTTTTTTCGTTCAACTATTTTACATCGTGTTCCAGTTTGCTTTCATGTTGTGCCGGATTATGTATCTCCGGTGTAATTTGTACTATGCATACTTAATGCTGGCTAAAAGCCATCTACATGGCACAGATGGAACATACCATTCTGCTGGATAAGGCATAAATGTTCAATGATAGTTTCTAGAGCCGCATCTATATTTAAAGTGCTTTCATTTTGGACAATATTTATCAAAGGTTTCACTAAATAAAATATATGATGTATACATTTAATGCATCTATTTCAGAAATATTAAAAAGCAAATTATTAAAATTTGGTGTTAATTTAAGTGAAATATTTAAAATTTAGTGAAAAATTTAATTTTTAGTGAAAATTTTAAGTAAAAACATTGAAATTTCAGTGAAAGTTGAAATTTTAATGAAAAATGAATTTCTTAGTGAAAATTTGATTTTTTTTGTGAAGAATTGTTTTCTGATTGAAAATTTAAATTTTCAGTGACAAATTGAATTTTTAGTAAAAAATTGAATTTTAACTGAAAAATTGAATTTTTAGTGAAAAATTAAATTTTAAGTGAAAAATTAAATTTTTAGTGAAAAATTGCATTTGTAGTGAAAAATTTAATTTTAACTGAAAAATTGAATTTTTAGTGAAAAATTGAATTTTAAGTGAAAAATTGAATTTTTGTGAAAAATTGAATTTTAGGTGAAAAAATGAATTTTTAGTGTAAAATTGGATTTTTAGTCAAAAATTTAATTTTTAGTGAAAAATTGAATATTTAGTGAAAAAATGAATTTTTAGTGAAAAATTGAATTTTTAGTGAAAAAATTAATTTTTAATGAAATATTGAATTTTTAGTGAAAATTTGAATTTTTAGTGAAAATTTAAATTTTTAGTGAAAAATTGAATTTTTAGTGAAATATTTAATTTTTAGTGAAAATTTTAGTGAAAAATTGAATTTTTAGTAAAAAATTAAATTTTAAGTGAAAAATTGAATTTTTAGTGAGAAATTTAATTTTTAGTGAAAATTTGAATTTTTAGTGAAAAATTACATTCAGTGAAAAATTAAATTTTTAGTGAAAAATTAAATTTTCAGTGAAAAATTCAGTTTATAGTGAAAAATTCAATTTTCAGTGAAAAAAATCAATTTTCAGTAAAAAAATTCAATGTTCGATTAGAAATTCAATTTTCAGTAAAAATTCAATTTTCTGTGAAAAATACAATTTTCAGTGAAAATTCATTTTTCAGTAAAAATTCAATTTTCAGTAAAAAATTCAATTTTCAGTAATAAATTCAATGTTCAGTGAAAAAACGAATTTTTTTAGTAAAAAAAATATAATTTTTATTAAAAAATTAATTTTTATAGTAAAATATTTGAATTTCGCTCAAAAGTGAATTTAAAAACACGCTCAAGTAGCACTTATATTTTTAAGCAAAATTTTAGTCACAGCGTCATTGATGCCATTTGAAGCAATGCACAATCATTCGATGAATATGAGGCATATATTTGACACAATTATATTTATATTTGTCACAACAAGTAGCAATTATAATCACATTATTTTGTAGAAGTTATTGGAAAACATATTGGCAAACTCAGTCCAGTCGGTTGCTCATATTTTGAATATATCAATATTTTACTGCAACAGCAGAATGTTGCTGCTGCTTCCTAAGTAGCTTGTCGTGCATTCAAATTCAAAGAAAACAGCCGAATAGACAGAGATGGAGACTGAATGACAGAGAGACAGACAAGCAACATATTATGCAAATCGAGCCAATTTCCGAGTCTCGAATGCACTGCCATGAATAAACGTCGACGCCCGCGGCAGCAAGAGCAGCGACTGTTGCCGCTGATGTACCGAACGTAGTTACCTTGAAAGGATCCCGGATGCAGGCGCAGTGTGCTCAGTTTGATTGGGCCAATTTGAAGCAAAAAAAAAAAAATGTGGAATATATTTGAAAAAATTTGAAATGTATAAAGTAAATAAAAAAGAAAGGACCCGAATGCAAAAGTTGCCAATTTCTATGCAGCAAGTGTGTGGGGCGAAAAATTGAAAGTGCTTTTGCTGCACGACTGTAAATGCAATATGGCGGAATAAAAGCGCGCCAAAATGCAGCAGAAGTAGTGAAAAAAGTGTAAAAAAAAACACAAAAAGGCACTAAAAATATAGGGTGTAGAATGCAGGGGCGTGCTCAACAACATACGTTTTAGTCGAGCTATCCGCGATGGGCCCTACTTATAAAATTTCTTAAAGAAAATATAAAAATTTACCCAATTTGAAATGAAATTATTATGGACAGATCATGCTGGTCAGGTAACTTGAAGAGTTCTGATAAACAAAAGATAAAATAGTCAATTCCCGAAGGAGTTCATGAAACTATAATAATTTCCACCAAGGTATACCATGTAGACAATGGGCTGTTCGTAAAGAAACGGCCGATATAGACTGTTTTTACGAAGAATGTTCATTTTCTGAATTTGAAATATCGATGGAAATACGATGGTTATATGTAAGGTCCCATTTAGGATAGGAATATGTATCTGAATATATATATATATATATATATATATATATATATATATATATATATATAAAACATGGTTGAAAGTGCGAAATTTCTCTATAAAAATAATCTAAAAGGAAAACCTGTTAATTAGAAATACAATTCTGTTGACCTGTTTCAAAATATGGGCCTCTCAAAAACGGTAAGCCTGTCCTGTTCTATTGGGGGCTGGAAATGCGCAGCAAAATGCAAAGTAGCGCATAAAGAAATACAAAGTTTTTACATTTTATGCACGGCCATAAACAAAGACACAAACAGATGCAGAGAGATGCAAAAAACACAGTTCCAGATACAAATAGAGTTTACATCTACAGAATACAGTTACAGTTCTAGATGCAGTTTGCAAAAAGTAAAGTTACAAATGTAGTTAGAGCTGTGAAACATAGTTAAAGCACCAAACATGGTTAAAAAGATACAAACACGTTTAAAGTGTTGCAAAACATGTTTAAAGAAATAAAAAAATAAACTTGAAATGAAAATGAAAATGTGCCACTAAAACATGTTATGGTTGTTGTGAACATTTTTATTTTGATTGCTGCTACTGCTGTGGCGAAAAAAAGATGACTTTAAGTATAACGTAAAAGATAATGAGACAGACACAGTGCTTCCGTACACACACAATCAGCAGTAGCAGCAATATCAGTAACGTTAATGTACCGAATTCTGACAGCTTAAAGAAAGTTAAATTTTGATATAAAAATAGAAAGCAATAAAAGTAATAAAAAATCATATTTTAGAAATACTTTTGTTAAATGAAAACTATTTGATTTTAAAATTTGAATGATTTCAATTTTGATTTTTATTGGCTTTTAAATGTAAAAACACAACTTATCTAAACCTCCTCATTAATTTCAAATATTAGGTATAATTTATTTTCAAATCCTAGTAGTAAAAAACCTACACATAATAAAATAATCAACGTAAATATAGCAACCGACATTAATAGCATTCATTAATCAATACAGCAATGAAATTCACTAATTTAAAGAAAACATTTGCAATTCTTCGTTAATTCAACAAATCCGTTTGTTAATATGAATATTTGTACGTCAATGCAGCAAAAAATTTATTCGGCGCAGTTTTTAGCAAATATAATTGCATATATAATATTCATATTAGCAAATATAATATTTATATTAGCAAATATAATATTCATATTAGTCTACGGAATTGCTGAATTTACTAAGAATAGCAAATGTTTTCCTTAAATTACTGAATTTAATTGCTCGATTGATTAATGATTGCAATTAATGTCGGTTGCTATATTTACGTCGGTAATTTTATTCTGTGTAGTAGTGATCTTCTGAGTTGATTTAGCGATCGTCTGTCTGTCTGTGGAAAGCACGATTACAGGAAAACTAGAAGAGCTCGACCAATAAAAAATCAAACTTAAATTACTTATATCACAGCGCTGTATGGTATTGAAAATGGGTATGATCGGTCAATTATGAGCTGTGACCTGATCACATACATTCAAATGCCACATATAACACACTTCTGCTGTTTAATAAACCTATTTAGTTTAACTAAGATGCTTATAAATTTTGATATTGTTTTCATTATAAATCATATATATTTGTTTTTTTTTTTCAATACCTCAAATATCAGAATTAGTACCAGCTATCCGTAGGTGGTAGATTTACGTTAGTACTTTCTGTGAAATTTCCCCCAAGTATTAAGTGCGAACTTTGCGGATTTTCTGGTACAAATTCTGCAATGTGTGGATTTTGCTGCATTAAGTATTGAAAGCTGACTGTGTAGAGTTGAAATGAAATTTCATTTCCAACGACTTTTTCATTATGGCGCGACTTTAATGCACCTCCGAGGCAAACTATGCAATCGCATATAAAATAATAATAATCATCAGCATCACATTCTGCTGCTGCTGCTTCAATAACATCTTCCGGAACTCATACTCCACAGCTCATCCCTAGCTGTAGCATCATCATCATAATAATAATAATAATGAACTTCTTCGACTTCAACATCATCTGTATCAACTTCATTCGGTTGTGCTTTAAGCCTTGACTGTCTTATTTTTTTGTTGTTGTTGTTCCACCTACGCCATGAGTTTGAACCTTACGCCCGGGACGTTGTTTACTCGCTGTGCCCCAATGGGTTCCATGGCTCCCCTGCCTTTGCTTCATTTGCCGCATATTTTTTCACGTTGCTCCATGAATAGGCTTTTGGCATGATTAATGACCACTCAAACGAAATGAGATTATTTCGCTTGAACCCTCCTCCGGTCGTTTGCTACGTCTAGAAGTGCGCAACTCTATTAGAGCGTCTAACTAAGTGGTCGGCAGGTCGACGTACACCTAGACATACACCCACCCACTCGGTTAAAGTATTCATAGTGACAAATTTTGGCATGTCCACTGATTTTGTTTTTACCATGTGGTATGGGTTCGTTCGCTCTTTAGAAAATTTGCGACACATTCATTTTTCATAAGGCTTGCATTTTATTACAAAGATTTTGCTGTTGCTATTGCTGTTGCTGATGTGTGGACAAATTGTTGTCCAAGTATTAGGTTCTATTGGATTTTGTTGCTGGAACTTTTGACATTTGAGATTAATACATTTGGACTTTTAAATGGGACAGATTTCTGAAATTTTGTGTACACTTAATAAAATATACATAAGAGGAGCACTCAGAGCATTGATAAATGTATTTAAGTGATTTGGATGGTACTTGAAATAGTTAATTTTATTAAAGTGTTTTTTCGAAATATTTTTAAATTATTTTATTCAAATGAAACTTAAGCAAGGTAACAGATTTTAGTTTTTTTTTTTTGGAAACTTGTGTAAAACATCAGAACTATGGATGTGGTTTACATCGGCTTTGGAAACGTAAAAGTCACAATTACATTTAATTCGATTTAAGTTATCAGAAATCATGTTACTGGTTAATTTTGCTTCGACAAGTAAGCTTTTTTAAGATGAACATTGACTAAGTCAATTTAATTAAACAAATTATGTAAGAACCGGTTAAATTTCAGACTTTCTTTATTAACCATCAATCCAATTTTTGGTCGAATTCTATACTAAAATTTCTTTTCAATTCATGACAAAGAAGAGTTTAAAATGATTTTAAAACGTATGTAGTTACGTTTGTAATTTAATTAGTGATTACGATTCATATTAAAGATCAATAAGTCCATGAAGTTCAATTTTCAGGATTGCTACATTTACCATCGATCCAATTTCGGATGAACTCCATATTTAAATTTTCTTTGAAATGGTTTTCAAATCATATTCTCAATAAAAATAAAGTTCATTGTAATGAATTTTCAGTTTTTTTTGATTTATTCATTGCACAGAAAAAAATAATCGACATAAATATAGCAACCGACATTAATTGCATTCATTAATCAATGCAACAATGAAATTCACTAATTCAATGAAAACATTTGCTATTTTTCGTTAATACAGCAATTCCGTTGGCTAATATGAATATTTGTACGTCAATGCAACAAATAATTTAGTCGGCGCAGTTTCAGCAATTATATTTGCTGAAACTGCGCCACTATTTAATTTGGATTGATTAATGAATGCAATTAATGTCGGTTGCTATATTTACGTCGATTATGTTTTTCTGTGTAGAATTGTCATATATTCGTTTTATGTAATAATTCCTGAACTTTAGGCAATCTGTAAAAACTGATTATGAGGCTTAGAATTTTAAAGTCTATCAGAAAATCATGCTAAAATTGCATTTAATTTTTATTTGTACTGTTGTATTAAGAAATAATAGGAAAAAAAAAAACAAATACAATGATTTGAATTTACCTATCATTTCAAAATTAAATCTATAAATACATTATTCCTTAAGATTTTTGGTTGAATTCGGTATACAAAATTTGCTTTGAATTCGTTTTCTATATGAATAAAGTGTGTTTAAAATAAATTTGAAGACTGGTTGGGTTCTGTCATTAGAAATAACTCATATTAAGAGCAATGAAGTTACTCGATATAACTTTCCTTTAATTCTGCAACATTCACCATCGATCTATTCTATAATTAAATTCCATATTAAAATTTTCATTGAAATTCGAAATTTTCATTCGTTTTTAAATTCGTAACAATTTGAATACGTTTGGAAAACAACCCAGCAATCGAATTGATATTTTAACGATATCGTTTATAGTCTCAATTTGTCGTATTTGACAATCTACCCTTGTAGAAATTTACCCTATTAGGGTATACATGATAATGTTTAGATCATGATCGTCATGTAACTGATCAAGTTATGACTAGAAAAAAATGCAATGGTCCCTGTAATGACCCTATTACAATTTCTGAAGGGTTTTTCAGCGCTACAAAAGTTTTTTTTAAATAAAAGAAAAACGATTTTGGATATGTATGGAACTCAATTTCTTTTTCATGGCCACCACGGGCACGCTTGCAGAAGTCCAGACGCTGAACCCAATTTTCGACGGTTTTCAAGCATAAATCGGCCGATACTGCTGCAATTTCACGTTCGATAATCGTACGAAGTTCATCAATCGCTGTGTGGCTTGTGGCGCCGTCCTGTTGGAACCATATGTCCTCCAAGTCCATATCATCCAATTGGGGCCAAAAATATTCGGTTATCCTTGAACGGTAGCGATTCCCATTCACAGTAACGTGCCGGTCTTGATCATCACGGAAGAAGTACGGCCCAATGACGCCGCCGGCCCATAAACCGCACCAAACCGTAATTTTTCCGGGATGCAATGATGACTCATGGAGTACATGTGGATTGCTGTCTGACCAAAAACGCATATTTTGTTTATTGACGAAGCCATTCAGCCAGAAATGAGCCTCATCGCTGAAGATGATTTTTCGATGAAAATCCGAATCATTTTCAAGTTGTTGCTCAGCCCAATTCACGAACATTGGACGCTTCTTTCTGGTGGTCAAGCGGCTTCAGTTCTTGCCTCAATTTGATTTTGTAAGGATGTAGGCCAAGATCTTTTCGCAAAATTCGCCACAAGGATGTCACAGAGATGCCCAACGCTTGAGAACGACGTGTGAGAGACACATTTGGGCTTTCTTCAACTGAAGCCTAAGCGGTAGCAATATTCTCGACAATACGGGCACTTCTTTGTCTCACTGGCACGGGAACATTTTGTACTGTGCCTGTGGATTCAAATTTTTCCACTAGACGCTCAATTGTTGATCTGCTAGGACGATTATGACGACCATAAATTGGACGAAGCGCTCTTAATGTTGAGGCCACTGACTCCGAATTTCGGTAGTAAATTTAATAATTTCGACTCGTTGTTGGCTCGTATATCTTTCAATCATGAAATGACAAACCTTACTGAAGAGAAATGTCAAAAGAGCGTCAAGAAATATGGCGTCGTTTGCTGTCCCTGTCGCTCTACTTTTGTAGCGTCCTATTTGAAAAACCCTTTACTAGGTTATATATATATATATATATATATATATATATATATATATATATATATATATATATATATATATATATATATATATAAACGATAGGGTTTTTAATAAAACAAACCTATAATGACATCGTTTTTTTTTTCTTTAAATATATTGAGAGGGATATCATAACTCTTCGATAAACAAATTTTAATTCTTCATACAATTTTAGTAAGAACACACAATTAAATTTTTAAATACTTTTAGTTTTATATGGAAAATTTAATATTATATCGAATTTAAAAATAATAAAATTTTTGTAATGAATTTGTTATATTGAGAAATTGAATTCAAAGTCATTTAATTAAAAATATTAATATAAATCGTTCAAAATCGTATTAGAGTCGAATTGAAATTTATTGAATACGGTATTACTAATACCTAGAACTTTTCTGTTACAAGTGAATTTCGAAAAATTACCGATTTTGTAAAAACGATTGACTCAAATAATACATTTCTGGATATGGCCGCAAACAAAAATCCTTATCTATGGCGCATATTCCAGTCTTTGATCGAATTCCGATCAAATTTCGTATGAAAATTTGCAAACAAGCGATATCAATTTGACACAAAATACGATTTCCAACCGAATTCAAATCGTTAAACTCAAAAAACCAAAAAAATTAATTTGAAAAACTATACCATGACATCAAATTTTAAGAAACGTTTACAAATTTTCATATGAAATTTGATAGATATTCGAACATCCTATTATTAATATAATAAATCTGTTTGTTCGTTTGTACGTTTGTACGTTTGTTCCGCTTCTCCGCCTAACGGCTGATCCGATTTCCTTGAAATTTTGACCACAGATGCGGTATGGTCTGGAAGGAATGATAGATGGACAAATGATGGACAAAGAGGCGTGGCACCTCCCATACAACCTAAAGTTTCAATACGATATAACTCGGCACTTTCACCAGCTACGAACATGAAACAAAAAACTCAAATACACAAAAAAAATTAAAAACAAAAAACCAAAAGCACAAAACAAAACAAAAGCAAAAATACAAAAACAAAAGCAATCACGTTTGTTCCGCTTCTCCGTCTAAACGGCTGATCCGATTGTCTTGAAATTTTTACCACAGATGCGGTATGGTCTGGAAGGAATGATAGGCTATATATGGGCGGGATTGGACAAAGAGGCGTGGCACCTCCCATGCAACCTAAACACGATATAACTCGGCACTTTCACCAGCTACGAACATGATACAAAAAAACTCAAATACAAAAAAAAATGTAAAAACAAAAAAGCAAAAGCACAACACAAAACAAAAGCAAAAATACAAAAACAAAACCAATCACATAAAACCACAATCCAAACTAAATGAAAAACAAAAAAAGGAAAGAAAAAGAAAAACAAACTCACCACACTAAAACTAACCAAACTAAAACTCACCACACTAAAATTCACCCTTAAATTAACCACACTAAAACCCACCACACTATAATTCACCACACTAAAACTCACCACACTAAAATTCACCACACTAAAACTCACCACACTAAAACTCTCCACACAAAAACTCACCACACTAAAACTCACCACACTAAAACTCACCACACTTAAACTCACCACACTAAAACTCACCACACTTAAACTCACCACACAAAAATTCAACACACTAAAACTCACCACACCAAAATTCACCACACTAAAACTCACCACACTAAAACTCACCACACTAAAACTCACCACACTAAAACTCACCACACAAAAACTTACCACACTAAAACTCACCACACTAAAACTCACCACATTTAAACTCACCACACAAAAATTTAACACACTAAAATTCACCACACTAAAACCCACCACACTAAAATTTCACCACACTAAAACTCACCACACTAAAATTCACCACACTAAAACTCACCACACTAAAATTTCACCACATATAAACTCACCACACTAAAACTCACTACACTCAAATTTCGCCACACTAAAACTCACCGCACTAAAATTCACAACACTAAAACTCACCACACTAAAACTAACCACACAAAAATTCACCACACTAAAACTTACCACACTAAAACTCACCACACTAAAACTCACCACACTAAAACTAACCACACAAAAATTCAACACACTAAAATTCACCACACTTAAACTCACCACTCTAAAATTTCACCTCACTAAAACTCATCACACTAAAACTCACTACACTAAAATTTCACCACATTAAAATTCACCACTTTTAAACTCACCACATTAAAACTCACAACACTCAAATTTCGATACACTAAAACTCACCACACTAAAACTCACCGCACTAAAATTCACCTCACTAAAACCCACCACACTATAATTAACTACACTAAAACTCACCACACTTAAAAACACCACACCAAAACTAACCACAATTAAACTCACCACTCCAAAATTCACCACATCTAAACTCACCACACCGAAACTCACTACATTAAAACCCACCACACTAAAACTTCTACTGGGAAAAACTCTACGGGGAAGAATTCTACGGGAAAGAATTCTACCGGGAACAATTCTACCGGGATGAATTCTACGTTGCGAATTCTACGGGAAAGCGTTCTATGTGGATTTTCCGGGAAGATTTCTACTGGGAATAATTCTGCGGAGAAGCGCAATCTGAGAAAAAATTGTCTTTGAGAAAAGTTGTTTTGGCGGAGAATTATTTGGTTACCACATTTATAAAACCAATAAAAAAATTTCAACAGCTAAGCACGGGCCCCTCATATAAATAATAAAATGTTTTTTATATTAATAAAATCGCTCCATATCTTTGAATTCAGAAAATCTTGGCACGAGTCGTGCACGGGTCCAGCTAGTACTAAATAAAATGTATAAATAAAATCATTAAATGGTACATTAAATATATGAATCCTTAAAACTAATTTTTTTTTGTCATATTCTGTGCTTTGAAAACCTATTTTTAGTACAAGTATAATAGTTGTTAAAATAAAACCTCATCGTCTACCACTCAGAAAGTCTGTCAATTACAACTTAAAAATTTCACTAAAAGTAATTAAAAATATGTTTTGTGTTCATTTGGCAAAATTAACAACCCAAAACCAACCGACAGCAACTAGTACTTCGCATTTGTTAAATTAAATAAGCAAAAAGCATAAAAAAGCGCTCTACTTTAAAAATACTATAGCGTAAAATGAAGTAAAATCAAGAAATACTATGGCAAAATGAAATAACAAAACTGTTCTTCACTCATTTACAGAAAAGTGCGCTCGAGGATTGCACCACTCAGTTTTTAAACTGCAATGAAAAATAAACATCGCAGGACGACAGGACGTTGAGTGAAAAACTACAAAAATAAAATAGAGCATAAAGTGAACCCAACAAACAAACAAAAGAAAATTACATTTCAAAAAAAAAAAAGAAAGTGTACACAAAAAAAAAAAATAATACGATAGGACGAGAAGAAAAAATATCCTTGCAACGGTACAAACGACTGCAACACGGTGCAGCAGAAAACTCTGCTATACGAGGATAACGACAGTAAACAAGGTAAGAAAAATATATATTTTTATTAAAAATAAAATAACAGTACGGCCAACAACAATAAATATAGTTAAACACAAAAACAAAGGAACTGCAGGACTCAAATTTAAGCACCATTCAGGTCCGGCGGTGTCAATGCAGCACATTTTGCCGGCACGTTGACAGTGGATGCGATGCGCTGCGATGGCGTTTTGCAGGTTGACAGCAGCCGCAAACAAGCAACAGGATAACGAAAAGGAACTCCTTGATTACACAGAAAAAATGTGTACATCGTATTGAAGTAGTTTCCACATCAGACAATGATTTATTGACAATAGTAAAGACTGTGTACTTATAATTTTATGAATTGGTTCATCAATTTGATGAATGAAGGAAAAAGCATTATTCAGTTTTATGAAGTAGGTGTGAAGACAATGATTCAACTGTGAACTTATAATGTTATGAATTCGTTCATCAATTTGATTAATGAAGGAAAAAGCACAATTCAGTTTTATGAAGCAGGTGTAAAGACAATGATTCAACAGTTTGATGAACAAAATATGTACATCACAATAAAAAATTGTTTAAGCATCATTTAGTTTATTGAAGTATATTGCATAACATTAAAGACGAAAAATCAATGTATGAAATGATTCATACATTTTATGAATGACACAAAAAGTGTTCTTGAATTTTCCGATATTAATGAAACGTCAATGTTGTGAATTTACAACATGAATGACACAGAAAGTGTTGTTGCATTTTATTGACAATTCACAATATTAAAGACTGTGAACTTTTAATGTTATGAATTCGTTCATCAAGTTGATGAATGAATGAAAAAGCATTATTCAGTTTTATGAAGTAGGTGTAAAGAAAATGATTCAACAGTTTAACGAACAAAATATGTACATCATAATAAAGAATTTTATTCTTCAAAGCATCATTCAGTTTAAGACATAATATAATACATAACATTAAAGACGAAAGGTTAATTTATGAAATGATTCATACATTTTATGAATAACACAAAAATGTTCTTGAAATTTCCGATGACTATTTGCAGATGTGAGAATTTAATGGATATCCCGTGTTTTCAATTTGTCGAATATATCTGCATGAATACTGTGATTCATTTTACTAATTAATTAATATATAAGATTTACCACCACCTACGCACCACCTATAAAGAAATATATCAATTTCATTCTTTAAATCTGAGTAATATTAATGACAACGAAACGTCAATGTTGTGAATTCCTTCATCCATTTAATGAATGACACAGAAAGTGTTCTTGCATTTGCCGAAATCTATGTGTAAACGTGAATACCAATTCATAGTATTCATCACTAAAAATGTCTATGTTATAAATTCATTCATCAATTTGACGAAGTCTTTACTAAGAGTACGATTCATCAGATTAATGAATAAATATATGTAGATTAATTGTAACAAATCACATATAAAAATATACATCTAGACATCTTAATATTAATGAGAACGGTACATCAATATTATGAATTCATTCATCAATTTTATGATTTACTGGAAGAGTACTTTAGTTTTATGAAATCTAGATTTATCAGATCAATGAACGAAATGTGTACAAATTAATGAACAATTTTATTTATCAAACCATGATTCTTTGTATTATAGAAGATTTCATAATATTAATGATTACAAAGTAACAATATTATGAATTTTTTCATCATTTTGATGAATAACGATTCTTTGACGAAAAGAAAAATAATCAAAATTCGAGACTGCTTCAAAAATAATTCACGATTCATTGTATTTTAAAAAAATTCATAAAATTAATGATTACAATATATCATTATTATGAATTTATTCATCATTTTTATTATTGACGGGAAAAGTGTACATTAGTTTTATGAAATCTAGGTGAACGCTACGATTTATCAGATCAATGAACGAAATGTGTACAACTTAAATTTCATTTATCAAACCATGATTCTTTGTTTTATAGAAGAATTCATAAAACTAATTACAAAGAATCAATATTATGAGTTTATTCATCATTTTTATGAATAATGGTTTCTTGAAGAAAAGAAAGTCAAAGTTCTAGATTGCTTCGAATAATAATGCGATATCTATGTGAAAATGTTTAAATACATTTTTCATAAAATTTTAATGTACGAGAAATTTTTCGAGTTCGAGAATTTTCCGTTGTATTTAAAAAAAACTGAGGCATACTAGGGACATTCAATGATTGAAATTTTCTACAGGCTGATGAAAAATTCATCATATAAATATTGAAATTCATAACATCGAAGATTTTCGTTTTTTTTCTGTGTACAAGGCTTAAGAAAAAAAAAGTAACTGTAAAGAAATAATCATCACCAGCAAGCAATGCGTTCTTTAGAGCTTTCTCACAATTAGAGAAACACTTGATGAAAATAAATGAGTGGCAACAATGGCTCAGTCATGGAGAAAATGATATTTTACTTAAAATGCGTAAAATATGCGAATTTGATATTTGAAATTTTGCATTTTGAACATGTCCGCGTTATAAAAAAGAAATAAATTGAAAAATCAAATTCAAATACTTGAAATATAACAGCATGAAATTAACTCATAAAACCCGTGCATTTAGACATTCCGCCCAACAATATGCCTCATAAAACCAGATGCAATATTTACGAGCCGTTCATTGAATACGATTTTACAACCTTTAACTCCGGCATTTTATGCGGTCTTCGATTTTTATGTCAGAGTTATGTCAGAGTTACGCATAGTGCGTAGTTAACCTATTGAGGCCATCAAATAGGGTTCAGGCTCGTGCCTAATTCTGCGTTGGTCTTCTGTCTCTCATTTTTATCGTTGGCAATAAAAAGCCCAGTAAATTGCTAGGGCGTCGATAAAAGTTTTATTGCGCAAAAATATTTCCATAAAAAATATGTTGAAAAGTGTTGAACATAAAAAGAAAAAAATGTTTCAACAGATTTAATATAAAATTTTAAAATGTAACAATAAAATTTCGGATTTTCCTGGGATTTGCTTTGATTTGATTCGTTTTGATGTGAGCGACACTAAGTCCTGACAAATTTCGAAATTCCAGCCGCATTTTGATGGATCGTTGAAAATCTAATTTAAATGGAAAACAGCAATTAGAGGCAAACACCTTGTACAGCGCCATAAAGACCCGCACGGTTTAACATTAATGTCGACTGCCTCTTCAAATTTGACAGTTGCCTGACATGACGGATGCGACTGTGCTTCAAATTAATGGTTATTTAATAAGAATATTTTTTAGCCACGACAAATGTCCTGTTGGAACTTGCAAAAAAGTAGAAAAAAAAATTGAATCAGACCTACGCAATAACGAGAAAATGTCCTCAATAATGCGGCTGTCATTTATTTTGACGGACAAAAAGTTGCTTATCGAATTTTGTAAATTGTTATTACGTGTAATGCGACAAAGGATAATAGGCAGAACAGGATAATAACCAACAAAAAAATACAAAAATAATAACAACAAATATTTCACAAATACAGCCCGCATTATACAAAGAAAATTAAGCGTGATTTCATTATGCAAATAGACAAAAATTCGGTTTGGTTTCCAGCAGATGAAGGTGTACATTTTTTGTGTTTTTTTTTGGCTTGGTTCAAAATCTAATTTATTCAATACAACGAAAGGCAGTGACAAAAAGCAGACAGGATGTGAAAACAGGATGCGCAGTTTACGCAATTCGTTGAAGGAAGTGAGCAATTGCTGAATTTGTTGGACGTTGAAGAAATGTGCACAATTTAGTTGATCTTTTTATTTATTATTTTCTTTTTTTTTTTGTATATAGCATCAGTAACATAATCGGAAATAATTTGCTTTATTATTTTGGGAAATTGAAATGATAGAGAAATTTAACATTTGCAACATGATTACAAAATGATTTCAGCAAAACGGAAATGAACGAAATTTGACTCTGAATCTTCTTTTATCTTTTATAGGAAAAACGTTTTATTTTGTGAAACAAATATTGTAAAAATTTGATTTATGATTATGTTAAATAAATTCATAATTATGTCAGTGGAAGCATATAACTTGTGATTATGATATTAATTTAAATAGTTTACAAAATGCGAAAACTTTTAGCCAATTATGAAAATATAAAAATCTAAATTTAAGTTTTCTTATGTTTTGTGATATCTAATGATACATTTTTCTTTCATTTTCTAAAAGGAGGGTCGGATTTTTTCTGATATATTCAATTTGTAAGAACTGACGAAATTTAAGTCAATCTCAAGAAAATGTTTTTGATTCATTTTATAAATAAATTGAGTAGTATGTGGAAAATAGGTAGACATCTTCTTTATATTAACAAATTTTGTTCTTAAAACAACGAAACATTGAACATCAATTCATAAAATTGATCACTACAAAACATAAATATTATGAATTCATTATCAATTTGATGAATGACGGAAAAGTAAAAAATATACACATCATATTGAAGAGTACTGTTCATCAAACCAAATTTCAATCAAAATATTTATTTTTCGTTCATTTTTTCTATAATTTTGACTTCTCAAGGTGTTAGAGAATGCTTGATCTTATTTAAAGATTGCTTGACATGCAAAAAAAACATTTTTTTTTTCAAAAAAAAATATAAATTTTTCGGACTAATTTTGTTGTTCGAAAAAATAAATGTTTTTGGAACATTTTTTTGTTCGAAAAAATAAATGTTTTTTGGAACATTTTTTTATTCGAACATTTTTTTCAGACAAAATTAATGTTCGAAAAAAAAATTTTTTTTTTAACAAATTTTTTATTCGAACATATTTTTTCGGACAATTTTTATCGGATTTTTTTTTTTTTTAATTTTTTATGTTCGAAAATTTTATTTTTTCGGACCCTTTAAAAAAAAAATAAATGCGGTCAAATTTTTTTAGTTTCGATACACTAAGAGTGAAAGGGTATATTCAGTTTGGTACACCGTTTGTAGCACCCAGAAGGAAGCATCTCCGGTATGGGAAAGTATATATATTCTTGATCAGCATGATCTCCTGAGTCGATTTAGCAATGTTCGTCTGTCTGTCTCTCTGTCTGTCCCTCTGTCTGTCTGTTGAAATCACGATTACAGAAAAAATAGCAGAGCAAGAGCAATGAAATTTAGATTTAGATTACTTATATATCTAAGCTGTCTGAACAAGAAAATTGGCATGCTCGGTTTATTGTGACCTGATAACCGACCACTTATGTTCAAATACCTCATAAAAAATTCACATCTACAGATCAATTTTACTGTATACGTGCTTAGGTAAACTTTTATGGTCAAATATATATTGACTTCATGCTCAAATACATGGAAATAATGTTTTCTTGCGAAACAACTTGTGGTTCCCAAAACAAAAATCGAAATTCGGTACACCTATCCATTTGTAAATATGAGTATCAAATGAATGGTAATTCTTCAGCGATGAAAAGTTAGTAGTTATTTTCAGGATTCGTATACCCTGGTGACCTTTGTACCACTTTGAATGGTAACCACACATATGTGTAGGGTATTTATAGTCGGCTTTGACCAACTATAATTTTGATAATCCTAACTATCATAATAACACATACTTTAAAATTTCCCATGTGATCTAACCTTCCAAACTGTTTTTTTTTTTTATATTCGAATTATTTTTGCAATCATTTGTTTGCCTATAAATAGTTCTCACATTAGAAAAGTTTTATATATTTATAATCAAGGTGATGGTTCCAAGATTTTTAAATAGCGGTTCCAGTTCTCATTTCGGTACCAACCAAAAACAAAATCTATGAGTTCCGGTTCACACATTTCTTTAATAATGATTCGGGTTTCAAAACATAACATTTACGATACCGGTTTCTTCTGGTTCCTGTTCATAATTGCAATATTTTCGGAAATATTTTTTTTTCGAATAAGTTTGTTTAATTTGTATTGTTTCTTTTTATATTTTTTGTAAATTAAGTTCAATCACAATCATGCGTAATTCACGTCAATCACGCTAAATCACGTGTTTTTTGCTATTGTTTTCAGAATGCATAAACATACATATTTCATTTGTAAACCTGGGCAGAATATAGGGTATATTTTGATGAGATTGAACCTATAAAACGCAATAATGATGTAATAATATTAGGGATTTTAATAAAATATATCTCAAGTTTTAATGGAGATGAAAATTTTAAAGACCTTCGAGGTGCTGTTCACATAAAAAGGTAAAACTTGCCTCGAAGAATAATTCTCCGGTGAAATCTTGGGGAAGAATAGCCTCCAGTCCGTGGTAAAATTTCCAGGGATGAATTGACTTTGGAAATTATTATTTTTGAAAAAAAAATCTTTTGTTATTACATTTAAAACTGGAATAAAAACGGGATCCAGCTATTAAAAAATTAAATTTCAAACATTTACCGCACACGAACCCCTGGAAGTAACTAAACTTAATAATCAAAGGGAAGTCAATACAGTGTTTTCAAGTATATTTGAAATTGAAAATTAAATTTTTATAAAAGAAAAAAATAAGTATGAATTCCACGTCGATTTCGTATGAAACCAATTTAAAAATGATTGACATGACCCAACAAAAATTGACTAACCCATACCAAATTCGGCCGGTATGCAGGGGTTTGATCAGTTGATGGCTGACACCTTGTAGTTCATAAAAAATATAGAAAAACCGCATAAAATTAAACGTGAGGTTCTTTTTATTTTATGAAATATTCGATTTTTTTTTATTTTATGAAATATGTGCTCACGTGTCCATTCTACCATTAGGGTGTGTGCGAATTCGACTAAATTGCTGACTAAACTAAATTTTGTCGGTAATGCAGTGTTCGACTTTTCAATTTAGCAAATTTTTGAGCAGACTAAATTGAATTAAATTGGATGACAGAGACACTTGATAATCGATCGATTATGGACTTTAACAATTACCGGTTATCGAATGGCGATCGAATGAAAAGCCCTCCAATATAGTTTAGTCAGCAATTTAGTCGAATTCGCACACACCCTAAATACAAAAACTTTGAAATATCTTAAATCAGGATTTTTCAGAAAATTTATGTCATTTTAAACCAAATTGTGTAGAAGGATTGTGTTTGTAAAAAAAAACTTGAAATCTGAATTTAAAATTCCTCAAAATTTGGACCCTCCCGAACTTTGATAAAAACTCCGCATTTATCTGCTAAAAATCATCAGAGGAACTGCAAAAAAAGTTCTAGACCTGTGACACATTCCACATAAATTCTGTGTGTTTACCCGAAATGTACCAAAATATTCCTAAAACAGTCTTTATATTTTGTATTGGGCATCGACGATAATGTGTGAAAACTCCAGTGGAAGAAGCGGCTAAGGTAATTACATTTTTTTTTTAAATTTAGTTATATGCATTAATTAAATAATAAAAAGTTATTTACCATAAAAAAATACTTCCGACTTCAAATAACTAAATAGTACAAAAAAAATAAGATATGATTTGTGCAAGAAATACTTATTTATAAATGGAAGAAAGTGCTAAGTGAAAACACTTTTCTTGAAATTTATTTGTTGTTACATACCAGATTCCTTGATTTGTTAAATAGAATATACCTACAATCAAAAAAAAAGATTTATAAAATTGTAATCTGTGAATTTTCCATGTTATTCAATAGAAATACCCCAATTCAAATGGTTCATGTTTGTATAACTTGACTGATTTGTTTAAACGTTTCTATTAGTACTGTCGCATTTGAAACATGTGATATATCAAAAAATAACTTTACTTATTACATATATTATTTTGATATTCATCGTAGACATATTATAATTTTGAACTATATTTTATTTCGAATATTAAATGTAAACTCGGCTGCTTTAAATATCTATATTAACTAGTCGTATAAATCCTATTTGTAAAATTTGTCTTGGCTGTTGTGGTGGGTCTTGTGTGGGGGGGGATTCTCTTTGTCCAAGGGATTTTCAACGCATGATCTTATTATTTATTCACTTTATGCTCTGGTCCAAGAAGCAAACAAGCAAAACTACTCAAGAGTAACGTTGGTCCACCGAAGTAAGCACACAATCCTGAATAAACTATACAGAATATCCTTGGCCATTGTTTGCTACCGTTGGCTCAGATGCTCTTGACTCCTGCTGCGCAACAATCGCTCATACGGGGCATGGCAAGGAGATGTAGTAACTTTATTCACATCCTTTAATATCGATAATTTTTCGCATAACCTGCACAAATGTGTGTGCGTGTTGTGTGTGGGTGTGTGTTCGAGCTGTATTTTATTTTATTATTTTATTGTATATCAATGGATTATGGGCAAATAAATAAAAACATTATGTAGTCTGACATGTGGTTGTGCCGCCGTCTTATCTACTGCAGAATAGACACAGAAGAAAAAAATGTACATCATATTGATGAATTTCGTTCCTCAAACCATGATTCATTGTATTGAAGAACCATTCATAATATTAATGACTAACGACATCAATGTTATGAATGCGATCATAAATATGATGAACACTTGGTAACTGTCGAAAATGTTTTCGTTAATATGATGAATTGTATGTGAGGAATAAGTTTCATCATATTAATAAACAAATACATAAAATACTTCATATATGTACATCATATTGAAGAATGCTATTCATCAAACCAAATTTCAATCATAATATTTATTTTTCGTTACTTCTCAGTTCTCAAGTAGATTTTTTATGTTATTTCTTATATAATGCTTGCTCGAAATGCATAAATTAGTCAAATGTTTTATAATATATATAAAAATTGTAATTATAATTTTTTATTAATAAAAAGTTATATTTATAAAAAAAAAATGTTGTATGAAAAAAAAAAATATTTTTCGTAAATATTTTTTTTTCGAAATAATTTTTGTTTCGAAATTTTTTTTTCGAAATTTTTTCGAAAAAATATTTTTTTTTCGAAAAATTTTTTTTTCGGATAATTTTTTTTTTTGTTATTTTTTAAATAAAATTTTTACAAAAAAAGTTTTATTTATATAAAATATATTTAAAAAAAAAAAATTTAGTTTGAAAAAAAAAATCGGATAATTTTTGTCTGTTATTTTTTAATTAAAATTTTTACAATAACACTTTTTTTTCGTATTATTCTGTACATTTTTTTTTTTTGAAAAATTCGTAAAAAATATTATATTCATAAATATTATGAATAAATTTATAAATATTATGAATAAATTCATAAATATTACGAATAAATTCATCAATATGATGAAACAAATTCATTGTATTGAGTATTTTGTTCTTCACTGTGATGTTCGATAGTATGAATAATATCCTAATATGATGAATGTATTCATCAATATGTCATTTAATGAAAGGTGGTATCAATATGATGAATCTGGGAGTTGGTGTAAATATTAATAATATTTATGAATAAATTCATCATATTGATAATTTTTTTTTTCTGTGCAGAATTCAGAACCCCCCCCCCCCCTACTTTCGATTCGATTCGATGCTGCTGTTGTTCTTTGGTATTATTTGTGCTGTTATTATCTGCTGATTGGCAGTAGAAGTAGGAGGGTTTAGCAATCATTATTATTTATATCTGTCGTTCATTTTGTCTGTCTGTCAGTGGGTCCTCTACAAATAGTCGCTTGGCATATGTATGTCGTCTGGCTGTCGGTCTGTCTGTCTGTCTTTTCGCAGAATTATACATATGCCTTGGTAATAAATCAGTGTAGCATAAGTTGTTAGTTACATAAGCGAACCAATTATGTTGATTTTATTTGATGTTCTCAAAAGCGGTAAGTGGTAAGCGGTTTAAAAGCACCGCAACTTGTGGCTCTAATATGTAGGGTTTTCCCGCTAATATTTGCGAATACGACAGCTGTTGTTGGTGCTGATAGATTTTTGAAACTTTTGAAATTATTTGCTCATCAAGTGTTACTAATTATTGTGGAAATATTTGAATGTTGGAGTGTAGGTCTTATAAATCGTGGCTGAAAGTTTAAATAAAATTTTCTAAAGTTTAGAAAAAGTTTTTTTTGCAGTTGTTCGGCATAAAATGCAGTTGTTGAAAACAATTTTAGTTCCATTTGTGGCATATTTTCTACGCTTAATTTCCGTTTTAATTTGCTCCTATTTCATTTGGAAAACTTAATTTGTTCTTTGTGAAAGTTTTTTTTCTTTAAATTGTGGTTTTTGTGCTGTTTTTTGTGCTGTTTTTTGTGCTATTTCAAATGTATTTTTTTTTTGTTATAACATTTTTAATTATATGCCATTTGAGAGACGCTTTCAGAACCACAACTTGAACTTAAGGAACAATTATTTCCGCGTTGTTTTGTCTGTTTCCTGTGACTTGCGAGGCATATTAATTAGCAGTACGAGAAAAAAAAAATCAAGTGCTAAGGCGCTGTAAAACTTCGCTATTCTGGAAGTTTATTATATGCTGCGCAGATTTACAGAATCAATTAAAGTGTAAATTTTTTATAAATAAATTGTATAAAACATTTATAGCGCAATTTTTAAATGCTTTTTAATTTTATTTTCTTTATAAGTTAAATAATACAAACCATTATCTCAACCTCTGTCTCTCGCACAGAAACCAACATTATTTAAAATAAAAGATTCCTCCGTTCACAAAACATTTACCAACTCTTTAACAAGATATTCAGCAAACCAAACCGTCCAACATATTTTAGCTTTTCTCTTATTTTGAAGTTTATTCTCATTCTTTTGTGGCTACGCTTTGTGTTCATGCTCAACGCATTCTTGCTAAAAGTACTAACGAAAATAAGAAAGAAAACCCCTTTTAACAGCACCGAGTTTGGCAACCCACACACTGAAGAATTCCCCAAAGCAAAACGTTCTTCGACGACGACCCTCTTTAAAAACCAAATTAAAATACGTACGCATGCCAGGGCTATACGAAAAATTCATCATCAAAGTTCTACCCTGAGCAATACCGGCAACACCGAGTACAACAATAAAATACCAAGAAATAAAAAAACAATGAGAAAAATCTAGAAACACAGTAAAAAAAATGGTTTTAATAAAGCAGCAAACAAGTATAAAGACGATGATAGTATTAAAGTCAGTCTGTCTGTCTGAGTGACTGACGGTGGTATGGATGGTTGCAAGAAAAGTTCAAATAGATTTGACTGACTTTTCTCAGCACCTGCGAGGCGCGATGCATGCCTAGAAAGAAACCAAAGTACAAAAAAAATATACTCTATATTTGCACTAGAACACAAAGAATCCGAATCAGGCCAAAACGCCAGTTGGATGGTTCGTTGGATGCTTGGTTGGACGAATTGAAGGATTCTGGGTTGACTGCCTGGTTGGTTGGTTGGTTAGTTAGTATCGTGGCTTTGTAAACAGTACATTGAAAATAGCGCCAACAACAAGAGATAATTTGGCCTTCGGGGTATTACGTAGGATTATTGATGTTGGGTATGCGAGTTGGATTTTGTACAGTATAATCCTGAAATTTCATTGAAAAGTCTAGAAACAATGTAAACAGTTTGTAAAAGTAGGCTGTGGCATGTTTGTTGGCTTCGGGGAAAACTATGAAAATTGACGAAAGTGGAAAATCGCAGTCTCCGAAGTATTACAAGAAAATGTGTTTCTTACTAATGCGATGTATTTAAGTGGTATTTAATTTTTAACTTGGTGCTACATTTGAAATACGGTAAAAGATATATTTTGTTATAAAGAAGTGATAAATTTGATATTTAAATAATATATAAAATACATCTCGAGGAATTTCAGTTGTATTTTATTGTATGAATTCATCAACGATATGGATTCTTGACGTATGAATTTCAATTTCTGAATTTCAATCAATGAATTTCAATTAAACAGAATTATAAAAAAATGTATAAAAACAAATTTAAGAAGAAAACGTAAAAAAATTATTTATTTTGGAATGGTTTTCGATATATCGTCACTATCATGCCAAAGGGGCGAATGTGCAATTTTTGACATTTGCGTTTTTTTACATTTTTGAATGTAGTTTTTCCTCAAGTATACTGTGCTAAAATCGCGTGTCGTTTTATTGGATATATCTAGTCACAAAAGTCAAAACCAAAAGGGCGAATTTGAAAAATTAAAAATCTTGTCATGCCAAAAGGGCGAATCTTTCCTTTTTCGCCATAACTATTTATTGGTACGAGATAAAATAGTAGTGTAAAGGCATTTATTGTTTTTCTTTAAAGCACCTATCGATCTGCATCATTAATTAAAAATATTTTGTCAAACATTAATTTGCCATTTGTTAATTGCAGGAAAAAATGTTTGGCAAAATATTTTTAAATAATGATGCAGTTCGATAGGTGCTTTAAAAACAAACAGAACAAAAAGGAAAGATTCGCCCTTTTGGCATGACAAGATTTTAAATTTTTCGAATTTTTGTTATTTGCAAGAAAATATTTTTAAGTAATGATGCAGATCGATAGGTGCTTTAAAAAAAAACAATAAATGCCTTTACACCACTATTTTATCTCGTACCAATAAATAGTTATGGCGAAAAAGGAAGGATTCGCCCTTTTGGCATGACAAGATTTTCAATTTCTTCGTTTTTTTGCTATAGCTTTTTATTCGTCTAAGATGAAATAGTAGTTTAGAGGTATTAGTTGTCTGTTTTTAAAGCACCTATCGATTGGCATCATTATTTAAATTTGCCAAAAAAATGTTCCTTCAAATAACAAATGGCAAATTAATGTTTGGAAAATATTTTTAAATAATGATGCCAATAGATAGGTGCTTTAAAAACAAACAATTAATTCCTTTACATCACTATTTTATTTTGAGCTAATAAAAAGTTATAGCATAAAAAACTAAAATATTTGCGTTTTGGTCATGATATAGCCTCACAAAATTTGTATTTATAACTCAGCAAATTGTCTGAATCCAAAGATATTTTATATACGTTATAATAATTCATGAATAAACCAAAATAATAAAAAAAATTAAAAAAAAAACTAAATTTTTCTAATTTTTAAAGCACTTCAAACTTTAAAATTTGATTTCCCAACATTTTTAAAAATGCACATTCGCCCCTTTGGCATGACAGTGACGATATGGTTTTATTTAAATAAAAAAAATATAGAAAAATAATAATTAAAAAAATAAAAAAAATGTGTTCGAAAAAAACTGTTACAAACGTTTATTTAACTGAATTTATAAAAAAATATAAATTTATATAAAAAATAAACATAAATTTTCGATAAACGATCCAAATATTTGAAAAAAAAAACCGAAAATTGCGGTGAACATTTTTTTTTAAATCCAGAAGTAATCCAGAAGTATACGGAGTGACTTAAACAGAAACATTCTTGATTTTTAGTAACAGAGCCACTTGATAATCAAAATAGTACATAAAATTAATTATTCTTGATACGCAGAGTTTCAAAAAGTTATGAATTATTGTCCAAACAAATCCATTTTCAGTTCCTTTTAATTTTCCAATTATTTCTCAAATGGAACTCGTTTTGAGAATTTAGTTTTCCTTAAATAATAACATTCCACAAAAAAAAATACTTGAGATTCCTTGCTAGTCAACACCCTACGGTGAAACGAACCGGTCCTAGACTAGCCACGTGACTGGTTCCTCGGAGATAGTTAATCGGTCTTAGTTCTGGCGCTTTTATATGAAACCAACCGGCAACTTTAACATGGCGTTGTCCTAGGGAGGGGTCAATTAACACCTCCTGCAGACCTAAAATTTTTTGTCCAAGTCGTGTTCTGTGACCGGTAACATTGGACCTATCAGAGAACTAGTTCTGTAATGGTACATTCAGTAAAATATATATATTTTTTTTATATAAGTTTATTTTATTCAGTTATTTTTTTTTTATTTGAATATTTTTTATTTCTTTTATGTTGTTACTTTTTTATATATATATTTTAAATTTTAGTTATTTTATTTTACTTTACATTTTCATTATATTTTACCTTCTCCTTCATGCATTCCCATTTCACTAATGACTTACATGCGTGCATTATAATTACTTCGAAGACATACTGTATTTAAATCAATACAGTATCGAAAAACAGTCTATGAATTATAAACGAACTAATTGCTGCGTGTAAATAAGTCTCGTGACTATGGCGCCACCTAGTGCCTTTTCGCTTCACTAGCGACATGTTTAGCATGGACACGATCCGTTTCCTCATGCTGACCATTAGACCTATCACAGAACTGGTCTTCAAGGTACTGTCCTTAGTCGGTACCAATGGCACCTCTCACGTGATAGGTAGTTTTAGAGCAATTGACACTTTTTTCCTGCAGGGCATATACAAAATAAATTATTCCATATTTTTTTAAGTCTATAAATTATCTTCTCAGGGTAGTTGTGGTTTATTTTATGATTACTAAAAAAATTTTCATTATTAATAATCAGTTAATATTCTAGAATTTTAGTACGATTTTATTGATTTTAATGAAATTCTGCAATTTTAGTTTCGAGATAAACTCCTCTTCAGTTTAAGAAGTTCATTTTTTCACTCCATGTACCACCTCCGTCTCAAAAAAAAAGGGAACACAGAAAAAAAAATCAACGTAAATATAGCAACCGACATTAATTGCATTCATTTATCAATTCAACAAGGAAATTCACTAATTTAATAAGAACATTTGCTATTTTTCGTTAATGCAACAATTCCGTTTGCTAATATGATTATTTGTACGTCAATGCAGCGAACCATTTAGTCTTCGCAGTTTTAGCATACTAATTAATGCGCCGACTAATTAATTTGCTGCATTGACGTACAAATATATTTATACTAGCAAACGGAATTGCTGAATTAACGAAAAATAGCAAATTTTTTCATTAAATTAGTGAATTTCATTGCTGGATTGACTAATGAATGCAATTAATGTAGGTTGCTATATTTACGTAGATTATTTTGTTCTGTGAACTGTATTATTTTTTCTCAGTCTGTAATAAATGCTAAGAAATTGTGTGGTTTGGCTTAGGAAATACGGCAGATGGAATTAAGTACATGTGTTGACGGAATTCCGTGCAGTTGGCGAAATTACGTACATTTTTCATTCTAGGAGTTGTCGGTTATGAAATTATATATTTTAATAATAAAAAAGAGAATAATAATTCCTTTTATTTGATAGTAATAACTAAACAAATTTACAATTTATATCTTTTGGATTCAAATATTTACATTAAGAACAGGGTGACAGAATAAGCTACGTTAATATGTTTTTGAACATTTTATTAGGGATTTTTGCTTACAAAGTTATCTAAAATACTTCGTTATTTCTCAGTCACAAGTTAGTCTGGTTCCTTTAAATGCTATAGCAAATCTTTAAAATTCGCACATTGATCCGTCGCAATGAATTTGTAAAACTTGGCATAAATGGCGACAAGCGCACAAAGCCAACACAAAAATATTTACCAACACTGACACAAATTCTCGCAGATTTACAGACACAAACACACACACACACAGACAGACAGACACACATGCATGGATGTGTAAAATTAAACGCATGCGAAAGAATACGTAACAATACGTCAATATTGTGGTAAAATAGAAGAGGGAAAACAATAAAAAAGAAATACCAAAACAACTATAAATAAAAGGGGTAAAATATGACAACACTGAAACGGGAACCCACCACAACAGCAACACTAACCGAAAACTCACAACGACAGTGTTCTGCATGTATTTGGGTCAAGAGGGGTTTTTTTTTTGACAATCAACACACGCGGCACGTTTTGAAATATTTTATGTTTTTTTTTTTTTTTTGGTCCGGATTTTATTTACTTGTTTTTCTCTTGGTAAAAGTTACGGGTTTTTTGAATTTTCAATTTACGCGCGTGCTTTCAAAGAGCCACCTATCAACTTCACAATCCACGGTCGACGAACGAACGCATCCCGCCGCCGGTGCTTCTCGTGAGCGACAACGTTTTGGTTTCAATTTATGCCACAACATGTCATCGCTGTGCTCCACATATGGATTTGCGATTTTTTTCCAGCAGTTTTGCATTTTTTTTCGTTCGTTTAGACGGACTTTTGTCGAAAAACAATCTTCATAGTTTTACCATGTGTTGTTATGCATTGTTTTTTCAAGTAAATGAGTGAATGGGATTTGAAAATTTTGATAGGCTCAGAGTAGCGAGGTGGGCGGTTGGCTTTATTAATAATTTTGCATCACTATAGAGGAAATTTTTCGAGATATTTATATACGAGAATACTTATCACATAATTATCACATCGATATCGAAAAGTATTCCGAATCAATCTCTATATTCGATGCGATATCGATCCAGAATCGTTATATTTCTCTTTTCGAATAAACTTCATTATTTCGTTACGATATCTGCGTACACATTAAAACGAATTGTAGTATAATAAAGATACGAAATCGTAATCGAGATCGTATAAATTCCTCGATATCTCGAAAAAGTTACGAAGCGATATCGAATCGAATGGCAGACTGGGTATGATATTCAGACCTTTATCACATCGATATCTCAATGTGTTTATAATCTCGAACTTTTATCATTCTTTTTCGATATCGTTTCGATTTCGATAAAAATCTCGTTTTGAGAAAACTACGACATAACGTATCGATATTTAGCTCCCACGTAAGTTAAATTTGATGCTCAATATCGTGACGCGAATGTGTTCGATATCTAAACGAATGATATTCCGGGATACCGCTCAAAGTACTCGAAAAATCGGTGAATAATTATTTCGTTGTGATATTTTGTCTTGTCTACCAAAGATTATTTTGATCAAAAATTTAATTTTCTTACTTTCCAAATTGAATATCAGAATATGAATAAGAAAATGAAAAATTATCTTGTTTCCGCGATTACCAAGGACAATCTCGATTCCACTAACAAAATCTCGTTCTCGAATTCAAAGAAAAATTATTTTCTTTTTTGAATGTCTAGTCCGAATGATATCTCATTTTGAAATATTCTTTTTACTACCGAAAATGATGTCATATTTTGTTTCGAAATTTGAACCTCAAATTGGTTCTTCCACCGAAGGAAATAGTTTTCAAAAATCTCGTCCTGAGTAAAAAAGGCGATTTCATTCTCATTCCTGAATATGTATCAAAAAAATCGACAATATATAACATTGTTCTTGATTCTAGTTCTGCAATTTAAAAAAAAAATAACTTACATGATTTTAATCTCGTCTCGACTAATAAAGACTATCAAAAATGGAATAGAATATCCTTTCCATAGCTCATTTTCTCCACGCATTAAATGTCGTTCTCGATCACACCTTTCGACTACCATAAACTATAACGTTCTCAATATCTCTTAGAGAATGGAATCGTTTCCAAATTTTGAATTTTTATCGTTCGCCATTTAATTCTCGAATGCTATCTAGTTTTCGATTGATCGAAAACCTGGTCTCCAGGTCAAAATTAAATTTTATTCTTGAATTTCATCTCGATTATCAATCTTGTTCTTGATTCTACCTTGAAAATCTTGTTATCGATTTCCAAAATTTGATAATTATTAGACCGTTGCTTAATCTCATCACCTTCACCGAATATAATGTCCTTCTCGATCGAAAATGTCTACCTCCATTGCGAAAAAAAGTTTAAATATCGATTTCGAACTTGTCTTTTCCACTATTTCATTCTCCAATACGCCTCGAAAATTTTGAACTGTATTATAATTATTACGGAAGTAGTGGAAATGTTTTTCGTGTAATGAATCTCTTTATTACCATCTTGATTATCATACTTGTTGTCGATCGCATCTCGAAAATCTCTTAATCAAAATTAATCACCATTTAGTTTTCATTATCTTGAATTTCATGACGTGATCGAGTGAAATTTTGAATATTTTTGCCTCCTACACATTACTAAATTTTTAGTTTTTCTATACTCATTCTCGAAATAGATAAACATGATATCGATTTCTTAACTTATCTCTTCCTACACCAAATAAAATCTAATTCTCTTTATCGTGTCGAACTACAAGACGAGATCGAGAGAAATCTAGAAAATCAGTTGCTCATTCTCGAATCTCGTTTCGATTACCACACTTGTTCTCGATCACAACTCAGAAATATCGATTTTGAAAATTGATAAATGCGATACCGTTTTCTAAGCTCAACTTCTCCATCCAGTGGTCTTTATCGTCTCGAATTACAAGATGAAATCAAGCGAAATTTCGAAATTTTGTTTTCCTCCGCATTACTAAATAATTCTGATACTCAAATCTCGTCACGAGTACTAAAAATGTTTCGGATCGCACTCATCTATTCTCATTCTCGAATTAGATAAATATGATATCGATTCCCAAACTTATCTCCTCCATCAAATAAACACTAGTTCTCTTCATCGTCTCGAACTACAAGACGACATCGGGCGAAATCTCGAATGTTTTTGTCTTCCACACATTATAAATTTTCAGTTGTTCTTTCTCGAATCTTGTCTTGATTACTAAACTCTTTTCCAATCACAACTCGAAGATCTTGATCTCGAAAATTATATAAATATGATACCTTTCCTTAATCTTGTCTCCAGTACTAGATTCAATCTAGTTATAGTCTCGAATAACAAGAAGCGATCGAGTGAAATCTAGAATTTTAAATCTTTTCGGTATTATTAAAGTTTTTTTTTGCTCATTCTGGAATCTCGTCGCGATTACCAAACTTGTTCTCGATCACAACTCAGAAATATCGATTTTGAAAATTGATAAATGCGATACAGTTTTCTAAGCTCAACTTCTCCATCCAGTGGTCTTTATCGTCTCGAATTACAAGATGAAATCAAGCGAAATTTCGAAATTTTGTTTTCCTCCGCATTACTAAATAATTCTGATACTCAAATCTCGTCAAGAGTACTAAAAATGTTTCGGATCGCACCTCCAAAAATCTATTCTCATTCTCGAATTAGATAAATATGATATCGATTCCCAAACTTATCTCCTCCATCAAATAAACACTAGTTCTCTTAATCGCCTCGAACTACAAGACGAGATCTGGCGAAATCTCGAATGTTTTTGTCTTCCACACATTATAAAATTTCAGTTGCTCATTCTCGATTCTTGTTTTGTTTACCAAACTTGTTCCTAATCACAACTCGAAGATCTTGATCTGGAAAATTATATAAATATGATACCTTTCCTTAATCTTGTCTCCAGTACCAGATTCAATCTAGTTATAGTCTCGAATTACAAGAAGCGATCTAGTGAAATTGGGAATTTTAAGTGTTCTCGGTATTACTAAATTTTTAGTTTGCTCATTCTCGAATCTCTTTTCGATTACCACACTTGTTCTCGATCACAACTCAGAAATATCGATTTTGAAAATTGATAAATGCGATACCGTTTCATAATCTCATCGCCGTCTTTATCGTCTCGAATTAAAAAATGAAATCGAGTGAAATATCGAATGTTTATGTCTCCTCCGCATTACTAAATAACTCTCATTCTCGAATCTCGTCTCGAGTACTAAAAATGTTTTGGATCGCACCTGCAAAATCTTATTCTCTATCTCAAAAATTAGTTTTATATGATACCTTTCCCTAATCTCATCATCTCCACTACATACATTTTAGTGCTCGTTCTCCTCCCGAATTACGAGACGCGATCGAGTAAAATCTCCAATTTTTTTGTCTTGTCCACATTACTTAATATTTAATTTGCATTAACAATCAATTTTTGTCAAGTCTACCATTTCTTTGATTGGTTTAGAAGATTTACAATCAGCTACAATATATTTACTTCGTATAATTTTTGTTCTTTCATCTGCTCATTAGATGGTTATTGCTTTGGAGTGTTATTCATTGGACTCTGAAACTTCTCTGGCATAATTCTGCATCTGTTTCTGGCATATATTCCCACATATTCTAGCTGTGTGTTTTTCTTTTGAACCCAACTTTTGACGCAGATTTCCTGCTTTACGCATAAAAAATTCCTTTACAAATTTCATCAATTTTGTCAACCATCATCATGCATTTCTCGCTTGCGTGCTTTGTATCGCATGAAATTTGCTATATTTTATTTGCTAATTTAATGCTACATAAAAAGGATTTTCTTTTTACAAATACACGCAGATACGCAATATATATCGTCCTCACAGACAGACAGACATACCGTGTTATGCCGCACACAGACACTCTCATGCAAAAAGACATCTAAAGTAAATATAAACAAAAAGATTTCGCTGTATAAGCGAATTTGTAGCCGGCAAATTTGTTCGACTTCATTTATGTTCCACTCACATCCTTCGGCATCCTTTGTGCCATTCTTCACTACAGCGCGCCGCAAAGTATACTACATATGCTGCTTCCAATTCCAATTCGCGCATTTGTGCTGTTTCTGTTTGTTTTGTCTTTGTCGGGGTTTTTTCATTTCATTTCGTTTTATTTAGTATTTTGTTGGCACTTTTTTTCGCCACTTTCATGTCTCCCCTGTGAGTGCTGTAGTCGTCTAAATTCGGCAATTCCAGCGCCCGTTATTGTTGCCTCCAAAAAAATAATATGTTCGCTTTGTCGGCCATTTCGCAAATCTCAGTGCGATTTGTCATCGTCTGCATGGCGTATGCGGTGCGGTGCGGTGTACGGTGCGGTGTCAACAACAGGACACGAAAATGGCTATTTTACGATATGTTCATCTTCGAAAAAAAAAAATGAGGAAATCAGTTGAAGAAAATGAAAAGAATGGCATGATTTTTAAGCTTTAGAGTTTTATTACATTTTTCTTACTGATAATTCAAAATTGATGTATTCTACAGTGTGACATGTAGAATATGCGAGGAGTAAAGCAAATTATGCGGCATTTTTCAATTAAAATTTATATTCGAACGTATTTAGTTTTTGCTATTCATCCAACAAATTTTGATATTCTCATAAATCGATACACCTACCCATAAGTACAGTCTTTCGCCAATAACATTATGCTGTTCTATTTGTAATTAGATATTGATTAATTTAAACTTTAAACGCGTTTTTATTCCCTTCATTTACGTAAAGTGTATTTATGGGTAGTTTAAACGGACTACAACATTCACAATTTCTTGATTTTACCATTGAAATGGCAAGTTCATATTACAAAATTTTCCATGTGACCTAACCTTTTTCACTGGTTTTGTATTGACATCATCTACTCCAAGTCTTTATATCATCCTTTATTAAGTTAATTTTAATCATGCGTATTTCGTGTATAAAAAAACGTTTAAGAAATCCGTCATATTGTCGACGGAAAAAGGAATTATTTGATATATGAAAAAATTTCACTACACATTGTAAATTAAGCCGGGTACGTCTATTGGACCAATTTGGTGCAAATCGAAAATTGTTTGTATATAAAGGATTTTTCAACAGGGACGCTACAAAAGTAGAGCGACAGGGACAGCAAACGACGTCATATTTCTTGCCGCTCTTTTGACATTTCTCTTTAGTAAGGTTTGCCATTTCGTATATCATCACTATGATGATATACGAATTTGAATTTCAGTAGTAAATTTTAATAATTTCGAATCGTTGTTGCCTCGTATATCTTTCCATGAAATGGCAAACCTTACTGAAGTGAAATGTCAAAAGAGCGGCAAGAAATATGGCGTCGTTTGCTGTCCGTGTCACTTTACTTTTGTAACGTCCCTATTGAGAAACCCTTGAAAAAACTTTTGTAGCGCTCTTATTATAAACCCTTTATCTTCCAAACGGTTAAAGGTATCACTCGAAAATTTTTGGCATTATTAAGTTTGATTTTTATGTCATGACGGTGCAAACTCTTTGAAAAGATTCGAGTTCAGCGACCTCTAATTAACCAAAAAGCTTGATTAAATCATAAAATAAAGTATATCGCTACTACGAATGTATAATGAAACCACATGTAGCATTAAACATTGTCATAACTTCAAATAACCCAACTCTAATCCATTTGGTTTAATACCATTTTAAATATGGTTCCAATACCCATATTTAAAATGAAAATCAATTTTGCCCAATTACAATATAGCCGCTTATATTACACAATACGTTATAAGTTTCAAACAACAAAGTAAATAACACCAGACACTTAGTGCCCATAACTATATCGACCCTCATAACAACTGTCATGCCTACGCAATGTTTTTCGTTGAGTGATAATCCAGTGCACAAAATTAGAAGTAACAAATGTTTCCAAAAAACAAATATCACTCCTGCCAAATCTGTGTAACTGTCATAAATTTGACCGCCAAAATTGATTTTCCTATATGTCACAAATACATATACTACATATGTGTGTAGCGGAGTGTGCATAAATGGCTTTGTATAAGTATGTCTGTGACATGGAATCCATAAACTTTGGCAACATTCTGGCCTCAATACTCGTGACATGCTGTTTGCATTGATTTGCTTGACAGCACAAAATGTTAGCCTAAAATTAACAACTGAACGAAAGACTGAATGAACGGGTCTGACTCTCACGCTCTCCCGCTCTGTCCCTCTCTAACAATGAAGAATCTTTGATGAAATGAACTGTCAAGTCAGTATCACTTGCTGTCCCTATGGGTTATGCTGGAATTTGAGACTCACAGACATGGCAAAAGATTAGTGCAAGTATTTTAATTAATTAACTAAGATGACTTGTTGAAATCGATAGAAGAGGTTTTTATTGGAGCGAACATTTGGTGAGAGAATTAACTATTTGAATTTAAAAAGTTTTTAAAATTTATATATTTAAATTTATATATATAATTTATATAAATAATAAAATCTGTAAAATATTTCAATATATGTACCAAAAAAGTTTTATCGAAATGAATCACTATAGATTTTTAGAAATTTAGTTCCCTCCATAAACATATCGAATATTCAAGTGTACATAAAATTCTGTCGCACGGTGTTATGCTAAAATTTTATTAACTCATTAAGTTATTCCCAACATGCCATGTTTCGGAGGCCTTCGATGCCTAACATTGAGTAAAAAGTTCGATCTCGTTGCTTTATCTATTCTAATTTTTGTAATTTCTCGTACATTCAATTTCATTGACAACCCAATAAACATAGTTTCGATTGTATATAATTTCGATAACGATTCAAATTCGTAACGTATCGTTAAATTTCTATAGAATCAATATTGAATTATTTGTCAAAAAAAAGATGTTCAATAAAACAATATAATAAATTTCAAAGTTGGAAGAAATTTTGCAACTGTTAAAAACTTTTAAAATTTAGTAAGTATGAAATATTTTTTTGCTGGATCAATAGACTAATTTTTTATCCCAAACTAGGTAAAAAATTATATGTTGTGGATGCTATGGAATGCTTGGTTCACAGCTACATGAAAGATAATTTTAAGACAAATTAATTTAAATAGTATCGAAATTGAATAAGCTTTTCGTATTCGTTTCGATATCGAAATTTAATAATTTTTCGAATTCGTTTCGATATCGAGATTGACTCAATTTTCAAATTTGTTTCGATATCGAGAATTCATACAATATCGATATCGTTAACTATAGTCGAAAACGATAACAATGTTCGTTCAAACGATATCGTTTCGAATTCGTTTCGATATCGTTTGGTACGCTGGGAAGATACGATATATAAACATTAATCGCATCGATATCGTAATATATTTCGAAGCAATATCGAACATTGATCATTTTTTCATCGATATCGTTCCGATTTCAAAAAAATTTCTCGTACCGAGAAAACTCCGACAATACGAAATTGGACCTACCATGTAGGTCCAATTTGACACTCCATAAAAAGTGTCCGATATCGTGTAATTTCTCCTTTTTTTCGCACTGATCTCGTAACGATTTCTGTATACTGTATAATAGGTATAATAATACCCACAAATTAAGTAATGTTAGAAAAAAGCTATACCATGGTGATAGATATCGCGAATTCGAACATTTAGAGGATGGATAGGACTACTCAAAGATGACACAACCCAACACGATTTTACCCACGGACATCTCATACATCAATTCTATATAATTCACTGTTGCTGATTTTGACTGCCTACTCATTTTTCCCCTTACGTAACGTTTTTAAAAAACTCGCAATCGTCATTTTATGACCTCATCAACCACTAATTAGATTAAATAATTATATTACTGTGGAAAATAATATAAGTCCTGTGAATATAATTTTTGTAGTATTTTATATAATAAATTTTCAATTAAAATACTTATGCCTGATTTGGCTGAACTTAACATTATAGGGCCGGTCGAAAGTCACAAAAAAAAGTTGTACCTTCGTAAATGGGGAATCAGTGACGAAAACACTTTTTTTTACCGCTCGGTCCACTGGAACTGACCAAAAATCGAAAACTGACTGAGGTCATAATTGATTTTTGGATTATAGCAAAATGAGCGGAAAAGAAAATAAAGATTGTCAATTCTTGCGTAAAATTGGACTAACAGCCCTATTCTAGCAAGCAATGACAATTGTTATCAATAACAATTATTACAATTGACAATTGATTCAGACTTTTACGTCAATAAACATAGAAAATGAAATTGACAGAATACGATTGTTATAGTCGGTTTAGACCGAATTTCTGAATTTCAAATGGAAATTTCTAAATTTCAAATGGAAATTTCTGAATTTCAAATGGAAATTTCAGAATTTCAAATGGAAGTTTCTGAATTTCATATGGAAATTGCGGAATTTCAATTGAAGTCTTTTGAATTTCAAATGGAATTTCAGAAATTCAGTTGGTGTCTTTGAATTTCAAATAGAATTTCTGAATTTCAATTGATGTCTTTTGAATTTCAAATGGAAATTCTGAATTTCAAGTGATGTCTTTTGAATTTCAAATGGAATTTAAGAATTTCAGTTGGTGTCTTTTGAATTTCAAATTGAATTTCTGAATTTCAAGTGATGTCTTTTGAATTCAAATGGAATTTCAGAATTTTAGTTGGTGTCTTTTGAATTTCAAATAGAATTTCTAAATTTCAAGTGATGTCTTTTGAATTTCAAATGGAAATTCTGAATTTCAATTTATGTCTTTTGAATTTCAAATGGAATTTCTGAATTTCAATTGAAGTCTTTTGAATTTCAAATTGCAATTCTGAATATCAATTGAAGTCTTTTAAATTTCAAATGGAATTTCTGAATTTCAATTGAAGTCTTTTGAATTTCAAATGGAATTTCAGAATTTGAGTTGGTGTCTTTTGAATTTCAAATAGAATTTCTGAATTTCAAGTGATGTCTTTTGAATTCCAAATGGAAATTCTGAATTTCAAGTGATGTTTTTTGAATTTCAAATGGAAATTCTGAATTTCAATTGATGTCTTTTGAATTTCAAATGGAATTTCTGATCTTCAATTGAATTCTTTTGAATTTCAAATGCAATTTCTGAATTTCAATTGAAGTTTTTTGAATTTCAAATGGAATTTCAGAAATTCAGTTGCTGTCTTTGAATTTCAAATAGAATTTCTGAATTTCAAGTGATGTCTTTTGAATTTCAAATGGATTTCTGAATTTAAAATGGAATTTCTGAATTTCAATTGAAGTCTTTTGAATTTCAAATAGAATTTCTGAATTTCAAGTGATGTCTTTTAAATTGCAAATGGAAATTCTGAATTTCAAGTGATGTCTTTTGAATTTCAAATGGATTTTCTGAATTTTAATTGATATTTTCTGAATTAGATTTGTAAATGGTGTAGTGGTGGCATCTGAGTCTCCGTGGTAACCGTGGTATATTGCACCAAGTACAACTTTTCTATGTAGCTTCATAATAATTCATGGAATTAAAGCTTTTATCAAATAGTTTTGGGCGAGTGTAGGAGAACTACTTATTGTCTGATTGTGGTAATGTCAGCACTTTGTATTTGATATTTTGTATGGCTGTGTATTGTGCATGAATGTGTGTGTTTGTATTTCTATAAATGTGTGTGTGTGTATTATTTTGTTGGCAATAAAAAGGTTTATAAAGCGTAAAATGTTTCATGGTACGTCGTTGACATGTTGGTCATGCTGGTTGAATCATGCAGGGGCGAGGGGGCGATGGGTACTCAACGCCGCTACACACTACGTGTGTTTGTGTAAAATGTCGCATTTTACTAATTAGTTTGTTTATTATGCTGACGCCACACAAACGAAAATTCACAGACACATAAATGAATGTAGCCATTATCCTTGCGAAATTAGTGCCGATTATTGCTGCCGCCCCAAGGACATGCATAGGACATGCTGTCAGTGTTTTAGCGCAAATTGTTATCAATATGACGTAGCTAAATTTTCGAAAATTATTCAAAACGGTTTATTGACTTTGGCAGCAGTGAATGCGGCTTAAGTTAAGGGAGAGAAAAAAAATGAAATCCAGACTATTGAAGCAGTAGGCGGTGCGCGCGTCTTTAAGTTTTGAAGAAGTTTTGCCAACTGCATTTAACCTCGAACCTCGTAAACTTTTGGAGCAAAATGCGAGCATGAGTTGAAGCATCCTTGAGCGTGCAGCAGCAGCTAGAACAGCAGCTTGTTTAAAACATTTTTGTTTAAGCATTTTTTCGATTTTTTTCGTGTTTGTTTTTGCTGTGTAAACAACCAATAAAACTTTTCGCTGCATAACTTTAGGCTGTAAAACCTGAGTTTTAAGTTTTATTTTTTTATTTTAAGGTTGCAAAGTGTAGGCGGCGGCGTTTACCGCCAAAAGCACTATAGCTCCTTCCATAGAATAGGAACAAACAAAACTTGTTATTTTCTTACTTCGACAAGGTGCTGCCGGGGCGCAACTATCTTAGCTGCTCCGTTCCTTTCCATTTCGTTTCGTTCCGTACGGTACGTTGCAGGTCGGTTCGTTTCGGTTACCATGCAAAAGCTGCTACTTGGCTTGTTGTGCGCCTTAAAACGTGCCTTAAATTACTTTAAAAAGTTTTGCCAACGTTGACGTTGTGCGGCAAATAATGCTGCCTAGGTTTTGTTGCCTTTTTTTTACTTTGGGTCAAAGTGGATAACTTGGCTTCTTGGATGATATGGTTAAAAGTTAGCTAAAAGTATTGCAAACACTTTGAAGTTTAGTATGTTTTTTTGTGTGTTTCTTAAAAAGGCAGTCACCACAAATCGTATAAGCTAATCTTTAAATTTTCATATTTTAAACATTTGTTCAGTAATGCAAAACAATTTGTGTTCTAAGATCTTTAGAAAAGATTTAAAAGGTGTTTCTAATTCAGTGTCAAGTCAGATACAGTTCTGCTTTAAACTGTAATACCAGGAAATTTCTGTTATATCTGTTTTTCAAATGTAACATATTAAATAAAAGAACCTCGTATAGTCTTAAATATTAACAGATTTCATAGAAATTTCGAAGTAATTTACTGTCTAAAAAAAAGTATGTATTCTAGATTATTAGAATAAAACAATATAAGATAGATCAGTTAAACTTCGAAGTTAGATTGCTTACATACGCTATATAGTATTTAAAATGAGCATGATCGGTTCGTTGTGACCTATATTCAAATACCTTGTATAACACTAATAAATACGGGTAAACTTTTTTTCTAAATAGTACCTACAATTAAGAGTACCAGGAAAGGGTTTTTTTTTGTAGCGGTACAAAAGTAAAAGTAATAAAACAAAAACGGTTTCCCTAGTAGAAATTTTGGTAGGGCCATGTTCATGAAGTGATCATGTCATTATTTGAGATTATCGGGATAAAGACGAGGCCCATAATGTCCTTGTAACGCAGTGTCCTGATCATGTATTGACCTCAGGCCATGATCATGTACTGATCGGGAAATTCCCCATTTTAATATTTACCCGACAATTGCCTTGTCTGAGCCCGAGCATAATAGGGTTTCTCTCATTAATCTCGATCATTGCCTGATACTAATTTCGTTATGAGGAACAAATAATGTAGCTATGATCGGGAACATTGACTGCTTAGATAATGTTAACCCTGCTATGGTAAGCATTATAAGGGCATGCAAAGGCAATGATCATATTTTCTCTAATAGGGCTTACCCAACGAAATCCCGATCATTTCCCGATGGTGCATCGGGCAAATTTCTACTAGGGTTTGGATATCAATGAAATTCTTTATTCCTGTAAAAGTACGTTCGATGCCATTATGTATGGAACTCGATTTATTTTGCATGGCCACCACGGGCACGCTTGCAGAAGTCCAGATGCTGAACCCAATTTTCGACGGTTTTCAAGCATAAATCGGCCGATACTGCTGCAATTTCACGTTCGATATCACGTACGAAGTTCATCAATCGTTGGCATAGACCATATACTTGACGTAGCCCCACAGGAAATAGTCTAACGGCGTCAAATCGCACGACCGAGGCGGCCAATTGACTGGACCATTTCGTGAGATAACACGTTCTCCAAACTTGGTTGCCAATAAATTGATTGTGGCATTCGCTGTGTGGCTTGTGGCGCCGTCCTGTTGGAACCACATGTCCTCCAAGCCCATATCATCCTATTGGGGCCAAAAATATTCGGCTATAATTGAACGGTAGCGATGCCCAACGCTTGAGGACGACGTGTGAGAGACACATTTGGGCTTTCTTCAACTGAAACCTAAGCGGTAGCAATATTCTCGACACTACGGGCACTTCTTTGTCTCACTGGCACCGGAACATTTTGTACTGTGCCTGTGGATTCAAATTTTTCCACTAGACGCTCAATTGTTGATCTGCTAGGACGATTATGGCGACCATAAATTGGACGTACCGCTCTTAACGTTGAGGCCACTGACTCCGAATTTCGGTAGTAAATTTTAATAATTTTGACTCGTTATTGGATCGTATATCTTTCCATCATGAAATGGCAAACCTTACTGAAGAGAAATATCAAAATAACGGCAAGAAATATTGCGTCGTTTGATGTCCCTGTCGCTCTACTTTTGTAGCGTCCTTGTTGAAAAACCCTTATAATAGTACAAAAAAGTTTAAATAAAATACTAATCATTGCAGCATTTGTAAAAATGCTATTAATATCAATAAATTTATCCAAACTATTGAAAAAAAATCAGTAACACAGAAAAAAATATATGGGTAATTCCACATCAAATCGACAGTGTTTTAAATTTTTCCTCGATTTTCATGAAATTTAGTTTATGGCTATACAAAAAAATATATAAGTTTATTTTTTTTTTGAAATTAGAAAATTTTAAAAAATTATGCTGTTTCAAAAAAACACAACTTTTTCTTAGGGGTAACTTCGAAAGCCATTATCTAGGTCAATAATTTTGATAAATGTATATTTTTGGTGTCTATTATGCTAAGAATTGAATGTAGTTTTTGATACTGGTATACATTATTTTTTTGTAATTCGACTTATAATAATTAAATTATTGAAAAATTAATAACAAATAATAATAGTTTGGCGCTGCAGTCCTGGTGAGAGCTTTTCATAGGCAATGGTTTTACTCTCGGAGGTTTGCCATTTACTGCCGAGAGGTAGCGCGGTATAGAAAAATGTTTCTATGAAAAGATGTTGTTAGCCCCAGTCCAGACTTGAACCGGAGACCTTTCGGCTCGCAGTCCAACGCACTAACCACTGAGCTACCGCGACTACTATAAATAATAGTCCAACAAATATTGATACAAATAATGTACTATTATAATATCGTCCAAATGAACAGACCAATATTTTAGCAATTTGAAATTATTTTAAGCAAGCATTGAAACCTCAACGAATAACGGTCTGATTTCGATTCACATTAGGATTTCAACCATATATATATGGTTTTATGTTTTGTATCGAAAAGAAATTCGGAAGTACGATTTCATTTTTGATTTTGTATGTACCCAGCAAACCAAACGGTAATTTTACGATATCGAATCGAATCTTTTTAATTTTTTTTTTATAATTTTTGTCAAAAAATTATATTTTCTGAATAAATAAAATATGTTTAACGAAAATAAATTCATTTATGATATAATTTCGATATCTTTAATGACGAAAACAACGATATCGTTTTAGACAGGTTCGTTTTTATCGAAAACCCTATCGTTTTCGTATCATTATAGATAATCGAAAACGATAATTTGAGCCTATAAATGATATCGTTTCTATATCGTAAAATTATCATTTGGTTTGCTGAGATGTTTTCTTTCTGTTTCATATTTATAATGTCTTGAACAAAGAATTCTCTAACAAATCTCAGACTGTAATAAATCGATAAATTTCAAAAAAATAGTTTATTGATTTCTTAAACAAAAACAAAAAACGATTATACTTACTACATAAAACTAATCATGTACACTAAAAAATGTAGGGACAATATAAAATTACGCATTCCGTGAAATTTTACAATATTAATTGTTTTTTCCCCAATAATCTGTTTGGAAGTTTTTATCGTATTAGTCGAAAATTACTAAACTAGAATGCATTTAAATATATGTTCAAATTGATGATGTTCTATTTGAGAAAAACTCATATAAAATTAATTATCTCATTTGTTCAACCAAAAGTTGGATTTTTCAAATGTTTAAATACCAAATATGATATCAAACAAACTCATGGATAATAACTCAAATGATAATAGCAAAATAAAATGATCAGTAATAGTAAAATATTGAATAATGTCATATTTGATCAAAATATAGGTTATTGATTTAAAACTATATGAAAAATATGTTTTTTTTCAGATAAATAAAATACAAAATTTTATAGTATATTGTAGTATTCAATGGTATGTATCGATTAAAACAGAAATGTATTCTATTGACTAATTTCATTAGAAAAAACTATTGAAATAATATAAAAAACTTTCAAATTATACACACTGAAAAGTCTTCTATTGGCATGTGATTGGAAGTATGAAAAAGTTAATTGTAACAACCAACTTTATTCGGTTAAAACGATACATTTGTTGTACGAACTGACATATTCGCTTGGCGCTAGGAAATATTAGCATAGACACACTCCAAATTGTTCTAAAACTGTTGAAAATTGGTTGTTGTTCAAACTATTTACAACTCTTTTTGTTTTGACAAAAAGATGCGACTAAGCAGTTAAAAGAACCGAAAAAGTTAATTGAGTAAAGCGTGGGTTCAAATCAATATTCTATTTATACTCTACACTAAGAGTGAAAGGGTATATTCAGTTTGGTACGCCGTTTGTAACACCCAGAAGGAAGCATCTCCGGTATGGAAAAGTATATATATTCAGATCAGCATGACCTCCTGAGTCGATTTAGCGATGTCTGTCTGTCCGTCTGTATGTCCGTCTGTCTGTCTGTCTGTCTATCTATCTATCTATCTATATATCTATCTATCTATCTATCTATCTATCTATCTATCTATCTATCTATCTATCTATCTATCTATCTATCTATCTATCTATCTATCTATCTATCTATCTATCTATCTATCTGTCTGTCCCTCTGTCTGTCTGTCTGTCTGTCTGTCTGTCTGTCTGTCTGTCTGTCTGTCTGTCTGTCTGTCTGTCTGTCTGTCCGTCTGTCTGTCCCTCTGTCTGTCTGTTGAAATCACGATTACAGAAAAAGTAGAAGAGATAGAACAATGACACTTTAGATTTAGATTACTTATATATCTAAGCTGTCTGAACAAGAAAATTGGCATGCTCGGTCTAGTGTGACCTGACAACCGACCACTTATGTTCAAATAACTCATATAAAATGAATATCTACAGATCAATATTACTGTATACGTGCTTAGGTAAACTTTTTTGGTCAAATATATATTGACTCATGCTCAAATACATGAAAATAATGTTGTCGGCGAAACGACTTGTGGTTACAAAAAAAAAAATCGAAATTCGGTACACCTACCCATTTTTAAATATGGGTATTAAATGAATGGAAATTCTTCAGCGATGGAAAGTATGTAGTTATTTTCAGTATTCGTATACCCTGGTGATCTATATACCAATTTGAATGGTAACCACACATATGTGTAGGGTATTTATAGTCGGCTTAGAACGACTATAATTTTGATAATCCTTACTATAACACCTACTTTAAAATTTGCCATGTGATCTAACCTTCCCAACTGGTTTTGAGTTAATAATAGTGTCATATAAATACTAATAGTAGCACCACTAGGAGTTCCTATAACTAATATGTGCTGTTATAGTTTCAATAATTGAAGAAATATCCAAATGTCTCTAATTTTGACAATCAACTATTTGAAGTATTCATAGCCCCATAAATAAATAGCGAGAAACAGTTGCTCAAAGAAGAGCGACAATTTAAATAAATGCCAAGGCAAGTAAAACAAATATCAGAACAAAATCAAATATAGGTTATATAAAAATGCAAATAAATGTTGTACACCCCATATGTACGTCTGTGTGTGTTTGTCGGAAGGATCGTGAATGTCACTTCGTTTAAATTGCAACGAATCAAGCTGAATAAATTGCAGCACGACAGAAGCGAACAATTTTGGCGCGCACAACTAAAATTCAATATGGCGGAAAATGAAGCTGAGGGACACACGCGCGCATAAAGAGCAGTGCAAACACACACAGGCACACACATAGATAGATCAAATACACTCAAACACATACATACTAAGTAACATAAAAGCGCGCGCAAAGTATATGCGCCGCCACATGTGACCCGTTTCTGCTGATGCCGCGCCTCAAATCGTCCTGCGTCCTGTTTATGCGTCCTAATGCATGCCAGTGTGTTTTTGTACGAACTGAGTGACTGACTGAATATGCGTACGTGTGTGTGTGTATGTGTGTCCTTAGCAAGGATTCTCTATGGAGCAGACAAATTGTCTGGCAATTGCATGAAATACAAAAGAAACACCATTTTTATGTGCGTGTATTAGGCTCTACTCTCGCTGTAATGTCTGCCTGTTTGTCTGTCTGTCTTTGTGTTTGTAACATTCTAATGAATAAAACAGGACTCATATTTCACAAAAACCAAGTCAAGCTAGTGCCATATTACAATCCGAGTGCTCAGTTGACTATTTTTAACATTTCATAAGAGGTTCTGGAATTGCTACACGTACTCTGACTGTCTGCCCGCCTGCCTGCCAACCGTGCCTTAAGTGTGCCTGGATTTTGTTACATTTTGGCAGATTTCTTGAAAATTACTTTATTTACCAAAGAACGTCGTTTAAACTGAGTTTACAGCACATGATTTACATGTTTGCATAGTACGTGTGTCTTATTTTATGATAAATATGAAATTAAATTATAGAATAATAATAATTAGAGGCGTTTTTTAAATATTTTATATAATTTTTAGCTGTAATTAAAATAAAAACGTTGAAATTTCCATTTTTTTTTATAGTATTTTGCATTTTTGTAAATTTACGAAGTTGTTCAAAGATTATGTTTTTACTTAATTATTTTAGGCTGAACGCGTCCAACTGAAAATATTATATTTTTAACGTATAATTCAAAACAATACTTTTAATTTTAAATTTATAATACTTTTTTGCAATTTTATAATCATTCACTTTGTAAATTTACGAAAGTTTAGCAAGATTATTTTATCAACTAAATATTTAAAAAAAAACTGGAAATATTTAGTACAAGCACTTTCGATTGAAAATATCATCTTTGGTATTATTTCAGTTCACTATTTCTTGAATTTTTTTAAATTTATTAATTTCGTAATAACTTATATTGTAAATTTACGAAATTATTGATAGATTATGTTTTTTTTTACTTAATTATTATAAACTCTTTTAACTTTTAAATACCTTGACCTATTTCAAACTAAAGCGGTAGCAATTTTTAAATTTTTTCATTATTAATATTTTCATAATTTTGTATTTATTTCTTTAGTAAATTTACCAAATTATTGATAGTTACTATTTTTGTTACTTACTTATTATAAACACATTTCATTTTAAATACCTTGACCTATTCCGAACCAAAGCGGTAGCAATTCTTACATTTTCCATTTTTAATATTTTCATAATTTTGAATTAATTTCTTTAGTAAATTTACGAAATTTTTGCAAGATTGTTGTATTGCCCACTTATTTCAAATACCTTTATGTGTGTAGAATGAGCAAGACCAACTAATTAGTAATTGTTGGCAGTTTTTTTTTAAACAAAAGCGACAAATGCTCTTTAAATATTAAATTTTGGTTAATTTTGTAAACTTGTATTAATTTATAATTTTACGAAATTTTAGAAATATTATTTTATTACTTATATAAATTAGATATATTTACCATTTTCGTATGAGCAAGTGGGAGTAAAAATATTATAATGGGCTGTATTTCAAAAAAGAGCAGTAAATGTTCTTTAATATTAAATTTGGAGAACTTTTTTGTAATTATGCATTTATTAGGTTTGTAAATTTACGAAAGATTATTATATACATACCCTACATATAACATATTTTATTATATTTGGCAGTATTTCAAACAAGAGCGGTAAACGTTTTTTATATATTCAATTTTGAATTCATTTTGTATTTTTGTATACATTTTTTTTGTAAATTTACGAAATTATTTATTGATGATTTCCCACTTATTATAAATACCTTTACCTGTTTCTAACGAAAAATTTCAAATAAAAGTAAAATTTTTAGCGGTATTCTAAAACGAAGCGTTATAAGTTATTTAAAATTAAAATTTTTGATAGTTTTTAAATTTTGATATTAATTTATTTTGTAAATTTACGAAATTTTTGCACGATTATTTAATTATCTTTCTATTTAAAATACATTTGCCTGTTTAGAATGCGCAAGACGAACTAAAAAAAAATATATTTCGAATACTTTTTGTGATTTTGTGTAAATTAATATTGTACATTTACGAAATAATTGATAAATTAGTTTATTATCTACTTATTATAAATACCTTTGCGTATATAGAATGACTAAAAATACTATTTTTTGACGTATTTCAAACCAAAGTGGTAACAGTTCTTTAAAATTAAAAATGTTATTATCTTATATAAATTTGTATTAATTTATTTTGTAAATTTACGAAATTTTTGCAAGATGACTTTATTACCTACCTTTTTAAATACCTTTACATGTTTAGAATGAATAATTTCAACTAAAAAATATATATATTTTATTATATTTAGCAGGTATTTCAAACATGAAACGCTCTTTGTGTTTTATATATTCAATTTAGTATATATTGTAAATTTATATTGTAAATTTACGAAATTATTGATTGATTATATCAATAATTACCTTTATCTGTTTAGAATGAACAAGTCAAACTAAAGATATCGTTTTTTCCCTATTTTAAACCAAAGCGGTAACATTTCTTTAACATTTTATTGAAATTTTCTATTAACTTATTTTGTAAATTTACGAAAATTTTGCAAGCTTATTTTATTACCTAGCAAATTTTAAATACCTGTAGCTCTTTAGAATGATCACGAGCACTGCATAATATTTTCTAATCTAAAATTAAAAACATTCTCTTAATGAACACTAATTGATTAACAAATTTCGTAAATATTTGTTAAACTTAAAATTAAGCTTTACGCTATTACAAAGTACTAAATTGCCTAAGTAAAAATAAAATGAATTTATTTAATACAATTAATTGATTAAATTCTTCATCGTCATTTGCAGCTGTCGACGCAGTTATCGATATTTTATATACAAGCTTTAATAGTGGACTTGACGAAATACGAAATACCATCGTAAATTAATTACGTCAAAAACAAGGCACAACAAAGGGTTAAAACGGGGTAAAACGTCCAAGAGTCTCTGCGCTAAAATGTGCGATGCACGATTTCAATGAAAATTCCTTTTTTGACATTTCATGCTGAGCTCATATTTCGTACGCATTTGTGCATCAATTACGACCTGGCCTGAATTTGATGTGAGCCGTTGCCGAACGAACGTTGATTTGACTATGGAATTTGTATTTTATTGGCAATTTTTAAAGGTTTATTGATGAGAAGACCGATTCGTTCGTGGATGGGTGGTTGGTTGGTTGAATGGTTGAATGGCTAGAAGGATGGCTGACTGGAATGGAATACTGTGAACTGCTTCACAGTGATGTACGATAATGGATGATTCGCGAAATTACGAAACAAGATATGCGTGTGAAATGCGCAATGTGAGTCATTAATTGTGCGTGTTTTTTTTTTTTCGGTTCATTCGTGAGTGGCTCCTGCCAAAGCACTTTTATTAGACTTGCGGGAGTAATGCAAAAACTACAAATTACACTACAAAGTGCTAAAGTGTTTCGGAATGTATTTCGACTTGAAATTTAATATTGCGAAATATAATGAAGTGGTTTTTTTTGTCATTACGCAAATTGTCACTGTGACAAACACAAGTTCAGCAACTGCACAAGAAAACATCACAAGTCACAGTGACTATTTTTTTGTTGTCTATTTTATTAAAAGTAATTCTTAAAAAATCTGCAAATGAAAGCAAAAATTTTAATTTTTTTTTTTGGATTCATTTCCATGGCTTTACTTTATTTTTAATACAGTGACATGCTGTCAAAACTATTTCTGATCTCGACAAAAACAAAGTAATTTTCCACTCAGTATTTCTTGCGCAGTTTCTCAAGGCAGCGCACCCAGTGTTTTTGTGGTCTTTTTGTGCCAACTAAATTGGGTAATTGTTCTTATCGCCAGCTACATCGTATCGTCGTCCTAGTCATCGTCGTCGTCGTCGTCGTCGTTGTTCTTATCCGTTCGTCTGCTACCGTTTGGCCCCATAAAATATGGCGTATTTTACAATAATATGCAGCTGTTTTCTTTCTTTCTGCCAGCGCACAAAAACCATATGACAATCTCCAGTCAGAGAAGTCAAGAAGTCAAGTTTCATGAGAAGAAAAACGTACAAAAAAAGTTATGTCTAACTTTTTGGCAATCAGCTAAATTTTTGATTTGATTTTGCACAATCCAGGCGCTCAGCTCATCTCTATACAAATAATCTTGAAGTAGGTAACAACACTCGCTGTCCTTGCACAGTGTGGCAAGACGTTTATAGAAACAACAAAATTTAGATTTTTATAAAATTTTGAAGAAAATGCCAAAATGAAATGTGGAAAACTTAAAATTAACCAACCAAAAATTTACAGAATTAAAATCAACAACAAATTTTATATTTTTTTGAAAAATAATAATAATAGTAAATAATTAATATATTGAAAAAAATATATTTAAAAAAAAATATTTGAAATACCACAATTTGTTCAATAAAAAATAATTTATTAAAAATAGTGTATCAGACAATTTTTTTTCTTCGAAAAATAAATTAATGTATGGTTCGAACTAGAGATGGGCGCGGGTTTTTGATGGCACGGACACGCACGGGCACGCTGATAGGTGACACGAGCACGAGCCCGACGACTAAATTAAAAGGCACGCACTACATATAAAGACACGAAAAAGCACTACAAAACACGAAAAAAACACCGAATCGCATGAAAAACTAGACAAAACATGAAAAATAATATTATGAACAGGGACTAAAACCCTTTAGAATATAGGTTTCGGTTGTGGTTCCATGTAGCCGCGGTAGCTCAGTGGTTAGTGCGTTGGACTGCGAGTCGAAAGGTCCCCGGTTCAAGCCTGGACTGGGGCTAACAACATCATTTCATAGAAACATTTTTCTATACCGCGCTACCTCTCGGCAGTAAATGGCAAACCTACGAGAGTAAAACATTGCCTATGAAAAGCTCTCACCCGCCGTTCGGATTCGGCAATAAACTGTAGGTCCCACCACTTTGACTACAAATATAACACGCACAGCTCAAAATGGTGAGAGAGCTCGGCCGATGTTCTAAACAGGACTGTAGCGCCAAACTATTATTTATTATTATTGTGGTTTCAAGTTCCGATTTCAGTTTAAACTAAAAAATTGTATGGGTTCCGATTCCGGTACCACACATTTTTTTAATGACGGTTCTGATTCCGGTTACAATTCCGGTTCTTTGCGGTCCCAGAATGGGACTAAAACCCTTGCACTATCGGTGCCGGTTCTCGTTTCAAGATTCCGGTTCCAACAAAAACCAGTTGGGAAGGTTAGATCACATGGGAAATTTTAAAGTAGGTGTTATTATGATAGTTAGGATTATCAAAATTATAGTCGGTCTAAGCCATCAATAAATACCCTACACATATGTGTGGTAACCATTCAAAGGTCACCAGGGTATATAGGTCACCAGGGTATACGAATCCTGAAAATAACTACTAACTTTTCATCGCTGAAGAATTACCATTCATTTGATACCCATATTTAAAAATGGGTAGGTGTACCGAATTTCGATTTTTTTTTGGGAACCACAAGCCGTTTCCTGGGAAAACATTATTTTCATGTATTTGAGCATAATGTCAATATATATTTGACCAAAAAAGTTTACCTAAGCACGTATACAGTAAAATTGAGGTATTTGAACATAAGTGGTCGGTTCTCAGGTCACAATAGACCGATCATGCCAATTTTCTTGTTCAGACAGCTTAGGTATATAAGTAATCTAAATCTAAAGTTTCATTTCAGTAGCTCTTCTACTTTTTCTGTAATCGTGATTTCAACAGACAGAGAGACAGACGGATATCGCTAAATCGACTCAGGAGGTCATGCTGATCAAGAATATATATACTTTTCCATACCGGAGATGCTTTTTTCAGGGTGTTACAAACGGCGTACCAAACTGAATATACCCTTTCACTCTTAGTGTAGGGTATAAAAATATATATGGGTTTCGATTCCGGTTCAACACATTTTTAAATCGTTAACGTTTATTTATGGTTCCTTATTATAAATAATTTAAAAATGTATTCTCTGAATCGGAACCTCTCCAGAATCGGAACATGTCGGGGACCACAAAGAACATGAATCAGAATTGATATTCCAAAGTGTGTTTGTTCCTGGTTAAAAACCACGAAATTTTTATTTTCTGATGCTGGAAGTGAAAAGTTTTTTAAATTGGAATAGATACTAAAAAAAAAATCTTAATGGGCGCCTGCCTGATTTTAGAGACACGGACACGCACGGACACGACAACCACTAGCACGCACGAACTCTGGTTTTCGGGCGTGACACGAAAAAAGCATCGCACGAGCCCATCTCTAGTACGAACACATGTTTTCCCATAAGATAAATTAAAAACGAGTTGAGAAAGTTAGGTCACATGGGTTCGGTCACATGGGGCGGATTTTTATAGTCGGTCGGGCCCGACTACACCTTTGGTGGGGATATTTAATGGCACACCTTAATTTTAAAGTTTTTAATTATACTGAACCACCCCACCCCCAGAATATTATTCACATATCAGAAATTTACGTCTTATATCCCCATAAATTAAAAAATGTATATAAAAGTATAAAAAAACTAAAAAAAAAATTTGAAAAATATAATTGGGCGGACCACGCCTATATTTAAAATTTTGAAAGGCTAATATTTCATAGAATTGATTTTAATAATTTACGGATCAAATTTCCACTATGAAAACCCGGGAAATAATGAAAAAAAAAAGAGGGCGTATCCCGCCCATTTTTGGACCACATATTTCTAGGTGAATTCTTATAATACGTTTTAAATTTTATAACTATACCTTGAATACTTTTCGAGTTATTAGTTCCTAAAGAGTGGGCGTGTCCGTTGACCGATTTGGCTCATTTTCAAACTCAGTTCCTACTTTTGGCTAAAATATAATAATACGAAATTTTATCGCATTCTGATCAGTATTTCTCAAGTTATTCTGTATTCGGACAGCAAGACAGCAAGACGGACAGACAGACGGACATGGCTTAACGGACTCGGGTAGTGATGCTGATCAAGAATATATAAACTTTTCCATACCGAACACTCCTCCTAAGGGGCGTTACAATATATGCACAAAGTTAATATACTCTGTACCTCATAGGTGTAGGGTATATAAAAAAAGTTTTCAGTAAAAAAGGTCTCAATAAAATTTTATACTCATTTTTTTATAATCCAACAATTTGTTTTCGATATAAAATAATGTTTTTTTTTTTAAATAAAGTATACCTCAAAAACATTTTTTTTTTCGAAATAAAAAATAAAAATTTATTTCAAAAATTTTTTTTTTCAACAATCAAAAATGTTCGCTTTCAAAAAAATTATAAAAAAAAACAAAAAAATTGGTTTAAGAAAATAAAATGTAGAAAACAATCACTTTTTTTTCGAATACAATTTTTTTTTTCAAAACTTTTTTTTTTATTTTCAAACATTTTTTTTTTTTTTTTGAAATAAAAAATCAAAATTTATTTCGAAAAAATTTTTTTTTTTCAAACACAACAAAAAAATGTTCAGTATTAAAAAAATTATAAAAAAAAAATTGGTATAAAAAAAATCTGAAAACAAACACTTTTTTTCGAATACCAAAAAAAATCAAGTGTTATTTCGTAGAAACAATGTATTGTTCGAAAACAAAATTTCAAGAAAAAAAATCGTTTTTTTTTATTTTGTTCAACAAAAAATGTCCTTGAATAAAAAATTGTATAATTAATTTATACCATTGTTTTAAAAATATATTTTAAAAACCCAACAACATATTTTTTTTGCGCACACGCAAAGAAATTTTTCAAGATTTTTTTTTTTAATACAAAATGATATAACTTTTTTATTATTTTTATTATAATTTTTTATTAATAAAAATCGCATGTTGTTTTTTTTATTTCTATTACGGATGGTCTAGTTATGAAATACATTTTATAACTATTACATCCTTGTTATTGGGTATTATTTAATTTTTCGTGATATATAAGTTTTGTTTTACTCTAACAATCGGTATTATATTGGGGTTTTATTTCATTTAGTGCTATTCTCCCCTTTTAGAAATTTTTGTTGTTTATAAATATCTGCTATTGGAAAATTTAATAATTTTTTATTTTGTCACAATATTTTGTGTTTTTAAACACCGTTCATTTGCTGGTTCTCCACAGTCTGAACACATAATTTTGCGGTTTGACTTAACATGTTCTGTGCAGACATCTGTGTTATGAACTGTGCTAGATTTTGCACATGTTAACATTTATCTATAGAGTTGTCCCAATTTTTTTTTTGACACAAGCGCCAGCAACAAATTAGTAATAGCAGCATATTTTGTCGTGTTTATGCAATTGGCACTTGTGGCCTTTATGAAATGGCTGGCCAGAATTGCGGTTACTTTTTGTAATATAAATTTTATATGATGTTGATATTGATTTTGGTCTATAGTCAAAACCAGGGATTGAAACCGTAACCGAACCAATATCGGTTAAATTTACAAAAAACGAAACAGTAACTGAAAATCGTAGTACAAAAATCACAATTTAATCTATATTCAAAATCTATAAAGCCTGTTTCCGTTTTATAGCGATTTTAAAACAGTTTTTTAAATGTATGGAAAACAAAGAAGAACGCAATCATTTTGTTGTACAATTTAAAATCGAAACGAGAGAAACCTAAATCGAAATCGGCATTCATTTGGATTTCAATCCTTAATAAAAGCTGTGAAAATTCATAAAATCAGCGCCTATACGGTGATTTTTAGTAAACATCAGCAAAATTTAATGAATTTTTACTTTATCCAAAACCAGCACAACAGAATCAACAACATAAAACGAACAAATATTTTTGGTTAGCTATTTCGATATTTGAAACTGCAGCAGTAACAACCAAACACATCCATACATTTTGCAAAATTATATTACGCAACTAATTATTTTTCTACATGAGCGCTTAGAAGACCACAATATTGTTGTAATTACTACCTATCCTAGGCAAACCATTTAAACAAATATCCACCCACCAAACACACAGAAAAAAGGTTGTTCATAAACCGAATGAACGGCGTTAATTGAAAAAGTATTCATAACATATATGAAAAAATCATTATATGAATGAACTATTCTTCGTATATACGAATCGCACAATTTGATCGAAAATACGCGTTCATAATTGTTATGAATTGTGACGCTTTTAGTTTAAAAATTCATAAATACTATGAATTTTTTCATAAATTTTATGAATTCGTTCATCAATATTATGAGCTTTTTCATTACGGTTCTATGAACGATTCATAAATAGGATGAATTTGGTGATTGGTTGAGTCGTAATGACAAATTCATTAGATTGATGAACAAATTCATTAATAGTATGAACTATTTTTTGTTCTGTGCATCTATATTTTTTTGGCAGACATGAGGCATACAAAATCCGAGCTTGTCGACAAATGCTGCATGCCATTGCTGCCGTATTATAAATTTCCAATTAGTAATACGTTGAGTAGCTTTTAATTTGTTGGATTTGTGGCTAGTTATCCGATATAACCCCCCCACACACATGGTTTAGAATTCAAAAATAATTTATATTTTATTTATGTACTTGCAGCGCAACACAACAACATAATGTTTGCATTTGCGGCGTCAGAGGAGCAGTGATTTGGAACCTTTTGAAAGCAGCAACGAGGTAAGTTATTTTGAATTTTGTTAAAGTGCACTATATATAAATCAGATTTACTTTGAAGTCGTTTTCTTCGTAATTTGTAAAGCAACTTCTGGCAACAATTTCTAAAAATTCCATAAACAACTCTAGAACTAAAAGCATTTTGCTTACGCAACACTTGTTCTTTTAACCTTATTACATACCTGGGGGGCATCTTTTTATGTTTTCAAATAGTCTTAAAACAATGTCTTTCTTTGGTTGTCTTTTTCGGTTTTTATTTAATATACTTTTCTATGTTTTAGCTTTGAGTTAAGTTAGGCTATTGTTTCAATTCCTTCGCATGCAATTTGCAAAATGATGCATGGTATGATAAACAGTTCTGTTTTATTTCTAGTTCTCAGTTGTGCTATTGTTGCAATTAAATTTGCCATTTCTCATTTGCACCCTGTAATTTTCATATGTTTTAGCACTCTTTGCATTGTTTAAAATAGTTTTTAAATTACAGGAAAGAATTATTAAATTATTTTGAAAGTTAGAAAATAGCATGATATTCGTTAATACGTAATATTTAAAAATTCCCGAAAATAGCCCATAATATAGTATTTTCCAATGAAATAGCACCCATTTATAGAATACCGAATGGTATATAAATTAAAACCAAAATTGCTGAATAAATATTTCGTATTTTATTTCATTTTAATTTTGGTGTTTTTTTCAGAGTGCTAGTGAAATAATCACAGAGTTAATAAGAAACAGCATTCTTCTACTTTAACTTTGACTCATAAATTTCAAAACCATTTTATCGAATTAACGTAAATATACCTAATTCGATTTTTGAGCTCTGTGGAATACCTTATCTATATATATAAAACTCTTGGTCCGTCTGTCAGTCTGTCGGTCTGTCTGTCTGTCTGTCTGTCTGTCTGTCTGTCTGTCTGTTTGTTCCAGCATCACGTCTAAACCGCTGAACCGATTTAACTGAAATTTTGCCACAGGATACTAAGGAGTCCGGAGGGTGTCATAGGCTATATATGGGCGGGATTGGACAAAGGTGCGTGGTACCTCCCATACAACCAAAACTTTTAAAACGACATAACTCAGCACATACACAATCTAAACAGATTAAACAAAAAACTTAAATTCACCACACTAAAACTCACCACACTAAAACTTACCACACTAAAACTCACCACAATAAAACTCACCACGCTAAAACTCACCACACTAAAAATTCACCATACTAAAACTCACCACACCAAAATTCACCACACTAAAACTCAACACAATAAAGCTCACCACACTAAAACTCACCATACAAAAACTCACCACACCGAAACTCACCATACTAAAACTCACCACACTAAAACTCACTACACTAAAAAGTCACCACATTAAAACTCACCACACTAAAACTCACCACACCAAAACTCACCACACTAAATCACACCACACTAAAACTCACCACACTAAAATCTCACCACATTAAAACTAACTACACTAAAACTTCTACTGGGAAAAACTCTACGGGGAAGAATTCTACCGGGAAGAGTTCTACCGGGAAGAATTCTACGGTAAAGTGTTCTATGAGGAAGAATATTACGGAGAAGATTTCTACTGGGAAGAATTCTGCGGCGAAGTATTCTACTGTTTGAATTGTCTTTTAGAAAAGTTGTTTTGGCGGAAAATTATTATTTGGTTACTACATTTATAAAACCAATAAAAACTTCCACAGCGAATCACGGGCCCCTAATATAAAAAATAATAATGTTTTTTTATATTAATAAAATCGCTTTATATCTATGAATTCACAAAATCTTGGCACGAGTCGTGCACGGGTCCAGCTAGTATCATAATAATAGTTTGGCGCTACTGTTCTGTATAGAACTTCGGCCGTGCTCTCTCACCATTTTGAGCTGTGCGTGTTATATTTGTACTCAAAGTGGTGGGACCTACAGTTTATTCCCTAATCCGAACGGCGGGTGAGAGCTTTTCATAGGCAATGTTTTACTCTTAGGTTTGCCATTTACTACCGAGAGGTAGCGCGGTATAGACAAATGTTTCTATGAAAAGATGTTGTTAGCCCCAGTCCAGGCTAGAACCGGGGACCTTTCGGCTCGCAGTCCAAGGCAGTTTAAAAACATTTTTTTTGAAATAATTCAAGCAAACAAAGGCAGAGTTTGTATCAAAAGTTACATGTTTTCTATTCGTCCCCGTGATATCTGCCATTAAAATTTCATAAAATTTGATAGTCTGTCGTACGCTTCCCGAAAACTTTGATTTAATTGTGTGTTTGCCGGAAATATGGCTGTAAAATATCAGACATTTCGACGCCACTTACGAAAACCCACATTTCAATTTTCTTACGAAAAACAGTACTTTCTTTTTCATAACTACGAAAAGAAGCATAACTTTAGCTTCCACAGGAAGACAATCAAATTCTTATGGTACTTAAAAATAGAAGCATTTAGTTACGAAACGCATAAACATTACTTTATTTTCGCCACACATTTAGCTACGATAATAAGCACATCTATCATATCTCCAAAAATAAAGTTGGAAAATATTGTTCCATTGTGATTTGGCCAGAACCCACTGAAGTCTTTGGACCATTTTTTTTTTTGGAAAAGTTGAAAAAAGACATTTTTTTTTGGAAAGTTTTATTCCTTTGGGATTTGGCTGTAACCGCCTTGCGTAATATGACATTTTTTTGAATTTGGCCTTTGGAAAAAAATACCATAAAAGTAATAGTTTTTACTATTAAAATTAGTCAATATGATAAACTATTAATTCAATCGATAAATCCCATTAAATACTACACCCAGAAAAAAATACTATATAAATAATAGTTTTTTACTATTAAAAATAGGCAATAGCATAAATTATTATTTTAATCGGAAAATACTATTAAATAATATAAAATACTATAAAATACCATGACATTGCCGTTGAGTTTATATGAAAAGATTTATTTTTTGTAAACTATTAAATCAATAATTGACCTATTGACCAATTTTAATGAGATTTGAGCGAATTTTTTTCTGGGTGTACGAAATACTATACAATTATTTTGAGTTTGTATAAAAATATTAATTTCTTGTATACCATTAAATCAATAACTGTCCTATTGACAAATTTTAATGGGATTTTATGTGATTTTTTTCTGAGTATTTAATTTAAAATTTAATTTAAAATGTATGGTATTTCGATGTCAATTTTATAATAGGTTGTCAACATTTGTTGAATTATAAAGACATATTTCCGGAATATTTTGGCTATAGGCAGAAAATTGGCAGTTTGTCCTATGTCTGTCTAAACGTCTCGAGCTTACAAAAAATTAAGTTTAGTGTGCTTTACACATCCGACAAACTTTATTAACTGTGTGTTTGCTGTAAATATGAGCGAAATATGCCTAGAAAATGCTATAAATTTAAAATTGAGTTGGGTATTCACTACTCAATTTTTAATTTATGGCATTTATGGAAACGTAAAACCGTATTTTTTTTAAATTAAGGATTTTATGGGATTATAGAATTTTTAGACCCTGCACTAAGAGTGAAAGGGTATATTCAGTTGGGTACGCCGTTTATAACACCCAGCAGGAAGCATCTCCGGTATGGAAAAGTATATAAATTCTTGATAAGCATGATCTGAGTCGATTTAGCGATGTCTGTCTGTCTGTCTGTCTGTCTGTCTGTCTGTCTGTCTCACTGTCCCACTGTCTGTCTGTTGAAATCACGATTACAGAAAAAGTAGTAGAGCTAGAGTAATGAAACTTTAGATTTAGATTACTTATATATCTAAGCTGTCTGAACAAGAAACTTGGCATGATCGGTCTATTGTGACCTGAGAACCGGCCACTTATGTTCAAATACCTCATATAAAATGTATATCTACCGATCAATTTTACTGTATACGTGCTTAGGTAAACTTTTTTGGGTAAAATATATACTGACTCATGCTCAAATACATGAAAATAATGATTTCCGGCGAAACGACTTGTGGTTCAACAAAAAAAAAATCGAAATTCGGTACACCTACCCATTTGTAAATATGGGTATCAAATGAATGCAAATACATCAGCGATTGAAAGTTTGTAGTTATTTTCAGGATTCGTATACCCTGGTGACCTATATACCACTTTGATTGGTAAGCACACATATGTGTAGGGTATTTATAGTCGGCTTAGACCGACTATAATTTTGATAATCCTAACTATCACACCTACTTTAAAATTTCCCATGTGATCAAATCTTCCCAACTGGTTAAATATCATCTTTTGTATTAACCACAAATAAGAAGTACGAAACCATTCTGTATAATTTAAATTTATCAAAATAACAATACCAAAAATTTTAAATGCTTTACAATGCACATAATTTAAAAGATTACAGAAACTAATTTCATCAAAAACCGCTTTTATTTGAATTGGATGTAATGTGCGAATAATAACACTTCAACATTTAAAATTTTCAAATGCTCTTCGAGCACATAAAACGTACACGCACAATTAATAATTTATTCGGGTACAATGTAGAAACAACGATTTTGAACATTTATGGTACTTGAGACAAATTAAAATGTTTGAAATGCCCGACAAGCGAGCGCTGCTGTTACCAATTCCATATTTTATTTATTGCTTCCTTTTAACCCGGCCTCAGAAATTGATGTGTTTTGTGCACAGTCAGTAGTCATAAAATCGTAAAATTATGCCGCAAATTATTAGGCCACAATTGCCGCAAAATGTTGTCTAATGCTGCTGCTGCTACTGCTGTTGCTGCTGGTTGCCTCATTTTGCTGCTGCTGCATGGAATTTCATAATTGCGGTGGCCAGGCAGGCTGTTGCAGAGACTATGCTGTATACGTAGTATGAGTTGGGGTTGGAGATTGCAAAGTTTCTAGGGATATATGTAATAATTTGTTAATGGGCGTCATAATTGTCTGCAATATTTGTTCAAAGTCTGTTGTTGAAGACAAAAGTGCGGTGGGGACAACTGTAAATGGGGCAGTTTATAGAAATTGTAGGTGGGTGTACACGAAAATGGTGGGTAGGGTTTGTGTACAAGATTTAATTTAATGTGTAATTTGTTGATACAGCTAAATTAGTGTTGATTTAAATGTGACATGTTTATTTAGTAGCATTTGCGAATATTGATTTATAATATTTATTTAAAAGACATCAATTAATTAGTAGGGGGGATATAAGAGAATTTTGCATAAATCTTAAAAGCGCTATAAATCCCTGGACTTAACAAGTAATAGGACAAATTAACGTTATAATGGCTTAATTAAAAACCCGCAACCGATGGTTTATTCCAGACCCATTAGTAAATTAAGTAAATGGGCTGCCAAAAGAGCAAAACAAAAGGCGTACAAATACGTTAAGCACCAGCAAATGCACCACAAAACACAAAACGCAAACAAATGCGCTTGGAAAAACACAAAAAAGTATAGCAAAAAAAAATGTCCCTTAAAAAAACTCAAAAAACGCCACTAAATTCCCAAAGAAAAAGCGACAAAAAACACATTGAAGTCTAAATAATGCGAGTCTCTAATGAAAAAAAAGACGCTTTGGCAAATTACTAAAGTCGCATTTCCGGGGACACTAACGAGTTGAAGTACCAAGAAAAACTAACACAAACAACCTAGAAATAAAAATGGAAAAAAGTAGAAAACCACGCACACAAACATATGAATGAATTTAGTGTTGGTGTTGGTTGGTATTAGTGTCAGTGCAAGTGTGACTGTGTGAATGAGTTGGAGGCCGAGACCGAGGCCGAGTCTGAGGCCAAGTAAAGTCAAGTCAAGTCGTGTTGAGTCGTATCGTATAGAGTCGTGGCAACTTCATGAAACTTTCATTAGGAACAACGTGTATTTCCGGTTTTTCTTTGATACACTTCGCCGCTACTTGGCGAAAAATAAACTACGTTATCTCTTGCCTTTGATGTGGCGTCGAGTGCGCAAACAACATACGTTGTACGTAGAATAAAAATAAAAAATAATACAAAAATCAGCAAGTCGTCTATGAGCTCAGTCTGTCTGTCTGTCTGTCTGCAAGACTATCAGTGAAATGCTCCAAGCGAAAAGGATCAGCGCTGGACATCGGACACGACCGAACGAGCAACCGACAATCGGACGGATGAACGGATGGTCGGTTGGATACACCGACCAACGAGCGATTTATTTGTATGGGAAAAATGCCAGCCTCGAAAGCAAAACCAACATCAACAGACGTCGTCGTCGTCGTTGCACGCTGCTGAAAAATAACAGCAGCAGGAGTTGAAAATGTAAATGAAAAAAAAAATTAAAACAAGACATTCGAAAGAAAATGAAAAAATCGACAGCTACAAAACTTGACCAAGTCAACTTCTCGTTCCCGGGTGCTAAGTGACCAGCGATGCCTGGCCGAAACTCGCTAACACTCAACACACAGACACACATACACTGAACACTTTTAGATCCCATACGTTGCACAATGGGGCAAATTTTATTTGGTTAATTAAAATCAAGTCTCTGTAAAAAAAAATTCTATATTTTCCCAGTCTGCCATGTCTCGGAGACCTTCGATGCCTCGAAGCTTTCTCGAATAACTTCGATCAAAATTTTGATCTCGTTGCTTTCTCGATTCTAATTTTTAAAAAATTTCGTACTTTGAAATAATTTTACAATATACGATAATTAAACATTTATCAAATCAATACCGCAATATTTTTCGCAATAATCTCGAACTTTGATCATTTTTGTCTTCGATATCGATCCGACTTCGAAACATTTCACGTTTCGAGAAAACTCCGACAGAACGTTTCGACATCTACCTACCATGTAGGTTCAATTTAATGCTCGATATCGTTACGAGAACGGATCCGGTATCGTGTGATTTCTTCATATATTTTATTAATTATTAAGAGGTATAAACCAAAAACCGAAACAAATCCTTTTTTTAGAACTATTTCGATTTTAGAATTGAAACCGTATTCAAAAAATCAGAAATAATCCAAAATTGAGATTTCTATACATAAATCCAAAATCGATATACCCGGTTTTTGTTTTATACCGGTTTTATATGAAAAAATTAATTTCATTTTTAAATATTATTTTTGTTTTAATCAAAGTATGTGTAATTGGTTTGTAGTCCCTTGTTCATATAAAATAATGCGGTTATTTCTCTGTATATTGAAAATTTGGCCAAAAATCAAAAAATGAAAAAGACAACCTAAATCACAACCTTTATTCGGCTCTACGAAATATGACCCCCGGAAATAAAGCCCCAAACTCAAAACCAAAATTACAAACCAAAATTTGAACTTTATTTCGTTATGCAATAAATCTACATTTGTGAAAAAAACAAAGCCCCATTGGGATGAAAAAAAAACCTAATATAAATGAAAAAAATGCCCATTAAATATTTTTTGTAATTTGTTTGGAAATTCCCTTAATCTGAATTTCAAGGCAGTTTTGAAAATTTTGTTTGAAAGATTTTGAAAAGACCAGGGGGATTATGTGTTCTTCCCCAGATAATTTGTACGAAGACAATTTTTTTTTTTTTGTACAGAGACCATTTTTACACAGTAATCATGATCATTTTTCCAGACAATCCCAATTTCTTCTCTGCAATCACTGAAACTCTTATAAATATGATTTTCTTCTCATTCAAGTAGCAACATTATTCAAGAAAGATTATGTAAAATACATAATTTTCAATCTAGAATGATCCTATAACATAAGATTTCTTTTTTTTTACATTACACATTGTCCGGGTAAGAATTATTTCAGGATGTAATAGAGTGTTTGCCACAGAGATGAATTGTCGCTGAAAAAGATTTACTCGGCTAAGAATTGTGTCGAAAATGAATTCTATCTAGGACGAATTATTTGGGAGAAAACTATGATAATTTTTGGTGAAGTCTTTCTCGAAGAAAAGTGAATAACTCACTTTGAGATGAGTTATTCAATGAGTTATTGACTTTAGAAATTTAATCATTATACACTTTGTTGGGAAGTTTTATTTCTACAGCCACGTTGTGATCTATGAAATTATTAAACTTAAGATTTATTTCTAAAGATTGTCTTTTTTAAAATGCATTTTGTTCCAGCGTACAAACATTTTGGCTTATTGATCTCTGTAGAAATAATCAGTTCGAAATCCACATGCCAGAGGGCGTTGTACGCTGCATTTGGCGCAGCTGATTGTATTACTGTGGAATATAGTTGAGGAATATTTGTAGAGAAATATTTGAAGAGGAATATTTGAAGTGGAATATGTAACTATGTATGGCTGTGTGTGTGTGTGTGTGTGTGTCTGTGTCGAGGGACAAATGCAATTGCATTATAATACATAGTAGTTTGCCTGAAGAATGATGCTATTACTTTTTGCTGGTGGATTTTTTGCTACTATTTGAAGTTGATTTTGTGGCTGATGTTATTGCTAGTGATAGCAGTATCTTTTTCTGTGAGCAGTTATAATAAAAACTGAACATGATTGTGATAATCAGCAGGAACAAGTTTTATAGAGTTTGAAAATGTTTACAATTAGCTACTTTTACAAATGGAGAATTAGGTCAAAATAGATTTATTAATTTTATATTATTTTTAAAAGTTTTTTGCATTTTTTATACTGAAAATTTGATATTACATTTTTTACCATTTATTCGTAAAAAAAGTGTTGTAGAGAATTTATTTAAAAAATAACAGGAAAAATATATATAAAATTATCCGAAAAAAAAAATTTTTCGAAAAAAAAAAAAATCGAAAATAATGTGTCCGAAAAAAATCTTTTTTTTTGAAATAAATTACATTTTATACAATTTCAGGTATTTTTTTTTTATAATAATATCGCTAATATGGGAGTTTTGTTTTTTTTTTAATTTTCAGCACAGAAAAAAATTCATCAATATGATGAATTTATTCATAAATATTTTGAATTTTTCACCAACTACCAGGTTCATCATATTGATACCATCGTTCATTAAATAATATATTGATGAATGCATTCATTATATATATTTATTCATACCATCGAATATCATAGTGAAGAACGAAATATTCAATACAATGAATTTGAATCGTCATATTGATGAATTTGTTTATAATATTTGTGAATATAATATTCAATATGATGAATATTGTTAAATTAATATTTTTTTTCAAAAAAAGAAAAAAATTATAAAATAATTCGAAAAAAGTGTAGTAAAATTTTATTTAAAAAATAACGGAAACATTTTTTTAAAAAATTTATCAGAAAAAAAATTTGATTTCGAAATTTTTTTTTTTGTAAATTTTAAAAACCTTTAAAAAAAATTTGTTAATTAATTTGTTAATTAATTTGTAATTATAAAAAAAATATATATTATAAATCATTTAACTAATTTATGCATGTCGAGCAAGCATTATATAAGAAATACCATATAAGAATTACTGAGAATTACACACAAAAAAATATCAACAGAAATTTCACCAACTACCTGTGTTCATCTTATTGATGATTTCATTCATTGAACTAAAATCGTATTTTTTCAATGTTTTTCACTTTTAATATTTTTTACAACATCAACAAACAAATATTTTGATTGAAATTTGGTTTAATGAACAGCGTTCTTCAACATGAAAAACATATATGTTGCATATTATATTTTGGTTCATTATTATGATGAAACGTATTCTTCAATTTTTTTTTTATTCTTCACATTTAGTTCATCATATTGAAGAACACTTTTTCGACAGTTACCATGCGTTCATCATATTTATGATAGCATTCATAACATTAATGTTGTTAGTCATTAATATTATGAATGGTTCTTCAATATAATGAATCATGGTTTGAAGAAGGGAATTTATCAATATGATGTACATTTTTTTTCTGTGAGGGTCATTTCCACAATATCCAGTTAAGTGTTTCAATTCTATATATTCTATGGGTAACTCTAAGTTAAAGTGGCAGTTATTGCTTAAACGAAGACGGTTTTAGTAATTTTATACGGGACTATAAAAACTCTGATCTAAATTCACTAAATTCAGGTGTCAAAGCTACACCCTGTGTTAAGTTTATCTAAAATAACTGTAATTGATTAGAAAGTACTAGGAATGAACAGGTTTATCGTTAATAAATTAGAAAAAAATGGGGTTATCTATAAGAAAATTTTGAGAAAATCAATGATAAAGAAAAAAATATTTTTTTTTAATTTCAATTTACGTTTTTTTAAATAAAGAAATCATACGGTTCGAAGAAGTGATACACCATTGGAAAGGTAATTTAATTGTCTAAAACATGAGTGAAAAATTGATATTCATCAACAGATTTAATTTTATAACCAATTTTCTTAAATTTTTAAGTAATATGCAGTTATTAAACAACCTGTATCTTAAACATGTTGCAAAATTAGATATTTTTTATTTTACATTTTCTTATTTTTTAGAGTTTGACATCGATGTACCAAACACAAAATGTTTAGAGTAAAAAAAGTATATAGTATTCCATTTTTATTATTCCACTTTTCCTACTATCAAATGCAATTATAAAATTTGACTATAAAATGTTTCATTTTAGACGAATCGTTTCACGATTTAAGAAGTTTCCAAGACAATTTTTTTCCAGTTTTTTCTTTGTTACTATTGTTTTCAATTATAGTACTTTCAACTTTTTCAGGACTCAAGTCTACTTTGTCTATTTTTAGCAACGAGTCTAGTTGTCTTTAAAAGTTTTAGAAAATATAAAACACACTAGACGTAACCCTGGAAGTGCCTAATGCACGTAAATGGAACTCAGTGGAACTCGGTGGAACTCAATGAACAAGTTACAGCCAAGTCTAGGTAATATGTATTACTGGTGTGTAACATGTCACATTGTCGTCGTCGTATGTCCTTCTCATTGTTATTGTTTTAACGGCACTTTGGCAACGAAAATTAGCTAAATAAGTCAACGAAACTTCGACGTCCTTTTGCGAGACGTGTGTAGGTAGCTCAAAGCCAGTCTTGCCGCCTGGGCTGTTGCTGATTTTTGAAACTTTCCAGTTGACTTTTTGCACCATATCTGGAGTGTGTGTGTCTTACGAGTTACTTGTAATTGTTGCTATACACAGTGGCAGTTTGTAGTGGCAGTAGGTAGGACATTAAGGACAAAGTTTTGCCCAAGGACTTTATAATGTTCACTTGGTTTTTACTTCGGCGAACAGGAAATCAAGATTACTTGCGCTGCGTCAATTTGTTGGAGTATGTTGCCAAACATGGCTGTTAATTAGATTGTAAAATAATTTCGCCGAAATGAGTCTTAAGAATTTCGTTTGAAAATCAAAAAAAAAAAGCAATATAACTAATTTTAAATTTTTTCTAAGAAAGAATTTTACTAAAATAATTTGCTGCTGTTTAATGTACTTAAAAAAAGTTCGCAACCATAAAATGCGCTAACTTTAAAATTGAATTTAAGATTTCAGTGCTTTTTAAATTTGCTATTTTGAACTTTATTTCCGGAATGTTTATTTTTTTGTTCTCTTTCAAAAAACTTGAATGTGTTCTACCCAGAGATTAGCAAATACTAAATCTAATGCATGTTCTTGCCAGCACTTAATAAAAAAAGAACTTCTGACTTTGTTTAAAAGTTTTCAAGAAGTTGTGTGTGGGTCGTAATTGTGGTTTTGAAACCGCAAAATCTTCATATAACTCTCAAGAAATCAAAAACTCTGAAGAGCCACTAATTGGCGATTTAATTAATCCGTAGTATTTAAAAACACTTCAATGTTCTGTCGTTCATTAAAATAAATCAGCATAAAAACCATGTTTACCAGACATTTTTATTGAACTCCACTGTGACCGCTATCAATATGTTGCAGCATTAACCTTAATTTCGACACTCATTCCAAATCCATGCTTGCCCCCAGATAATCCCATCACAATATTCGACCACAATTTAATGCGCCGCACCCCGGCGGCGGTTGTTTATTACAGCAAATCCAGCGAATGTGACAAAATCTATTGGCAGTTGTAGCGGGTCATGCGACAGATCCGCACGCACATAATTTGTGCGGCACATTAAAGCCCAAATGTGCCCCGAACTACTTGTCGTATATAGTAGTAGTATGTAGTACTTGTCCTATAAGAGCTACAGCCAAATGGTCAACGGTCCAAGGACCAAGCAACGACTTAAGGCGCAAATTTAAATTTGTTGTTTGTCGAAAACGATTTAGTGGCGGGCAGCATTTTCATGGTACCATGTTCATCGGAATCGAGACAGACCTCTTACTTATGGCTGCCACTTGCAGAGTGTTCCCGGTGTCCATGGTGTTTGGCTACATGACGGTGTGCTGCAGCATTCTTTATGGACGGACGTACACTAAGAAAAAATATAAATATAATATAAAGAAATATAAGATATTTGTAATTTTTTTAATTATTTTTTGATTAAAATTTAAAAATTTAATTTTTAATGCAAAATAGAATTTTGAGTGAAAAAATGAATTTTAAAGTGATAAATTTAATTTTGAGTGATAAATCAAGTTATGAGTTAAAAATTGAATTTTAAGTGAAAAAATGAATTTTGAGTGAAACAATAATTTTGAGTGAAAAATGAATTTTGAGTGAAAAAATGAAATTTGAGTGAAAAATTGAATTTGAGTTAAAAAATGAATTTTGAGTGGAAAAAATGAAATTTGAGTTTAAAATGAATTTTGAGTGAAAAATTGAATTTTGAGTGAAAAAATGAATTTTGAGTGAAAAAATGAATTTTGAGTGAAAAATTGAATTTTGAGTGAAAAAATGAAATTTGAGTGAAAAATTGAATTTGAGTTAAAAAATGAATTTTGAGTGGAAAAAATGAATGTTGAGTGAAAAAATGAATTTTGAGTGAAAAAATGAATTTAGAGTGAAAAAATTAATTTAGAGTAAAACATTTAATTTTGACTGAATATTTATTTTGAGTAAAAAAAATTAATTTGGAGTGAAAAATTGAATTTTGAGTGAAAAATTGAATTTTGAGTGATAAATTTAATTTAGAGTAAAAATTAAATTTTGAGTAAAAATTGAATTTTGAGTAAATAATGAATTTTGAGTAAAATTTGAATTTTGAGTAAAAATTGAATTTTTAGTGAAAATTTGAATTTTTAGTGAAAATTTGAATTTTAAGTGAAAATTTTAATTTTGTGTGAAAAAATGAATTTTGAGTAAAAAATGGAATTTTGAGTGAGAATTGAATTTTGAGTGAAATTTTAAATTTGTAGTGAAAATTGAATTTTGAGTGAAAAATTGAATTTTGAGTAAAAAATGGAATTTTTAATGAAAAATTTAATTTTGAGTGAGAATTGAATTTTGAGTGAGAAGTGAATTTTGAGTGAGAATTGAATTTTGAGTGAAATTTTAAATTTGAGTGAAAATTGAATTATGAGTTAAAAATTTAATTTTGAGTGAAAAATTTTGAATAAATTGAATTTTTAGTGAAAAATTTACTTTTGAGTGAAAAAATTTAATTTTAAGTAAAAAGTGAACTTTGAGTGAAAAATTGAATTTTGAGTGAAAAATTGAATTTCGAGTGAATAATTGAACTTTGAGTGAAAAAATTAATTTTGATTGAAAAATTTAATTTTGATTGATAAATTGAATTTTAGTGAAAAATTAAATTTTGAGTGATAAAATTAATTTTTAGCGAAAAATTGAATTTTTAGTGAAAAATTTACTTTGGATTGAAGAATAGACTTTTGAGTGAAAAATTGAATTTTTAGTAAAAACTTGAATTTTTAGAGAAAAATTTAATATTGAGTGAAAAATGCACTTTGAGGGAAAAATTGATTTTTTAGTGCAGTATTGAATTTTGAGTAAAAAATTTAATTTCGGAGTGAACATTTGTATTTTTTGTTGAAAATTTAAATTTTGAGTGAAAAAATAAAAAAAAATGTGAAAATTTGAAGTCCCAAATTTTCCCAGTGTATACTTAGACAAATGTACATTTCAGTCATTAATGCGCAACCAAGTCTGCAAGAAATGTTGTCCCCCAGATTTTGTGCAAATTTGTGGACAAATTTTGTGCTGCAGACGACGGCAGGCTGTGGCTGGCTACTCCGTTCGTGTCGCCAACTGGAAATCCCATTGTCAACTAATCCCCTCGTAATCCACAATCGATGGATGACGACACCGACGAGTGTATCCATAATATGTTGAAAGCCCCCTAACAACTTAGATTGAACTAGCAGAATGCTGTCCAAAACATTTTCCGACAATAAATCCATTTACAGTTGATCTGATGCTGATGCGGTCCGGTCGAGTGTGGTTGCGACACACAGCCGCACAGTTCGAAGAGTTATCGCCGGGTTTAGATTTTTGTTTTGATCGGCTTATGCAGTTTATTGTGTGGCTAAAACTGTTGAATGGTTTATTATGTAAAAATGTTGCTTGTTTAGAGGATTTACCAATGAATTTAATTTGGCTATAACATATAACATGTATTATTTTGGCTGTACATTAATTTATGCAGATTACAAAATGTCACAAAACAAATTTCCGCCTCAGCTACTAATTATATTCGCGAAGTACATAACTGTGAAACAGCTATAAAAATATCACACAATGCATTTATTCGTCTTTCGCAAAGTATTCCGCATGTTGGAGCTCCACCAAAATACGACACTTAAAATTCATAGCCACATTTTCAAATGCCATATAGTACTATATGAACTCTTGTATATTTATGACACGAATTTCGTGTCTATTGCTGAAGAAAATAAAATAAAAAGAACAAAAAACACAACCAAATTCATAAAAGACATCCGCTGCTCGGTCTCTGCCTCATTTATGCCAACCACAGCACAATCCCTACTCGTTGCACGCATCAAAACGTCTAAAAATATAATTTTATTGCGGTGCCAAAGCCTGTGCCATAGCCACCCGGCAGGCGAGAAGGCAGGACCCGTCGAAACTGCCACCATCAGTATCGTCAGCACCACCATCATCATTACTCATGGCCAAAGAGTTGTGAGTGTTTGCTGCCTTGTGGAAGAAGCTGCGTTTGATGACTGTTTGCCTCGTATTTGTTTGGTTTTATTATCACTGCTGGCTGGCTGACTGGCTGGCTGACTGGATGACTGGACTGAGTAAATGTCTCGTCTATAAATACAGCCAATGTCGAATGACATGACTTTTGCTGATCCAACGCATATCTAGTACATATTGCTATGGCCACGCAGCAGAAAAATCCAAATAAATGAGAAGATGTTGCTCCTGGTTTTATATATCTAATGGTACAATGTATATTTTTTGAACAAAAATTACAGGAATTTTATTTTAAAAATTTACGGGAATCATAATTAAATTCCAAATAATATATATTACACTATATTAGAAAAAAAAAAATTTTAGATTTGAAATTGAAGTTTTAGCTAAATTAATATTCAAATAGAATTTTTGAATAAATTAAAAATATGAGAAAAATAAAATAAGTGGAGACATTTTGGTTTTTTGGGAACATTTGGATTTTAAGGGAATAAACTGTTTTTTTTTAGAGAACATTTGAATTTTTAGAGATAAAATATGGATATATGGAAAAATGGGTTTTTTAAGAATTATTGCATTTTTAGAGAAAATTTGAATTTCTAGAGAAAAAATATGTATTAAAAAAAAATTGATTCTGGAGACAAATTGATTTTTTAAGAGAAAATTTGGATTTTTGGATTTTATTTTTTTTTAGAATAATTGAATTTTAAGAGGACAAACTGATTTTTGGAGAAAATTGGAATTGGATTGGATTTTTGGATACAAATTGGATTTTTAGACAATTTACTGGATTTTTAGAGAATAATTGGATTTTTTAGAGAACATTTGAATTTTTAGAGAATAATATGGATTAAAAAAAAGGTTTCCTTTTTTTTAAGTGAAAATTTGGATTTTTAGGGAAAAATTCAATTTTTGAAAATAATTGGATTTTTAGAGAATAAACTGATTTTTAGAGAAGATTTGAATTTTGTAGAAAAATTGGATTTTGGAGACAAATTGGATTTTTGGAGACAAATTGGATTTTTAGAAAAAATAATTGGATTTTTGAGATTAATTGAATTTTTAGAGATTAAACTGATTTTTAGAGAACATTTGAATTGTAAGAGAAACAATATGGATTAAAAAAAAAAATAATTTCTTTTTGTTTTTCAGAGAAAATTTGAAGTTTTATAGAAAATTTTATGTTTTGAGAATAGTTGGATTTTTAGAGAATTAAGAGATTTTTAGAGAAGATTTGAATTTTGGAGAAAGTTTTGATTTTTTGAGACAAATTGGATTTTTAGAGAAAATTTAGATTTTGGAATGGGATTTTTAGAGAATAAACTGGCTTTTGGAGAAAAAATGAATTAAAAAAAATAAAATTTGGATTTTTAGAGAAGATTTGAATTTAGACAAAAATTGGATTTGTGAAAAATTCCACTTTTTAAGAATTGATTTAAAGAAAAATTAGATTTTAATAAATTTGGATATTTAGAGAAATTTATGATTTTTAGAGAACATTTTTGATTTTCATAACAACATTTTTTTTTTAAAGAAAATTTGGATATTCACAGAAAATGGGATTTTTATAAATATTTTTTGAATAATTTATATTTGTTAATAAATTAATGTTCTGGATTTCTTTTTGTAAATAATTATTTTTTGAATAAAAAATTTAATTTTTGTATTTGTGAAATTTTTTTTTATTATTTTTCTGAGTTGAAAATATTTGAAAGGTAAAGGGTTTTTCAATAAGAGCGCTACAAAAGTTTTTTTTTCAAGGGCCATTTCATGATGGAAAGATATACGAGTCAACAACGAGTCCAAATTATTAAAATTTACTACCGAAATTCGAATTCGAATTCGAATCTTTACATCATGAAATGGCAAACCTTACTGAAGAGAAATGTCAAAAGAGCGGCAAGAAATATGGCGTCGTTTGCTGTCCCTGTCGCTCTACTTTTGTAGCGTCTACTTTTGTAGCGTTGAAAAACCCTTTACTATAGACACTTTATGCCATAAATAAATAAATAACTAAATAAATAAATAAATAAATAAATAAATAAATAACTAAATAAATAAATAAATAAATAAATAAATAAATAATTAAATAAATAAATAAAAAAGTGTTTTAAATTAAAAAAAATGACCTAATATTAAATAAAATTGATTGTTACAAATCGCTCACATTGTTTGTCATTTCACAATCCACACTGTCGACTGTCGTCATCGTTAAAAAATTAATAACCAATACCATTGTTCTGTTAATTAATTCTACCACCATCGAAACTCGGTTAACTTGTTACGCAAACCCAAAACCAAAAAGTCCTTCTAAACCTATAAAGTAAAATATACAACATTCGAGAGTAGTCAGTCAGTGAGAAGAGTCGGGTAGTTGGTGAAATGTAATAAAATTGCACGCGTATCGTCGTGACATAATTTCCAGAGTGATGCTTCAAGTTGATGATAGTTTTAGTGCCGGAAGCAAGTGAAACGCGCAATCAAAGTTATGCTCGTTGACACGGGCACGAAAGAGACACACGGAGTGAGCCAAAACGAGTGCGAGAGTGAGAAAGAGAGAGAGAGCGACGATGAATAAGCAACAATAACTGTACTTTTTGACTGTGTCACTAACTCGCTGACAGCGTTGACAGCAGCAAAGTCAGAGTTGAAAACACTTGAAAATGTCAAAATGAATTTGCAGGGTGTAGGAAATTTGGTGTAAAAATTTAATAAAAATATTAGAGAATATAATATGGGATAAACTGACCTTTATAAAAGTTTTATGACATATTAAATTATGAACACGTATCTAAAAGATACAAATTTTAGTTATTTTATATATTTGAAATTGATTTTAAATATTTTTATAGATTATTTTCTATATTTTAAATTAATATATTTAAACAATAACTATAAAAATTAAAAAAAAGGAATTATTAAATTTTCTGAATATATCGTCGTTGTAGAACGAAAAGTCACCAAATACATTTTTATGAAAAACTTAAATTTCGAGTTTGTTGATTAATATTATAAAAAGTAATTGATGCATTTTTAAAGTCAAAATATCATTTAATAGATTTACATTTTCTTATCACTTGGTAAAAAAAATTTAAATCATTGATTAAAAATTGACAGATATATAAAGATTTTTGTAAATAAATATTTGGCATTTTAAAATGTATTTGGTGACTTTTCGTTCTACAACGACGATATAAGCTATAGAAAAAGTATCTCAAAGATATTTAACAAATTTTCGAATATTTTATACAAAACATTCTCTTTTTGTCAGCATTTTTAGAGAAAATTCTCTATGAAATAATATTAAAAATGTTCAAAAGTTACCGTTATAAAATATTTGTTTTGAATACATTTTAAAAAAGTATCTAATAGATACAAATGTATAAAATATTAAATTTTATTAAATCGTTTATTGTATAATTTTCAGTATAAAGAGAAACATGCAATTTTAAATATTTAAATTATTTCTAATCCATATGATAATATGAAAAGTTTATTAGATATAATAAAAGTATCTAATAGATACAATATCCAAAATATTAAATACAGCTGCTGTTGATCGATATATAGCAAAAATCATATTTATTTATATATTTATCACAATTTCTTGAAACAAATTAATAAAAAACAATGAACATTTTGTTAATATATACATTTTAGAAAAGTATCTAATAGATACAAGTATTTAAAATGTAAAAATTTAACAAATATTTTAAACCCAATATTCTATAATCTTAAACACAAAATAGCAACATACTTTATAATGAATACATATGGCAAAATGTAGAGTTTAATAGATATTCATTTTGTTAAAATGTATCTAATAGATACAACTATTTAAAATGTAAAATATTGCTGCTGTTTGCCTTTATTGTTGCACCAGAAACCTCCTCTATTTTGCTACAATACTTGTCAAACATATTGTACATTTTCCAACAACTGACCGACCGAAAAAATAATTTATTAACTAACATAAATGTATCTGAGTATCTGAAGATTGTATTGCTTGTCTTGTGCGTGCACACATGGCAACTATTTTATCATTATTAGCAGCAACATAGAACTTGACTCATCCTATATGTTACAATATTCGAATCGATTTTACCCAAATCACTGTGTGTGTGTGTCGGCCGGCAACAGTTTAAAAGTCAAATGAATTGAATATCAAAATTTGCTTTGTTTGCGCATCAAATTTTTGGACTGGCTCGAAATAGATTCGCACAGCTACATGGTGCTCATATAGTATGTTGCTGGATTTTGTTGTTGCTATTGATATTTGCCAATTACTTGGCTCATAACTTTTGAATCGCTCTGTAAACTATGTAGGTATTTTTGAAGTTGGTTGTTTTTTTTTTGTGATTAGTTTAGAAATGTTTTAGAGAAAATATTATAGGAAATTGCTATGGGAAAATTTCTGAGTATATGCTGCAGTAATTTTTGAACAATAAGCGTTGCCTTTTGTTGCCTGTTTCGATTATAAAAATGCAATAACTCTGCCCCAATACAAAATAATTAAAAATTGTTAATAATGGCTATCTATAAATTTTATCCTATGTCCATTAGGACATGTATTATCTTGCATTCGACCCTTTTTTTATTTTTTTGTACGGTTGACCAAAACATGTTCGTTCAAATTTCGATTTAAGTAAATTTCATTAAACATATTTACTTCTTTATGATTGGGTCAATTGTATTTGTGTATCATTGGGCCAAGAACATCATCATCAATTTATTTTGTAAAAATACGAAATCGTATCTCCTACGCATTTGGCATAGATTTGCTCTGGGTTCGAAAGCAAAGCAATTTCCACATTTTATTTGCAACGCATTGAATTTGTATTTATTTAAGGATCAACAATTCCCGGCCTCAGAGAAAAGGGTTCAATGAAGCATGTCTACGCTGGACATTTAAGGGTATTTATAAAGGACCTACAAGATGAACAAGATGAAAAAAAAGTGCAGCCTAGGAAGGCGGTTGTTACCCGACTCATTTCATTTATCTTTTTGATGTGCTCTGATTTTTATTGATAGCGCCATACGATGATTCATTATTATCTTAGAATTTTGATGCAAACATTCAAAGCTTTTTCCATTTTATTTTATTTTGTGGTTTTTTATAGAGATATCGGTCGCTTTTTGTGTATTTCTTTAGCAAACAAAGCATTGCAAAGTGATTGCAAATTTTATAGAGTTTTATATTTTATTGAAATTGGTAGCATTTCTCATTTGTATAAATTTGGTTTTCGAATTTTTATTAGAACTGCGTTAATACAAATTATCTACATTTAAATGTAAAAATTTTATCAAAATGTTTTTCAATTAATCAACCCCTTAATAAAGTGTTCAATTAGTTGCCTCTGGTTCACAAAAGTTGCACCTCGTACATCTTTCGATTGCGTTGTATTTTTAGCTAAAATGTCACTGTTAACTATGCAAAATTTGTCACAATTTGCTGCAAAGTTTTCAACTACAATGCAATGCTGTTCGCCTCATGAACCCCAGTACTGTGCCAATTTGCCAGGCTCTGTGGTAGCAAGTGCTGCAAATTAAGTTTGGAATTTTTTTCGTTGTTGGCCCAAGAAACTAAAAATGAAAAAAGTTAAAGTCGTAAAAATAGCAAATTTTGTTGCTTTTCTACTTGCTAAAGTGGTTTTCGTTAAAACTTTTACATTTGACTAATATTTTCTTTTGCATTTTAGAACCCTTATACAGCTACTTCGTGTCGCCGCGGCGCTTATCTCTTATTTGTCACAGTCGGTCTGCACTTTTTTTCAGCTACTTGCAGTTTTACACTTGCATTTATTCACTTAACTTGTATGCAAATTGAATTCCGGAATTGCAAAGTTTTGCTATCTTATTAATAGGCCACCCTTTAAAGGTATCCCCTCAGGTGCTACGACTATACACAGAAAAAATAATCGGCGTAAATATGGCAACCGATATTAATTGCATTCATTAATCAATTCATCAATGAAATTCACTTATTTAATGAAAACAATTGCTATTTTTCGTTAAATCAGCAATTCCATTTTCAGCATTTATATTTGCTAAAACTGCGCCAACTAAATTATTTGCTGCATTCACGTACAAATATTGATATTAGCGAACGCAATTGCTGATTTAATGAAAAATAGCAAATGTTTTCATTAAATTAGTTAATTTAATGAATGCAATTAATATCGGTTGCTATATTTACGTCGATTATTTTTTTCTGTGTACTTTATAGCAGCCTCTTTTTTTATGCAGCTGTTCAAGTTTTTGCCATTTTCTACCATTGATTTCAGGCGGAAGATGCGAAAATTTGTAAATGCAAATATTTGAAAACTCAAAACAAATTGAAGCTCAATTTTAATAATACGCAAAAATCGAGTCAATTGTGAATGCAAAAATATGATGAAACGTTTGCACAAAAAAAATGTGAAAAAGTTTAATGCAAATTGCATTATTTAAGTTGAAAAACTTTATTTTCTTCTATTATTTCTTAGGACTCACTTGTCTTCGTGTCACTCAATCTATTGCACCCAAGATACTTTATGATACGTTGCTGCATAAATTATTTCACCTATTGTTGAATATAGTTTGAAGTAGAAAAAGATACCGGAAAAAGAATGTACTACTCTACACTTTTATACTTATCTAAGATAATATTTTTAGCATTACTTTGGAGTATTTCGATTACATTTTAGGACAATTCCAAGCAGTCTGAAGGCAGTCTAAACACATTTTTCGTAAGACTTAATGCAAACAAAGTCAGAGTTCTTACCAAATGTTGTCTTTTTTTATATATTTCGGGAATCCACCATTAATACTTCACAAAGCGTGATAATCTGCTTCCATTTATCTGTCTGTTTTCCAAAAATATCGAAAATAATTAAAACCAGTTGGGAAGGTTAGATCACATGGAAAATTTTAAAGTAGGTGTTATTATGATGGTTAGGATTATCAAAATTATAGTCGGTCTAAGCCGACTATAAATACCCTACACATTTGTGTGGTTACCATTCAAAGTAATATATAGGTCACCAGGGTATACGAATCCTGAAAATAACTACAAACATTCAATCGGTGAAGAATTTCCATTCATTTGATACCCATATTTACAAATGGGTAGGTGTACCGAATTTCGATTTTTTTTTGTGAACCACAAGTCTTTTCGCCGGAAAACTTTATTATCATGTATTTGAGCTTGATGTCAATATATATATTTGACCAAAAAAGTTTACCTAAGCACGTATACATAAAAATTGATCTTTATATGTACATTTTATATGAGGTATTTGAACATAAGTGGTCGGATCATAGGTCTCAATGGACCGATCTCGCCATTTTTTTCGCACATACAGCGTAGGTATATTAGTAATCTAAGTTATAAGTTTCTAAGTTATAAGTCAGACGGACATCGCTAAATCGACTCAGGAGGTCATGCTGATCAAGAATATATATACTTTTCCATACCGGAGATGCTTCCTTCTGGGTGTTACAAACGGCGTACCAAACTGAATATACCCTTTCACTCTTAGTGTAGGGTATAAAAATTGTTGTATTTTTGCCAGACACAAAGCAGTTTAGGACGATGTCCACTACATAAAGGCGAAGATTATAACAAAAGCAGCTTATTTTCCTTACATTCTCAAAATATGCCAAGAATATGCGTTCAAATTTTCACAAAATTCTATAACCTGTGAAGCCTATTACACAATCTTCCATTTATCAATGCCGCAAATATGTCAGAGATATTACTTAAAAATGCCAGAAATTATTTCTCGACAGGTCATCCAATTTTGTGGAATTATAAAGGTCCTAAATAGTCCGTTATTCTAAATAATTATAGTTTCGTTTCGTTTAACATTATTTGACGGTTCCATGTTACCGATTTAGTTGTAATTTCAGGTTTTTTATACCTTACACTTAGAGCGAAAGGGTTTATTCTGTTTGGTATGCTATAAAACTATAAAGAGAATAAATCAGTTTTCACACAGAAAAAAAAATATTCATCAATATGATGAATTTATTCATAAATATTATGAATTTATTCACAAATACTTTGAATACCAGATTCATCATATTATTAACACCGGTCATTAAATACATATTGATGAATCCATTTATTATATATATATAAACTTTTTCATACTATCGAACATCACAGTGAAAAACAAAATATTTAATACAATGAATTTGAATCGTCATATCGATGAATTTGTTCATAATATTTATGAATATAATATTCAATATGATGAATATTGTTGTACTAAGTTTTTTTTTTTTAATAAATTAATTGATGAACATTTTTTTACGAATTTAAAAAAAAAATAAATAAAAAAATTTAGAAAATAATTTTAAAAAAAGTGTTGTAAAAATTGTATTTAAAAAATAACAGGAATAAAATGATTTTTCAAAAAAAAATTTTTTTTTTCGGAAATAAATTTTTCGAAAAAAAAAATTTGGCCGATAAAAAAATGTATTCGAAAAAAATGTTGGTTAAAAAAAAATTTTTGAAAAAAAAAAAATTATAAAATAATTTAAAAAAAAGTGTTGGAAAAATTGTTTATAAAAAAAAAGAAAAAAAAAATTTCAAAATAAAATTTTCCAAAACAAAATTGGCCGATAAAAAAATATGTTTTCGAAAAAAAAATTGTTTCGAAAAAAAAAAATGTTTTCAAAAAATTTTTTTTTTTTTCGATTTAAAAATATTCAATTTTTTTTTGTAATAAGTTGTAATTATAAATAAATATATTATAAAACATTTTACTTTTTTATGCATGTCCAGCAAGCATTATATAAGAAATAACATGCAAGAACTACTTGAGAACTGAGAAGTACGGCAAAAAATGAACGAAAAAATAATATTGTGATTGAAATTTTGTTTGATGAACAGCATTCATCAAAATAAAGAAAAATGTATTCTATTTTATGTTTATTGTACATTAATATGATGAAACGTATTCTTCACATATGTACTATTCATCACATGGACGAACACTTTTTCGACAGTTACCAAGCGTTCATCATATTTATGATCACGTTTACAATATTGATGCCGTTAGTCATTAATATTGTGAATGGTTCTTCAATACAATGAATCTTGGTTTGGAGAACGGAATTCATCAATATGATGTACATTTTTTCTGTGTATAGTGTATGAAATGATGTATTTCATTTTTTTACAATTTATAACTCAAATTTAGAAAATATGATTTTAAAAACATCAAAGTTATATTCTTTATATAAACATAATTTCAATTTTGTTTCAACAAATTATGTCCAACTGAGATCAATACGATGCATGACTTATTTTAAAACTTTAATGTAATTTTCGTATTCTTCTTGATTCCATATTTCCGTAATAAACATATAAATACCGCCATAATTTTATTTCCGTTTATCGTCTATGAGTCGTCGATAATATTTCGAAGATTCTCCAATAAACTTTAGACTCTGATGAGCACGAAATCCAATAATATTGACTGCGAAAACGGTTTAACTGTCAATTTAGAGCCACCACAACAACATCGAGACGAGATATCGAGTAAAACTATTCCAAGAAGTAGCTTGTAGTGCCGAAGTAGAGCAACGAAATTCGTAGGATTCGATGCGATTTGATTTCGATTGCGATGAGCCATCGAAAGGCAGCATCGAAAGGTAGGAGAAAGCGGCCTCATTTCACAGTTGGAGGCAACAGTCAGAGTCACTTTAGCAAACAACACATCATCACGATTCCTTTATCCCGCCACTCATTCGCATCCTGTTTGCATACCAAATAAGCAGCTCACTCACACACACAGACAGACAGGCACGCACGCACACTTTAACGAGCAAAAGATGTAGTAGAAATTCTCTTCGTCCTTCCGGCTGTCAGTGGATTGGAGCGAGACAGCTGCAGGCGCACAGACAGAGAGCGATAGTCAGTCAATACACTTTAGCAGTGACAGACGATAGGCAGACACACCGATGCACAGTCTGACTATTCGACCGACCGAACGAACGACCGACTGACTGGATGACTTCTCGACTGACAGCTGCCTCCGTGCGATGCCACGCAAGATAAAAAGTTAGACATTTACTCAAAGCGTAGTTTGTGCCAGTGACACGAGTGCAAAGATCACTCCTCGTTCGTTGAGCTGAGAAAACGTCACGTACGTACTTGGCAAAATATTTTTGTATTTGCACAAAAGTCAGTTAAATCAATAAGATATATCGACGATATATTGTGCCATCAACTGCAAGCAGTTCTTGTAGTAGTAGTCATCGTAGTCATTGTAGTAGTTGGGGTTTTGAACCCATGGCTTTGATTTTCGATTCGATATCACGATAAGCATGCCGCATTCATCGCAGCAACACATGCGACGAATCAAAACACAACACGTGGTATGCGTGGTATTGCGAAAATCTAGGTTGAAATTCGGAAATTCTCGTCGACTAAAAGCCATGGCAAAAAGTGCGAATATTACTCGCCAAATACTCTAAATCGTTTGCTAAATAAATAAACAGAATGGATTGATTTGTGATGCTCGATGCATATATTTCGTATCGTTGTTGTTGTAACGTGACGTGACAACACATTGAAATATTGAATAGGGTTTCAGCGGGATTTCAAAAGGTTTGCGCATAACAGAGTAAAAGTTGATTGGCAGCCGTTTAATTAGGATTTTGCGAAAATAATATACAAATAGAGGATGCTGAAATTGCAATTTGACGACATCAGAAACTCTATACAGGACATACTATAATTTAAATTTTATATACTTTATATATACAGTAATAATATAGTGATTTGTTTATACTAGATAATATTTGTGGCAGGCTCAAGACAGTTTAGATACGTTTTTGCAAGAAAATAGGAAGTTTTTATCGAGTTTCAGTCCATATCCAAAATAAGTTGGGAATCTTCTTTTAATTTTCCATAAGATTGTATAGTAAATTGGATATAATAAAAAAAAATTACATCATATTGATGAATTTCGTTCTTCAAACCATGATGACCCATTCATTTATTAAAGAATCATTCATAATATTAATGACTAACGACATCAATGTTATGAATGCGATCATAAATATGATGAATGCATGGTAACTGTCGAAGAAGTGTTCGTCAATATGATGAATAGTTTGTGAAGAATACGTTTCATTATATTAATGAACAAGAACATAAAATACAACATTTTTTACTTCATATTGAAGAATGCTGTTCATTAAACAAAATTTCAATCAAAATATTTATTTATCGTTCATTTTTTGTTCTCAGTTCTCAAGTAGTTCATGTATGTTATTTCTTATATAATGCTTGCTCGACAGGTATAAATTAGTAAAATGTTTTATAATATATTTATTTATAAGTACAACTTTTTAAATAATAAAAAGTTATATTGTTTGAAATATTTTTTTTCGAATTTTTTTGTTTTCGAAAATTTTTGTTTCCAAATATTTTTTTTTTCGAAAAATTATTTTTTTCTTATTTTTTAAATAAACAACACTATTTTTTGGAATTATTTTCAAATTTTTTTTTTTTTTTGAAAAATTTGTAAAAAAATATTTTATTCATAAATATTATGAACAAATTCATCAATATGACGATTAAAATTCATTGTATTGAATATTTCGTTCTTCACTATGATGTTCGATAGTACGATTAATTCCATATATATGTGGTAAATATATCCTATACTGAAATGTATCATCTGCCATTTCGTATGATTTTTCTGATTTTACCAAATTTGAAACGGTTCCTTTGTCCAAAGCAGCAACAACGACACCACGCCATCGTCGGGTATTCATTAATAATATTAAGCTATTTATGGCATTCAATAAGATAATAAAACCTCCACATTTCCATTTGAGTTTTTTCCAAATCATAAGAAATCAATTTAGATGTTATAAAAATTCCGCACATTGATCACGTTGTCATATTTTCGTTTTTCTTTTCTATATTAACCACACATTTATTGCAATCCATACTTTAAACTATTTCGCAATCAAATAAATAAAGTATCTATCTCTGCTCTCTCTCTCTACATCCTGCGACATTCTATCCGGGAACCACTTTATTTTTTGTTGCATTT